>OX359268.1:10435000-11754646 GCA_947179155.2 Hedera helix
GTGAAAGAGTACGAGTCATAATTTCAATAATTGAATGACTAAATTAATTAATGTTGAGTGTCAATAATGACTATGAACAAATTTAACTGAACCTTATGGTAATGAAGGTGATCAGCCTTTCATACCTGATGAACACATGCAACAAGCACTATGTGCGAATCAACAATTTAAAGAGGTGAAATAATTATACAGAATTAAACCATAGCATGCTTGAAACGTAACAACTTGAGTTTGAGTTAGGAACTTGAACAATAAAATAATGTATCCTGCTCGAATATAAATTGAGTAGGGTTTAGGAAACTTGCCTGTCTGCTCAGCTACAATAAATGTCTAGCTTTAACTAACTGGCTTTGAAAGACCTAACATCAATAAAGTTGGTCTAATAATTAATACGGCGTATTTGCACAACTATACGCTTATTAAGGAACTTATCTATCACATAAGTACTAACACATAATTTACATCAGTCAAAACAATATTATTAACCTTATAGACCCTCAATCATATTAGGTTAATAATTTAATATGTTAGAAAATATTTTTCTTTAAGTGTTGCACACTTATTAAACTATTAAACAATTTATTATAATTGTTTAAACAAAAGAGTTAAAAGACATTTTCTTTATTCCATTAAGTCTAATTTCATTTAATTACTATTTATCATTAATTAAATAGTAAGTAATTAACTACCTTTAGTTATTATTTAATAATAAATAATAACTTACTAGATTTATTTATTATTTAAAATTAATCAAATAATAAATAATTATATTATATTAAAAATAATCAAATATCTTTAGTTATTATTTAATAATAAATAATAACTAATTAACTAGATTCATTTATTATTTAAAGTTAATTAAATAATAAATAATAAAATTATATAGTAATACACAAATATCATTAGTTATTATTTAATAATAAATAATAACTAACTGAATTTATTTATTATTTAAAGTTAATCAAATAACAAATAATTAAATACCCAATCTTAGTTGTCTTTAATTATTATTTAATAGTAATTAAATAATAATTAATTAATTTATCATCCTTGTTTATTATTTAATATTAATCATAAATTCAGAAGATATAATATTAATCTAACTAGATTAATATTTAACATTTAAATATTAATCCTAAATACTTATTATATTTGAAAAATATAATATTAAACTAAATAGATTAATATTTACAACATTTAAATATTAATCCTAAATACTTATTATATTTGAAAAATATAACATTAAACTAACTAGATTAATATTTACAACATTTAAATATTAATCCTAAATACTTATTATATTTGAAAAAATATAATATTAAACTAACTAGATTAATATTTACAACATTTAAATATTAATCCTAAATACTTATTATAGTTGAAAAATACAATATTAAACTAACTAGATTAATATTTACAACATTTAAATATTAATCCTAAATACTTATTATATTTGAAAAATATAATATTATATACCTAAATATCATTTTTGTATTATTATTATTTTTGTTATAATTTTAAATTAATTTTTAAACATTTAAATTAATTAAAATTATTCAGAATGGCAATTCTGTAATTAAGTCGAAAAACTGATACGAGGGCAATTTCGTAATTACGCAGAAAAAGACCGGAGGGGCAGTATCGTAATTTCCGAAAAAAATCTGTTTCCCCGCATTGCGCGCGCCGACAAACCTTATTCCCAAAACGGTGCCGTTTTAATGTCACCGAAACTGGCTTCCGCGCATAGCGCGCGGATGAATTTCTTACACGCCAAAACGACGTCGTTTTTCGGTCCGCGACCGACAGTGAACAGGGTCGCGCGCATTGCGCGGCACCCCCTTTTTCTTTCCCCTTAGCAGATTGTGAATAGTAGTTTTAATACACTACTTTAATAAAAATTATACCTTCAAGTAAGCTTTAAAAATCCAAAAAAATTACCAATCACTTAATATCAATTTATAACATGAAAATTTAATTTTTCATGATTTAATATTAAAATTTTTTTTATAAAAATTTTTACATCACATAAACTACCACAAATCATAACTTTTTGTGTATAACTCCATTTTGAGTGATTCAAACTTTGTTTTTCTCATGATTTAATGTTCTATAATATTATAACATTAAATCTAAGTTTTATAAAAATATTTTTGGACATAAATTCCAAAACTTATTTACACACTATTAAATACATATTTTAGCATATAAAATATACCAAAATACAAACCAAGCATATTAAACTCAAGCATGACATAAATATGACCACTACACATTATTAACTATAATAACATGTTTATACAAACATGATAATTTATTTAATAAATAAATAAACTTCATTTAAAATAACCATTACCTCATTTTAATGGCTATCTTCATTTTTCTTTCAAAATGGGTTGTGAAGGAGGATGGCATGAACCAAGAATTCCTTCTCCTTCCATATCCTTGCTCTCAAATATTTATCCTCTCAATATTTTGCTCTCAAGACTTAGAAGATGAAAGATAGAAAATGAATAACAAAACTCCTAAATTGTAAGTATACTTACAATTTGGATAGATATAAATTCTATATCTATTAAAATTTACCATCATGAGAGTGGTTGGAGACTTGTGCAAAAATTTTAGCTAAGGACAAAGTGAGTGAAAAGAAGAATGGTGCTCATGTCCTTTGAAAATAAAACAAGCAATCCTTTTAATTAAATAAAAATAAATAAAATAAAATATCAACTTCCTCTCTCTTCTCCCACATCATGGTCGGCTGATAGCATTCTATTTGTCCCACAATGTTTGTCACTTTCTCACTTTTTTAATAAATAATAGTTTAATTAAGTATTTTTCAAGTGGGCCAATCATTGGGCTTTAATTTAAAATACCAATTGGGCTTCTATTAAATTGTTTGGGCTACTAAATTGTCAAATTATATTATTCTCCACTTGGGCTACTAATTGACCCATGTTGGGCTAATTTAATAATTTACACATTAATTATTCAATCCATGATTAAATAAATAATTAGATTGAATAAATAATTAAATATTCTAACCCATAAGTATTAAATTACTAAATGGACTAATAATATTATTAATAATATTTTACATTATTTACATTAATTAATTATCATATTAATTAATTTATAAAATTTAATTCACTCATTATATTCAATTTAATTGAATATTTAATTAATGACAACTTGTCAATTATTTTGATATTAAAACTTTAGAGTGTGTTTGCTAAGAATAATATATATAATCTATATATATTATTTATACACATTACCTTACCTCGAAAATAATTTCACAATAAATTATGAAATTAAAATAAATACAATATATAATTTAATATATATTATTTAGGCCACAAATTAAATTATTTAATACATTTACATTAAATAATTCATTTATCATCAATTATGGAAATAATTCCATTTACCCGAAAATACATTGAAATAATAATATATTTACTCAATTTTTTATTTAAATAATTTATTAAATTATTTAATTAATATTACACAAATAATTGTATAATTCAATTTCTCACTCTCATAAATCATTTACAATGATTTATTTAATTATAGAATATATTCATTTAACATATTCAATTACTACTTAAAATTACACAATTAATTTAATCCCTTTATATATATGTACATATATATGAACTTAAATATTGTACATATATACAATTACTAATTTCCCTTCATTAATTCAACTACTTTATATAATTTATAATTATATAAATTACATAATTATTCCTCACAAATAATTTATCAACAATTTACATAATTGTTGATTAATGAATATAATTAATTCCACAATAAACCTTTTAATTCAATTCGGATTAATTTAATATTAATCTATCTATTTATCACAATTTAATTAACCATTATGTTACTAAATATGCACGCATATATATATTCATATAAATACATATTTAATTTACACGCAACCACGTCGCATAATTACATAACTCTACTAATTAATTCTCTTAATTTAATTAGACTTGTTGTTAGTCAAGTTTATTGAATTATCACTTTGCTTGCTAACGTATCAAAAATTTTGATATCACCATATCTAAGTTAGTCCGTTAAATTTAATTTGGACCTCTATTTATCTATCACTACTAGGTTATCAAACTCCAACCTTTATTAAATATTAAATATTTTATTTCTAATTCATTTAAATATCCGGGATATTACAAGAATAAAGTTTATAATTAATCGAAGTAGAATATAATATTCTATATGTGTATTCTTATATATATATATATATATATATATATATATATATATATATATATATATATATATATATATATATATATATATATTATCAAACATGCTTCACATGTTAATTAATATGACGCGTATTTTATATATGTATATGTGTATGCGTGCTAAACAAGATAAGACAATTAATATTAACAAACCCCCCATGATGTAAAATAAATATTATTTATAAAATGAATTAAAATGTTTAATTCAATTAAATAAAATTAAAATGTTTCTAATTTATTTATTCTATTACTCATAATATTAAGTTGTAACGTTCAAAGATATTTATTAAAAATATTGAACGTCGTCTTCTAGCATGGTAAAATGATAGAGTATCAAATAATCATTATAAGTTTGTTGTGTCACACAAGACTTATTTTAATTTTTTGAGGTATTATTTTATTACATTTTATGCTTATAAAAGAATCGAATAATGTTATTTTGTTATGTCATACAAGGACAGTGTTTTTCTCTTCACTTATATGAAAGTATTAGGTCAGACTTAATTTGAATAATTTTAATTTGGATATGTCACACATGATCGTAATAATTCAAGAGGCAAAATAAAAGGAGTTACATGTTGATGTAATTGACAAAGAGTTGTCTACCTATTTATTTATATATAGTTTGTTGTGTCATACAAGGTTATATACATTTGAAATATGATCCTTATTCCCACTAACAAATTTTTAACTAGATTTGCCGAACTATATATACAGAGGGTAATATAATTTGATAAAAATAGTGGGATACACCATTTTAAATAAAGACCTAATTAACCTGGTGATTAATAAAATGAATGCATGCTAATATTGTTATTAATTTACTTAAGAATATTGCTATGTTTAATTCACTAACACTACATAGCATATTGGATGCTAACAATTAATCGAACCAAATTGTTAGAATTAATTAAACAAATTTTAGAATAGTTCACAATGATGAAAAGCTAGCAAATGTCCTTAATTTGTCTATCCCTGCAACTGTTATAGACTAAGTCTCTGAGAAAAAGATTGCTATTTTAAGAAATGACAAGATGATGCAAAGGTGGCTCAATGTATCATGCTCGCATCCATAAGTATTGAGTTAAAACATCAACACGAGAAAATAGATGCACCTACTATATTGCTGCACATTCAATATTTGTATGGAGAGCAAAATAGGTCAACTAGATATAAGATATCTAAAGAGCTCTTTCGATCTATAATGACTAATGGCACACAGTACAGATAAATGTCCTAAAGATGATCAATTTGATTGATCAATTAGGACAACATGTTTTGTCAAGGATGGAGAGTTAAGTTAAGATTCGATCTTGTAGTCACTCACTGACTCCAATTCACAATTTGTTGTGACTTCAAACATTAATAAGCTAGACGTCAGTTTAACTGATTTGCTTACTTTGTTGAAGATTGTTGAGAGTCACTTTTCTTTTAAGAAAAATCAAGTCTTATTGGTAGATGAATCTTTTAAGAAGGAGGAAGATGGCCAAAGGTATTTCTGAGGAGTCAAAAAGAGTAGAAGACAAAAGAAAGACTAAACAAAGGATATAAATAAAAGTGTTCTCGAAGGAAAAATGAGTTTGCTTTCATTGCGATAAGCTGAGACATTGGAAGAACTACTGCAAGAGAGTTGCAGTAGTTAAGTAGAAGAAGTTTAGTGAAGTTTCAGCTATAGATATAGATTTGTTCACAATAAAATAGAACTTTCTATAAGTCAAGGTTCTACATAGGTATTAGATAGCGGCTGGTGTTTTCACATATGCAAGTCGTTACAGTGACTAAGCAGAAGTAGAAAGTTGAACTAAAAATAAGTAATTCTGTGTGTGTGGAATGGAGCTAAAGGTTGTTGCATTAACCAAAGTAACTTATAGTTTAGTATAACCTACAAGTAAGTCTATTAAGTTAGTAAGTTGTTACTATGTCTATGTTGATTACTTGATAGATTTTGTATGCTTGACTTACATGAAAAATATTTCAAATTGAACAAATTAAAGGCAAAGAGATGATATGAATTATACCTTCATGCAACACTGTTAACTTGGTCATGTTAATAAAACAAGACTATATAAAGATAGGTATTTAGAGCTTTTTGATTGTGAATCAAATACAACTTATGAATCTTGTATTATAAACAATATGACTAAAATCTCCATGTAGTAGACATGAAGATAGAGGTGTAGAGTTGTTAAAGATGGTACACACAGTTATGTGTGGGATCTATGACAACAAATGCAATGATTGAGTTATTCATTCATTACTTTCGCTAGTGATTCTAGATTTTGATATATGTATTTGATGAAATACAAATCCAAATCATTTGAAACATTCAATGAATTCAAAAATGTAGTATATAAACTAAAGGCCAAAAGTATTAAAGTTCTTCAATTAGATCGAGAAGGGAATACTAAAGCAGTAAGTTTCTAAATCATTTCAAGCGAAATGATATTATCTCACAATGGACATGGTGATGGTCCATAATAAGTATTATTGATCTTCTAGTATCCTTTTAGGGTTATTCCCTAGAACGACCGTATATCTACTAAACAAGGTACATTCAAATTTCGTCCTTAAGACTTCATATGAGTTATAGATAGGGAGAAAATCAAGTCTTAAGTATGTTAAGATTTAGATTGTCTAGCTTATGTCAAAATGTTTGACAGTGATAAGCTTGAGACAAGATCTGACAAGTGTAAACTTATGGAATATCATAAAGAAAGTTTAGGGTATCACTTTTATAATCCGATTAATTAAAATGCGTTTGTTGAAACACGCTGCCTTATAGGAAGAAGAGTTTTCCCTTAAAGGGTTAGTGGGAGTAAAATAGATCTTGAAGAAGTTCAAGAACCACAAAACACTAAAGATCAATTGAAGGAATCTGTACAAGTAGATAAACCGATTGTACCACAACCAAGTCATAAATTTGGTTTAGTACCGAAAATACCTGAAAGATATGGATTCATCATAAATAATGATGATGAAGTACGCATCATAGTGGATGATGATTTAGTTACATATGATGAGGCATGAGTATTAGATACTCAAGAGAAATGACTGGAGACCATAAAACCCGAAATGAGTCTTTAGAGAAAGACTAAAATAGATGACAAGGTGGAGACCTATAAGACCTGACTAGTGGTAAAAAGATTTCAAACAAGGTCAATGAGTTGACTATAATGAAACTTTTCACTAGTAAAAATGTATATATCCATTCGAATTTTACTTATAGTTGCAGTTTACTATACAAAAGCATGTATGTATGATACAACCGAGAAAATTTGTCTCCGTAGAGATGAAGCAAATCAAATATGAAAGATATAATGAATCAATTATGGATTGAAGCAAATTTCTCAAAAATGGAACATCTGTTTTGATGAGACAATCAAATGAGTTTGATTTTATCAAAGACGATGATGAATCAAGTGTGTATAAAGGTTAGTGGGAGCACTGTGACATTCCTAATATTATATGTTGATATACTACTGATAAGGAATGACATACCGATGCTACAATTAGTAAAGATTTAATTTTCTAAAAACTTCTCCACCAAGGGCTTGGGATAAGCATCTTAATATTCTATTTAGCAGAAAGGTCTATAGAGATAGTTCGTAAATGATGCTCGACTTGACCCAAGGAACGTACATTGATTCGTTGATATGTATTAGACCTGATATTGCTTATGTATGATAAATAGATATCAGTTTAATTCTAGAGATGAATATTAGAAAAAAGTTTTTAATGATGGGTCTGATATAAAACTAGAGGGCTTAACAGACTCAAGTTTTTTTCAGACTAACCAAAACAACATCATATCCATTTAAGGTTATATGATTACCTTGAATGGTGGTGCAGTGAATTGGAAAAGTTTTAAATAACAAAGAGTTGCTGATTTAGTGACAAAGACTTAGTAAATAACTATAAGTGAAGTTGCAAAGCTGATTGTTTGGTTTAACAAGTTCATTACAGAACTTATAATGATTCCTAGCATTAAAGGAGTTTAATTTGCCAAGGAACCTAGTTCTCATTTGAAATTTAAACAAGTGCTACAACACTTTTGTATGATTAGATGAATCATTAAAAAGGAGACGACACCATAAAAATGATAGACTCTTAGTACCGCATTATATATCCATTAACAAAAGTATTTACTAAGCAATTCATACGTCACTTAGAGAAGAATTGTATGGGAATATCAAAAGACGATTGGCTTTAGTGCAAGTGAGAGATTAAAAGTAGTATGCCCTTAAGCCAATCACATTTGATGTGATACGCATATACTTTTTATTCTTATTCGTTTATTAATAAGAGTATCAAGACATTTCTTTATTCATGATTAATTAGCTGAATTAATTAAATGGATAAACTCATAGTTTTCGAGCAATGCTTTTAGAACCATGACGATGATCATGCTAATGAGATCTAAATTCAAGATAACTCAAAACTAAAATCGTTTCTAATCGTTGAATCACTAAAAGGGGATTAGTAGATTCAGATAGATTGATACATACTATGCTTTCTTTTACGAAGAGGATGATTGATCTCGTAATCATTTGTGTAGAAACACTAAAGCAAGTATGTAGGTGATTATTAGAGAATAAGTTCATTGAACGTGACTCGCTCAAGGAACACCTAATGGAGTTTTACTTTGTCAATAGGAGTTCCTTATGTGATAGTCGTACAAGTGATCATTGGACTTGAGATTATCATAGTATCTTGTGTGTACTGAGTTATACTTTGACATATTCCTTAAGGCTTGCTGATATATCAAAGGATATACTTGGGTATAATAATGTACATATGGAGATAGGTGAATGATCAACAAATGATCTACCACTTTCAGTAAAGGGAGAGAATGTCCTATGCGATTCTATAAGTAATAACTCAGAAATCCCTGGTCAGGGTTGAATGTAATTAGAAAAAAGTTTCTAATTTATATTAACTAGAGTTATGCATTTGTGAATTGAAATGCATATGATTAAATAAATAAGACTTGACAGAAATTATATTTCTTATATTTGATTGAGATATTGTGTGGTAAATGATTGAATTATACGGTAACTTTTCGCTAAAAGGTTCATTTACGATCAAATGTTGAAATCTATACTATCTGGAATGTCGATTAATCGCTAACAAAGTTATCGTTATTGTGGAATAAATATTTATTCTGAATTAAAGAGTTAATTCGTAATAAATGAATTAGAATTATTCTAATTTCTTTATTATACAACTAGTTTAATAGGGAGAACCTAAAGGATCATACTGCAAAAGAGTAATATTTATTTTAGAAGTGAATGATATAATCGTAATAATAAATTAATTATATTTAATTTATACTATGGTGATAGAATAAATTAAATAGTTTAATATTTATAATTTAGTATTTTAGAAATACTAATTATAAATTAACAAGAGGAGTCTTATTATTATTATTATTATTATTATTATTATTATTATTATTATTATTATTATTATTATTATTATTATTATTATTATTATTATTATTATTATTATTATTATTATTATTATTTAGTTCCTAAATGGTTTAAGTCTTAATTAATATATAGTAGTATTATTATAAATAATTAAGTTTTTAAATGATTTATGGATTGTAATTATAATAATTAATTAAGTTACTAAATGGTTTAGTAATTAATTAATATGAAGTACTCTCATTATTAAATAATTAAGTTCCTAATTGAATTAAAAATTAAATTAAAACCCTAATACTAAATAGTTTAGGAGGGTTGATTATATCTATAAATAAGATGAGTCTTATCATAGATTAAGGTGACACACTATTTTATAAGAATTGAGATAGTACTTCATAATTCTCTACATCTAAGGAGTTAGAGAGAGGGACAAAGAGAATTAAGGCTAACCACCCATGATTTGAAAAAATTAAAATTCACTTCTTTAATTCATAGATCTCTAGTGGATCAACTTTAGAGGCTTCACACTTGGGGAACTGACATTGATATGTGGAATCTAATCGGTGAATTTGAAGAAGAACACAAATGATTAAATGGAGTTAAACTTGTACCTGTAGAAGCTTGATTCTACAAAGATATAAATCTTTTATCATTCCTCAATTAATAATAGTTGCATATGAAAGATCCTAGTTATTGGTGTGTAGAAAAATTTTAAAATCTGATTTTACTTGCTTCCTTTGTGCTTATATAATTTTATTATATATATACTATATTTTTGCAAACCAACATATGTGTTACTTGATAATGTGATTATCTGTCTATTATTAAAACCTAGATTAAAGCAGCATAATTGAATTTTAGTTAATTCAAAAATTCATAATCTAAAGCCCAAATTAAAAAAAAATTGTCGAACAGTAGCGCGACAGCATTGACGGTAGATTTAACGATTTCTTTTTTAAAAAAATGTACGGATTGTACGAATTTTATTTAAAAAAATGTACAATGCCAGTCATCAGTTGGCTGATGTAACGAACTTTTGAATTATCTAACTTGGGATAGATGTAACGAATTTTTGAATTATCTAATTTTCAATATTTATCTTATATGAAATATTTTATTTCATGATTAATATGTCAATAAAATAATTAAAAATTTAAATGGGAGAGGGATATAATCCCATAACTTTCATTATATATTTATAATTATGATGACTAATATTTTTCCTATGAAAATATCAGTAATCAAGATAACAAGTATATGTACCCTTATAGGATATGAGTTTGTTACAATAATAATATGAATATACTTTTCCTACGGAGATATATTTTTAGCTATGAATATTTTATAAAGTCTAATATAATGGTATACACTTGATAAAGAATTTAATATTTTTTTTTCCTGCGGAAAGGTAGTTTATTAATTCTCTTGAAGGCTTGAAAGATAAACTATAGATATTCTATTTTCTTTGTTAAAGAGTTAACTAGAAAAAAAATAATGGTAATTTAAAATAATTATTTTTCCTACGGATGGACATTTTTTAGTAAAATTAAGATACCTATATTATTAGATTGTTTAAATAATATGTGTTATTTTATTTGATGATAACCATATGAATGATGTATGCATATTTTTATTTTTAGATATCATGTCTGCATTCAACCCAATCTCAATCATTCTAAAAAAGAACCAATTGACTGACCCCATTTATGTTGATTGGAAAAAGAATTTGGAGATTATTCTTACTAATCAAGATTATAAATTTGTGCTTACTGAACCCTACTCTGATACACCTGCAACTAATGCTCCACATGCTATTAAAGAAGTACATGCGGTTGAGGAAACTCCAGTGAGTGAGTATTATCTTAAATTTATATCTTGCTTTAGCGAACTTAAGGTCCTCGGAGCAAATGTCGATGTGGATATACAGGTTGACATGTTGTTACGGTCGTTGCCCGTTACTTTTCAAAATTTCAGGGTTAACTACAATATGGGCCAATATCATTATACTCTTCCTGAGTTAATGAAATAGCTTTAGTCAGCCTAAAATATTCTAGTACCCAAACCTGTTGTCCATGTAGCAGAGACTAATGTTGCTAAAGCTAAGGCTGGCAAGAAAAAGAAACCAAACAAGAAGAAAAAGAATGCAAAGTTTAATGGCACTAGGGGAGTTGGAAAGAAACAGGGTCAAGGTGAGGTTAAACCCAAAGGGAAGTGTTTTCACTGTGGTAAAAAGGGACACTAAAAGCGTAATTGCTCAGTATATATTGAGAAAGTGAAAAACAAGGATAAGTTTCAAACTTCACTAGTTGAATCATGTTTATTGGTGATTTTTATGGGATTCTGGTGCGTAGATTCTAGAGCCACTAATTATATTTACAATAATTTGTAAGGTTCCAAGAGACCAAAAGGCTAAGTGAAGGAAATTTTTATCTATAGTTAGCTTTGAATGTAACAATTGTAGTAGTAGCAATAGGAATTATTCATTTACAATTTTTTAGTGATATGAGTTTATATTTGAATAATGTACTTTACATACCAAACACTCGTATGAATTTAATTTTGATTTCTTATTTATTTAAACAAGGGTACTTTGTGGTTTTCAATAATAAAGTTGTTATTAAGAAAAATTATCCTTTTGTTTGTGATGGTACATTATTGAATAACTTATATATTCCTACTCTTAGGGGTGCACACGGTCGGTTTGGTCGGTTTTTTGAGAGAAAAAATAACCAAACCATTTAAATCGGTTATAAAAAATTAAAAATTAAAATCGCCCAAATTTTTACATCGTAATCGGTTTTTGGTTTATTCGGTTTCGGTTAAATCGGTCGGTTTATTCGGTTATTCGGTTACGTAATTAATAATTTTAGCTAAATTTTTGCATCCATAAACTGAATTCACAAATTCCATGTACATATTAGTAAAATATAAAATATCAATGTTAACTGATACTTTATGTTAAATATCAGCATGCACAGAAGAATAACTCACCTTTACATCTAATGATAGGTTGGTGAAGTTCAATGGAACATATCATCCTCAATCACCAGCATATGTGTAATGGACATATATATATATTACTCTTGTCATTTTCAATACAGCATGCACAGAAGAATTATGTGTAATGGATTCTATATATGTATTTTCATCTTCAATCACCAGTTCTCGGAAATTAACCAATGATGGTGGGATCTTAGAGAAAAATATTTCTATGAGATTTCTTATGATTAAATATATAATTATATAAAATAAATATTTATTAGAAAAGTATATAAATTATATTATAATTTTAAATTGTTCGGTCGGTTTCGGTTTTTTGAGAAGCCAAACCAAACCGACCGAACTAGTCTCGGTTTTTCAATTTTATAGTGTTTGGTTTTTCGGTTTTTTTCGGTTTTATGTGTGATCGGTTCGGTCCGATTCGGTTCGGTCGGTTTTTCGATTTTTTTCGGTTTTGTGTGCACCCCTACCTACTCTTATTACAAGAATGATGCAAATTACTGAAAATGATAATAATATATCTAAGAAAAGAAAAGTTTTTTCAACAAAAAAAACTTTTGTATGGAACTTACGTTTATGCCATATTAATCTAAACAGGATCTAAAGACTGATAAAGGATGGAGCTTCAAGTTTTCTTGAAGTAAATTCTTATCCAGTTTGTGAATCCTGTATAAAGGGTAAAATGACTAAAACACATTTTAAATCAAAAGGTAATAGAGCCATAGAAAAGTTAGATTTAGTTCATATTGATGTATGTGGTTCATTGACAGTGAAAGCTAAAGGAGGCTATGAGTATTTTATCACCTTTACTAATGATTACTCAATATTTGATTATGTATATTTAATGCATCATAAGTATGAAGCTTTTGAAAATTCAAAGAGTTTTGGGTTGAAGTTGAAAAGCAAATGGGTAACTACATAAAGATCATTTGATCTAATCAAGGTGGTGAATACATTCTTATTGATTTCAAGAATTACCTGTCTGAAAATGAAATAGTATCACAGTTGTCTGCATCTGGGACTCTTTAGTCAAATGGTGTAGCAGAAAGAATCTATGATGAGTTATTCTACACTAATTATATCTTTTGGGGGATATGCTTCATAAATGGCTATGTACTTGTTGAATATTGTTCTTCCATCTAAATCAGTTTCAAAAACTCCATTAGAATTGTGGTCAGGGCACAAGTCTAACTTAAAGCACATTCATATATGGGGTTGCCCTACACATGTGCGAAAAGGTAAAAAAGATTTAGATAAGTTAGGAACAAGATCGAAAGTATGTTTGTTTGTAGGGTATCTAAAAGAGACAAAGGGTGGACTGTTTTATAGTCCATAAAACCAAAAGGTATTTGTGACTGCAAATGCAATTTTTCTAGAAGAGGATTATATGATGAAACACAAGTCAAGTAGTAGAATTATCTTAGAGAAAATGTCTGAAGATCCTACTATTTAAATAGCACCAAAACCTGATAAATAAGTAATTACAACATACGACATAATACCTAAATCTTCTAACCAATGAGAGCCTTGTTGTAGTGGGAGGATTTCTAGACCCACACAAAGACTTACTCTTTTGGGTGAATCTATTGAAATTGTCTCAGATGGTTAAAATTCAGATCCCTGTAACTATAATGAGGCAATTGTCGATAAAGATGCTAATATGTGGTAAAAAGCAATGAAATAAGAAATAGACTCTATGTATTCCAATAAAGTCTGGGAACTTGTAGATTCACCTAATGGAGTAAAACATATTGGGTGCAAGTGAATCTATAAGAGGAAGAGAGGGATGGATGGGAAGGTTCATACCTATAAAGTTAGGCTTGTAGCAAAAGGACATAATCAAAAAGAAAACATTGATTTTGAAGATACTTTTTTTGCCAGTAGCAATGCTTAAATCCATTAGAATTCTCTTATCTATTGTTGCACATCTTGACTACGAGATATGACAAATGGATGTCAAGACAGCCTTTCTCAATGGCTATCTTGAAGAAGACATTTACATGTCTCAACCAGATAGTTTCATAGCTGAAGGCCAAGAAGGAATGGTTTGTAAGCTACATACATCTATTTATGGACTTAAACAAACATCGAGATCATGGAATGTCAGGTTTGATCAAGTAATCCAATCACTTGGATTTGAACAAAATCCTAAAAAGTCATGTGTTTATAAAAGAAGTGAAGGTAAATCAGTTATATTCTTTGTTTTATATGTAGATGACATCCTATTAATTTGAAATGACATAGGAATGTTATCTCAGGTTAAAGTCTGTCTTTTTAATTATTTTAATATGAAAGATTTGGGAGATGTTAAATACATTCTTGGGATCTTAATTATCAGGGATCATCAGAAAAGAATGTTGTGCATTTCTCAAGCAACTTATATAGATAAAATTTTGATTAAGTATATTATGCAGGATTCTAAAAAAGGACCACTTCCTTTTAGACATGGAATCCCTCTTTCTTCAAATCATTGTCATACGACAGAATTTGAGAAAGAGTGTATGAAAGTAGTTCTTTATGCATTAATTGTAGGAAGCTTAATGTATGCTATGTTCTGTATTATACCAGATATTTTTTATGCAGTTGGAATGGTTAGCAGATATCAGTCTAATCCAGGACCTAAGCATTGGACAGTAGTTAAACATATAATCAAATATCTTTGGAGAACGAGAGATTATATGCTTGTCTATCATAGTGATGATCTAGTTCCTATTGGATATTCCGATTGATTATATGCTTGTCTATCATAGTGATGATCTAGTTCCTATTGGATATTCCGATTCAGACTTTATGGGTAACAAAGAGGTTGGTTTCTAAAAATATGACATACATACAATCAAATTATAAAGCACAACGGAAGCAAGGTAAAATCAGATTTTAAATTTTTTACAAACCAATAACCAGAATATTTCTTATGTGACTATTATTAATTAAGGAAGTATAAAAATTATACCTTTAAAGATACTAAGCTTCCACAAGTACAAGTTCACCTCACTTTAATTATTCGCGTTCTTCTTGTAATTCACCAATTAGAATTCATGGATCAATGTTAGCTACCTAAATGTGTAGCCTTTAGAGATGATCCACCAAGAGATCTATGAATTAAAGAAGTAGATTTTGATTTCTACAAATCATGGGTGACTAACCCTAATTTTCTCTCTCTTTTAGTTGTAGAGAAAAATATGGAGCATTCAATAATACTCCAACAAAGTAAGTTACTCTAATATATAATAAGGCTGCTCCTTATATAGAGAAACTCCTTTCTTCTAAACTCTTTAAGATTAGGATTTTAATTTAATTCTCAATATAATTAGGAACTAAATTAATTATTATAATAATTACAATTCCTAAACCATTTAGGAACTTAATTATTTCTAATAATACAACTACTTATTAACTAATTCCTAAACCATTTAGAAACTAAATAATAATAGTAATAATAAGGCTCCTCCTATTAATTTATAATTAGTATTTTTAAAATACTATAATAATAATAATAATAATAATAATAATAATAATAATAATAATAATAATAATAATAATAATAAGACTTCTCTTATTAATTTATAATTAGTATTTACCCATTAGGTTCTCCATATTAAACCAGTTGTAGAATAAATTAATTAGAACTATTCTAATCTTATTTATATAAATAAATTAAAATATTTAATTTATTTAATAAATAATATTTATTCTACAATAAAGGTAAATCCTCTTAGCGATCAACGACTTTTCAAATAATATGAATTTGAACATTTAATCACAAACCTATTCCGCAAATAGTTACCGTACAATTCAATCCTTCTACCACACAATATCCCAATTAAATATAAGACATAAAATTACTGTCAAGTCTTATTTTATTTGATCATATGCATTTTAATTCTCGAATGAACAACTGTAATATAAATTAGAAACTCCTTTCTAATTTTCATTCCACAATGGCTAAGAATTTTTGAGTTGTCAATTAGTGAATTATATAGGACATTCTTTCCCTTTACTGGAAGTGGTAGATCCTTTGTTGACCATTGACATACCTCTATGCATAACTTAATATACCTTAAAGGTCTTAAGGAATATGTCAAAGTATAATTTATTATACACAAGGTACTATGATAATCTTAAGTCCAAGGATCACATGTAATACTATCACATAAGGAACTCTTATTAACAGAAAAGTAAAACTTCATTAGGTGTTCCTTAAGCGAGTAACGTTCAGTGAACTTATTCTTTAACAAGCACCTACATACTTGCTTTAGTGTCTCCACACAAATGATTATGAGAGCAATCATCTTCTTCATAAGAGCAAACAAAATATGTACTAATCTATCCAGATTTTGTGACAACCCCAAATTCGGGTTCTATAACCTCGGGTTTGGTTTTCACGAAATAACGTCATTAACACATTCTATAATCTAAAGTAGAATAAATAAACATATATTGTTCATTAAAATCATTAAAAAGGTAAATCTAGTCCCAAGGCCTATTAACCTTTATATAATAACCACATACACTTTAATTGTTTAAAAGGGTTTACATTACAAAATTTCAAAACACAAAGTAAACAGTATGCATAGCTACTCTATTCTTGAACTTTATTCTTGTCCTTGTTCTTCTTCGAGCTTTCTAGCTTAACTAAAAAGTAATGTGATATAGGTATATCACGATTTAAATATATAACTTCATGGTATTCGTCAAGATATAATTTATGTGAAGGAAAGAGAATCAAGCTTCAATTTAAAAAGAATAACTAAATCTTTATTGCTGAGGGGTCACTAAGGACTAAGAACTAGCGAAGGTAAATTAGAGTTTCCTCTTACCCTTTTAGTATTTTGGTATTCAAGGGGATCAACCTCTTCAATCCATATGTATATGCATAACACTTAGACATTTTGCGTATGTTCGGTTTCCCGATATTAATTCCTTGATAGGGTTGTTCTTTCTCAGTCTTACTATAAGAGTCTGCACCAACTATTGGTTTGGATATGCTTTAACAATATTCGATTTATGAAATTTAATCATGCAAGGTCTAGCTAGAACAATTAGCATAGACTACTTTTTAACAGTTCATGAATAACAGAACTCTAGGGTTTCACAGATAAATAATGAAACAATTCTTTAAATGCACCAAAGTGCGAATGGTAATATGGATGTGGATTAAATTTCAATAATTAACCCACACAACATGCTTGTAAAATAAATATAAGACTGGATAACAAAAACTTGTCTCGATTGTTGATTATCGCTAACTAATACAATTTAATATCTTTTGAACAGACTTAACAATTTATCAAGTTGATTTTTTAATTAGTATCATATCTAGATTAATATAATAATCTTTGTATATCTTAACTTACCAACACTTAATCACATAATTAAATAATTAAGGATATATTAAACACTTAAGAAATATTATCATCATTTGATAATAATTTAAATGACATAAAATCTATATTAATCATTTAATATAGTTTAAGCCTCTATATAATATTATTAACCATTTAATAATATTTTATTAACCTCATAATATTATTAATCATTTAATAATATTTTATTATCCTTATAATATTATTAATCTTTTAATAATATTATAAAATATTTTATTAACTTTATAATATTATTAATCATTTAATAATATTTTATTTATTTCTTAATATTATTATTTATTTAATAATATTTTATTAACCTTATAATATTATTACCCATTTAATAATATTTTTTTATTTTTTTAATATTATTAATTATTTAATAATATTTTATTTATTTTTTTAATATTATTAATCATTTAATAATATTTTATTCATTTTCTAATATTATTATTCATTTAAGAATATTTTATTGATTTCTTAATATTATTCATTATTTAATAATATTTTATTTATTTTTTAATATTATTATTCATTTAATTATATTTATTACTTTTTTAATATTATTAATTATTTAATAATATTTTATTATTTCAAACTTGTAGAATATTATTGTTATATAAAATTACATTTTCTGATTCATTTCATTTTCAAAAGATCCGACTCGACCCGGTTAGTAAACAATTAATTTTCAAACATTCTTGACCACCGCGGCGGCAGTGAGGAGCACCACTGTGGTGGTGACTCACAGAGTGTTTTACCACTGCAATGGTGACACTTACTGCTGCGGCAGTAGTTTTGTTTTTTAAACCTTAATTTTTTCGACTTTTATAAATTGAAACATACATGTCCAAAATATACCAAATCAATTTTGTTATCTTCCCAACTTCTTGTTTTTTTAACATTTCATAGTTCGATCTCGTTTTCGAAAATGTTTTTGACATAAGATTCGAGATCGATCACTCTAGAGTTTCAAAACGACATAGTTTGCAATAAAAGCCATAACTTTCTCATTTTTTCATATTTTTGAGAGATTAAAGTTGGGTTATATTTATAACTCATAAATATAACTTTCTAGCCATAAAAATCAAATAACCAACTTTTACATTTCAAACTACCACAATATATAGAACATATCTACTTAGGGTTTTACCGGTAAACCTTAATATGCACATTTCAACAACTTATTTCCATACCAAGCATATAAATACACATATTCAACATACTAAATGTGACGCCCCTAAATTCGGGTTCTAATTACCCAAATCCGGTCATCACGATTCAATATAAACATCCACCACTAAACAACATACAATAAGTAAATGCGGAATAATAAACATACGTTGTTTATGCAAAAGGTGTTACTAGTCCCAAGATACGATAACCTTATAACAAAAGTACATAAATACACTTAATAAAGTAGTTAGGGTTTACATTACATAACAAGTAATTTAGCTAACTGATGATTGGTTTTTATACCTATTTATTTAATATTTTCGACCTTGATAATTTGTGAATTCTTTAGCAATTTATTTAGTTTTTATTGTGTTTTAATCTTGTTTAGGTTGTATATATTGCTTATATATATTTTGATATATTTTACAATAATTGGAATAAGGGCTATCAGTATCAAAGCCTCGTGTTGCCAGATTTTTATTTTCTGTGTGCTACTGACATTGTAGCTACTTCAGGGCTAATTTCTACATTGATCCAGCCAGTATTTCTCATTTTGTCCAACATAAAAGTTGTAGATATACTTCTCAGCTTTTCGAAACATCTTGAATCACCTCAATCGGAGTTCGGACGAGAGAGATATGACCACAATACTGAAGAAGGTCAAACCAGAAAATAGGTGGCAGAACTTTAGGCGCCCAAAAACACAAAGGAACCGTCGCCTAGGCGCCCAAAAACACAAAGGAACTTGTATGAAATCGGAAGATGGACTATGAGTTTAGGCCTGAATATGATAACATGTGTTGTGTATTTGTTCTTAGGAGCGTTTGCATAATTTGTGTATAGGATAGACATATACCTGCATGCCGCGTGTAGCCAATGTGAGAATCTGTACTTAAAAACCCTGCTTGTGTTAGTTCTCATAGAAATATAGTGAATTATCTTCCTTGGGTTGTTCTTGTCTGAATTCTGTCGAATGGGATAGGTTTAGATGAAATATGTTTATATGTCCTTCAAAAGAGTCGTATAGATACTTTTGTATTCTTGGCTAGCCATTCGTCGTGACCGTAAGATTGAGAGGAGAGTTAGGAGATAAAAATAACATATTGGGACAAATTACTGACTTAGATTCACCTATCTTTAATTGCTTTCTAGTTTAAATGTTAATTTGCATTATGTCCATTTACATTTCACTTCCTCCATTGAATCAAATGTTTGAACTAAGATTGCCTTGATGGATTCGATATTTGGGAATCATTAGAACTAATTACTTGTTGACCGTGTATGCTTGCACGTTATTCATTTAAATGAATTCGAGATCGAAATTTTATCTAATAAATAAAATATAAATAAAAGAGTTCTGATTTTGACCGGCAAGTTTTTATCATCTTTTTTTATTATTTTTTATTTATTTATATGTGAGTGCGTTTTACGCTCCATCTCACGCTATAGACAAATCAAACATGAGAAATCGTTTCGAGTGATGCATATACGAGTTTTAAATTAAAAGATCATCTCAATAAACATGCAGTCAAATACACCGCCTCTAAGCAAATAATCAATTCATTAGAAATGGATATGTGCTCAAAGAAAAAGGGATCACAAGTAATGTAAAAACCAACAGTAAGTCAAGAACACAGACGAAGCAACACTAATCACTTTTCTATGAGTTATAACTCAAATAATCATTTGCCTGATCCTTGATTATGGTTCAATTCAAATTAACTCAATGCTCAAGAGACTTAAACCTAAACTACAATGACTCAAAAACAAAAACAAACGAACATAACACAAACACAAAAACATAAACCGACGAAAACAAAAAGAACACTTATAAATCAATTTTCATAGGGAACACGGTTGCACTTAGCGCATGTAACAAGCCGTTAAACCACAAGGTTGCCCAAGAGAACGAGTTTTTATCTCGTGAGGGTTTGCAGAAAATATACCCACAAAATTCAAAACTTAAATATAACTAAAAGTAAAAAAAATAATAAAACTAACTACAAAATCTGAAAACAAAACAAAATAAACTAAAACAACACAAATTATATCAAAACAAAATGCAAAAGACCCCCAAACTTGGAATTGACAAAGTTCTCTCTAAAAGCAATGCAAGAATTAAAAACAAGGGACTTCCCTGAAAAATTATGCCAATTTATCAATTGTCGCCTTCCACAACCGACTCGAATGATTTGCTAAGATATAACCTGAATATAAAAAACAAAACTAAACAAAATATTAGAGAAACCTGTGTTACCTCCCAGTTAGCGCTTGTTTTATAGTCAATAGTCCGACTTCTTATTTCTTATTCCAAACTTTTAAAATGTCGCGAACACAATCAAAAGTCCAAGCGAAAAGTAAAAATAGGAATGCAAGTTTAAACAAAGACCAACTCGAATGAAATCAATAGCAAAAAACAATCAGAAACTAATTCCCCGGCAATGGCGCCAAAAACTTGCTGGTCGAAATCGGAACTCTTTTATTTTACTAGATAAATTCTGATCTCGAATTCATTTGAATGAATAGCGTGCAAGCACACACGGTCAACAAGTAATAAAGTGATAAGAAAAAGTCGATCCCACGAGGAATTAGTTCTAACGAGTTCCAAACACCGATTGCATCTAAGTCAATCTTAGTTCAAACGTTTAATTAAATAGAAGAAGTGGAATGTAAAAGGACATAACACAAATTAACAATTAAACTAGAAAGAATTTAAAGATAGGTGAATCTAAGTCTGTAATTTCTCCCAATATGTTATTTTCATCTCCTAACTCTCCTCTCAATCTTACGGTCACGACGAATGGCTAACCAAGAATACAAAAGTATCTATACGCCTCTTTTGAAGGACATATAAACATATCTCTTCTAAACCTATCGCATTTGACAGAATTCAAACAAGAACAACCCAAGCAAGATAATTCACTATATTTCTATGAGAACTAACACATGCAGGGTTTTTAAGTACAGATTCTCACATCGACTACACGCGGCATGCAGGTATATGTCTATCCTACACACAAATTATGCAAACGCTCCTAAGAACAAATACACAACACATGTTATCATATTCAGGCCCAAACTCATAGTCCATCTTCCGATTTCATACAAGTTACCAAAGTGATTGCAAAGCTAAACAATTAACAATTTTCACAAACATGACAACCCATTCATATGGCCGTAACCCACGAATGGTCAACCAAGAACACTACAGTACTTATACGCCTCTATCGATAGCAATACAAGCATCCCCAATCTAAATAATTCACTATATTTCTATGAGAATTAACATTAAACAAGGGTTTGAAGCACAAGTTCTTAATTGGTTACACATGACATACATGTATATTCATATCCAATACGCAAATCATGCATCCCAACTATGTAGAATAACACAATCACATGTTATCACATTTAGGTTAACACACTACAATCCATTTGTCAATTTCATGTAGGCAACCAAACTAATCGATTAACCAAGCAATCAATACATATGAAGAATAAAATATGCTAATATGTTAATCCAATCCATATGGTGCCAATCAAGAGAGAGAAAATCAACCCAAACAACTATTTGGGTTCCAGTAACAATACTTAGATTCAAATGTAAGAAGCATAGCCAATATTCATTACGTAATGCACAATAAATCCAATATAATGAAATACAAAGACAACTAAGAGTTAAGAAGATACAACTTGTTGTCATCCAAGCATTAATATCCTAGACCCAAGTATCCATGGCTTCCATCAATGGCTTCAATGGTTGCTCTTCATCTTCTTCATTGTTTGATTCCAAAAATAGGATGATTTAGGATCAAGAATCAAATAAATGGTGGTTTTCCATGGTGGAAAACCACCGTGCTTCTTCATCTCTCTCGCCAAACCGTCGCTCTCGCAGTCTCCAGAGAAAAGGAAAATGAGATTTGTTTTCTTTCTACGTTTTTTCTTTCTTTTCTACCGAAATCAGTAGCTAAAAGTGGTACTAGGCGCTTAGGCGCTTCTTCTTGTTCCAATTTGGGTGCCTAGGCGCTTAAGAGCTTGGGCGCCTTGGCTCCCTACTCCTTTATAATTTGGGCGCCTAGGCGCTTAGGGGCTTGGGCGCCTAGGCGCCGGTTCCTTTGTGTTTTTGGGCGCCTAGAGTTCTGCCACTATTTTTTGATTTGACCTCCTTCAGTGTTTTGGTCATATCTCTCTCGTCCGAACTCCAATTGAGATGATTCAAGATGTTTTGGAAATTTGGGAAGTATAGCTACAACTTTCATGTTGGACGAAATGAGAAATGATGGTTGGATCAATGCGGAAATTAGCCCTGAAGTGACTGCCATGTTAATAGCACACAAAATCAAAATCTGGCAACCCTAAGCTTTGATACTGATAGCCCTTATTCCAATTATTGTAAATAACATCAAAATATATATAAGCAATATATACAACCTAAACAAGATTAAAACACAATAATAAATAAATAAATTACTAAAAAATTCATAAATTATCAAGGTCGAAAGTATTAAATAAATAGGTATAAAAATCAATCATCAGTTCCTATGATTTTTAACTAGTAGAATTTTTTTATTTTTAATTTGATTTATTTATTTAGTTATTTTGCTTTATTTAGTGGCCCTTTGTTTTGCTTTAGGACAAGCAAAGTTTTAAGTTTGAGGGTATTTGATGATTGGTTTTTATACCTATTTATTTAATACTTTCAACCTTGATAATTTGTGAATTCTTTAGCAATTCATTTAGTTTTTATTGTGTTTTAATCTTGTTTAGGTTGTATATATTGCTTATATATATTTTGATATATTTTACAATAATTGGAATAAGGGCTATCAGTATCAAAGTTTAGTGTTGCCAGATTTTGATTTTCTGTATGCTATTGACATTGCAACCACTTCAAGGCTAATTTTCGCATTGATCCAGCCATCATTTCTCATTTAGTCCAACATGAAAGTTGTAGATATACTTCTCAGCTTTTCGAAACATCTTGAATCACCTCAATCAGAGTTTGGAAGAGAGAGATATGACCAAAATACTAAAGGAGGTCAAACCAGAAAATAGGTGGCAGAACTTTAGGCGCCCAAAAACACAAAGGAATCGGCGCCTAGGCGCCCAAATTATAAAGGAGTAGGGAGCCTAGGCGCCCAAACTCTTAAGTACCTAGGCGCCCAAATTAGAACAAGAAGAAGCGCCTAAGCGCCTCGTACCACTTTCAACTACTAATTTCAGTAGAAAAGGAAGAAAAAGCGTAGAAAGAAAACAGATCTAATTTTCCTTTTCTCTTGAGGCTACGAGAGCGGCGGTTTGGCCATGGATGCTTGGGTCTAGGAGATTAATGCTTGGATGACAACAAGTTGTATCTTTTTAACTCTTAGTTGTCTTTGTATTTCATTGTATTGGATTTATTGTGCATTATGTAATGAATATTGGCTATGCTTCTTACATTGGAATCTAAGTATTGTTATTGGAACCCAAATCATTGTTTGAGTTAATTTTCCCTCTTTTGATTGGCACCATATGGATTGGATTAGCATATTTTGTTCTTCATATGTATTGATTGCTTGGTTAATCGATTAGTTTGGTTGCCTACATGAAATTGACAAATGGATTGTAGTGTGTTAACCTAAATGTGATAACATGTGATTGTGTTATTCTACATAGTTGGGATGCATGATTTGCGTATTGGATAGGAATATACCTGTATGCCATGTGTAATCAATTAAGAACTTGTGCTTCAAACCCTTGTTTAATGTTAATTCTCATAGAAATATAGTGGATTATTTAGATTGGGGATGCTTGTATTGCTATCGATAGAGGCGTATAAGTACTGTAGTGTTCTTGGTTGACCATTCGTGGGTTACGGCCATATGAATGGGTTGTCATGTTTGTGCTAATTGTTAATTGTTTAGCTTTGCAGTCACTTTGGTAACTTGTATGAAATCAGAAGATGGACTATGAGTTTGGGCCTGAATATGATAACATGTGTTGTGTATTTGCTCTTAGGAGCGTTTGCATAATTTGTGTGTAGAATAGACATATACCTGTATGCCGCGTGTAGCTAATGTGAGAATATGTACTTAAAAACCCTGCTTGTGTTAGTTCTCATAAAAATATAGTGAATTATCTTGCTTGGGTTGTTCTTGTCTGAATTCTGTCGAATGGGATAGGTTTAGATGAGATATGTTTATATGTCCTTTAAAAGAGGTGTATAAATATTTTTGTATTCTCGGTTAGTCATTCGTCATGACTGTAAGATTTAGAGGAAAGTTAGGAGATGAAAATAACATATTGGGATAAATTACTGACTTAGATTCACCTATCTTTAATTGCTTTCTAGTTTAAAGGTTAATTTACATTATATCCATTTACATTTCACTTCCTCCATTGAATCAAATGTTTGAACTAAGGTTGGCTCGATGGATTCGAAATTTGGGAATCATTAGAACTAATTCCTCGTGAGATCAACATTTCTTATCACTTTATTACTTGTTGACCGTGTATGCTTGCACGTTATTCATTTAAATGAATTTAAGATCAGAATTTTATCTAATAAATAAATTATAAATAAAAGAGTTCTTATTTCGACCAACACTAACTAAAAGGCTGCATCCTGAAGTCTATCACTTCATCTTTCCCTTACCCTTGTTCTTCCCAGAAGTCTCGGGTTTCACTGCAATAACGTTCATGATATAGCAAGGGTGAGCAACTAGTTTGCTCAACAAGTTTAAATAACAATAAGAGACAATATATCATAAATGAAAGGGAATAACTGAAATAACAATATAAATAACATAAGCAGGAATAATGATTTGCTTTTAGAATCAAGATAGTTAAGTAGACTGTGAACTATAAACTTCCACTAGAGTCAATAGTTGGTTGACCCAATGGTTACTACCAGAAATATATACTTGAGGGGATCAGCCTCTCGTACAATATCTGTATGCATAACATTTAATTTTTGTGTTTTGTACCTGATATTAGATATAGGGTACTCTCCTATAATAGAGGGGTGTTCATAATAGTCTAAGAGTCCGCATCTTTAATGATTTGGATAGCTTTTACAATCTTTAACATAAATGTCTAGCCGAACAATGGCTTAGACCTACTTTGAATAGTTCTTTAAACAATAAAACATTAAATAAGGTACAAGTCAAAGACTGTACAAGCTCAAGTGCTCCAAGTGCGAATAACAATAACATCGATGTGAAATAATTGTAAAGTAATTAAACCACTCAAAACAAGATTTGAATTACAGTTCAAGCTTAAATAAATAACTTGTTCAATGAAATGAGTTTAGAGATAAGGAACTTGTCTATCTGCTCAGCTACAACAAACTAGCTTTAATTAAATGACTTTGAAGGACCTAACATTAATCAAGTCGGTCTAACAATTAGTACAGCGTATGCTGGCACGTTTGTACGTTTACTACGAACTTATTTAACAAATAAGTCTAACACATAATTCACATCATTTGACATGCTAACATTAACCCTAAAAGCGTGTAATCATACATAGGTTAATGATTTAATAATGTAGGAGTATTCATTCTAAGTATTAAACACTTAAGGAATCTTTAAACAATTTAATATAATTGTTTAATTGGTGAATATTAAATACATTACATTTAATTAACTCTTTCTTTATTTAATTACTATTTGTTATAGTTAAATAGTAATTAATTACTACCCTTAGTTACTATTTAGTTATAAATAATAGCTAATTAACCTTACATAATTAATTAGTTTATTTATTTTAATGCTTCTTAATTATTATATAAGATTAATTAAATAATAATTAATTATTTAACTTTATTATAATCTTCTGCAATTATTATTTAATCTTAATTAAATAATAATTAATTAATGAATGAATTAATTAATTAATTAACCTTACCTTTCTTGAATTATTATTTAATAATAATTAATTACTTAATTATCCTTATTTATTATTTAATATAAATAATAAATAATTATATTATTAACTTAATTTATCTTTAATTATTATTTATTAATTAAATAATAATTAATGACTTCAAAAATCTTATTATTTAATATAAATCAACTAATCAATTAACTAAGTAAATATTCCTCACTTATTATTTAATTTAAAGAAATTAAATAATAGTTTACTAATTTTAATCCTCTTTAATTATTATTTAATGTCAATTAAATTAATAATTAATTGTTTATTTAATTTAATTATTATTTTATGTCAAATAATAGTCAATTTATTTATCCTTATTTATTATTAAATTTTTAATTAAATAATAAATAGTTAATGAAATTTGTATTTTATGTAACTTAACCATAAATTTAGCTTACTAGATTAATATTTAAAATATTTAAATATTAATCAAAATGAAAAATATAATCCCCAATATCACTTTTGTATTATTATTATTTTTGTTATAATTTTTAAATTAATTTTTAAATATTTAAATTAATTAAATTATACAGAATGACAAACTTGTAAATATTCTAAAAACTGATCTGAGGGCAATTTGTAATTATTCAGAAAATCGAACGGAGGGGTAATATTGTAATTTCACCGAAAGTTGGCTCCCACGCATTGCGGGCGCTTAACAAAAACTAGGCTCCAAAACGGTACCGCTTTGAAGAATTGGAAACGACTTTCGCGCATAACACGTGAGTTAACGTTTTTAAACACGAAACGACGTCGTTTTCACTCCGCTACCGACAGAAACTGCTGGCGCGCAATGCGCGGCCAGCTTCTTTCTTTCTTTCTTTTTTTTCTTAAGGAGATTCACTACAGTAACATAAATACTCCACGCTAATAAAAATTATACATTCAAGTAAGCTTTAACCCCTCAATAAAAATCCAAAATAATTATCATCACTTAATATCAATTTATCACATGCAAATTTAAGTACCCATGATTTAATTACATATTTTTCATAAAAATTATTTTACCACATAAACTATTAAAAATCATAACTTTTTATGTATAACTTCATTTTAAGTGATTCAAACCTTGTTTTTCTCATGATTTAATGTTCTATAATATTATCTATATCAAAAATATTTACCCCATCCAACAAAAGCAAAAAAAAAACTAAATATAATATGTAATGCAAATAACACTATATTGACAATAAAAACGGGTTGCCTCCCATATAGCGCTTCATTTAAAGTCTTGGGCTTGACTACTTCCTGATTCATTGCGGGTCGGCGAGAATAATAGAAACTTTTTGTCGATCCACCTCACCCCCCCATGTATTGCTTTAGACGTTGGCTATTGACTTTGAATGTGTTCAAAGTTGTGGCATCTTCCAATTCAACCACACCGTGCGGGAATACATTTTTGATAGTGAAGGGACCCGACCATCTGGATTTCAGCTTTCCCGGGAAGAGTCTCAACCGGGAATTATAAAGAAGCACTTTCTGGCCAATGTCGAACTTCCTCTCCATAATTTTCTGATCATGCCATCGTTTGGTCTTTTTCTTATAAATTTTTGCATTCTCATACGCTTGGAGGCGGAATTCATCCAATTCGTTCAGTTGAAGCATCATTTTCTCACCGGCCGCATGTAATTCAAAATTGAGCTTTTTGATGGCCCAATACGCATGATGCTCAAATTCCACCGGCAAGTGGCAAGATTTTTCGAAAACCAAGCGATATGGTGACATCCTGATTGGTGATTTGAAAGCTGTTCTGTATGCCCATAACGCTTCATCCAATTTCCTAGACCAATCATTCCTGTTGGGATTCACCGTCTTTTCCAAAATCCGCTTTATTTCCCTGTTAGAGACTTCTGCTTGACCACTGGTTTGCGGATGATAGGCCGTAGCAATTTTATGGGAGACCCCATATTTAGCGAGGAGGGCAGCGAAATACTTGTTACAAAAATGTGAACCTCCATCACTGATAATAGCCCGCGGAGTGCCAAAGCGCGAAAAAATGTTTTTACGCAAGAAGTTAAGAACGACTTTGGAATCATTGGTCGGCAGAGCAACAGCTTCGACCCATTTAGATACATAGTCCACCGCGACTAGTATGTATTGGTTGTTATAAGACGACGGGAATGGTCCCATGAAGTCTATTCCCCAAACGTCAAAAATTTCGATTTCTTGAATGCTATTCAGGGGCATTTCATGCCTCCTAGAGATATTACCCATTCTTTGGCACTTGTCGCATCTTGATACAAAGGAATAAGCATCTTTAAACAAACATGGCCAATAGAACCCAGATTGTCCTCCATAATCAGATGAATGACAGTGATGAAGAATATCATTCATTTCTTTTTGAGGTAGACACCTCCTCAATAATTGATCTGCGCATTGCTTGAACAGGAAAGGATCATCCCATACAAAGAACCGGACGTCACTTAAGAACTTTTTCCGTTGCTGATAGCTTAAATCCGGGGGAGTCACATTGCTCACTATGAAATTCGCGAAATCCGCATACCAAGGTAATTCGCTGTGCACAACAAACAACTGCTCATCCGAAAAATGCTCATTAATCATCCTGCCATCCTTCATATCCTGCTCTGGATTTTCTAATCTAGAAAGATGATCTGCCACTTGGTTCTCTGACCCCTTCTTGTCTCGAATTTCCAGATCAAACTCTTGGAGAAGAAGAATCCATCTTATAAGTCTGGGCTTTGCATCTTTCTTGGAAATCAGATATCTAATAGCCGCATGATCAGTATAAACCACAACTTTTGTTCCAACGAGATATGACCTAAATTTGTCGAAAGCGTATATAACCGCTAATAGTTCTTTCTCGGCGGTGGTGTAATTTAGCTGAGCATCTGTTAAGGTCTTACTGGCATAATAGATAACATGAAAGATCTTTTCCTTGCGCTGCCCTAGCACTGCCCCAACTGCAAAATCACTAGCATCGCACATCAATTCGAATGGTACAGACCAATCCGGTACTACAATTACGGGTACAGATGTTAGTTTTATTTTCAATAGCTCAAAGACCTTTAAACAGTCTTCGTTAAATTTGAATTGGACCTCCTTTTCTAATAGGCTACATAAAGGCTTGGATATTTTGGAGAAGTCCTTGATAAATCGTCTATAAAAGCCCGCATGACCTAAAAAACTACGCATCCCCTTAACAATTGTAGGTGGTGGCAATTTCTCAATTGTCTCCAGCTTTGCCTTGTCAACCTCCAATCCTTTTTCTGAAACTTTGTGTCCAAGGATATTCCTTCCTGTACCATGAAATGGCATTTTTCCCAGTTTAGAATTAGATTCATCTCTACACATCGTTTCAACACAAAAATCAAGGTCTCTAGACACAACTCAAAAGAGTCCCCAAATACAAAAAAATCGTCCATGAAGACTTCCACATTATGCTCCACCGTGCCAGAAAAGATGGCCATCATGCACCTTTGAAATGTTGCTGGTGCATTACAAAGCCCAAAGGACATTCGTCTGAATGCAAACGTCCCGTAGGGGCAAGTGAAGGTTGTCTTTTCCTGATCCTCAGGTGCAATAGCTATCTGATTATACCCCGAGTAGCCATCCAGGAGACAGTAGTACTTGTGACCCGCCAATCTGTCCAACATTTGGTCAATAAATGGCAATGAAAAGTGATCTTTTCTTGTAGCTTTGTGTAGCTTTCTATAATCCATACACACCCTCCAACCAGTCACTGTCCGTGTTGGTATCAACTCATTCTGTTCATTCATCACGACTGTCATCCCTCCTTTCTTGGGCACACATTGGACAGGGCTTACCCATGCACTGTCGGAGATAGGATATATGATCCCAGCATCTAGCAATTTCAGAATCTCCTTCTTAACGACCTCTTTCATAATAGGGTTGAATCTTCTCTGATGCTCCACAGTCGGCTTACTATCCTCTTCCATTAGAATCTTGTGCATACTTAAGGATGGACTAATACCTTTGATGTCTGATATAGTCCACCCTAAAGCTGTCTTATACTTCCTCAGCACACTTAAAAGTTCACTTTCTTGTTCCTCATTTAAAGCTGCAGATATTACAACAGGATAAGTGGATTCTTTTCCCAAAAATGCATACCTCAAATGATTTGGCAATGGTTTGAGCTCCAATATTGGTGCTTCCTCTTTAGATAGATTTGAAACAGAAGTTCCTGCCTGTTTCAAAGCTTCATAGTGCGGTTTGAATTTGGCAAATCGAGGAGACGAATCCAAATATTGCATGCATTCTGTATGAGTAGGATCTTCTGTAGTCGTGGTTCCAACAATCGAAGCCTCCAACGGATCAGAAACACAAGTTTCCATGAAAACTTCATGTACAAACCTATTAACCACATTGACTTTAAAGCACTCTTTGGAATCACTTGGAAACTTCATAGATTTGAAGACATTGAACTTTATTTCTTGATCTTGTACCCTCATAGTGAGCTCTCCCTTCTGAACATCGATAATAGTTCTCCCAGTGGCTAGAAATGGACACCCTAATATAATAGGCATTTCCCTGTCCTCCTCAAAGTCCAGAACTATAAAGTCAGCTAGAAAAATAAACGTGTCAACCTTTACCAGCACATCTTCCACAATTCCTTTAGGGTATGTCAGAGATCTATCAGCAAGTTGTAGAGTAACACGGGTAGGCTTCGCTTCATTCAAGCCCAACTTCCTATAGATAGACAATGGCATCAGATTGATGCTTGCTCCAAGATCACATAAAGCTTTTCCAGTAAATTCACTTCCAATGGAGCACGGAATGGTGAAACTCCCAGGGTCCTTTAGCTTGGGAGGAAGCTTATTCTGTAGAATTGCACTGCATTTCTCCGTTAAAGCAACCGTCTCATAATCACCAAGCTTTCTCTTCTTGGACAGTATATCTTTCATGAATTTCATATAGCTTGGCATTTGCTCCAAAACTTCAGCAAATGGAATATTGATGTGAAGCTTTTTCAAGACCTCCAAGAATTTTGAAAACTGTTTATCCAGTTTCTGCTTTTGCTGCCTTTAAGGAAATGGCATGGGTTGAACTCTTGGAAGGGTTTTGTTGACGATGGGACTTGGCTCTTGGACTTCTTCCACAATTTTAGGAGTCCCTCTTGTTGTGTTTTCTATCTCAACAACTACTTCCTCTTCAGTTAGAATTGGTGGTACTGTAGTAGTTTCTCCAGTGGGATTCATTAAGGGTCTACCACTGCGCAGTGTGACTGCTTTGCATTGCTCCTTGTCATCCCTCTTTGGATTGACCTCAGTGTCACTAGGCAAAGTTCCTTGCAGACGATTGTTCATAGCACTAGCAAGTTACCCCACTTGGTTTGCAAGGTTCCTTATAGCAATATCTTGGTTGTTGCTTCTTGTCTCATTCTGGGAAATGTATCTTGTCAGAAGTTCCTCCAAGTTAGCTTTCTTCTCCGTAGGAGGAGGAGGAGGAGCCTGTTGATGTTGTGGAGGTGGTTGTTGTTGTTGTTGAGTTGGTTGTTGCTGTTGTGGATTGTATGTTTGATACCCTGGAGGATATGGCTGCCTTGAAGACGAAAATTGTCCTTGATTGTTGTTATTGCTCCACGAGAAATTAGGATGATTTCTCACTCTAGGATAATAATGTGTTGGCACATTAGTGTTTTGTTGCCGATTGTAATTACTGACATATTGCACTGATTTTGCCTTGATGGCACACTGCTCACTAGGATGTTCCCCAGCGCATATCTCGCATATCACTGCTACACTTTGCACAGGTTTTGTTCCCATATTGTCAATTTTCCGAGCAAGTGCAACCACTTGTGCAGATAAAGATGTAACTGCATCCACTTCATGCTTTCCCTCTACTTTCCTTGGAGTGAACCTCTCAGCAGGCCACTGATAATTATTTGCTGCCATGATTTCCAACAGTTCAAGCGCTTCTTTATAACTCTTTCCCATTAAAGCTCCACCAGTTGCAGCATCCACGCTTTGTCGAGTAGAATTTTATAAACCGTTATAGAATGTCTAGACTTGTAACCATTTAGGAATACCATGGTGGGGACATCTTCTGAGAAGGTCCTTAAAACGCTCCCACATCTCATAGAGAGACTCCGCATTCTGTTGGCTAAAGGCTGTAATGTCATTTCGCATTCTTGCTGTTCTGGCAGGCGGAAAGAATTTAGCCAAGAATTTCTGAGCTAGATCAGCCCAGGTGCTAATGGAGCCTGCTAGTAGAGAATGCAACCAACTCTTCGCTTTATCATGCAAAGTGAAAGGGAACAGACGAAGTCTAAGAGCGTCTTCAGAAACCCCTTGATAACTGAACGTATCACAGATTTCCAAAAATTTGACCAAATGATCATTCGGGTCCTCATTAGGCAACCCACCGAACTGCACATGATTCTGAATCATTTGGAAAGTGCCCGGCCTGATCTCAAAGTTAGCAGCAACAATGGCTGGCCTATTGATGCTTGTATGAATATCGGTGACTTGCGGCATAGCATATTCCCGCAATGTTTTATAATCTTTTTCTGCCATTGTATCTTGATGGTGAATAACTTGACCCCTCTTTTCTTTTCGCAATACACGCAAAGTTCTTTCAATCTCAGGATCGAAAGTTACGAGATTTGGATCTTGAAAAGGAAGCATGCACAATCAAGAGTACCTGGAAGAAAATAAAAATAAAAATAAAAATAAAACAATTAGACAAATGTAACAGTTTAAACGCAGATTATATTGATAAAGCTTAATATTACAGAGAAATTAGATAAATAACTCCCCGGCAACGGCGCCAAAAACTTGTTGGTCGTTTTCACGATTGATATTTACGTGCAAGTATACACGGCCTTCAAGTAGTAAAGAGTAAGTCTAAGTCGATCCTATAGAGAGTTATACTAATGTTATCTGAATAGTAAACTAAAAGCAACCTAATCCAATTTAAACTATGATTAAAGATGGTGATTTTTGTTAACACAATATCCTAAAATAATTAAAACTTAGCAACAAAGATTCAATTTAAACAAGCTAAGATCACAACTTCACTAACTACCTCATTTAACCCTCACACCCCTCTTTTCAATGCTAAGATCGTACAAATGATAACCAGAGAAAATAAACAACCAATAACCTCTTTCGATAGTTAAAAGATTCACACCCTACTAATTAGCTCACTATATTCTTATGTGACCTAACTTAGCAAGATGGCAAGAAAAGCGATTCTCAACAAGGCTACACAAGGTACACCGGTATATTCCTATCCAAGATACAAATTAGGCACTCCATCCGAAGATAAGACTTCTTACACGTGTTATCATGCTTTAGGTCGAGTTATTTAATCCGTTTTTCAATATCATAAACAACCACACATTACATACAAAGTACATAATCCATACATGAAGAACAAAGCATGATAACCATTCATTAGCAATCCATACACATCAAAAAAAGAGATATTCAATTAAAATCAAGTAATGAGCTCCATTATGATCCTATAAATGAAGTTAGTTCATATCTAAATGAATAAAAAACATTAACAAGTCACTTATTAGACTTAAATACACAGAATGAAGATAACTAAATGGTTAAAACTTCTTAAAATACAAGTCTCAACACATAAACTTCCTTCACAATGTAGTAATCCAAGCTTGATGAGTCTTCTTGCTCTTGAGTTAAATACCAATCCAAGTTGCTTTGAAGGCTTCCAAAAACCGAAGAACAACTGCTCTCAGGCGTAAAAACTGATGTCTCTAGGTCAAGCAACGAATGGCTTTAAGTACAAAAATCCCGTTTGGTATCCACTGCGTGGTCAAAAATCACAAATTATGATTTTGCCCTCCAAGCTTAAAAATCCTACAAAACACTGACGAGACATTAGGGACCAAAAAATTCATAAATATAAGCAATAATAACTCTCAAAAACTCACAAAACATTAAGTTAAACGTACTAATTCGTAGGTATAAAACCCACTCATCAACCGTATCACGTAAAAATTCCTTATGTTCATGTGATTGATTGTTTTGCTTTATTCATTCATTACATGTTTCAACTTTGAATTAAAAAACACAATCTTGATACTTTAACATATATAATACATCAGAAAATTATTTATTCTAACTCAAGACATCATTTGATACAAGTAAAATTAATTTCAAAATAGTAAACTGTTTCTACCAGCATTGATAAAACTGTAATCCAACAAACTGAATTCATACATATAGCATACTGCATTCTGAATAAAAAAATTAAATTAAAAAAGAATTTGATATCATTTGTTCTCACACTTATTCAACCCCCCTTCTAAATGTGCCTATCTGAATTTTACTATCTTTATCGTCTCTTTCTGTTTATAAACCCCTTTAGAGGTAGCCTGCAAAGTATGAAGGTAACACTTTCGGAACATATTATGATGCCCGACTACTTTCAAAATCCCATATTCTGTTGAAAATTTTATTTTCAAATGAGGGAATAGATGTAATAGCCTGGAGTGTCGATAATACAGTTCTTCTTAAAATGGCATTGTAATTATTTTTGACATTAGCAACATAAAATCATACCACTATGGAACATTGCTTTGGAGTTGAGCCAAACACCATTGGCAACTTGATAGTTCTAACGATCAGGACATGAGTGTTTTCAGATTAATAAAGAGGCAATTCGGTGCAAGGCTCAATCCTCCTATCCCCAAATCCAGTTGACTATAAGCATACATGTAGAGCACATCGACCGAACTCTCATTATCAACAAGAATCCACTGCATATCCATGGACCCGACTTGCGTAATTATTACTAGCACATATTCATGGGGAAGGACCATGTCCAGTCTATAATCATCATCGGTAAAGGTGATGGATTGGTCTTAAAGTTCTTCAGCTGTGCACACACCTGATTAATAGCCTTGGCAAAAACCTTTCTCTTTCTGTTAGACAGGGCTAAAGCTGATTGAAGGTGCCAACATGGAGGGTGGTGGGGCAATTTGATTGAAGGTGGCTCGTCTAGCTCTTTTTGCCATGTAGCAATCTATATTTCCCATATGGAATTGTTCTTCAACGAAATCTTTTAATTGATAGCAGTCCTCAGTATCGTGGCCCAGCGTTGTGATAAGTACAGCATTTGTTGTTGTTCTTCTACCTAGTAAATACCCTAATCTTCAAGATCTTTTGGAAAAGGGCTGATTTTTAATCCCACTCACAATTTGAGCTCTGCTTGTATTTAGGGGTGTATAATCTTTATTTTCTATTCTCTTAAAGTTCTTATTTTGTGGTCGATCCTTCCGAGAATCTCTTCGGTCATTGCCATTTCTATTAGCGTCGTTCTTTCCTTCATCCTTCTGGCCGGAATATTTTTTATCGACTTTGTCACCTCTAGGGTCCCTTCTCTGATGATTATTATCATCATCTATCAAAGAGCCCCTAAGATTGGCCATGGCCTCCTCAATTTTGATAAATTTATCCACAATCACGTAAGCTTCAATGAGTGATTGAGGAGCTTTCAGGATGAGTTCTTCAATAAGCCAATTAGACTTGTCCACATTCAAGCCCATCGTCAAAAATTGCACCGCTTGAGCCGAACCCAAAACAAGAATTTCAGACACAACTTCTCTAAACCTCTACATGAATTATTGATGTAAAAGGTTGAAAACTATGAGCACAAATTATAGTATAGAAGTATAGAATATACAAAGAAAACAAAAATAAATGCATAATGTTAATATGAATACAATATATATTATATGTACACACTGAAGTGTGAGATTGCGATCAACTAATGATGAATTGGTCAAATTTATGCCTCAATCTTATCGAGATAGTAGATGATCCACCGGAAGGTTTTCGTAGCATAGAAGTAGGACAAAAGGTTGTGGTTGGAAGGTTTTCATAGCATACAAATACGAGTATTAAATAACTTATTAATTTCCTTTTCCCCTGCAAAAACACTTTTTTTAGAGAGATAAGATAGAGAAAGATCTCATTCACTTGTTTGTCCGCGACGTGACTAGGAAGGCAGATATATAATGATGGCTAAGAAGTTTATTGAAGTGTTACATTTATTGTAGTTCAATACCAAATATAAAGAACTATTCTAAAAAAAGAAGCATTATGTATGTCTACACAAAATTTGAAACCGAATATAATGAAAATTAAATGATGAAAATAGCTAACCATATAATATGATAACTACATAGAATCTTGTAAGCAAAAAAACAATTCTCAAATTCTATGTAGTGTACTTAAAATATACTCTTGTATGAATATTTATATAAAGAGAACAAAATTTAGGACTGATGATACATGGCCATGCTTTATTTATGTAACGTATAATATCATGCTACAACATTAGGCTAGTAAACCATATCTTCATAACTTTGTCATTTAAACGCTTGAAAGTTGAAAGGAACTGAGAGATCGGGAACAAAATTTTAAATTTGTTGGCGAAAAACGAGTGAAAGAGCAAAACCTTCAAATTCGCTAACAAAAAAAGTACATATACGTGAAAGAAAATAATCACATATTGATTCCCATGTTTTACACTAATAAAAAAGAACTCCTTCAAACTTACAATCAAAGAAATAATAATTAGGGGAAAAAATATAATGATTGGAACAATTTGTAAGCTAAGTATTAAAATTTTGGACCAAACCTTCAGCTAAGAGGACTTTCCATGGCCTTCAACTCTATCCCAAAAACTGCGAATTCTACCTTTTCAAGCTGAGTTATTGTTCCTGTAGTTTCAATAAGCTCCTGGTTAATTAAGGTTTTCTTTTAATTTTATTGCAGTGATTGGGGAGAAGATTTTTTTTTAACTTAATATTCCCTCCGATTTAATTTATAAGATCACTGTTAGACTTTTTAAAAGTCAATTTGAAATATTTTCAAATACAAAATTGATAGAGATTTGTTTAAAATTACAAATCAGTAAATCTTCTAATTAATAATACATTTTAGATAATTTAAAATATTAATCATTGCATTGACTAAACTTAAATAAATTTATATCAATTTTGGGTTTAAAAGTATCACAATTTAACTTTTAAAAAGTCAATAATTATCTTATAAATTGGAACGAAAGGAGAATATCACAAATATAGCATGATACAGCATACATACCAACTCAAGAAGAGGAAACGAATATGGTCGCAAGGTGAGAAAATGATTTGTTTGTAAGGAGGCGAGATTGGTTTAGAGCGAGAAGTCAGAGAGCTTTTGGAAAGAAGAAGTCCAACTTTGGGAAGAAAAATAACTTGTGAGAAGGTTTAGGTTTTGTTTAATTAGTATATTATTTTTTAATGTTAATTAAATAAAAGGAAATTTAGTATGGGAAGAAGTTTAAAAAGGAAACATATATTTATTAAATTTACTTTTTATTGACCGAAAAAGTTTTAAAATATTGGAGACTAAGAGAATGTTTTATTTTGTGACAACAAAATCTCTCTTATTACCTGTATATATTACTAGTCACTCTAGCACACACATCATTGTAATATAAGAAAAAGTTCAAAAAAATAAAAATTAAAGATAAATTGTGTTCAAAATAAAATAGAGGGAGAGGGTGAGAAGAAACGTGATTTAATTATGTGAGATTGAAAGAGTTTGATTGAGTAGAAAAACCATTGTCTTTATCATTGATCAAAATAATATATATACACAATAACAGAGTAACAAGAAGTCTGTTACTGATCCTATAAATCTGAGTTGTTGAAACTAATTCCTATATTTTCTATGTATAGCTATTATACGTATACAACAATAAAGAGAATAAGTCAAAAAGTCAAAAAGTAGTTTCTAAAATTAAGGAGATGATGTAGTCCTCTGTTATGTCCTGATGATTGATTTTTATATATATTTATTTAATACTTTCGACCTTGATAGTTTGTGAATTCTTTAGCAGTTTATTTAGTTTTTATTGTGTTTTAATCTTGTTTAGGTTTTATATATTACTTATATATGTTTTGGTGTATTTTACAATAATTGGAATAAGGGCTATCAGTATCAAAGCTTACAGTTGTTAGATTTTGATTTTCAATATGTTATTGACATTGCAACCATTTTAGGCCCAATTTAGACATTGATCTAACCTTCATCTCTTATTTCGTCCAACATGAAAGTTTTTTTTTTTTTTGGTTTCAAAATCAATACTTAGATTCCAATGAGAGAAGTATAGCCAATATACATTATATTCTATCAAGAAATCCAATACAATAAAATAAAAAGACAAAATAAAGATAAGAAGAGCAAACTAGTTGTCATCCAAGCTCAACTCTTTAAACTCTATCCATCAATGGCTTCCAAGTATGCTCTCTTGCTAGCTCTTCAACTTCTTCATTGTTTCTAACTCCAAAAATAGGAGATTTAGGGATCAAGAATCAAAAGTTTGATACTTTCCCATGTAGGAAATCACCTTTATTGGGGCTGAAAAACTAGACTTAAAAGGCTGAAATCCCAACTTACTTCAGTACCATCGCTGTGGCAGTAGCAGGACATCGTTGCGGCAACCTTTTATAATTTTCTTTGTAGAAGCCTTGAGCGCCGCAGTGGCGGGATGGAGCGCCGCAGTGGCGGGATGGAGCGCCGCGGTGGTGAAACCTGTTGTGGGATTCTAATTTATACTACTGCTGCGGTTGTAGCAGAACACCACTGCAGTAGTGGTCTTTGTGCAGAATTACCAAAATATCATTCCAGCCATATATTCCTACAAAATCAAAATAAAATATATAAAAATAATATAAATTACCTAAAATACAAATAACACACATAAAACTAATAATACATCATATTTTATAATAATACATAAAAACATATAAAACTAACTAAAATGCTAAAGAATTCACAATATCATCAAGTTCAAAGATATTAAGTAAATAGGTACAAAAATTAGTCATCAAATACCCCAAACTTAGATCTTTGCTTGTCCTCAAGCAAAACAAAGACAAACTATACAAATAAAAATAAACAACAAGAACTTGAGCAATGAATCGATATGAAAAACAAAATGGCCACAAAGATTATTCAAATTATAACTATAAGAAGATTTCAAAATATCACTATAAGAAGATTTCAAAATATCACAAAGTCTAGAATTTCAACCTATATGTTAATCATACATTACCCATGATTCACATGTGTGTGTGCACCGTTTGCAACAAACTAATTATAGCTTAGATTAACCTATGTAAACAATTACCTTGTGAAAGAAATCAAAAATTTTAAAAACATGCATATCACTGTAAGCTAGTCCCAATAAAATTCAAATTATTATATTGACTTGTACAATGTCTCATTCTATTAGGCTCTACAGAGTTACCCATATAACGAGCGTTTGACTAATGACTCTCAAACAAATCGGCTTTAGGGCACTAGGTGTAAAGACACCCCTAATAGCCTATTAACTCAAGCAACAAATGCCACAAAATTTGACTAGTAAGCAACTTATTATATATATATATAATAAAACAGAGCAGCTCAAATCCCAATATTTCAACATCCAACGGTCACAAATCTATCACTCATTTTCCCCCCAAATTCAACATATTTTCTTCAAAAATCTATCCACTTACATTTCCCTCCCAAATCAAATTCACCACTACAATATAATAATAATAATAATAATAATAATAATAATAATAATAATAATAATAATAATAATGATAATACAAATAATAATAATAGTATTAATATAATAAAAGTAATAATAATAATAATAATAATAATAATAATAATAATAATTATAATAATAAAAATAAAAATAATAATAATAATAACAATAACAATAACAATAATAATAATAATAATAATAATAATAATAATAATAATAATAATAATAATAATAATAATAGTAATAGTAATAGTAATAGTATTAGTAATAGTAATAGTAATAGTAATAGTAATAATAGTAATAATAGTAATAATAATAATAATAATAGTAATAATAGTAATAATAATAATAACAATAATAATAATAATAATGATAATAATAATAATTAATATAATAAAAGTAGTGGTAGTAATAATAATAATAATAATAATAATAATAATAATAATAATAATAATAATAATAATAATAATAATAATAATAATAATAATAGTAATAGTAGTAGTAATAATAATAATAATAATAATAATAATAATAATAATAATAATAATAATAATAATAATAATAATAATAATTGTAATATCCCAAATATTTATAAGGTTTGTAAATACGATTTTTTTAATATTAATTAAAGGTTATAGTTTAAAACCTAGAATTTGAGAAGTAAGATGTGTAGAAAATGGGTAAAACATTTTTTTTTTATAAATGATTTACTTGTGAGGATATTGTAATGATGCATATAGAGAATTTATTAAGGAAATAAATTGAATTGAGAAGTGAATGTGGTTATATTAAATTATATATACCTAAAGAGTGTTTGTTAGACAAATAAGAAGATAAGTAAATTAATACTCAATTAAAACTAATAAATTAAATAGTTTAAATATGATGTAAGAAGAAAAGTCATGAAATGTAAAAACCATGAATTCTATTAGCCATTATAATTATAATTATTAAATAATTATCAATGAATTAAAAAATTTGTACTAATTAAATGTGCATTAAATAAATTAAATGAATATACTTGTGTATATGTATATTTATTAAATGCGATAAACCAAGTCTAATTGGATTATATTTTAAATCCAAATGAGTTATTAAACTAGGTCAAATTAATTAACCTAGTAGTTCATGTAATTAATTAAACCTTAGTTCATATAATTAATTTAACAAGCCCAATGTTTAATTTAATTAAATGTAACATATAATAGTTAATGTTAGCCAATAGAATAAATAAATTGAGCTCAAACAAATTAATTGAATGAGCCCAACTTATTTAAATCCTAGTCCAAGGTAGAGCCCAAATAGAAGTAAAAAATGATGGTCAATCATTATATATAATGAATATACATATAGGAATATATATGTATATATAATCTATCAAAATTAAGGGAAAATTGGACCAATTTTGTGTGTATTGCCGGCAACTTCAATGGGGGGGAGCACTTGGATTGTTTGTGGGTTCATGTTGCTTCTTTCTTACTTCTTTCCGTAGTTGGCCAACAACCCCTATCAATCACCTTGTCCATCACATTGTCATTCAATCAAATAGTAATCACAATTAGCCTCTTAATTGATCAATGCTAGTTGATTAGGGAGTTAATGAAGGGTTACCAAAGTCCTATAAATAAGACCTCCACCAAGCTTTATTAGGTTGGTCATTTCATTTCCTAGAAATCCTAGAGAGAAAAGGAAGAGTTCAAGTGATAGTTAAGAGAAAAACACTTTGAGTGTGGAGGATATTGCTAGAAGAAGAGCTTGGTGGATGACCTATAGTCTCATAACTTACTTTGGAAGGAGAATGAGAAGATCACACAAGTCTAAGAGGTTTAAAAGTGCTCTAACTCTTCCTTAGTTCATTTTATGGTCTATATATGTTTTATATGGTCAAAAAATATATTTTTAACCAATCAAAACTTCTTTTGATGATCTAGAAGTCTAAAACTAAGTTATATTGGTATATTCATGGTTTTATATGTTTAATACATGTTTTGGTATGTGTTGATTGCATAAACATGGAAGAACAAACCATATTAACCTTTACCAGTAAAACCCTAGTCAAGCATGTTATGTTTTATGTTGTAGTTTGAAATGTACAAGTTGGAAAATGGATTTTTATGACTAAAAAGTTACATGTATGAGTTTTAAAGAAAACCCAACTTGAAGCTTTCAAAAATATGGAAAAATGAAGAAGTTATGGCTTTTATCGCAAAACATGTCATTTTAAAACCCTAATGCACAATAGTCCACTTTGAGCCCATTTTTCGTGATCTATACATATCCAAAAATGTGTTTAAATGATGGAATATTGTAGTTCAAGAAGATACGAATCCAACAAGACCAATTTGAGGTCATTTGGAATTGTAAATTTTATTTTATGCAAGTTTGAACAAAGGAGGTAAAAATCACAAAAACATAACACAAGTTAGCAAACATTCTGTCTAAAATTCTTGGACCAGGGCGCCTAGGCGCCTAACCCAGCACTCCAGCCACCATCTTGAGCGCCTAGGCGCCTGTGTGAGCACCTAGGTCAGCTGACGTAGCCTGGGTTGAGTCGGGTTGTGCCGGAAATGATTTCGGGTCGATTTTGATTAATTAAATGGGTCGGGTAATGTTTTAAATATTAATATAATTAATATGGGACCCAAATAAAATAATTATTTATTATTTAAATAAACTTTAAATAATAAATAATATTTAGGGAAATTAATTATTATTTAAATAAAATAATAATTAACAATGATTAATTAGTTATTGTCTAATTGTTATTAAATAAAGAATAAAGGGAATTAAAAGAAATTAATTATTTATTACTAAATAAAAAGAATTAAGAATAATTTATTGAAGTAATTAAAGTAATTATTTATTATTTAATAATAAATAAAGCAAATAGGTTCATCAATGGTTACTTAATTGTTGAATAAAGTTAATAAAATAATTATTTATTATTTAATTAATATTAAATAATAAATAAGGGTAATAATTAATAGATTATTATTTAGTTGATATTAAATAATAATTAAAGAAGAATTTGGATTAATAATATAAGTAAATGAATTAGATATTATTAAATAATTAATAATTAATAATATTAATAAATGAACAAAATATTATTAAATGATTAATAATATTATAAGGTTAATAAAATATTATTAAATGATTAATAATATTAGATAATTAATAAAATATTATTAAATAATGATTAAAATACTATTAAATGATTAATAATATTAGATAATTAATAAAATATTATTAAATAGTTAATAATATTAGATACTTAATAAAATATTATTAAATGATTAATAATATTCAAAGACTAATAAAATATTATTAAATTGTTAATAATATTAAATAAGTGTGGAATCTATATTAAATATTTAATATAGGTTTTATGTGATTGAAATATTATCAAGTGATGATAATATTTCCTAAGTGTTTATATACCTTTAACTACATGATTATTTGGTTAAGTGTTAAAGGTGTAAGAAGTATAGAGGTTATCATATAAATGTATATATGATGCTAATTTAAAGATCAACTTGATTAATTGTTAGGTCTACTCAAAGAGAATTAAATTGAATTGATTAGCAGTAGACTACGTACGAGGCAAGTTCTACAAACCTTAACTTGTATTTATTTTTGCAAGTTCTCTAACCCTACTCATTTATTGTTAAACAAATACTTGTATTTATTGTCAGAGCTTGAAGTGGTTTAATTTTTTAAAATTATTCCACATCCATATTGTTTATAAAATCGCACTTAGTGCATTTGAAGCTTAATAGTTCTTGATTCATGAGTTGTATTAAAAATGTCTAAAGCTAATTGTTCAGCTAGACATTGCATTTATAAATTCAATAATCTTGAATACTTTTAAAAGCTTATCCAAATAATTGCTTGGTGCGGATTCTTATATTAAGTCTGAGAATTGAACAACCCTAACTAAGGAGATTTTATGTCGGGAAACCGACTTTGGCGCCAGATGACTAAATGTAATGCATATACAGCGGGTTGAATAGGTTGATCCCCTTGAAAACCAAACTAGTGAAAGTGTCAGATGAAACTCTATTATACCCTCGTTAGTTCAGAGTCCTTGGTGACCACTCAACATTTTAAGATTCAAATATTCTTGTTCAATGAAATTTGAGTCTTGTTTCTTTCACAATTGTTATATCTATTGTTGAAACACTTGATGTTATTTCCATTCATTCATGATATATTAAATCTCTATGATTATTCTTAAACTTGCTGAGCAAACTAATTGCTCACGCTTGCTATATCATGAACTATTTTCAGCTAGACCCGAATGCTCCAAGAAAGACAAGGAAAAAGAAAAAGCCAGAGCTTAATTTATGCATGTTAATTAACTGTTTAATATGTAATTACTGTTGGTAAATCTTTTGCAATTCCTTAAGATAGAAACTGTTTATGTTATGGTTGATAGACCTTGAAATTGTAACCTTTTTATAAGGAACCTTTATGTATTATTCCGCTAAGTTTAAATGCAAATTATGTATTTAATGGGTATTCAGTATTGTACAGTGAGAACCAAACCCGAGGTTATGGAACCCGGATTTGGGGTCGTCACATGAAATATAATTAATTAGGTTAATTATATTAGTTATGAGTTAAAGTTCTAGAAATGCTAGAATGATTGCCTAGGATGGCAATAATGAGAAGTAATTAATTAAGTAATTAACTTATTTATTAAGTTGTTGTATAGAGTCCATTAATGGATTTAAAACAAGCTCAATATAGGAATATTTGCTTGAAGATGGGTAATTAAATAATAAACCCAAGTGTTATGTTGATTAATAGCCCAAGAGATAATTAATATAAGTCCAATTAATTAATGTTGGCAAGTATTGTATATAATGGGGTGGTAGTCCAATTAAATAAATTACCTAACCCAAGTTATGGAAGATATGTGAGTTGTGTTGGGTAGCCCAAGTAATTAAATAAGAGAGCCCAATGCAAAGTAAACTATGTAGCCCAAATATTTAAAAAGTCAATTGATGGTCAAAGTGTTGGAAAAATTGGTTGAGTGTAGATAATTAACTAATGTAGGGTTAATTGAATAACCCTAGTTGGTAGGCAAGATAGAGAATTAACCAAACATTGGTTAATTGCTAGAGGAAGGAAAGTAGTAATGAGAATTAACTATGGATGAGTTAATTGAGTAACACAAGATGGTAGAATAATTATAGGCAATGCTAATTGGATTATATTATAAGTCCAATTGATGTATTAAACTAAGTTAAATAAATTAACCTAGTAGTCCATGTAATTAATTAAACCTTGATTCAAGTTATAATTAATCAAGCTCAATGCTTGTTTTAATTAAATGTAACATAGGGTATTTAATGTTAGCCCAATAGAATAATTAAATTGAGCCGAACCAAATTAAATGGAAGAGCCCAATATATTTAAATTTTAGAGTCCAATGTGGAGCCCAAATGGTAGTCAAAATTGGTCAACATTTATATATATAAGTATATATGTATATATATGTATATATGTATATATAAGCTATAAAAAAAAGAAGCAAAAATGGGAGATTTAATCCCATTTTGCTGAGATTTAGGGGGGCCACATGGTGGCTTGTTGCATTTGGTTGCTTAAATGTCACTCCATTGGTAGCTTGTAAACTGTCTTGATAGATGTCAATCAAAGTGTCCATCAAGTTAGTCATTCCTTGCTATAGTAAGTATGAATTAAGCTCCTAATTGACTAGCATTAGTTAATTAGGAAATGTTAAGTATGTCTAGAGAAGTGCTATAAATAGAGTTCCTCATTTATGTGTTATGTTGGTTAGACAATTTCTAGAGCAACTAGAGAGAAAATGGAGAGCGTTCTAGAGAAAAGCAAGCAAACTTTGAGAGATTGATGATTTCACCAAGAAAAAGTGCTAGAGAATAGTCAAGGAGGAGTCCTTAGCAAGATCATATCAAGAAGAAGAAGAGCATCCATGTCCAAGAGGTTCAAAAGTGTTCTATCTCTTCCTTAGTTCATTTTTATAGTTTAGATATGATTTGAACGGTTAAAATATATTTTTAACCGATCAAAAGTTATTTTGATGATCTAGAAGTCTAAAACTATGATATATAGGTATATTCATGGGTTGATATAGTTAATACATGTATTTGTATGAGTGGTACGTAAAGAATTAGAAGGAAAGTTTATATAACGATTTACTGGTAAAACCCTAGATGGTTCGATCTTAAATTTCTTGTCAAAACATTTTCAAAAATGTGATCGAACCATGAAATATTGTAAAACAAAAAGTTAGGAAGACAACAACATTAAGTTGATGTCATTTAGATGTGTATAGTTTATTTTATTCAAGTTTGAACAATTAAAACCAATGATTTGTGATTTTAGTTTTCACTTTGTCCTTGTGAGCAGTTTTTAGCCTAGTTCCGTTTGAAATTTGGAATTTTGATCTAAAGATAAATTGTAGAGAGGAAAATTCTGATGAGAATGGACACAAGAATCACCCTAAAATATTTTAAAATGAAGAAGTTATGGCTGTCGGAGAGTCAAGCAATCAAAAAAATAGATTTCCGGATAGAATGTCCTAACGCAGCTACGTCAGGACTGACGCAGCTGCATCAAAACAATCTGCCAAGCAGATTTTTGGTACTCCGGGTCGGTCCGGGTCAAGTTTTCTTTGAAAAATTAAGTTGAAATAAGTGTAAAATTAATGTGTTTGGTTATTAAACCAATATATATGAAATCCATTAATGATTAATTGATAACTAAATGTTTAAAATAAAGACTAAAGTTAACACAATTAAAAAATTAACTATTGGTATTATTTGAAGTTTATTAAAATATTATTAAATGATCAATAATATTAGTATATGATTAAAAAGTCATTGAATGATGAATAACATTTATAAATGATTAAAATATCATTACAAGGTTAATAATATTAATAAGAGATTAAAATATTATTAAATTATTAATAATATTAATAAGTGATTAAAATATTGTTAAATGGTTAATAATATTAATAAATGATTAAAATATTATTAAATGGTTAATAATATTAAGAAGTGAATAAAATATTATTAAATGGTGAATAATATTAGTAAGTGATTAAAATATTATTAAATAATTAATAATATTAAGAAGTGATTAAAATATTATTAAATGATTAATAATATTAATAAGAGATTAAAATATTATCAAATGGTGAATAATATTTGTAAATGATTAAAATATTATTAAATGGTTAATAATATTAATAAGTGATTAAAATATTATTAAATGGTTAATAATATTAATAAGTGACTAAAATATTATTAGATGGTTAATAATATTAATAAGTGATTAAAATATTATTAAATTGTTAATAATATTTGTAATAGATTAAAATATTATTAAATGGATAATAATATTAGTAAGTGATTAAAATATTATTAAATGGTTAATAATATTTGAATATAGTTGTATACTGGTATATTATCAAAGGTAGATGATATTTTGAGGTATTTGGTATATTATTAAAAGTCCAAATCATTAAGTTATGTAAAAGAAGAAAGTTTAATTGAATTAAACCAATGTTGATAGTCCATTGTGACTAAATTTTAGACAACTTATTAAAAATGGGTCGTGCGAAGAATGTGTGGTGAATGCGTAAGTTGGTTAAGTGTACCCGACATGTCCAATTAGGTTTGGGCTAAGATTTTTGTTCGGAACACAAGGGTTCGTGTGTTGGACATATTTAGAGTTAATGATTTGAAGTTAAGATCTTAAGTTAAGACTAATTTATAGTCATTATAACTAATGATTATGTCAATTTCCTATATAAATTGTAGGTTGAACGAAAGACGTAAATAAGCGTAAATGGTATAAGCGAACTAGACAAGTTTTTCAGAACTAAAACTTGCTCCTATATGCATTAATATGCTACAATTTGATGTTATATTATTAACATGAAGATATTTTGATGATATTTGTGATATATGAATAACATGAGATATGGTTACATGTGAAATATGTACCGATATGAAGCATGATTTGCTAGATTCTAGTTGTTTATTGTATATGATGCATAAGAAGTATGAAGCATTCATAAAATAAAATGCATGAAATGCATGATGTAAGAATAAAATGCAGAGCATACATAATATGTGAAGCATGTAATGTGTTATGTGTAACTGTTGAATTTGCTGAACCGTCGTGCTCACTCTTGCCTAAATTAACATTTTCAGATAGTACAAATTATTTGAAGTTCTCAATAAAGATCAAGGAATAGGAAAGCATATTACTTTCATTAAATATCTAAATGTCTGTTGTAGATATCAGTCTGAATTGGACAGATAAATGATTGTGTAGTATAAGACTTAGTTGGTATGTTATATGAGTATTAAATACTCAAATTGATTGTAATAGAATGTTGTATCACGTATGATATTAAGACAGACTAAGAATGTATAAAGATTGTGATTCTGGAATATAAAGAGATGATGTAAAATTATAAATAAATGATTATTTAGTAATTATAATATTGTTGTAATTCATGAACAATAAAGAAAATGTAGTACTAGTGTTAAACCGAATCCGAGGTTAAAGGAACCCGGATTCGGGGTCGTCACAAATTGGTATCAGAGCTGATAGGTTAAAAATATGCCAAGAACTAATTTTAAGCTCGCTATCGTCAATCAATTAAGGTCGTCACAACTTGTGATTCGGGGTCATCACAAGTTGGTGTGTGGGATACCCGAAAATACTATATTACATAAATTTGAGCCCGCTATTGTCAATCAATTAATTGTTCAAACCTGCCAAGAACTAATTTTAAGTTGGGAATGAGTAGCACACTAATGTTTGCCTAAAAAAGAAACTATGACTGGATTGAGTATCAATCTTTTTGTATTAATGGTTGGACTCTAAGTTCTATTATGGAACTGAGAGTCCACAATAGTTTTAGATTTTTCAATTTGAAAATATTGGATACAGTACTCAACTGTTATATTAATTATATCGTGCCTTCAGACACGGGTTATCCCTAGTATATATATATATATATATATATATATATATATATATATTCTTTTTCTTTTATTTTCTTTTATTTATTTATTTATTTATTTTTATAAATATATGTGAGTGAGTGCTCCATCTCACGCTACCACATAATAAATATATCAAAAATTGAGAAGTCCAATCTTGAATTTGAGCTACATAAATCGTTGTTGTGGAAGAGACTTTGTTAGTTCATCTGCTATTTGATCTTTAGAGGAGGCATGAGCAACATGTAGATCACCATTTTGAGCCTAATCTCGAATAAAATGAAGATCAATGGCAACATGCTTCATTCTTGAATGAAAAACTGGATTTGAGCATAATTGATTGGCCCCATTGTTATCACAGTATATAACTGGACAGCAAGGAAGTGGAATGCCAAGATCTGAAAGGAGATAACAAACCAATGTAATTTCAGCAACAATATTAGCTATTGAAGGTTGTTTAATTTGATGATGATGATTGTTGTACAAAAATGATTGTGGTAAATGTGCTTACATGGTTGGTTGTCAATGTGTATCTGACAAAGTGCTTACGTGTTAATGTGCTTATGTGCTTACTTGATTATGTGCGTTGATGTTCTAAAAGTGCTTATGTGGTTAATTGACAAAGTGATTATATGTTAATCAAACTATGTGCCTACGTGATCATGTGTATGATATATATTTCAAATACTGTGATTTACACACTTGTATAACACATATATGATCTTGTTGAAAACTATCTGATGCTTATAAAAGATAATGAAAGTTATATGGTTCAAATGTTGTAAAGTCCTTTTAAAAGATATATGTGTACAAAGGACTTAAATTTTAAAGATCAGAAATGTTAGGTTGATCTTTCTGTAGGAGAACTCTGCATAAAAGATGCATGATATAAGCAGAGTAGCATAAGATTGAATCATTGTTGTATTTATGTATGACAGAGTCTATAAAGTTCTTTCAATATATATAATGGTGTAATAATGTAAGAAAGGACTTAGTTAGAAAAGATCAAATCTGTTAGGTTGATCTTATGTTAGATCTGATCAATCTATATGATCGTAGAACGGACTCTACGATTCCAAGCAAAGAAAACTCAACGATTCTGTATAAATCGTAGAGTGAACTATACAACTCCTTACCTGAATAACTCTACGATCTTCAAAGAGAGACATATGTGCAAGATGTCTACAAAATAGACAAGCTAAATTAAAGAACTGATAAAGTACAAATCGTAGAGCATAACTCTACGATCGTCGAACAGGCAGCTAAGAAGACCTGCAGTTAACGTAGAACCAGAAATGAAATGTACTCTACGATATACACAATCTAGCAAGATCGTAGAGTAAACTTGAAGAGCAAGCACATACGAGAACTATACGATTTGCACAGTTAGAAGAAATCATAGAGTGAAACAGGATGACAAGACAATGCGGAAAATTGTTCTACACATTGAATAATCGTTGAGTAGAAATAAAGGATGTGCCAACGAAGACAACAACTCAACGATTCCACTGAGAAGCACTGCAGTTAACAAACTCTACGATTTAAACAAAGGGACAAGATCGTAGAACGAAATCATAAAGTAAATCACTGCAGACAAACTCTGCGATCTGAACAGAATAGCAAGATCGCAGAGTAAGAGAAAAGATTGCTCTAACCCAACGTTTTACTTGAAATACCTCAAGTAACATTCATGGAGCTGATTTCGCAGAATCAGAATAAATAGCCTATCACTCGACGAATTCACTAAGCAGTTCAGAACCAGTAAACTAACAGTACGACAATAGGGTGCGAAAGAAAAAAGAATACTCCTCGCCCAGATTCAAGAAAGATTAAGTGCTCTTGAGATTCAGATGCATGTCAGAGTCACAGAAGACTTTGTGCCTAAACGACTATAAGTTAGGACCCACTGCTCAGGAAAATGATGAATAAGGTTAGACTAATGGGACATCTCTGAATATATCAGAACAGCTGGTTCTAAAAGTCAAGGAAGGTATTTATTAATGGATCAGAAGATTAATTAACAAAGAATATAATAATCTTTGCTGAACAACTCTGGGAGTGCAACGGCTATAAATTCAGAGAAAGCTAAGCTACAGTTTGATATATCAGAACATGTCAGAAAAGAGAAAAAGAACTGACACAAGCAGCAAGAAAGTCAACATCGAAGATATTAAAGATCTGCACAAAGCCAAATGGAACCAACGGGATTTCTTTCAACGGTAAAATATGCACAAAGATATAAGGGCTTTGATGATTCACAGAAATGGGGTTGTTGAAAATAAAAGAAAGGATGGTGGACAACAATAGATCGTAGAGTGAAATAGAAAATGAATATGCTGAAGAACTCCACGATCCATCAGAACACTAATACTGAATTGAGAGAGACATAGAGTGAAATAACTCTATTACAAGAGAAGTGTTCAGAGCTGCTAGACACGTGGTAGAGAGAAGCTGAAACGCAAACTTGATACAGACATGGAAGCAACTGAGTACCAAAAGGAAGGAGCATTACAATCATCTCAGAAACCCCATCTCGAGAAGCTATAAACGGCCTATGATAAGAAAGAACAACTGAGTATCAAAAGGAATGAGCTTCACAGTCATCTCAGGAGTTCATCTCGAGAAGTTATCAAGTACCAAAGGAGCTGAAGTACAAAAAGCCCAGCAGCACAATGGGTGATCACAAGAAGATATTGAGCATATAAAGAAGTCATGCATCATTGCCGAACTCAATATCATTTCAAGAATGATCACATCCTGCTACTGAGTATTTAAAGACAATGAAACTTAAAGTACAACTCAGTAGCAACTTCAACATCTATCAACAAGCAAGGAGCCAAGTCTGTTGGACTTGAAGAGGACAGTTATGTCCTTGTCTTAGTGACTAAAGGAGCCAAGTCTGCTGGACTTGAAGATGACAATTATGTCCTTGTCTTAGTGACTAAATTAGCCAAACCTGCTGGGTTTGAAGGGTTCTTAGTGAACCAGAGTTTTCAGGCCTGATGTGCTTGAAGGGTTCTGTATGAACCATTCTTAGTGGATTTCCTACTCGTTGTAGTAGAAGAGTGGAGTAGGAGTTATTCAATCTCCGAACCACTTAAAATTCTCTGGTGTCATTTACATTCAGTCATCTACATTCTGTCATATATATATATATATATATATATATATATATATATATATATATATATATATATATAACTGCTAAAATTGGTTTACTTGACAAGTGGAATTCAACGGAGAAGCTTTACAAATCTTTAAGGGAAGTTTTCAAACTAATATTCCGCTGTGCAAACAAATCTTGATTAAATGAATTAATTGGTAATAAACTTTTGAAGTTAAGTAAAAAGTTTTCAAGAGATCTATTCAACCCCCCCCCCCCTTCTAGATCACTTGTGTGCCTCTGGGAACTAACATTAGCAATTGACCGATACTCAGCTTCAGTAGAAGATCTAGCAACAACCCTTTATTTTTTTTGAACTCCAAGACACATAATTTGTTCTAAGATAAACAACATATGCACCAGTAGAAGAAAAACTATCTTTGTCCCCTACCCAATCAACATCAGAAAAGGCATGCAAATTAAGAGATGAATCATGACAAATCTGTAAACCATCATAATGGTTCCAACCAGATATCGTAAAAGTCGTTTTACATAAGACCAATTCTCAGTTGTTGGATAATGTATGTACCTGAATAACTTGTTAACAACAAAGGTAATGACCGACCTTGTAATTAGAAAATATTGAAGGTTGCCCATGATTGTTCTATTCTGAGAAGGATTTGATAAAGAAGAACCCGGGTGTAATGTAAGGGATGGATTTGTTGGCATTGGAGTGAGAACTGGTTTGGCTTCGTGCATTTGAGTTTATGTTGAGAGGTCCTGAACATAGCGTCTTTGTGAGAGAAGAGCACAATTCTTGTTGGGGACAACTTCTACACCCAGAAAATAAGTTAGTAACCCAATATCCTTAATGGAAACACCCATTCAGTAAAAGCAGTGACAAATTGATCTATCATTATAGCATTATTACCTGTTAGGATAATATCATCAACGTAAATAATGAGATATAGAGTATGACTGTTAACATTGAAGATAAAGAGAGAAGCATTAGCATAGGAGTTCTTAAATTCATAAGAAAGAAGAAAATGTTTAAGTTCCTGATACCCTATTTGATGAGCTTGTTTTAGGCCGTAGATGGCTTTTCGGAGCTTGGAAACGTGTGTTGGGTTGTCTTTATAAACAAAACCAGGTGGTTGAGACATGTAGACATTCTTTGATAGATTACCTTAGAGGAAAGCATTGTTAATGTCAAGTTTCCTTAAAGGTCAACCACGACTTACAACTATAGCAAGCACAACACGAATGGTTGTTAGTTTAACCACGGGGCTGAATGTGTCATTGTAATCTATTTCCGGTCTTTGGTGAAAACCCTTTGAAACCAGACGAGCCTTGAATCTGTCAACAGAACCATCAGACTTACGTTTAGTTCCAAAAATCCATTTACATCCAACAAGGTTTTGACTTGTATCATGTGGTACCAATTCTTATGTCCCATTCTTTACCAAGGCATCATACTCTTCTGATATAGTTCGACACCATTTATGATCTTTGAGAGCTTGGGTCATTGTGGTTGGTTCAAGATCATTGGATTTGGTCAGTTGAATGTGTAGGTTCATTTTGTTGAAAGGTTTATGAATGTTGTTCTTGGCTCTAGTGGTCATCTTATAGGTAGTTTATGGATTATTTTGTGGTGGTTGGCGTGAGGTATTTTGAGGGACAGGTTCAGGCAAATTTGGATTATGTTGGGTGTTAGTTGGTGATGGAGTTTCACTAGGCAACTGTTAAGGAGCATCCACTGCAGATGGTAAATTGAATGGTAGGATTGTAGAAGATGCGAAGACACGAATTGGTGGGGGAATCCAAGTGGTGATAATAGTGGATTATGGACGAGATAATTGTTATAATAGATTATTGAAAGAAAACACAGATTCCACAAACTTGACATGTCAAGAGACAAAGATTTTTGAAGTTAAGGGATCAAGACAATGGTAGGCACTCTGAGTTAGAGAATATCCTAAAAAGACACATGGTTTGGAACGAGATTGTAGTTTGTGAATTGTATATGGTCTAAGCCATGGATAACACAAACAACCAAAAAATTTAAGTTTGGAGTAGTAAGGTATAGTTCGAAAAATGTTGTCATATGGAGAGGAGAGATTGGGTGTGGGGGTTGGCATACGATTAGTTAAGTAAACTGCAATTGTGAAAGCATATATGAGTCCAGTAAGGTAAAGGAAGAGATACATGAGAGAGTAATGTTAAACCTGTTTCAACAATGCAAAGATGTCTTCTTTTAGAAAAGCCATTGTGTTCAGGTGTGTGGGGTGGCGTAGTGAGATGAGAAACTCCATTGGTTGTAAGGAAATTGGCAAGAGCTATGTATTCTCCACCATTATCATAGTATAGTGTTTTTATTTTATTTTTTTGTCAAAATACTTTCCCACAATGGTTTTAAATCTAATGAAGATAGGTTTGACTTCTGACTTTTGCTTAATATGGTAAAACCAAATATATTTGGTGAAGTGGTCAACAAAGATCACATAATATTTAAAACCATCACTTGAAATTATTGGTGAGGTCCAAACATCATAAAATATAATTTCAAGAGGTTGAGTGGAGACAAGTGTGGATTTGGAGAAAGACAATTTGTGGCTTTTATTAGAAAGAAAATCATTACAAGAAAAATTAGATGACACAGAAGAATCTAACCCTAGTTTATTCCTAGAAACAATGGATTTCAAAATGGAAAAAGATGGATGTCCTAATCTATGATGCCACTCAAATGCAAAAGTCTTTATGCTGGAAAAAGCTAGAATTGGAGAGGATTTCGGCCACTCATAGACACCATCTTTAGTTTTGCCTGTCAAAAGTGTTTCCTCGTGCGAAGTTCCTTCACAAGAAAAGTAAATGGTAAGAATTCAATTGAAACTTTGTTTGTGTGACAGAATTGAGAAATGGAAATTAATTTTTTTTCATATTCAAAAGATATAAAACATTGTTTAATTGAAAATTGTTTTTAAAGGTGGTGAGGGAGGTAGAACCAGTGTGAGTAATGGCAAGACCTGAGCCATCTTCAATCATAATGTCATCTGATCAATTATATGAAGTGTGCATTGAGAGATTAGCAAGATCAAACGTGAGATGGTGGGAGGCACCACTATCTAGGAGCCATGATGGAGTGGTATTGTTATTAGAACTAGCAGCATAATTTGTATGTGGTTGCCATGGTGTTTTAGGATGATGTGTCGGGGTAGTGGAGTTGTTGGTAGGTGGAATTGGTATTAGCCGAAATGAAGACACCTCTTGGCAGTGTGGCCTTGTTGTATCTTGCAGATTTGGCAATAACCCAGATAAAGACAGGAAGGTCGGTTTCCTGGATTGAAAGTTGGTCTACCACCTGTTGATGGTGAAGATCGATTGGTATTGTTGGTGTTGGATCGCTAGTTGGTTATGTTTTTGCTAGTTGAATTTGTTGTAGCAAGAAAATAAGATGGTTCAATTTTAGTTGTTAGCACTGATGCTTCAAAGTTGAGCAATTTTTCACGTAGTTCGTCAAAGGTTATAGAGGTATATTTAGCTTGGACAACACGAACCAGTTCCTTGTAATCATCACCTAGTCCATCTAGGATTTTCTCTGTAAGATCCTCTACTTCAAGTGGTGCACCAAGAAGGGCAAGTTCATCAACTCTTGCTTTTATTGACTACATAAATTCAGTCACACTTTTAGATCCCTTTGTGATCTTCTTTAATTGGCTTTTGACCTGTTTGATGCATCCACAAGTTGACTTGGCATATGTGTTGGCCAAGATGTTCCATGCTTCATAAGATGATTTCGCTTGAGCAATAAATGGGATAATTGTTGGGGAGAAGGAGCCAATGATGGCATTAAGGATTAGTTGGTCCTTTCTAATCCAGGTAATGTGATTTGGATTGGGTACAGTTGTATTGTTTTGGGTGAGGGTGGTTACTGGACATGGTTTTGATCCATCAATATAGCCTTAGAGATCATAGCCAATGAATAAGGTGTGGAATTGTAGCTTTCAGGAGATGTAGTTGCTGGAGGTGAGTTTAAGAGGAGTTTATGTAGCGCCATTAATGGCGATGAGGGTGTTATGAGGGTCAGTTGTATTGTGAATGGTGGTGTTCATGGCCATGACTACTCTCGTGGAGGGAGAAAAAAAATCGGATTGGCTATCTCTTAAAGATGTTGTGATACCATGAAAGAGTTTGATTGAGTAGAAAAACCACCATCTTTATCATTGATCAAAATAATATATGTACACAATAATATAGTAACAAGAAGTTTGTTACTGATCCTATAAATTTGAGTTGTTGAAATTAATTCCTATATTTTCTATGTACAACTAATATACCTATACAACAATAAAGAGAATAAGTTAAAAAGTAGTTTCTAACATTAAAGAGATGAGGTAGTCCTCTGCCAGAGATAAGTTAGTAAAGATAAAATAGGTATAGAGAGATTAAGAGAGATAAAATAGGATTATGTTATGACACAAAATCAACAAAATAGGTTATAAAAATTGGAGGCTTTATATATATATATATATATATATATATATATATATATATATATATATATATATATATATTAGTATTAAATGATCATTCCTAATTTTTAGGGTTGAAAGACGATTTTGTGCTATTTATTATATACTCCATATGTGACGATCCCAAATTTGGGTTCCTTGAACCTCAAATCCGGTTCAACACGAGTACAACATTTTCCTTATTGTTCATGAATTACAATAATATTATAATTGGTAAATAACCATTTATTTACAATTTTACATCTCTTTCTATTCCAAAATCAAAATCTTTATACATTCTTAGTATGTCTTAATATCATACATGATACGACATTCTATTAAAATCACTTTGTGTATTTAACACTCATATAACATACCAACTAAAGTCTTATACTACACAATCATTTACCTGTCCAATTCGGACTAATATCTACAACAAATATATTAGATCTTCGGTGAAAGTAATATGTTTTCTTGTTCCTTAATTTTTATCGAGAACTTTAAATAATTTGCACTATCTGAAAATGTTGGTTTAGGCAAGAGTGAGCACGACGGCTCAGGAAGTCTAACAGATAGCACGTAATACATAGTTCATGTTTATACATGCTTCTCATGCTTTATGCATTACATTATATGAATGCATCATGCTTCTCATGTTTTGCATTTATTCATGCAACATACTGATTATGTATTGGAATGAATACATGACATACAGTTCAACTTATTCAATTAATTCAGGCTTTCTATCATATAGAATCAACACACCTCATATGGTTTCACAAAAATATATTTAATTCAAATTCTCACATGCTTCAAGTGCACATACAACAGTTATACACATAGCAATATTTGAAAAAAACTTGTCTGGTTCGCTTCTATCAGTTATGCTTATTTCCGTCTTTTTTTTAACCTACAATTTATATAGGAAATTGACATAATCATTAGATGCAATGACTATTACTTAGCCTTTATATAAGACTCTAACTTTAAATTATTAACTCTTAAAATGTCCGACAAACGAACCCTTAAGTTTCGGACAAAACCCTAGCCCAACCCCAGTTGGACATGTTGGGTATGCTCATCTAACTTATACATTCACTACACGTTCATCGTACGACCTACTTTGAATAAGTTGTATAAATTAATCACAATGGACTATTTACATCCGTTTAATTTAATTAAACATTCTTCTTTTTCATAACTTAATGATTCAGACATTTAGTAATGTACTAAATACCTCACAATATTATCTACCTTTGATAACATACAGCTATATTCAAATATTATTAACCATTTAATAATATTTTAAATATCTTACTAATATTATTATTCATTTAATAATATTTTAGTCATTTATTAATATTATCAACCATTTAATAATATTTTAATCACTCATTAATATTATTAACCATTTAATAATATTTTAATCACACATTAATATTATTAACCATTTAATAATATTTTAATCACTTATTAATATTATTATCCATTTAATAATATTTTAATCACTCATTAATATTATTAACCATTTAATAATATTTTAATCACTTATTAATATTATTATCCATTTAATAATATTTTAATCACTCATTAATATTATTAACCATTTAATAATATTTTAATCACTCATTAATATTATTATCCATTTAATAATATTTTAATCACTCATTAATATTATTATCCATTTAATAATATTAATATTTTAATCACACGTTAATATTATTAACCATTTAATAATATTTTAATCACACATTAATATTATTAATCATTTAATAATATTTTAATCACTATATTATCCATTTAATAATATTTTAATCACTTATTAATATTATTATCCATTTAATAATATTTTAATCACTCATTAATATTATTAACCATTTAATAATATTTTAATCACATATTAATAATATTAACCATTTAATAATATTTTAATCACTTATTAATATTATTATCCATTTAATAATATTTTAATCACTCATTAATATTATTAACCATTTAATAATATTTTAATCACGCATTAATATTATTCACCATTTAATAATATTTTAATCACTTATTAGTATTATTAACCATTTAATAATGTTTTAATCACATATTAATATTATTAACCATTTAATAATATTTTACTCATTATCTAATATTTTTAATTATTTAATAATATTTTTTTATTATATAATATTATTACTCTTTTAATAATATTCTAATCACTTATTAATAAACTCCATATATTAGTTTATTATATAAACACACTCATTTTACACTTATATGAACTTAATTTTTCATAAAAATTCGACCTGGACCGTCTCGGACCAAACTGACTCGATCCGGACAACAAAACATCACTAAAAAAATTTGAGGGAGTGGCGAGGCTGCCCCGCAAGGTGGCGCGGCCGCCCCAGCCATGCAGCAAAATTTCACAGTTTCGGCTGTCCGACCCTCCTTCGCTCCGGCAGCCATAACTTCTTCATTTCAAAATATTTTGGGGTGATTCTTGAGTCCATTCTCATCAAAATCCCCCCCCCCCCTACAACTTCTATTTAGATGACAAATCCAAATTCCAAACGAAACTTGACTCAAAACTGTTCACAAGAACAAAGTGAAAACTAACTTCACAAATCCTTGGTTTTAATGGTTCAAACTTGAATAAAATAAACTCTACACATCCAAATGACACCAACTTAGTGTTGTTGTCTTCCTAACTTCTTATCTTACAACATTTCATGGCTCAATCATATTTTTTAAAATGTTTTGACAAGAAATTTAAGATCGAACCGTCAAGGGTTTTACCGGTAAATTGCAATATGTAATTTTCTTCCATTTATTTGCATACCACACATACCAATACATGTATTAAACATACTAAACCATGAATCTACCTATTTATCATAGATTTAGACTTCTAGATCATCAAAATAACTTTTGATCGGTTAAAAATATATTTTGATCGTTTAAAACTTATATAAATTATAAAAATGCACTAAGGAAGAGTTATAACACTTTTCAACCTCTTAGATTTAAATGTTCTTCTTCTTGATCTACCCAAAATAGCTATCATTTTTGATGACTTAACCTTCCTCTTACCAATATTCACTAACACTTTGGAGAACATAGATGAATCTCTCAAATGTGCTCTCCCTTCTCTCTAGAACCTCTCTCTATAAGTTAATAAAATGAAGCAAATGAGCAAACTCTCTATAATGCACTAGGAGAGTCTTATATATAAGACAATCCTAATCCTACTTAAGCCTCCTAAGCAACCAACACTAGTCAATTAGAGGTCTTAAACATGCTTACTATTTCTTTGAATGACAACCTTGATTGACCCACATCAAGATGCTTACAAGCTATAGGTTGAGTAAAACAAAAACAACTTTCTCCAACACTTAACCAAAGTGTGGTTAAGGCCCTTACTCTTGTAACCTATGATAACTCAACTATCAACCATGGTTCAAGCTCATCAATTAAACATGCACACGTCTTTCACCAAATAACCCAAGTAGGGTTAATTCTCTACAATCAATTATACATATATATTTAATATATTTATATAATTACTAACACTTAACTTTAGCATTGGTTAAGGTTTTATTTTTATTACCACTTAGGGTTAACAAGTAACCCAACAATGGTTAGTTCTCTGCAACATAAATTCATAAGAATTGACCATCTTCATTGACTAGGGTTGGTGAACCACCTCTTGGTTAATTCATTTAACCAACATTGGTTAACTCTCTATCAATTCATAGACTTACAACATATATATCTCTATATATTCACCAATGACATTTTATTTAAATTACATCATAGCTTGAATTGACCAATTTAAATTGAATACAAGCAACTTACATTTTTACTCAATTTCCAAGTGGGACCCCATGTTTGGTCAACACTCCACCATTTTTCCTTTATTTTTATTATACATACATACATACATACATACATACATATATATATATATATATATATATATATATATATATATATATATATATATATATATATATATATATATATACTTGCAATTTTTACTAACCATTAACCAATGTATGGTTAATTCTCTACAACATGCAACCCATGGTTATCTACCAATTCTACCTTGGTGAATTATACACATATATAATTATATCTTTAACATTCTTTCTACAACTAACCCATGCATAATTAAATCTTTAATTTATTTATTACCTAGGGTTGCTCAATTAACTAATTCATAGTTAATTCTCATTATCGCATTCATTCACCTAGCAATTAACCAATGTTTGGTTAATACTCTCTCTTGTCTACCAACTAGGGTTATTCAATTAACCCTACATTAGTTAATTCTCTACACTTAACAATACTTGAATTTATTCTTCTAACATATTGACCAACATTTGACTTTTAAATTTGGACTCAATATTTGGACTATTAGTTTATTTTGCATTGGGCTCCCTTATTTAATTATTTGAGCTACCCAACACAACTCACACATCTTTATAACTTGGGTTAGGTAATTAATTTAATTGGACTACCACCACATTATATACAATACTTGCTAACATAATTTAATTAGACTTATATTAATTACCTCTTGAACTATAATATTTGGGCTTATTATTTAATTAGCCATCTTCATGCAAGTATTTCCATATTGGGCTTGTATTAAATCTATTAATGGACTCTATATAACAACTTAATAATTAAGTTAATTACTTAATTAAATAACTTCTTATTATTGTCACATTAGGCAATCGTTCTAACTTTTCCATAACTCCAACTCATGACTAATATAATTAACCTAATTAATTATATTTCATGACTTTCTTTCTTACTTCATATTTAAACTAATTAATTTATTAGTTTTAATTGAGTATTAATTTACTCATCTTCTTATTTGTCTAACAAACACACTTTAGGTATATATAATTTAATATAACCACATTCATTTCTCAATTGAATTTATTTCCTTAATAAATTCTCAACATGTATCATTAAAATATTTCCACATTTAATTTCTAACAAATAAATTATGTTAAAAAAAATATTTACTCATTTTCTACACATCTTACTTCTCAAATTCTAGGTTTTAAACTATAACCTTTAATTAATATTTAAAAATCTTATTTACAATTATTGTAAATATCTGGGATATTACACTATATCAATCAACTATATAATTAAAAGTACAAAATTGGTTTAGTTTCACCAATTTTTGGTTAAGATTTTCTATTCATATTAACACAAGTACTATTCAAATTTATATAAATTAAATACTCTCAAAATTTAAAAATATTCCTTTTTCTAATATGAACATAAAAAAGGAAAATCTTTTTATTTCTTATTTAAATTAGTATAAGTACTATACAAATTTATAATAATTAAATATATATTATCTAAATTTGTAAAGTATTCAAAAGAAACCCAATTAATTTTTAATAGAAAAAGTAACTTATATGAGAATTGTTTTTTTAATTTTGCCAATTTTATTATATTTTTTTAATCATAATTTTATGTAATTAATTAATATAATATAACACATTATACTATATGCGATATAGTCTTATTAAATACACAATATATATATATATATATATATATATATCAATATCATAAATAAAGTCAATAATGTATTTATAATGTAGACCAATCATACATTATTATTTATATCTGTAATATCCCAGATATTTTCAAGATTTTATATAAGATCTTAATTGATTTAATTAAAGGTTAATGTTTAAAACCTAGAATTTGAGAAGTAAGATGTGTAGAAAATGGGTAAACATTTTTTTTAACATAATTGATTTGTTAGAAATTAAATGTAAGAATATTTTTAATGATGCATGTAGAGAATTTATTAAGGAAATAAATTCAATTGAGAAGTGAAGGTGATTATATGAATACATATATATACCTAAAGTGTGCTTGTTAGCCAAATAAAAAGATGAGTAATTAATACTTAACAAAACTAATAAAGTAATTAGTTTTAATATAAAGTAAGAAGGAATGTTGTAAAATATAATTAATTAGGTTAATTATATTAGTTATGAGTCCAAGTAATTTAATTACTACTAGTGGACTAGCCCAAAAGGATTATATGTGTTAACCCAAAATGGGAATACTTGCATGAAGGCGGGTAATTAAATAAGAGAGCCCAATGAAAGGTAAGCTATGTAACCCAAACTTTTAAAAGTCCAATGTTGGTCAAAGTGTGGGGAAATACTATTGAGTGTAGAGAATTAACTAATGTGGGGTTAATTGAATAACCCTAGTTGGTAGACAAGAGAGAGAATTAACCAAACATTGGTTAATTGATAGAGAAAAGGAAGGTAGAGTTGAGAATTTACCATGTATTAGTTAATTGTGTAACCCAATGTAGGAATAACTATATGGGTATGGGTAATTATATTATAAACCCAAATTAATGATAAAAGGTAGTTAATGAATTTAATTTAATCAAGTCAAAGTACTTGTATTAATGTGTTTTAGAATTTTGAAAATTAGCACTACCGCCGCAGCGGTAGGTTTCACCGCCGCAGCGGTGAAACTCTCTGGAAAGTAAAATTTGAACTACCGCCGCAGCGGTAGTAATCACCGCCGCAGCGGTGGAACAGAATGTTGGAAATTAATAGAAGTGCTTGTATGTATGAGCATTATTAGGGTTTTAATAAATTAAACCCAAACTATGTTAAGTGTTAGTGTTTTGTAAACTAACTCAATTAGAGGTTCAATGGACTTATAGATAGCAAATCTAATTGGATTATGTAATTATATTAATGTGTTTAATTAATGAGGTAATTGGATTATTATAAGTCCAAATGAGGTTTTGAACTAGGTCTAATAAATTAACCTAGTAATTCTTGTAATTAATTTAACATTGATTCAAGTTATAATTAATCAAGCCCAATGCTTGTTTTAATTAAATGTACCATAGGGTATGTAATGTTAGCCTAATGTAATAATTAAATTGAGCCCAAACAATGATAATTCAAAGTCCAATTGAATTTAATTAAATGACCCAATATGGAGCCCAATACATGGTCAAATGGTTGGTCAATATATATATATGGATGTATACATATAAAGGTGTATATATATATATGTGTATATAAGATAAAAATAATTGGATTTTGGAGCCAAAAAGGGGACATTTTTGCTGAGATTTGTGGGGCCCCAATGGGGTGTCTAGCTAGCTTTGTGGTTGAGTGGAAAATACTCCATTGGTTGCTTGTTTTGAGTTTTGATGGAAGTCATTCATATTGGTCATTCAAGATGGTCAATCAAGCTAGTCATTCATGAGAATAGTAAGCATACTTAGGAGCACTAATTGACTAGTGTTGGTTGATTAGGAGAGCTAATGGTGTGTTCCTAGACTTCTATAAATAAAGAGGAGCAAAACATTGTATAGGTTGTTTGCTCATTTGCTTATTTTTACTAACTATAGAGAGAGAAGTTCTAGAGAGAAGCTAGAGCTTTTGTAAGATGAAGGTTAAGTCATCAAGGAGGATAGCTATGTTCGGGTAGATCAAGAAGATTATGGAAGAGGTCTAACCATTTTCAAGAAGAAGAACTTCTTTTAAAGGTTGAAAAGTTTTCTTAACCTAGATCCTTTCTATTTTATGTTGTTAAATGTTGATCTAGAGAGGTTATATATGAGGTATGATACGTATATGATGTATGTAGAGTCATAAAACATGATGGTCTAGCAACTAATGCTTGTAGCATCATGTTTGAACCAATCGAACCAAGGATTTATGAAGTTAGTTTTCATTCTGTCCTTGTGAGCGATTTTAAGCCTAGATCCGTTTGGAATTTGGATTTGTGATATAAAGAGAAATTGTAGAGGGGGAAATTTTGATGAGAATGGACTCAAGAATCGCCCCAAAATGTTTTAAAATGAAGAAGTTATGGCTGTCGGAGCGTCGGAGGGTCGGGCAGTCCCCAAACTAGGGTTTCGGAAATTATGTACCACCGCCGCAGTGTTGAAAACCACCGCCGCAGCGGTGAAACATTCTGCCAGTAACATGTTTTAGCCGTCCGGGTCGGGTCGGGTCGGTCCGGGTTGAGTTTTTAGTGGAAATTTAAGTTGAAATACATGTAAAATGAATGTATTTGAATACCAAACCTATTTATGTAGAGTTTATTAGTAACTTAATGGTATCCAAATGTATAAAATAAATACTAAAGTTAACACAATTAAAAAGTTAACTATTGGTAATATTTGAAGAATATTAAAATATTATTTAATGATGAATACTATTAGTATAAGATTAAAAGGTTATTAAATGTGTAATAACATTTGTATATGATGAAAATATTCTTAAATAATTAATGACATTATTAAATAAGTAAAATATTATTAAATGGTTAATAATATTAATAAGTGATTAAAATATTATTAAATGGTTAATAATATTAATAAGTGAGTAAAATATTATTAAATAGTTAATAATATTAATAAGTGATTAAAATATTATTAAATGATTAATAATATTAATAAGAGATTAAAATATTATTAAATGGTTAATAATATTTGAACTTAGTGGTATATTATCAAAGGTAGATAATATTTTGAGGTATTTGGTACATTATTAAATGTCCAAATCATTAAGTTATGTAAAAGAAGAAAGTTTAATTGAATTAAACCAATGTAAATAGTCCCTTTGTGACTAATTTAAACAACTTATTGAAAGTGGGATGTACGATGAACGTATAGTGAATGCGTAAATTGGTTTAGTGTACCCGGCCTGTCCAAACTGTATTTGGACTAGGGTTTTGTCCGGAACTTAAGGGTTCGTTTGACGGACATCTTAAGAGTTAATAATTTGACGTTAAGGTCTTAAGTTAAGACTAATTAAAAGTCCTGGTAGCTAATGATTATGTCAATTTGTTATATAAATTGTAGGTTGATCAAATGACGCAAATAAGCGTAAATGGTAGAAGCGACCAGACAAGTTTTTCAGAACTTGCTCCTATTTGCCTTAACATGCTATGATGTGATATTAAATTGTTAATAGTAAGATATTGATGAAAATTGTGATATGCATGAGGTATGATTATATGAAGAATATGTATAAATATGAGGCATGAATTGCTAGATGTTATATATGATGCATGAGCAGTATGACATAAACTGAAATGCATGAAAAGCATGATGTAAGTATAAATTGCAGAGTATATGTGAAGCATGTAATGTGTTATGTGTAACTGTTAAACTTGCTGAGCCGTCGTGCTCACTCTTGCTTAAACCAATATTTTCAGATAGTACAAGTATTTGAAGTCTTGATAAGGATCAAGAAACAGAAATGCATATTACATTCACTGAAGGTCTAGCACGACCATTGTAGATATCAGTTCGAATTGGACAGGTAAAATGATTGTGTAGTATAAGAATTGGTTGGTATGTATTATGAGCCTTAGATACTCAAATTGATTGTAATAGAATGTCGTATCATGTATGATATTGAGACATACTAGGAATGTATAAAGATTTCAATTCTGGAATAGAAAGAGATGTTGTGAAATTGCAAATAAATGATTATTTAGCAATTATAATATTGTTGTAATTCATGAACAATAAGGAAAAGGTAGTACTCGTGTTGAACCGGATCCGAGGTTCAAGGAACCCGGATTTGGGGTCGTCACAATATCTTCGCACAAGATATAGTATACAGGGGAACTATGGTGTTATTTGTCAACACGTGATTGAAATATTAAAATAAAATAAATTTATTTTTAACTAAATTAAATTTATTAAAATTTAAAATTTTATCAAATCACACGATTAATTATATTAATAATATATGTGAATTTTTTTAAAACACAGTAACTAAAAAATTAGTTAAAAACTTGTAGTGATTCACAATTTTATTCAAATAAAATTTTTAAGCAAATTTTGTTAATATAAACACTAATATAGAATTTTATTACAAACTTAAATAAAATTAACATAATTATTTTTTCATAACCATAATTAAATAAATTTAAACACTATTCAAGTATTTAACTTGATAATTGATTACAAGATCATACAATATATAATTTAAAACTTTATTATTTAAATAAATATTTAATAATTTAATAACTACAATTATTTTATCAAAATTTTAATTAAATATTTATGCTATTTTTAATTAATTATTTTTATATTTTTTATTATGAACCATCATTATCCATGAACCTTTTTCCGCACTCATTTGAGTGTTAAAAATCTTTTCTTCTCACAAACAGTGTTACTCTTTCCCTCTTCTTCTCGCCTCTTCCCTCGAATCCTTTACCGCTCCGGAAATCCTTCACAGACGCAGTAACCGCTAAATCCCTAACGAGTTCGTAAGCCTTAATTGTGTCACAAGCCCTAAACCCTCAACTTCTTCGCATAATCTCCATGGCTGGAATTCCTCAATGTTTTGCACGGCCGGAAGCTTTCATCATTGACGGCAAGGGAAAAACATCCATTTTCGGCGGCAAGGGAAGAACTTTTGTCATCGGCAGCAAGGGAAGAACTTCCATCGTCGGCGGCAAGGGAAGAACTTCGTTCATGGCGGCTTTACCAGGTAATTTTGTTCGTCCTCAACATATGATTATGTACAATTTGCTGTCTATTCTAGTTTTTTTTGGGGAGTAGTGAATTGGGTAACCCTTTGTCCTATGTAACTTAAATATTCGACAATAAGACGTCAACAAAGAGGTAGTAGGACACCATTTTTCGAAGAGAGATTAAATAGACAATAATTTAGGGACGAGGGAGAATTAAGAGATAAAATAGGAATTGGACAATGTCAAAAAATATATTTCCAAATTATTAGATTGATATCGACTTTTTAGAAGTCAATTTCAAGCATTTTCAAATTCAAAATTGACATGAATTTATTTATTTTATGTCAATATAATTATCATTAATATCATAAACTACTTATAAAGTACTACTAGTTTTTTTTTTCCCAGAACTTAAATGAATTATGTCAATTTTAAATTTTAAAATATTTCAAATTGACTTTTAGAAAGTCATGATCTTATGACTCGGAACAAAGGGAGTATTCTTTCTATCATAAGCTGTTACACAGCCTCACCAAAAAGTGGTTAATTGTGTGCTCTCCTTTTATGATAAAGAGTATTATTATTATTTGGGACCCTAAATATAAACTTACCATGTTGGACCAATTGACTGACTTATAAGAGAAAAGGCCTACTGAGCACTATTTCCACCTATGTTCATAAACAAATTACAAGTGTTGCATATCTAAAAGGAAAAGAGAAAAAGACTCCAATCAATTTCTAAGATTTTTTTTTTATTCTTTATATTTCAAAGTCGGTGATGTGTATTTTTGATCAGCCAGGTATCTAGAAAAGCTATCTTACATTGCATAAAGCTTATGAAATTATTAAATAAAATAATTTTTGCAACATAGTACTTCATTAAACAATGCCTAATAGATTCCTCCTTATAAAATTCCTAGATTTTCTCTTTTACAGTTTGTGTGCATCAATAACTCAAGAAGATAGTTCAATGAGTATGTGATATTGATAATGCTACTAGATTTCTTAAGGGTCTCCAGGGTTTGAGAGTTCTTTTAGAAGAACTCTATATTTGTTAAAACTTGTTAGAACTCAAAAGACGTGTTCATTATCTTGAATGTTTGGTTTATCCTTTCTGAGGGGGAAAGTCTTCACCTGAACCGACCTGTCCAAGTTCCTTCCCTGCAACAATTGTTTGACGTTAAACTTACATGGAAGCAAACAAATGTCATTTTCCCCCCATTTAAAGCTAACAAAATGTCATTGCATATGGTCAACTTTAGCAATAAATTACTTTTAATCTCATTTTCATTTTTACAAGGATATATATACAACATAACTAACTAAAACCTGATAAGGGAAAATAATTTGATATCTATGATTCTATTATGATGAGATGAAGGAAGCTACTCGCTAGTAAACTAAATTTTGGGTTGTGTTTAAGATAGTTAGCTATGGTGGAAGGGTTTTCGTGGGGACAGATGATTGGAACCTTCTAATTGTGCGAATAAGGAATATAAATTCTAGGCTGAAACCTTATCAATATTATATAGCAGCTGGTGAAAGGATGGTTCCAATGGTTGCAATCTTTAATCTTTCAGTTCTGTCACTAAAACTTTTGTTGCCATTTTTTCTCTAAGTGGATACTATTCTTCTTCTTCTCTTCCACGGTTGTGTTATTTTTAAATGACTGTCTTCGTTTCTATACACATTCATGTGGGCAAAAGTATGTTCATATATTGTTTGGTCCTTTTAGTCTTTTGTTTTATTTTTTCCAATGTGATATGCTTCTTTAGTTTTGAATACAATTTCTGTACAGCGCGAGAGAAGCTAAGGAGAAAATTGTTTGCAAGTATTACTTCTTCAGGTAGCCAAGAAACATCTTCAGTCGGTGTCAACCCTCAGATTTCGATGCCGCCCCCTCCTTCTCATGTGTATGTACTTGTGTTCTTCTTTCATGTATTATAGTTTGTTTGTAATTCGTCTTATAAATAATAATTCCATTTATGATTATAGATTCATGTAGGATGTGAAATTTAAAATTAGATATAATCGTATATATTCACGTGCTCTGTAATTTTCTGGTTATGTTTGTAGTGGGTCACCACTCTTCTGGATTGGGGTCGGTGTTGGGTTCTCAGCACTTTTTTCATGGGTGAGAATAGGGATCATTTGAATGTTCTTCTGTCAACATTTTTATGAAATGCTAATTCTTTATTCAAATATTGTTTTTTCCCTCTGCTTTCTGTCTGACGATCAACATCATTTGGCAGGTGGCTACGAACGTAAAGGTGAATATGTTTCTCCCAAGTTATTTACATACCTTTACGTGTGCTAGTGCTCTGGTGGTTAGATTTTTCAAGTGGAAGGGTTATAAAACAAATGCAATTTACTTATCGAAAAACAAGATGAATAAAACAAATGCAGTTTAATAATTTAGCAAAAGGGAAAAAAGATGGAAGAAAACAAAATTGCAAGCTACTTTTGTTATTAGTGGTCTACTTTTGCTGTTGGTTGAATCTTATCTAAAAATGAAGGCTATCAGTTATTGACATAATTTAAAGGCTCTAGTAATTAGTTAATTTGATATATGTTACTTTTATTCATGTGTAATTTCATATTCCCAACCCCCCCAAAAAAATAAAATAAAAATTTACATCCTTTATGTTCTTTGGAGGGATGTTCCTTTTTCTATTGTTCTTTCCTTGCTGATATTCTTCTTTTATGTATAAAAAAAGTATAGAACTACAGCTCCTTTGTTTTTTATTTGGGTGAATTTTTCGTTTTTGTTTAGAGAACATTTTAGTTTTAGATTTTTCGAAGGTTCAGTCAATGAGGTGAGACACGTTACCTCATGTTTAATATTAGGCTTGCAACTCTGATGGTAAATTATTGGCTATACCATATGCTTTTATTAACTGAAGGACTAGACTTTGTCGATGATTTGAAGATGTTTGATTGGAAGAAAGAGATCAATATTACGGAAAGGGATATAGGAGCAGGAATTGTTTCTGGTGATAAAGGAGATGGGCCTGGTGGTTCTATGTGGATAGCAAATTGGTTTCCTGAGTGTACTCTGGTTGCTAATGTATTTTAGATGGAGAGAAGGATTGGAATTGCAAATTGGAATTCTTTGGGCTTAAAGAGTGGCTTATAATATTGTAGTCCAGACACATTAGTATGTAAATGAGATTTGTGAACTGTGCGGCAACATCTTACTTTTTTTTCTCAATATTTCCAAATTTCAGTTTTATTTTGTATTATTCTTTTCATAGTTCTCCGAACTTATGAGATAAGAATTTGGTTTTAGGAACAAAGATTAGGGTTTGTGGATTTTAAAGAAACCTGATCAGTTCTCCATTCATCATTCAATTTTTTCTCTCTTTTCTACAAATCTATTAAAAAAGAAAAAGAATTTATCCAACAAAAAAAGAAATAAAAGAAGGCTATCGGTTGTTGTACTGGGTATTTAAAAGATAGTCTTAGGTAGGGTTTCGGGCTGCTATGGTTCAGGGTTGAAAGAGTTCAATTTTATTTATAATATGTGGATATCTAAAATATTATCTTAGGTAGGGTTTAGTGCTGCTATGGTTCAGGGTTGAACGGGGTGGATTTTATTTATAATATGTGGAGTTTAATACGTTGAGCGAAGGGTTATTGGATTTGAGTATAAAACTACTTTTTTTGATATGATATTTGAGTAAAGAACTGGTGAGCAGAAAACGAAGAAAATGAAAAAGAAGGGAAGAGAAAGAAGTAGAGCTTAGATTCTCAATAAGGCCTTCTAGAAGTCTCACCTAAAAGATTATTAATCGAGTCTTAGCATTAAAAGAAAGTAAAATATGCTGAAAGAATGAAAATATTATTACTACTCTGTTTTAAAGTTAATGAGGGACTTTCTTTGGTCGGGAGCTAGTGATAAGAGGAAGGATCATTTGGTTGGGTGTAAATCAATGCATCTTTCTAAACAGGAGGGGGTTTGGGCTTGGTTAATTTGGTCCTTAAGAATGTTACTCTAGTTGGTAAATGGCTTTGGAGATTTCCTTTGGAATCTCATTCTCTTTAGCATAAGGTTATTAGGAGCAAGTTCGGTATGCATGTGAATGGGTGGGGATGCTAGACCTAGGGTTTATGTTACTCATGCAAAGTCTTGAAAATTATCTCCCAAGCTTATACTACATTTATATGTTATTTGAGACACGGAGTTGGGGATGGTCATTGGATTCAATTTTGGGAGGATTCTTGGTTGGGAGATAATCACTTTTCTCTTGCTTTTAATTGTCTGTATCGTATTTCTTCATTTCATGATGCTCCCATTTCTAATTTCATAAAGCGTGAAGGGAATTTCTTTTCTTGGGATTTTCATTTCTTCAAGAATCTCACTGATTCGGAGACTATTGAAATGAAATCTCTACTTATCTTGCTTGATTCGATTCATTTATCTTCCTCCTCTAATAAGCACATCTGGACTTTAGATTCAATTGATTCTTTTTACTGCAAGAGTTAATACTCTTTTTGACTCGGTCTATTGTTAATCCATTTCCGTTGGCATCATTTATTTGGAAAGCTAAGATCCCTTCCAAAGTTAAGGTTTTTATGTGTTCTCTGGTTTTACAAAGATTGAGATCTCTATCAAAATCGCAGCCTTACAAAGTTCTACATCTGGACATTTGTTTTATGTGTAGGCAAAGTGATGAGACTCATGCTTATTTATTTTTGCGTTGTCCTATTGCTTGAGGCTTGTTGAGCTCTTTCTTTGGAGTGTTGGGAGTGGGGTGAGCGTCTCTTGCTTTAGTGAAAGATATGTTGCTTATTCATTTTCGAAGATTTGAAAATAAGAGGGATGCTAAAATTTTATGGAAGTGTGCCTTTTTTCATATTTTATGGGGAAGTTGGAATGAGCGTAGTGTTAGACTGTTTTGTGGAAGTTGCTCATCTTTTAAGCTGTTGATTGATAGCTTCTCTTTAGACTTCTTCTACGGGGCTCTTTTGAGGTATCTCTGTGATTGATTTGTGTAGAGATTGGAGGGCTGTACTTTTTTAAGTGCTTTTTTTAAGTCCATTGAGGGTGAACTTCTTGTTCCCCCTTTTATTGTAACATTTCTTTCCTATTAATAAAATTTCTTTTTTTATCAAAAATAAAATTTCTTCTTTTCTATTAGTTAGGAAACCTTCCTTACTAGGAAAATGGTTTCCTAAGTCCTATAGAATAAAGAATTTCCTAAATAGGATTAGAACTTTATAAATTGGTAAAGAAACAATTACAAATTTAGACATCAAATGAAAACACAAACTAGTAACTTACCAAATGTTCCGATGCGGGACTGGGGTGTTACTAATAGTAACTTACCAAATGTTCTGATACGGGATTGGGGTGTTATTAATTCCCGATTTAAATACCAGACGTCCCTGTCAGGCCGTGCACATTGCCCAAATCTTTTCCTCTCTAGTCGTTTTGTGTTAATACCAGCGGTCTTTGTCTCCTCACTTCCGATCCTCTGTCCATTGTGGAATAATATCAATTACCTTCGTGTCCTCACTTCCGTTAACCTGATCGGATGACCTGATTCGAGTTTTCGAGAGTTGACCTCTGATATCATGTAACAATCTAGATTCTAGGTCAAATCCCAAGTCCAAATTAGATTATAACTTACATTTTAAATTATAAGTATAAATTCACAGTTAAATTAAGCCCAAAATAGAAAAGTTTGGAGCAAAAGATAACTTATCTAAGATAACTCTAAAACTATTGATTTAGATCTACATATGTTAATGAGGTGTGAAAAAGAATGTGGACATAAAGTCCTTAACAGATAAGAAATTCTAGGAAACATTTTAAAACTTACTATTGTATAAGATTATTTCTAGCTAGGATTGTCTCTAACTGTATGTCTGTTGTATCGTAAGATACAACTTTTGATACGCTAGCAATACCTTATCGAATTGTTCGCGTGTCATATTGTATCATAAAATACATATCATATATCGTAAGATACTGACAATTATGAGATGTACCGTCTCTTGATTATCGTTATTTTGTAGTTCTCCTTGCAATGATAAGGAGATGAATTTTCATAGATAAAAGAAGAAACTTAATAGAGGGCATACAGAGTCATCAATGAAGGGCAAGAAGTCTATCGAATTCACAAACAAAAGCATCTAAGGAAAAATATAAATCCTTATTCAAGGACATCTCCTAATCCCTATGCTCAAATACCCCCATTGTTGAAGCCCAGCTGGAAGCCAAAAGACTCCCTCTTTAAAGCCCAGAGAGACATAATTATCACTGTTCGCTTGGATTCCTTGTGTTTGTGTCTATCCAAATACCTCAGAGGAAAGCCAAAATGTGTACGAGCACAAGATTTAATAAGATTGAGATGATCAAATATCCTTTTATTACAACTTTGAGAATTCAGGTGCTTTCTTTGCCAATTTGTTTTGTTCCAGCAAACAGAGAAGGAAGGAGGGGGGGCTTTTCTTTTAACACCAGACCTCCTCTTTGAAAATATATATTACCAGATTTTTGAAGATTGAAATTTTGGAATTTCTATTCAGCATTTGATTTTTATTTCTTACATTCTGTTTTGGAATATTGATCTCATATGTTTTGTGACTACATTTCTATTTCTGCAGTGCCTTGTAAATGAATATTAATAGAACTGTTTTGGTTTCTAATTTCACTATTATTATTATGTGTTAGTTTTCTCAAGTTTATTTTTATTGAAGTACCCTCTGTGTGCTAATATGTAACTTCTTGCTTATCCTTGGTCTATTCACTTGCATTTGTTTGTCTTCAAATCATGACTTGATTCTTATTTCAGAAATATGCAATGCAACAAGCTTTCAAGACTTTGATGGGACAGATGGATTCACAAAATAACCAATTCAATAATGCTTCCTTTTCTCCTGGATCTCCTTTTCCTTTTCCAACACCCCCAGTATCAGGTCCAACTACCTCGCCTTCTCCAGTTGCGTCCCGTGAGGCGACTGTAGATGTACCTGTGACCAAAGTGGAGGCTCCACCAACCTTAGAGGTCAAAGATGACCAAGAATTAAAGATGGAACCAAAGAAATCTGGTATGAAATGACATTTTTTTTGGGTATTGCTGCAGCATCTATTATTTATTGCCCCATAAAACTTGAAGCAGCAACAGACAACACACCCCATAAGCTCTAGTAGGTGGGTTTCAAGCTGGTTGTTTAGCACATTAAATAGGGCTTTTAATGCATAAGTTTGATAAGATTATGTTTTTTCGTTTAAGGTCTTTATGAGTTCCATGTTTCAAGGACTAAATGTGTTCATGGAACAATCTTGAACGTAGATGAGGAAGTTGGTGTGATGTGAGGCAGTGTTTGGGAAGTAGAGGGAATGGAATGACAACTAAGGAAATATAGTGGTTGACTGAGAAGGTCCAAGAGGCTTTTAGGTGGAAAAGGAGTGTTATATTTGCTTTAATAAATGCAATATTGAAGAGTATTTGCGGAAGTATTGCCAGCAAAGAGGCTAGAGGTAAGGTTTATGAGTAGGACTATACCAAAAGATGGGAACTAATTTTTTTTTTTTTTTGGGGTGGGGGGGAGTGTGTACAAGCTTGTTGATAAAAGGGGAAAGAAAACTACAAACTTGACAATCATCAGATGTAACAATGAGGCTTTGCTTCTTTTTGTCTTTCTACTTTTACGCTTTCATATGGATTTATTTTGAGCCTACTCCAGCTATTTTTAGATAGAAGGCAGGCGTTGCTTTGCATATGTTTCCAATAATTTAACTGTTCCCCTCTAGGATAAATCCAAAACACTAATGGCTTGTTTGCTTGGACGAAATGGTGGTGGAATGGAATGCTAATTCTGACCATTCTGTTTTGACTTTTAGTATCCTATAAATGATCAAAATGGGCAATCCATCGGAATGTCCAGTTCTCCTATGCTTTTGAAATAACATTCCTTAGGGGGTCAAAAAAAGGATTCCGCCATTGGATGGAATGGGTCCAAAATTTTTTGCTCCAAGTACCGTTGATCAATTGTCATTAAAAAAATTCTATCAAAATTTCAGTTATTACTTGGTAGCTCAACACATGTACTCTTTACCTCCTGGAAGTTTCAACCTTGTTGACTATAACCACAGTTGCTAGTCGCGTAGGGGGATTGGACTAGGCCGAGTCAGAAAGGCTTTGATGGCTCGAGGTTCATATTAGGGAAATGAGAGTGAGGGGAAGAGGGGGCAGCCTGATCATCCTTCTTTATCAAAAGATTGAAAACAAGAATTGTTCAACTCTACCTTTAGCATTCGACCGATAGGGAGAGGAGCAATGGTCCCACCGCTTATGGATGAATTAAAGAGCTAGTTGGTCAAGTTGGAGCACCCCTTGACTACGTAGAAATGGTAAAGACATGAGCTTAAGTATAGAAGGCGCTAATGCCGAGTGGCTCCTATGCCGCAGTTTTGTTTGCGTTAACAAGAGAGTTCCCCGTCACAGTGTCTTCCTTCTCATGATTTGGAAATGACAAAAACTCCCGTCAACTTTTCAGCGCAGTTCCATTTTTCATGTAATTTCTAACGTGAGAATCGAGCTTAGGCGCTTTTATCTATAATTCTCTAATGGTTTTGTGCCTAAATTTCTAAATTTTTCCCTTTGCAATTTTTTTCCTCTTAAATTTTTTAGGGTTAATTTGGTCATTTGGCATAATATCCATTCATTTCAATCTATTTTCCTACCAACCAAATGGCGTATTGGTATGAATATGATACTAAAATTCAAACACAATTTCTAAGTAACCTACCTAACTTGTGAATGGAATGCTAATTTCAATTTCATTTAGCTCTGATTCCAACAATGATTCCATTCTGTCTAAAATAATTCTGTCCAATCAAATGTCCCGTATGTTTATCCCTATTATTTAATTATACCTTTCCTTATCCTATGAATCCTGTATTTTTTAAAAAGAATCTTGATGGAGTATATAAACATTATATATATACAAACTCATATATATATATATATATATATATATATATATATATATATATATATATATATATATATAGGATGGATCTAAAGCATATCTCTCTTAAATAACATACCTTTATCAAAACGACATCGTTTTGAATATTCTTTTTTTTAAAAAAAATAATATTAAAAGAAGATGTGACATGATGTGACATTCTGCTGCCCCACTTGTTTTTCTTTTATTTACAAAAATGCGATCAAAGAATCTTTAAAACGACGTCGTTTTGATAAATGTATGCTACTTAAAGAGGTATGCTATTTAAGAGGTATGCTTTTGAACTGTCCTTTATATATATATATATATATATATATATATGAGAGTGATCTACAACCACAGTTGCAAGGATAGTTCTAGCCTTACAACAAATCCTTACCATCCAAATTGTGATCCAATGGCTAGAGTTATCATCCGTAGTTTAGTTTGCGGACGATAACAAACTAAATTGTACACGAAAAATTGGCTTTCGTCCACACTTTAGTTATATGAACGATAATTGCCATTCGTAGTTTAATTGTGCGGACAATTATTATTTTTGAAGAGAGAATATTTCTAATAACAAAGCACATGGTGGGTCTCCGTTCATAGTTTAGTTGTGCAGGCAATTGAAATATTTGGCCATTCGATCAAATTTTGAACAGTGAAATGTGTTGTAAGACTATGCTATATTTACAACTGTAGCTATCGATCATTCTCCATATATATATATGTATATATGTTTATAGGGGTGTGTGTGATATATATATATGTGTGTGTGTGTGCGTGCGCGTGTGCGTGCGTGCACAAACACATACACGTGTGTGTATACACATATTTGTTGTAATGACCCGGGTCAAATCCCGAGCCTGAATCAAATCAATAACAGAATAAAGCCCAATGCGTTGTCTCAATAATATCTTCTAGGGTCATTTTAGCCCACCACATACTCACCCAAAAGGTCATGACTGAAGGTATTAATGATAGTAGTTTGGGTTCTTATATACACATTCAAATATTCCATATTAACCGATATGGGACTGGAGTGTTACAAACTCCCCCACTTAAATACCCGACGTCCCCATCAGGCCGAACATATAGCCACACAAGACCCATATACTTTATCTCTCTAGTCATCGTGGGATAATACCAGCGGCCTACTAGGCCCATCTTCGTGTCCCCACCTCTGGCAATCCGATCGGATGACCCAACCCAAGCTTTCGAGAACCTGACTCTGATACCATATGTAATGATCCGGGTCAAATCCTGTGCCCGAATCAAATCAATAGCAGAATGAGGCTCAATGCGTTGTCTCAATAATATCTTCTTGGGTCATCTTAGCCCACTACAGACTCACCCAAAATGTCATGACTGGAGGCATTAATGATAGTTTACAAAATACACGTGTCTGTATACACACACACACACACACGTGTCTATATGTGTGTGTGTGTGTTTATATATATATATATATATGTATGTTCCCCCAAGTGAAGCATATCTCAAATTTGCCGAATTGTCCTGTTTTTCTGTGGGAGAGTTTCACGAAGGACCTTGAAAATTATTCATCTGCTGCTATAATTGGTCGAGGTAGGGCATGAAGTATAAGATTCTTGGAAGGAAATGGTCTTGAAAGTTGTCTTTCTTTTGATGTTTTTTGTTACTTGGTAAATAAGTAGATAAGTTCTCTCAAGTAATATTTGGAGGTTTTTGGGTTAATATAAAGGGTTATAGGGTAGATTGGTGCAGCAAAATTGGTGCAATTGTAGGGTTTAGCTTGTCAAACTGGAGCGAAAGCAAAGTAGTCTTGAAAGAAAAGAAATCCATAGTTGTCATGGTGTCGCTACGATGAAGCGGAAGGCATGGCGCTTGTCGACTTGGGCTAGAGTTGCTAAGGCGCGCGCCTTGGCTACCCGGCGTTCCATTCGCAACTCGTAGCCCAAACCCCAGTTTTTTTCTTTAAAAAAAAGGAAAAAAATTCACTTGTCGAAGCCACGCCTCCTGTCGTTGAAGCCTCCACCAGCTGTAGCCCAGCTGCAGTTGCCGCCTCCACCAACCATCATCAACATCGAGGAATAGAAAAGGGAATGCGAAGACACAGAAGAAAGAGGAGAGAAGAAAGAAAGCGGAAAAGAAGCGAACTTGCTGCTCTCTATGAAGATTAATGTCTCTGAAAAATTACAATATAGTACCTCAAGGTTTACAAAGTTTTCCAGTTTAGTCCCCGAAGTTTCAATTTTTTTTAAAATACTCCCTAAACTTTGAACTTTTTACATATTAACCCTTGTACTTTTATCTTTTTATATTTTAGCCTCTAAAATTTTATTATTTGTCAGTTTAGTCTCAGTCAAAAAAAGGAAAAAAAAAGAAAAAAAATCTTTATTTTTATTTGCAGAAACCATGGTGAATGCTAGAGAAGTTAATGCCAAGCTTGATGCCCGTGTCACAACAAGATGCCTATATGCTTATTTGACCCTTGATGATTATGTTTGATAGCTTTAATGATCCTTTCGTTCTAAAAAATGAGACTTTTGAGTTGATGAGTATTAAGTTTTTATGATTTTATTTTTATTTCTATAGTTTGTTTGTTTCTGGCAATGTCAAAATGAACATGTCTTTATCTTATTAAGGATGGTTGTTTGATGCTATGATATGACTATATAATTGTTTATATATTTATCTTAACAATGATTGTTTACTTGTTTTATCATAAATTATTGAATTCTTAGTATTAAAATTTATAGTATTCCATATATACAATATTAAAACTTAAGAAACTAAAAATAAATTTATGAATTATATTGAATTAAGTAATCTAGTAATATGAGTTTGATCCTTTTTATTAATCAACATATACAGACTAAGCATAAAGGCTACGTTTGTTTGCAAGGATTATAATATCAAGACATGGATTATAATCTCAAAGCATGGATTATAATCCCAGTGTTATGTTTATTTGCAAGGATTATACTTGTTATTAGACTATTAATCCCATTTGTTTTGTTTGTTTTTTAAATTTGGACTTGAAACTATTAGTCCAAGGATTATAAAATGACTTAATATGAGGGACTATTTAATACCATGTTCAATCAGGATTATAATTCCAAGACTATTAAGTCATTTTATAATCTCTGTACTAATAATCCTAATTTAAAAACAAACAAGATATTTTTGGGATTAATAATTTTATCTTAAGTGTAATCATTGCAATCAAATATAATCTTGGAATTGTAATTCATGCCTTGAGATTATAATCCCGACATTATAATCCTAGCAAACAAATGTAGCCAAAAAGTAATAAAGCTTGGAATTTCAATAATTCAATCCAATTATTGATGTTTATTAGTTTCATAGTTGTCACGGCGCCATGGTGGCGCCATGGTGAGTCAAGAATGATAAGGTAATAATGCAAAGTCTTTGACAAGTCTTTTAATGTAAAGAGATGAACAGTTTAGCAAGCTACACCACAAAAATATAATAGATCTTTATGAAGTGGTATTCGTGAATCATTAAAGAACTATTTAGCAAACTACACAACAATAATAATAGTCTCGTTACAAATTATTCAAATTAAAAGAACTACACTTAAAGCTAGTTATCCGGATTATCAAATGTAGTTTCCAGAAATTTTACAATAACAAATTTACTTCTCCACCAATACTTGAGCAAGAGAATAGAATGGAACTGAATAACTTCAATTAGAATCATAAACCATGACACTATATTTTCACCATCATCATAAATATAGATATACATGTTCAAGTGTGATCCAAATTTACGAGGAAGCAAATTGTCAAATTACATTACAAAATGAATTATTTTAAATATAAAATAGTACATTTAACAGCATCTGCATAACAATAGTAGTTATAGAAATAATTATACACCAACACTGCCTGATTTTTTTTTATTTTAGTTGTGCGAAAAACATGAGATGTGAATGAGAAACTATGCTTCTGCTTGAGACACCAACATATTCCAATTTGAATGACCACATTGAAGTTACAATTAGATAAGCATGATCAGTTGATAAATTCTTAAGCTGAATATAATGATACGTACGAATAAATAGAATAATTTACATTCGGTGATAAAAACATAATTTGCATAATTGTGCTTTTTAATGGTATTTCATATAGTTATGTTTTGGGTTTTAATGTATATGAAATTTTATTACCAATATACTTGCGAAATAAATAAATAATATATAAATTTCACACTGTGAACGACTTGTCGCCATACAAACGCCGTGGCGGTCGCCTTGTCTCCTAGGCGTCTTGACGGTCGGCTACCGCCATGACTCGCCGTGGCGTTGTGATAACTATGAAGAAATCCAAGAAATGGCACTTCTCTTTTGTCAAATCAAAGTCTGCTTATATTGGCATTAAATGTGTGTATATATAGGGTTAAGACCATCACTCACAGAGTACAACTAGAGTTTATAGAGTCTACACTAGTGCATCACATATCTTGTTGTTTTTAACCATCTGCTCAAAAGTCTAGTAGCACTAGTTGACTACTTTTATCTGAATAAAGAAAAGGTCTAGGAGGACTTATTGACGACTCAACAGTATATACAAGGTACCTAGAGAATTAACTAAATTTAGTATTATAACCAATTAACCTTGAAACAACTATTTTTTTTGACAAGTAAATAGTTAATCCAGTATATGCCCCAGAAAGGGGGCGACCCAAGTACTTGCGCAATCTACAAATGCATAGGGAGAAAAAGTCACACCTATGCCCTAAGAAAACCAAAATCCCAATACAAGCAAGCCTCCCAAAAAGAGACTCCTACACTTTTTATCTAAAAGCAAAAAGAGATAACAACTCTAGGTTTGTAAAGTAAACCAACTCTCCCAAAAATCCAAAAAGCAGAATTGAACCTAGAAAAACCTCATGAAGCCAGAGGAAAAGACCAGAAGGTTAAGGAAAAGAAACCTAAAATCAATTCCGCTCCTTCCAAAGAGTCTACCAAATGCTATGCGGCACAAAGTGCAGACATTTTCTCCATTCCCTCCTCTCTTTCACCCCGCTCCACGCCTTAAGTGTCTTAGAAAAAGAGACTTTGGCATCACCCATGAGATTGAGAAAGTACAACATTCCACAATCCACAAGCTCCTTGTCTCTTCTCAGTGGAGAAGTGGCTGAGCGTCTCTTCCTTGTGGCAACATGTGACACAACTACTTGCAAGCCAAAACCCTCTTTTCTGGAGGTTATTTTGAGTGAGGATTGCACCCAAGGCCGCTGTCCCAGATAAGAACACCACTTTCCTCGGTGCATCCACTCTTCAAATTCCATATCCTTGCAGCGTCCTGAAGTGGGAATGGACCAAGAAATAATAACTGTTGTGTTCCTTCCACTTGCGAGATTGAGAAACCGTCCCCAAAGCAACCACACCTCATCGAGTATCTGACCAAAAGTGAATCCTCCTTTCATTTTCCAACCTGCCATAAAATGTCTCGCAAACTCATCAAAGCCTGATACAATGGCTTTACACACCCCTTCCCAAAACAGGAAGGATACCCTCCATTGGTTATACTTAATTACTTTTTTACCATACAAAAACGATGTCATAGTAGTAGTTTGTTGTACACATTCAGGCGAATTTCAATAAGTTATGAACACCCCAAATGAAGCTTTAGATTGCATTGTTGATATCTGTCAAGTGTCCAACATGACCTTGCCAACATGGGGAGGTATGTGTGTTTCTTTGCTGCATTCTTAATTGACATCGAACTAGACAACTGTTTTTAAGGTAAATTATCAGGAGAAGTAACATCGATGTGTGGGCATATATATGTTATCTAATCTTCCTGTAGTATGTGGATATCGATGACTAGCAATGAGTTTCAATTTAAATCAACTGTTTTTTGGTGCTCTAATACGAGCTTAACTCTTTAATTTTTTCCTGATATTTCTAACTGAACTAACATTGGCAGCTTTTGTTGATGTATCTCCTGAAGAAACTTTGCAAAATAATCCTTTCGAAAGTTTCAAGGAACTAACCGAGAAAGATTCATCAAAAGATTCTCAGTTTCACACCAATGTAAGAATCTGCCATTGCGTTATGCAGTCATAATTTGTCATTATTTGTTTTGAAGTTTTTCTCTTCTAAACATCGAATCATCTGACTTCGTCATGAAGGGTTTCCAAAATGGAGCTGCTTACAAGCCAGGGTCTGATGCTTCTGGGGCCTTCTCATCCAGCAGTAAGTAGAGGACTCTGTTCTAGGGGTGTAATTTGTCTTCTAAAAGTTACATTTGAATATGTACTTTCACCTGAAAATAGCAACACCAGAAGGCTTATGTTTATCTAAATGCTAACTTTAGTAGTAATAGATATGTCAATGCATGTCTTACTTAATCCAGTTAAAACTTTATGTGTATTAAACCTTCCCTTCCTAAAATTTATGATGTTTATATATCCTTTCTTGAACTGAAGAATATCTATTAGGTTATTTTAGCTGTGGAATCTGATCATGCTTGTCCTCCCTTGTCTTTGTATTCTCTCTTCCTACTTCTAATAAATTTCTTCTTCTCTCTTTAGTAAAGAAGGATTATTAAATCCATATTTTAATTTAGCATGCACTCTCATATTCTGTGTTCAGTTTCTCTATGATGGGCTAAACCAAGCTTCAAGGAAGATGAAGCTATTGAATGGATAAACGATTGTGAAGAATATTTTAGCATAACAATATTAGTGAGCAAAGAAAAACACCAATAGAATCATGATACAAATCCTATACATGGGATGCTATCTTTGGAGTTAGTTGATTAAGGACCTTAGGATCCGTGCTATTTGGTATTGATTGGAAGCTCCTTGAGTTCTACAAAGGAAATGAGATGGTGGTTTTGCAAGGAAGACCCATTATCAAGCATGACAGTCAAATTTTTAATCATAGTATTATTCACATGTTTTGATCAATGTATCTTATTATTTGTGTTTTGAAATTTATTTTTGCTTATATGTTTTGATTGTTTTTCATATTCTGGACAGGAAAAACAGATTCGGTCTTGTCAGTGGAAGCTTTGGAGAAAATGATGGAGGATCCAACGATGCAAAAAATGATTTATCCGTAATATTGCTCCCTTCTGTTCTTTTGTGGTCCTTAAACGTCGTTTGTTTAATGGTTTTGCTGTTTAAGTTTTAGCTCGTAGTTAGATCTTAGTGCAATAGTAATGCCACTCTTTTGGTAATTTCTTGAGTGTTGGTTAAGTTCTTGTAATTTTAATAGCCCCACCATTGTCTTTCCTTTTGCAAGTGACTCAAAAATTGATCTTGCATACACCCTTTAGCCAATTTAGTTTGTTGATCATTTGAGAACTTTGTTGCGCTTTTCTTTGTTTAGCAGAATGCTTTCAGTTGCTTTAAGTTCGAAGAACCTATTATGCAACCAACTTGGCATTAGATTAATATATTAAGGTTGACCTAATGGTGTGTATTACTAGGAGGTCAATCTGAGTGAAAAGATGATTGACATTCATGAGTCATGACCCATGGACTCAACATTTGACTTGGATCAACAGGATAGAGAGAACAAGCATCTAAAAGTGTGCAATATTAGAACTGGAAGAGAAGTTGATATGCGATATAGTCCTATAATGTGTTATGAGAAAGTAGGGTTTTAGCTCAATTTTAGGAGAGACATGATGATCAATGTCAAAACATACTTCCTACGTTCCAAAATATAAGACCACTTGCTTTTGTAAAATTATATTTCGGAATGGAGATAGCATTACTATTTGTACAGGTATTGATCTAAGGAGTATGTTATGTGTTTACCTGTATTTTTGATATGTAGTTACTTATCTTTTCCATCAATACATACTCCTTTATTACGATAAAGCTTTAATTTAGATGTTCTTTACGATTCTACTTTTTGTTCAGTTCACAGTAGTCTTAGTGATGGTACTATGGTAACTAACAGTAGTATTACTAGTTATATAGGTAGAGTTCATGTGACACCATGTGACAGAACTTAATTATGATAAGGAGGATATTTTAGTCTTTGTTGACGTAATCTAGTTATATATAAAGTGATGTCATAGGGTAATGAAGGCATTAGTTTGATGAATGAAAATATGAAAGAGTGTTCACGTTTTGTGGCTCCCTAGCCCCTCGCATTTTGTCTTCCTTTTTCACCTTCTACCTTAACTTTCTACCTATATTTTACCCTATTTCTCCATGTTCTTCTCTTATTTTTGTTGCCAGTTTCCACTTCAAAGTTAGGACCAAAAGAGGGTTCTAACACTTTTGTTACATGGTAATAAAGTCATATCTCGACATTCATGTTTATTGATCACATTGGCGACTTTGCGAAAACTATTTGTTTTTACTTTGGAGCTTTAAGTTTGATTTCTAAATTGTGCTACATCTACGTCGTCTGTGAAGTTTCCTTCTCTGATTTGTATTCACACGGGTATAGCTCTGCCTTAATAGTATTGGTGCTTCTTAGGTAGTCAGTCATTACAAAAACCTGTCTGTTTTGACGTTCAATTAGGTTAAATGATCTTTGCTGCCAGAAAAAGCCGAATAAATTTTTAGGGAAATATTTTTGGAGTTTTTAATGGGTATTTTCTCATTTTTTGGTCTTCCTTTAATAAAATATGCTTTTATTTTGGAGCTATTCTGTCTTCCCCCTTCCTCTTTTTTTTTGGGGAATATATTGATGCATCCAGATGAAATTTTGGAAGTATTTAGCCTTCTGGAGTAGTGTTTTGTACACTCGATTGTCTGAGAATTAATAACTGATACTTAGAGTAGATAAATTAGAATATTCTAGAATATTAATTGAGGTAGTAGACAATTATTAGGAGTTATTTCCTTATTTTATTAAGTTAGGGTATTTTACTTTGTCGTTGAGTCGTAGTTCTCATATAAAGAGTAAAGAGTTGTAATATTGATTATCTTTCAAATTATTGAAATATTGATTTGAGATTAAAGTTTTGTGCTTTTGTATGTGTTCTCTACCAATTCCTTTTGGGAATAGGTACTCTTATTCCTTCTTTCCACCTTCTCCTACATCAATATGGATGCTTGATTTCAATGATGATGTCCCCTTTATTCACAAAACACGGATATGATCCAAGTTCCAACTCAGAAGAAATTTGTAAAACCATTTCTGTTGCTTACCAAGAAATATTAAGTAAACTTAATAGAAATGATGCAAATGCCAGTCAGTCCTTTTCTCAACACTAAAATGTGCACTGCTTACACACATGATCGTATCTGGCAATATATTGATAAATCAATGAATATGTCAAGATGTTGTTGGACGTGTTTTTATGTGCTAGTTTTCTTTCTGTGATCACTTCCAATTTGCTGAGCAATTTAAAGCGTGACCTTGCTTTAGAATGTGAACCCTTGTGACTTATTATGAGATAGAAGTTTGATTATTTTTATTTTTTCATTCTTTTCCCAACAGGTATCTGCCAGAGGAGATGAGGAATCCTACTACATTTAAATGTCAGTAATATTTTATCCTTCTTAACACTTCTCCCTTTTATAAATCTCAAATCTGGTTTTACTCCTCTTGCAAACTATATAAATCCCTAAACTAATTCATATTTTTATCTCTTTCCTTTTTCTTATTAAATTAAGTCATTTGCTTTAAGAATTTATCTATTTATATGTACCATAGTTATAAACACCGTACTGGCTTGCATAATGTTTTCTCATTAAAGTGGTACATACCGGTACTCGTGCATACCAGTGTATTGTTTGGGATTTATTAATAAATTTATTATATATATACACTCAAAATACATCTTCTACCTAATAAATCATAATTTACATATATTTATTATGAAATGAGGATATTAAATGCCATTTAGCCTAAACTAACAACTGCAATACTTAAATCCCAGCCTCAAGATCCTCAAACTAAGACTAGCCAATTTGTCCCTAATCAAATAAATCATAAAAATGAGTCAAATGATCCATTGGGAAACAGGACAAATGTGGTAGGTGAATTTGAAATTCACCCACCACATATCACTCTTTACTACCACATAATTATCTTTTGAAAGACTATCAGATCTCTCCTTCACCTATCTTCCCTCTCTTCTCTTCCTAAATTAATTATCTAAATTAGTTCTCACACTGCAAAACTTCATCTTTGTTAATGGTTGATGTTGTGAAAGACTCGACATCCACTAGGACACACCAACTCCAAGATCCCCACAGACAAATATGTAGGTCGAGAGCCTCTCAGATTTTGTACCTTTACGGCTGACATCTCGTCCCGATACATATTTTTCTGTGAATCCAAGCCAGTATCAGCGGTACAAGCCGGTATCTTGACCGGAATGGAACAACAGAGGTTTTGTACTGTATTCTTCTAAAATCACTGTGTTTCGTACCATACCGTCTGGAACGGGACGGTATTCATAACTATGATATATACAGTGAGCGACTAATAGCATCGATAGGTAGAACTTATTTCGGCATACTGTTTATTAAACAACATTTTTTCCAGAGGCACGAATGGTGTCACAAAATCTCTTTGCTGTCTCACAAAAGTTCATTATTTCTTCAAACCTGTATGTTCTTTGCCTACAATTACCATGAATACTTTATGGCATGAAGTGTCTGATAGCTTTTGATTTGTTGATATAGTATCTATCATATCATACATGGCAAACACTTGTTCTGTTGTTACTCGATCATCTCATGGTTCTATGGCATGGATAAAGCGGTTAGCTTATACCTACTATAATTTGAAATCTAATGAATGTAAAAAAATGCTGAAATAATTTGCAGTTTAGCGATGCTAAATTTTATCACATATTTGTAACAGGGATGCTACAGAATCCGCAAAATCGTCAACAACTGCAAGATATGTTGTTAGTATTTCTTTCATCTTCATTACATTGATGTATTGGTTTATTGGCATTGTCACCTCATTTTATTACTGATGTTTGGTCGTCTTTTATTCCAATATTTGTACTATTTTTATTATAATATTTCAGCAAATGTAGTTCACATAATTCAATCTTTTTCTGTTTTCTCCACCTAAATTTACGATGCTTATATACTATATGTCTGATGATATTTGCGGCTATCCAAAATTAGGATAAAAAATGTCTGAAGCAAAATTGTTGTTTGTAGTCTGCGATTAAATGATAGTCAATAATTAATTACTCGCGTATTTGCTTCTCGTATACATGTACATAAATAGAGGGAATGATATTCTGTTAAATAAACTGTAACTGAAGAAATAATATGCTGAATATTCTTTGATTTCTCATGTTTCACGACCTTAATGATATTGTTACAGCACAGTTCTTAGTATGGCTTGTTTCAATGTGGTTTGACTTATTAAAATCTTGCCTGCAATAATTGCCTGGCAATAGTTGCATGATATTACTTCGCATCTGCTGTTATACTGAATTTTAAATTATGAATTTCTTGTATAATCAAGTGTTTGCTACTAAATTCTTGTCATTCTAGTAGCATCATGTCTGTCAGGCTGCAGCTATATTGTTAATATACTGTATAAAGCATTTAAATCATTGGCCTTTTCACAAATAATCAAGTTCTTTTCATTTTCATATACTCATTGCTTTATTCTTTTCAGAAATAACATGGGTGGTAGTGCCGAATGGGACAAACGAATGAAGGATTCTTTGGAAAATTTTGATCTCAGCAGTCCAGAGGTCAAGCAGCAGTTTGGTGAGTTTAAGTTATTTACTCCTGAGGTATATTAATAATTAAAAATAAATAAAAAATGTTTATTGAAATCAAAGGTGACTCTATTACTTTCTTTCGATGGCAGTACTATAACTTCAAACCACTTTCCTTCCATAAAATTATTTATTCGTATTAACAACAACTCTAGGAGGAATGTTTTTATGCGTTGTATTTGAAGTGATCAATCTTAGAAATCTTTTACTGTGTTGTATAGTCTTTTGACTTTATAGATGTACACCACTAAAATATCTACCACTACTGACTGACTTGTATAGTTGTATACCATCTTTATGTGTGTGTGTATATATATATATATATATGTATGTATATACATGTATGTATGTATGTATGTATGTATTTTTCTATACATGTTTTTTTTACTTACCTGCATACATTTCTACTGTTATTTATATTATTTATTTTATTCTTTTCTTATTTAATTTGTTTTATCTTTCTATTTTCCACTTGCACCTTAACTAATTTGAGATAAAAGGCGTTGAGTTGATTTGTGTCTGACACACGATGTATTCTAGGTAAGTAACAGTTAAATCTCCACAAATTAAGAACAGTCAAAATACAGTCTCTATATCAGATTTTAATAAAGATTTTCCATTTTGCTGTATAGATGTTAAATTCTAATTGTATTAAATGAGTTTTTTTAGTGTAAAGGTGACTCTTATATGATATGTTTTTCTTGTTTCTATTTATGCATGTATTGCAGATGAAATCGGGCTTACCCCAGAAGAAGTTATTTCAAAAATAATGTCCAATCCTGATGTTGCCATGGCCTTTCAAAATCCAAGAGTTCAAGCTGCCATCATGGATGTATGATCTAGTTGATTTGCTGCCTTTGTTTTTGCTTTTTAGGTTCATCAACATGAATTTTTCACATGCATATATATATATATATATATATATATATATATATATATATATATATATATATATATATATAGGTTGGTGAGGATACTGTTGTAGTCATATATGTTTATATATCTATATATTTTTACTACTTGAATTTTGTACACTAGAGTCTAGAGTAGTTGCATGTGTATAATCTTTTTGCATATAAACTCTCTAATACTTTGTCATTTTTGCAGTGTTCTCAAAACCCATTGAGTATTGCGAAATATCAAAATGACAAGGAGGTAACCTTATCTGACTATTTAATCTTTCAGGACAAATTTCTCTGTGCTTTTGCTAGTTAATTAAAAACTGAAAGAGGGAAAAAAAGAAAAAAAAGGCGACGAGAAATTGTCACTTGTGCCATCTGGGCTTTCTCTAGAACTTTTATCTTCTATATTTTTTGAGCTATAATTTCTTATCTTTTTGTGATAGCAATTACAGTTATATTTTTTTTGCCCATCCCCACAAACTACTAGAGGTTGTCCTTTCCACAACAAGTGAAAGGAGGCTACTAATCAAATGTGATTATGTGAAGCTACCAGTTCCACATACTTATAAGACTTGATGTTCTGTTAATGCTCATGCTGTTTCATTTTGAAAGAAAAGTAAATTCTGTTCATCTTTTCTCATATTTCAGGTTATGGACGTTTTCAATAAAATATCGGAACTCTTTCCTGGGGTTTCAGGTTCACCTTGAGTCTCTTAGTTCTCTCGCAGTTGCAGGATAACTTTTTTTTTTTTTTTTTCCTTTTATTATTTATATTTCTATATATCAAAAAAAGAAAAAGAAAAAAATGGGAGGGATCATAGTAGCAAAGAATAATACTGCATCCAAGTGCTGGATTTCTCAGCAGATTTGGTAGAAGCTCTTCTCCCTTTGTGGTCGGTCCATCGTTTTTGAGCAACTCGTGTGGTGTATCGATCTTCAGCGTATGTTATTAGCTTTCTGGGAGTGAATTTTAGACGTAGTTTAAGTAGTAACTGTAATTTGTTGTCTATGGAAGTAAATGAACTTGTACTGAGCATTTCTAAAACTGTGAATCGCTTTTACTTGGATTTGCAGCGTCTATTGTTTTATGTTTCTGCGCTACTGAATTGTTCGTGATTTACAGGCTTTCTAAATTTCGGTAGTATATTACAATCGACATTACCGATGATCTTTAGTGATCATTTTTTTGGTCTACCACTTTAATAAAGTACTCTCCTGCATCTAAAATTAGAGATAAAATTTAAGGGTAAATGATGCTAAAAAACTAATGAACTTTTACTGATTTTCTATATTTCAGCAGATATAAATCTTTCAAATTAAACTTTAAAGTTCAGATAGAATTTATTTCCTCGCTATTTGTTGATAGACATTTGTTGACTTAGTTCGACAATTAAGAGGGAAAACTCCCACAATGCGTTCTCCGTGGCCTCATTGGCGGCTACATCTTTGCCAACAAATTCCCTGGCGTATACGCAGTCACCTCTCCCCCTTCAAATTCCCGTGCCCTGCCCTGCCTCCGACTCCAAACCCTGGCCCCCGGAAATTAAACCTTTTTCTAGACAATTTGATGGAGTCTTCCGAACAGGATGGACTCTTTTCATTGATTTGAATGGGCAATCATGGTGGTTTCAGGCAAGATGATCTTTCCCTTACATATTTTATTTGCTTATTTTTTTATTTTTTAGCGACAATAAGAATAAGGTGTTTTGATGGAGATTTTGGATATGAGAGTTTAAATCAAGAATAAGTGCAGAACATCTAAATATAATATTCAAACAAAACAGTTACTATTTCAATCATTAAAAAGTAGGATATGATATTGAAATTTGTGATATGTCTCACTTACTTTTTAATAGTTGAGATAAATATAGTGTTTGAATTTTGTCTCTAAACTTATCATGAAATCAATGGTGTTTTGGTTGTAACAGTGATTAGTGATTGTCGCTATGTATACGTCAGAAATTGTTGCTTGTAGCTTTGCTGGTTTTTCTATCACCCAATCCAAAAAAAAACCTGACGAAAAAGAAGTGTGACCAGACGGCACTGATGCTGCTGCTGCTGCTTTCTATTTGTTTTGTTGGCTTGCTGCTGTATTACCCTCATATTTCTTCGACGATTAGTGCGAGTTTCTAGGTACTTTTGATGAACAAACTCCCTCCCACCCATTAAGCTGTTGCCGGTGAAAGAATAGGGACCATCAACGGTGATGGTAAGTTGATGATGGATCTAGAGACGAGGTGAGCGGAAGCTAACTGTAAAGTTAGATATTTTTAATTTTTAATTATTTAGTTAAGTTGGAAATGATGTCAACCATAAATTAGCCATGTAATGTTTAAAATTAGAAAAAATGTGAAAATTGATTGTTTTTTAGCACCATTTGCCATAAAATTGAACTTTCAAATTTAGATCCCCCTAACCCAATAAATAATTATGTGCGATGTGGGATGGAAGTAATAGCATGGCTTATCTTATTTATAATCATTCATCATATTATTCTAAGAGAAGAGGGTTAAAAATTGTACGGACTACATCTATTCATTATTACGATTATTTATTTTCTCTTCTCGTAGCCCACACGTATAGTCTTTAAACTTTTTTCAATCTTACCCCTTAAATATGGTCTTTAAATTTTATTTTTAAAATTTAAATTATGCCACTTTTGATGATACATACTCTCTCATTTTAAAATGACAAAATTAACAGTTATCCCATTATATATGATCATTTTTGTGCAATAGTCCACCTAACTTTATATATATATATATATATATATATATATATATATATATATATATATATATATATATATATATATATATATATATATATATATATATTTATATATACTCTATTAAATTAATTAAAATATTTTAATTAAGTCATGCTATCCAATTAATTAAACCTCTGTTTATTAATATCCTATGTGGCAACAAATAATATTATCAGAAATAATGTGGATTATCCAATTGTATTTGACGAAAAATTAGAGAAGGCATGCATTGTCAATGAGGTTTTAACCTAATGGTTAATACTGAGATTTGTGACCTTTAAGTCTCAGGTTAAGATTCTGATCATTCGAGCATCATAAGAGCTAATTAATTGAAATTATGAGCATCTTTAAGGCTAGTTAAGATGAACTAGTGTAAGAAGTCATATTCTGACTAATGTATGCCAATATCATAAATTATGTAGGTCGTACAACAAACACAAGATTAGCGTAAACGGTAGAGACGGAACAAACAAGTCCTTTTACTAGTTGCAAGTCGTCTTACTCTTATGCACTCTGTGTAGCGATGTTTTTTTTTAAACTGTTGAATTTCATTTATATTGTGAAGTTCGTTGGGTTATGTGAAATGTTTTATCAAAAGCAGTTATTTGTCATTTGATTCGGCTTAACTCGATTTGTGAGCTATTCCAGTTGGAACATTTATTGTTGAAATATTGAATTGTTATAATTCTTTGAGTTAATTGCATATATAACCCCGGAGTATGACCCATTTTACACATCGTACCCCCAAATTTAAACGCTCTCATCTCGTTACCTAAAGTACACTTAAGTAAATATTTCTGACCCTTTTGTTAATTCCGGCAAAAAAAGTGGCCGAAATTGCCACGTGTTCCGGCCAGGAAGTATACATACGGTTTGACCTTATATTTTTTTCATTTGACTATATAAAATTGTTTAATGCCAATTTAATACAAAATCAAAACAAAATAATAAGAAAATAAAAGACAAAACAAAATTAAATTCATCTTTCTTGAAACTCATCTCCATCAAACCTAGATGCTATCAAAATTTTCAACATCTTCATTCGGGTTTTATTCTCTCTCTAGAACTCCAAATCCATTTAGGCGAAAAAGAGATGACCCAAACTATTTTTATGTATGTAAAAATGAGGAGAATAAAATCAATGAAATGGATATGAAATAAAAGCAATGAAACTCAAAATTTTCATCATCTTTTTCATCCACCATGAAACTCAATTTTCAAAATTTTAAAAATACCCAAATTATTCATTATATGCCCTTGCAAATCATTCATGAAATTTGGAAATTTCAAACAAAAAATTCTAACTCATTCACCATCTTCCAATTTGGGACCACTCATGTTCTCTTATAAAACACAAATCTCAAACTCAAATCTAAAAATCATTCATGAACTCGAAAATCTCAAATCAAAAAACCCCAATCCGTTCATCATCTTCAAATTTTTGTCCTATCTCATGACGTCTTTTTTAGCTCTTATCAAAAACCCCAATCCGTTCATCCTTTTCAAAATACCCAAATCATTCATCCTCTTCTTAAAAGGGTTCTTCTTTATTCAATTGTAAAATAATTCCCTTTGAAAATTAAAGAGACATTTTTGTTTTTCTAATTCCAGAATGGAGTATTAAATTACTCGATCTGCTCTTAGGAGTAGGAAATCAACTTGTTGCCATAGATGACAATAGGTAACAAGGAATTCGAAGGAACTGGGCTGAGAAAATAAATATGTATTTTATTTTGTTCTTTTACTTTATCCTTTTACAATAACAATGATATACAATTGATTTTAAAAACTTATTTTAAGGCTGGATAGGATTTTTTATGACACAATAGTTTTTTAATAATTGAAATTTAATAGAAATTTTTAAAAAATTTTATAACTGATTTTGTTTTAAATTTGTATGATTTCTTATTTATATAACTAGATGGGGATGTGTTGTTCTTAATTTTAATTTGGGTTTTGATTAATCATTGTGGTTAATTACTTTGAGCTAATTAGTTGGAGTGATTCTTTTCTTTTAAAAAAATAAGTTGGTTAATTATTTTATTTAGGATAATTAATTTTGTTTAGTATTTTATTTAACTTAATTATTTAATATGGTTAGTTAGAAATTAATTAAGAGGTTAAAATTTAATTTGTGAGCTTGAGTTTAATTTTAGTGTTAATAATAGTGCTTACAAATTTTAGTGTTAATAATGTGGTTACTTTTTAAATTTAATTGTTAATAATGTGGTTATTTTATTTTGCTTAATTAGTGAAGTTAATTACTTTATTTTTGGTTAGTGGAGTTAATTATTTTTTTTTCTTAATCAATGGGTTAATTGTTTTCTTGAAATAATTGGGTTAATTAATTGAGTAAATTATTTGGGTTAGATATTATGCATTTTTGCAAATTTAAAACACTAAATACAAGTCAAATACGGTATTCATACTGTTAACTATATTTAAATGTTAAATATAGCCACGCGATAATTTTTCGGTGAATAACATGACCTGAATTCTTGATAGGGTCCATCGTCGTTATTTAAGTGTACTTTGGGTAGCGAGATGAGAGCGTTTAAATGTGGGAGTATGATGTGTAAGAGGGGTCATACTGAGGGGTCATATATGCAATTAACTCTTCTTTATTTGTTATAAGTTTATTGTATCAAACTAAATTATTTTGGTGCGATAATCTGCATGTTAATAACTGAGTTGAACAACCTTTGTGAATAAGGGGAATGAGTTAAGTCGGCTAACCAACTTTTTACTGTTGATACAAATTCAGCACGATCTTTGTTTAATTATAAGATGCCCAATACACACTGATGACACTTTTGTAACGCCCCCAAATCCGGGTTCCTTTAACCCTAGACTTGGTACGTCACGATACATCATCTTCATACATGTTCTATAACTAATGCGGAATATATAAACATAAATTGTTTATTCTACAACATTTCCCAAGGTTTCTAACCTTAACTTACATATATACCTTTAGATTCATAAAAAAGTTTACAAAATTACTTACATCATATAACAATTTAGTTATCATGCATAACACTATAATCTTGTCTTTTGCTTCTGTCACCGTCTCTCCTCGGACATTCGTATTATTCTGAAATTTGTTATCATGATATAGCAAGAGTGAGCAACGACTTTGCTTAGCAAGTTTAAATACAATAACGATATATCATGATTGAAAGAAAGAATAAGCTTTTGAATTTTCAACAATGTAATAATTGTGAAAGAGTACGAATCATAATTTCAATAATTGAATGACTGAATCAATTAATGTCGAGTGTCAATAATGACCATTAACAAATTTAACTGAACCTTATGGTAATGAAGGTGATCAGCCTTTCATACCTGATGAACACATGCAACATGCATTATGTGCGAATCGACAATTTAAAGAGGTGGAATAATTATACAGAATTAAACCACTAGCATGCTTGAAACATAATAACTTGAGTTCGAGTTAGGAACTTGAATAATAAAATAATATATCCTGCTCGAATATAAATTGAGTAGGGTTTAGGAAAACTTGCCTGTCTGCTCAGCTACAATTACTGTCTAGCTTTAACTAACTGGCTTTGAAAGACCTAACATTAATAAAGTTAGTCTAATAATTAGTACAGCGTATTTGTACAACTATACGCTCATTAAGGAACTTATCTACCACTCATAAGTACTAACACATAATTTACATCAGTCAAAACGATATTATTAACCTTATAGACCCTCAATCAAATTAGGTTAATAATTTAATAAGTTAGAAAATAATTTTCTCAAGTGTTAAATACTTATTAATGTAACGACCCCGAAATTCGACCCATATTCTTACCTTAAATTTTGTATTTATTATACATCATCTTCCTTTACGTCCAAATTTCGGTCCGTTAATAAATCTTTAATCCCTTCTTTAATCCAATAATTCGCTTTACCATCTTCAATTACTAATTTTTTTCGGTATAAATTTTTCTTTTTCTTTTAATCATTGCATTAAAATATTTGGATGTTTAAAATCCTTACATTTCGATCCTAGTCCCATGGATCGCAACCTTTACTTTCTCTTTTCTTTCTATTACAAATATCGTGAAACTCAACATTTAAAGTTTAATATTGTATATATCCATACAACATTTTTCGTTTCATAAATCATAATTAAGTCATTTAATAATTTCGATCGTAACAACTATCTAGTACAATCACAGTTCAAAATTTAACTTTACTCCTGTCTGGATTCGACATATATGTACATAGGTAATATCATTATAAACTTAATACATGTATCCACATTGAATGGAAAATATAATAAAGCGTTTTCCCACCTTCTAGACAATTCATCCTTAACAATTAATCCGATATTCTTGCAATTTATTTCTTTCCTGCAAAAATGTTTATTAAGCAAGTAATGAGCACAACGGCTCAGCAAGTTCAACAGTTTATATTTCACGTAGCACATACCTTATCATGCTTGGTGTGTGTCATACATCATGTGCTTGTGCTTCTACTATAGCAATATATCTCATATATATCCATATCGTTGCACAAAATACACATTATGGTCATATTAATCACGTATCACGTAACACATAACTTGTATGCAGTTAAAACAAGAATTACATATCATAACATTCCAACATTTAACATAAAAGGGACTGAAGAACTTGTCTGGCGTCCAGTTATTTAAATTGTTAGTTCAAACCCTTTAACTCGATCAACCTATGATCATAAAATAATCAAATAATAATTATTTATCATTTTATGATATTAATTTAATTAATTAATACCATCTCTAGGCCAATTATTAATTTATCAATTAAATCATATCACATACCTTAATTCACATAAAATAATAATTTCTTTAACAACCTTGATAATTTTATCAATTAAATTCTCATTTAATATTATTAAAGAAATCCTGAAAATTCGGATCCTCACATTCTTCCCCCCTTAACAGGATTCCGTCCTCGGAATCATAATTGTCGTAATATTCATACGTATTTTATTTATGGTACCTTGCAATATCTGTATCTTGGTGAATAACGATTTAAATCCATAATAATCACATTTTATTTTTTTAATATCCATAACTTACAAAAATAATACCATAATTGTCATAACTCTCAGAATATTCCATTCTTATTTCAATTCATAATTCATTTGTAATATAGCATTTCACAATTCTCTAAAACTTTAACTCATTTCTTGATGTACCTATCAAGATAGTTTCTCCTTCTTTGAAAAATTTCTTTTGTTAATCATACCTACCCTTACTCAATCCGCTTACGACATTCTTATATCGCACATCATTCATACTCTGCATATTCATCTTTCTCTTCTTAGTTCATATAATTCTTCTTCATATTCTATAAATTATTCCTCAATATCTTCATCATTCAACACTAGGTTCTAAACGTTAATCTTTACTTAATTCATCGTAATCTTTATTTGGAAATTTCAAAAATCCTGGGTGTCACATTCACCCCTCCTTCATAAAATTTCGTCATCGAAATTTCTATGTACTAATATCTCATTCATTACAACATATATAATTCCCTTGCACTCATTCCACATATATTTCTTTCATTCTGTCCTCGTGGTCATTACACATTGCCATTTCTAAACTATCACATTTCCTAGTTACTTTACTTCGCAACTATTACTTTCCTTACCACTCACAATCAAATAATAATAACCCATCCTACCATCCAATCTTCATAAGAGTAGAGGAAAAATAAAACTTTTTGTAGTATGCTGAATGAACTTTTATCCCGGTTTAACAGTACTTCACTCCCAGAGTACGTCGTACTGCAAACCACTGACAGTGGGTTAGTCTGTCATTAAAGTAAACATGTACCCCGGTTACAGTACTTCACTCCCAGAGTACGTCGTACTGTAAACCCTGACAGTGGATCAGTCTGTCATTAAAGTGATGGATGTTTCACCATACATTGGCACGCCAGATGATCAATCTGCAATGCCTGTGTCTCTTATGCCAGGTGACCATTCAATCAACCTGCAATATTCTTAATCTTTTTGTTCATCTCAGCCTTAGAATTCATTCAAAAGTAATTTGATTTGGTATAACTTCGAAGAATACGAATTCAATAAATATATGTTAAAATTTGTCTAGCTGAATCAATAGCCTAGACTTATACTTCTTCAACGCTTATCTAGCTAGATCAATTAGCATAGACTTTCTTTTAACACTTTATAATCCGCAGAAATTTTTTAAAACATTCATTATGTCAAAACTTTTCAAAACGTTTAGCCGAGTCAAATGGCAATGACTTATAGCTTTGACATACTTCATAAATCAAAATTATTTATGACTTCATGTTACCGCATCATCTTGACAGTCCGTTGAGAATTTCATCGTTAATAATTCCTACACCATAAACCATACTTTATGGTGTTGAATCATCTTATGACGAAATAGTACCGCACCGTCTCAACAACACGTTGAGCATTCCGTCATTCATCACATCTGCACCGGGCTAAAAGGTGCGTGGATGATTATTTTGAAATATATTTTGATATAAAAACATTTTTGTCTAGCCGAGACAAGTAGCATAGACACTATTTAAATCGCTTAAAAAAATTTCATTTGCATCTTTTTCCAAAGCACACTCGTGCCAAATTAGCTTGAGGCCAAAAATTTTGAAGTCTAGCAAAGCTAGAAGAATGGGAATATCCTAAATTCCCTAACATTTTTAACACATCTGCCACCTTTGTTTCTTTACTTAATTATTAACTTTATTGCTAGGACTATTATTCTTTATCATATTAAAATTTTTATCTACTCCAACTTTTCTATACCCCCGTATAGTTCATCAAACTTGCCACACATTATGAGTCCAGGAACTTACCACAAGAATATGAGTTTTAAAGCTTGTCCTAGCAATATGTAGTCTAAGAACACATCAAAGACTATCCATATGCTGAGGGGCTCAAAACATACCATACGATTATGAGTCATGGACTTACCACATGCATGAGTTTTAAGAACTCGTGCCTAAACTTAATATTATCTATCTATCAGAAACTCTTAGCGCGACTCTAACATTTCAATGATCATCACATAGTAACTAAGTAAACACAAATCCCCCGCCCATACAAAGGATTGTGCAACTCAGTCACCACATGAGTCCTCAAATGAAATTTCGTACCCAAGTTTCCTGCCCCTTATCATAACATTTGTCATTCATGTCTCATCAATCTCTGTATTCTTTTTGTACCATTTCATAGTAACATATCTCTTTATAGCATCAAGCTATACCTTGTTGACCATTAACAGGTCTTTCTATTATTTCACATTCCCACTTGATCATATCATGACCTTGCTTTACAATCTATTCCTTATTCGCTTTCCTTATCTTGTGATCGTATCGTAGTACGATCCTTTCACTGTTCCTTATTATGATCTCTTCTTATACATTATGGATTACCTTATCATCCTTATTGTTTAAATCAGGTGTCCCCTGATTTTCTTTGAGATTCATCTTTGAATCATTTCAATATTCTTTCAGATATATTCTTAATTGAACTTATAAAGTTTCTTAATTCGTTTCATTCAAATCTTTCTTAACATCTTTATCTCTTCCTTATAATCTTATCTCTTTAATATTTCCTTTACTTTAATCAATATCTGAAATCTGCATTTCTTAACTTACATCTTTCTATTTCAATCCCACCGTGTTCATCAAACTTATCACGTATTTGGACTCAGGAACTTACCATAATCATATGGTTGAGGAGCTTGTCCTAGTCAGGCCATAGTCGCCCATTCGCTAAAGGGGCTCCGCCATATAATCATGAGTCACGAGTTTACCATACGCTTGAGTTTTTAGAACACTCAACTAACCGTATTCTTTCTTACTTTCGGTTATAGCCTAAGGTATCATTTACCTAAGGTTTATAACCTCTAGCTCTGATACCAACTGTAACGACCCCGAAATTCGACCCATATTCTTACCTTAAATTTTGTATTTATTATACATCATCTTCCTTTACGTCCAAATTTCGGTCCGTTAATAAATCTTTAATCCCTTCTTTAATCCAATAATTCGCTTTACCATCTTCAATTACTAATTTTTTTCGGTATAAATTTTTCTTTTTCTTTTAATCATTGCATTAAAATATTTGGATGTTTAAAATCCTTACATTTCGATCCTAGTCCCATGGATCGCAACCTTTACTTTCTCTTTTCTTTCTATTACAAATATCGTGAAACTCAACATTTAAAGTTTAATATTGTATATATCCATACAACATTTTTCGTTTCATAAATCATAATTAAGTCATTTAATAATTTCGATCGTAACAACTATCTAGTACAATCACAGTTCAAAATTTAACTTTACTCCTGTCTGGATTCGACATATATGTACATAGGTAATATCATTATAAACTTAATACATGTATCCACATTGAATGGAAAATATAATAAAGCGTTTTCCCACCTTCTAGACAATTCATCCTTAACAATTAATCCGATATTCTTGCAATTTATTTCTTTCCTGCAAAAATGTTTATTAAGCAAGTAATGAGCACAACGGCTCAGCAAGTTCAACAGTTTATATTTCACGTAGCACATACCTTATCATGCTTGGTGTGTGTCATACATCATGTGCTTGTGCTTCTACTATAGCAATATATCTCATATATATCCATATCGTTGCACAAAATACACATTATGGTCATATTAATCACGTATCACGTAACACATAATTTGTATGCAGTTAAAACAAGAATTACATATCATAACATTCCAACATTTAACATAAAAGGGACTGAAGAACTTGCCTGGCGTCCAGTTATTTAAATTGTTAGTTCAAACCCTTTAACTCGATCAACCTATGATCATAAAATAATCAAATAATAATTATTTATCATTTTATGATATTAATTTAATTAATTAATACCATCTCTAGGCCAATTATTAATTTATCAATTAAATCATATCACATACCTTAATTCACATAAAATAATAATTTCTTTAACAACCTTGATAATTTTATCAATTAAATTCTCATTTAATATTATTAAAAAAATCCTGAAAATTCGGATCCTCACAATTAAACTATTAAAATTTTTATTATAATTGTTTAAACAAAAGAGTTAAAAGACATTTTCTTTATTTCATTTAATTACTATTTAATATTAATTAAATAGTAAGTAATTAAATACCTTTAGTTATTATTTAATAATAAATAATAACTTACTAGATTTATTTATTATTTAAAGTTAATCAAATAATAAATAATTAAATACTCAATCTTAGTTGTCTTTAATTATTATTTAATAGTAATTAAATAATAATTAATTAATTTATCATCCTTGTTTATTATTTAATATTAATTAATAAATAATTAATTTAATCATAAATTCAGAAGATATAATATTAAACTAACTAGATTAATATTTACAACATTTAAATATTAATCCTAAATACATATTATATTTGGAAAATATAATATTAAATACCTAAATATCATTTTGTATTATTATTATTTTTGTTATAATTTTAAATTAATTTTTAAACATTTAAATTAATTTAAATTATCCAGAATGACATTTCCGTAAATAAGTTGAAAAATCGGACCGATGGCAGTTTCGTAATTAATCAAAAAATCAAACGAAGGGGCAAAATAGTAATTTCAGCCGAAAATTTACGCCCGCGCATTGCGCGCTTTAAGAAATAACAGGCCCCAAAACGACACCATTTTGGGGATCTGTCGGCTGGCTTCCGCGCGTTATGCACGACGACGTTTTTTATAGGCCAAACGGCTTCGTTTTTCGGTCCGCGTCCGACAATGAACAGGGTCGCGCGCATTGCGCGGAACCCCCTTTTTCTTTCCCCTTAACAGATTGTGATCAGTAATTTTAATACACCACTTTAATAAAAATTATACATTCAAGTAAGCTTTAAAAATCCAAAAAAATTACCAATCACTTAATATCAATTTATAACATGAAGATTTTAATTTTTCATGATTTAATATTAAAAATTTTTATAAAATTTTTTACATCACATAAACTACCACAAATCATAACTTTTTGTGTATAACTCCATTTTGAGTGATTCAAACTTTGTTTTTCTCATGATTTAATGTTCTATAATATTAGAACATTAAATCTAGGTATTATAAAAATTATTTTTGGTCATTATTTTGAGACTTGATTTAACACCACCAAACACATGTTTTTAGCATATAAATTATACCAAAATACAAACCAAGCATATTAAACTCAAGCATGACATAAATATTACTACTACACATTATTAACTATATTAACATGTTTATACTAACATGATAATTTATTTAATTTAAAAATAAACTACATTTAAAATAACCATTACCTCATTTTAATGGCTATCTTCATTTTTCTTCCAAAATGGGTTGTGAAGGAGGATGGCATGAGCCAAGAATTTCTTCTCTACCTTCTCCTTGCTCTCTCTCAAAATACTTACTCTCCCAAGCTATTTCTCTCAAACTCTCTCTTTTGGAAACTTGGAAAAATAAATGAAATGCAATGTCTACAATTTCAAGTATACTTGTAAAATTCCTAGATACAAAAATTATATCTATAATTCATGATGCTCCTACTTGGATACTTGCACAAGAAAGATAGCCCATGACTTAGTTGGTGAGGATTTTGTGGGAAAAGACTCCCCAAAAAAATTAAAACAAGCAACCTAATTATTAAATAATTAAATAATAAAATAAAATAACAATCAACTAACTCTCTTTTTCTCATCCTTGCCGGCACATGCTTCCTATGTCCCAAAATGATTGTCATCATGCTCACTTTAATAATAATTAATAGTTACATAATTATTTTCCAAGTGGCTCAAGCTTTGGGCTTTATTTAAAAATACCAATTGGGCTCATATTAATTTGTTTGGGCTACTAGTTAGTCAAGTCCATTTAATTTATCATTGGACTATTTAATTATAACCCAAATGATTAATTATTAATTTTGTTACACATTAATTATCAAATCCATAATTAAATAATAATTGAATTGATTAATTAATTAAATACTCTAACCCATTTATATTAAATTACTAAATGGACTAATAATATTATTAATAATATTTTACATTATTTACATTAATTAATTATCATATTAATTAATTTATAAAATTTACTTCACTCATTATATTCAATTTAATTGAATATGTAATTAATGACAACTTATCAATTATTTTGATATTAAAACTTTAGAGTGTGTTCGCTAATAATAATATATATAATCTATATATATTATTTATACACATTACTTTACCTCAAAAATAATTTCACAATAAATTATGAAATTAAAATAAATACAATATATAATTTATTATATATTATTTACACCATAAATTAAATTATTTAATACATTTACATTAAATAATTCATTTCTCATCAATTATGAAAACAATTCCATTTACCCGAAAATACATTAAAATAATAATATATTTACTCAATTTCTTATTTAAATAATTTATTAAATTATTTAATTAATATTACACAAATAATTGTATAATTAAATTTCTCACTCCCATAAATCATTTACAATGATTTATTTAATTATAGAATATATTCATTTAATATATTCAATTACTATTTAAAATTTCTCAATTAATTTAATCCCTTTATATATATGTACATATATATGAAATTAAATTTTGTACATATATACAATTACTAATCTTCCTTAATTAATTCAACTACTTTATATAATTTATAATTATATAATTTACATAATTATTCCTCACAAATAATTTATCAACAATTTGCATAATTGTTGATTAATAAATAAATTAATTCCACAATAAACCTTTTAATTCAATTCGGATTAATTTAATATTAATCTATCTATTTATCACAATTTAATTAACCATTAAATTATGTTACTAAATATGCACACATATATATATTCATATAAATACATATTTAATTTACACGCAACCACGTCGCATAATTACATAACTCCACTAATTAATTCTCTTAATTTAATTATACTTGCTGTTAGTCAAGTTTATTGAATTATCACTTTACTTGCTAACTTATCAAAAATTTTGATATCACCATATCTAAGTTAGTCCGTTAAATTTAATTTGGACCTCTATTTATCTATCACTACTAGGTTATCAAACTCCAACCTTTATTAAATATTAAATATTTTATTTCTAATTGATTTAAATATCCGGGATATTACATTCACCCCTTCTTCTAAAAATTTCGTCCCCGAAATTATCTCATATACATTTCTACCAATTTTCATCTCTGAGTATAACTGTTTACTCATCAAATTCTATAACCACCCTTTTCTAGGAAGTTCATACTTTTAAACTCATAATTCCAGAACAATGGAATATCTTGTAGAAGAATAAATTGAAAATCAATATCTTACAGAAGAATAAATTGAAAATCAAAATACTCATTAAAACTTTCATAATATGCTGAGGGGTCATCAAGACTGTGAACATCCGAATGAAATTAACTGAATTCCGAATAAATAGTATTTATCCCTGTAAATACTTATAAACAGAGTGTTTATCAATCCCAAAGACTGAAAACACTCCATAGGTGTACGCTAGGTGATCAGCCTATTGTACCATACGTCGTGCAGAACGTCTTAGTTTTTAGGCGCCAGTCGGAGCTATATGCCGACAAAAATATATCTGCTGTAGCCGACATAATACATTTGTTTTTGCACTTGTTCACCTCAGACTTACTACAAAATTCCGTTCCAAAATAATTTGGATTGGATAATAAAACTTGAGTCAATTCTGACCAAAAATGTCCAGTCAAAATAAATGACAAAGACTCACATCATTGAACTATTCGTATATTACGATTCAAAAATCATTTCAGATTAGTTAAAATAACTAAAATTCATTTATAGGACTTCATGATACCGCATCATCTTGACAGTACGTTGAGGATTCCGTCATTAATTCATGACTTCATGATACCGCACATCTTGACAGTACGTTGAGGATTCCGTCCTTTGCATCCCCACACCATGGCTTTAATGGCGTGTGATGATTTCATAAATACATTTTGATATTTTCTAATCAATTTGTCTAGCCGAAACAATTAGCATAGACTCTTCTTTAAACGTTTCAAAATACTGAAAATTATTTTATAACTTCGTCATACTACATCATTCCATAGTGGGCTTTAAACATCCAACACTAGGTTACTCTGCATTGATGACTCCATCATTTATTATCTCTGCACTAAATGCATTAATGATTATGAAAACACATTTTGACATTTTCAAAAGCACAAAAGTGCGAATTTAGCACGATTTTAAGAATTTCGAAGTCTAGCATAGCTAGAAGATTTGGAATATCCTAAAACCTCAAAACACCTCAAATTTTTCCTCCACATTCTTTTTCAACTTAATAACTATATCTAGTATATCTTTAATCTTGCTACTTAACTCTACCCATACTCACTGTTCATCAAACTTACCACACATTAGGGGTTCAGGAACTTACCACAATCATATGGGTTGAGGAACTTATCCTAGTCAGACCAACATAGTCCATTCGCTGAGGGGTTCAACCATACGATTATGAGTCACGAACTTACCATCAATATGAGTTTTAAAAACACGTACTTATGTTAATATTCTCTACCTACCCAATATATTATGAGAAAAGAATCACCTTTTCACCATATATACATCGAATAGCGTGACACCGGGTTCAAATCGATTATCATTATAGGAAGCTAAGTGGTTGTCAAACCAAACACAATCTCCTGCCCATACAAGAAATTGGTCAACTCGGTCACTAATCAATATAGGAAGTCAAGCGGTCGTTAAACCAAGAACAAATCCTCTGCCCATACAAAGAACTGTTCAACTCAACCACTATATTAATGTAGGAAGCTAAGTGGTTCTAAAACCAAGCACAAATCCATAAAAGGAATCGTACAACTCAACCACTAATATGAGTCTTCAATTAAAAACCCACAAACCTCTAAATTTTCTTAACTTAATACGAATTCTCTCCATTCATATTTTAGCACATCTGTCTCATTACGAGTTCATTTCCCTATATCATTTCATGACCTTAATAGTATTTTCTTTCTGCTTCTCAAAATCTTATCATAAGATATTTTTCTATCATTTCTTCAAATTAGGTACAACATGACATTTTTCATCTCTCTTATATCTCTTCAATTCCATCTTTGGATAATCTTCTCTATATGAATTTTCCAAATTCATCTTTTATAACTTAAACTCTTCCGGAGTTTATTCATTTATCATTTTAATTATCTTCTACTACGGTTATAGCCTAAGGTACTCTTACCTAAGGTTTATAACCTATCAGCTCTGATACCAACTTGTAACACCCCCAAATCCGGGTTCCTTTAACCCTAGACTTGGTACGTCACGATACATCATCTTCATACATGTTCTATAACTAATGCGGAATATATAAACATAAATTGTTTATTCTACAACATTTCCCAAGGTTTCTAACCTTAACTTACATATATACCTTTAGATTCATAAAAAGGTTTACAAAATTACTTACATCATATAACAATTTAGTTATCATGCATAACACTATAATCTTGTCTTTTGCTTCTATCACCGTCTTTCCTCGGACATTCGTATTATTCTGAAATTTGTTATCATGATATAGCAAGAGTGAGCAACGACTTTGCTCAGCAAGTTTAAATACAATAACGATATACCATGATTGAAAGAAAGAATAAGCTTTTGAATTTTCAACAATGTAATAATTGTGAAAGAGTACGAATCATAATTTCAATAATTGAATGACTGAATCAATTAATGTCGAGTGTCAATAATGACCATGAACAAATTTAACTGAACCTTATGGTAATGAAGGTGATCAACCTTTCATACCTGATGAACACATGCAACATGCACTATATGCGAATCGACAATTTAAAGAGGTGGAATAATTATACAGAATTAAACCACTAGCATGCTTGAAACATAATAACTTGAGTTCGAGTTAGGAACTTGAATAATAAAATAATATATCCTGCTCGAATATAAATTGAGTAGGGTTTAGGAAAACTTGCCTGTCTGCTCAGCTACAATTACTGTCTAGCTTTAACTAACTGGCTTTGAAAGACCTAACATTAATAAAGTTAGTCTAATAATTAGTACAGCGTATTTGTACAACTATACGCTCATTAAGGAACTTATCTACCACTCATAAGTACTAACACATAATTTACATCAGTCAAAACGATATTATTAACCTTATAGACCCTCAATCAAATTAGGTTAATAATTTAATAAGTTAGAAAATAATTTTGTCAAGTGTTAAATACTTATTAAACTTTTGTAGCATTGTTGAATGTAACGGAGAATTGATTTGTTAGCTCTTGGTTTAACAACCACTCAACTTTACTATTTATGAACGATTGTTGATAACTTTTGTTGTTGAGCTTCTATTCTTTGAATTAGAATAGATATGAAATTCTGTAGACTTGCTGATCACTTTTAGCTCATTCTTGTAAATATATTCTTAATTTGCAGGTACGAAGTTTAATGAATAGGCCTGAAGAGGCGAGAATATGAGAATGATAAGTTAAGATAAGTATGTATGTGCGGTGAAGAAAAAACCGTATAATCTAATCGGATTATTAAAGAATATCAAGGATTTGATATATGAATATTTAGAGTCTACCAAGGAATGGATATTTATTTGAACTAAATGAAATAATCACGAGTACAATGTGTAAATACAGAATGGAATATCCTCGAGAATGAGTAGAAGGAATTTGGTATGCAGGTATAAATTGAATTGGTTGCATGTATGATAAGTAACCAAGTGAAAGAACATAAAAGCCGTAGAAATAATTATATGAGTTATTAAGGATAAATAATAATAGATTTTGTTAAATTCGGTCGAGGTTCGCTTCTCGAGGAAGCGGTTTATGGAAAAGATGAGTAAGTCGACTATTGGAGTTGTCGAAAAGTGAAATTGATTAAATATGAAACATGAATTGTTTGTAGGAATTGAGATTTGATTGATATGCAAATTTGGCAATTATGTAAGTTATTATTAAATTAATGAGATTTGATGTTCAAAGTATAACAAGTACAAGTAAGTTATAACTTATTTGATAGTGGATTAAAGTTTTAGCATAATGAAACAAGTTTGGATCAAAATGGAACTGAAATGGATGGAAAATGAACAATGTATGATTTATTGGAGAAACAATTCTCTAGGAAAATGGCATAATGACCAAATTGCCCTTGTCAATGTAAGAAATGACAATTGTGTCCTATGTTGGTGGAATGACTATTATGTCCTTGCCTAGTAATGTGAGTTGTCCAATTTGACCATAACCATACTTAGTTAAGTTAACCAAGTGTGGTTAATTGCTAGCAAAACATATATGCTATATATATATATATATATATGTGTGTGTATATGTTCTATGTTTCCAGCCTTGTCCATTTTTTTTTCCTTCCTTCGAAGTTGCTGGAAAATAAAGAGAAAAGAGAGAAAAGAAGAGGAAAGAGCTAGGGTTCATAAGAATCTTGAAGGAAGTTGCTAGAAAATGATCAAGTAGAGCTTATGAAGCCATCAAAGTGATGAATAGAGTTCTAGCAAGCTTTGAAGCTAGAAGAAAGTTGAGTTCATGAAGGTATATTTATGTTTAAGCCATTATATTTGGTATTTATGTATGTAAATTCAAGAACAAGAGTAGTCATACATGTATCCTTGTTATATAAAGGTGTGATTATGAATTTTATGTGAGTTATGTGTTATTTGTTTGATATATGATGAACCCTAAGCTCAAAGTTTGGTAAAATAAAGGTGGTACACTATTCATGCACAAATTCAAGCTAAAGACTATGATTTAAAGGTTGATCATGTATTATTTGTTGAAAGATTTGATGAAAACTAGGTGAGGTGTATGAACATGTCTAAAACATATGAAATTTTTAGCTAGATAGCATCATGAGTTTATTATTGGTCCAAAAGTGTGACTTGTGTAAGAATTTGTACAATATTAGGCTATAAATTGCCAGTAAATCAAATCGTAATATGTAAAGTGTATTAGAATGTATTGTTAGAAGCTTTGTGGACTTATAAAGTCGTTAAATGGGTATATGGTTGTCTATGTGGTGTTGAGAGTTTAAGTTGTCAAGTAAGTTTAAGTTTCGAGTTTGGAAATTTTACAAAAGTTTGGCAAATTGCCGTCAAAGGGTGATTTTTGGCAATTTTGAGAAAATAGAGGTAAAATGAAGTCACATGACTTGTTTTTATGTAAATACACATGTCTAGGTTGATTTGGAAATTAACGGATTTAAAATTGAGTGAAGTGGCGATTCGAACGATTGAAAGCGATCGTTTCGATTCGAAATGGATTTTTACGGACAAAATCGCTCAGTGTAAAATTTTATCGTTTTGAAAGTTTAGACATGTCATATATGACCTAAGTGAACTATGTTAAGTGTCGGAATGAAGTTTTAAAAAAAATGGCCAAAAATCACAAAGTTGCAAAAATTGGATTTCTAAGTTTGGAAAATTTTCTAAGTGTTGAAGCAAGCTAAATATCCCTCCTACGAGCTAGTTTTTCTATGGTTTTAAGAAGCCAAATGAGGCAAGAGAATTTTTTTTAAAATACTATGTAGTAAGGGCTAGATTTGTACGAAATTTGGTGTGAATTGGATGTGTGGTTAAAGAGTTAAAAATCAGTAAAGTAAGGTTAAAAATCAGAAAGCCTGTTGAACTAGGACTGCGCCAGGGCGCAGTCTTATACACTGTGAACTGCGCCGGGGCGCAGTTATTGTTCCTCGACCGAGAGGAATGCGCGGCCAGCGAGGTCTAGAACGGCCGGGGCGCGATGTAGTGTAGCAGTAATGTAATTTTAATGCCCAAAAAGTGTTTTGATACAGAATGATGAGAATGGGTTATGTAAACCCTAGATAATAAAGAATGAGCTATATAAATGATGTCAAGGTATAATGAAATGAAAAATGGCATAATATAACATGTCTAAAGCTAAACCAAATTAGGTTATAAGTTATGAAAAAGGATGGTAGCAAGTTAAAATGTATTATGAACCTACATAAGGTTTAATATATCAAATGCAAAGTGATTAGAGATGATGGTCGTGTAATTATGGATTAAGTTTGATATATTATATTAAGTTATGATCCTATAATGATGTATATAGATTGTATGTTAACAGATGGCGCTCAATGTAGCAAACCGATGCGAGAAAATAGAAAGGCCAAGCGAGGCAATACAGGTTAAGTGAAAGAAATGCTAACCATGCAAGTTTTTCAGACTATAATGTACTATATGTTCTATGTGAACTATGTGATAGTAAATGAGTTGAATGTGCACTCTGTGCCATTACGTGTTCTAACTGTTAAATGCAATATGTGACATTATGCACAGCATAGTAAAGTAAAGGATGTATGACGCATGGATATAAACTGTAAGCATGAAAGGTGTTATCTGAATGACTTGCTGAGCCTATGTGCTCACTCCTACTATGAACTAACATTTCAAGTAAGGTACGAGAAGGCGGGAGGATTCCGGTTAAGCTAAAGGTAAAAGATTGATGATGGAATAGATAAGCGTGAAGCACATCTGTTTAATGTAATTGTATTATGTACAAGTAACAATGTCTGTGAATCCGTTGGGATTGTGTTGTATGTATGTAATATTATCCTTTAGGAAAAGGTTATAGCGATGTAAGATTAATGTAATGTGGTTAGTCGAGTATGTATATATTAGAACTCACATATAGGGTACAGATGTATGAAACCGAATATAGATGATATAAATGTATGAAATCAGGTGTATGTGCACAGGATCAGGTACAGAAACAGGTATGATGTAACAGGACCATATATGGATATAATAATGGTGAATTTTATTTACAGGTTATGAAATCATGAATATATACATGATTATGAAATGAAATAGACTCGGTCGAAATTAATAAGTGTCGACCTAAATGCTAATGAATGTTAAGTGAGCGTTGCGATCCTGAGACAGGTAAAGAATGAAAGAAAAATAAAATTATAGACCACATTATGGTCAACTCAATGGTTGTAAATGTTAAAGATTAAGTTTTAACGCACGAGATCGCCGTGAAAGTGTTTTATGATCATAATAATGGATTTAAAGTTAATGATTATGTAATCCAAATATAAATGGATAGAATTAAGGAAGGTGGGGATTTAGGGGCGTCACAATTACTGCAGATAATTAATACCTAAATGCACAAAATTTGATAAACAATTCATATATAATCAAATATAATTAAAAAGAAAACAAATTAATTTAAACTACACATTGAGTTCCATTGCAATCTTAAATAAAAATTAACTAATAATTAAATAATAAATCATCTACAAATAATTCAACATCTCAAAATTAAAAAAAATAAAAGAAAAGGAAAAGAGATTCAAATCTGTGTTTTGATATATGCCTGTCACCCGGATCACAATATTCAATTCCCAAGCTTTTGCCTTCGATTCTTGAATCCTTATCGTTGAATATTTACTTCAAATCTAATAAAATATACTCCTAACTATATTAATTTATATTAATCTATGTTAATAATCTGTTAATTATGTGCTAATTAATTTATTTAGTCTTTATTGCTATGTATTTATAAGTTATAATAATAATCACAAGCAAAAATTGGAATCAAAATCCATGTAGGAATAAAAAATAATGCAAAAATCCCGATTCTGCCAATTCTGCGCCCAACCAAACACGTCCTTGACTCTGCAGCGCCCAACCTAGTACAAAACAACATCGCATTCTCAAAAATCTACAGAATCAAGCGTTTGCACATTGCGTGGTAGCCTTCAGTCACTCCCTGCCCTTGAAACGACGTCGTTCCTTGCCAACTGCTCCATTTAATTCTAACGATGTCGTTTCGTGGTGCCTGCTGCTCCCTGTGCACATGACGTATGACCATGATTATGATTAATTATGAATTTGCCATCGAATATTACTGAAATTTTGATTTTCCACTAGGATTTGCATAAATTACTAGTTTGCTATGCAATTCACTTTTCCTACAAAATTAAATTAAAAATAATACAAAAATAATAAAAATGCATAAAATTAAATAAAATATCTAAAATACTAAAAATACTTAAAAACTCATAAATAATTAAGTATAAAAATATTCAATAAATAGGAATAAAATTTACTTATCAAATACCTCCAAACTTAGCTCTTTGATTGCCCTTAAGCAAAACAAAAATTAAAAACTAAGTCTCTATCCAATAAACCGAATCAACTACTCAAGCAATGAATCAATATGAATTTTGACAATGACCTCAAAGATTCGTTAAATGATAACTCAAAGAAAATTTTAAAATCATGCAAAACCTAGAATTTTAACTTATTTATTAATTTTATTTTCTTCAAGACCCTTGTGTGTGTTTACATCCAATGCATCAAACTGATCAAAACTCAGATAACCTTATGAATTAAAATGCTTCACAAAAGATATTTAATAAAAAATAATTTCAATGCACATCTATATACTTACTTTTCACACATATCTTTTTATTCTTATAACGAGTGCGTCTTACCCTCCATCTTACTTTATTATTTTTTTCTTCTTTAAGTGAGTGTATTTTATGCTCCATCTTACTTTAAATTTATTCTTGACTTGTGCAATATCTATTTTCTTAGGTTTTTCAGAGTTACCCATGTAATGAATTTTCGACCAATGACTCCTAAACTAGTCGGCTTTAGGGCACCAGGTATAGAGATACCCCTAAGAGCTTACTCATTCAAGTAACAAAGGCCATAAAAATAGATTAGTTAAGCTGCTTATAACTATCATACTTTTCAACATAAATATTAATAATTCATTTGATGGATATTGAAGCAGTTATTTATGCATTTATTCATTGAAGACATGATCAAATAAGTTATAGAGAATACTCATATCTTTTATAAACATCTAACCATATAAATTTCCTGAAGTTAAAATTTTCTAACCTCGGTGTCCACCTGGTGTGGAGTAAATTTGGCTAATTTATTGAACATTGAGGCATACTTTGTAGCTGACATATTTCCTTGCTTCAAGTCTAAGAACTTTATCTACATTATGTTTTGTATGCTATCAGGGAAATAGTTCTCGAAGAATAGTTCTTTAAAACGCGCCCTTAGAATAATACCCTATCCAGCTTTTCCCTTGTTTGCCTTCCACTAGTAGTTTGCTTTACCTTTCAGCATAAAGGTGACAAACGATATCTTCTGTTCTTTGACTACCCGTGCGACCTCAAACACCTTCTCAATGTCTTCAATCCAAGTCTGGGCCTCTATAGGTTCTGTAGACCCACAAAAATCTGGTGGTCCTACTAGCTTGAAATCTTTAAAGTTTGCCAAATGACCTGTTGGCTGTTCCACTGCTGTCTGTGGCCTACTTTGCATTGCCTTTTCTAGCATATTAGCGAAAGCCCACATTGGATGTGCCTATCCCTCAGCGTTGTTTACGGATTCTTCCACACGTTGATTTCGAGGTACATGTCTTGGCAGCATTGTCTGTTGTTAAACAAAATCTTACAATATTTCATCATATTTTAGGTCTTGTTTATTATGCAATATTTTATTAAGGTTGAACATTTAGGGATTAAAGCATGAATCATACACAACAAGTCATGTAATATAATAACATTTATATTCATATACCACTACTTAGTACATTAATGACAATCAGTGACATACTTTTATAAACGCCCACACCATCACTTATCACTAGTATCCATCCCCCAAGTGTTCAAAAAATGGGGATTGACTTCTACCTTTGCCGAAGACAAACAAAAGTCGGGGATAACATCACTATCCCATAAGTAAAATAAAAGACTGGAATTTACAACTTCTAATTGTCCCTATTATGATCAAAAAGTGAGACATATCTGCATCTATATATAAGACAAGAATAATAATAGAATAAGAGAAAAACATCGGCGGTCGTGCTCTTGCCAAGCAATCCTGTCGATCACAATACGGCTTACTGTCTGCCTACTCATGTCTTCATCCCGAGGATACCTCCAAATCCTACTCCTCAGCCTACCAATGGTTGTATCCATGGCGAAACTCGCAGAATCAATACTGGCAACACTGATCCTAACCTCGACTTCAAGCTCATCCGCCCGCCTGGATGTCCTCATTTAATCATCAGATATGCAGATCTTATCCGCTATCTCCAAGTTAAATTTAGCTGTTATCTCTGCCAACTGTGTTTGGAATTCATTCCTTTCCATCCAGAATCCCTCAGCCTAGATCTTGGATTGCTCTAACTCACCATCTAAGTCTACATTCCTCTCGAGGAGGTGATATACCATAACTCCCAATACAGTAGTAGTTTGACGGCGCTCATGCACCTCAGCCTCCAGGTCAACAATCCTAGCTTCTTGCTGCTCTAACCTGCCCTCCTGCTCAATAATGCAATCTGCATACTCCCCGAGCAAGTCATCCTCAAAAGTGTTAAACACCGGAGATCCATCCTCTAATGCCTCAATCACTGCCTGCTCCTCCCCCTCCTCAGGGTCTGTCTCAGCAACTTGAATATCCTCCTCATCACACCGCCTCGCACTGGCTCCTTAGCCTCAGCTATGTGATCATCTGAATCACTCCCAACCTCTATCTCCGGCTCCACCGTAAGCTCAACAACAGGCTACTCGACATAAACAACATGTTTATCCACAGGAACATCATCTATCATGTAACTTGGCTCACCTATCTCAGCCATCCTATAACCACAGATAGAAAATAAACAAATAGTATGACGTCAGTATCACAATAAAAGATGTTCATTGATAAAATGAAATAATATTTTATTATAATTAAACTCGGCTTGATGGATTTCCATAATCCATCTCTAAACTTAACGCGACTCAATGGATCTCCTCGACCCATCTCTTAGCGTACTCGGTTTGAATTTAATTCTAAAGTTATAACCTAAGTTTCGCAAATCATAAAGTTTATAACCTACAACTCTGATAAACATCTATGATGCCTCCAAATTCAGGTATTAATACCTCGAACTTAGTGCTCACAATCCAATACAACTATATCATACACACATCTCAAAAATAACACATAATATCTATTGCAAAAAAATAAACATATGCTGTTTATACAAAAGGGTTAACTACTAGTCCCAAGGTACGAAACCTTACCAAAATACATCATGAATTTAATATATATAATAGGATTTGTGTTACATGTAATCAATCTAAAACAAAATATATCAACAGGCAATTAATCACCCAGCACGTCAACGATTTTGTCTTCCTCTTACCTTTACCTTAGTTGAACATTCAGGTTTAGCTGCAATAAAATTTTCATGACATAGCAAGAGTGAGCAACTAGCTTACTCAACAAGTTTTATATGAATACTACAAGTTATGCCACGATTGAATAAATTGAATGATTCAATAAATTCAGGAATAAATATCTAAACAATATGATCAATGCTCAAATAATGAATAACAATTGATTACCTAAATGCTGAGTGGTCAAATAGACCGTGAATGTCTGTTAAGAAATTAGTCTCTTGATTGACCCTATTAGGTTACATGCTCAGAACTGTACTTGAGGGGATTAACATCTCCTACTCTATGTGTATACATAACATTTATTCTGTCTGTATCGTTTATATGATACTTAGGCTTTTCCCCATTATGGGTTGTTCTTCCCAGTCTAAGAATTCGTACCACTATGGTTTGGATAGCCTTTAAAATAAATTACACATATGTCTGGCCGAGCGAGTGACTTAGACTTCCTGTTTAATTAGTTCATGAATGTAAGAACTTTACACGATTCATAGTTTAAGAATGGAATATGAATTCAATTGCTCTACGTACGAATAGCAATAATATTGATGTGAAATAATTTGCAATTCAAAATAAGTTAGGGTTTAGGAACTTGCTCAATATAACTTTGAGTAAGGTTATGGAACTTGTCTGTCTGTCGACTTACTGATAATTCTCTTAACTTAATTTTCTTTGAAAGACCTAACATAAATAATGTCGGTTTATCAATTAGTACAACACATAATCGTTCATTTGACTATCTATTTATGTTATTTATCTAGCATTTATATCAATTAGGATAATCACATAACACACGCAATTCAATTTCATATCATTTATCCCTATAAAAATATTTAATTATTCCTTGGGTAATGATTTAATTACCTAATATCACTCATCCTTAAGTAATATTAATTTATTAAACTTAAAATATCCTTTTTCCCTTCATTTAAACCCTTAAACAATTTATTATAATTATTTAATTAATTACCTTATTATCTACCATCACTTAATTAATAAATAAATACCCATATTACCTTTATTTAATATTTAATATTAATTAAATAATAAATATTTAGTTTAATCCTTTAAGTATTCTTTAATTAATCATCCTTATTTAATAATAAATAATTACTTTGTCAAATCTATCTTCCTTTAATTATTATTATTTAATATTAATAATAATTAATTAATTACCTTATTATTTACCATTACTTAATTGATAAATAAATTCCAATATTACCTTTATTTATTATGTAATGTTAATTAAATAATAATTAATCAATTAATTAACCTTACTTATTATTTAATATTAATTAAATAATAAATAATTAGTTTAATCATTTAAGTATTCTTTAATTATTATTTAATATTAATTAAATAATAATTAATTTATTAATCATCCTTATTTATTATTTAATACTAACTAAATAATAAATAATTGATTTAATAACTTACTTACCCTTAAATTATTAGTTAATGTTAATTAAAAAATAATTAATTATCCTTACTTATTATTTAATAATAAGTAATTAGTTAACAACTTAATTACACTCTAATTATTATTTAATGTTACTTAAATAATAATTTAATCAATTAATTATCCTTACTTATTATTTAATATTAATTAAATAATAAATAATCTGTTTAATTATTATTTAGTAGTAAATAATAATTAATTATCTACTATAATTATTATTAGTAAGGTATTAATCAATCATTAATTTTAATAAATATCCAATGATATAATAATTACGCAAACTAAGTTTTATAATATTTCTTATTAAATTAGAAAAATATTTTATTCAGGACCCGACCCAAGAACCAACCAAAAAGGACCCAAACTATACAAATTTGAATAAAATAAAATCTACAAGTCCAATTGACCTCAATTTGGTCTTGTTGGATTCGTATATTTTCGAAATACAAGATTCCATTATCTAAATGTAAATTTAGACATATTTTGGTCACTAAAAATGGCCATCAAGTGGACTGTTGTGCACAAAATTTCAACAGTGAGGTATTTTTGATCAAAAATTCATATCTTGCTCATTTTAAATCATTTTTACATGATTCCAAAGAGGTTTTACTTTTAAATTATATATCTAACATTTCAAGAAAGAAAATCACAAAAATCACTTATAGGCTTCAAAATGAAAAGTTATGATCCAAGCGTTCAATTTAGTTTGTCGGTAAAAATGATTTCTTAGGTTTTCGTCAAACTTTTCAACATAAATGCATACAAATACATATCTTAAGCTCATGAAACTCTATATTAACCTATATATCACGTTTCTACACAAAGAAAGTTTCAAAATTGGTTATCTAACATAAAATCACATAGATAGCACAAAGGAACGTCAAACTAAAGTTTTTAGGTGGTTTTATACCTTTTACTCTTAGTGGCTTGCTTTCTATGCTTTTCAAAGTAGGAGATGAAATTATTGGACATCCAAGAACACAACTAGAGCTGCTGAAACTCCTTCTTTAAGCCTCTCTAGTTATTTATTTTATAAACTCTTAAGAACTAAGTGTAGTTCTCTTTTTCTCTCAAAACTCACCCTTGCTCTCTTTATCTCTAACTTAGCCAAATGAAATAAACATTATAAGTCTTGGGAGGGGGTCTTATTTATAGAGTTGAGCTAATTTCTATTAAGCTTTACTAATTAACCAACCTTGGTTAATTATGGCTAATTAAACAAGAAATAAGCTTTCATAATTTTGGGGAATCAAGGACAACATTGGAGTAAATTGAGGGATGGTGTTTTCTATGTTGGTCTTGAGCTTTGCACCACCATGGGGACTTCCCCCCCCCCCCCACCTCTTTGATCGGATGCACACACACACACACACACACACACACACACACACACACACACACACACATATATATATCGTAAACTTTGAAAGTATTTAGCCAATTTGAATTTCTTTTTCAATTCTACTAGCTTGGGGCTTGATGTTTGGGCTACCGTATAATTAAATTGGGCTCCCAACAGAAGTTTTTATTGGACTCTAGCACATTTTTTTTTAAGCTAACAAGAGTTGGGATAATTAAATTAATCTTATAATCAAATAACAAGTCCATATTTAATTTAAATGAATTGGGCTTGCTTAATTAACTAGTTGGGCTAGTCTACTAGTATCATCCTACTAGATGGTGTAATGTCCCAAACATTTCAAAAGTGATCTAACAAGATCTAAGCAGGGTTGTCAATTCAAAACCTAAAGAAGGATTGCTCAAACATACCTTGAGCTATCTGAAAGAATATATATGGCTTGAAACTACGATCGTATACACCAAAGAGGTTTAAAAAATGTTTAACCTAATTTGTGTTATGTGATTAGTAAAACTTGAATTGAGCTTTTAAATGAGTTATGTGAATTATTTATGTGTAGGATTTTTGTGTTTTGGTTGAGTGGTTAACCTTAACACTTATTAAAAATCAGAAGTCAATTTAAGGCAAAAGCCTAAATTGGAAAAAAAGTTACAACCTAAACCCTAGAAAATAACCTAGGCTCTCGAGGGAAACGTGTAGGTCAAAACTCAGTAATATTAAAATTTTAAATAAGTAGAAGTTAACCATTTACTTGGAATACGAAGAATACTAAAAGAATACTATAATGTATAATACGAGAATAGTACTATGTATAATACCAGTATAATACGAATATTATACAATGTATTATATGACAGATTATATGAGAATAATACGATGTATAATACCAGTAGAATATGAATATTATATAATGTATTATACGGAAGAAATACTTATAAATACTAATGTATTATACTATTTAATTAATTAGTTGAAATCAAACTAGGTTATGTGTAACTAAGTTAGTGCAACCAAACTAGGAAAAACTAGCATGATTACAATAATTGGTAAAGAACTAGCACAATTTGTTTGGAACTAAATCCAAGTGAAAATGAATCGACCAATCAGAAGAATGGTGATGTAAGCGATGATGCAAGCGCTAGGGTGCAAAGTACAATAAGCCAGGGTAAAAATACGATTAATAAAACTTGGTTTTTCTATAAATAGGAAGCTAACCTCTTCATTTTTCTCATCATTTTTCAAAGCAAAAATTCAAGTATCAAAGCTATATATATATATATTGAGATAGAGTTCTAGTAAGTTACTACCTTGAAAATTGCAAAGAAATAGTTAAAGTTTGCAAATACCAAAGGTACAATCTCTAGTAGTTATTATGTTCATTTTTCCTTTCGTCTTTAAATTTTCAAAAGCTCAAGAACGTGAGTCATAGCCATGTACGATTGTCGTTCTCCATGTTCTTTATGTGTTCTTGAGCCTTTTTACATTTTGTAGTAGTTATAATGTCGAATTTTAATTCGTAGTTTAAAGCTCAATAAACATACGTCGTTACCACGTACAGTTTATCCGTTCTTCGTGTTCTTCATATGTTCTTGAGCATTTTTATAAATTTGTATAATTCAATTTACAAGCCGTTATAATGACCAAATTTTGTCAAATATAAAGTGTTATAATCACATATGTAAGCAGTTATAATGCTCAAATTATTTCAAGTATGAAATTCAAAAGCTCAAGAACATAAGTCGTTACCATGTACGATTTTTCGTTCTTCGTGTGGTCTTGAGCAAAAGTCACAATTTCCTACATAAGTAGGTTTATGATTTTGTAATTTAGTGCTATAAAGTTGTGAAACATGATGGCCTAGTAAATTCATGCTTGTGGCACCATGTTTTAACAAGTTAAACCAAGAACGATGAAACTTAGTTCTTCATGTTCTTCGATTCGTTCCTTGGGTTCTTGAGAAAAAGTCATAAATCATACATAAGTAGGTTTATGATTTTGTTATTTTTATATTATGAAGTGATATTGAGTGTTAGAACATGTTATCTTAGCAAATTAATGCTTGAGGTATCATGTTTTCCCAATCGAATAAAAGAAAGATAAGTCTAGTATGCTAATAGACCTTTCAGTCGAATTTCTGAAATTTTAAAGTCCGAATCTGCCTTAGCAACCTGACTGAAAGTTGTAGATTATGAAATTTTAAGCAATTTAGACTCAAGAATCACTCAAAAATATGTTGAATTGGTCACACTCCTATCTTATGTTTTGATGATGACTTTATTTTACTACTAACCATGCAGGTTATAATATAGCATCCTGGATGAGAAAAATAGTACTATAAGTCAGTACAGCAAGCTGTGAAGTGAACTGGATAAACATGTCGTGTTGCAAACTGGCCCAAGATGTAAAATGGCACTTAGCAGGCTGCATATCAAAACTGGATAACTTCAGCTGAATTTGTTCCTAAGCTGCCCTAGTTCAATGTAAGATCTTAGCTTAAATTAATAATTCAATCATGGCTCTTATAGGATTGCATACATATGGGTACATTATTCATAAACATATATATGGTAACTAGTATAATAAAATCTATTAACAATCTATCCAACATTCCCATAGTTAGAAGACTGGTTTAAATTAAAATAGATTGACTGGGTATTACTTAATTAATTCCAAAATTGATTGAATATTTTATGGGATTAAATTAAGCAAATATGTAAGTCTAATCAAAGGTTATTACCATATTTAATACTTGGTCATTAAACTATTTTTGGTAAGAAGCAAACCTTGTGGATCTTAAATCCTGTAATACCCAAATTCTGCTAATCAGCAATTAAACCAAATATAAAAGGAAGTAATTGATTACGGAATTGATGGGGTTTGGTATTCAATGGTAAAAATTCGATGGGATCATGTAATAGACTGGTAATTGAGATATTTCAGCAACAGTGGTCTGTGTATAAATATATTATATGATCTAAAGATAAAACATAGACACAGAGACAGAAAAATAAAGAGGAGAACAGTGAGAAACGTATTCACAAAAGCAATTCACTGTTGGTTTTAGTCTTCACTGTTCAGTTTCTGAACTCTTGCTTCCTATACGTAAAAAGAGTGTCTTATTGCTGAATATTTCAAAAAGAGTTTTTGGTGAAACAGGCGTCAGTTGTCTACATCTTACTGGTGATATATTTAATATTTTAAGCTGATCATAGCATTTAGATTGAGCCTTGCATTGAATTGTTATTTTCGCTATTGATCATAGGATCTGCTGTTTCTGTTAACGTTATTATCATCTTATTTAATCTGTTTCGTATACAATTAAGTTCAAGATAAGCTTAAAAGCTTGGTGAGTAAAATTACTCAAGGTGTGTAAAGTGTGGCACAAGGAAGCATAAGTGCTTGAGAGGATTTGTCCTCAAAATTGTGAACTTGAATTGTATAAGGGCTTGTGTAAGTCAGAATTAATTAATAAAAGGAGTCTCCAATACCAATTGGTATTGGACGTGGAGTAGGTCACTGGAATAGAGGTTAGGGACCGAACCACGTAAAAATTCTCTCTGTACATTTATTTCAAGTTATATATATACTGTATTGCATTATATAACCCAAACATTGTGAAAGATTAAACTGATTAGAACATGTGTGTTTTCGACTCACTGCTTTGAACATTCAACAAGCTGTTCTCATAATCTGCAAAGTAAAAACATTGTACACAAAACACTGCTTTAGATTCCAGCATTCTGCATTCATAATACAGTTAGCTACTTGTATACCCAGTTGATTAAAACTTTAATACAGTTAACTGTTTTCATCTAGCAGACTGAATTCTTAATTCAGTAAACTGTTTTCATAATACAGCAGACTGTTTAACAAACTGATATATCGTTTTGCAAAAATTGGACACCGTTTATTCACACACTTATTCAACCCCCCTTCTAAGTGTGCTTACGTATATTTCAATTGGTATCAGAGCTTGGCTCTACTTATCGTGGTCTTAAAGGTGACTTGTAGGGTAAGATCTTGATATGGCACATTTTGGAAGCAACGTTTAAGAAGGGCAATAAACGAATCGACCTCCATTACTACATGGAACTGAGAACTACAACTTTTGGAAGTTTTGAATGAGGATCTATCTCAAAAGGGATCCTTGGGAATGGTGGTTTGTGGAAAATGGTCCAGTTATTCCAAGGAAAGATGATGGCACACCAAAAGATCTATCAGAAATCGATTCAACCGAAGTATGCATGGCATCCTATGATTCAAAGGCAATGAATACATTACTTTGTGGGATGGTACAATCTGAGATAGACAAAGTATCATCATGCAGCACGGCTAATGAGATTTGGGATACACTAAAAGTAAGCCATGAGGGAGCATTAAAAGTAAGAGAACTAAAGTTGAACATGCTTATGTACGACTACGAAATGTTCAAACTAGAAAGTGAAGAGACTATCAAAAAAGCACAGGCTCGGTTCCTAGTACTCATGAACTCATTGAAGTTACTTGATAAAACAATTCCTCAAAGTGAGATCAACTGAAAGCTACTTCGCGCTATTCCCAAAAGGTTTGCATCAAAAGTTACCACACTTCAAGATTCTTCTACTATTTCAATTATAGATACACTAACTTTATTTGGAGAATTAGAAGAATATGAACATCAATTAAACAGATATGATGATGAGGAGGAAACTCCTAAAAAAAGGGTATTAGCTCTTAATGCAGGAAAAGAAGAAGAAACAAGTGACGACTCAGATGAGGAAATTGCTATGCTCTCTAGAAAACTAAAAGGGATGCTATAAAGGAAAAACAAAAGGAGAAATCTCACACCATTCAACAAAGTCAAAGGGAAGTCTAATGAAGAAACATGTTTTGAATGTGGTCGTCCATGCCATTTTAAAAAGGACTTGTTTCAATTGAAGAACAAAGGAAAGACAAATTTCAAAGACAACAACAAGAAGACATTAGTTACTTGGAGTGATGATTCAGACATAGAAATTGATGCAAATGACGAGATGGCTCAAGTATGCTTCATGGGACTTGAAGGAGAAATGAGTGAGGTAAATTCTAATCAGTATAATTTGTTGAAACAAGAAAATATAAAATTAAAAGAAAAAAATGTGTACTTAAAAGATTTAATAAATACATAAATGAATGAGGTTGATACCCTGATACAAGAAAAAGAAGAAATGGAAAAACCATCACAAGATGTGAGTATTTTGCATGCTAAAAATGATTATCTAGATAATTATAATAAAATACTTTATAATAAAGTAGATTATATGAATAGTGAAAATGAGAAATTAAGAAGTGAAATAAAAATGAGAGATGTGTGTATTGATGCCTTTAATGATAATTCATGCATAAAAGAAGATAACGATAAACTAGATAATTACAAAAAGAAATTGAATCATTAAAAGTATCACTGGCTAGGTTTGTTCAAGGAAAAGAAAATTTAACAATCATGTAAGGAAAATAGAGACCTAGCTATGAAAAACAAGGAATTGAGTATCAAGAAACAACTAAAAAGATTAATACAAAAATATTAAAATCACAAGTTAAATTGAATTATTGTTCTCCTTTCATTAATTGTCAAAATTGTGGAACTAAAGGGCATTCTAGTTGCAAAAAAAAGATTAAGAAGATTTGGGTAAAGAAAAAAGAAACAAATGTTACTAACACAAGTGGACCCAAAAAGAATTGGGTACCAAAACAATAAAATGTATTCTTATTTCAGGTATGTTTCAAAGCAAAAGTTCAATCTCAAAAGTGGGTTCTAGATAGCGGATGCTCTCGGTACATGACTGGTGACAAAAAACAATTTTTTTGGAATTATCTCTCAAAAGAAGAAATGGAATGGTTACATTTGGAGATAACAAGACTTGTGAAATAATCGGAAAAGGTAAAATAGGGAATGATAAGATAAGTATTGATAATGTCCATCTTGTCAAAGGTCTTGAATTTAATCTTATTAGCATTAGTCAACTAATGGATAGTGGTCATCAAGTTAAATTTGAAAAGGATAAATGCTCTATTTTTCACAGTACTAACAATGCTACACTAGTTGCACAAAGAGAAGGAAATATACATACTATTGATTTTGAGCAACAGGATAAAGAAGTCTGCCTATTAGCCATGGAAGATGTGGCAAATCTGTGGCACAAGAGATTAGGTCATGTACACATGGATCTAATAAAGAAACTGTCAACAAAAAATCTTGTGAAAAGACTGCCCAAAATCAACTATGAAAAGAAAGGAATCTGTGCATCATGTCAACTTGGTAAGCAAATAAAAACTTCATCTAAGGTAAAAAAATCAGGTATCAACTTCCTCACCCTTGTAATTATTACATCTTGACTTATTTGGTTCAGAAAGGCATGCTAGTTTAAATGAAAAGTTTTATGCTTTTGTTATAGTTGATGATTATTCAAGATTCACGTGGGTTACATTTCTTAAAACTAAAAATAAATCTTTTAGAGATTTTGCTAAATTAACAAAGAATTTGGAAACAAAGTACAATATAAAGTTGATAAGAATAAGAAGTGATCATGGTGGTGCATTTCAAAAAGATTTTATCTCATTTTGTGAACAAAGAGGAATTAGCCATGAGTTCTCTGCACCAAGAACACCACAACAAAATGGAGTGGTGGAAAGGAAGAATAGAACGCTACAAGAAACAGCTCGAACATTGTTACAAGAGAGTAAGCTCCCACAAAAATTTTGGGTCGAAGTTGTAAATACGTCTTGCTATATTTTAAATAGAGTTCTAATTCGACCTATTCTTCTCAAAACTCCATATGAATTGTTAAACAATAAAATTCCTAATATGAGTTACTTCAAGGTCTTTGGTTCAAAATGTTTCATATTAAATACTAGTGGTAACTTAGGAAAATTTGATGCTAAATCATATGAAGGATTTCTTATTGGATATTCTCATCATAGCAAAGCGTATCACATTTATAATACTCATAAATACGTGGTTGAAGAATCTGTGCATGTGTGTTTTGATGAACCTAACATTGATTTGTCGAAAGAAAAAGATGAGGATACAGGAAGTATAGAAGTCAAAGACAATTCAGCAAATCAGAAAAATCAAAGCAACATACCGGATACAAACTCAACAACACAGTTTGATCAATATAGCTCACCGGATACCTTAAATCAGCAGATTCAGCCAACCAGAAGAGCAATCCAGGATACTATTTTGGAAATCCAAGAAGACGAATTAAACGATTCAGATGAAGAACATCAAGATCTAAACTCAAATTCACATGAGGAGCAAATGCACAACATATCACTGCCTAAAACAACAAGGCACATTAAAAACCATCTTCCTAAAAACATCATTGGTGATATTAATCAAGGAGTTACCACAAGAAGAGGTGTACGAAATTTATGTGCTTTTTCAGCCTTCTTATCACAAATCGAACCAAAGAATGCAACAAAAGCATTACTTGATGAGAATTGACTCTTGGCAATGCAAGAAGAACTTCAACAATTTGAAAGATGTCAACTTTGGGAACTAGTTCCTACACCAAAAGGAACATCAATAATTGAAACCAAATGGATATTCAAGAACAAGCTAGATGAACATAGAACAATCACTCGAAATAAAGTAAGGCTTGTGGCTCAAGGATACAATCAACAAGAGGGAATAGACTATGAAGAAACATTCGCTCCAATTGCAAGATTGGAATCCATTCCGATACTTTTAGCATTTGCTTGCTACAAATAATTCAAACTACACCAAATGGACGTAAAAAACGCATTTCTAAATGGGTACATAAATGAAGAAGTATATGTAAAATAACCTCCTAGATTTGAACATGAAAAATATCCTCATCATGTGTATAAGCTAAAGAAAGCACTATATGGACTCAAACAAGCACCTAGAGCATGGTACGAAAGGCTAAATAAATTCCTTACTTCAAATGGGTTCATAAGAGGTAAAATTGACTCTACATTATTTATTAAGCATGAAAAAAAAGATATCATTATTGTGCAGATATATGTAGATGATATTATATTCGGTGCTACTAATGATATTCTATGTGAGTGATTTTCCAAGTATATGAACAAGGAATTTGATATGAGCCTAATGGGAGAGTGTTAGGGTTTCGACACAGTGAACACAGCGGAATTTAAAAAAAATATTCTGAAACCCTAAGACAGGATCCATGCAAAAACAGATTAATCAGATGTTTAGATTATTTTACCGATTATCCGAGATGGACAGGAGACGATGGAATTCTGGAACAGCTTCAAATCTTCAACGCAATCTAGCGACTGCGTCTCTACGGTATCTACACGAACGCTCCGCCAATCGTCCCACGATCTGCAGCAAAAAGAACTGCGGTACTAGCCACCAAGATCTAGATTTCTGAATTATTTTTCTCTCTAGCCTCTTTCTGAAAGCGACTAGGGTTTTAGTTTTTTTTCCTTACTTGATTAAGACTACTGATATATATATAGTAGTTAATAGGAATTAACCAAAACCTAATTTAATTAGAAAAATAAAATCCGAATTTATATATATTATATCTTAATTAAGTCTAACTTAATTAATATACATATATATAAATTATCCTATTAATTTAAATTCGTAATTTTAAGCACTATCAATCATATTGACATATTTAAATACTTACAATTTAAATTAATTCCTTTTTTAAATATTTTCTAAGTGTGTGACCCTATAGGTTATTATTATGTTGGCAATAATTTTAAAATCATATTATAAAATTATAAACAGTGAGCGGCATCTAGTAATGCATCACTGCTACCCAAATAATAATAAGATCGGTGATTCGATACAACCTTTTCGTGACCAATGTTTCAATGTAATTTAATCATTTTAACCTTATATCTTAGATTAAACTCGAGGCATGGAATGTGTCATACTCTTCATAATTTAATCTGAGTTTTCTTGATCAATGAGTAGACTTTATGAAACAAATCAATATTTGAGCATGGCCATGCATTTCATAGTCCTACTCAATCAAGAGGCCTATGAATATCACCCCTAATATATAGGAGGGTTAAATTCCATCTAGATCACTCATATTCCTCACACGATTCATGATATATCCAATAATCACCTTTATTTTCCACCCTATTAAAGGTGACCTTTGATGATATCAAAGTACACAAATTCTCGTGTAATAATATAGTGACTTCAAGTCGGAGGATCATTAGATCATTGTCACTATAAGAATTTCTTATGACACTTTGCATAATGCTCCATGTAGAATTCTCATGGTGGGTCAGTCCAGTACATTGTTCTCTAACATGTACCTATGCATTGACTCAAATATCTCATATATTTATGACCAATGAGATTTGGCCATCAGTCAATCCACATACTAGTCTCAATGCATCGTTGTTGTCCCATTAACAATGATACTCGACTAGGGACATTTAAGAGCAATGATACTAATTATAATTATATAATCTCATGTTCAAGTCACATACTTAAAGCTATATAATTCGTATCATTATTCTAAGGGCTTTTATTATGTTAACATTTATATAACGCAGTAAATAAAATCATAATAAAATAATCCATTTATTCAATCAAATATAATATCAAAAATGTTAAGCAATTACATCAAATAATTAGCCTCTAAGGCATAAACTCTAACAGAGAGCTCAACTACTTTTTGGGACTCCAAATCAAGCAAACTAAAGATGGCATCTACATTCATCAAACCAAGTACATTAAGGAGTTACTCAAAAGATTTGGTTTTGACAATTCAAATTCAAAAGTCACACCAATGAGCACCACAATCAAGCTTACAACAGATGATAAAGGTATCGACGTAGAAGTAACAAAATATCGAGGTATGATAGGAAGCTTATTATATTTAACTGCCTCAAGACCTGATATAATGTATAGTGTGTGTCTATGTGCTAGATTTCAAGCAAAATCAAAAGAATCACATTTAAATGCTGTTAAAAGAATATTTAAATATTTGTGTGGCACTATCAATTTTGGTTTATTTTATCCAATATGTGAAGATTTTGATCTAATGGGTTACTCAGATGCAGACTATGCAGGATGTCAAATTGATAGAAAAAACACTAATGGTGCTTGTACATTTTTGGGTCAAAGTATGGTGTCTTGACATAGTAAAAAGCAAACCTCGGTTGCTTTATCAACAACCGAGGGAGAATACCTAGCTGCAGGAAGTTGTTGTTCTCAAATACTTTGGATGAATCAAACCATAATAGATTTTGATGTGGTATGCAATACTGTACCTATTTACTGTGATAACACGAGCACAATAGACATATCTAGAAATCCAGTTTTGCATTAACGCACAAAACATATTGAAGTTATGCACCATTTTCTTAGGGATACTGTATCTAAAGGATTAATCAAGTTAATTTTTATTCCCACTGAACATTAGCTAGCAGACATCTTTACTAAACCACTCAGTGAGGAAAGATTTTGTACCTTGAGGAGAGAACTTGGCATGTGCATGATATCATAACTGCCCACATGTTTTTATCTGACAAACTGAATCAAAACCAGGAAGCTGGTTTGCTGCCACTATCACTAAAATTTACACAAAATATATTTATGTACATGCATGATTTGTGGAAGATAAAAAGATTAATTTTTAAAATTAAGTTTCCTGAGTTTTTGGTAATCAAAATCTAAAATTATTTGATAATCTGGAATACCGAAAGGCACATTCTATGTTCATTATTTTTTGGAAACCGTGTAATTATCTCTCTTGTTCTTGGTTATAACAAAGAAGGAGGATATTTCTCTCTCATACTTTACCAAACCTTTCAGTCTCCCTTCATACTCATCAATACACCCTTACAAACGAAAACCAATATCCTTCAGCCAAAAATGAAATCAAGTCAGATGAAGCGACCCACAGATGAATCAGAATCAGACGATGATCGTCCCATATCCTCCAGATAGAACAAGACTGAGGCATCCGACTCCAAGAAGCAGAGTTCATCGGACAATCCCAGAATCTCGGGGCCATTGTCACGAACTAGGAATGCAAAAGGGAAACAGAAAGTAAGTACTTCTTCTCCGATATCACTAGATGTGGAACTTATTCCAGAAGAAGAACCGAAATCAGTAAACCCTGTTTCATCTATCCATTTGTTATCTGCAAATTATTTCCGTGGAAATAACTTCGAAGCACGATTCAAAACATCCATAGTGTCTAAATCATTAGTGTATGAAAAGCCTATCGATATGTTCTTCTATCAACATTCTGACTTGCATACACTATTGAATCATGTGGTATTTCGTCAATGGTCTCCCCACCCACTACAGCATATCCCAACTTGGTCCAACAGTTTTACACAAACTTTGACTTCCAAAATGATAAATGCACTACTTTCGTCAAAGGAAAAACGTTTCAGTTGACCCCTGTCCTCTTGGGCAAGATTTTATCTATTCCATCTTCGGGTCCCTGCCTTTTTACACTAAAAGGGGCTTACACTACACCATTGTCTACTTTGGATCAACTTAAAATTGTGAAAAATGACTTCACTCTCACTGACATTAGCCTCCCTACTACTGTTGAAGTGTCTCCAATTGCATCAGTTATCCATAAAATCCTTAGATTTAATTTGCTTCCTAAAACTGGGGGTGGTGCAAATTTCACATATCAGGATCTTATACTAATATCCATGATCCTAAATAACATGCCATTCAATTTGGCACTCATGATGCTTCTTCACATAGATAGCTGTGTTAAACAAACCAAAAAATGTCTGCCGTATGGTGGGTTTCTTACCACAGTGTTTCAACATTTTCAAATATCACTTAAGGATGAAACATCTATTCAACTTACTGAATCTATTGATTCTGATAACCTGAAAAGCTCCCATTTAAGCCTGATTGGCGGGACATTTGTTCGCACTCCTAGAGATCCTCCTTCTATCCCATCAGTCACTGTCTCACCCCTTCTTCCTTAAAATTCTGATATTCTCGTATTACTACGTGAAATCAAGGAAGATGTGGTGGATATTAAACATCGACTTAGTGTTTTGGAGAAAGGAAAAATCACAATGACTACTCCTGCTGCCTCTTCCTTATTTAGACAAGTTGAAGATGAGTTCATCGATCTCCAAGCAAGGTTTGTGTTACAAACAAAAGCTATGGTGGAGGCTATGCAAAGAAAAATGAATCGCAATGCCTGTCAACTTAGCGAAGAACTAAAGTTCGTGAGCCATCAGATAGGACAGCTGAGTGATTTTGTGGCTGTACAGACCAACGATATTCGGACCGAGTTTGGTCAACGTGTGCAAGCATCCACTGTACAAGAATGGGTTCGGGCTAACTAGCTTGCTGAATTTAAAGATGACGTCCTAGATTTGCCTCTCCCTCCCCCCAATCATATTCCTAGACCCCCTTTGTTTGCAAATATGCTATCTGAAGAGGAACGTGCATATCGTCATCAGCATTGTCCATATTTCACTAAGCGTGCTCAGGCTTAAGTCAACATCGAGGAGCTTCCCTAAATTATCTTTACTATGTTATTATCACAACAAATTGGGTTTTATGATATCAGTCCTTCCTTTGAAACTTTATGTGTATGTTTAAGTTTGAAACATCTATGGGTATTTCTTAATTGCTTTCATATGATATGTCTTACTTTTTGCATGATGACAAAAAGGGGGAGAACAGCTATCAAAAAAATGTAGGGTTTGAGGGGGAGTTGGGTTTGAGGGGGAGCTATCCTACTGTTAACTATATTCCTATTGTCTATGTTGTTATGCATGGTTTTAGGGGGAGCAATTTTTATTGTGTTGTCATCATCAAAAAGGGGGAGATTGTTGACTTGGTCACACTCCTATCTTATGTTTTGATGATAACTTTATTTTACTACTAACCATACAGGTTATAAGTTGTGAAGTCAATACTGGATAACTTCAAGTTGTGAGAAAAATAGTACTATGAGTCAATACAGCAAGTTGTGAAGTGAACTGGATAAACATTCGTGTTGCAAACTGGCCCAAGATGTAACCTGGCACTTAGCAGGTTGCATATCAAAACTGGATAACTTCAGCTAAATCTGTTCCTAAGTTGCCCTAGTTGAATGTAAGATCTTAGCTTAAATTAATAATTCAATCACGGCTCTTATAGGAGATTGCATACATATGGGTACATTATTCATATACATATATATGGTAACTGGTATATTAAAATCTATTAACAAGCTATCCAACGTTCCCATAGTTAGAAGACTGGTTTAAATTAAAATAGATTGACTGGGTATTACTCAATTAATTCCAAAACTGATTGAATATTTTATGGGATTAAATTAAGCAAATATGTAAGTCTAATCAAAGGTTATTACCATATTTAATACTGGGTCGTTAAACTATCTTTGGTAAGAAGCAAACCTTGTGGATCTTAAATCCTGTAATACCCAAATTCTACTAATCAGCGATTAAACCAAATATAAAAGGAAGTAATTGATTACGGAATTGATGGGGTTTGGTATTCAATGGTAAAAATTCGATGGGATCATCTAACAGACTGGTAATTGAGATATTTCAGCAATAGTGGTCTGTGTATAAATATACTATATGATCTAAAGATAAAACATAGACACAAAGACAGAAAAACAAAGAGAAGAATAGTTAGAAATGTATTCACAAAAGCAATTCACTGTTGGTTTCAGTCTTCACTGTTCAGTTTCTGAACTCTTGCTTCCTATACGTAAAAAGAGTGTCTTATTGCTGAATATTTCAAAAAGAGTTTCTGGTGAAGCAGGCGTCAGTTGTCTACATCTTACTGGTGATATATTTAATATTTTAAGTTGATCATAGCATTTAGATTGAGCCTTGCATTGAATTGTTATTTTCGCTATTGATCATAGGATCTGCTATTTCTGTTAACATTATTATCATCTTGTTTAATATGTTTCGTATACAATTAAGTTCAAGGTAAGCTTAGAAGCTTAGTGAGTAAAATTACTCAAGGTGTGCAAAGTGTGGCACAAGGAAGCATAAGTGCTTGAGAGGATTTGTCCTCAAAATTGTGAACTTGAATTGTATAAGGACTTGTGTAAGTCAGAATTAATTAATAAAAGGAGTATCCAATACCAATTGGTATTGGACATGGAGTAGGTCACTAAAATAGAGGTTAGGGACCAAACCACGTAAAAATTCTCTGTGTTCATTTATTTCAAGTTATATATATACTGTATTGCATTACACAACCCAAACATTGTGAAAGATTAAACTGATCAGAACAGGTGTGTTTTCGACTCACTGCTTTGAACATTCAACAAGTTGTTCTCATAATCTGCAAAGTAAAAACATTGCACACAAAACACTGCTTTAGATTCCAGCATTCTGCATTCATAATACAGTTAGCTACTTGTATACCCAGTTGATTAAAACTTTAATACAGTTAACTGTTTTCATCTAGCAGACTGAATTCTTAATTCAGTAAACTGTTTTCATAATACAGCAGACTATTTAACAAACTGATATATCGTTTTGCAAAAATTGGACACCGTTTATTCACACACTTATTCAACCCCCCTTCTAAGTGTGCTTACGTATATTTCAATTGGTATCAGAGCTTGGCTCTACTTATCGTGGTCTTAAAGGTGACTTGTAGGGTAAGATCTTGATATGGCACATTTTGGAAGCAACATTCAAATAGGGCAATCAACGAATCGACCTCCATTACTACATGGAACTGAGAACTACAACTTATGGAAGTTTCGAATGAGGATCTATCTCAAAAGGGATCCTTGGGAATGGTGGGTCGTGGAAAATGGTCCAATTATTCCAAGGAAAGATGATGGCACACTAAAAGATCTATCAGAAATCGATTCAATCGAAGTATGCATGACATCCTATGATTCAAAAGCAATGAATACATTACTCAGTGGGATGGTGCAATATGAGATAGACAAAGTATCATCATGCAGCACGGCTAAGGAGATTTGGGATACATTAAAAGTAAGCCATGAGGGAGCATCAAAAGTAAGAGAACTAAAGCTGACCATGCTTATGCACGACTACGAAATGTTCAAACTAGTAAGAGAAGAGATTATCAAAGAAGCACAAGCTCAATTTCTAGTAGTCATGAACTCATTGAAGTTACTTGATAAAACAATTCCTCAAAGTGAGATCAACCGAAAGCTACTTCGGGCTATGCCTAAAAGGTTTGCATGAAAAGTTATCACACTTCAAGATTCTTCTACTATTTCGATTATAGATACACTAACTTTATTTGGAGAATTAGAAGAATATGAACATCAATTAAAAAGATATGATGAGGAGGAGGAAACTCCTAGAAAAGGGTATTAGCTTTTAATGCAGGAAAAGAAGAAGAAACAAGTGATGACTCAGATGAGAAAATTGCTATGCTCTCTAGAAAACTAAAAGGGATTCTACAAAGGAAAAACAAAAGGAGAAATCTCACACCATTCAATAAAGTCAAAGGGAAGTCTAATGAAGAAACATGTTTTGAATGTGGATGTCCAGGCCATTTTAAAAAGGACTGCTTTCAATTAAAGAACAAAGGAAAGACAGATTTCAAAGACAACAAGAAGAAGGCATTAGTTACTTGGAGTGATGATTCAGACATAAAAATTAATGCAAACGACGAGATAGCTCAAGTATGTTTCATGGGATTTGAAGGAGAAACGAGTGAGGTAAATTCTAATCCGTATAATTTGTTGAAACAAGAAAATATAAAATTAAAAGAAAAAAATATGTACTTAAAAGATTTAATAAATACACTAATGAATGAGGTTGATACCCTAATAGAAGACTGCTCAGTCGGATGTTCACCAACACACAATTCATAAATCACTGATACATTCTGAATATTGGGCACTCTCATAGCATCAAATCTCTTCACCAAGGTAGACATTTGTGCAACCAATGCAGTTATCAGATCTACTTCAATACTTCCAACTGCTCTAGGTTGATTCATTCTCGCAGTAGGCCAATGGTAGTTTTTCGCCGCCATGGTTTCTAACAACTTGTAAGCTTCATCATAATTCTTTGACATAAGGGCACCCCCTGCAGCCTCATCAATACGTGTTTGGGTGGCATTGAATAACCCATTATAGAACATTTGAACTAACAACCAATGTGGTATGCCGTGATGAGAACATTTGCGCATTAAGTCTTTAAATCTCTCCCACGCTTCATATAGCGACTCCGACTCATGTTGAACAAAGCTAGTAATTCCATTATGCATCTTGGCTATTTTAGATGGTGGAAAGAACTTGGCTAGGAACTTTTAAGCCAAGTCATTCCATTTCATTATCGAACTAAGGGTAAAGAGTGAAGCTAAGCCCTTGCCTTATCACAGAGTGTAAATAGAAATAGCCTCAGCCTGATTGCACCTTTACTGACTCCATGAAACTTGAACGTATTACAAATCTCTAGAAAGCTAACTAAGTTCTCACTCAGATCATCATTCGGTAATCCCCCAAACTGAACCGAATTTTGAAGCACCTAGATTGTTCCTGGCTTAATTTTGAAATTTGTAGCAGGAATTACGGGCCTTTAAATGCTTGACTGTATCTCAATGACCTGAGGCGTTGCAAAGTCCCTCAACAATTTTTGTTCCTCGTCTGCCATTTTCTCTTATTTTGTAGCATTTCTTGAATAAAGTGTCAAATTCTACGGAACCTTCGTTTAATATCATCTTCATACGGTACGGTTACCTGACCCTTCGAACGTGTTTGCATACAAAATCACGAGTACTTGAAACATAACGTAAATAAAAAAATGAGAAAAAGTTTAATCTAAGATCAATTTAATAAAAACTAATACTGACAAAATATCAAAAATAATCCCCGACAACGGCATCAAAAACTTGTTACATATTTTTTACCCTAGTTTTAAGATGCAAGTATACGTGGTTAAACTGTAGTAAATTGACAAAAAGAGTATCGTCCCACAAAGATTATATTCGATAACCGTCAATAATTACTTTCTAAATAAACTAATCTTAATTAAACTAACACTTTGAGATTAATTATGATTTATTAAAAATAAATTAAAATTAACTAAGACGAATTATCAAAGATCAAATATTAAGTTTAAAGACTTAAGACTACAACTTCCCTCAATGATTCATTTAAATATTATTAATTCTCATTACTTCATATTAAATACACTAGATTGTTAATTAAAAATTCTTTATAATATTCATATGCACCTTTCGATGATATATAAATAATTTCACTCAATTCTACCAATTAAGGAATAGAATTGGATGGAGCATCCCAAATAATTAAAACATTATATCTCTATGTGAATTATATTAAAGAGGATTTAAGTGCAAATTCTCTTCACAATTACATATGGAAAATAGGCATATCTCTATCCTACTCACAAATCACAATTCCCATCGACGCAAAAATTACAATCATATGCTATCATATTAAGGTCTAAATGTATACTCCGTTCATCAAGTTCATATAAATTACCATGCTAATTACTGGCTAGGCAATTAAAAATGTGCACGAATGTGATAGATAATCCAAATATATTTAACATAAAATAACTAAGAACAAACTCAATTCAAACTATGCATCGAGTTCCGTTGTAATCTTAAAAGAGAATTTAGTTCATCATAGAATAATTAAAAATAATATTTGTAAAAGTTTCCAATATCTAAGAGTATCAAATACAAGAAAATAGAGAAGAAATCAGAATAAACTTTGTAAATCTCCCTAATCCTAATGCTTGATCTCCTCTTGTTGAATGTTTCCTAGCTCTAGCCTCCAATTCCAATCTTTGATGCTCAAGCGTCCACAAGAATATATATCCACCTTAGGGTTATAAAACTACTATTTATACTCCTAATAAGTTATCCTAACTTTTCATGAACTCCTAATTAACAAACTACTTGGCTTAGTCCAAAAAATCGCGTAATTAAAACTGCTCGCCAACTGGGGCGGTTGCCCTGCTTTATGGGGCAGTCGTGCTACTCTATCAGACATCAAATTACGTTCTGCATACTTAGGTCAACTGTGCTAGGAAGTGGGGTAGCAGTGCTACTGCTCCAGAATTCTTACTTTGCTCCTTTTCATGCACTTTTGATCCTAAATGTCCAGTTCTTCCTCCGATGTGGTATTTCCTACAAAATAACATAAAAACACGTCAAAAATAACATGCAACACATAAAAACAAACACTAATTCATGGCTAAAGACACTCAATTCGTAGGTATTTAACTCACTCATCACCTATATATATACACCAATGTGTAAATACATTTCACCAATACATATATTGTTTGGGCTTCACTTTGAACTTTATAATTAATTTCATTTGGGCTCTTCTAAATAATTTGTTTGGGCTCAACTATATTAATTGAATGGGCTAATAGTTGGCACAAGGATGGAAGTAAAGTTCTTGGAGCTTAAACAAGAAAACATGACAGTAGCAGAGTATGTAACCAAGTTCAACAAATTAACAAGATTTGCTCCACGTCAGGTGGACATCGAGGCACAGAAGGCAAGGAGATTCGAGCAGGGACTGAAGCCCAGGGTTTTTAGTAGAGTTTTTGTTTTACAAATCAACACTTTCTCAACCTTGTTGGAGAAAGCTATCATAGCAGAGGGTGAAAGTGAAGCCCTAACTAAGTACAACCAAGAACGAAACAGGAAGAGGGGTGATGGTGGAAGAAAAAAAGGAAGTAGTGGGGGTAGTAACTAGAACAAGCGTAAATGGAACAACATAGTTTGAGAACACAACAGAAAAGCGAACAAAAGAAGGGGAACAAGTGTAACAAGTACGAAAAGAATTATTCCGGGGAATGCATGAAGGGAAAAAATGTCTGCTTTAATTATGAGTAAGAAGGGCATATCACTCCTTATTATCCCAAACCAAATAAGGGAGGAAGTTTCTTGTGTGGTATCGTGGACCATCAGATCAAGGATTGTCCCAAGAAGAAGAATGATGGAGGCAGTAAAAATAAATGAAGCAACAATAGGCTTATAATTGGAGGACCAGTTGCAACAAAACATGCCGACAGCATGGACTTTCAACATGACGGTACAAGACGTTGTGGAATCTAAAGACGCGGTGTCAAGTATTATTCCGATAAATAATATAAATGATTGCGTATTATTTGATTCGGGTGCTACCTGTTCATTTGTGTTTAATGATTTCGCTAGACGGATAGAATTGTCTAAAGAAAAATTAGAAAATCCAATAATTATAGAAGTTATAAATAAAGAAGTCATTCCTATAGAGTATATACATAAAAATTATTATGCAGAGATTAGAGGTCAGAAGTTGTATGTGAACCTAATTCCGATACGTTTGGAGGAGTTCGATGTTATACTTGGAATGGATTGGTTATTTAACTACAGAGTTGTTGTTGATTGTCAGAAGAAGTGTATACACCTTAAGACACCAAATAAGTCTAAGGTCGTATTTTATGGCAACAAGTTGTCAAGACAATCTTGTTGTCTGATAATGATGCAGGCTAAGAAACTGTTGAGGCAAGCATGTGTAGGATATTTGGCACATGTAGTGGATATAGAAATGGTGAATCCTGAGATAGAATATATACTAGTAGTTAAAGTGTTCATGGATCTTTTCCCAGATGAACTGTCAGGTCTTCTGCTAGATAGGGAGATAGAGTTCGTAATTGATTTAGTACTAGGGATAGAGCCGATATCAAAAGCACCATATAGGATGGCTTCGATAGAAATGAGGGAGTTGATGGTTCAATTACAAGAATTATTGAATAGAAAGTACATCCTGTTAGAGTTTATGCCCTAGAGGCTAATTATTTGATGTAATTGCTTAACATTTTTGATATTATATTTGATTGAATAAATGGATTATTTTATTATGATTTCATTTACTGCGTTATATAAATGTTAACATAATAAAAGCCCTTAGAATAATGATACGAATTATATAGCTTTAAGTATGTGACTTGAACATGAGATTATATAATTATAATTAGTATCATTGCTCTTAAATGTCCCTAGTCGAGTATCATTGTTAATGGGACAACAACGATGCATTGAGACTAGTATGTGGATTGACTGATGGCCAAATCTCATTGGTCATAAATATATGAGATATTTGAGTCAATGCATAGGTACATGTTAGAGAACAATGTACTGGACTGACCCACCATGAGAATTCTACATGGAGCATTATGCAAAGTGTCATAAGAAATTCTTATAGTGACAATGATGTAATGATCCTCCGACCTGAAGTCACTATATTATTACACGAGAATTTGTGTACTTTGATATCATCAAATTTCACCTTTAATAGGGTGGACAATAAAGGTGATTATTGGGTACATCATGAATCGTGTAAGGAATATGAGTGATCTAGATGGAATTTAACCCTCCTATATATTAGGGGTGATATCCATAGGCCTCTTGATTGAGTAGGACTATGAAATGCATGGCCATGCTCAAATATTGATTTGTTTCATATAGTCTACTCATTGATCAAGAAAACTCAGATTAAATTATGAAGAGTATGACACATTCCATGCCTCGAGTTTAATCTAGGATATAAGGTTAAAAGGATTAAATTACATTGAAACATTGGTCACGAAAAGGTTGTATCGAATCACCGATCTTATTATTATTTGGGTAGCAGTGATGCATTACTAGATGCCGCTCACTGTTTATAATTTTATAATATGATTTTAAAATTATTGTCAACATAATAATAACCTATAGGGTCACACACTTAGAACGTAATTAAAAGGGAATTAATTTAAATTGTAAGTATTTTAAATATGTCAATATGATTGATAGTATTTAAAAATTACGAATTTAAATTAATAGGATAATTTGTATATATGTATATTAATTAAGTAAGACTTAATTAAAATATAATATATATAAATTCGGATTTTATTTTTCTATTTATTTTAGGTTTTAGTTAATTCCTATTAACTACTATATATATGATATATCAGTAGTCTAAAAGTCAGGTAAGGAAAAACTAAAACCCTAGCCGCTTTTAGAAAGAGACTAGAGAGAAAAATAATTGGGAAATCCTGATCTTGGTGGCTAGTACCGCGGTTCCTTTTGCTGCAGATCGTGGGACGATTCGCGGAGCGTTCGTGTGGATACCGTAGAGATGCAGTCGCTGGATTGCGTTGAAGATTCGAAGCTGTTCCAGAATTCAATCGTCTCCTGTCCATCTCAAATAATTGGTAAAATAATCTAAACCTCTGATTAATCTGTTTTCGCTTGGATCCTGTCTTAGGGTTTCGAATTTTTTTTTTTAAATTCCGCTGCTTTCACTGTGTCGAAACCCTAACACATCCAGCCTAGTGTTTTCTCATGGGGAGTACCTGTGTTGTTTGTAAAGAAGAAAGATGGATCAATTAGACTTTGTATGGACTATAGAGAGTTGAATAAAGTAACGATTAAGAACAAGTACCCGTTATTTAGAAATGATGATCTATTTGATCAACTAAAAGAGGTAAAGTATTTTTCAAAGATTGACTTAAGAAATGGTTATCATCAGTTAAAAGCAAGGAAGGAAGACGTGCCAAAGATAGCATTCAGAACTCATTAAGGCCATTACGAGTTTTTGGTGATGTCGTTTGGACTGATGAATGCTCGAGCCGCATTTATGGACATGATGAACAGAGTGTTCAAGCAGTACCTGGATAAATTTAGAGTTAGTTGTGTTCATTGACAATATTTTGGTTTATTCCAAAACTGAAGTGGAGCATGCTAAACATTTAAGATTGGTGTTGGAAATATTAAGAAATGAGCAGTTGTATGAAAAAAATTCAAAATGTGAATTCTAATTGGAGAGAGTTCAATTTTTAGGACATGTTATTTGATGACTGGTTTTTATACCTATTTATGTAATACCTTTGAACTTGATAATATTGTGAATTCTTTAGCATTTTAGTTAGTTTTATATATTTTTATTTTATTATTGTAAAATATGATGTAATATTAGTTTTATGTGTGTTATTTATATTTTAGGTAATTCATATTATTTCTATATATTTTATTTCTTTTAATTTAATTTTTGTAGGAAAATATGGCTGGAATGACATTTTCGTAATTTCGCACAACGACAACCGCCACAGCAGTGCCCTGCTAACGCCGCAGAGGTAGTATAAATCAAAATCCAGCAACAAATTTCACCACCGCGACGCTCCATTTCACAGCCGCAGGGCCCGAAGCTTCTGCCCAGAAGATTATAAAGGACCACCACAATGCTCTCCTGCTACCGCCGCAGTGGTGGTACTATTCATGGTCGGCATATTTAATTTTTAAGTCCATTTTCAACCCTAATTTTGATATCTTTCATTCATTTTTCATTTGGGGCAAAAGAGAGAGAGATTAGGGCTTGAGAGAAGATGAGGGAATGTGGTTTTCCACTATGGGAAACCACCATACCTTTAATTCTTGATCCAAATCTCTCCATTTTTTGAATAAGTAACAATGAAGAAGATGAAGAACAAGCTTAAAACCATTAATGGAAGCCATGGATGCTTGGGTTTAGGAGGTTTATGCTTAGATGACAACAAGTTGTATCTTCTTAACTCTTTAATTGTCTTTGTCTTTCATTGTATTGGATTTCTTGATGGATTATTATGTATATTTGCTAAACTTCTTACATTGGAATCTTATTATGTTTTTTAATACAATTTGTTATTGAAATTGATTTTCTCTCTTAATTAGCACCATAGATTAGATTAACATGTTTAGCTTTTCATGTATTGATTGTTTGGCTTAATAATTAGTTTGGTCACCTATATGAAATTGACAAATGGATTGTAGTGTGCTGACCTAAATATGATAACATGTGATTGTGCTATTCTACATGGTGGGAGTACATAATTTGCATATAGGATAGGAATATACCTGTTTGTCATGTGCAACCAGTTAAGAACTTGAAATAACCCATGTTTATTATAATTCTCATAGAAATATAATGAATTATTTGGACTTGGGTATGCTTTTATTGCTATCGATAAAAGTGTTTAAGTACTGTAGTGTTCTTGGTTGACCATTTGTTGGTTAATACCCTATGAGTGGGTTATCATGTTTTGTGCTGATTGTTAATTGTTTAACTTTGTAATCACTTTAGTAACTTGTATAAAATCGGAAGATGGATTATAAGTTTTGACCTGAATATATTAACATGTGTATATTATTTGGTCTTAGGATTAAATTCATATTTGTGTGTAGGATAGATATATACCTACAAGCCATGTGTAGCCAATTTGAGAATCTGTGCTTAAAAACCCTGCATGTGTTAGTTCTCAAAGAAATATATTGAATTATCTTGCTTGGGTTTTTCTTGTCTGAATTCTGTCGAATGAGATATGTTTAGATGAGATATGTTTATATGTCCTTCACAAGAGGCGTATATATACTTTTGTATTCTCGGTTAGTCATTTGTCGTGATTGTATAATTGAGAGAAAGTTAAGAGATGAAAATGATGTGTTGGGGGAAATTACAGACTTAGACTCACCTATCTTAATTTCTCTCTAGTTTAATTGATTAATTTACATTATGTCCATTTATATTTCATTTCCTTTATTAAATCAAATGTTTGAACCAAGATTGACTCGATGGATTCGATATGAGAAATCATTAGAATTAATTCCTCGTGGGATTGACTTTTACTTTCACTTTATTACTTGTTGACTGTGTATGCTTGCACGTTATTCATTCAAATGAATTCGAGATTGGAATTTAGTTAATAAATAAAATATAACTAAATAAGTTCTAATTTCGACCAACAAGTTTTTTGCGCAGTTACTAGGAAATTAATTTCTTATTATTTTTTAATATTGAGTTCATTCGAGTTGATTCTTGTTTAAAGTTGTATTTCTGTTTCAAATAATGGATTCAAGCTGAAGAATATAAAACAAGCACAAATTGGGAGGCAACCCAGGTTTCTCTAATACTTCGTTTAGTTTGTCTTTCATGATCAGGTTATAACGTAGCAAATGATGGGATCGGACATTGATAATTAACCCAAGCTTCAGGGAAGTCCTTTATTTTTAATTCTTTCATTGCTTAAAGTGAGGATAGTGTAAAATTTAAGTTTGGGGGTATTCTACGTGTTGCTTTATTTTGTTTTGGTTTTATTTTGTTCTGAATTTTGTGGGTATATTCTTTGCAAACCCTCACAAGTCATAACTCGTCCTCTTGGGCAACCTTGGGGTTTAATGGCTTGTTGTAGATGTTAAATACAATTGTAATGTCCTAGAATTTTCACGTCATTATTAATTAAATTATTAATTTAGTTTCCAATAAGTTAGTTTTTCGAGATTATTTAAACCTTTTTATGTGATTAATTAATATGTTATTAAATTAGTGAACAAACCCTAAAGTTTTAATATCAAAATAATTGATAAGTTTCCTATTAATTAAATATTCAATTAAATTGAATATAATGAGTTAATTAAATATAATAAATTAATTAAAATGATTATTAATTAATTTAAATAATGTGAAATAATAATAATAATATTTATTAGTCCATTTAGTAATTTAATAATAATGGGTTAAAATATTAAATTATTTATTCAATCTAATTACTTATTTAATCATGGATTGAATAATTAATGTGTAAATTATTAAATTAGCCCAACATGGGTCAATTAGTAGCCCAAGTGGAGAATAATAAAATTTGACAATTTAGTAGCCCAAACAATTTAATAGAAGCCCAATTGGTATTTTAAATTAAAGCCCAATGATTGGCTCACTTGGAAAAACAATTATATAACTATTAATTAATTAAAAAGGAGAAAGTGACTATGATTTTGGGACAATTCTATGGTCCATCAGCCGACCAAGACATGGAGAGGAGAGAGAAAAGTGAGGTTTTGTATTATTTGATTTTTATTTATTAATTAAAAGGATTGCTTGTTTTATTTTTAAAAGTACATGAAACCATGCTTCTTTTCACCAACTTAGTACTTAGCTAGAATTCTTGCACAAGTCTCCAACCACCCTCATTATGGAAATTTGATAGATATAGATTTTATATCTACTCAAATTGTAAGTATACTTACAAGTTAGTAGTTTTTGTAAATCATTTATCATCTTTTATTTTCAAATCAAAAGAGAGAGCTAGAGAGCATTTGAGAGTTTGAGAAAATTTGAGAGCAAAATACTAAGAGGAGAGAAGGAGTCTTGGTGCATGTCATCTTCCTTCACAACATATTTTGGAAAGAAAAGGAGGATAGCTATCAAAATAAGGTAATTATTTTTAAACCATAATCTTGTCTTTCTTTCAAGTTTAGGGTATAAATATTTGTGTAATAATTTTTATGGTTAATATCATGCTATGTATGTTTATATAGTTGATCATGTGTTAACTTATGTTTTATGAGTGTTAATGATGGAAAACATGTATTTGGTGGTGTGAAAATAAATCTCAAAATAAATCTCAAAAATAATTTTTGATAATATTTAGATTTAATGTTCTAATATTATAGAACATTAAATCATGAGAAAAACAAAGTTTGAATCACTCAAAATGGAGTTGTACACAAAAAGTTATGATTTATAGTAGTTTATGTGATGTAAAATTTTTTATAAAAAAATATGTTATTAAATCATGAAAAATTAATTTTTTCATGTTATAAATTAATATAAGGTGATTGGTAATTTTTTTGGATTTTTATTGTGAAGTTAAAGATTTATTGAAGGTATAATTTTGTAAAAAATTGCACTGTTCACATTTTGCTGGAATTAAAAAAAAAAGGGGTGGCCACGCAATGCGCGGACCACTGTGCACATGAAAACGCAGAGGCAAAACGGCGTCGTTTTGCCTCAGAAAAAGTTACGCCGCGCGTACGCGCGGAAGCCAACAACAGTGACTCCAAAACGGCACCGTTTTGGGTCCTGTTCCAGCTTGACGCGCGCAATGCGCGAGCAGAAGATTTCGCGAAATTACCAAAATGCCCCTCCGTGTTTTTATTGGCGAAATTACTATTTTGCCCTCGGATCAGTTTTCAACTTAATTACAGGATTGCCATCGGTCCGGTTTTTCAACTTATTTACGAAAATGCCATTCGGGTTTAATTTAATTAAATTAAATATTTAAAAACTAATTTAAAATTATAACAAAAATAATAATAATACAAAAATGATATTGAGAAGGATATTTTTAATTAAGTTTAATATTTAAATATTTTAAATATTAATCTAGTTAGCTAAATCATGGTTAAGTTAAATAAATTTATTAGTTATTTATAATTTAAAATGTTAATAATAAATAAAGGAGATAAATTAGCAATTATTATTTAATTTCCATTAAATAATAATTAAAGAAGATATAAAAACTTATAAATTAACTATTTATTATTTAAATATTATTAAATAATAAATAAGGATAATTAAGTAATTAATTATTATTTAATTAGCATTAAATAATGATTAAGGAAAATTAAGTCATTTAATTTAAATAATATAAGGATAAATAAATTAAATTTTATTTAATCTTAAACAATAATTAAAATTAATTAAATAATTGATTATTATTTAATTGACATTAAATAATAATTAAAGAGGATTAAAATGAGTAAACTATTATTTAATTTCCTTAAATTAAATAATAGGTAAGGTTAATTACTTAGTTAACTATTAGTTGATTAATATTAAATTAAAGAAGGTTAAAATGAATCAATAATTATTTATTATTTAACTATGATTAAATAATAAGTAAGTACAATTAGTTATTATTTATTTTAAATAATAACTAGAGTTAATTAATTAATTTCTATTTAACCAAGATTAAATAGTAATTAAATAGAGATTTAATTAATAAAGTAAATTTAATTTAATTATACTTTAATTAAACAATTGTAATAAGTTGTTTAAGGGTTTAATAAGTGTCCAACACTTAGAAAAATATTTTCTAACTTATTAAATTATTAACCTAAAATGATTAAGGGTCTATAAGGTTAATAATATTATTTTGACTGATTATGTGTTGGTACTTATATGATAAATAAGTACCTTAGCGAACGTATAGTTGTGCAAATACGTCATACTAATTAATAGACCAACTTTATTAATGTTAGGTCTTTCAAAGCAAGTTAGTTAAAGCTAGACATATATTGTAGCTGAGCAGACAGGCAAGTTCCTTATCTCTAAACTCATTTCATTGAGCAAATTATTTATCTAATCTTGAACTGTTATTTCCAAGCATGCTTTGAGTGGTTTAATTACTTTACAATTATTCCACATCGATATTATTGTTATTCGCACTTGTTGCACTTGAGATTGTACAGTCATTGACTTGTACTTAATTATTGTTCTATTCTTTAAAGAACTGTTCAAAGTAAGTCTAAGTCATTGTTCGGCTAGACATTTATGTTAAAGATTTTAAAAGCTATCCAAATCATTGAAGATGCGGATTCTTAGACTATTATGAACACCCCTTTATTATAGGGGAGTACCCTGTATCTAATATTAGGTACAAAAATACGGAAATTAAATGTTATGCATACACATATTGTACTGAGGCTGATCCCCTCGGGTACATATTTCTGGTAGTAACCATTGAGTCAACATGCTATTGACTACAGTGGATATTTATAGTTCATAGTCTAGTTGACTATCCTAATTTTAAAAGCAACTTATTATTCCTGCTTATGTTATTCACATTATTGAATTGTTCAGCTATTCCCTTTCATTCATGATATATTGTTCCTTGTTGTTATTTAAACTTGTTGAGCAAACTAGTTGCTCACTCATGCTATATCATGAAACCTTATTGCAGTGCAACCCGAGACTTCGGGAAAGAACAAGGGTAAAGGAAAGATGAAGTAATAGACTTCGAGATGCAGCCCTGTAGTTAATTTAAATTAACTGTTATGTAATATGAACCCTAAGTACTTTATTAAGGGTATTTGTGTATTATTTTTGTAAGGTTATCGTATCTTGGGACTAGTAACACCTTTTGAATGAACAACATATGTTTATTATTCCGCATTTAGTTATTGTATGTTGTTTAGAGGTGAATGTTTGTATTGGATCGTGATGACCGGATCCGGGTATTTGGAACCCGAATTTGGGGGCGTCACAGGTTGGTATCAGAGCTGTAGGTTAGAAACGTTAGGATTGCGAAACCTAAGTTATAACCTTAGTATTAAACTCGTATTGAGTGTTAGGAGATAAATCGAGGAGATTTATCCTATGTGGTTTTGATGAATTGGGGAATTCATCGAGTCGAGTCGTACCCAATGAAATATAATTTCATTTCTTCAATGAATATATTTTATTGCTGTACTGATGTTAGTTTTCTGTTGTGTTGTAGGATGACTATAGGCAAGACGAGCGGAGCTCGAGAGGACGTGGTATTCATTGATATACCAGTGGATACGCAGCAGTTGGTAGGGTATGCACCCGTTGCACCTGTAGCACCAGTAGGAGAGTCCGATCCGGAGGAGGATGATAGTAGGGATGCCGCGGAGCCCGTCAGGGGTGGGGTGATGAGGCCCTATAGTGAGGAGGAAGCCGAATATGAGGATGAGGCCGATTCTGAGGATGACGAGCAGGAGGAGCCAGCAGAGTATGCTGATGGCATGGGCACTACTGCCAATGACATCATCGATACTTTGACTACGGCTAATGACGAGCTAGAGGAGAGGGTTCAGCACCTAGAGGAGCAGAACCAGATTCACCAGCAGACTGAGGAGCAGTATAGAGACGCAGCTTACATGTTCTCTGGTGAGAACATGGAACTTAAGGAGAAGATGGCCGATTTGCAGGCCAAAATTCAGCAGTTGGAGAGCGCTGCACCTCCGTTGGGTCCTACTGTGCAGCAACTGATGATCCAGAATAGTCAGCTGAGGCAGACGGTGGAGAGGTTGGATGCTAGGGAGATGGCTAGTCAGACAGTTCTCCAGACAGTCAGGGCTGAGCTTGATAGGGAGAGAGCTGCTAGGGTCGACACCTTAGAATATGCTCTTGGCACTTCGTTTGATCGACTGAGGCGTCGGGTTAGGAGGCACCCTAGGGAGGCGGGTAACAGCAGACGCTGGATTCGTCGCCGTACAGTGGAGGAGTTGGCCCAGCAGGCGTTACGCAGGGTTATTCGTAGGACTGTTCACCGCAGCAGGCGGTGATTTATTATTGTTATCTTATTTGTACCTAGAAGTAGCGAGTCCCACATTTTGTTTCTATTAGGGATATTTCAGCTGTTGTAAGCCTTTATGTTTTGAGGTATGCATAGTATGTCAGTTAGACCCCAACTTTTGTTCTGGTAGAGGGGTTGATGGTAGTAAATCCTCACTTTTGTTCGTCAGAGGATAGTCGTTATTAGGCAACTTGTGCCTTGAGCGTTTATAGAAGTATGCCATTTGTTGAGTCTGTACTAAAACATTGGTATATGAATATAAATGCAGTTATTTCCTTGTTTAAATCAAATATGCTTGATATATAGTTTTAAATTTAAATGTTAATTTGGCTAACATAATGTGTAGAACTATAAGTATAAGTCTAAGATTTGCTCTTTAGCAGATCATGCCGAGAGGTAGACCACGCAATCAACGTATCCCAGAGTCAGAGAGTGAGGTTGGGGATCAACCCAATCCTATGAGGATGTTTGCAGAAATGCTGGCGGAAGCCATGCAAACTAGACCCCCACCAGTGATAGTACAACCAGCACAGCAGCCAGCGCCGCACTTGGCAAATTTCAAGGACTTTAAACTGGTTGGACCACCAGAGTTTCAGGGAACTCTAAACCCGATCGAAGCACAAACTTGGATCGAGGAAATGGAAAAGGTGTTCGAGGTCGCTAGGGTGGCCGAAGAACAGAAGACTAGTTTCGCTACCTTCATGATGAAGGGGGAGGCGAACTATTGGTGGAAGGCCAACAAGGGCCGTGCGGGAGAAGGCGTCATCACCTGGAAACGCTTTAAGGAAATGTTTATGGAAAATTACTTTCCAGAAAGCATGCAGCAAGAAATGGAGGTGAAATTCCTCGAGCTAAAACAGGGAAGCATGTCTGTGGCCGAGTATGCGGCCAAGTTTAATGAGTTGGCAAGGTTTGCAACTCATCAAGTTGATACGGAGGCTAGGAAGGCTCGGAGGTTTGAGCTAGGATTGAAGCCGTGGGTATACCGTTCTGTGGCGGTACTAAAGATCAAGAGTTTTGCAGAGTTGTTAGAAAGGGCAATCATTGCAGAGGGTGGCAATGAGGCCCTAACTAAATTCAACCAGGAGAAGAAGAAAAGTCATGACGGGCAGAAGACGGGAAGCAGCGGAGGCAGCCATCCCAATAAAAGGAAATGGAATGAGAGCCAATCGACTGGAGGCAGCAAACCCGGGGGAGAGACTAAGAAGGTTGACAGATGCAACAATTGTGGTAAGAACCACACGGGTGAATGCTTGAAAGGAAAAAGTGTTTGTTACAGCTGCGGGCAGCCGGGACACATGGCTCCACAATGCCCGAAAAAGATGAAAAAAGTATGTTTTTCTTGTGGAGCAACCGATCACTATACCAAGGACTGCCCGAAGAGGAAGGGAGATGCTGGGAGTGGCAACAGAGGCAACAACAACAACAACAGCAACAACAGAAACAATAGGCTGAACATTGGAGGGCCAGCCAGCCAGGCTAACCGACCCACAGCGCGCACCTTCAACATGACTGTGCAGGATGCAGTCAACTCTAAGGAAGTGGTGTCAGGTATCATCCCGATCAATGATATTAATGCATATGTATTATTTGATTCGGGTGCTACTTGCTCATTTGTTTCTGAAGATTTTGCTAAGAGATTAGATTTACCTCAAGAAAAGCTAGAACACCCTATGAACGTAGAAGTAGCAAACAAAGAAATCATTCCCGTAGACTACATTCATAGGAACTGTTGTGCTGAATTGCGAGGGTTTAGACTTAACGTGAATTTGATACCAATTCGTCTGGGGGAGTTTGACGTAATCCTAGGGATGGATTGGCTATCGAGTCATGGGGCGGTTATTGACTGTAAGAAGAAGCGTGTACACTTAAAGACTCCGAATAGGTCCAAAATTATATTTTACGGTAGTAAATCGCCGAGACAATCAAGTTGTCTGACGATGATGCAAGCACGAAAGTTGCTCAGGAAAGGGTGCGTAGGTTATTTGGCTCATGTGGTCGATACTCGACGTGTCGAGGGCGAACTGAGTCAGATACCTGTTGTACGGGAATTCGCTGATGTTTTCCCAGAGGAGATTCCGGGGTTACCACCGGACAGAGAAGTGGAGTTTGTTATTGACTTGGTACCGGGGACCGCACCGATATCGAAGGCGCCGTATCGTATGGCACCAGTAGAAATGAAAGAATTGATGGTTCAGCTGCAGGAACTGTTAGATAAAGGATACATCAGACCAAGCGTGTCACCATGGGGAGCACCGGTTCTGTTTGTAAAGAAGAAGGATGGTTCGATGAGGCTTTGTATTGATTACAGGGAGTTGAACAAGGTCACCATTAAGAATAGATATCCGCTGCCCAGAATTGATGATCTGTTTGATCAACTTAAGGGAGCGAAATACTTTTCAAAGATAGATTTGAGGACGGGTTATCATCAACTGAAAGTGAGGGAGGAGGATATCCCGAAAACGGCATTCAGAACTCGTTATGGTCATTTCGAGTTTCTAGTAATGTCATTTGGACTGACGAATGCACCAGCGGCATTCATGGATATGATGAACAGAGTGTTCAAGCAGTACTTGGACAAGTTCGTGGTCGTATTCATTGATGACATATTGGTGTATTCGAAGACGGAGGAAGAACATGCAGAGCATTTACGGATCGCATTGGAGGCTTTGAGAAGGGAGAAGTTGTACGCCAAGTTTTCGAAGTGTGAATTTTGGTTGCCGAGGGTGCAGTTTCTAGGTCATGTTATCGACAAAGATGGTGTTTCGGTGGATCCAGCGAAGGTGGAGGCAGTTATCAATTGGGAACAGCCGAAGACACCGACTGAGATCAGGAGTTTCTTAGGGTTAGCGGGGTATTATCGGAGATTCATTCAAGATTTTTCGAAGATAGCATCACCGTTGACCAATCTTACCTGAAAGACTATGAAGTTTGTTTGGTCGGAAAAGTGCGAGGAAAGTTTTATGGAGCTGAAGAAGAGGTTGAGTCAGGCACCAGTGTTGGCTTTACCGGACGACACGGGAGGTTTCGTAGTGTACAGTGATGCGTCGCACAAGGGTCTTGGTTGTGTGTTAATGCAACACGGCAAGGTCATTGCGTATGCGTCACGTCAGTTAAAGGATTATGAGAAGGGTTATCCGACTCATGACCTGGAGTTAGCAGCGGTAGTTTTCGCCTTAAAGATTTGGAGGCACTACCTGTATGGCGAGAAGTGTGAGATATATACAGACCACAAAAGTCTGAAATATATCTTCACTCAGAAGGAGTTGAATATGAGGCAGCACCGATGGTTAGAATTGATCAAAGACTACGACTGTGAGATTTTGTACCATCCGGGCAAGGCCAATGTAGTAGCAGATGCCTTGAGCAGAAAAGGCAAGGAGAAGTTGTTGAAGCTAACAAATCAGGAAGAGTTGGTGAGAGATTTTGAACGTTTGGAGTTGGATATCAAATATCCGATGGAGCCAGACGAGAAGTTATTTACAGTAACAGCAAGCCCGACCTTATTAGACAAGATCAAAGAGGCTCAAGAAAAGGATGAAGATTGTGATAGTATTAAGAAGCGACTTGCTGAAGGCGAGGAACTTAAGTACAAGATTGATAGCACAGGGTTGCTAAGGTTCGAAGGGAGAGTCTGGGTACCGTTAGATCCAGAGCTTCGAGAAGAGATTCTTCAGGAAGCTCACAGTACGAGGTACTCAGTACATCCCGGGAGTACGAAGATGTATCAGGATTTAAGACAATATTTTTGGTGGCCGAATATGAAGAGGGAAGTGGCAGAATATGTCAGCCGATGTCTGACATGCCAGCGGGTTAAAGCAGAGCATCAGCGGCCGAACGGACTGCTTCAACCACTAGAGATTCCGGAGTGGAAGTGGGAGCACATCACAATGGATTTTGTGGTGGGTTTGCCACCGACACATAAAGGTTTGGACGCCATCTTGGTAATAGTGGATCGTCTGACCAAGTCAGCCCATTTTCTACCTATCAGAATACGGTACAATCTGGAGCAGTTAGCAAAGCTCTATGTGAAGGAGATAGTGTCACGACATGGGGTGCCGGTATCGATTGTGTCCGACAGAGATCCGCGCTTCACGTCAAATTTCTGGAGAAGTCTGCAAGCAAGGATGGGAACACAGTTGAGGTTAAGCACAGCGTACCATCCTCAAACTGACGGTCAGAGCGAGCGAACAATTCAGACCTTGGAGGATATGCTCCGAGCGGTCGTGATGGACCTAAAGGGCAGTTGGGATGACCACTTGCCATTGGTGGAGTTCGCTTACAACAACAGCTACCACGCTAGTATCGGTATGCCACCATACGAAGCGCTTTATGGAAGAAAATGTCGAACACCGTTGTGTTGGGACGAGGTCGGTGAACGAAGACTGCTTGGACCTGAAATGGTACAGCAAACTGCAGACACAGTACAACTTATCAGAAATCGACTGGTAGCAGCTCAAGATCGTCAAAAGAAGTACGCGGATTTGCATCGTCAAAAGCGGGACTTCGACGTGGGCAGTTTCGTATTTCTGAAGGTATCTCCCTGGAAGGGGAAGATCCGTTTTGGTAAGAAGGGCAAGCTGAGCCCTAGGTTTATAGGACCGTTTGAGATCTTGAGACGAGTCGGTGAAGTGGCGTACGAGGTAGCATTACCTCCTGAACTGGAGCACATTCACAACGTGTTTCATGTGTCAGTGTTACGACCATATAAACCGGACTACAAGCACGTTATCTCCTATGAACCAATTCAAGTCGAGAAGGACTTATCATATGAAGAAGTTCCTGTTCAGATACTCGATAGGAAGGAACAGAAACTGAGGAATAAGATAATTCATTCTGTCAAAGTACTTTTGGAGAAATCACGCAATTGAAGAAGCTACGTGGGAACTAGAGGAAGAAATGAGAACGAATTACCCGTTTTTATTTGAGTAACCTTATTTTACAATTCCGAGGACGAAATTTTTATAAGGGGGGGAGAATGTAATGTCCTAGAATTTTCACGTCATTATTAATTAAATTATTAATTTAGTTTCCAATAAGTTAGTTTTTCGAGATTATTTAAACCTTTTTATGTGATTAATTAATTATGTGATTAAATAATTATGTAATTAATTACTAAAATTAATTAAGGGGGGTCACTAATATGTTATTAAATTAGTGAACAAACCCTAAAGTTTTAATATCAAAATAATTGATAAGTTTCCTATTAATTAAATATTCAATTAAATTGAATATAATGAGTTAATTAAATATAATAAATTAATTAAAATGATTATTAATTAATTTAAATAATGTGAAATAATAATAATAATATTTATTAGTCCATTTAGTAATTTAATAATAATGGGTTAAAATATTAAATTATTTATTCAATCTAATTACTTATTTAATCATGGATTGAATAATTAATGTGTAAATTATTAAATTAGCCCAACATGGGTCAATTAGTAGCCCAAGTGGAGAATAATAAAATTTGACAATTTAGTAGCCCAAACAATTTAATAGAAGCCCAATTGGTATTTTAAATTAAAGCCCAATGATTGGCCCACTTGGAAAAACAATTATATAACTATTAATTAATTAAAAAGGAGAAAGTGACTATGATTTTGGGACAATTCTATGGTCCATCAGCCGACCAAGACATGGAGAGGAGAGAGAAAAGTGAGGTTTTGTATTATTTGATTTTTATTTATTAATTAAAAGGATTGCTTGTTTTATTTTTAAAAGTACATGAAACCATGCTTCTTTTCACCAACTTAGTACTTAGCTAGAATTCTTGCACAAGTCTCCAACCACCCTCATTATGGAAATTTGATAGATATAGATTTTATATCTACTCAAATTGTAAGTATACTTACAAGTTAGTAGTTTTTGTAAATCATTTATCATCTTTTATTTTCAAATCAAAAGAGAGAGCTAGAGAGCATTTGAGAGTTTGAGAAAATTTGAGAGCAAAATACTAAGAGGAGAGAAGGAGTCTTGGTGCATGTCATCTTCCTTCACAACATATTTTGGAAAGAAAAGGAGGATAGCTATCAAAACAAGGTAATTATTTTTAAACCATAATCTTGTCTTTCTTTCAAGTTTAGGGTATAAATATTTGTGTAATAATTTTTATGGTTAATATCATGCTATGTATGTTTATATAGTTGATCATGTGTTAACTTATGTTTTATGAGTGTTAATGATGGAAAACATGTATTTGGTGGTGTGAAAATAAATCTCAAAATAAATCTCAAAAATAATTTTTGATAATATTTAGATTTAATGTTCTAATATTATAGAACATTAAATCATGAGAAAAAACAAAGTTTGAATCACTCAAAATGGAGTTGTACACAAAAAGTTATGATTTATAGTAGTTTATGTGATGTAAGTTTTTTTATAAAAAAATATGTTATTAAATCATGAAAAATTAATTTTTTCATGTTATAAATTAATATAAGGTGATTGGTAATTTTTTTGGATTTTTATTGTGAAGTTAAAGATTTATTGAAGGTATAATTTTGTAAAAAATTGCACTGTTCACATTCTGCTGGAATTAAAAAAAAAAGGGGTGGCCGCGCAATGCGCGGACCACTGTGCACACGAAAACGCGGAGGCAAAACGGCGTCGTTTTGCCTCAGAAAAAGTTACGCCGCGCGTACGCGCGGAAGCCAACAACAGTGACTCCAAAACGGCACCGTTTTGGGTCCTGTTCCAGCTTGACGCGCGCCATGCGCGAGCAGAAGATTTCGCGAAATTACCAAAATGCCCCTCCGTGGTTTTATTGGCGAAATTACTATTTTGCCCTCGGATCAGTTTTCAACTTAATTACAGGATTGCCATCGGTCCGGTTTTTCAACTTATTTACGAAAATGCCATTCGGGTTTAATTTAATTAAATTAAATATTTAAAAACTAATTTAAAATTATAACAAAAATAATAATAATACAAAAATGATATTGGGAAGGATATTTTTAATTAAGTTTAATATTTAAATATTTTAAATATTAATCTAGTTAGCTAAATCATGGTTAAGTTAAATAAATTTATTAGTTATTTATAATTTAAAATGTTAATAATAAATAAAGGAGATAAATTAGCAATTATTATTTAATTTCCATTAAATAATAATTAAAGAAGATATAAAAACTTATAAATTAACTATTTATTATTTAAATATTATTAAATAATAAATAAGGATAATTAAGTAATTAATTATTATTTAATTAGCATTAAACAATGATTAAGGAAAATTAAGTCATTTAATTTAAATAATATAAGGATAAATAAATTAAATTTTATTTAATCTTAAACAATAATTAAAATTAATTAAATAATTGATTATTATTTAATTGACATTAAATAATAATTAAAGAGGATTAAAATGAGTAAACTATTATTTAATTTCCTTAAATTAAATAATAGGTAAGGTTAATTACTTAGTTAACTATTAGTTGATTAATATTAAATTAAAGAAGGTTAAAATGAATCAATAATTATTTATTATTTAACTATGATTAAATAATAAGTAAGTACAATTAGTTATTATTTATTTTAAATAATAACTAGAGTTAATTAATTAATTTCTATTTAACCAAGATTAAATAGTAATTAAATAGAGATTTAATTAATAAAGTAAATTTAATTTAATTATACTTTAATTAAACAATTGTAATAAGTTGTTTAAGGGTTTAATAAGTGTCCAACACTTAGAAAAATATTTTCTAACTTATTAAATTATTAACCTAAAATGATTAAGGGTCTATAAGGTTAATAATATTATTTTGACTGATTATGTGTTGGTACTTATATGATAAATAAGTACCTTAGCGAACGTATAGTTGTGCAAATACGTCATACTAATTAATAGATCAACTTTATTAATGTTAGGTCTTTCAAAGCAAGTTAGTTAAAGCTAGACATATATTGTAGCTGAGCAGACAGGCAAGTTCCTTATCTCTAAACTCATTTCATTGAGCAAATTATTTATCTAATCTTGAACTGTTATTTCCAAGCATGCTTTGAGTGGTTTAATTACTTTACAATTATTCCACATCGATATTATTGTTATTCGCACTTGTTGCACTTGAGATTGTACAGTCATTGACTTGTACTTAATTATTGTTCTATTCTTTAAAGAACTGTTCAAAGTAAGTCTAAGTCATTGTTCGGCTAGACATTTATGTTAAAGATTTTAAAAGCTATCCAAATCATTGAAGATGCGGATTCTTAGACTATTATGAACACCCCTTTATTATAGGGGAGTACCCTGTATCTAATATTAGGTACAAAAATACGAAAATTAAATGTTATTGTTGGAGTCGAAGTCGGTCTCTGTTTTTATCTGTTTTTCTATTTTTATATTTAATGAGTTCCGACCTCGACTAGTTCGTTTGAATGAACAAAACGCGCAAGTATACGCGGTCAACAAGTAATAAAGAGTAAGTAGAGTATCGATCCCACGAGGAATTATTAACAAGAATTGCCAAACACAAGCTTATAACCAATTCAACCCTATTTAAACGAATGAATAATTGTTTTGAAAATTAAACTAATAAAATTAAACTAATACTAGCTAATGAAAACAATTAAAGATAGGTGAATCTAAGTATGTAACTTTCCCCAATAGTTCATTCAAGTCTCCTAACTCTCTCTTTGGCTATTCGGTCACGACGAATTGTCAACCGAGAATTCTTTATAAGAGATATGGCCAACTCTCGTTGCACCATATCCAAATCCACCCAAATCCAACCCAAGGGCAACAGAAACGGGAAGGAACACCCTAACTAGGCAACTCACTATATCTCTATGAGAGTCAACACTAAAAAGGATTTGAAGAACAGATTCTCTCTTGGCTACACGAGGCGAGCTGGTATATCTCTATCCTAACTCACGAATCATAATCCCAACGCCATGTGGAATCAAGAACACGTATCATTGTATTTAGGTCTAAACTGGTACTCCCTCTCTCAGTTTCGCACAAGTTACCACACTAATAACTAGGTCAGACAAATACGCGTTAGGCGTAAAATATGAAAACTCATCCACACAGCCGTAGCCGATGAATGGTCAACCGAGAACTCTCTATAGTACTAACATGCCTCTCTCGAGCACATGTAGCGACATCCTACCCAAATCCGACACAAGGCAACAGAAACAGGAAGGAACGCCCAAGCTACGAATAACAAGGGTTGAAGGTCAGGTTCTCAAAGGTTGCACATGGTGGATCGGTATATGTCTATCCTTTCCACGAATCATAATCCCAACGCCATGTGGAATCACGAACATGTGTGACATACTTGGGTCAAACACTATACTCCCTCTCTCAGTTCCGTATAGGCTACTAAGTAAATGCACGACCTAGAAATTAACCACAAAGCACAAATACAACAACCAATCCATATGGTGCCAACCAAAGAGAGAGAAATCAACTAGAACAACCTATTGGGTTCCATCACAATACTTAGATTCAATGCTTAGTTCATACTAAACAAGTAATACAACATCAACACATACATAGCAAATGAGTATAACTAGATTCAATATGAATAAAACATGTACAACTTTTACAAGTTCCAAAAATCAACATTCAAATGAATACATGAAATAGAGAGGCAAGGAAGTGAAAGAGAAAGAAGTATGAACAAACTCCCTAAATCATGGAATCAAGTTGATGTAGGAGCTCCATGGAATCACCAAAATGGCCTCCCAAAGTCGCCCAAGTCGCTCCCTCTCGGAAGAAACTGATATGTTATGTTTTAGGGCTCAAAAAGTGGCTTTTATAGCATTCTGTTCGCTGCTGGACTGGCGCACGGCGCAGCTGCGCCGCACCCTAGTGCAAAATGGGCGCAGCTGCGCCAAATCTTGGTTTTTCTGGCAAACGGCGCAGCTGCGCCTCTCCATAGTGTAAAATGGGCGCAGCTGCGCCTTAGTGCAGAAACTGACAGTTGGCTGCTTCAGGGTCCTTTCGTGTTTTGGGCGTAACTTCTTCATACGAACTCCGATTTAGGAAATTCAAGATGTTATGGAAAGGATATTCATAGAGCTACAACTTCCATCTTTGACCAAATTGCAGAATCATAATGGATCCATGTCAAAAGCTGGCCTCAATAGGCTGCTGCTGGATTTCTTCGTATTTTTGGTGTAGCTTTTGCGTCCGACCTCCGATTGCGTTGATTCAAGATGTTTTGGAAAGCTGAGGAGAAATTCTACAACTTTCATGTTTGGCACAATTGTAGAATCGGAATGGATCAAGGTCGAAAGTTGGCCGCCCTGTAAACGGCACGCCGAAAACGCGAAACGGGCAATCCAAGCATTTATTTATCAAGCCCTTATTATAATACCTACAAAACAACATAAAATACATAAAACGTAATATAAAGCCACAACCTATAATAATGTGGTAAAAAGACGCGTAAATGAACAGAAAACACGTAAACTTACTATAAAACCTAAATTACAACAAACACGTAAAAACACATAGAAACTAACATAAATACTTAAAGATTAGCAATTTATCAAGCTCAAATGTACTCAATTCGTAGGTATAAAAACCACTTATCAAATACCCCCAAACTTAAACCATTGTTTGCCCTCAAGCAATACAAATACACGCTAAATAAAGAAAAATTAACAAAATACATAGATAAAAATAAAAAAAAATTCTACCAGTTAAAAATCACAGAAAATACTCGAAGATTTGCACATTATCAAGGTTAGGAGTACTCTATGCATATAACATTTAATAACCAATACCCCCAAACTTAAACATTTGCTTGTCCTCAAGCAAAATAACACTGACTATACAAACAACAACACAAAACTTGAGCAGTGAGTTAATAAGAAAGAACATTGTGGCCTCAAGATTATATCAAGCTATAATTACAAGAAAATCTCAAAACCTTGCAAAGTCTAGACTCTCAACTCACATATCAGTCAATACACACTTATGACCCCCGTGTGTGTGTGTGAACCATCTGCAACAACAAATCATCACGTAGAGGGGTGGTGTGGACAAATTACCTTAAGAAAGAAATCAAAAACTTAAAACCACATGCACATGACATCACTCTCCACTAGTCCCAGCAGATAAGTCAAAACAACACTAATCTTGACAGGTGCAATGTCTCATCTCATTAGGCTATACAGAGTTACCCATGTAACGAGCGTTTGACCAATGACTCCCAAACCAGTTGGCTTTAGGGCATTAGGTGTAAAGACACCCCTAAGGGCCTAATAACTCAAGTAACAGAGGCCACAAAACTCGACTAGTCAAGTAAATTATTATAATTATTACTATTAATACTTTTTTCTTTCTTTTCCATTTTTTTGCTTTTTTTTTTTTTTTTTTATTATCATGTGAGTGCGTTTTAACGCTCCATCTCACGCTACTACAACATAAACATATCAAACATGAGAAGTCGTTTTGAGTGATGCATATACGAGTTTTAAAGTAAAAGATTGTCTCATTAAGCAAGTAGTCATATAAACCGCCTCAAAGTAAACAACTTATTCAATACAGATGGTTATGTGCTCGAAGAAAAGGGATAACAAGTTATGTAAACCAATAGTAAGCCAAGCACACAGACGAAGCGACGTTTATCAATTTTCTACGAGTTATAACTCAAATAATCAATGCCTGATCCTCGATTAACATTCAATCAGGTTAACTCAATGCTCAAGAGACACAATCTATACTACAACGACTCAAAACGAAAACAAAAACACATACAACATATATTAACAACATATAGACGAACCCAGTTTTGTAGGGAGTACGATTGCACTTAGCACGTGCAACAAGCCGTTAAACCTCAAGGTTACCCAAGAGGACGAGTTTTGTCTCGTGAGGGTTTGCAGAGAATATACCCACAAAATTCAAACAAGATAGCAACATCAAAGCAACATATAGAAAGACCCCCAAACTTGGAACTGACAAGTCCATAATGTAAACAATAAAGGAATTGAAGTGCAGAGGACTTCCCTGAAACATATGTCAGTTGTCGCCAAAAGCAACCGACTTCCATAATCCCGCTAAGATGCGCTACCTGGAAAACAAAACAAAATAAGTACATAAATAAATAAATAAAAGAAAAAGTATTTTTGTATTTTTAAAGTTTTGTATTTTTTTTTTTTTTGGATCCCTCTCGGGCGCAGCTGCGCCGTTTATATGCTTGGACAGGGCGCAGCTGCGCAGTCTGGCAGAAAAAGGCAGGTTGGAGGCTATGGCGCAGCTGCGCCGTTTTTCTTCGTTAGGAGCGCGCAGCTGCGCTGTCTGGCAGAAAAGAGCCTCGGGGGTGTAAGGCGCAGCTGCGCAGGAAATGGTCGTGGGAAGGGCGCAGCTGCGCCGTACGGCAGATGGCTTTCTGTTGGGGAGGAAGGCGCAGCTGCGCAGGAATTGGCCTGCATAGTGGCGCAGCTGCGCCGTGCATCAGTCCTGTAGTCTGCTGCAAAAATTTCCATCCCATTTTTTCTGACTTTGCACCATTCCACCAAATGGCTAAAACCTGAGAGAGACAAAAATAGAACTATTAAGACTACTAAAAATAAAAATAAAAATAAAAAATAAAAATAAAATTCTACTTAATATTTAATGCAAATAAGAATTAAACAGGGAGGGGGAAGTAATTGAAAATGCAAATAAGAATTAAACAAGGAGGGAGAAAAAGTGAATGGGGTGCCTCCCATCGAGCGCTTGGTTTATAGTCCTGTAGCTGGACTTCTTCGTATCAAGGCTATCCAATCCCTCTTCGATAATTGAGGAACCCTCCATCCATCGTGAACAATTCATCATTTGGGAGGTTCCCATTCGTGATAGCCACGGAGTCTAAGTCACCTAGCTTGCTCTTTGTAGGTAAATTCCCCATTTGAACGGTCAAATAGCTAGGTGCTTCTTCCATTGTGTTTGTGACCATATTGGGGCATTTAAGATTGTCAAACACAATGGGCTCTTCCTCTATCTTCTCTTCTTCAACCCACCATGGCTCCTCGTTTGAACTAGCTCTCGTGTCATAGAGAGCCATGCCGACAACATGACTACCAAGTGGGCATGCTTTTGCAAATCTGATTGGATTCTTAAACTTTCGTGGAGAAAGCTCTTGGGGCACTAACAAGGTCGACGCATCTTCATTGGAATGCACATATATTTCTTCGTCGACTGTGTTAACCATATCCCCACTATTCTCCTCCCTTTCAATCTCTTGTGGCTCATCCAATTGCAGATTTGGCTCGGGTACTCCATCAACCTCGGAATCCATGTCATGAGGCCAAGTGTCTTGAGGACTGTTGTTTAAGGCTTTGAACATTTTCTCCATTTGGTCCTCAAGATTTTGAATGGAAGCAGCTTGACTGCGCATCACTTCCTCATTCAATGCCATGTACTTGGACCACAATTCCTCCAATCTTGAATTTTCTTCATGTTGCGGTGGAGGTGGACATGAAAAATCCGGTGGGTACATATGACTTGGAGCATCGTATTGATCTTGCTGAGTATAGCTCCATGAATCATCCGGGTGATATCCCCAATCCTGATAATAATTTTCGGGATAAGCATAGTTGTTGAGGTAATCACCCCCATACTGTACCGGTCCATAACTGATGGTGCATTGATGACTCGGATGATTGCCAGCACAATAATCACAAAACACATCCACACTTTGAGTACGCTGTGCTCCTAGAACGTCCAACTTACTCGAAAGTGTCTCAAGTTGTGCTGACAATGCAGAAATTGCATTGAGTCTACCAATCCCTGTTTCCCTTGGTTGAGTCATGCTCGTGTATGGCCATTGATAATCACAGTTATCCATGGTACCTGGAAAGAGAAAAATATAGGAAGTAAAAAGAACTAAAATAAAAAGAAATGTTTAAATTAAGACTAATTTGATAGAAGCTAATGATGGCAATAATTATTAAACTAATTCCCCGGCAATGGCGCCAAAAACTTGTTGGAGTCGAAGTCGGTCTCTGTTTTTATCTGTTTTTCTGTTTTTATATTTAATGAGTTCCGACCTCGACTAGTTCGTTTGAATGAACAAAACGCGCAAGTATACGCGGTCAACAAGTAATAAAGAGTAAGTAGAGTATCGATCCCACGAGGAATTATTAACAAGAATTGCCAAACACAAGCTTATAACCAATTCAACCCTATTTAAACGAATGAATAATTGTTTTGAAAATTAAACTAATAAAATTAAACTAATACTAGCTAATGAAAACAATTAAAGATAGGTGAATCTAAATATGTAACTTTCCCCAATAGTTCATTCAAGTCTCCTAACTCTCTCTTTGGCTATTCGGTCACGACGAATTGTCAACCGAGAATTCTTTATAAGAGATATGGCCAACTCTCGTTGCACCATATCCAAATCCACCCAAATCCGACCCAAGGGCAACAGAAACGGGAAGGAACACCCTAACTAGGCAACTCACTATATCTCTATGAGAGTCAACACTAAAAAGGATTTGAAGAACAGATTCTCTCTTGGCTACACGAGGCGAGCTGGTATATCTCTATCCTAACTCACGAATCATAATCCCAACGCCATGTGGAATCAAGAACACGTATCATTGTATCTAGGTCTAAACTGGTACTCCCTCTCTCAGTTTCGCACAAGTTACCACACTAATAACTAGGTCAGACAAATACGCGTTAGGCGTAAAATATGAAAACTCATCCACACAGCCGTAGCCGATGAATGGTCAACCGAGAACTCTCTATAGTACTAACATGCCTCTCTCGAGCACATGTAGCGACATCCTACCCAAATCCGACACAAGGCAACAGAAACAGGAAGGAACGCCCAAGCTACGAATAACAAGGGTTGAAGGTCAGGTTCTCAAAGGTTGCACATGGTGGATCGGTATATGTCTATCCTTTCCACGAATCATAATCCCAACGCCATGTGGAATCACGAACATGTGTGACATACTTGGGTCAAACACTATACTCCCTCTCTCAGTTCCGTATAGGCTACTAAGTAAATGCACGACCTAGAAATTAACCACAAAGCACAAATACAACAACCAATCCATATGGTGCCAACCAAAGAGAGAGAAATCAACTAGAACAACCTATTGGGTTCCATCACAATACTTAGATTCAATGCTTAGTTCATACTAAACAAGTAATACAACATCCACACATACATAGCAAATGAGTATAACTAGATTCAATATGAATAAAACATGTACAACTTTTACAAGTTCCAAAAATCAACATTCAAATGAATACATGAAATAGAGAGGCAAGGAAGTGAAAGAGAAAGAAGTATGAACAAACTCCCTAAATCATGGAATCAAGTTGATGTAGGAGCTCCATGGAATCACCAAAATGGCCTCCCAAAGTCGCCCAAGTCGCTCCCTCTCGGAAGAAACTGATATGTTATGTTTTAGGGCTCAAAAAGTGGCTTTTATAGCATTCTGTTCGCTGCTGGACTGGCGCACGGCGCAGCTGCGCCGCACCCTAGTGCAAAATGGGCGCAGCTGCGCCAAATCTTGGTTTTTCTGGCAAACGGCGCAGCTGCGCCTCTCCATAGTGTAAAATGGGCGCAGCTGCGCCTTAGTGCAGAAACTGACAGTTGGCTGCTTCAGGGTCCTTTCGTGTTTTAGGCGTAACTTCTTCATACAAACTCCGATTTAGGAAATTCAAGATGTTATGGAAAGGATATTCATAGAGCTACAACTTCCATCTTTGACCAAATTGCAGAATCATAATGGATCCATGTCAAAAGCTGGCCTCAATAGGCTGCTGCTGGATTTCTTCGTATTTTTGGTGTAGCTTTTGCGTCCGACCTCCGATTGCGTTGATTCAAGATGTTTTCGAAAGCTGAGGAGAAATTCTACAACTTTCATGTTTGGCACAATTGGAGAATCGGAATGGATCAAGGTCGAAAGTTGGCCGCCCTGTAAACGGCACGCCGAAAACGCGAAACGGGCAATCCAAGCATTTATTTATCAAGCCCTTATTATAATACCTACAAAACAACATAAAATACATAAAACGTAATATAAAGCCACATCCTATAATAATGTGGTAAAAAGACGCGTAAATGAACAGAAAACACGTAAACTTACTATAAAACCTAAATTACAACAAACACGTAAAAACACATAGAAACTAACATAAATACTTAAAGATTAGCAATTTATCAAGCTCAAATGTACTCAATTCGTAGGTATAAAAACCACTTATCAGTTATGCATACACATATTGTACTGAGGCTGATCCCCTCGGGTACATATTTCTGGTAGTAACCATTGAGTCAAGCTGCTATTAACTACAGTGGATATTTATAGTTCATAGTCTAGTTGACTATCCTAATTTTAAAAGCAACTTATTATTCCTGCTTATGTTATTCACATTATTGAATTGTTCAGCTATTCCCTTTCATTCATGATATATTGTTCCTTGTTGTTATTTAAACTTGTTGAGCAAACTAGTTGCTCACTTTTGCTATATCATGAAACCTTATTGCAGTGCAACCCGAGACTTCGGGAAAGAACAAGGGTAAAGGAAAGATGAAGTAATAGACTTCGAGATGCAGCCCTGTAGTTAATTTAAATTAACTGTTATGTAATATGAACCCTAAGTACTTTATTAAGGGTATTTGTGTATTATTTTTGTAAGGTTATCATATCTTGGGACTAGTAACACCTTTTGAATGAACAACATATGTTTATTATTCCGCATTTAGTTATTATATGTTGTTTAGAGGTGAATGTTTGTATTGAATCGTGATGACCGGATCCGGGTATTTGGAACCCGAATTTGGGGGCGTCACAACAATCGTATTTCCTACGAAAATGGATTTGTTATAGTTATTTTTGTTTTATTTTCGTGTGTTTTGTTTTAGAGTCGTAGTATAGGTTCGAATCTCTTGAGCATTATTTTGATGGGATTAAAACTTCAATCGAGAATCAAGCCATTGATGGTTCTTATTATAACCCGTAAAAAATGGATTAATGTTATGTAGTCTGTGTGCTTGATTTGTTGTTGTTTTTTACATTTCTTGTGATCCCTTCCACTTTTTAGCACTTATCCATTTGTTCAAGTCTATTAGATGCTTAATGATGGTTTATAGGACTATATGTTTATGGAGGCGAGCTTTTACTTTAGAACTTGTTTATGCATCATTCGAAGTTATTTTCCTATTTTTGATATGTTTATTAAGTGGTTGTGTGAGATAGAGCGTAAAACGCACTCACATATGTATTTATAAAAATAAAAAAAAAAGAAAAAGAAAGAAAAAGAAAAAGAAATATATATATAATATAATAAGTTGTTTGACTAGTCGAATTTTGTGGCCTTTGTTGCTCGAGTTAATAGGCTCTTAAGGGTGTCTTTACACCTAGTGCCCTAAAGCCAACTGGTTTGGGAGTCATTAGCCAAACGCTAGTTACATGGACAACTCTGTATAGCCTAATAGAAGGAGAAATTTCACAAGTCAAGATTAAAATTTGAATTATCTATTGGGACTAGTGTAGAGTGGTGTATTATGCATGCTTTTGAAGTTTTTGATTTCTTTTATAAGGTAATTTGTTTACATAAGCTAATCTGAGTTTTAATTAGTTTTTTACAAATGGTGCACACACACACATGTGGATCATGAGTAATTTATGATTAACATATAGGTTGAAAATTCTAGACTTTGTGATATTTTGAAATCTTCTTATAGTTATAATTTGAATAATCTTTGTGGCCATTTTGTTTTTCATATCAATTCATTGCTCAAGTTCGTGTTATTTCTTTTTGTTTGTTTAGTTTGTCTTTGTTTTGCTTGAGGACAAGCAAAGATTTAAGTTTGGAGATATTTGATGACTGGTTTTTATACCTATTTATTTAATACCCTTGAACTTGATAATATTGTGAATTCTTTAGCAGTTTAGTTAGTTTTATATGTTTTTATATTATTATTATAAAATATGATGTAATATTAGTTTTATGTGTGTTATTTGTATTTTAGGTAATTCATATTATTTATATATATTTTATTTCTTTTAATTTGATTTTTGTAGGAAAATATGGTTGGAATGACATTTTGATAATTCTGCACAAAGGCAACCGCTGCAGCGGTGCCTTGCTAACGCCTCAACGGTAGTATAAATTAGAATCCAGCTATAGGTCTCACCACCGTGACGCCCAAAGCTTCTGCCCAGAATATTATAAAGGGACCGCCAAAGTGCTCCCCTGCTACCGCCGCGACGGTGGTACTGTTCATAGTCGGCAGATTCAGTTTTTAAGTCCATTTTCAACCCTAATTTTGATATCTTTCATTCCTTTTTCATTTGGGGCGAAAGAGAAAGAGACTAGGGCTTGAGAGAAGATGGGGAAATGTGGTTTTCCATGATGGGAAACCACTATACCTTTAATTCTTGATCCAATTCTCTCCATTTTTGGAATAAGTAACAATAAAGAAGATGAAGAGCAAGCTTGAAACCATTGATGGAGGCCATGGATGCTTGGGTTTAGGAGGTTTATGCTTGGATGACAATAAGTTATATCTTCTTAACTCTTTAATTCTCTTTGTCTTTCATTGTATTGGATTTCTTGATGGATTATTATGTATATTTGTTAAACTTCTTACATTGGAATCTAAGTATGCTTTTGAATACAATTTATTGTTGGAATTAATTTTCTCTCTTAATTGGCACCATGGATTGGATTAAGATGTTTAGTTTTTCATGTATTGATTGCTTGGCTTAATAATTAGTTTGGTCACCTATATGAAATTGACAAATGGATTGTAGTGTGTTGACCTAAATGTGATAATATGTGATTGTGCTATTCTACATGGTGGGGGTACATAATTTGCATATAAGATAGGAATATACTTGTATGCCATATACAACCAGTTAAGAACCTGAGCTTCATAACCCTTAATATAATTCTTATAGAAATATAGTGGATTATTTGGACTTGGGTATGCTTGCCAATAGAGGCATATAAGTACTGTAGTATTCTTGGTTGACCATTTGTTGGTTAAGGCCATATGAGTGGGTTATCATGTTTTGTGCTGATTGTTAACTGTTTAGCTTTGTAATCACTTTGGTAACTTGTATAAAATAGGAAGATGGATTATAAATTTTGACCTGAATATGTTAACATGTGTATGTTATTTGGTCTTAGGATTAAATTCATATTTTCTTGTAGGATAGACATATACCTACATGCCGTGTGTAGCCAATGTGAGAATCTGTGCTTAAAAATCCTGCATGTGTTAGTTCTCATAGAAATATAGTGAATTATATTGCTTGAATTTTTCTTGTCTGAATTCTGTCGAATGGGATATGTTTAGATGAAATATGTTTATATGTCCTTCACAAGAGGCGTATAGATACTTTTGTATTCTCGGTTAACCATTTATCGTGACCATATGATTGAGAGAAAGTTAAGAGATGAAAATGACGTGTTGGAAGAAATTGCAGACTTAGACTCACCTATCTTAATTGTTTTCTAGTTTAATTGATTAATTTACGTTATGTCCATTTATATTTTATTTTCTTCATTAAATCAAATGTTTGAACTAAGATTGGCTCGATGGAGTCGATATGAGAAATGATTAGAACTAATTCCTTGTGGGATCGAATTTTACTTTCACTTTATTACTTGTTGATCATGTATGCGTGCACACTATTTATTCGAATGAATTCGAGATTGGAATTTAGCTAATAAATAAAACATAAATAAATCAGTTCCGATTTTGCCCAACATTTTTGACAAGGAAAGAGTTTCAATAGATTCTGCAAAGGTGGAAGCGGTGATAAATTGGGAACAACCAAGGACGCCGATGGAGATTAGGAGTTTCTTAGGATTAGCTGGTTATTATAGGAGATTTATGTGACGCCCCGAGATCCCACATTCCTTAATTAAGTCCAATTATATCTGGATTACATAGTGATTAACTTAAAACCTTATTAACCGGGATCCCGTGCGTCAAACTTTGACCTTTGACCTTTAAAACCATTGAGTTGACCACAATTTCGGTCCATATATATTTTTTTAAACTTATTCTTACATTCCTTAAACCTGTCTCAGGATCGCAACGTTTACTTACCCTTTTCTAGAACCTAGGTCAACCAGTTGTTAAATTGTGACCTGGTCCATTACAATTATCGAATCATATATTTATGATTTACATAGTCTGTCACCAAACATTTCGTCATGAACTAATCATACATGGCCCCTTTTTTTTTATACCTGTTTTGCACCTGATTCTGTGCACGTATACCTGTACACATACATAACCTGCTTACATATATCATCATGTTCGCTTGTACCTATTCACATATCTCTGTACCATACATGTCCCGTCTGCTTATAACTGATCCATACACATGAGTTTATTACATATAATACTCATCTCACCATAATTCATAAACCTTACATTACTACTATCTTTCTCTGAATAAAGCATACATTCATACTAATCCATCTCAACAGATTTACAACATTTGCTTTACATACACATTTCGCATATAACAAATTACGTTCATGTTTATCCATGTATTTAGCACTCTGTACCTTTAGCTGCACCGGAACCTCCGGCTTTCTTGTGCTTTACCTGAAAAGTTAGTTTATAGCAAGAATGAGCATAAAGCTCAGCAAGTAATTCAGATAACACCTTTCATGATTACAGTTTATAATATGCGTCATGCATCTCTACTTTATCATGTTATACATGAATGCCATGTAATCCACTTAATAGTTAAATCAAATAGTTGCACGTAGGGCACGTTTCAAATCTTTTACTACTACACAGTTCACATAGAACAATAGCACCTTATAGTCTGAACACTTGCCTGGTCTGCATTTATTTACTTAACCTTTGTTGCCTCGCTTGGCCTTGTCAATCATTTCTTGCCTCGGGTTGCTAGTCCGAACCTTATCTGTCAATTCATAACTTATACATCAATATTGGATCATAAAACTTTACAATCTTAGTCAAACTTAACTTATAATTACACGACCCATCGTCCCTAATCATTTCACATTTGATGTATTATACCTTACATTGGTTAATAATACATCCTAGTTCGTTCCCGGCCTTTTTCATAACCTTTAGCATGCTTTAACTTAGCTTTAGGCATATTACATTATGCCATTCATTATCTCATTATACCTTAACACCCTTTACATAGTCCATTTTTATCAATCTAGGGTTTACATAACCTATCTCCATCATTTAGTATCAAAACATTTCATTTCGGGTCAAAAATATCATTTCTTTAAACTCTGGCAACCGCGGCCCCGACCGGCTTTTGGCCTAGAAATCCGCGGCCCCGGCCAAAACCTCTCAGTCAAATTTGGCCCCGGCCGTGGTTTTGCCTACAAAACCATGGCCCCGGCCGTGGTCCTCTTTTCTGCCAAAAAATTGAAAATTTGATTTTTGCTGCTGCTTTGGTGAATTTTAACTCCTTCACCATACATCCAATTAAGTTCAAATTTGGACCACATCTAGTCCTTACTACATAGTATTTTATAAAAATTTTACTTGCCTCATTTGGGTATTCAAAATCATAGATACAATTGCCCATAGGAGGGTTGTTCAACTAACTTTCAGACTTAGAAAATTTTCCAACTTTGAAATCCAACTTTGTGATTTTTGGCCACAAGCTTCAAAACTCAATTCCAACAATTGGCATCGTTCACATAACTTATATATGAGATGTCCCAACTTTTAAAATCATAAAACTTCGCACGAGGCGACTTTTGTCTGTTAAAATCCATTTCGAATCGGAACGATCGATTTCGATCGTTCGAATCGCCTTTTCGCTCAAATTTAAATCCGTTGATTCCCAAATCAACCTAAACACGTGTATTTACATTAACCTAGGCCATTTGAATTCATTTCACCTTTAAATTCTCAAAATTGCCAAAAATCACACCTTAGTTGGATTTTCATCAAAGCTTCCAAACTTTTCATGAATTTCTCATTTCCAAATCTTAGGCTATTCTTGGCCCCTTAATACAAAACTTGATTCTAACTTAACACATAACACATATAGCATATAATTGACTTGCATGATCCTTTAAAACGTTTATAACCTTTCATTTGAATTCTTTTTCCAAAATAACTCGTTTTAGGCATCGGCGAACGTTTTAAAACCTTTAAAATCCTCAATTGTCGCCATACGAACCGAATGACTTTCAAATCATTACTAACACATGTATTAACATCAAACTTAACTTTTTGGCATCATTAGATCACCAAGTACACATAATAGCCAAAATTGCATACTGATGGCATTTTATCAACTTTTCAAAACTTAACTTTTGAACCTCCTTTGAATTCTCAAGTCTAGACATCAAATACATCAACACTTGTTCAAATAACAACTTTACATAATCACAAAACACCTATGGGCATTTTCCAAGTCACTTTACAGATTATTATGTTATCTACACAAAAAGTATAGCCTAATATTCAATATTTCCCTTAAAATTCATAGTTTTCAACCCTTCATGCATCTTTTACTCTATCTAACATGAAATATTACATGAATCAAATATGTTCATACATCTCAACTAGGGTCTCATCCATTCTAACATCAATTAACACATGATCATGCCTTAAATCTTGATTTTTGGCTTGAAATCATACATGAATAGTATACCATCTTTGTTCTGTAACCTTCAACACTTAGGGTTTCATGATAGACCACATTTACAACATATCAATCATATAATCTTTACATCTAGCAACAAATTCATGCATGACTACTCTTATTCTTGAACATAATCACATAAACACAAAATTTTAAGGTTTAAACATCTTCTTACCTTCATGTTGCTCTCTTTCTTCTTATAATAACCCTTCTAAAGGTTTGATCATCCACTTTGATAGCTTAATCTCCATTCCTTGCTCACTTTTCCAGCAACTTCCTTGAACTTTCTTTAAACCCTAGCCTTTTCTCTCTTTTTCTTCCTTTGAGAGCTCCCTCACTTGCACCCTTCGAACATGCTGGAAAAATGACTAAGTTTGATGCATAAACATATACATATAAGTGTTGTATAAATCTCCAACACTTAACTCACCACTAGTTAACTAACTCATGCATGGTTAGGGGATAATTATGTCATTTCCTTTCCATCTTTAATGGCACAATGGACAATTCATACTACTAGGATACCATGGGCATTTCACAACTTAACAAGGGCACTTTAGTCAATTGTCAAAAATTTAGACAATTTATTTTCTAATTAACTCATAATTTGCTTACTTTTATTCCATTTCACTTCCTTTTTAATCCAACTTTGTTTCCATAACTTGAACTCATTCCACTATCAAATATTCCATAGTTTGCTTGTCCCAAATTACTTGACACCCTTCCAAATTTGCATTTCCTTGCTTAATAACAATAATTCACAACAATTACTAATTTTTGCATATCAATTCATACATAATTTTCTACAAACCATTTGGTTCCATATTCAATCAAATTTTAATATCCTACATCTCAATATAATCAAACTGCTCATCATTTCCATAAACTGCTTCCTCGAGAAGCGAGCATCGACCGAATTATCAAAATCCATCATCTTTCATCCTTTTAAACTCATAATACTTTCTTTACGACTTTACGTCTCTTGACTTATTTACATCAATCTCATAATGCTAATTCTTAACATACACACTATAAACTTTCCTTCCATACACTTTCGGGATATCACATTCTATATCTTCACATCGTATGCATGATTGTCTTAATTAAATCCTCTAATATCAATTCCTTAAGCAATTTCATTTATTCGCATATCATACCCTTAACATTCCATAAATCCTTAATAACCTAATTAGATCATACAATTCCTTTCTCACTGCACATACATACTTACTTTACCTCGTCATTATCATACATTCGCCTCTCCAGGCCCATTCATTCCTTGCTATTAACATTCATAACTAAAGCCTCAATTCACATATATATTCCTTATTTCCATCATTTCCAAACTTTGAATCCTTCTTTATATATCTTGCCATATATACATATATACATACATTCAACCTACCACATAGGTCATATATAACATATTGATTAAATAATAATTCTTATTTAATCTCCTTTATAAATTTTTGTCATTCAACAATAGGTTTTTAACTATTAACCTTTATTTAATTAATCATAATCCTCATTTAAAATTCTGTAAAATCTTGAGGTGTCACAATTTATCAAGGATTTTTTAAAAATAGCAACGCCGTTAACAAATTTGACAAGGAAGACTATAAAGTATGTATGGACGGGGAAGTGCGAGAAAATTTATAAGGAGTTGAAGAAAAGACTTAGTGAGGCACCTGTGTTGACTTTATCAGACAATACGGGAGGTTTTACGGTTTATAATGATGCATCACACAAGAGACTAGGTTGTATACTTATGCAAAACGAAAAGGTCATTGCGTTTGCATTTGCGTTGCGTTTGCGTCAAAACAATTAAAGAATTATGAGAAGGGATACCGTACCCATTACTTGGAGTTGGCAGCGTTAGTGTTTGGTCTTAAAATTTGGAGGCATTATTTGTGTGGAGGAAAATGTGAGATATTCATAGACCATAAAAGTCTGAAAGTATATTTTCACACAAAAAGAGTTGATCATGAGGCAAATGAGGTGGTTGGAATTGATCAAAGATTACGATTGTTTATATCATCCCAACAAAACTAATGTAGTAGCAGATGCTCTAAGTAGAAAGAGTAGAGAGAAATTGTTTGTATTAACAAACCAGGAAGAACTAGTAAAACAAATGGCTTGAATGGAGTTGGAGGTGAAAAATCTTAAAGAATTGGAAGAAAAATTGGTAGAGATGGAAGCAAACCCAAACTTATTAAACAAGATTAAGGAGGCTCAAGATAAAGATGAAGAATATAACAGAATAAGGAAGAGAATGATCGATAGGAAAGAGTTCAAGTTCAAAGTTGATAGTAAAGGGTTGCTAAGGTTTAAAAATCGAGTTTGGGAACCGTTAGTGCCTAAATTGTGAGAAGAGATTTTGTAAGAAGCTCAGAGTACGAGATACTCGATACATCCGAGAAGCACGAGGATGTATCAAGATCTACATCAGCATTTTTGGTGGCCGAATATGAAAAGAGAGGTTGCAAAATATATTAGTCGATGCCTAACTTTTCAGAGGGTAAAGGCAAAACATCAAAGACCAAGCGGGTTATTACAGCCGTTAGAGATTCCTGAATTGGAAATTAGAGCATATCACGATGGATTTTGTGGTAGGACTTCTAGCAACACAAAAGGGATACGACGCTATTTGGGTGATTACAGATCGACTAACAAAGTCAGCGCACTTTTTGTCGATCAAAGTTAGGTTTAATTTAAATCAGTTGGCCAAGTTGTATAGTAAAGAGATATTTCAAGACATGTAGTGCTGGCATCAATTGTGTCAAACAGAGATTCGTACTTCACATCAAATTTTTGGAGGAGTCTTCAGGAAAGAATGGGGACACAGTTAAGATTGAGTACAACGTATCATTCACAGACTGATAGACAAAGTGAGAGAATAATTCAGACATTGGAATACATGCTCAGAGCCTGTGTGATAAATTTTAAGGACAGCTGGGAGGATCATCTACCTTTAGTTGAATTTGCATATAATAATAGTTATCATATGAGCATAGACATGCCGCCTTATAAAGCATTGCATGAGAGAAAATGTAGAACATCTCTATGTTGGGATAAAATGGGAGAAAAACGACTGTTGGGGCCAGAATTGGTTCAACAGACTGTGAAAATTATCAGAGTAATAAGAGCTTGTCTTGTAATAGCTTAAGACCGACAAAAGAAGTATGCAAATTTACATCATTAGAAGCAAGATTTTGAAGTAGGAAGTTTTGTATTTTTTAAAGTGTCTCCCTAGAAAGGAAAATTTCGATTTGGAAAAAAAAAATTAAGTCTGTGGTTCATAGGACCATGCAAAATATTGAAGAGAGTTAATGAAGTGGCGTACAAGGTAGCTCTACCTCTTGAACTGGAGCATATTTATAATGTATTTCACGTGTCAATGCTGCGGCCATACAAGCCTGATTATAAGCATGTCATATCCTATGAGCCGATCCAAGTTGAGAAAGACTTATCATATTAAGAAATTCATGTTCAAATATTAGATAGGAAAGAACAAACTTTAAGGAATAAAGTTATACATTCTGTCAAAGTGCTTCGGAGGAACTACAATCTCGAAGAAGTTACATGGGAACTTGAAGAAAAGATGAGTAATAATTATCCGAATCTTTTTAAGTAACCTTGAATTTATAATGCTGGAGACAGAATTCTTAAAAGCGAGAAGAGAAATTAATAACCATGAATTCTAAGTTACAGTGTAATTGTAATTATTAAATAATTATCATTGAAGTAAATTTTTATATTAATTTATTATACTTTTATGAGATTGAATGAATATATCAAGGTAATTGTGTATTTATTAAAGTGTATCAAGGTAAGATAATTAATGAAGGAATTAATTAAAAAAGAGTTCAAGTAATAAAATTAAGGCAACATAGTAGCCCCAATTATTTAAATGAGTCAAGTCTAATTGGATTATGGGTTTTAACCTAATGGAATTATTAATTAAGGTCCAAATGAATTAAGTTGGTAGCCCAAATAATTAATTTATAGATAGTCCATGTAATGTATACTTGTATGTATTAATTGGTAGCCCAATTGGATTAATTAATTGAGCCCAATAGAATTAATTCTAGAGTCCAATGTGGAGCCCAATGTGAAGTCAAAAGTTGGTTGGGGCACTTTGGGGTACCATATGTGGGTAGATTTCAAATTTCATGTTGCTTGATTTTAGGTTCAAAGGAGTACTGTAGTTATTGAACAAATCTACTAACTCCTGCCAACTCTTGTACTTGTGTAAGTAAAATCCCTAAAATCTAACTAATTTAAATTTAAAAGATAAGATGAATTGGGAATTTTGTAGACTTATACATTGTATATGTATACATTTTGGATGAGGAGTTTATTCTATAAATAGGGACCTTTATTGTGTTGTAGAGAGTTTGTTCATTTGTTCACTAAGTTCCTAGAGAGAAAAATAGAGAGAAAACTCTAGAGCTTTAAAAGAAAAGCTAGAGAGTCTTGTGAGTGGTGAGCTAGATCATCAAGAGTGAGTATAGTTAGTGTAGATTAAAGAGTGAAAGTGGAGTCTTCATATCATACTTTGGAAGAAGAAGAAGAAGAAGAAGAGCATCCAAGCTTAGAAGGTTAAAAAGTTTTCTATTCTTAAAACTCTTTCATTTCTATAGTTAATATTTGTTATATAAATATTTGTCATGGTTGGATGTAGGAGAAATTTATGTGTGGTGGAGCTATGGTGAGCTTGAAGATATAAGGATGGGATTTTGACGATGAAAATGTGTTTATGTATACTCAATGTATTTTTTATGGTCAAATTGCATTTTCTATGGTCAATATATAGTTTATATGGTCAATATATATATTTAATAGTTCAAAATCTATTTTGAAGCTCTACAATAGTAGATCTAATATAAAATAAAGCATTAAGAGAAATTGTAATATAAAGTCTTTAAAATCTGGTATTAATTCTTGTCATTAGATAAATTTAGTTGTTAGTTTAATTAGATTTTACTTCATAGTTTTATTCAATTGTTTAAATTAAATTAATTTTATTTATAATTAGTAATTAGTGAATAATTATTAATAATTCTCTGTGGGAACAATACATTTCTTGCCACTATGTTACTGTTCGATTACGTATATTTGCATGTATTTCCTATGTTAAAAATAGGCAAACAAGTTTTTGTTTGTATGATTTCTCTGACTCATATGCTAGATCTATAAGTCATGAACAAAGCTGTAATAGCCCCGAAATCCCATCATTTTCTAATGGCAAACTCGTGCGTTAAAACATAACATTTATCTTTAAAAGCACATCATCAAATCATAATACAGTTCATAAACCTGTTTATTTAACTTACATTCATCATCTGTCTCAGAATCATAACATTCACATTCTATACATTAGAACTCAAGTCATACATACATAAATCGTGACCTAATATATTACATTTCAAAATCATATATCTTTTGATTTATCTTCATTTAACCTGTGAATACCATCACCATACATAACTGTCCATACATATACAAGCTTACAATATCCGTTCCATACAAGCGAGTTTATTACATATAAGACTCGACTTCCACTAATATATTAATCATATCTCATTATAACATTTATTTGAATACAACTTACATGCATTGCTATCTTTATGGATTTACAAAACGCACATTTCTTTATTAACAACAAAGTTTTATATTAAAACTAAGACGTTAATTTACTTATACCTTTATAGGATTACATTTACTATTGACTTGCCACTTTACACAAAGTAAACATTACATATCAAGTCCCTTATGCTTTTCTAAACATTTAGCATTTCTTACTTTTTAGCTTTACTGGAACCTCCAGCCTTCTCATACTTTACCTAAAAATGTTAATTTATAGCAAGAGTGAATACAAAGGCTTAGCAAGTCTAACAGATAACAAATTTCGTGCTTGCAGTTCATATACATGCGTCATACCTTCTTTACTTTACCATGATGTGCATTTTTTTTAAGAAATAATGTCACATATTGTATTTAACAGTTAAAACACATAGTTACACGAAGTGCATATTTCAAAACATTTAATGTCACATGGTCCGTCAAATAGTTCACGTAGAATAATTATTACATTTTAACAAGTTCTGAAAAACTTTTCTGTTATGCATTACCCACTTAACCTTTACGTTCCTTGAATGTCTTTTATATCCTTCATCGCGTCGAGTTGCTAATTCGAACTCTATCTGTCAACATACAATCTGTATATCATTATAGGATCATAATATGTCTCATACATTCTTTAAACTTAATCCATACTTACTGGACCACTAGTCTCTAATCATTTTCACATTTGATGTATTGCACCTTACATAGATTAATAACACATCATAATTCATTATCGATCTTTTACACAAACATTATCATGCTTTTACTTAGCTTTTGGTTATGTTAAATTATACCGTTTCTTGTTTTATTATGCCTTAATACCCTTTACATTGACTATTTTTTTTTTTTATCAATCTAGGGTTTACATAATCTATCTCTATCATCCCACATTAAAACATAGCTTTTTCGACACAATTTTTTTTTGTTAACAGTAACTTCGCCCCGGCGGTGACTGAATTCATTGGCCGCGGAGTCTTCTCAGGTCACCTCGCCTTAGCGAGATGTTTAATGCAAAACATCTTGCCTAGACGCAGTTCCGTAGAATCCAAAAATCTAATTTTTATACTACCTTTGCTGATTTTTAACTCCCTCATCTTACATCTAATTAAACTCAAATTTGAACCATAGCTAGGTCTTACTATATAGTATTTTACAAAAATACTACTTGGCTTATTTAACTTCTTAAAATTCTCGAAGCAATAGCCCGTAAGAGGGTGTTTCAAAATATTTTTACACAGACTATTTTTTGACATTTTTCGTCGTCAACTTGTGATTTTTTGGCATTCATTTCCAAATTTCATTCAAACACTTGATATAGTCTCTATATATGATATAAGACATGTTTAGACCTTAAAACAACTTAGCTTTTCACAAGGCGGAATTTGTCCGTAAAATTCGTTTTAGGTCGAAACGATTGATTTCATTGCTCGAAACGCATTTTCGTTCTAACTTTCATCCGTTGACTACTAAATCAATGTAGACACGTGTAATAACATAAAATTAACTCATTTGACTTTATTTCACCATTAATTACTCAGAATTGCCAAAAATCACCTTTAAGTTGAATTTTCATCAACTTTACCAAACTTTTCTTAAAAATTCATTTTTAATTCCTTAGACTTCATTTCTCATACACTCATTAAAGAGTTCATTTATAACTTTTGTAGACTTATATCATACTTATATGAATTGTTAAAAAGTCATTCACCTTTAAAATATGTTTACATTAGCATATTACCATTTTAGGTAGATTTATCCTTAAAAATCATGCTTTATATACTTTTTAAGTATTTATCATTATATCTTTCATGAAAATACTCTTCATATACCTATGTTCAACCTTATAGCTCAAGGTTTCACCATAATCTTTCAACTCTAGACACTTATTCTTCCATAAATCATACTATTAGCTATACATACATGTAGAGACATACTTAAACTAGAGTTTTAAGTTTGGAAAACTTTTAAACCTTTATGGACAATCAATCTTCTTACATAGAAAGCTTTGCCATGTCGAGGCCTTCATCTTTTCTTCTTGTTCCATGATCATCCAACCATCATAGCTTCCTTGATTTCAAGCTTTTCACCTTTTCTTTCATGGCTTCCTTATCTCTCTCTCTCTCTCTCTCTCTTTATCTCAGGGCTAATTTTTAGCAAAATGAAAATGAAGGAGAAGAGCTCTTGCTTGATTTTTATGAGACTTAACCCAAATTGGGTTAAAATTAACTTAATCATGGCTAATTCAACCCAAGGGCATTTTGGTTATTTTACATAATTAATGAAGGGCATTTTTGACATTTAACCTCTTGGTACACAATGGTCATTAATTAATTTATCAAGGGTATTTTGGTCATTTTGCCCTTTAGGACACAAATGTCATTAAATAATTTGTTAAGGGCAATTTGGTCAAAAGCCAAATTGACTAGATTTTTCATTTTCATGCAATTTTCTTTTTAAGTAAACTTTTATACTTTCCACTCATTAATTCATTTCATGCTCATTTAAATTAATTTTTCTTTCAATTGACCGACTAGGTCATTCGTTTTTCACTGTGCTACGTTCACGTAAACTCATTTTATAGGTTTATTAGTCATTTAATCGCAAACCGACTAAATAACTTCTTTTAACTAAAATTACATTTCTAGTTTGCTACGATCCTTCTTGGTTCTATATTTAATTAATTTATATTCCCGTCACTTCAAATCATCGAAATGCTCACATTTTTCATTTAACCGTTTTCTCGAAAAGTGAACCCTGTTCGGATTACCAAAATCCACTCATTTTACCATTTAAGCTTATAATACCCTTTTACAACTTTTTAAGTCATTCTATTCATTTACATTATACACATATATTAATTTGTATCATACACATTTTTAACTTGTTCTACTCCTAATTGGGAGTATCATCTTCTGTATTTATACACTGCATAACTACTTAATTCAATTCAATCAATTATCATTGATTCATTAATAAATTTTAGATTTTTAAATTTCAAAATCTTTATTTTTCAGTTAATTCCTAATATACAGATTAGGTTAAACTGCTTCATTATTTCTGCACATTCTAACATATCTTATATTGTCATTCTCGTAACCTAGCCTCTCAAGACCTATTCATCAAGCTGGTTGTTAATTATCATAACCTAAGCTCAATTTACACTTTTATTCAATCATTTTCATTTATTCTCTAAGTCTTAACTTTATATTCATTCTTAGATCAAATATATACATATTTATACATTTAATCTACCACATTCTGACACAACACAATATCTTATAATAATTATTTTCTAACTAACTAATCGTAGTTACTCTTTTCTATCATTTGCATATTAAATCCATTCTATTTTCATTAAATTATAATAAATTATATTTATTATAATTTTCTCATATATCAAGTCACTAATGTACCTTAAATTAGTGATTGTTCCTCATAACCTCTATAGACCCCATTTTTACATCAAGAGTCCCTCTTTACCAATTCAACCACATAGAACATTCTTAACACATTAATTAACTAATAAATTAAATTTAATCTCTTATTTACACTGTGACGCCCCCAAATTTAGGCTCTTTGAACCTCGAATTTGGAGCTCATTGCTCATACATTTTACTTTCGTTTACCGATACTCAAAAATTACTAATAATATATATTACATCCGTTAATATTCAAGTTAATACAAAATATACCTACCAAATCCCTAGGGTCATCAACCTTTACGTATATACAGCATTACTAGGATAAGTATTCCACATCTACAGTCACAAAATGGATTTAAAACTACCAGCGGGGAACAGTTCATCATTTCTTCATTTCGACATCTTTCCTCTGCCTTTGTCTTTCTTATTTATACCTTCAAATTTAACATCTTTGTCTGCGACACATTAATCAGGCAAGAATGATCAACCGAAGGGCTCAGTAAGTATACTGAATTAAATAACAATGCATCATGAGAAAAAGAATTTATAACAATAATTTAACATGATTTTATTTCACATGAAAGCAAATAACTGAGGGAATTATCCTTTGAAATATGATAAATGAGGATCATACTGAGGGTCACAAGACCATTGAACATAGGTTAATCAATGGTAACAGTGATAACCTGTATGTGTCATAAAGACCATAAAACCTTAAACCCGTACTCGAGGTGATCGGCCTCTTATACCTATGATTGTGCAGATCATATTATCGCATATCGTGGAGTATCGGAATTTAAAGCATCTAACAAGCTATATCCCCTGAAACAGGGTTGTTCATCTCATTTTCTAGGAGTCCGCACCAAAACAATTTGGTTTGGCTTAACATTTAACAATAAAAAGTAATTTGAAATTCAATTGTATCATGAGTCTAGCCGAATAAATGGCATAGACTCATAATCATCAACTCGCTTATCAACAATTATGATTCGTTAAAATTTTCATTTAAGAGTGAATGTGTGTAATATCCCAGATATTTACAAGATTTGTAAATAAGATTTTAAATATTAATTAAAAGTTATGGTTTAAAACCTAGAGTTGTAGAAGTGAGATGTGTAGAAAATGGGTGAACATTTTTTTTTTAACATAATATATTTGTTAGAAATTAAATGTGGAAATATTTTAATGATGCATGTAGAGAATTTATTAAGGAAATAAATTCAATTGAGAAGTGAATGTGGTTATATTAATATATAAACCTAAAGTGTGATTGTCAGCCAAATAAGAAGATGAGTAAATTAATACTCAATAAAATTAATAAATTAATTAGTTTAAATATGAAGTAAAGAGGAAAGTCATGAAATATAATTAATTAATTTAATTATATTAGTTATTGAGTTAAAGTTATAGAAGAGCTAGAATTATTGCCTAGGATGACACTAATAAGAAGTGATTAATTAAGTAATTAGCTTAATTATTAAGTTGTTATATAGCATCCATTAATGGATTTAAAACAAGCCTAAGATGGGAATACTTTCATGAAGGTAGGTAATTAAATAATAAGCCCAAATGTTATGTTAATTAATAGTCCAAGAGGTAATTAATATAAGTCCAATTAAATTATGTTGGCAAGTATTGTGATAGTCCAATTAAATTAACTACTAAGCCTAAGTTATAAATGATATGTGAATTGTGTTGGGTAGCCCAAGTAATTAAATAAGAAAGCCCAATGCAAGGTAAGCTATGTAGCCTAAACACTTAAAAGTCAAATGTTGGTCAAAGTGTGGGGAAATATTATTGAGTGTAGAGAATTAACTAATGTAGGGTAAGTTGAATAACCCTAGTTGGTAGACAAGAGAGAGAGCATTAACCAAACATTGGTTAATTGCTAGGTAAATATGTATGATGATGAGAATTAGCCATGTATGAGTTAATTGTGTAACCCAATGTAGGAATAACTATATGGGTATGGGTAATTATATTATAAACCCAAGTTAATGATAAAAGGTAGTTAATGAATTAAATTGAATCAAGTCAAAGTACTTGTATTAATGTGTATTAAAATTAGCACTACCGCCGCAGCGGTAAGCTTCATCGCCGCAGCGGTAAGCTTCATCGCCGCAGCGGTGAAACTCTCTAGAATGTGAAAAATAGAACTACCGCTGCAGCGGTAGGTTTCACCGCCGCAGCGGTGAAACTTTTTGGAATGTGAAAAATAGAACTACCGCCGCAGTGGTAGTAATCACCGCCGCAGCGGTGGTACGGACTGTTTGAAATTTTACTTTGAATAAGTTAATTTAGTAACCCAATGTGGTAGATTAATTTAATGCAAGTCTACTTGGAGTATGTTATAAGTCCAAGTAATGTTTTAATCTAGGTCAAATGAATTTACCTAGTAGTCTATGTAATATTTGAACAAGCCTAATGCTTGTTTTAATTAAATGTAACATAGGGTATGTAATGTTAGCCCAATGTAATAATTAAATTGAGCCCAAATCAATTAATTGGATGAGCCCAATATATTAAATCATAGAGTCTAATGTGGAGCCTAAATGGTAGTCAAAGTTGTGGTCAATATATATATATATATATACAGCGCGTGAAGTTTAAATTAAACATTTAAACAGAGTAAAGAAATAAGTAAGAAGATGACCGGTGTAATCAAGTGATTCTTTCTTTCTTTATATATACATTGGTGGAAGGTTTACAAGATAAATGGAAGACAGAAGTATGGAAGACTTCTGCTTCATCTTACTAGAAGAAGGAAGCAACAAGCTTCTTCTTCGTTTACTAGAGAGAGAAGGTAGAGAGAAGGCAGAGCGAACCTCCTAGTGAGGCTGTTCTGTCTAGAACAAAACCTATCGAACTCTAACACTTGAGTTCGTTTAAATAGAAAACTGAAAAGTAAATTACTATTGAATCACGCAGGATTGACTATTACATTTGCTGGAGTAAAAGTAATTTACTAAAGTAAGAAACATTTTACATTTACTAAAGTGAAAGTAAAAGTAAAAGCAAAAGTAAAAGTTAAAAGTAGATTCCTCCTTTAACTTTTACTTTTGTTGATTGACTGGGGGACAGCATCTGCTTTTGCTTTATGCTATCTGGAGACTTTGTCAGATGCATGCGTATCTGATGATGACTGTGGGGCCCGTGGGGCCAGCTGATGATGACTGCGGGGCCCATGGGGCCAAGTCGTCTGACTGGAGGTCCGACTCCTTCTGCTCTTCTGGTCCGACTCCTTCCGGTGCCGGAGGGTTCTGTTGATCTTCCTCTCAGATAGATCACCATCCCCATACTGCTCTGATACCATATGACAACGCGTGAAGTTTAAATTAAACATTTAAATAGAGTAAAGAAATAAGTAAGAAGATGACCGGTGTAATCAAGTGATTGTTTCTTTCTTTATATATACATTGGTGGAAGGTTTACAAGATAAATGGAAGACAAAAGTATGGAAGACTTCTGCTTCATCTTACTAGAAGAAGGAAACAACAAGCTTCTTCTTCGTTTACTAGAGAGAGAAGGTAGAGAGAAGGCAGAGCGAACCTCCTAGTGAGGCTGTTCTGTCTAGAACAAAACCTATCGAACTCTAACACTTGAGTTCGTTTAAATAGAAAACTGAAAAGTAAATTACTATTGAATCACGCAGGATTCACTATTACATTTGCTGGAGTAAAAGTAATTTACTAAAGTAAGAAACATTTTACATTTACTAAAGTGAAAGTAAAAGTAAAAGCAAAAGTAAAAGTTAAAAGTAGATTCCTCCTTTAACTTTTACTTTTGCTGATTGACTGGGGGACAACATCTGCTTTTGCTTTATGCTATCTGGAGACTTTGTCAGATGCATGCGCATCTGATGATGACTGTGGGGCCCGTGGGGCCAGCTGATGATGACTGCGGGGCCCATGGGGCCAAGTCGTCTGACTGGAGGTCCGACTCCTTCTGCTCTTCTGGTCCGACTCCTTCCGGTGCCGGAGGGTTCTGTTGATCTTCCTCTCAGATAGATCACCATCCCCATACTGCTCTGATACCATATGACAATGCGTGAAGTTTAAATTAAACATTTAAACAGAGTAAAGAAATAAGTAAGAAGATGACCGGTGTAATCAAGTGATTCTTTCTTTCTTTATATATACATTGGTGGAAGGTTTACAAGATAAATGGAAGACAGAAGTATGGAAGACTTCTGCTTCATCTTACTAGAAGAAGGAAGCAACAAGCTTCTTCTTCGTTTACTAGAGAGAGAAGGTAGAGAGAAGGCAGAGCGAACCTCCTAGTGAGGCTGTTCTGTCTAGAACAAAACCTATCGAACTCTAACACTTGAGTTCGTTTAAATAGAAAACTGAAAAGTAAATTACTATTGAATCACGCAGGATTCACTATTACATTTGCTGGAGTAAAAGTAATTTACTAAAGTAAGAAACATTTTACATTTACTAAAGTGAAAGTAAAAGTAAAAGCAAAAGTAAAAGTTAAAAGTAGATTCCTCCTTTAACTTTTACTTTTGCTGATTGACTGGGGGACAGCATCTGTTTTTGCTTTAAGCTATCTGGTGACTTTGTCAGATGCATGCGCATCTGATGATGACTGTGGGGCCAGCTGATGATGACTGCGGGGCCCGTGGGGCCAAGTCGTCTGACTGGAGGTCCGACTCCTTCTGCTCTTCTGGTCTGACTCCTTCCGGTGCCGGAGGGTTCTGTTGATCCTTCCTTTAACTTTACTTTACGCTGATTGACTGGGGGACAACATCTGCTTTTGCTTTATGCTGTCTGGTGACTTTGTCAGATGCATGCGCATCTGATGATGACTGTGGGGCCCATGGGGCCAGCTGATTATGACTGCGGGGCCCGTGGGGCCAAGTCGTATGACTGGAGGTCTGACTCCTTCTGCTCTTCTGGTCCGACTCCTTCCGGTGCCGGAGGGTTCTGTTGATCTTCTTCTCAGATAGATCACCATCCCCATACTTGCTCTTCTGGTCCGACTCCTTCCGGTGCCGGAGGGTTCTGTTGATCTTCTTCTCAGATAGATCACCATCCCCATACTATGATGACTGTGGGGCCCGTGGGGCCAGCTGATGATGACTGCGGGGCCCGTGGGGCCAAGTCGTCTGACTGGAGGTCCGACTCCTTCCGGTGCCGGAGGGTTCTGTTGATCTTCTTCTCAGATAGATCACCATCCCCATACTGGTGAGTGGTGAAAGCCCGTACTTTTGGTTCTCTAGTTTTACTCTTCTTGTCCTTCCGCCTTCTTGGTATCAGAGCCAAGTTATGTTTATGTGTTATCAGTGTTTTGATTTGCTATTCATATTTATGTATCTATGCTTCTACTGTCCACGTCTGTTCCTCTATCCTTTGATCACCTTCCTTACAGTAGACCACCTTGATGTTTTCCGAAGCAGTCGTAAGTCTCTTGGATTGAGCAGTGATTCTGCAATTACAGGAATGATCACTACGGTCTGTGTCTACATATGTAAGTGGGTCTGTATCTTAGACATAGTGGTAGCAGCAGATAAGTAAAGCAAAAGATGTGTTTATATGATTGTTATTTCATTTCATTACTTAGTACATATTCATTTCTTGATCTCTATTCCTTTTATTTTAGCAGTGGCTTCTTTTGAAGTATCACATGCAACGAGAATCCACCTTTGTGGCTCCTAAATCCCTCAACTAAGGATTTAGTATCTCGGATTTCTATCAATCCTCCTTGTGCAGAATAGAAGACCAGCCTTGTAGAATGGGTTTTTAAAATTTTTATGAATCGTTTATTCAGATCTAATTCTTCAGTCAGCTCTAGATCTTCTTTATCTTCTATTCCTGACATAGTGAACCAAGAAGAACATAGTTATGAAAACCTTAGTCAAGATTTGGGAAACTGGAATATCCCCAGTATTTCTCCTAAAGAAATTTATCAGTCTACCTTTTTAGATAATTTCAAGTCAGACTATAGTGTTAAAACTGTTGAAAAAATTTATGCTATTAATAAAGATCATGAAACTTGTAGTTTGCTCACTACAGAAGTCATCAACAAACAACGAAGAAAAGGGTACAACTTTATCCATATCGTATTAATTCAAGTTGCTGTTAACCCTTTAAGTATTAAAGGAATAAATTCAAGTATCTTGTTGTGTCTTAGAGATGCTAGATACTTAAACTTTCATCCAATTATCTTAGGAATAATGGAATCTAGTTTGCACATTGGACCCGTCCATTTTAACTGCTTCCCAGATTTTACATTAAGCCTAAGTGACCCTCATTTACTAAAAGCTTTAACTCTGAATATTAAAACTGCTGGTGAGATTACTCAGATGATTGAAGGATCTCAAGCTTTAGCATTAATATACAGAATTTATTATAAAACAATGAAAACCAATTTAAATGTAAAAGCTTTAAGTAAAAGTCCTAAAGACAAAACTATTTTAATTCAAAGTAGTACTTTGGATTTGCTGGAGGAGCCAACATTTTCCAATTAGACTGGAGAAATAGGAGTAGGAGGAAACTACTTTTGAACTTGTTGGGCAATTCGATCAATGTCAAATTTATCCCACCATTTAATAAAAAAGATTCTGGTAACTGATGGAGGTTGAGAAGAAGCAGGAAGGTTATACTGCCATTTCAAAATCCAAGGAATTTTATATTTACTAGAAAAACGGAGCAGTACCGGGATACCTTCCATTTTAGGGTTATATGGAGATTTATTACTAAAATGATTTATCTGAGTACGAAGAGACTCAGGGATAAGTTCAGTAGAAAGGCCATATCTGGACCACCAAAGGGTGAACCAAATCGGGATCTGACTTTTGAATTTGTGGTCAAACTGGATGAACCAAGAGTGACTGAAATTGGAGCTCTGGTAAAGAAAGATCTTATACCAAGCGTCCATGTAATCAAAATAACAGAAATAGTTACTAAAAGAGGATTCGAGACCTTCCTCAATAACTCTTAAATCAGAAAGACGATTGGTATATCGGTGATTCTCCCAATCCTCCCCCGAAATAATTTTTTTAATATAAAGAGAGTGAAAAATAATTTTTGAACTGTCATTTTTATCAAAAATTGGTTTAATATTGACAGAGTCAGTTTTTATTAAAATATTTTTATAATAAGTAAGTGTCTTTTGAGTCCATATAAGGCTCAACATAGAAGAGGTTTACTTCATAATTAGGAATATATTGGGAAGTGGGTTTGAATTGACTGGTCTTTTGAATCTGGGATGGGGCTTGGGATTCAAAAGGATCATATGGCTTAGGCTGACTTGCAAGGGCTGAGCTATAGGGTTTAGGAATTTGTCCTAAAACCTGGAATTGGGTGGTAGGAGGTCTAACTGTATAACTTGGATAAGGAATTGGAACCATAGTTCCCTTACCAAACTGTCCTAAGACAGGAGTTTTACTAGGCTGCCCGGAGGCAGGAGCTTTACCACGATCTTTCTTCTGTTTCTCTCGCTCACTCATTTTTAGTCCCTGTTTGGATAAATTCTCTAGTCAGGAAATCTGGGATAGAGTTTTGACTTCCTTTAATATATTCTATATCAAAATCAAAAATAGATAAAATAGCTTGCCATCTAGCAAAAATTTGTTTAGAGGCAATATTTTCAACATCTTTTTCTAAAACATATTTTGCAGATTTGCAATCAATTCTGACTAGAAACTTTTGATTTAATAAATCACTTTGAAATTTATTAATGCATGAAACTAAAGATAAAATTTCCTTTTTAATAGTTGAATAATTGAGCTGAGTTGGATTCCAATCATGAGAGTAAAAACAAACAATTTGCTCAGAAGAAGTAGGGGTTAATTTTTGCTTTAGAATACCTCCAAAGCCAATTTCAGAGGCATCAGTTTCAACTATTTTAAAAGCTGTAGGATTAGCAATTCCTAGATAAGGAAGAGTCTTAACATGCTTTTTTAATTCTTGGACAACAGAAGTATGAATATCTGTCCAAGGAGGGGGATTAATGTTTAGTCTATCAAAAAGAGGTTTGCATATAATTCGCAGATTTTTATAGAACTCACTAATATAATTTAGAGAGCCTAAAAATCTTTGAAGTTGATTTTTGTCAGTAATGACATCCGGGAATTTACTAGCAAATTGGATAGCTCTATGAATGGGGTAAATATAACCATACTGGATATTGAGGCCAAGGAATTTTACTTGAGTTTGGAACAAACTATATTTTAACTGGGATAGAACTAAACCATTAGTCTGAATAGTTCTAAAGAATGAATTTAGGTGTTTCCAATGTTCTTCAATAGAGTTTGAAAAAATTAGAACATCATAAATATAAACAATTGCAAAATGACTGAAAGGGTTCAGAATATCATTCATAGTATTCTGAAATTCACTAGGGGCATTCTTAAGGCCAAATGGCATGACATTCCATTCATAGTGACCAAAAGGTGTGGTAAAGGCTGTCTTAATCTACTAATTAAATCTTTTTTATTTGGTAATGGATACCTAATCCATTCTAGAACTTTATTTAAAGGTTTGTAATTAATAACAAGTCTAGGAACACCTCTTTCTATTTCAGAATTCTTATTGACATAGAAAGCAGGGCAAGACCAGGGGGATTTACTTTTTCTAATTAAACCTTTGGCAAGTAAATCATCTATTTCTTTTTTACAGAATTCCATTAACTCATGATTCATTTGTATAGGTCTAGCCTTAGTAGGAATTAAATGTTCCTTGAATTCCTTAGCATAAGGTAGCCTAACAATATGCTTTTTTCTGTGCCAAAAAGCATGAGGTAAATTGGAACAAACATTTTTATTTAAAAGATCCTGAAATTTTTTTATTTTTCTTTGGACTTCAGGATTTTTTAATTGCTCCTCCACTCTTTTATAATTGATTTCATTTTTTAAATAACTTAAGTGCTGGGTTTTACTATTTAAAATATTCAAATGTTTAGTAATAGACTGTTCTTGAATACTCCTAAGGTCTCTCTATTTAGGTTCAGTAATGAATCTAAAGGTGACCTTCTGCCCAAGGTGATTACTAGACAATCCCTTGGTAGTAGTAGTAAAAGGATATAATAAATATATAAATGGTAACCCTAAAATTATTTTGTCAGTCATGTTTCTGATTAAAACAAAGGATGTTTTAAAACAAACATTATCTTGACAAATATGAACTTTAGACAATTTATATTTTATTTCCATTTGACTACCATTAGCGGAGCTAAGTCTTTCACTAGTTTTTTCATAAAACCTTGTAGGAATTAATCCTTCTTGAATACAGTTAAGGTCATCACATGTATCAACAAGAGCAGGAAGTTCCAGAGTAAAGGTTTTATTAATAACTAATGTTATATTAATATACCATTTTTGAATAGTAATATCTTTTAAAAATTTTAAAGAATTACCTTGTTCAATTAATTCGTACTGAGAATTTGAAGTTTCAGCTTCATCCTTAAATTCTTTAGGTGAAGTGGGTTCCTCTTCTTCTTCATCACTACTGCTCTCATTGACAGCAATAATATTACTTAGTTTAATCTTTTCAATTTCTTATTTCAACTCAGAAATTTCTTTCTTCATATTTTTTACTTCAGAATGTAATTCTGGTAAAGTTATTTCTTTAACAGGGTTCTTAAATCTTTCAAGAGTTTTATTAAGGCTAAAAACAGGCTTTTCTTTAACCTTATTAAGCTTATCAGCAGGATTATCTTTTATTAACAAATCTTTTAATTGTTTAGTATATCTTTTCTTTAATTTAGGGTCAGTAATTTTACCTATTAATTCTATAAGTAAGTTTTGTTCTTCTTCATTAGCAGTAAGAACATTAACCTTACTAATAACATTAAGTTTTTTATTACAGCAACTATCCACACATCCAAGGGTGACATCTGGATTATTACTGCTACTAGAATTATCAGAGGAATCAGAAAATGTATCATCATAGTTTTCCTCACTAGAATGATTTTCTATTCTCATTAATTCTAGAATTTGTTCAGTATCTTCATCAGTAATTTTTAATTGTTTAAGTTTTTCTTTTACTTTGCATTCATTTTTATAATGACCTGGCTTACCACAATTGTGACAAATAACTTTACTTTTATCAAATTTCTTGTAATTTTTCTTCTTAGGGTTATAAGAAGGTTTTTTATAAGTTTTTCTCTTATAAGGTGACTGTTTTTTATAATAATCATTTTTATTATCATAACTTTTATGTTTTCTTCTAGGTTTGTAATTATCTTTTTTATAGTGTTTAATATGTTTTCTTCTAGAAGGGGCAACAGGCGGCAAACCATATTGTTCACAGAATGTCCCCAATTCATATTTAGCTTTGTTTTTATCCTTATTAGCTTGCTTACTAAGTTTAAAGTCAATACACATTTTTAAACCAGTTTTTTGAATTTGACTAACAATATCACCATAGGTTAAATTATCATAATCAATAAAACCTAAGGTTTTAGATAACTCTTCTCTGATTTTATGTGCAAATAAATTAGGTAAACCATTTATGAATTTTTCCTTCCAAAAGGATTTGTTACTATCTTCACGCATCATAACTCTGTTAATAAACACATATTTATACCACGGAAAGTCACTCAAGGTAAGACAATTAAGGTTACTAAGTTGGTCATGGATCCTATCAGTAATGTTGCTAGGAGTACCAATAAAATGCTTAATTATAGTATAAATAAGAGTATTGACTCCATCAGGGGGGGGCAATTCCTAAGACTTCATTAACTATTGGATTACCATCATGATCCACTTGGATAGCATGAATTATAAAATGCTTAGAAGTTTCAGTGAGATGATTTTCCCACCAGCTTCTAAGTGTTCCAGTAAATCCAGTAGCTAATAATTCTACAATACCAGCTTGACTTATTTCAGGGAAATTAGTCAAATAACTATTTGCAACCATAGACATATGATTTAACTTGTTTAAAATCTGTTGCTCACTAAAACCATCAATATTCCATTCATAAATCTTATTAGCAGAAACAGAAAATTGATTATCTAGATTCCTTTCTTCAAACTGTAAGTCTGGAGGGGTTGGTCTAGTATACCAATTTTTTGTAGTACTAGTAGGATTCGGAGTTTTAAAGGTTAGTTTACTAAACTGATTAATTGTTTCATCAAGTTCAGAATCATCAGATGATGTACCTGATTGACTTTGATCTTGGGTTTGGTCGATGACTGCTAACATTCTAGTTTCACTAGATTCAGGCTTATCAAGCTTTTTGATAAGTTTGTCAATGGTTTTAGTAAGTTCTTTGTCAGAAGTAGGTAAAGCCAATCCAATTCTCTTTTCAGGGAGGCTGAGTAAAGGTTTTTCAGTTTTACTAACTTGGGTATTTAATTTTATATCAAATTTTTCTTCAATTTTATCTAACTGTTTACCTATAGAGGCAAGGTATTGGTTAGTAAAATTGTTCTGTTCAATAATTCTTTTGTTATTACCTTCTGGTTCTTTAAAAGGACTAGCAATAACAGTGGTATCTTTAATGGGGATGGTGATCTATCTGAGACGAAGATCAACAGAACCCTCCGGCACCGGAAGGAGTCGGACCAGAAGAGCAGAAGGAGTCGGACCTCCAGTCAGACGACTTGGCCCCACGGGCCCCGCAGTCATCATCAGCTGGCCCCACGGGCCTCACAGTCATCATCAGATGCACATGCATCTGACAAAGTCACCAGACAGCATAAAGCAAAAGCAGATGTTGTCCCCCAGTCAATCAGCGTAAAGTAAAGTTAAAGGAATCTACTTTTAACTTTTACTTTTGCTTTTACTTTTACTTTCACCTTAGTAAATGTAAAATGTTTCTTACTTTAGTAAATTACTTTTACTTTGTACTTTTACTCCAGTAAATGTAATAGTGAATCCTGCGTGATTCAATAGTAATTTACTTTTCAGTTTTCTATTTAAACGAACTCAAGTGTTAGAGTTCGATAGGTTTTGTTCTAGCTTTGTAGGAAGCAGAACAGCCTCACTAGGAGGTTCGCTCTGCCTTCTCTCTACCTTCTCTCTCTAGTAAACAAAGAAGAAGCTTGTTGCTTCCTTCTTCTAGTAAGATGAAGCAGAAGACTTCCATACTTCTGTCTTCCATTTATCTTGTAAACCTTCCACCAATGTATATATATAAAGAATGAAGAATCATTAGATTACACCGGTCATCTTTTTACTTATTTCTTTACTCTGTTTAAATTTTTAATTTAAACATCACGCGCTGTCATATGGAAAGTATGGGTATATATATATATATTGGTGTATATATATATGGATACTTATATAATGATATAGGATATAAAAATAAAGCCAAATTGGTGTATTAGAAAAGCCAATCCCGAATTTTGGGGCCCACATGGATGGGAAGCTTGCTTGTTGGTGAATTTGGAGTGTAAAATGGCTTAACAACTACCCACCAACCCTAGTCACTCAAGAGGTCATTCAAAATGTCACTCATGTGGTCATTCTATGCTACAGTAAGCCTAGATTAGTCCTAATTTGACCAATGTTGGTTGATTAGGAAGACTAAGCAAGCTTATAGTAGTTCTATAAATAAGACCATCCATTAGTCTTGAAAAGGTTGTTGGTTTATTTGATAGTTTCTAAGTATTCTAGTGAGAGAAGCTCTAGAGAAAAAATAAGAGCTACTTGGAGAGTGATGAGTTTGAGAGCTAAACTACTAAGGAGAATAGCTATGTTCGGGTAGATCAAGAAGATTACGGAAGAGTTCTAACCATTTTCAAGAAGAGGATTTTCTTTTAAAGGTTGAAAAGTTTTCTTAACCTAGATCTTGTTATTTATGTTGTTAAATGTTGAACTAGAAAGGTTATAAATGATGTATGATATGTATATGATGTATGTAGAGTCATAAAACATGATGGTCTAGCAACTAATGCTTGTAGCATCATGTTTGAACCGATCGAACCAAGGATTTATGAAGCTAGTTTTTAGTCCGTCCTTATGAGCGATTTTAAGCCTAGATCCGTTTGGAATTTGAATTTGTGATATAAAGAGAAATTGTATAGGGGGAAATTCTGATAAGAATGGACTCAAGAATCACCCCAAACTGTTTTGAAATGAAGAAGTAATGGCTGTCGGAGCGTCGGAGGGTCGAGCAGTCCTCAAATTAGGGTTTTAGAAATTTTGTACTACCGCCACAGCGGTGGAAACCACCGTCGCAGCGGTCAAACATTCTGCCAGAAACTTGTTTTAGCCGTCCGGGTCGGGTCGGGTCGGGTCAGCCCGGAGCGAGTTTTTAGTGGAAATTTAAGTTGAAATACATGTAAAATGAATGTATTTGAATATCAAACCTCTATATGTAGAGTTTATTAGTGACTTAATGGTATCTAAATGTATAAAATAAAGACTAAAGTTAACACAATTAAAAAGTTAACTATTAGTAATATTTGAAGAATATTAAAATATTATTAAATGATGAATAATATTAGTATAAGATTAAAAGATTATTAAATGTGTAATAACATTTGTATATGATGAAAATGTTCTTAAATAATTAATGACATTATTAAATAAGTAAAAAATTATTAAATGGGTAATAATATTAATAAGTGATTAAAATATTATTAAATGGTTAATAATATTAAGAAGTGATTAAAATATTATTAAATGGTTAATAATATTAATAAGTTATTAAAATATTATTAAATGGGTAATAATATTAATATGAGATTAAAATATTATTAAATGGTTAATAATATTAATAAGTGAGTAAAATATTATTAAATAGTTAATAATATTAATATGTGAGTAAAATATTATTAAATGATTAATAATATTAATAAGTGAGTAAAATATTATTAAATGGTTAATAATATTAATATGTAATTAAAATATTATTAAATGGTTAATAATAATAATAAGTGATTAAATATTATTAAATGGTTAATAATATTAATATGTGATTAAAATATTATTAAATGGTTAATAATATTAATAAGTGATTAAAATATTATTAAATGGTTAATAATATTAATACATAATTAAAATATTATTAAATAATCAATAATATTAATAAGAGATTAAAATATTATTAAATGGTTAATAATATTTGAACTTAGTGGTATATTATCAAAGATAGATAATATGTTGGGGTATTTGGTACATTGTTAAATGTCCGAATCATTAAGTTATGTAAAAGAAGAAAGTTTAATTAAATTAAACAAATGTAAATAGTCCATTTGTGACTGATTTAGACAACTTATTAAAAGTGGGTCGTACGAAGATTGTATAATAAAAGCGTAAGCTGGTAAAGCATGTCTGATATGTCCAAACTGTATTTGGACTAGAGTTTTGTCCAAAATTTAAGGGTTCATTTGTCGGATATCTTAAGAGTTAATAATTTGAAGTTAAGGTCTTAAGTTAAGACTAATTAAAAGTCCTGGTAGCTAATGATTATATCAATTTGTATATAAATTGTAGGTTGATCAAATGACGCAAATAAGCGTAAATGGTAGAAGCGACCAGACAAGTTTTTCAGAACTTGCTCCTATGTGCCTTAACATGCTATGATGTGATATTAAATTGTTAATAGTAAGATATTGATGATAATTATGATATGCATGAGGTATGACTACATGCAAAATATGAAGGTATGACTACATGCAAAATATGAAGCATGAAGTGCTAGATGTTACATATGATACATGAGCAGTATGACATAAACTGAGATGCATAAAAAGCATGATGTAAGTATAAATTGCAGAGTATATGTGAAGCATGTAATGTGTTATGTGTAACTGTTAAACTTGTTGAGCCGTCGTGCTCACTCTTGCTTAAACCACCATTTTCAGATAGTACAAGTATTTGAAGTCTTGATAAGGATCAAGAAACAGGAATGCCTATTACATTCATTGAAGGTCTAACACAACCATTGTAGATATCAGTTCGAATTGGACAGGTAAAATGATTGTGTAGTATAAGAATTGATTAGTATGTATTATGAGTCTTAGATACTCAAATTGATTGTAATAGAATGTCATATCATGTATGATATTGAGACATACTAGAAATGTATAAAGATTTTGATTCTGGAATAGAAAGAGATGTTGTAAAATTGTAAATAAATGGTTATTTATCAATTATAATATTGTTGTAATTCATGAACAATAAGGAAAAAGTTGTACTCTTGTTGAACCAGATCCGAGGTTTAAGGAACCCGGATTTGGGGTGGTCACAATGTGAGTAACAACAGAGATTTTCAATTTTAATTGAACAATTTACAACATCAATTGAAATCAATATTCAAGAAAGTGGAATAATAATAAAACTTAGGAAATAGAATTCAATTGGGATTTTAATATCTAACATATGATAAATGGTTCAAGAGTAGGGTTTAGGAACTTGCCTCGATATCCGATTATTAAATTAGCGGTTAATTATCTTTTCTTGTACAACCTACAATAATAACATAATCAAATAATAATAATTTAGTAACCTATGATATTAATTTATGTAATTAATATCACTTACAACATAATTAGTCTACCCATCGGATCTATATTGGTGTTTACAATTAATTATAATCTAATTTAGTTATTTAATTTAATCGTGTCCTCTTATGTCCTCATATGTAAAACACTTAATTATTCATTGGAATTATTCCTCAAAATTGAAAAAATGTTAAATTTAATTTATAAAATATTTTTATATATTTTTCTGATTTTATATAATTTTTATCAATTTTTAAACATTTATTTTAATTAATTAAAATCTTAGTGGTATTTTCGTAATTAAATTAAAAAAATGGGACCGGTGGCAAAACCGTAAATAAACCAAACTTTGGTTCGCCGCACATGGCGCGGACCCGTCTGCTTCCTTGCTTCAAACAATATCGTTTCCTACCCGGTTACCGAAAATTTTCAGTCGTCGCGCATGGCGCGGCTGTAACAACCCCGAAATTCGACCCAATTTATTACCTTAACTTTCATATTTGTGTAACATTATATTCCTTACGTCCAAATTTCGGTTCGTTAATAAATCTTTAATCACCTTAATTGATCCATTAATTGATTTTAAAATTATCAATTACCAAAATTATCATATAAATTTTTCTTTTTCTTGATTCAATCGTTGTATTGAAATATTTGGATGTTTAAAATCTTTACATATGGATCCTAGTCCCTGGATCGCAACCTTTACTTATTCTTTTCTTTCTGTAACCCGTATCATAAAAATCCACATTCAACATTTAATGTCATTTATATTCATACAATATTCTTATGTCGTAATTCATAGTCAGACATATAATACTCTTTACCATAATAGTCATAGTGAACAATCACAGTTCACAATTCAAACTATACTCGTCATATTCGGATCCAACTTATCTGTACATACAGCATATCAATATAACTTTGACAAATTATCCACCTTGAATCATAATACAAACATTTAATAATCACATTCACAACCTTTTAGGAAAATCCGTCTTTACATCACCTGATGTTTTTGAAATTTATTTCTTTCCTGCAAAAATGTATATTAAGCAAGTAATGAGCACAACGGCTCAGCAAGTTCAACAGTTTATGCTTCACGTAACACATAGTTTAACATGCTCTGTGTGTGTCATGCATTACGTGTTGTGCTTCTACTTGAGCCATATATCTCATATATATATTCATATTGTTGCACAAATCACACATTGTGGTCTTATTAATCACATATCACATAGCACATAATTTGTATGCATTTAGAACAAGAATTACATAATATAACAGTCCAACATTTAACATAGAAGGGACTGAAGAACTTGCCTGGCGTCCAGTTATTTAAATTGTTAGCTCAAACCCTCAACTCGATCAACCTATGATCATAAAATAATCAAATAACAATTATTTATCGCTTTATGATATTAATTTATTTAATTAATATCATTTCTGGACTAATTTTTAACTTATACGGTTAACTACATTAACATCGTCCCTTAATATATTAATTTAACTTAATATCAAATACATTCACTACGGACAACCCGGCTTATCGGATAAATTTTAGCTTATTCGGTTGTCCAAATTTTTTATTTAACCATTTTCTAACCTTTAAACTTATTAGATTAATATTTAAAATATTTAAATATTAATCCCCAATATTTAATATTTTTACAAAAATATTAAATTTAATGCCCAAACATCATTTCTATATTTTTAGTATTTTTCTATAATTTTCTAGAATTTTTAAATAATTTTTAAACATTTATTTCATTAAAATTTGATTCTGAGGGCATTTTAGTAATTTCCGCGCCCATAGGGACTCATTCGGTATTTTCCGAAAAGCCCAGGGGCATTTCCGTCATTTCGGCAACGATAGGGACAAATCCGGAATTTTCCGGAAAGTCCAGGGGCCATTCTGTAATTTTCGAGGCTAGGGGACACGTTCGGGATTTCCGTAAAAGGTTGAGGGCACAATCGTAATTATAACGGAATTTGTCGGCCGCGCATTGCGCGGCCCAACCCTCCGGTTTCCAAAACGACGTCGTTCGGTGCCTGTTTCCGGAAACTTCCGCCCTTCCGAACGACGTCGTTTGGGCAGCTTATTCTTATCTTCGCGCATTGCGCGGACGTCCCACAGTTGCGCCAAAAATGGCGTCGTTTAATCCCTGCAGCGGAAAAACGGCGTCGTTCCTTCTTTCTTCCTCCGCCAAACAGTAAACCACCTTTCTAAATTTATCCATTTTTTTCACCAAATTTTCACAACAAAATACCTCCAAAAATCATATAATTCATAGATATACATCCTAAAATTATTTAGAATAATTATACTAATTATCTACAATTTTTCCATAAAATCATTTATCACCATAAATATAAAAATAACTAAATAAATTCATTTTTCTACCTTCTCATGCTTTGGAAATCTTCTTTAAACCTTGCTATTTCCTCTCCTTGGTGGTGGCTATGAGATTTTCCGGCGACATGGTGGTGGCGTTCACGGTTGGAGAAGAAAGGAAAAGAAACTTGTGTTTGTTACTTTGTTTTTCCTTTTTCCCTTCTTATTTTTTTTTTTTATAGCAACCCACTTGCCCATTTTTCTTATAAAAAATTTCTACCGACTTAGTTGCACGCCATCCGAATTTTTTTCTTTCTCGAATATTCCACAAACATGCACAAATTAAATATTTAAATACATTACGTAATTGTTTCGTGTAATAAATATTTTATATATAATATATAAAATATTTATTTCAATTCACTAAAAATCATAATATGATTTATAGATAATATTAACACCCTTTTTGGGTATTTTACTTGACAAATTTTGTACACACATAACGCCATGCATGTAAATATTTGAGGTAATTTATACCTCCAAAAATCATAAAATAATTCATAGGACGTATACAAATTATTTTTCATAATTTTTCACTTCTTTACTTGAACACATGTTACATTAACATGTTCACGTTTCCGAAATATTATTTTTCATAAAAGTCATAATAATTTCATTATACATAAATATAATTTTTAATAACTTAAAACATTCCTTTTTCTTATTTATTATTCAATTTCTTTAATATTTACCATAATTTCTTTATATATAAATTATATAACTTAATATTATATAATTTATATATTTACATTCTCCTCCCTTAAATAATTTCTTAATTTCCTCCAACCTTATTTCATTTAATCACCTTATATAAATCACATAATTATCCTTATATAATTTATATAATTATTATTTTCTTCATATCTTACTTTAATTTCCTTATATAAATTATATAATTTATTATTATATAATTTATATAATTACCTTTCCTTCTCAATTAATTTCTAATTTCTTCCAAAATTCATAATTAATTTAAAATCAATAATTACAATTTTTACTAACTTCCTCATTAACTTTTCATAAATTTTTCGGATTAATTTAATTATTAATCCCTTAATTTTCATAATTAATAACATTTATAATTATAACAATTAAGCATAAACACACATATATATACATATATAATTCATATTTCTTACATTTCCATATAACCTCATTTAAAACATAATTTCTGCACTTCCATAATAATTTTATTGCACAATTTATTGTACCTTTACATATAATTTCTTTTATTTTTCATAAATTGTTTTTAAACAATTTATTTACTTTTCAATTAATTTAAATCAACATCAATTATCGCCATCTCTATACTGATTTAATTTTATCAATTAAATCCCTTCACATACCTTAAATCACATAATATAATAATTAATTTAAACAATCTTGATAATTTAATCAATTAAATTCTTATTTAATATTATTAAGAAAATCCTGAAAATTCGGATCCTCATAGCGGCCCAGTCCTCCCTTTCCCCCAAAATGCCGCCATTTAATACCCGGTTCCGGAAGAAAAAAAAAATGACCACCGCACAATGTGCGGGCGGCCCTGGATTTTTTTTTTCTTTCTACGTTAACAGTAACCCAACATGAGAATTTTGTACCATTTTGATCAAACTTTTCACCACAAAATACTCTAAATATCATATAATCCATAAGTACACACCCAAAAATTATATAGAACAATTATCATAATTATTTACTAATTTTCACAAAATTATTTTATCACAATAAATTCTAAAATAATTCAATTAAAAGAGTTTTATATCTTCCAAAGCTTGATAATTCTTTAATGAAGCTTGATAAATCCCTTATTAGCACAAAGATTTTCCTCTTGGTGGTGATGGTGGCTACGGGTGGGGTAGTGGTGGTGGAAGAAAAAGAAAGCTAAGGAAATATAGTTATTGTTGGTGATTTGTTAAGTAATTGTTTGTTTTTATCATCATTATTATTATTATTACTCTTCCATGTATGGCTTAATTGTGTGAATTATTTTTAAGATTCACTCCAAGTCCATCGACTTAGGAGTGAATCGGTAGAAAATATCATGCATACTTCCTAATTTAATACATTACGTAGTTACTTCGTGTAATAAATATTTTATATAATGTATATAAAATATTTATTTTAATTTATAAATAATATTTATATATTTTTAGAGGACCTTACTTGAAAAATTTTGTACACGCATAATGACATACATATAATTATATGAGGTACTTCATCTGTGAGGATCCAAATTTTCAGGATTTCTTTAATAATATTAAATGAGAATTTAATTGATAAAATTATCAAGATGTTTTAAATTATTTATGATATTTTATGTAATTTAAGGTATGGGATGAGATTTAATTAGTAAATTAAATCTGTGTAGAGGTTATGATAAATTGTGTGGAATTAAAGTAATTGAAAAGTAAATAAATTGTTAAAAAATAATTTATTAAGAATAAGAGAAATTTCAAGTAAATGTACAATAAATTGTACAATTAAATTGTTATGAAAATGCAAAAATTATGATTTAATTGAGGTTATGTGATAATATATATATATATATATATATATATATATATATATATATATATATATATATATATATATAAATGTGCATGTTTAATTGATAATTTTAAATTCTATTAATTATGGAAGTTAATGGATTAATAATTAAATTAATCCAATTTTTAAATAAAAAGATAATGAGGAAGTTAGTAAAATTATAATTGATGATTTTAGATTTAATTAAGAATTATGAAGGAAGTGTAGAAATTAATTGAGAAAGAAATGTAATTATATAAATTATATAATAATAAATTATATAATAATAAATTATATAATTTATATAAAGTAATGTATGAAGAAAATAATAATTATATAAATTATTTAAAAATAATCATACAATTTATATAAGAGGATTAAATTGAATAAGGATGAAAGAAAATTTTATAAATGGTGTTTTGTATAAAATAAAAATTAATTAAGGATAAAGTAATTATATAAATTATATAATAATAAATTATATAATTTATATAAAGAAAGTTAGTGTAAATTGTAAAGAAGTAAAAATAAATGAGAAAAAAGAATGTTTTGAGTTATTAAAAATTATGGTTATGTATAATGAAATTATTATGACTTTTATGAGGAATAATATTTCAGAAACGTGAACATGTTAATGTAACATGATGTCCAAATAACGAAGTGAAAAATTAAGAAAAATAATTTTTATATGTTATATGAATTATTTTATGATTTTTGGAGGTATAAATTATCTCATATAAGTACATATATGTCATTATGCGTGTACAAAATTTGTCAAGTAAAGTACCTAAAAGAGGTATTAATATTATTTATAAATCATGTTATGATTTTTAGTGAATTAAAATAAATATTTTATATACATTATATAAAATATTTATTACACGATATAATTACGTAATGTATTAAATTAGAATTATGGATGCGTAATTTGGAACTTTCGAGAGATGGCTGGGTCGGTTGCATGTATAAGTCGGTGGTAAATTTTTTATTCCAAAAATTTGTTAGACTTGTGGGTTTATAAAGGATAAAAGGAGAAAAGAAAGAAGAGGAAAAGCAAGCAACAAAAAAATAAACCATCTCACTCTCTTGCTCTCCTTCCACCTGACCACCACCAACCGAACCATCGGAAAATCTTCATAGCCACCGAGAGGGAGAAATATTTGGTGCTTTCAAGGAAGGATTTGCAAAGCTTTGAAGGTATAAAAAATGAAATTATTTGATTATTTTTGGTATTTATGGTATTAAATTATTATTGTGGAAAATTAGTAAATAATTAAAAAAATTATTCTAAATAATTTATGGAAGTGTATTTATGAATTTTATCATGTTTGGTGTAATTATATTGTGGAAAAGTAGAACAAAAATGGTGTAAAAATGGAGGATTTAATTCTTGGCTGGCTACTGTTACGAACAGGAAGAAGAAGAAAAAAAAATGGCTGCCCGCGCATTACGCGGCGGCCAATTTTTTTTCTGTTGCTGGGAATTAAACGGCGCCGTTTTGACGCGCAGAGTTTCGATCGTCCGCGCAATGCGCGGAAGGAAAATTTCGCCACGCCAAACGATGTCATTTGGCGTGGGCGGAGCCGGGGAAGGGGATGTCGCGCCATGCGCGGCCCAGTCTTGGGACAAAATTACGAAATTACCCCTGACCTTTTCAATTATTACCGAGCGTGTCCCTTGGCCCGAAAAATTACAGATATGCCCCTGAGCTTTTCTGTTAATGCCGGTCGTGTCCCTAAAGCTGCGGAAATTACCAAAATGCCCCCAAAAAGTGATTTTTAAATAAATAAATGTTTAAAAATTGTTTAAAAATTTTAGAAAATTATGGAAAAATACTAAAAATAGAGAAATGATGTTTGGGCATTAAATTTAATATTTTTGTAAAAATATTAAATATTGGAGATTAATATTTTAAATATTAATCCATTAAGTTTAAAAGTTAGAAAATGAATAAATGAAAATTCGGACAACCGAATATTCTAAAATTTTATCTGATGAGCCGGGTTGTCCGTAGTTAATGTATTTGATATTAAGTTATATTAATATTTAAGGGACGAGGTTAATATAATTAACCATATAAATTAATAATTGGCCAGAGATGATATTAATTAAGTAAATTAATATCATAAAGAGATAAATAATTATTATTTGATTATTTTATGATCATAGGTTGATCGAGTTAAGGGTTTGAGCTATCAATTTAAATAATTGGATGACAGACAAGTTCTTCAGTCCTTTAATGCTAAATGTTGTTTGTTACGATATGTTAATACTTGTTAAATGCATATAAATTATGTGTTATGTGATCTGTGGCTAATATCACTACTATGTGTACTTTGTGCGATGATGTGAGATATATTGCTATAGTAGAAGCACAAGCACATGATGTATGACACGCACACTGAGCATGTTAAGGTATGTGCTACGTGAAACATAAACTGTTGAACTTTCTGAGCCGTTGTGCTCATTACTTGCTTAATATATATTTTTGTAGGAAAGAAATAAATTTCAAGAATATCAGATTATGTAAAGACGGTTTACCAAGGAAGGTTGTGACTATTATTGTATTTTAATATTATAAATCAATGTGGATAAATTTGGCAAGTTACTTTGATATGCTATATGTACAGATAAGTGGGATCTGAATATGATGCGTATAGTTAAACTGTGAACTAAAGTTGTTCAACATGAATATTATGATAGAGACTATTATATATTTGATGATGAATCATGAAACAAAGAATATTTGTATGGATATGAATGATATTAAAATTTGAATGTCGAGCTTTATAATATAAGAAAAGAAAAGAAAAAGTGAAGATTGCGATCCAGGGATTAGGATCCAGATGTAAGGATTTTAAATGTCCAAATATTTTAATACAATGATTGGGGAAAAAGAAAAATTTATACCGAAATATTTGGTAATTGTTGATTTTAAAATCAATTATTGGATTAAAGAAGGGATTAAAGATTTATTAACGGACCGAAATTTGGACTTTATAAAGATAATGTATAATAAATACCAAGTTTAAGGGAATAAAGTTGGTCGAATTTCGGGGTCGTTACATCATCCTCCCAAAATTAATAAAGTAATACACATAACTTAATAAAATTAATTTTTTTCATGTTTCAACTTTGTTACATATACATTATGTAAACATCCATGTATTTTCTATTACTACATAATATATACATATATCAATTATTATTATTATTATTATTATTATTATTATTATTATTATTATTATTATTATTATTATTATTATTATTATTATTATTATTATTATTATTATGATAATAATAATAATTTCTTTCACATATTTAAATCACAAAAATATTAAATCTCATAAAAATAGAAATAATCTTATTTTACATAAACACAATTTATCTTATTAAAAATAAGAATTATTCATATTTATTTATTATTCTTTTTCACTATTTCATTTATTTTATATAAACTATACCATACAATATTGTATAATTTATATAATTATTACCTTATTCTTAACAAATTTTTATTCTCTTATACAAATTATATATTTACTCTCATATAATTTATATAATCATAGATTCCTTTATATTTAATTATGTTTCCTTATATAAAATATATAATTTATTACTATATATTTTATATAATTAGTTACTCTTCCTAATAATTCCCAAAATTCCCCATAATAATTAATTAATCTATAATCAATAATTTTGACCTTGTTATTTCTTTCGTTAACTTTTAATTTAATTTAGGATTAATTTTCAATATGAATCTCCATTTTATTGACACAATTCATTAACTTAGTAATCGTAACAATAAAGTATATATATACATAATGAATTTATGCAATTCACATTACCTACCTAGTGTAAATAATTAAAATACACATATTTTATTTATTTAAACTTTTTTACACGTCATAATATCCTAGATATTACATACACTTTATGTCATTCCAAACTAGGTTTTAACTTCTAACTATTATTTAATTAACCAAGATTCTAATTTAAAAATCTTGTCAAAAATCTGGGATGTCACAAAAACCTAGTTGGAATCATGGAAAAATGTTTTGAAATGAGAAAGATATCATTTTTCAAGTAAAAGCATGTTATGTTTTAAAAATCCTAGTTGCATAACTTGGTTCAATCATGATTTTTATGTCCAAAATGTGTTTTAAATTTCGATCGATCCATGGAATGTTGTAGAATATCAAGTTACGAATCCAACAAGACCAATTTGGAGTCATTTGGACATGTATTAAACGTTTTATGCAAGTTGGAACCAAAGTTACAAATTCTGTAAAAGGAAAAATTAACTCCCTAGAAGCCAGCGCTTCAACGCCGACTACAGTTCAAAAATTAGGCGCCACAATGCCTGGCCAAAATTTTTGTTTTTCTTTTATTTTTTATAGGTCAGGATGAGTGTTTTAATACAGGTCGGGTCGATTTGTTAAAATGCAAATGGGTAGAAAAATATAATAATTTATTTATATTAATATAAAATTTAATTTAAGTGAATAAAATATTATTAAATAATTAATAATATTAGAAATCTAATAAAATTTTATTAAATGATTAATAATATTAGTAAAAAAATAAAATATTATTAAATGATTAATATTATTAGAAAACTAATAAAATATTATTAAATAATTAATAATATTAGAAAATTATTAAAATATTATTAAATAATTAATAATATTAATAAACAATTAAAATATTATTAAATAATTAATAATATTATATGATGATTAAAATATTATCAAGTGACTAATAATACTATAAAACACTTAAAATGTTATTAAAGAATTAATAATATTGGAAAATAATTTATGTAATTAAATAGTCAAATAAAATTCATAAATGATTAAAATATTATCTAAGAGTGGTAATATTGTTAAATGAGTAATGTGTTTTTAAGTGCTCAATTAAGTAATAATTAATATGAACCACTATGTGTTAAACTAATTGAAAGATCACTTTATCAATAATAGGTTTTATCAAACAAAGTTAATTTAATTTGAGTAAGTCGTAGTCGACAATCGAGGCAAGTGTTCTATCCGAACTATTTATTGTCATTCTATACATTACAAATGTATGCCATATTCGCATATAGTGCATTTGAATTCATGTTCTAGTGTTGAACTGTGAATCATTTAAAGTTCTTCATTAATGAACTATTTAAGAAGTAGTCTATGCCAATTATTTCGGTTAGGCGTTTGTACGTCAGATATTTTAAAAGTTATTCAAACCGGTTGTTGATGCAGATTCTTAGACAGAGAGAACAACCCCTAATGGAAAAAATATATATCGGTTATCCGATTACCAACACAAGTGAATGTTATGCATATACATAGTGTACAAAAGGCTGATCCCCTCAAGTACAACCCTGGTGGATTATAACCTAAAAGAGGTCTGTTGATTGATTGATTCCTTAGCATTTGTTCTTGGTCTAATTGACCACTCAGTAGAATTTAATCAGTACTCATTCTTTCATTTGCACATTGATTATACTATTTCAATTATCCATCAATTATCCTTATATTGTTGAATCATTCGAAGTTATTCCTTGTCATTCATGATATATTCTTCATTGCTTATTTTAAAATTGTTGAGCAAAGTAGTTGCTCATTCTTGTTATATCATGAAATTATTTTCAGCTAAACTAGAAAGTTCGAAGAAAGATAAAGGCAAGGAAAAGATGAAGAATTAGTTATGCATGCTAGTTATTTTATTATGATATTATGTTTTGTAATACGAATCCTTCTATATATTTAAGACATTCATGATGTATTTGGTAAAGGTTAGAGACCTTGGAACTTAGTTAACCTTTTGTAATGAACTACATATGTTTATTTATTTTCGCGTTAGTTATTAAATGTTGTTTAGATGTATATGGTTGTATTGGATCGTGAGCACTAAATTCAAGGTATTGGAACCCGAATTTGGGGGCATCACACTAATTCTCATTTTAGTAATCCCACAATTAGGAATATTTTAATTTTGAACTATCTAGAATTTTGATCTTATTAGCATAATCAACATTATGATTCTAAAAGTATTGCTCAAAACTATCTGTTTATCTATTTAATTAATTCAACAAATTAATCGTAAATAAAGAAATGTCTTTAAATACAACTTTTATTAATATTCGAATAAGATTACAAAATATATGCTTATCATATCAAATGTAATTGGGTTAAGGGCATACTACTTTCATGAACAAAATTGAAAAGAAAGCGTACGTGATCAGTTGTCAGCAACTCTTCTATATGAATTAGATGTGGATCCCTATGCGTCCAACAGTTTATAGGGGCTTCCTTAGGGTTTGTCCTCATCCGCCACTCTCTTCATTTGACTTGACATCCTTGTCGATTAGCTAAATCATAGATTTGTTCGATCTGTGTGTATCTTTTTAGGATGGATGATGGAGCTGTTGAGATAATTGGTCCTCACAATTTGACTCCCTCCATATTTATTGCGCCGTCGAAACACATTTTCCAGATTTGATCTTATCTTTATGATTTGTTTGCTAAATTGCCAATATGTACTTATGGGGGAAATAGGTTTTCACATGTTCAAATCCACCTTAGGGTGCTTTAGATAGTCGTTCTGCTATTCATTGACCTTTCACTGATTTTTGAGTCACGTAGATGATGCCAAAATGTTAGAGGTTCGTCTGCTCCTTGATAATCTTTTATTGAGATAATATATGGTTGGTTCCCTGCCCCTATCGATCTTCTACCCCAGTATACAACCTATTGTGCTGGGGTTAACAGATATATAAATGAATAGCGGCACCCCATCCTTTAGGGGAACTAATACTGGTGCTTCGTTCAGCTATTTCTTTACTGGTTTGGAAGGCTTTTTGACACTCCTTGTATCACTTCCCAAAGGAATTATTTCTCAACAATTTGAAAATTGGCTCGTAAGTGGTCATTAACTGCGATACAAATCGGCTGATGAAATTGATTCTTCGTATTTCCTTTTTTGTCCGTGGCATTGCATTTCTATAATGGCTTTGATTCTTGCAAGGTTTATCTCACTGCTCCTGTTGCTGACAAAATCCTAGAAGATTGTTTGATTTGTCTTCAAAAGCGTATTTGGCCAGATTGAGTTTGAAATTACATTTTTGGAGGCAATTGAATAATTTCTTGAGGTGAGCTATTTAATCGATTTTTCTCTTTGATTTCACAATAATATCGTTTGTGTATACCTCGATTTCCTTGTGCCTCATGTCATAAAATAAGGCCATCATGTCATATGATAAGCAGCACCGACATTTGTGAGGTCGAATGCGAGGTGCTTGTGCTTTTTTCCTGTATATTTTATTTTGATTTTTATATGTATGAATGCAGATATGTTATGTATGAATCAACAAATATTTTTATGTATGGATTCGATTCTCTAGTCGTATACTTGCTCGTTCATTCTACTATCGTGATGCATGTTTATAGGCTAGATAGAAATGACCCCTAGTTAGTCACATGAAACAATTTTACCGATAAGGCAATCGTTTTTCAGTTAAGGATTCTCTTGTGCCTAGAATTTTATCTTTTCTCTTCCCATATTGTAGTGAGCTTTCTTCATCGCGGTTTCATTCGAGAGTCTCTCATTTCTCCGGATAATAGCCTTGGACTTCTTTCACTTCAATAATTCTTAAAATGCCCCAACCCTTGCACATGCTATTATCGAGGCTCGTATAGGAAAATAGTTTCGTTGACCACGCCGAATTACCCACAGTGAGTAATATCCTGCACATTAAGCAAACAAGAAATGCTAAAAGCTTGACGGCTCAGGCCATGGGGGTTAGATCCAATATAAGAATTATTTTAATCTTAGTAATGAAGTTTTTAAAGTTAAAGTACATGAAATTGAATACTCATCGACTCTGTAATTTAGCTCGTATCCGTGGTGTTTTTATCTTCTCACTGTGAATTGTTCATATACTAATTTAAATTTTATTTTTTCTTTCATTTTAGCAATTTTTATTTAATAAATTATGGAGTCATAGGAAAATTTTCAAGCATTCATGGTCATTTTACATGAGTAAGATCAAATTCAAAAGACTACCTTCCTTTATCAAAGATACTCTGTATTCATTCTAGATACCGTTCTTCACAGAATTGACGTCATATGACAAGTGCACTGTGCGATGCACCTTTTAGTAGGGGTTTCTCTTCCATGACTTTAGATGACCTTCTTTCTCTTGTCGAAAAGTTTCTTCTTTTTTACTCCATATTTATTTTTCTCTTTTTAGTCCATTTAACTTGTCTCATTTTATTAGGCTACTCAGTGTTATTTAATGAATTTTGGACCAATGGCTCCCAAACCAGGCGACTTTAGGGCACTAGGTGTAAAGACACCCCTTCGGGTTTATTTACTCGAGTAACAAAGGCCACACTTCGAGATAAGTCTGGTGGTCTACTCTATTTATTTCTCTCTTGACCTCGTATAAGATTCATTTTCTTTGGCTTAAGTTGGGTGTAATGAGCGTTGGGCCGGCGACTCCCAAACCAGATGACTTTAGGGCAGTAGGTGTAAAAACACCTCTTCGAGCTTAATTACTCGAATAACTCAATCCATGATTTGAATATGCTCATGTCTCTTCCTTTTCTAGCATTTATCCTTCTCGTAATGCTCATTTTCTTAGGATATAAGTCACCCATGTAACGAGCGTTAGGCCAGTGACTCCCAAACCAGACGGCTTGAGGGAACCAGGTTTAAAGATACCCCTTCGGGCTTAATTACACGAGTAACCTAGGCCACAATTCAAGATATTAGATTGATCATTTACCCTTTAACTTTGCACTAATTGTCATCATTGTCGTCATAGCTTTATACCCTACAACTGAAAGTTAACGCAAACGTAAAATGCAGGCATGCACATGAGGTCAATTATATTCTAAACGACGCTTTAAATTAGGACTTTATGCCTTATCAAAAGGTTGAATAGTTTTCATCGTCTAATTATACTCATGATTCTTCTCCACAGACGCTTGTCAGAATTAATCTGATTCCTAACAAGTCAAATAAAATTTTCTCTTTCCAAAATAATGTGAGTTTTAACTATAATTAAACTATCTACTACTTTTAATGTACATAAATGAACATAGTAAACAAACAGGGAGATGAAAGAGTTGTACCTTACATCCAGATCATCGTATTCTGAGAGAATTATGATTTTAAAAAGATCAATGATCGTACCGGTTGACAAATGAAAGGATATAAAGGAAGCTCTGATAATGATAACACGTGTTGATGGGACAGTGCTATGGGTGTCAACTTATGTATTATCCTTTCCTGGATAGTCGATGAATGCCCCAGTGTCGAGTTGTCATTGGTTCTAAAATTGTCCCGTCCTGTTCGTTGTCAAGGTAGTTGTTTCATTTGTGTTTTCGATGAGTGGGTAGGTGAGATGCCTAGATGCCAAGAATCCTTTACCTTATGATCCTCCCTGATGATTAGATAGAAGGTACGAGATCTAATGTTCGAGTGCCCCTATCATTGTTTCTGACCTATAGTTATATTTGACTTCGATGCTTCTAATTTGACGAAGGTTTGTGGTTAAGGGTGTCCGCTCTTGGAGGATTAGGATAGGGTTCATCAGATAGTTACTTTGTATCATTGAGTCAGTATTTGTTGTGGCCTTCTTTGTCTTTACATTTCTCATCGTCTTGGGTTATATTTGTCCTTGTTGATGTTCCTGTTTGATATCTTGTTGTGTTTCTCATTTCCTGTTGTAACTTTGATGATTGATGTTGAGATTCCTTCAGATTCCATTGAATTAGATTTGAGAGCTCATCTTGTTTTATAATGTGATGCTTTCAACTAGTCTGGTTCGATCTGTGAGATTTGATTTATGTTTTTTATTTTCGAGAAATGGGTTATCGGGTATGAGGTAAGCTACCATGATGGTTGCCTATATAGTTCAAAGATGTTGATTTATTAACGTTGTTGAAGGATTTTGATCATTTTGTAAGGTCGAGATTGTTGGTCACTTGCATACTTGATCAGGTCTTTTTCGTAGTTCACAGTTGGTGAGTTTGTTGAAGGATCATAGTTCATGATTGTCGAATTGCCGAAGGGTTTTGGAAATTTTATTAAGGATTAGACCGCACCATAAATGGCTGCCTACGTACTCTTATAAGGAGAGAAGATCAGGTCTTACGTAGTTCAAGCTTTGAAAGAACATAAGGGACTGATTTTATTTTATTTTTTGATTTATTTTTTTACAAATATCATAAATTTCTTCGTTACTCTTAGACTTACCATTATAATTTAATCATGATTATACTCAATGTCATATCATTCTCATTCGTAGTCCAGAGTGTCTATATAATGGTTGAAGTAATAAGCTTCTCGTTCTGTATCACTATATGTGTCCTAATTGTATATAGAGCCCACAAACATGTCTAGTATTTTTCTTTTGATGTCATCTTATCCTGGAAATATGAAGTTGAGCACTATTATAGCAATGAAAATCGGATCCATTTTCCCATTTGACGATTAGTTGTTTCATTAATCGATAGGGAGTCCATATTGGGAACATCCATTAATACTTGATAAGAATTGTGAGGTTTCTTATGTTTGTGTTCGACTCATCCTTTGATTTTACTGGCACCTGGTCATCCTCTACTTTTTTTGTTCAATTTCCATCAAATTTACGTCTGGCTCTATGTCAAAATTGTAAGCATTTTTTGAATCTAAACAATCATCTGAAAGGCTAGAATTTTTCAACTTGGAACACCCATTTCTGATCATCTGAGATTCGATAATCCAATTACCGTTGGTCACGTCATCTCTAATAGCTGTAATGGTTGCCACCTCTGTAACAGGGATATCGATTATGGTCGTGACTTGATCATTGTTCGAGCGAACATACCATTTGTAGGCATCCAAAATGGACCAATTGATAAAGGGCATGAGCTTTAGATTCTTTAGTGGGATGGATTCCTCGACACCCTTTTATTTTGATACCTTCTCAGCATGCCTCTTTGCTGATCTAATCATTTGCTCATATAGATACAATGGGCTCTAGAAGACTGTTCTGCAGACATTAGTCTCATTTGATGTCTTGCCATAAGTGACGGTCTTCAAGTTCATGATGGGGTATTGAAGCTTGGCAGTTAAGACGAAGGGCTTTGAGGCAGATATCACTACCGGGCAGTCTTTTCTAGTATCATTTACTAATTCTTAAGTTGTGCTTGGTCCACCTTATGTTCCGTTATGGTTATTTATCATAGCTACCACTTCCTCTGAATCATCTGTCTCGAGTGGAAATCTTAAACTTTTCATTTTTTCTCTGTCTTTTTTAATCGTGAGGGCTTCAATGTTGCCTGCTATTTTTAGCTCTCCATTTTCAATGAGATTCTGGATTTCGTGTTTTAGTGCCCAACATTCCTCGATCGCATGTCCAGATGAGTTGGAATGGTAGAGGCTGAAATTGGTGGGATCAAATCTCTTCGTTGTGGGATCCATAGAAGGTAGCAACTCAATAATCTTTCCTTTACTTATCAAGATATGTAGTATTTCTTCCTTTGATTTGTTTAAAGGGGTGAATTATGGGTCTCTTAAGATGTTGTTTGATCATTCCTTTTGGGAGTTCGCATTCTTTTGAGTGAATCCTGGAGCTCCATTGGTGTGATTGTCTCATAATTTTTCTATTTCACTTTTCCTGTCCTCCTAGCCTTCTTTGATCTTCTTCAGCCAACTAGCTTATTTTAGAGGGATATAGGATTAAATTCTGATTAATCTCTTCCTTCTCTTGGCTTTTTGATAGTTTAGTGAAAAGCTATAACCTACTAATGGTTCGTTACTAACTCTGTTAACTATTTAACCTGATGCTTGATCATCTTCGATTCTTATCTCATGATCTTAAGCTCCTCCGTGGGTTCACACCCTAGAACATTTGTTCCGCTCCTTTGGTTGTATCCTTTAATCCTCTGTATATACTTGCAATTAGGGTCCATTCTGATACTTCCTAACCCGATCATGTGTACACCTCCATATTGTGTTGTGGGAGAGCGTTGACATTTAGTTGGCCAAGTTGTTCAACCACAATATTGCCACTTTCGATCAGATTTTAGATTTTATGTTTCAAGGACTAACATTCTTGCGTGTCATGTCCAAGAGATACTGAATGGTAAGTGCACCGCTTGATTGGCTTATATCTCTTGCTTTTTGGATCCAGGGTGGAGCTAATTCAGTAATTTTCTTATAGGTGATTAATAATAACAATATGTTCTCCAGGGAATCAATTAGATGAGTGAATTTTTGATATTCTATTCTTTTAATTTTTCTTTACCTGTCTTGGGTTTGGTTGAATGTGGCATGTTATTGTTGTGCCAGATGGTTTCCCTTTATCCAGATAGGGGGATTGTTGTTGGGTCTCCAAGATTACCCTTGTGCAATAAAGGACACATCTTTTTTTACCTTTCCCCGACTTCTTTTGGGTATACTTCCATAATCTTCAGTTTGAAGGCGTTCAGTTATGGCCTCCAAAGTTGTGAAATCTCTGATCTTCCCAGTCTTTGGCCCATTTCAGCCATTTCCCCGTGTTTGATCATTTCCAATAAGGGTTTGCCTATCCCAGCTAGCACTCTCTCGTAATAAGGGGCCTCTTGGATGTCGATTAAAGTCATTATCATTTCGCTCTCACTCATAGGAGGGGTTATTTGAGCGACCATCATTCGCCATCTTTATGCATAATATCAAAAAGATTCAGTGGGCCACTTCTTGATCTTGGTCATTTGGTATCTGTCAGTATCCATCTAGGATTTGAAGCTGTATAAAGACAAAAAGGAATGGGCCAACTCTTCCTAATTATGGGTCTTGGTATTATCCAATCTAGCATACCACGTTCTCGCTTCTCCCGTTAAGCTTTTCTGAAATAGTTTCATCCTTAAGCTTTTATCTTCGGCATATGATCCTAACTCTCAATGTACGCCTTTAAGTGAGTGTAGGGATATCCTATTCCGTTGTATTTTTTAAACTCTGGCAATTCGAATTTATCTGGGAATCGAGCGCTTGGGAATATGCAGAGGTCAGAATAGTTAACGTTGTCGTATACTCCTACCCCTTTCATGGAGCATATGGCTTTTTCTATTTGTTTTATCTTCTTTTGGATTTCTTTGGTTTCTTCATCTTCAAGAACACTAATTATCACCTTGGTCTGACCCTTACTGTTGGGACCTTTGGTGCTATTACTGGTGAATTAAAACATCAGAGCTAGGATTTGAGTATCACTGGCCTTGGTAGAGATTTGATTTCCACCCTGGTTAGAAAATTCGGGCTGATTACATCGTTCTTTTAGAAGGGATGTCATTTCGGCAATCTGTTTTTTGAAGGAATCAAACTCCACCCGAGAAATGGGAGCAAGGTTTGGTGTGGAAGTTTCTACCATTATGATGGGCGGTGTTCAAACTCTGCGATTTCTCAGTTGTGTTCTAGGACTAATCTACAACCAAAAGAGTAGAGTTTAATTTCGCAAAATGGAAAATAAGGATGCACGCTAATGGTAGATGTATGTTTTAGGATTTTTTAAACTTTTCCTGCAAAACAAAGTTAATGATTCATTTTTGACAATATTCATGAGCATGGATATAATAGATGTTTGTTAATGTGATATGCAGGTGTTCCATAGTTTTTTATCTTTTCCTGCTAGACAGGGTTGGTGTTAGTTTACAAAAACATGGCATACATAGAATCAAATTATATAAGCGCAACGGAATCAAGAAAAATCAGATTTTAATTTTTTTTTTACAAACAATAACCAGGATCTTTCTTATGCGACTATTATTAATTGAGGAAGAATAAAATATATATACCTTTGTAGAATCAAGCTTCCACAAGTACAAGTTCACCTCCCTTTAATCATTCGCATTCTTCTTCACATTCACTGATTAGATTTCACAGATCAATGTTAGCTCCCCAAGTGTGAAACCTCTAGAGGTGATCCACCAAGAGATCTATGAATTAAAGAAGTGGATTTTGGTTTCTCTAAACCATGGGTGGCTAGCCCTAATTCTCTCTCTCTCTCTCTCTCTCTCTAACTTCATAGATATAGAGAATTATAAAGTACTCTCTTTATTCTTGTGAAAGAGTATGTAACCTTAATCTATGATAAGACTCCTCTTATCTATAGATATAGTCAACTCTCTTAAACTATTTAGGATTAGGGTTTTAATTTAATTTTCAATTCAATTATAAACTAAATTAATTAATTATAATTTCTAAACTATTTAGAAACTTAATTAGTTAATAATGAGAGTACTTTTTATTAATTAATTACTAAACCATTTAATAACTTAATTAATTATTATATTTACAATTCCTAAATCATTTAGGAACTTAATTATTTACAATAATACTACTACTTATTAATTAATTCATAAACCATTAAGGAACTAAATAATAATACTAGTAAAAATAGTAGTAGTAGTAGTAGTAGTAGTAGTAGTAGTAGTAGTAATAATAATAATAATAATAATAATAATAATAATAATAATAATAATAAGACTCCCCATAACGTTGGGTTTTTCTGTGGTTGACCTACCCTAGGGTTACCCTTGTGGGATTTTCGGCATGAAGGTCCCCAGATAATCGCAATCTACTTGAGGGGAATTAATCCATTCTTTGAATTGGAGAAGATCTAAGTGATGCCTTTCTTGAGCCTCGAAGGGGAACACCCCTTTGAGTCTAGTGATCAACATCCGACGGATTCGCCTCCTGCTGGAGGAATCACACAACATATATTCATCGCATCTCACCATATGCATATGATGACATTAAAATAAAGCATCCAAACATATAAGGCATTCATCGCAAACATAAACACACATTCACATACACTCATCGCGTCTCGCTGTAGGCATATGATAAAATATATCAACAAATAAGATATTCACTGCAACCACATATTCCATTTAATCATGCAACATATAGATTTAGGAAAGTAAAGCATTAAGATTGAACATGGCTTAAGCCCTTTAAAGTCCCCAGCGGAGTCGCCATCTGTCGACGCCGGGGATTTTGGTCTTCCCCTAAATTATCCCTTTTATTTCATTAAATCATTATTTGTTTCATTAAAGGGGTATTTTTAGAGAGAAAAAAGCTTCATAAATGTCGACGGGATTTTGAAATGTTGATTTTAATAATGGGTCGATTGACCAAAGCCGCCAGTTGATAAATGTTTAAATTGATGTACCAACTCATCCGAATTTTAATTTTCGTAATTGAGATGACTTATATGTGACTCCGATTAATTGATCTGTAACCGAGATTCATAGAGTTCAGGGGTTTGCTTAAGCGAGGGGAAGGTATTAAGCACCCCCCCCCCCCCAATTTCTGTGGAAACACTATTATTGCTTTCTTAATGCTTTCTTTCAAATGCTTTTAAGATTGGGAATATGTGTTTGTGTGTGTGTGTGTGTGTGTGTGTGTGTGTGTTTATGTGATTTAATATAAAAACTAGAATATCACCACTTAGCTTTTGAATTGAAATCATGAGAAGTGCATTATGTATGAAAGTAACTTTGAACCTCTTTGAACCTAACGAAGGATTTGATTTTAAGAAAAAGATTCGTTTTAACTTTTGTTTGATAATATTTACTCATTTAAGCACTCATTCGATTTGAAAAGATTTTTAAATGCATTTAAGTGCCATTTTCAAAAATCATTTGATTTGAAAATATTTATCTTAATAAAACCTTTTTGAATGGTATTTTGGAAATCGTTATTTTTTATTAGAACAATTCATTATAATTTTTGTTTTGATAAAATGCTTTCAGGTGATGTTTCGGAAAACATTATTTTTTAAACCTTTGTCAAATAGGAATCGATGTCCTCTATTACTTTCAATTTTAACTTATCTGATCTAATACCCTAAGTTGATTCAATTTTAGAATATCTTTATCGCCTTTTGTTTGAAAATCATTTTTGTGTGTCAATAGATGAAATCAACCAACCACAACTATGTTTGGAACTATCCACGGGCATGTAAGTCATCTCAATAGCCCCAAACACAATATAAAATAATATCCACTATTACGGGGCCTTAAACCCGACTTTTGAGATTCTCGACATCATTTTAAGGCTCGAGATTCACATTTTAAAAGGTAATGAAATCATAAACATTACAACCGCAAAGATCGTCCATCGTCAGAATTTCATCAATATCCGTTAAATCGACATTTAAGGGCTTTGACTTCCTTCCTAGGCTCACATAATGAAAAGTGAAACAAATTGTACTAAGATTAAAAATAGTAGTATTAAAATTATGATAAATAGACATATTTAGACGAAAAACTAGTAAAGATATAATAATTGAAATGATAATCATTTAAATAATCCTGAATAAAACAAACATAACATGAGATTATTTTAAATTATCCCATGAATAATATCATTTTAAACAAACATGTGATTAAAACTATTTAATTTTAGTATTAATAGTCTTAGAATTATAATTCATAGAAATATAATACGAGAATTTTAATGCCTATAAACAAACATGACCCACTTTTTCTATAAAAGAAGGGATCCTGCCCTAAGAATGACTCACTTAGAATCTAGAGTACACACGGTATAAGTTCCCTTACGAAACCAGGAACAGTTACTTCATAATCTGGATTATAAGAATCTACATAATGATGTCTTAAATATTGAAGCATGAAACGTAAATCTAGGTTAATATTCATTAGTATTTTTTATCTTTCATCCAAATTCAAGTGGATTATGTTTATGCCGTAGTGATGCATAAGTTTGTGTTTAAAAAAAAATTAGCTTCCTCTCGAATTTGTTGTTGATAAGTGCAACAGATACTACAGGAAATTTCTTTATTGTAACAGCCATCCAAACCCTAGAATGTCCATAATTGACCATTCACAAACAATCTTAGATGAAGAAAAATCTTGAGGATTTAAAGAAATTAACCCAATATGCGGTACAATGTCTTGTGCATCACATATTGTCACATCCTTAAACAAATCCAATTCAACATTAGTCAGAGCTTTCATATTGCTCTATATGTATCAAATGGTATGAAGTGGGTAGTGGTTTAAAATGAGACGAATTTACACCCACCCACACACACAAACAAATGACAAAATTCCTTTGGTATTAATTGAACCCACCCATCATAGGAATGTCTAAGTTCTATGAAGCCCTTAATGAGAGTTAGATAGAGCCAAAGTAACTCTGATATCATAATATCCATATTTTGACATTTTGCGCATGTGGGCATTTTTTGTATTGCTAAAGGACTTGTAAGGTTGTATATGTTAAAAAAAGAAGGCCAAAAACTAATGCTAATAGTTCAATTCTCAGTCATAAGGTTAATATACAACTTTGAAATGACTGTCGGCAAGCAATTCTAGACGAATTTTTGATATTCTAATCTTTTAAATTTTCTTTGCCTGTCTTGGCTTTGGTTAAATGCGGCATGTTGTTGTTGTGCCAGATGGCTTCCTTTTGGGCAAGTAGGGGGATTGTTGTAGGATCTCCAAGGTTTCCCCAGTGCAATAAAGGACACATCTTCTTTTACCTTTCCCCGACTTCTTTCAGGTATACTGCCATAATCTTTAGTCTGAAGGCGTTCAGTTATGGCCTCCAAAGTTGTGAAATCTCTAATATTCCCGGTCTTTAGACCCATTTCAACCATTTCCCCCTGTTTGATCATTTACAAGAAGGGTTTGCCTATGCCAGCCAACACTTTCTCGTAATAAGGGGCCTCTTGGATGTTGATGAAAGTCATTACTATTTTGCTCTCACTCATAGGAGGGGTTACTTGAGCGGTTATCCTTCGCTATCTTTGTGCATAATCTCTAAAAGATTTAGTGGGCTACTTTTTGATCTTGGTCATTTAGTATCTGTCAGGATCCATGTGGAATTGGAAGTTGAACTGAGACAAAAAGGTATGGGCCAACTCTTCCCAATTACGGGTCTTGGTATTATCCAATCTGGCATACGCTTCTCCCGTTAAACTTTTCTAAAATAGTTGCATCCTTAGGTTTTTGTCTTCGACATATGATCCAAGCTCCCCAATGTACACCTTCAAGTGAGTGTAGGGATGTCCTATTCCATTGTATTTTTTTAATTTGGGCAATTGGAATTTATCTGGGAATCGAGCGCCCGAGAATATGCAAAGGTCGGAATAGTTAACATTGTCGTATGCTCCTACCCTTTCATGGAGTGGATGGCTTTTTCCATTTGCTTTATCGTCTTTTGGATTTCCTTGGTTTCTTCATCTTTAGGAACACTAATTATCTCATTAGTCTGACCCTTACTCTTGGGACCTTTGGTGCTTTTACTAGTGAATTGCAATATCGGAGCTAGGATTTGAGTATCACTGGCCTTGGTGGAGATTTGATTTCCACCCTAGGTAGAAAATTCGAGATGATTACATCGTTCTTTTAGAAGAGATGTCATTTCGACAATCTTCTTTTTGAAGGAATCAAACTCCAACCGAGAAATGGTAGTAAGGTTTGGTGTGGAAGTTTCTACCATTCTAATGGGTGGTGTTCGAACATTGCGATCTCTCAGTCGTGTTCTAGGACCAATCTACAACTAAAAGAGTAGAGTTTAATTTTGCAAAATGGAAAATAGGGATGCATGCTAATGCTAGACGTATGTTTTAGGGTTTTTTAATCTTCTCCTGCAAAACAAAGTTAATGGTTTCATTTTAGTAAGATGACAATATTTATGAGTATGGATATAATAGACGTTTGCTAATGTGATAAGCAGGTGTTCCGTAGTTTTTTATCTTTTCCTGCAAGACAAGCCTAGCAATTTCGTTATGCCATGATGACAGTATATACGAGACGATTAATTAATAGAAGCTACATGACGTTTTGCACATAGGAAGTACCAGGGCATGAAAAGACTTCCCATAACGTTGTGTTTTTATGTGGCTGACCTACCCTAGGGTTACTTTTGCGGGCTTTTCGGCATGAAGGTCCCTAAATAATCGCATTTTACTCGAGGGAAATTAATCTGTTCTTTCAATCGGAGCGGATTTAAGTGATGCCTTTCCTGAGCCTCGCAGGGGAACGCCACTTTGAGTTTAGTAATCAACATCCGACAGGTTCACCTCCTGGTGGAGGAATCACACAACATACATTCATCGTGTCTTACTGTATACATATGATAATATTAATGTAAGAACCTGACTTTTATGAAATACAAATTTAATTTTTTTTTATATATTTTCGTTTGAAACAGTAAGTGAATAAATTAACAAAAGTGAAAATTAATAAATGTTTTGTGCAAATTTTATCTTGTCGGAGAATATTCGTTTTGTCAAGGAATATTCGTTCTGTCGGGGAATATTCTATTCGTACGACGGTGTCGAACTAACCAAATATTGGTGGACCCCCAACAACAAAATATTGTCGAATATAGAAAACGACATATGTAATATTTCTAAATAAAAATACTCAACGGTACTATCACCTTTATCTATTAAAATACCCAATGGTAAAGGAATAGTAATATACGGTATTACACAGTAGCACACGGTATTGCACAGTATTTCATATTATTGAACTAATAAAGTGGCTAGTGTACTATATTGACTTTATTGAACCAATAATTGTCACATGCACAATAATTCATATTATTGAACTGATAATTGTCACAGTAACATATGCACAGTAATTCATATTATTGAATCAATAATTGTCATTACACAATAACGTGTTATTTCTTTTACTTATTTTCTACATTATTGATATCTCTATTATGATATTGATTAAACTGGTGTATTCCATTATTAATTAATTTTTCTGCTTATCTAACTTAGAAAGTCAACTACACTGCATTTATAACAATTAGTCATAATAATGAATAATTGTGAATTATTGTTGAATAATTGAATTGATAAAGTTATTTATTTTTATTATAATAATTTATATAAAGTTATTTACTTTATATAAATTATGTAAAGTAAATTATTTTATTATAATAAATTATATAAAGTTATTTATTTTTTATATATAAAGTTAATTGATTTATATAAAGTTAGTTGTTTTATATATAAAGTTAGTTGGTTTATAAAATTAGTTATTTTATATATAAAGTTAATTGAATGGTATAGATTAAAGAAAATCTGAAATAAATGGTATAGATTAAAGATAATGTAAAAATTATAGAATTTGAAATGAACGGTGTAGATTAAAGATGATCTTTAAATGAATGGTTTAGATTAAGGAAATCTTAAAAGATGAAATAAGTGGTATGGATTAAACATTATCTTGAAATATACGGTTTGGATTAAATTAAGAAATCTTGGTTTATGATAAGATTTTTGGCTATAAATAGAGGTTTTAACTTAAGATTTTTTCATAAAACTTCCTTGCTTATTCTTTCTTTCACTCTCTAAATATTACTTTGTGTAAGTTCTCGCTTTGAGTGTGTTAAAGTCATCTTGAGTATTTGTGAAGATCTATAAGTGTACGAGTACTGTTCAAGTAAGTCTTTTTATAAAGGTTATATAAGCAACCACACACGTCACACGGTGTTTATAAATCTTCTTTTAGAAGACTCTTCCTTTAAAAGATTTTTTTTTTGAAAAGCATCATTTAGAAGATTTATTTTGAAATATTATTTTTTTCAAAAACTATATTGAAGTTATTCTACTTTATTCTATCAAATCACTTTTAATGATTTCATACGAATTGGTATACACTATGAAATTATATGTAATAGTTACTAATTAAATTATAAATATATAGGTTGATCAATATCCAGTCACGTGTTAAGATAAGGGGTATCATTCTTTTCATACTCTTAACTTACTATGGTAAGTACTATTTGATAAAGTTTTCTGAAATGATTATATGTTCTTTAATAGTTTGCGCTTCATCTAATATCATTTCAATTGAACCTTCCTATTTTTCTAAATATTTCTATTGAACTTTAACTGTTATTCTGAACTATGGATCTTGAATATCATTTTTGAATTTGAGTCCACATCATGTTGACAATTTGGACATTATTTGAATCTACACAAAGTAAAATCATAAATTTTCGATATTTATTGATCATCCTGTTTTTTCTGTTCATCATTTATATCACTATTGTTATTATAATCATCAATAATCATGTTGTTGTGAATATCTGTGGCCTGGGTCACAAATGATAAGATAAAGACGATATAATTGTTGTGTGTCTTTTAGGACATGTGGTGAATATTCTCTTTGGCCTGGGGCAAAGAAGAAATGTTGCTTGGTATGATTATAACCAAAGGCTGAAGACTGTTATGATCATGACCATTGGTATTATATTTGAATATCTTTGGCCCGTAGTGCAAAGATGAACTGTTGACTTGCATGATTATGATCAGGAACTGTGAATTTATATTATTATGACTAGTGGTGTTTAAGATGATAAAAGTTGATGATATTTTTCTTAAAAAGAGAAGCTAGTGGACATCATAGTCTACATGATTCTTCTAATGGATTACTCATTCCGCTGCTATTATTGATCTAAAACTTGTTATTTATTGTATTATATCAAGAACTTAACTGTTGCAGGCTAATAATAATTTACTCATTGTTTATCTTAGTCATGATATTTCTTACTAGACTATTTGAGCTCACCTTTTCTTTTTTGTTTCATTGTTCTTTAGGAAATGAGAGAATAGCTGGGTCTAGCTGGGAAATGGAGTGAAGGTCTGAGGGATAGCTGTAGTAGTCTTCACATGTTATATATAGTGTGGTAATAATAGTGAAGACATAGTTGTGTGTTATTAAGTTTTGTATTTCTGTTCTATATACTGTTTGTGTTTAGTTACCGTGTATTTTATGGCGTCTCAAATTGGGTTATGTAGTCCCAGATTTGGGGGCGTCACAATTAAAATAAAGCATCCAAACATATAAGGCATTCATCGCAAACACAAACATACATTTGCATACATTCATCGCGTCTCGTCGTAGGCATATGATAAAATATTTCTACAAATAAGGCATTCACCGCAACCACATATTCCATTCAATCATGCAACACACAGATTTAGGAAAGTAAAGCATTAAGATTGAACATGGCTTAAGCCCTCTAAACTCCCCAATGGAGTTGCCATCTGTCGACGTCGAGGATTTTGTCCTTTCCCTAAATTGTCTCTTTTATTTTATTAAATCGTTATTTGTTTCGTTAAAGGGGTATTTTTAGAAGAAAAAAAAAAGCATAAATGTCGACGGGATTTTGAAATGTTGATTTTAATAATGGGCCGATTAACCAGAGTCGCCAATTGATAAATGTTTAAATTGATGTACCAACTCATCCGAATTTTGATTTTCTTCAATCAAGATGACCTATACGTGACTCCGATTAATTGATCTGCAACCGAGATTCATAGAGTTCGGGGGCTTGCTTAAGCGAGGGGAAGGTGTTAGACATCCCCCAATTTTCGTGAAAATTCAGTTACTGCTTTCTTAATGCTTTTCTTAAAATGCTTTTGAGATTGGGAATATGTGTGTGTGTGTGTGTGTTTGTGTGATTTAGTAGAAAATCTAGAATATCACCACTTAGCTTTTGAATCAAAATCATGAGAAGTACAATATGTATGAAAATAACTTTGAACCTCTTGGAGCCTGTGCACGAAGGATTTGATCTTAAGGAAAAGATTCATTTTAACTTTTGTTTTGATAAAATTTACTCATTTCAACACTCATTTGATTTGAAAAGATTTTTAAATGCATTTAAGTGCCAATTTTAGAAATCATTTGATTTGAAAATATTCATCTTATAAAACCCTTTTGAAAGGTATTTTGGAAATCATTATTTTTTATTAGAACAATTCATTGTAATTTTTGTTTTGATAAAATGCTTTCGGGTGACGTTTCGGAAAACATTATTTTTTAAACCTTCGTCAAATAGGAATTAAGGTCCTCTATTACTTCTAATTTTAACTTATTGGATCTAATACCCTAAGTTGATTCAATTTTAAAAGATCTTTATCGCCTTTTGTTTGAAAATCATTTTTGTGTGTCAAGAGATGAAATCAACCAACCACAACTATGTTTGGAGCTACCTACCTGCATGTAAGTCGTCTCAATAACCCCAAACACAACATAAAATAATATTCACTATTACGAGGCCTTAAACCCAACTTTCGAGATTCTCGACATCATTTTAAAGCCCGAGATTTATATTTTACAAGGTAATGTAATCGTAAACATTACAACCACAAAGATCGTCCATTGTCGAAATTTCATCAATATCCCTTAAATCGACATTTAAAGGCCTTGACTTCCTTCTCAAGCTCACATAATGGAAATTGAAACAAATCGTAATAAGATCAAAAATAGAAATATTAAAATCATGATAAAATCGATAAGAGATCGAAATGCAATTAGATCCACACATTAGTGTAAATAAAGATCTAACCGACTATGTATCCTAATTTCACTAGCAGTGCGTTCCATTACGAGGAGTCTTTAGCGGCCAATCTTTGGGATTTGCTACATCACTAGATATAGATCTAGGACGGGGAGTGCAGTTAACCTCGTATATTAACTCTCGAATAAAACATCCGATAAAATGAGAGTTGAATATATATAATATTTTTAAATTAATCAAAAGGACATCATCGGGTGACAAGGAGGAAATATCATTCGTGTGAGATCCTCTCATGTCATCCCTAGTCCGATAACTTAATAGATCTAGCGAGTATAGACCGAAAATCGAATCTTTAGTATTATAATACGTGAAAAATATTAGATCTATGATAGACCTAGAATTAAATCAAGTAAAAATCGAATCTTTAATATGTTAAGGTATCAAAAATAATAGGTATGTGATAGAGCTATTAATAAAACACGTAAAAATCGCATCTTTAGTATAATATTACATAAAATACAATAGATCTAGCTGAGATCTACACAAGAGCTATATAAAAATCTTATTTTTTTGCATTTCAAGCATTGCAACAAGTAAAATATATGAGATCTACATTAGATCTAAGCAGTAACACGCAAAGATTGAATTTTTTCACCTTGGGGTGATGGAAAAGGCCTCGTAGAACTTGGATCTTGTAGAAATCACTCTAAGTTATACGTGGGATTAAAAAAATATAATAGATCTAGTGTAGATCTCTAAGTTACACTTTCTCTCACTAAAATCAGAGCATCTCTCTCTACATTATAAATTTTATCTCTCTAAAAATGGCTCTTTCTTTCAGTTGATTTGGGCCTTTCATACTGCATTTGGTTTGACTGTAGGTGTACCTGCGACTAGCCGTAGGTCCTCCTGATGCCACAAGTACACCTGTGGCTCGCCATGGGGGGTCCCACGTACCTCGATTTTAATGCGGTGTCGTCGGGTTTTCGTCTTCCGGGCTAAAATGTCCGTAACTTGGAATCCAAAAAAAGTTAGGAGACGTGTTATACCTTTTCGGAAAGCTCTTTTTAAGGACAACGCAGTGACATAGAGCTTGACCAACTTTTAATTTGAGAAGATAGAGAAAAAGGTATAAATATCTTCCTAAAGATGTCGGTCAATCACTTGTCTTGCCTTGCATAATCCGATGCTCGGAGACCGTCGTTATAGCTTCGATCGTAGCTTGTTGTGACAGCTTCGACTACTCATTCTTGAGGTTTGGAACCCTTGCTCGGATGTCGGGATGAAATGATGATTTTGCCCTCCAGCCATGGTTAGAAGACAAATGGAAATTTTTTGATATCTACAGGTGAGATAAGTATTGTAGGCCCAAAAAGATAAAAGATGGGCTCATGATTAAAGGTCAGCCCAGAGGAATAAAGTATGGGCTCATGTTTAAAAACCATCCTGCAGGGCGGCTCCAACTCGACAATGGGATCTATCACAGCCCTAGTCACATAGACATGTCCTCTAGCTATAGCTATTTAATGGGACAGGAGGAATGGATACAGACACCGTCACTACCAGATGGTGAATATAAAAGGTAGACTGGACTACGAAGAAAGGGATTTTTTTTTTCTAGATTTCGAACATTAATACTCAATAGACGTACACATTTTCTTTCAGATGGATCCTCAGTCTTTCTTAAAATCTTTAACATTCACCCCGAAGGACTGGGCACAATCAGTAAGTAATTGTTATCTTAGGCAGCATGGCAACAACCCAAATCTATTGGACTTAGGAGTGTAATACCAAAGTGTAAGGCTTAGTGGGCGGTTTCGGGTTGGGTCAAGTTAAGACAGTCCACTTGTGCTAATAAATATGCAGTTCAATAGTCAACTTTATGAAAATCCAGAGTGATTAAACAGTGGGAAGTCGGTGTACAACTTAGATAATATTGTTCTTATCTAAGTTAAATGAATTATCGGTGAATAGTCGACGTGAATTAAAAGTTAACTTGAGAATAAGGTGAAGTCTGGAATGACAAACCTTATGGTAGTGCGGATTAAGCTAATGTCCTAAAATATTCAATTGTGGAACAATATGGTATTTACTTAGATAATAAAAGGTTATCGAAGTTAATAAAGATTGATGTTGTGTATTAGAAAGAAATGTCAAATGCTGAGGACTTTGACATTTTATAAATGAGTTTTAAAAACATTGTATTAGAAAAATAAATAAACAGAAAACTTGACACTTTTTTGTCAAAAAAATTTGTCCAAAAATAGACACATTTAGACGAAAAACTAAATATAAGTAAATCTTTTATAAGCCCTATTGTACCATTTCCATTATAAACATAAAAAAACTAATGTAAGGGTAAAATAATATTTTGAATATAAAATTCATATTTTCTTTCCTTTTTTTTCTTTATAAACACAGTAACTACAAGATTTTATTTATTTATAAATATTGTATTCTTCTCTTTTCTTGTCAAATTTAACTTTTCTAATCTTTTCAGTTCAAAACTCATAAAAAGATAGTGTTACAAAAGAGTAGATAACTAGGAAAACGAAAATTAGTTTGTAAAGTACTTAGTTTTTAGGGGGGTGTTAGTTTTCAGAAACACCGATTAATTTACCAAGTTGTGGAAAAGACCTGTTTTAGATTTTTTCAGAAACTCTGATGTGGTTGTGTACTTACTAAACACCAATTAAACGGTGAATAAACAAAGCAAGCAAATAAAGAAAAGATGAGTGATTTTTAAGTTCAAGATAATGAAAAACCTCAAGTACTATGTTCAAGATAGATCATATTTGTTCGTAAAAATAATATTTAAAATTGGATTGTTAATTCTAAATCTCTTATTTATTTTAAATTTTAGATTTGGTACAATTAGTCTAAAGATAATAAAATGACTTAAAATATAAAACTATTTACAACCAGTTATTGTAATCCCTATCGTGGACAAAATTAACATTTATTATTCTTTAAAATTACATGTTTATCCTATTCTATCTATCTATACTCACACGATCTATTTGTTATTACTAGTAAAGATATAATAATCCAAATGATAATTATTTAAATAATGCTGAATAAAACGAATATAACATGAGATTATTTTAAATTATTCTATAAATAATATCATTTTAAACAAACATGTCATTAAAATTATTTAATTTTAGTAGTAATAGTCTTAAAATTATAATTCATAGAGATATAACACGAGAAATTTAATACTTACAAACAAACATAACCCACTTTTTCTATAAAAGAAGGGATCCTGCCCTAAGAATGACTCACTTAGAATCTAGAGTACACACGATACAAGTTTCCCTAAGAAACTAGGAACAGTTACTTCAAAATCTGGATTACAAGAATCTACTGAATGATGTCTTAAATATTGAAGCATGAAACGTAAATCTAGGTTAATATTCATTAGTAATTGTTATCTTTTATCCAAATTCAAGTGGATCATCTTTATGCCGTAGTGATGTATACGTTTGTGCTTAAAAAAAATTCAGCTTCCTCTCGAATTTGTTGCTGATAAGCGCAACAGATACTACAGGAAATTTCTTTATAGTAACAGCCATCCAAACCCTAGAATGTTCATAATTGACCATTAACAAACAATCTCGGATGAAGAAAAATATTGAGGATTTAAAGAAATTAACCCAATATGCGGTACAATGTCTTGTGCATCACATATTGTCACATCCTTCAACAAATCCAATTCAATATTAGTCTCAGGAGCTTCCATATTGCTCTGTATGCATCAAATGGTATGAAGTGGGTAGTGGTTTAAAATGAGACGGATTTACACCCACCCACACACACAAACAAATGACAAAATTCCTTTGGTATTAATTGAACCCACCCATCATAGGAATGTCTCAGTTTTATGAACCCTTAATGAGAGTTGTATGGAGCCGAAGTAACTCTGATAACATAATATCCATATTTTGATATTTTGCGCATGTGGGCAATTTTTTTTATTGCTAAAGGACTTGTAAGGTTGTATATGATGCTAATAGTTCAATTCCCAGTCATAAGGTTGATATACCACTTTGAAACGACTGTCGGCAAGCAATTCCAGCAAAGCTTGAGACTGTCGTCTCCAAGTAGTTTGCAGCATGCTTAAGTATCTCAACCTCATTTTTCCCAAAATCCACACTGTACCTGAGCTACCATAAACGAAATCGTGTTATCCTAAAGGAAATAGCATGAGATGACAGTTCGTATTCTCACAGAACTATAAAATTCAAAATATTTGTAGGGATCGCTCCTATATAACACTTACCATTTGAGTATTTTATTGACTGATGCAACCGTGGCATTTACATCAAGAATGAGTCCCCCATTTCTTAAAAAGTTACGAGCAGCCTCCACCAATTCTTTATCAATGTTGCCAGGCGAGTAGCATTGAAGAGCAGGCCCAGATCGATTACCACAGACAATAGAAAAGTGAATAAGAGGCTCTGGATAAGTAAGAGCGACCTGATCAAAGAGAGAAATAGAGAAAGACATGTAGAAAAAGAGAGAGTAAGTCAAAATAACAGCCATTTAAAAGCCAAGTACTTCAAGATTACAGTAAAATTCTATCAAAACTATGCCTCTTGCAACTAAATAAGAACCACCGAAGTAGTTTTGACACATACGGATGGCCAGCAAAAGAAACGGAAAGGAGTTGTTTGATAGCATACAATCAGTCTCCTGTATGCATGCATAAACTTTTAACAAGTTGGTGCTTCAAACTTTCAATCCCCTTCCCTTACCATCCGGTTTTAAATAGCACAACTAGTGAAATAATTCCTGGAAAGTTAGAAAACATCTCTCGCACATCCCCACATAGCCAGACGCCCCCCAACACCCCCCCCCCCCCCCCCCCCCCCCCCTCGCTAAGCAAAGCTCAGCATGTACTAGCAATTCAATTACAGGAAAATTTAGATAACCATAGTCCTGCCAGAATTTCATTAGAGCCTTTTCCTTTCAAAATTATTACCAATAGCAGACATGTTTAAAATATGTACCTTTCTGTGACGCCCCCAAATCCACATACTCATTACGTCAACAGTCACACAGACTGTAGACTACTCTTTCATTCTCCTATCAGTCACCCAAACTGTAGACTACTCTTTCCTCTTATTTAACAAACACACAAACTGCAGACATGTCTAGTAGTCAACAAACTACAGACTCTTCAGGTATCTAAAGTGATTAGCCTAACATACGTCATGTAATGCATATACATCTTCATGTCGATGTGTCATCGGTTTTCCGACTATGTTTTAACAATATCTTTTGTATCACAAAGTTGTTCATTCTCAGCCTTACCTTCAAGATTCAGCACCAAACCAATTTGGATTGGACATTTAATTGTGACACACAGTTAACAATTACTTACTTCAGAAATTACTAGAGTTAGCTAAAACAAATAGCATACTCTTTACTTTCAATAACTCAACAATTTTGGATATTCAAAACTTATTCGAAACATAGAATGAAGAATTTTCTCTACGCAGAATCGCGAGTTCACACTTGATTTAATTTAGGAAAAGTTTTCATAATCAGACTTTAAAGTTTGCATCATCATAAGAATCTATACAAGTTTAAGAAATTTCTCATATATAGAAATTTAGTTAAACTAAGGAACTTGCCTAACACTCTTTTATGAACTTCTTTTAGCTCTACGTTTTTGCCCTCTTGATGTTTTATACCTACGAATTGGATGTTTTGAACATAATTGTTTACCATCTTTAAGTGTTTTTAGATATATTTTACTTGTTTTATTGTTTATTTTGCATAAAACGGCTTTGGGAGGACAAAATAGGAAAATCAAAGTTCAATGGCAATTTTGTAATTTTGGCAGTAGTAACAGCGTCGAGGCACTCTACCACAATATAAAACTAGTGCCAGGGCACTGGTCGGCGAGAGCAGCTGGGCCAAATCGTTCACTTAGGAAAATTTGAATCCAATAAGGACTTTGAAGGTGCTACGACTAAGGAGACTTCGAAGAGGATTTTACTAGGAGACTTCAGAGTATTATGAGAGCGAATTAACAAGAATTAGAGACCAGCTTTTGAAGACTAGGAGATTTGAAGGAAGCATGCGTGAAGATTCAAGTGAAGGCTAGAAGTGTAACGCCCCCAAAATCCCCGCGCTTTAATGCGGCAGACCTTGTGTGAATTTCATACATCTATCAACTTAACAAATGATTCCATAATCATATTGGTTGAATTAGTCTTATTTTAGACTATACATTAAAAATTTCTCTTAACTTTGTCCTTAGATCTTAACTTGATCTCAGTCTCATAAGTATACAAGTAATAACTTGCATTTCATCTGTATAAATGGATAAAACCATATATAACAGTCTAATTTTAACCTTAAGATTTAAATATTCTATAACTTTACATGTTCCAACATCCACGGTATTAAATCATTAGAACGACTCTTAGGAAAAGAGAATCCCGCGGTGAATGTTTGTATCTTCACCCGTAATAAATGTTTGAATCTTTATCCGTGACAAATGGTTGTATCTTTGTCCGGTGCAAAATCCTCTTTCCGTACAGAACATTACCCAACTAGTTAAAACCCTCATTCGAAACATATTTGTTTATAGTGATATCTCTTCATAGTAATAATCCTACTTATATGGTATTCAGAATAGTAATAATGAGTTATACTTGGGTCCGAGGAACCTTAACGATGAATTTGACCAGTCAACATCGCTTAGTCCTGTCTCGGATGTATAGTACTCACAAGTTATTTACCGATCCTCATCCAGATAAATAAATCATTATCAATATTATGATAAGTTTTAACAATTCTAAGTTATATCAAAGTAAAGACATAACAACATTTTGATGATAATAATTTATATCATTCATTCAATATTCGATTACATGTTTGTTTGTTCGTATTACAACAGTCATTATAACTTATACAAATACAAGTAATAAACATGAAAACCTAATCTACGCTTCATTTTTACGTTCATGATCTTCTTAACGTTTATCTTTAATCTGCAAATAAGGTTTTATTTGCAAGAATGAGCATGACGGCTCAGAAAGTCTAACATACAGCACATACGCAGTTTATGCTTTCATATAAACTTTAACATGCATTGACTGAACATAATTCTCTATTTAATATCACATATAACTCACGTTCCAACAATTTATATCACATTGACACACAAAGTGTATAAATCATGTTCATAAATCGTAAACATAACGCATAACAGTTAGAAGGCTTGTAAACATCAGTTAAAGACTTCACATATCATCTATTGCATAATAACATGACATTACACATCTCATTTATCATTCTAACAATACTACACAAGTAGCACATAGCAAGAGTTAGAAGACTTGCCTTGATTCGATAATACAGTTTAAGTTAATATCTGCGTTTAATCATATGGCCTACAAGGTATGTGAGGTTGACATAACCATTAGTCCTATTACGATTTCATAATCTAGTTAATAATAACTAGTTTATTTATTTTTTCTTGTTTCACTAACATATGAACATAAACTAGACATTCAAGACTAGTTTCATTGTTCATTACTTTGATTAATTTGAACATAATAACCACTAATATTTTTGATCTTTTATTCTTTATACATGAAATAAAATCGGACATTATATCCGCTTATAAAGAAGACTTTTTCTACTTTATATAAAATAATTTGAGCATTATAACTGCATATAACATGAATATTTGAACGAATACTTTAAGAAAATTTCAACATTATAACTGCTTATAAAATGAGTATTTAAATAAATACTTTAAGAAAATTTCAGCATTATAACTGCTTATAATAGTAACTTTTGTACTATATATCTCCAATAATTTGGGCATTAAAACTGCTTATAAAAGTATATTTATACTAAATATAAGAAGAAAATAAACATAATAACCATCAAAGTATACATCTTGTAGTGCTTGCTTTAACATATTTTGCGTAGGACTTCGATACTTGAAATATATTTTTCACTCACAATATCTCTCAGATTATAACTATAGAGTATTTTTGCTCTTGAGCTTCTTCTTGAATGGTAGGAAACAACGAATGGTGGAGCTTCCTATTTATAGAAAAACATAGTTTCGTTAATTGCACGTTAGAGGCCTGACTTATTACACTTTAGTACCTAAAGTATTGCACTTTAATCCTTAAACTTTCCTTACTTTTTCTCCACCAAGCGACATCATGATGACATCATCTGTATGCTTCTTTGAGGATGATGTCATGCTTACATCATGCTTGCATCATCCTTTCGTGTGATTGGTCGAAAAGTGTTCACCTGGATTACCAGTTTGGTTTTCTTTGTTCTGATTGGTCCATTTTGATTTCTAGTTTCTGTAATCGTGCTAGTTTTCCCCAGTTTGGTTATTCCAACTTGGTTTTGTCTAGCTTGACTCTGATTGGTCAATAATTAATCACACTTGAATGTGATTGGTCGAAAACTTTTCAACTGGATTCTCAGTTATAATCTAGTTTGTTTTCAACTAACTAGTTAAATAGTATAATACACAAGTATTTATACGTATTTATTCCGTATAATACATCGTATAATATTCGTATTTTACTGGTATTATACCTCGTATTATTCTTGTATAATCTTCCGTATAATTCTCGTATTATACATTACAGTATACTTTTATTATTCTTTGTATTCATTCCGTACTCGCTACGTATTCGTCCCGTATACGTGAATAGAAATCTCCAAAAATTATTTTGGGTAAAAAATTTATTGGTCATAATGCATTTACTGTCAATAAAAGCGCTATTCAGAAATGTGAATTTTCAAAATTCAGAAGAAAGTTTTCCAATGAATAGTGTTTTACGCGTTTTTCGAGAAAAACTTTTATTGGCTAAATAGCATTTATACTTCATATAAACGTTATTTTGTGAAATACAATATGTCAAGACGTCGAAAAGAACAATAAAAAAGATGACAAACGCTTTCTCGTAAATCGTGCATTTTTCGTCTTTTTCCCCAAAACTTTTTATTGGTTCCCTGACATCTAAACCTCATATTATCACTATGTTGTGAAATATAAGAAGTCCTACAAATGAAAGAAACAGTCAAACGAATGAAAAATGCCACCTCGTGAATAGTACTTTTACACGTTATTCGAGAAAATTTTTTATTGACTGTTACGTGTTTTCAAATCGTGAGAATGTTGAATCTTGAAACGGAATGTCAATTTGACCTACATGTTTCTCTCGAGAGCCTAGGTTATTTTCTAGGGTTTAGACCTTAGGGTTTAGGTTTTAGGTTTTAACTTTTTCCCAATTTAGGTTTTTGCCTTAAATTGACTTCTGATTTTTAATAAGTGTTAAGGTTAACCGCTCAAACCAAAACACAAAATCATACACAGAGATAATTTACATAACTCATTTAAAAGCTCAATTCCAGCTTTACTAATCACATAACACAAATTAGGTTAAAGATTTTTAACCTCTTAGTTGTATACAATCGTAGTTTCGAGTCGTATATATTCTTTCAGATAGCTCAAGGTATGCATGAACAATCCTTCTTTAGGTTTTGAATTGACAACTTTGCTTAGATCTTGTTATAGATCACTTTTGAAATGTTTGGGACATTATAAGAAGAGGAGAAATTCAATAGAGTTTATTCTTTTTCTTTTCTCTTTACTTGATACTTTGGGATGTAATTATCTTAAATGGATTCAGTTTTTAATTGCAATATGTGGAACTAAATTTCATATTTAAGATTGCAATAGAACCTTTGGTTTGAACTTTAATTGATTCATCATATTTTTAATTAATTGATCAATATTAGATTGTTTATTATATCTGTAGACACCCAAATTTTGCACTTTTGCACTAACCCTGACAGGAGGGCAGAATCGTCATTTGACCCGACGAGCGAAAAGGAAGGTGGACCCCAACATCAAGCCACCCCAGCGATTTACGGTCAAAGCCGCCACAACGGACAACGAACATCCGGTCACTTGAGGCAAGGCGAACAGTTGATCCAGAAAAACCTGAACCGACCACAAAAGACGACTAATGGCCACTCCGCTTACGATGTTCGGGGGTCTTGCTCCCCGGTGAGCGAGCGGCTGCCCAGCTCGCCGGTGAGCTGGCGGGGGGGGTAGGGGGCAGCGCCCCCTGGAAGCCAAGCACAACGAGCAATTTATACACCGAGGAACAGCCTTCCGAAATAATACAGCAGAAATTGGCAAATTAATACCGCGTGGCACGAAATTCGAGAAAAATGCGCCGGACAGCCGCGGATGCATCTGCGGCCAAACGACTTTCGAGGTTCGCACGGCTCGAGGGCGGCACACGACAGCCGAGGAGACGGCCACAGCAGGCAGCCGCAGATGCATCTGCGGCTGGCCGCAGATGCATCTGCGGCTGGCCGCAGATGTATCTGCGGCTGCCTGCTGAAGCACTATAGATCGCCATTTTCAACCCGAGAACCAGAAGAGAGAGAAAAAAAAAAGAAAAAAAAGAAAAAAAAGAAAAGAGGAGAGAGAGAGAGAGCTCGCGGGGGAGAGAGAGAGGGGTCGTTTTGCTTGTTAGATTCAAGCAATATATCCCATTTGTTGTATCCATTTGTTAGCAATCTTGTGGTGTAATCTATTTCGTGATATAGAAGCTTGAATCCGCGTTTTGCAAGGTGAAAAGATTGTCTTTTTGGTATTCTATCGCTTGTATTGTTAATATAGCTTATGTTTTGGGTTATGTGATGTAATATGTTGTTATGTTGATAAAGGATCCGTGGATTAGGGGTTGTTAGCGAGGTTTCCATCGGAAAGTAACTCCTCCTAACGCCCCGATGACATCCGTACGGTGATATCTCGTTCGTTGTGGTAATGGATAGTTTTAGTGATTAAGTTGTGATATTTGGGTTATGTAATGTGATAGCAATGTTAAATCTCGTTAGATTTGGTTTAGGGTTGGTTGTGCCATGATTTGGGTAAATGTGAGCCTAGGGAGGAGATCCTCGCGGTCAAATCCCGATGATGGACATTTTGGTGTATGTAATCATGGTATAGGGTCCATGGATGTGTATTTTGTAATATCCGGCCTTAAAGCGATACAAAGTCGTGTTCGGGTTAAGGCCCCGTAATAATAATAAAATATGTGATTGTGGGTGTTTGGGGTTGTCTGGATGGCTTACATGCCCGTGGATAGCCCCGACACGTTGTGAGTGCTTGTTTAATTTACGACATAAAAAATGGTTTTTAAATAAGGCAAATAATGAAGATTTTGTAAAAAATGATCAATTTCAGGATATTAGAGTCACGAGGTCTAAAGGTTAAGTGTTTTGGCGAACTTTAATCCATGATTGATGAATAGGCTTTAATTGGTTTTTAAAACGTCATAAAAAACGATTTTGTAAATAAATAAGTGTTTTCATTAAACTTTGTGCATAGGGTTAAAGAGTTCTAGAAGTTGCCCTCGTTTTATTTATATATATTAACTGTTAGAAGGCAATGTATAGTCTCGATTCCTATTTGACAAAAGTTTAAAATTATTTATTTTCTAAAATGACATCTAATAAAAAACCCTCAAAAGTTTTCGAAATAAAAAATCAATCTTTCTTATAAAAAAGCAAAACCTCGTCATTTGGGTCAAAAGACGTTAAAACACTTTCCAGATAAAGCACATTTGCCATACAAAAATCCAAACAAAATTCACCACAAGCATTCACCTAGGCACACATGCACACACACGCAACTCACACATTTTAGGATTTAAAAGGATAGGAAACATCAAGATAGCGGTAACCGTGTTTCACGGAAGTCGGGGGGTGCCTAACACCTTCCCCTCGCTTAAGCAAGCCCCCGAACTCTATGAATCTCGGTTTGCGGACCAATTAACTCGGAGTCACATATGAGCCAGCGATTACGAAAACAAACTCGGATGAGTTGGTACATCCATTTCAAATATACCAACTGGCGACTCTGGTCAATTGGCTCATAAAAAATCGATCTTTCAAAACCCGTCGACATTAAGCCGACCCTTTTCAAAATCACATTTAATTCAAAAGGCTAAAATTGGAAAGGGACATTTTAATAATAAAAAACGAGACGAGCGAAAATCCCGGCGTCGACAGCTGGCGACTCCGCTGGGGAAAATAGAGGGCTTAAGCCGCGTTAAAATCTCGATGTTTTCCTATCCTTAAAAAATCTAAAAATGTGTGGTTGCGTTGCTTGCGATTGATCTACTTTTTGTGCGTGTATGAATGAATATGCGAGTGTTGTGATGGCTTTACGAATGCTTTACGTTATTGTCATCATTTGCATACGGTGAGGAACGATGAATGAATGATGAATGTATGTTGAGCAGTTCCTCCTCCTGAGGCAAACCCGTCGGATGTGGATTACTGGACTCAAAGGGGTGCTCCCCGGCGAGGCTCAGGAAAAGCATCCACTCAGATCCAATCCAATTGAAAGATCGGATTTTTCCCTTCTAGTATGTTGCGAAGATCTGGGAACCTTCATGCCAAAAAACCCGCGAGAGTAACTTAGGGTAGGTCAGCCTCAGATAAACCCGACGCGTGGGAAGTCTCTTCATACCCTTTTACGTTTCACGCACATAATGTCATACTTTAGTCAAACATTTTGTACCTCCCGCTTTTGTCAAAATAAAATACTAACCTCTGTTTTACAGGGACAGCTTGGAGAGCATCATAATTGCACACTGTCATACCTTGGTTAAAACAAAGGGATACTAACCTTGTTTTGCAGGAAAATATTACAAAACTCAAAAACACAAAAATATTTGCTTTAGCATGCATCCACCAGTGTCATTTCCCGGAACTAAACTGGGTTTGTTTATTCGCAGGATTGCACCCCAAACTCGTCTCCGGTCCAAGAAAGCCAGAGAATCAACAGTCGAGATGGCTGAGAACCCTAATCCTAACCCAGCTCCTGTATCCCGGGAAGAATTCGATGCTGTGAGAAATCAGATGACGGAATTGACCACAATGCTAAAAGAGCACTTCAAGTTAAAATCGAAGTCGCAAACCGAGGACCCACCGGGGCCATCATCTCAGGGGAACGAGTTGACCCCAGAAACCCCGAAGGTTGAACAGCCAAAACAAATTATCGTTATTCCAGAAGATGAAATTGCTAGTAATGTCAGTAAAAAGCTAAAGCAGATGGAAGAGGCCATCAAAACTATGAAGAGGATCGGGTCATATGGCAGCGTCAACTACTCCGACTTATGCATTTTCCCGGGAGCCAAATACCCCGAGAAGTTCAAGATCCCCGAATTTGAAAAGTATAGCGGGTCGGGGGATCCTTACACGCATCTAAAAGTCTATATCGGAGAACTTGGGGTATATGCTGAGGACGAGTCGTTGAGAATGCAGTTATTCCAGAAAAGCCTGACAGGGGAGGCTAGGACCTGGTACGCGAGGCTGGATAATGCTAAAATTCATAACTGGGAGGAGTTGGCCCACACCTTCTTGATGCAATACAGCTTTCAGTCCCAAATGGCCCCGGACCGATACCAGATGACAAAGATCAGGAAGCAGACTAATGAATCTTTCATAGAGTACGCTCAACGGTGGAGAAGGTTGGCGGCCCAAGTAAACCCACCCATGAACGAAACAGAGATGGTAATGACCTTCATCGATATACAGGAGGCCCCTTATTATGAAATGATGATAGCTGGGATAGGGAAGCCTTTTGCGGAGATGATCAGACACGGGGAAATGGCAGAGATGGGGTTGAAGTCAGGAAAGATCCGAGACCTCACAGCTCTTGAAGCTGTTGCTGATCAGATACGAAGCGGGAACTATGGCAGTACGTCCCGGATACCAGAAAAGAGAAATGAGGAGGATGTGTCCCTGGTCTTACAAGGGCTATCTGGGGAAGCAATGAGTAGCCGTCCTGTCCGCATGCCAAGAAGCGAGCCCCTGCGACAGCCGACTTTCCCCAATCAGAGGTCTGAGGGGCGAAGGAGATTTGAAAATGCCCGAGATAGGGAATTCACCCCGTTGGGAGATCCATTAGAGCAAATATTGGCCGTGTTAATCACCCAAAAGAAGATTACGGAGCTGGCACCACCGACTGACCCAAAGGGGAGGAAGTACGACCCAAGCAAGAAATGTGCCTATCATTCCGGGTCCCCGGGGCATGACACTCAGGAATGCTGGACGTTGAAACATAAGATACAAAACTTGATCGATAGGGGGGACATCGTAATTGAACGACCAGATGTCAACGCCAGCCATCTGCCGCAATGCGAAACAGATGAGGTAAGCATGATTGGGTCAGGAAATATCGGGGTGGACCCCAATCGCAAATACATCCGAAAGGTCGAAGAATACCCCCCAATGAGCGAAACAAATGTCCTTGAACGGGAATGTTTGGGGGAGGTTAAGGTCATTAGGCAAGAATTGAAGTTGGTCAGGCATCAAATGAAGCAATTAGCAGACCTGGTGGTACACCAACATAATCTGACGAGGCAACTCTTCACCCAATTACTGAGAGACCAAACGGAAGAAGAGGACAAACAAATTTCAAACCAGGATCCCTCCCAGGAAAACCAGCTGACTCAAGGAGATCAAAACAGAATGAAAGGGCAGGGAAATGAAAATAATAAAGATGCCAGACGATCCCACCAGTGGAGCCTTGATAACCGCTCGGACAGAGGTGAACCCTCAAAGGGGAAAGATCGAGCAGCATTCCCAAGAGATCGAAAGTTCACCCCTTTGAGCAAATCAAATGCAGAAATATTGCACCTTCTGATCAGCCGGGGAAAGATTACGGAGTTGCTGCCACAAACCGACCCCAAGTCTAAAAGATACGATCCTACACGAATATGCCTCTATCATTCCAACTCACCAGGGCATGATACTGAAGAGTGTTGGGCGTTGCGGCACAAGATCCAAAATCTTATCGAAAGAGGAGAGCTGAAAATGGCAAACGACCTTGGGATCACCGCAATGGGGAGCCTGACCACCGACGAACGGATTGTCGAGCCTCAACGAACCATGAAATGGTAAATTCCCAGGGATACGATTGTGAGTCCCAAGAAAGGGGTGTGGGGATGTTATCGTCTGCTTAATGTTATGTCCTGTTTTATTTTCTGTGCATTATTATGATATGTAAAAAAAAAAAATATATATAAAAAACAAAAAATAAATAAATAAATAAATAAAATAAAATAAAATAAAATAAAATAAAATAAAAAAAAAAAAAGGAAAAAAAGTCTTGTGTGCTATCTAGGCCTGAACTACGAAAGACCTGATCTCCTCTTCCTATAGGAGTACGTAGGCAGCCACTTTGGCGCGGTCTAATCCTTGTAAAAATGTATATAACCCTTCGATAGTTTTGCAATTAACGATCAATACAGCATGTTCTCCCGTCAACCCATCGGAGTGCATTTCCTACCTGATCAAAGGCAAATGATTCTTGGGTTCCCAGCATCTCATCAGCCCACCTGTCAAAGACACCAAGAAGTAATGGCCTTGACAACAATCAAGACTGGGGCAATTTTGAAATCGATGGCGACTCGACACTGGGGCATTCATCAGCCATCCATGGAAAGGTAGTGCACAATTCAACATCTATGGTACGATCTCGTCAACATACAATAACATCATCAGAGCTGTACGATCAATTGGTCCTTTCCAGTCAGAGCTCTTTCAGAATACAAGGACCCACAGGTAAGATACAACTCATCTCAGTTATCAACTTCTTCCAGTCTCCCTGTACATATATTAAGACTGCACATAGTTTAACTCTAACATTACTTTTGGAAAGAGAAATTTTTATTTGACTTGTTAGGAATCGAATTAATTATGACAAGCATCCGTGGAGCAGACTCGTGAGTATGATTAGATGATTAAAACTGTTCAACAAAGACCTGATTTCGAAGTGTCGTTCGAAGCAGAATCCACCTCATAGGCAAGTCTGCACTTTGCGTTTGCGCCAACTTTCAGATGTGGGGTATAAAACTATGACGATAATGATGACGGTTGATGCGAAGTCGGAGAGTAAATAAAAGTGAATCAAATGCCTCGAATCGTGGCCTGAGTTATTCGAGTAATTAAGCCTGAGGGGTGTCTTCACACCTGGCGCCCTAAAGTCATCTGATTTGGGAGTCGCCGGCCCAACGCTCGTTACGTGGGTAACTCAGAGCCTAAGAAAACGAGCATTACAGCTGCCAAGACCTGAGCAGATTCGAATCGTGGCATGGGTTATTCGAGTAATTAAGCCTGAGAGGTGTCTCTACACCTGGTGCCCTAAAGTCATCTGATTTGGGAGTCACCGGCCCAACGCTCGCTACATGGGTAACTCAAGCCTAAGAAAACGAATCTTGCACAGGGTCATACGAGAAATAAATGCAATAAACCACCTAACTTGTATCGAAGCATGGCCTTTGTTACTCGAGCAAGTAAACCCGAAGGGGTGTCTTTACACCTAATGCCCTAAAGCCATCTGGTTTGGGAATCATTGATCCAAAACTCGTTAAATGGGTAACTCTGAATAGCCTAAGAAAACGAGACAAGTTAAGTGGACACGAAAAGAGGAAATGCAGAATCAAAAAAAAAAAAGAGAAAAGAAAAAATGTTCAATCAGAGAAAGAAGAGGCTCATCTAAAGTCATGGAAAAGAAACCCATATCGAATGATGCATCGCACAGTGCACTTGCCATATGACGTTGATTCCGTGAATAACGATAACGAGAATGAAGCCGGAATACCTTTGATAAAGGAAGGTAGTTTTTGAATTTAATCATACTCACGTATATTGACCATGAATGCTTAAATGTTTTATTACGATTTCATAACTCGTCGAAAAAAAAAAAGAAAAAAAAAAAAAAAAAAAAAAAAAAGAAGAAGATATCCATCTCAATATCAAGTTTCTTTTACGATAAGACGAAAACATCACAGACACGAGCCAAATTGCATAATCAAGAGCATTCCATTTTATCTGCTCTACTGTTGAGATGTTTAGTAATATCGAAGTTAACCCCGCCGACCCGAACGGTCGAGCATTTAGCGTTTGTTACTTGTGCAGGATATGAATCGATGTGGGTAACTCGGCATGACCAACGAAATGACTTCCCATACGAATCCTCGACAAGAACATGAGTAGAGGATGGGGCATCTTAAAGATCATGGGAATGAAAGGAGCACAGGTCCATATCGGACTCCTCATCAACGAACCTTTCCCCGCGACCATCAATGGATTTGGATGAACTCAACCTGATGCATGCTGACATTTCCTCGATCTTCAAGCGAGCATATGCAATAGCAATACAATTTCGGACGTCAGAGCTGATCGATAAGAAAGGGGCGAGGAAGGGCAACATGGCCGTCGGTCATGGCAAAAAGCCGAATGGACTGCCTCAATCAGATGAAAGTCAAGAACTATTAATGCATACGTCCAAATGACAAGAGGACCACCTAGATATCAGCCCAGAATCTAGGCATAATTCTCCAGCATTAGAAGAAGTCCCTGCACCCCAAATTCAAAGACATGACGATCTGTGAGCAGGATGAGGAGCCCTGGACAAGTCGATTGGGCATTCAAAACGACGGATATAATTCCCCAACAGAGAAATGATCAGGGGCATGCGATTCAAACGAACAAACCTTGAAGTCCAGAAACTGTGCTCCCAAATAAGGCATGGCACAACTGAGTAGTCAAAAAGAACGACACGTGAAAAATTGTAGCATTTGACTAAACAGGGGTCATTTCCTTCCCAGCATATCTATTGATCCAAGCATAACATCCGTGCATCCATGTATATATATCAAAATAAAAATGTGCATGAAAAGAAAATCACAGGTACGAGACTGTCGGCGACACGAATACCGGTGCCATTCATCGGAGGGACATGGAAGCGGAAACTTGCACGTTCCAATGCGCCCAGAATCTATAGAACATAAAGGAATTGCAAAACGACTGTCTGAAGCACCTTCAGCTAATCAACAAGGATGATAGGTCAAAGGCAACGGCTGTCAAGAGAGATTTACAAGGACGAACCCCAAGAATGACAAGTCAAACCAAAAGAAGTGGCTGGCAAAAGCGATTTACGAGGACGAATCCCAGGGAGGCCCCACAAACTAATCAGGTACGCTTTCCTTTTAAATTTCCTCTAGAATTATTGCATTTTTATGATGTACAATACGATGCGAGTCCATTTAGGATAGTACATAGTGATTCCGGAGATGAGACCCGGCAATTACAAAAACGACCAGTCAGATACGATACCTGACCAAACCAAAAACGACCCGTCAGATACGATACCTGACCAATTGAAAAACGACCAGTCAGATACGAGACCTGACCAATTGAACCACGACCCGTCAGAAACAAGAACTGACCGTCCAACACGACCCGTCAGAAACAAGAACTGACCGTCCAAAATGACCCGTCAGTGAAAACTCCTGACCGTCCAAACATGACCCGTCAGTGAAAACCCCTGACCGTCCAAACATGACCCGTCAGTGAAAATACCTGACCGTCCAAGCATGACCCGTCAGTGAAAACCCCTGACCGTCCAAAATGACCCGTCAGAAACAATACCTGACCGTCCAAAATGACCCGTCAGAAACAAGAACTGACCGTCCAACACGACCCGTCAGAAACAAGAACTGACCGTCCAAAATGACCCGTCAGTGAAAACTCCTGACCGTCCAAACATGACCCGTCAGTGAAAACCCCTGACCGTCCAAACATGACCCGTCAGTGAAAATACCTGACCGTCCAAGCATGACCCGTCAGTCAAAAGAAACTGACCGTCCAACATGACCCGTCAGTCAAAAGAACTGACCGTCCAACATGACCCGTCAGTCAAAAGAACTGACCGTCCAAACATGACCCGTCAGTCAAAAGAACTGACCGTCCAACATGACCCGTCAGTCAAAGGAAACTGACCGTCCAAACATGACCCGTCAGTCAAAAGAACTGACCGTCCAACATGACCCGCCAGTCAAAAGAGCTGACCGTCCAACATGACCCGTCAGTCAAAGGAAACTGACCGTCCAAACATGACCCGTCAGTCAAAAGAACTGACCGTCCAACATGACCCGCCAGTCAAAAGAGCTGACCGTCCAAAATGACCCGTCAGTGAAAACCCCTGACCGTCCAAACATGACCCGTCAGAAACAATACCTGACCGTCCAAAATGACCCGTCAGTGAAAACCCCTGACCGTCCAAACATGACCCGTCAGTGAAAACCCTGACCGTCCAAAACGACCCGTCAGATACGAGACCTGACCAATTCAAAACGACCCGTCAGATACGAGACCTGACCAATTCAAAACTACCCGTCAGATACGAGACCTGACCATTTCAAAAACGACCAGTCAGAAATGATACCTGACCAATTCAAAAACGGCCCGTCAGAGACTATACCTGACCAACCAAAAAACGACCCGTCAGATACGAGACCTGACCATTTCAAAAACGACCAGTCAGAAATGATACCTGACCAATTCAAAAATGACCCGTCAGAAACGATACCTGACCGTCACAAAAAATGACCCGTCGGAGACGAGACCCGGCAATTACAAGATAACTTGTTAGAGACTAAACCCATACGATCCGTTGGCAAAGGATCCGACGATGACGATACGACCCGTTGGCAAAAGATCCGACGATGACAATGCGGTAACCGTTGGGGAAAGATCCGACGATGACCAAAACAATGCGATGCGATGCGATGTGCGATGCGATGCTATGCGATGTGCGATGCGATGCGATGTGCGATGCGATGCGACGAGCGATGCGATGCGATGCGATGTGCGATGCGATGCGATATGCGATATGCGATACATCATATGAGAAGCAGTGCGATATGTGATTTCATATGCGGTGTAATGCGATTTTGATTTAGTATGATAAGCGATTTGATATTTAAATATGCAATATGCGTTAAGCAAGAGAAAAATAGTTTTGGCGAATATGCGATGCGAGTCCATTTGAGGCCGTAACCGGTAATATTAGTGTTGCATCATTAACCTGTATATGTTGCATCAATGATATATATGTTGCATCATTAAAATATGTGCTGCCATCATCATGCATTGGGTGCCTACTTCTTTATCATGTTCATTTCATATGACATTACATAAACATGATAAAGAGGGGCAGCTGTAGACACCCAAATTTTGCACTTTTGCACTAACCCTGACAGGAGGGCAGAATCGTCATTTGACTCGACGAGCGAAAAGGAAGGTGGACCCCAACATCAAGCCACCCCAGCGATTTACGGTCAAAGCCGCCACAACGGACAACGAACATCCGGTCACTTGAGGCAAGGCGAACAGTTGATCCAGAAAAACCTGAACCGACCACAAAAGACGACTAATGGCCACTCCGCTTACGATGTTCGGGGGTCTTGCTCCCCGGTGAGCGAGCGGCTGCCCAGCTCGCCGGTGAGCTGGCGGGGGGGTAGGGGGCAGCGCCCCCTGGAAGCCAAGCACAACGAGCAATTTATACACCGAGGAACAGCCTTCCGAAATAATACAGCAGAAATTGGCAAATTAATACCGCGTGGCACGAAATTCGAGAAAAATGCGCCGGACAGCCGCGGATGCATCTGCGGCCAAACGACTTTCGAGGTTCGCACGGCTCGAGGGCGGCACACGACAGCCGAGGAGACGGCCACAGCAGGCAGCCGCAGATGCATCTGCGGCTGGCCGCAGATGCATCTGCGGCTGCCTGCTGAAGCACTATAGATCGCCATTTTCAACCCGAGAACCAGAAGAGAGAGAAAAAAAAAAGAAAAAAAAGAAAAAAAAGAAAAGAGGAGAGAGAGAGAGAGCTCGCGGGGGAGAGAGAGAGGGGTCGTTTTGCTTGTTAGATTCAAGCAATATATCCCATTTGTTGTATCCATTTGTTAGCAATCTTGTGGTGTAATCTATTTCGTGATATAGAAGCTTGAATCCGCGTTTTGCAAGGTGAAAAGATTGTCTTTTTGGTATTCTATCGCTTGTATTGTTAATATAGCTTATGTTTTGGGTTATGTGATGTAATATGTTGTTATGTTGATAAAGGATCCGTGGATTAGGGGTTGTTAGCGAGGTTTCCATCGGAAAGTAACTCCTCCTAACGCCCCGATGACATCCGTACGGTGATATCTCGTTCGTTGTGGTAATGGATAGTTTTAGTGATTAAGTTGTGATATTTGGGTTATGTAATGTGATAGCAATGTTAAATCTCGTTAGATTTGGTTTAGGGTTGGTTGTGCCATGATTTGGGTAAATGTGAGCCTAGGGAGGAGATCCTCGCGGTCAAATCCCGATGATGGACATTTTGGTGTATGTAATCATGGTATAGGGTCCATGGATGTGTATTTTGTAATATCCGGCCTTAAAGCGATACAAAGTCGTGTTCGGGTTAAGGCCCCGTAATAATAATAAAATATGTGATTGTGGGTGTTTGGGGTTGTCTGGATGGCTTACATGCCCGTGGATAGCCCCGACACGTTGTGAGTGCTTGTTTAATTTACGACATAAAAAATGGTTTTTAAATAAGGCAAATAATGAAGATTTTGTAAAAAATGATCAATTTCAGGATATTAGAGTCACGAGGTCTAAAGGTTAAGTGTTTTGGCGAACTTTAATCCATGATTGATGAATAGGCTTTAATTGGTTTTTAAAACGTCATAAAAAACGATTTTGTAAATAAATAAGTGTTTTCATTAAACTTTGTGCATAGGGTTAAAGAGTTCTAGAAGTTGCCCTCGTTTTATTTATATATATTAACTGTTAGAAGGCAATGTATAGTCTCGATTCCTATTTGACAAAAGTTTAAAATTATTTATTTTCTAAAATGACATCTAATAAAAAACCCTCAAAAGTTTTCGAAATAAAAAATCAATCTTTCTTATAAAAAAGCAAAACCTCGTCATTTGGGTCAAAAGACGTTAAAACACTTTCCAGATAAAGCACATTTGCCATACAAAAATCCAAACAAAATTCACCACAAGCATTCACCTAGGCACACATGCACACACACGCAACTCACACATTTTAGGATTTAAAAGGATAGGAAACATCAAGATAGCGGTAACCGTGTTTCACGGAAGTCGGGGGGTGCCTAACACCTTCCCCTCGCTTAAGCAAGCCCCCGAACTCTATGAATCTCGGTTTGCGGACCAATTAACTCGGAGTCACATATGAGCCAGCGATTACGAAAACAAACTCGGATGAGTTGGTACATCCATTTCAAATATACCAACTGGCGACTCTGGTCAATTGGCTCATAAAAAATCGATCTTTCAAAACCCGTCGACATTAAGCCGACCCTTTTCAAAATCACATTTAATTCAAAAGGCTAAAATTGGAAAGGGACATTTTAATAATAAAAAACGAGACGAGCGAAAATCCCGGCGTCGACAATATCTTGTGCTTAATTTATAATTGTTTGGTCAGCAATTATCTGATTTCTGAGATGAAATTGAGAAAGGAAGTCTAAGAATAGATCTAGGTATAATAACATGGGAATTTGTTATTGAGAGTTTGATCTTAATAAGTTTGTTTCAAGTTAGGTTGCACAGCAATATAGCAATTTAATTGGAGTAGATCTTTTTATTAATTTTTGAACAAGATTAATAAATATATAGGCATTCTCAGTTAACAATCCATATGATTAATTAAATTAATTCAAAATAAGATTATGAGATTATTATGATGCAATTGGAAAAATTGTACTTAAAAAATTTTAATATCTGATTTTCAATCTTGTTAGTTAATTTTAGTCTTAACTATGTTTAAATATTTCATAATCAAAATTTGCGATTGCTTAAATAGGATTAAGTTGGCATAAAATTGGTAATTGATACAATTATTAGTACTTGTTCTCTGTGGGATTGAAACTTTTCTTACTACTATATTACTTGTTGATCACATTTACTTGTGCGTAATTGTCAATATATAAATCGGACTACAAGTTTTTGGCACCGTTGTCGGGGAACAGTTCTAATAATCATTTCATTATTAGTTTTTATCAATTCTGTTTTAATTTAAACATTTTTTATTTTCTGTTTTTGTTTGTTTTTGCAAGCTTCCATCTGTTCGAGTCTGCTATTGCAAAGTATTGATCTTAGTTCCACGTGTGAACCAAGTGTTAGTTTGCCTAACTTGGGTATCACAGATTTCGACGTTACCAAAATCGTAAACTCCGCTAACGTATGTAAAACTACGTTTTCCTAGAGTTAAAGCCTAGGTACTTCAAATTTGTGTATGCACACGCGGTCTAAAGGTCAAGAACCAGTACCATACGATGACAAGATCCAACGAAGGTTTTACAATTTCATTCACGAAACAGTGCAGAATCAGGAAATGATGTCTGAAGAAAAGAAATCACTGCAGGACTATGCCATGCCGCAGGTGACGGAGATTCGGTTGAGTATCACAAGACCTGCAATTACAACCACGATTTTGAGATCAAACTAGGCACAATCCAAATGACCAAAATTCGGTTCAATTCAGGGGTTTGCCAAATGATGATCCCAACGACCATTTAGTCAGCTTCTTGGAGATTTGCGACATGTTCAAATATCATGGGGTGACGAAGGACGCAATCAGATTAAGACTATTCCCATTCACTTTGGGAGACAAAGCCAAGAGCTAGTTACACACTTTACCATTGGGATCTATCACAACTTGGAACGAACTAGCACAGAAGTTCCTTGCTAAATTCTTACCGCCGGTGAATACAGCAAAGATGCGGAACGATATCACCTCTTTCGTTCAACATGATTCGGAGTCATTGTACAAAGCTTAGGAGAGGTTCAAAGACTTACTACGGAGATGTCCCCATCACGGGATTCCCAAATGGTTACAAGTACAAACTTTCTATGATGGTCTATTAAGTCAAGTGAGGACAAGTATAGATGCAGCAGCAGATGGAGCATTGATGGCCAAGAATTGTGAAGAGGCTTGTAATTTACTTGAGAATATGGCAACCAATAACTATCAGTGGCCTACAGCAAGGACTCATCAGCCAAGAGCATCAAGTATTCATGAGGTAGATGCAATTACAGCTTTGGCGGCACAAGTGGTTACTTTGACAAAAAGGTTCGATTCATTGTCAGTGGCACCTATTTAAAACGTGAATTGTAATGACCACGAATATTAAATAACATTGTAAATAAAATTTAGAATTTATTTCCAATGGAATAAATTTTTGTGAATTAATTTAAATCATTATGTGAATGATTGATTATGTGACTTTGTGTTGAGCTTAATTAAAGGAAAGTCCAATTAATGATTTATTTAATTAATGGACTAACCTAAGGAACTTAATATTAATAAATTGATAGGTAAATAATTCAATTAACTTTGTAACTAGCAAGTCTAATTGGATTATGTGATTTAATTGAGATAATTATTACATGAGCGCAATGTGATAGGTTATGTGAATTAAATTAATAGTCCAAGCAAGTAATTAATTACTAGTGGACTAGTCTAATAAGTTAATTAAACAAGCCCAAGCATTTAATTATGTAATGGACTTGTAGACAAGGCTATGTGTTTCATGTGATTTCATTTTTCTAGCCCAATACTTAAGTTATTTATCAAGTCATGCTAGTAGTCCAATATTTAAAGTGTTGTAGCCCAATAGAAATAAACTAGTGGCCAAAACATTAGTCCAATTGGACATTAAGAAAAAAGTCAAAAAATCTTAGTCAATGCTTTTAATAATTTGACATTAAAAATAAAACAAAAATGGGCGGATAAAGAGGGGTGGCCTGTTGGATCAAAGGCCCATGTAATCTCCAAAGAAGCTTGTTCATTGGTTTAAAGTGTAGGAAATCTCAAAAGATTGCTTATGATTAGTCCTTGAGTGCTAAGAATCTACATGTAAGCTTGGATAAGATAGAGTTGGAGATAAACCTATAGATATATGGTTGTATGTATAGTTATTGGTTGATGAGTTTTAATTAATAAAACTCTCTTTGACCATTTGAATAATTCATTCTTCATATTGCTAGCAACTTAGAGAGAGAAGCTTTCAAGAGAAAATAAAGAAGTTAGTGAGAGAAGTAAAAAAAAACCCTAAGTTGAGTGTATTAAATTTCCAAGTGTTGGTGGTTAGAGGGTATTAAAGCTATCAAGAAGAGGAGTTTTGAATGTCATCAACCTTCATCGATTATTTTGGAAGAGAGAGAAAGAAGGCTTCAAGGACTAAAAGGTTGAAAAGTGTTTTTATCCTTAGATCTTTTGGTTTTAATGTTAATATATGTGATATGTATGTTATTTGTTGAGGTTGGTTGTGATATATATGAAGTGTATGGCCTATAATGGTAGAAATATGTGTATTTGTGGATATATAGTTAAATCTATGGATAAAAATGATTTTCTATGGTCAAAAATGTATTTTGGTGGAAGCAAAGGTATTTTTATGGAAACCTATTTTAAAGCCCTATGATGTTAGATCTATGTTATATATGTGGATCTATGGTTAAAAATGCTTAATATGTATTTCATATGTTGGTTATGTGTTTAAATGTAAGGAAAGTGCATATTCACATTTTTCGGTAAAAAAAAACCTAGTTTGTTATGTGATTTGATGTGTTGTAAAACGAGTTGTTTAAGTTATTTTTGTGAGTTCTATGACTTGAAAGATAGCTTTAGCTTTAGAAGTTATAAAAATAACCCAACTTAAATAATTGAAAAATGTGGTTAAATAAGTTATGGTCTTTATGGCAAAACATGTCGTTTTTGAAACCCTAGTCGATCGATCTTAATTTTTGTGTCAAAAACAAGTTCGAAAATGCAATCAATCCATAGAATGTTGTATATCATTAAGTTACAAAGCTAACAAATCAAATTTGGTGTCATTTGGATGTGTATATTTCATTTTAAGCAAGTTGGAATCAAAGAAGAAAAAATTAAATAATTATGAAGAAAAAAACCCTAGAAAATGTTTCTGCCGGAACAGGGCGGCGACCCTTGTCCATTTTTTAGAAAAATAATGTTTAATAACAAGTCAGGCCATATGTAACTGGCCGGGTCGGATCTTTTGTGACCAAAATGGGTCAAAAAATGTAACTTTAATAATTTCAATATTAGACTAAATTTAAATAAATAAAATATTATTAAATGATTAATAATATTAAAAAATAAATAAAATATTATTAAACGATTAATAATATTAGAAGATAAATAAAAAATTAGAAAATTAATAAAATATTATTAAATGATTAAAAATATTAGTAAATAATTAAAATATTATTAAATGATTAATAATATTAGTAAACATTAAAATATTATTAAATGATTAATAATATTATATGACGATTAAAATATTACTAAATGACTAAAAATACTAGGAAGCACTTAAAATGTTATTAAATGATCAATAATATTATGAAGTGACTTAAGTAATTAAATAGTTGATAATCTTCATAAGTTAATAAAATATTATCTAAGAGTGATAATATTATTAAATGATTAATGTTTTGTTAAATGCTCAATTATGTGATTAAGTGACAATTGATTTATATGAAGGTTATTAATATTAACCACTGTGTTAAACTAATTAAAAGATCCATTAGCTATTATAGGTCTTATCACACGAAGTTAATTTAATTTGAGTAAGTCGTAGTCAACGATCAAGGCAAGTTTCCTAACTCAAACTTGAGTTACCTTTCAAGCATGATAAGTGGTTTAATTACTGTAAATTATCCCACTGTCATTGACATTCGCACATAGTGCATTTGAATTCTCATTCTATTATTTAATTGTGAATCATTTGAAGTTCTTTTATCCATGAACTATTTTAGAAGTAGTCTAAGCCAATTGTTTCGGCTAGACATTTACATGTTAAATATTTTAAAAGTTATCCAAACCAGTTGGTGGTGGGGATTCTTACAGTAAGACTGAGAGAACAATCCTCAATTTGGGGAGATTATTTATCGGCTAACCGATTACAAACAGAAGTGAATGTTATGCATATACATGGTACAAGAGATTGACCTCCTCAAGTACAACCTCATGGGTCACACGTTAAAAGGGTCAGTCGAATGATTGATTCCTGCGCATTAGTTCAAGGTCTAATTGACCACTCAATAGTAAATAATCAATATTCATTCCTTCAATTGATCATTAATTATATTGTTTGTTGAATGTTGTTTGATTTGATGATGATGACTGTTGTGCAAAAAGGACTGGGCTAAATGTGCTTATGTGGTTATTTGACAAAGCGATTTTATAATGTGCTTATATGGTTAATTGTCAATATGTATCTGACAAAGTGCATATGTGTTAATGTGCTTGTGTGCTTAATTGATTATGTGCTTATGTGCTTAATTGATCATGTGCTTAGATACTCTGAAAGTGTTTATGTGCTTACATGATTGATTATAAGTGTTTATGTGCTTACATGATTGATTGTCATGATTGATATACAATGTGAATCTGAAAAAGTGCGTAGATGTTCTACTTGTTTTTATGTGCACAGCTTGTCTAAAAGTGTTTAAAAGGTTATTTGACAAAGTGATTATATGTCAATCTAATTATGTGCTTACATTGTTATGGGTGCATGATATATATTATCTATCTTAAATACTGTGATGTGCACACACTTGTATAGCACAAATATGATCTTGTTATAAACTATCTGCTGCTTATTAAAGAGAATGAAAGTTATTGGATTAAAAAGTTGTAAAGTCCTTTTTTAGATATATGTGTACAAAGGACTTAGATTTTAAAGATCAGAAATGTTAGGTTGATCTTTCAATAGAAGTCACTCTGCATAAAAGACGTATGATATTAGCAGGGTAGCATAAGAATGAATCATTGATGTATTTGTGTATGTCAAAGTCTGTAAAAGTCCTTTCAATATGTAATGATGTAATAATGTAAGAAAGGACTTAGTAAGAAAAGATCAAATCTGTTAGGTTGATCAGTCTATACGATCGTAGAACGGACACTGCGATTTCTTTCAAAGAAGACTCAACGATTTGTATAAATCGTAGAGTTAACTCTACGACTCCTTACCAGGATAACTCTACGATCATCAAAGAGAGACAGATATGCAAGAAGTCTACAGGATATACGAGTAAAGTTAAAGAACTGTTCAAAGTACAAATCGTAGAGCTGAACTCTACGATCGTCGAACAGACAGCCAAGCTAGCCTGCAGTTAACGCTGAACCAGAGAAGAAATATAGAAGAGATCGTAGAGTGGAACAAAATGACAAGGCAATACAGAAGATTGCTATACACGTGGAACAATCGTTGAGTAGAATTAAAGGATGAAGCAACACAGACTGCAACTCAACGATTCCACTAAGAAGCACTACAGTTAACTAACTCTACGATTTGATCAAACCTACAAGATCGTAGAACGAAATCAAAGCAAAGCATTGCAAGCACAAACTCTACGATCTGACCAGAGCAACAAGGTCGCAGAGTTAGAGAAAAGATCGTTCTAACTCAACGTTTCACTTGACATACCTCAAGTAACATTCATGAAGCTGAATTCGCAGAAACAAAGTAGACAGTCTATCACTCAACGAATTCATTAAGCAGGTCAAGGCAAGTAGACTAACAGAACGGCTATATGGTGCAAGAGAAAAAGGAATACTCCTCGCCCAGATTAAAGAAAGATTAAGTGCTGTTGAGATACAGATGCTTGTCAGAGTCACAGTAGATATTGTGCCCAACCGACTATAAGTCAGGACCCACTGCTCAGGAAAATGGTGAATAAAATCAGACCAATGGGACATCTCTGAATGCATCAAAACAGTTGGTTCTAAAAGTCAAGGAAGATATTTATTGATGAATCAGAAGATTAATTAACAAAGGAAATAATAATCCTTACTGAACAACTATGGGAGTGCAACGGCTATATATTCAGAGAAAGTTGAGCTACAGGTCAATATATCAGAACATGTCAGAAAAGGGAAAAGCACTGACACAAGTGGCAAGAAAGTCAAACATCAAAGATATTTAAGATCTGCACAAAGCCAAAGGAAACCAACGGGATTTATCTCAACGGTAAAATATGCTCAGAGATATAAAGGCATACATAACAAACAAAAAAAGGGGGTTGTTGCAGTTGAAAAACATACACGAGAGATATGATGGTAGACAACAACCGATCGTAGAGTGGAACAGAAAATGAAGATGCTGAAGGACTCTACGATCCATCAGAACACTGACACTGAATTGAGAAAGACATAGAGATATATAACTCTATTACAGAAGAAGTGTTAAGAGCTGCTAGGCACATGGAAGAGAGAAGCTTAAACGCCAACTTGATACATACATGGTAGCAACTGAGTATCAAAAGGAAGGAGCATCACAGTCATCTCAGAAGCCCATCTCGAGAAGCTATGATCTGTCTATAATAAGAAGGAACAACTGAGTACCAAAAGAAAGGAGCATCACAGTCATCTCAGGAGTTCATCTCGAGAAGTTATCAAGTATCAAAGGAGCTGAAGTACAAAAGCCTAGGAGCACCATGGGTGATCACAAGAAGATATTGAGCATATAAAGAAGTCAAGCATCATTGCCGAACTCAATATTATCCCAGGAATGATCACACCCTGCTACTGAGTGTTTAAAGATAATAGGACTTAAAGTACAACTCAGTAGCAACTTCAACTTCTTTCAAATGATCAGGGAGCCAAGTCTGTTGGACTTGAAGAGGGCAGTTGTCCTTGTCATAGTGACTAAAGGAGCCAAGTCTGCTGGACTTGAAGAGGGCAGTAATGTCCTTGTCTTTGTGACTAAACTAACCAAACCTGCTGGGTTTGAAGGGTTCTTAGTGAACCAGAGTTTCTAGGCTAATGAGCTTGAAGGGTTCCGTATGAACCATCCTTAGTGGATTTCCTACTCGTTGTAGTAGAAGAGTGGAGTAGGAGTTATTCAGTCTCCGAACCACTTTAAACTCTCTGGTGTCATTTACATTCAGTCATTTACATTCTGTCTTATATATATATATATATATATATATATATATATATATATATATATATATATATATATATATATATATATATTTACATATGACTGTGACTTAGTTTATCTAACAAGTGACTTTCTTCTAAATAATCTTAAACTCAACAAAGAAGTTTTACAAAACTATAAGGGGTGTTTTTCAAACTAATTTTCCGCTGTACAAACAAATCTTAATTAAGTTTATTAATTGCTATTAAATCTTTGAACTCAATCTTTTAAGAAAAAGTTTTTTTTTAAGAGATCTATTCAACCCCCCCCCCCCTTCTAGATCACTTGTGTGCCTCTGGGAACTAACATTGTTCACAATTGTTTTATATTATTGAATCTTTCGAAGTTATTCATTTTTCATTCATGATATATTCTTTATTGCCTATTTTAAACTTGCTGAGCAAAATGGTTGCTCACTCTTGTTATATCATGAATTATTTTCAGCTAAACCAGAAAGCTCAAGAAAAGATCAAAGCAAAAGAAAACTTAAAGAGTAGCCGATTGCATGCTAGTTGTTCATTTTAATTATTATGTTTTGCACCGCAAATTTGTGTAATTAAGATATCCGTGATGTACTTTTGTAAGGGTTAAGGAACTTTAGGACATAGATGACCTTTTGTAACAAACAACATATGTTTATATATTCCACATTAGTTATTAAATGTTGTTCAAATGTGTTTGGATGTATTGAATCGTGAGCACTGAGTCTGAGGTATTGGTACCCGGATTTGGGGGCGTTGCAGCTATGGTGTGTGAGCTTTGTGCGGGGGGAATCATTCAATCGATCAGTGTGCAATCAGTGTCGAATCAATACAGTTCATCGGAAACTATAATAGGCAGCAGCAGTACAACAACAATTCCAATAGCTATAATCCTGGGTGGAGGAATCACCCGAATTTTTCGTGGAACCTTAAGCTCCGCGACAAGCACACCCACCCGGATTCCAGAATCAGCCACATCAGCAACAGTCGGAAAAGCAATCTAATTTTGAGGAGGTGGTAGCTAAGTACATGGCTGCAAATGAGTTAAGAACGAAAGAGCAAGAGAACATCATAAGTCGAATGGAGATGACTATAAAGAGACAAGAAGTATTAAATCGCAACCTCGAGAATCAGTTGGAGCAAATTGCAAATGCCTTGAATAATCGCCCTCAAGGAGCATTGTCTATCGACACGGAGGTTAATCTAATGAGGGATGGTAAAGAGCATTGCAAGGCGATTACCTTGAGGAGTGGAAAAGAATTATCAGATACTGTTGATGAGATCCCAAAACAGCCGCAAGAGGATGATAGCAAAGTGGATCAAAAATCTGTTGAGGATAAGGGTCTTACAAAGAAGAAAAAGGAGAAGACTGCGGAAAAATCTGAGGGAGTCAAGCCTAGTTCCTATTTACCACCAGTCTCATTCCCACGACGACTCCAGAAAGCTAAGGCAGACAAACAATTTTCAAAGTTCCTAGAAGTGTTCAAGAATCTACAAATTAATATACCTTTTGCAGATGCTCTAGAACATATGCCAAGCTATGTGAAATTCATGAAGGAGATTCTGTCGAGGAAAGGAAATTGGAGGATTTTGAGACAGTTGCACTTACGGAGGGTGTAGTGCCATTCTTTAACAGAAGTTACCGCCCAAACTCAGAGATACAGGTAGCTTCACGATACAGTGTACTAATGGGGATAAATTCTTTGCGAAAGCGTTGTGCGACTTGGGGGCAAGTATTAAATTGATGCCACTTTCCATTTATTAGTAATTAGGATTGAAAGAAGTGAAGCCAACCAACGTCACCTTGCAGCTAGCAGATCGGTCGTTAACTTATCCGAAGGGTATAGTGGAAGACATATTGGTCAAAGTTGATAAGTTCATCTGTTTGACAAATTTTATAGTTTTGGACTTCGAGGAGGATAAAGAAATTCCAATCATACTTGGACACCCATTTTTAGCCACGGGTAGAACCTTGATCAACGTACAAAAAAGGGAACTTACGATAAGGGTTCATGATCAAGATGTCACCTTTAGCGTGTTCAAAGCTACGAAATTCCCAGAGGCGAAAGAGTGTTTTAAGATTGATTGGTTTGAGATGGCAGTGGATGAAGTTTTTGAAGTTGATTCTCGTGCGGATCCACTTGAAACGGCCTTAGTTAATCCTAGAGCTGCAAATTTTCCAGCCCCACTAAAGTACTTGCAACTATTAAATGCATCTCCACCATTTGATCAATTTGGGAAGCAGTATGAGTCATTGGAGAAGTCAAACAAGTCTACTATTCACACAAAGACATTCATAAAATAACCACCCATTTTGGAGTTGAAACAGTTGCCTAATCATTTGAGGTATTCTTACTTAGATGAGTCTTCTACACTACCGGTGATCATCTCACCTTCACTCAATGAGTCACAATAAGGGAAATTGTTAAGAATAATGCAGGAATTCAAAACTGTCATCGATTTGGCCATTGCAGATATTAAGGGAATAAGTTCATCGATATGTATGCACAAGATTTTGCTTGAGGACGATGCTAAACCAGTTATTGAACAACGAAGGCTCAATCCTATCATGAAGGAAGTTGTCAAGAAGGATATTATCAAGTGGTTGGATGCGGGTATCATCTATCAGACAGTTTGTGGGTTATCCCAGTGCAATGTGTACCGAAGAAAGGAGGCATGATAGTGGCATCTAACGAGAACAATGAATTGATCCCAACAAGGACGATGACCGGTTGACGAGTCTGTATGGACTATTGGAAATTGAACAAAGCAACTCGCAAGGATCACTTTCCTTTGCCCTTTATTGATCAGATGCTAGACAGATTGACAGGGCATCAATTCTACTGTCTATTGGATGGCTATTCGGGCTACAATCAAATTGTCATAGCCCCCAAGGATCAGGAAAAGAAGAATTTTACGTGCCCATATGGAACATTTGCTTTTTGGAGGATGTCTTTTGGACTTTGCAATGCACCGGTGACGTTTCAGAGATGTATGATGGCTACTTTTCTGATATGGTGGAGCAGAATCTAGAAGTTTTTATGGAGGATTTCTTAATTTTTGGTGACAGTTTTGATCTATGCTTAGCAAATTTGATATTGGCTCTCAAGAGGTGTGTAGAAACAAATTTAGTACTTAATTGGAAAAAGTGTCACTTTATGGTACAAGAAGGAATCATCTTGGGACATAAGGTGTCTGCCAATGGTATAGAAGTGGTTAGGGCGAAAATTGAAACTATTGAGAATTTACCACCTCCGACATCTGTGAAGGGAATCCACAGTTTCTTGGGCCATGCGAGATTCTATCGACTGTTTATCAAGGATCTCTCCAAAATCACGAAGCCGCTGTGTAATTTTCTAGAAAAAGAAGTTCCGTTCAAGTTCAAGTTCACCTCAGAGTGTCATGAGGCCTTTGAAGTTTTGAAAAAGAAGCTCATAACTGCTCCAGTTATAGTTGCACCGGATTGGAGTCTACCGTTCAAGCCTATGTATGATGCTAGAGACTATGTTGTTGGTGCGGTCTTAGGCCAACGCAAGGAAGAGGTGTTTCATGCGATCTATTACACTAGCAAGACTATTACGAATGCGCAGCTAAACTATACCATGACGAAGAAGAAATTACTTGAAGTGGTCTTCGCCTTTGACAAGTTTCGAGCATATTTGATTGGGACGAAGGTAATTGTGTTTAAAGACCACTCAGCAATAAAATATATCATCTCTAAGAAGGACGCCAAGCCGGGGTTAATTCATTGGATCCTTCTACTTCAAGAATTTGACCTCGAGATTCAAGATAGAAAGGGGTCCAAGAACCAAGTAGCAGACCATCTCTCTAGATTGGAGAACTCGCAACAAGAAGAAGATGGTGTGTTGCTAAATGAGTCATTCCCCAATGAGCAGTTATTTTAAGTGGCTAAGGAAGCTCCTTGGTATGCGGACTACATCAATTATATTGTCAATGGGATACTTCCGTATGATCTGAGCTACCAGCAGAAGAGGTTCTTACATGATATCAAGCAGTATCTGTGGGACGAGCCTTTTCTTTTCCAACAGTGTACCGACCAGATGATAAGAAGATGTGTGGCTAAGGAGGAAATTGAATGAATTCTATAACATTGTCACTTATCTCTCTATGGAGGTGATAGAACAACTGCAAAGATCCTCCAATTTGGATTCTATCGGCCTACAATTTTCAAGGATGCTCATGAATTTGTGAAGAGGTGCGATAGGTGTCAACGGGTCGACAACATATCAAGTCGACAAGGAATGCCCTTGAATACGATATCGGAAGTGGAGGTATTTGACGTATGGGGTATCAACTTCATAGGGCCATTCCAGTCATCCTACAATAACAAGTATATTCTAGTTGTTGACTATATCTCTAAGTGGGTGGAAGCAGTGGCCCTACCTACCAATGATGCCAAGGTTGTCCTTAATTTTCTCTGAAAGAAAACTTTTACGAGGTTTGGAACACCAAAGGCCATTATTAGTGATAAAGGGTCCCATTTCTACAACAAATACTTTGCAGCTCTTCTCACTAAGTATGGAGTAAGGCATAAAGTTGCAATGGCATATCACCCTCAGACGAGTGGATAGGCTAAAATTACCAATAGAGAGGTGAAACGGATTTTGGAAAAGATTGTCAACTAGACCTGTAAAGATTGGGCGAGCGAGCTTGATGAAGCTATGTGGGCATACCAAACCGCCTATAAGACTCCAATAGGCATGTCCCCATATAGAACTCGTCTATGGGAAAGCGTGCCATCTCCCAATAGAGTTGGAGCATAAAGCATATTGGGCAATGAAGAAGCTCAATTTTGATTCACAAGCAGCGGGAGATAAGCAGCTCTTGCAGTGGAATGAAATGGACGAGTTTAGAGTGCAAACCCATGAAAATGCTAAGTTGTATAAAGAGAAGATCAAAAGATGGCATGACAAGCAAATCGTCAAGCGGACATTCGAACCGGGTCAGTATGTCTGCTATTTAATTCAAGACTAAAGCTCTTTCTGGGAAAATTGAAATCCAAATGGTCTGAACCCTTTACCATAACCAAAGTCTTACCATACGGAGTGATTGAAGTGAATGATCAACATACTCATCAGACGTTCAAAGTCAATGGTTAAAGGTTAAAGCATTATTGAGGCGGTGATGTGGATCGTCAACGGATCTTAATCAATGTTGAAGATCCCGCTTAAGCAAAAGGACACAGTCAAGCTAAAAGACTCTAAATCAAGCGCTCGTTGGGAGGCAACTCAACTGTAGTTCAGCGTTTACGCATTTTTCGTTTATGTTCTTTTAGTTTAAGTTTATAAATTTTTAGAATTTTTATGAATTTCTAGCTTAGGACATTTTTTATGTTAGTATACAGATTCTTGTTATTTCTATAATGATAGGTCCTTTGATCAACGAATGAAGTAAAAGAAATGAAGAAGAAGAAGAAATCTACACCAGAGCGCAGTGCCCCGACACTACCCCAATCTCAATTTTTTAAAAAAAAAACCTCTCAGAATTCGATCGGGACATTCCTTAAACACTCCTAAGCCAACCTAAACTCGAACTCTCTCTCTTAGAACCCCGATACACCTAACCCATCATCCCAAAACCCTAATACTCTCATTATCCCCTTCCATCTTCGTCTAATCACCATTATCATACCCCATCTTAACCCAATTCCATCTCAGACTCGTACACCAATCCATCCCCAATTCAATTTTCATCCACCTAAGGTTAGTTGTCAATGCACACGGATTGGGTTCAAGTTCTACACACAACTTGGACTTCTCATCTTTAATTGAGGTAACAAATTAGGGCTATATAAAGGATAAATTCTGAATTTAGTGTACTTGTTCCCTTATTTGTTCCTCAATTGGTACAGAGAATTGTTTGGTTCCCAATTAGTTTGTGTTGGCCAATTGGAGGAGTTTGGGGGTTTGTTGTAATCGGTGGTTTGCTTGCATTGTGTAAAGGAGAATTTCAGTGGGTGAGCTAGTTCAATTTGGAGCGGCTAAGTTTTTTAGTTTGGGGGAAAAACTGTGCACACCAAGTGTTTGATATATTGCCACAAATAGGTGTTTTTCAGTTTAGAGCACAAAAGGGGCAGTTTGAGCTTAGGATTTTGATAACATGGCTCCAAAAAGGCAAAGAGGAGAAAGAGGAGAGAGTTCTACACCAACTCGAAAATTTGTTAGTGTAGAGGCGGTAGATAAATTCGACCATGTGCTAGTAGGAAGCATTAGTTCCTAAGCGGGGACTTAGACCGGATGAGTTCGAGGATGGTGAAATGGCACTTATGATAAGAGAGCGAGGATGGGATTCATTCACGGATCATCCGGATCCAATTGTGACAGCGGTAAAGGAGTTTTATGCGAACACACAAGATACACCAGAATGCGATGTGATGGTTAGAGGCAAAACAATTTCCATCAGGAAGCCCTCAACAACTTCTATAATGTGCGAGAACTCATTTAATGTCAATATGCTTCAATTGGGGAACCAAACTATGAGCGGATTATAAGAGAATTGTGTCAGCCGGGCACGGAGTTGACAAGGAAGGGGAATAATGGTCAAGTTAAGTCGTTCCCATTCAAGCACTTGAGCCGATATGGAAAAATTTGGTACACCTTCTTATGTGCCAAACTAATATCGTGTACCCATGTGAGCGATGTTACGCGAGAAAGGGCAGTGTTGCTTTATGTAATCATCACAGGGTTGGATATTAATATGGAAAGTGTCATTGAGGCATCAATTAAGAAGAATTTGAAGGGTGCCACGTCAGGCAGTCTACCACACCCATCCCTCATCACTGATTTATGTTAAAGAGCTGGAGTGAGATGGGGTTGGTCGAGCCAGTACAGCCACCGACTACCCTCCTTAATCATAATCTGATTGAAAGATATAAAGTTTGGGCAGGAGGAGAGTCACACCCCTGAGGTTTAGGTTTTATTCTACCTCATTCACCACCACAGACAGATGATGACCAGGGTAGTCTCGCACATGTTTCCACATCTGAGGGTTCATCGAGAGCTTTAAAGAGGTTGCAGAAGCGGATGGATATTCAGTTTGAAGAGGTAGTTCATTTGAATGATCGCATCGTTGAGCGACAGGAAGTTATGCATGCCAATACTTATACCTGCAGTTCAGCCTTGGCTGAGATGTTCGCTCAAATGAACCTAGCTGCAGCACCACATCAGATTCTGTAATATCCCGGATATTTCACAAGATTTTTTTTTAAATAAGTTCTTGATGATTAAATAAAGGTTGAGTTTAAAACCTAGATTTAGAGATGTAAAAGTTATAAAAAAAAAATGAGTAAACATTTGACCCTAATCTTGGTGTTAGGAATGAAATGTGAGTGAATATAGGTTTTTATATTTTAAAACCTAGAATTGATTATTATGTATACTTGGAGGTATATAAATAATAAGGTAATATAATACCTTTAAAGCTCAATGGATTTAGTTGACTGAAAGAGATTGTGTAAGAAGGTAAAGAGAGATTATGGAATTATAATAAATATAATTCACCAAGGTTAGACATGAATAAAGAAGGTATATGTATACTTACGCGTATGAATGCAAGATAGCAAAGTGGTCAAACAGTCAAGTTTGACTAAACTAAAGCAAAGGAAGTTAAAAACTCAAATTGGAGTTCGGTGTGAAATTTTGAGACACGGACGGTACCGTTGAGTTCAGAACGTCAAAGTTAGTAAGAAAAGACATTAACACATTTTTGTGTCGGAGTTGACTTTTTGGTCAAAGTCAACAGTTGACTTTTATTATGAAAAAGTCAACTGTGAGTTCGGATGAGAATTTTGACGAACGGATTCCGGAATGGAGTTCAGAACGTCGAAATTAGCCAGAATAGTCGTAAACACTATTTTGTGACGGGTTGACTTTTTTTGGTCAAAGTCAACCGTTTGACTTGTAAATGTGAAAAGTCAAAATTTGAGAGTTTGGAGAAGAATTTTGAGAAACGGACTTCACCGTTGCGACGGGAACATTGAATTTAGTAAGTATGGACTGTAAACACGATATGTGTTTCGATTGACTTTTTGGTCAAAGTTGACCGTTTGACTTTTTAGGATAAAATGTCGAACTTGAAGTTCGGAAGTGAATTTAAAGAAACGGATGTTACCACGACGACGGGGACGTCGAAATTAGTAGGAATCGACTGTAAGTTTTTAATTTTGACATTTCGGGTCGAAAAATCAAATAACGGGTCAAATAATTAAAAGAGGGACCCAAAAGAGTAATTTATTTAACTAAGGCAAGCTAGGGCTCAACCTATTTTCACTCCCACACGCCTCCTTCAGCTGAAATAGGAAGGGAGAGAGAGAAAAGAAGAAGAAACCATGGAAATACAAAGAAGAAGCTTGGAGAAAAATGAGCTAGGGTGGTCGGATCATCAAGGAGCAAGAATTAAAGTTTAAGCTCTCATCTTGGTGAAGCTAGAGAGCCCAGAAAATCGATCATCCATGAAGGTATAAAACTTTTCCAAACTTGAACTTTAATGAAACTTAGGTTTTATGGTTTCTTATATAGTTATGGTATGATAGCTTGGTATTTTGAGTGTTGGATCATGTTTATGTGATGATTTGAGTTATATATGTAGATCTATACAAAGATCAAGTGAAAGAAAACAAGAAATCAAGAAAAAAATGTTTCGCCGGAAAATTTTTATAAGTTGTTTGTTTAACACCGATTTGTGGTTTAATTTCAAAACTAAAACCATATTTAGACTCCTAAGATGTAGTAGATCAGATCGGGGCAAGAAAAGTTAAGAAATCTCGCCGGAAAATTTTCGGATCGCCGGAGAAGATGACCGGAAAAGTCGCCGCCGGCGAACTTTTCCGGCCGAGACGGTTTCTGTATGCTAGACGCAGAATCTGGAAAAAATTCCTTCTACAAAGTTGTAGAGAATTAAATTTCGTGTGGAATAAACATAAGATTCGTAATTTTCGGATAAACGGGCTAATTACTATGATTTTCGGAAGTTTCAGCACTTTAAAAATTATAAATAAATTAGAGAAAAATTATTTTATTCTGAAAATTATTTTTCTGTAATGTTGTGATATTATTTTAGAATTTCTGGAAAATTTTGGTGAATTTTTGAAGAGCTTAAATATTTATTATATTTTAAGGCTATTTAAAGTTAATTTAAAAATAGTGAAAAATTCATAGAAAATTCTATGAATGTTAGAAAATTATGAAACTTGGTGAAAAATCTTATAATAATATAAGATAAATATTGATGGTATTTGGAGGATATAAAAGTATGTTGTATTATTATTTCTATTTTAAAGCTATTAAATAATAGTTTTTATAAATAAAAATAATTATAGAAAATTATCGGATAATACGAAAAATATGAAAATTGGCATAACTTGAGTTCTTCAACTCCGATGACCACAAAATTTAAACTGGAACTTCTTGTTATCCTTTGTGAGATTCTGTCCAAAGATGGTTATTTATTGATGTATAGAATGAAAGTTATAATATTTACTAGAACTTATTATTTTAAAAGTGAATGGGAATAACTCTTTGTGTGTAACTCAGAAAATTATAAAATTTTTACTGGAGCTATATGTTCATAACAGGAGTTTACTGTGAAAATTTCGTAAGTTTTTGACAGAGGAATAATTTATGATAAATGTAGTCATTTCGGACTATTTTGGCCTATTTAAAAATAGTAAATGAAATTGAAAAATTCCAGAAAAAATATATGTTCATGAGGATATCATATACTGATGATTCACAGAAAATAAAAAATTTCTGAATGGTTTTGGTATTTTTCATATAAATGTTTAAGTTATGAATAAATGAGAATATTAAGTTAAATGAAGATTAAAAATTAAGTAAATGTGATTTTATTGACAAATGGTCTTTTTATGAGATGTTCAGATTTTACAAGAGTATGTGGGTCATTTGTAATAAAATGTTATGTGTATATCATTTTATGTTTATTAGTGATAAAAGAAATTGTATTGAATAAACAATTAAATAAAATTGTTTATAAGTTTAATAAATGATTAAAATATTATTAAACGATTAATAATATTAGTAAGAGATTAAAATATTATTAAATACGGAATAATATTATAAAATGATGATTAGTGATTAAAATATTATCAAAGAAAGATAATATTACTAATAAGTTAAGGAATTATCTAATGTTTGATTATGTGGCTAAATGTTAGATAATTTATTATAAGAATAGTTGTATTATGAGTTAAGATATGATTTGCTGATGGAAAGATCAATCTTATAAATGATAGGTTTTTCATAAGAGATTAAATTAGATTGTGTAGCAGTAATCGATAAACAAGGATGATAAATTAATTAATTATTATTTAATTACTATTAAATAATAATTAAAGACAACTAAGATTGATTACTTAATTATTTATTATTTGATTAACTTTAAATAATAAATAAATTTAGTTAGTTATTATTTATTATTAAATAATAACTAATGATATTTGAGTATTTACTATATAATTGTATTATTTATTATTTAATTTACTTTAAATAATAAATGAATCTAGTTAGTTAGTTATTATTATTTATTAAATAATAACTAATGATATTTGATTATTTTAATTATTTATTATTTGATTAACTTTAAATAATAAATAAATCTAGTAAGTTATTATTTATTATTAAATAATAACTAAAGGTAGTTAATTACTTACTATTTAATTAATGTTAAATAGTAATTAAATGAAATAAAGAAAGTGTCTTTTAACTCTTTTGTTTAAACAATTATAATAAATTGTTTAATAGTTTAATAAGTGTTTCACACATGAGAAAATTATTTTCTAACTTATTAAATTATTAACCTAATATGATTGAGGGTCTATAAGGTTAATGATATTGTTTTGACTGATGTATATCATGTGTTAGTACTTATGAGTGGTAGATAAGTTCCTTAATGAGCGTTTAGTTGTACAAATACGTTGTACTAATTATTAGACCAACTTTATTAATGTTAGGTCTTTCAAAGCCAGTTAGTTAAAGCTAGACATTTATTGTAGCTGAGCAGACAGGCAAGTTTCCTAACTTCGAACTTTATTTTGTGCAAGTTTTCTAAACCCTACTCAAATTATATTCGAGCAGGATATATTATTTTATTGTTCAAGTTCCTAACTCAAATTCAAGTTATTACGTTTCAAGCATGCTATGGTTTAATTCTGTATAATTATTCCACATCGTTAAATTGTTGATTCGCACATAGTGCTTGTTGCATGTGTTCATCAGGTATGAAAGGCTGATCACCTTCATTACCATAAGGTTCAGTTAAATTGTTCATGGCCATTATTGACACTCAACATTAATTGATTCAGTCATTTAATTATTGAAATTATGATTCGTACTCGTTCACAGTTATTATATTGTTGAAAATCCAAAAGCTTATTCTTTCTTTCAATCATGATATATCTTTATTGTACTTAACTTGCTGAGCAAAGTCGTTGCTCACTCTTGCTATATCATGATAATAAATTTCAGAATAATACGAATGTCCAAGGAGAGACGGAGACAGAAGCAAAAGACAAGATTATAGTGTTATTCATTATAACTAAATTGTTATATGACGTAAGTAATTTTGTAAACCTTTTTATGAATCTAAAGGTATATATGTAAGTTAAGGTTAGAAACCTTGGAAAATGTTGTAGAATAAACAATTTATGTTTATATATTCCGCATTAGTTATAGAACATGTATGATGATGATGTATCGTGATGTACCAAGTCTAGGGTTAAAGGAACCCGGATTTGGGGTCGTCACAGGTTGGTATCAGAGCTGATAGGTTATAGTTCTTAGGTAGTAGTACCTTAGGCTATAATCATGGAAAGATAATAAAGACAGTGAAATGATAAACTCAGATAGAGTTTAAAAATGAATATACACAGTTCATAATGGAGAAAATAAATCTATATAGATACATGGATATATGAAAAGATTCAAAGAAGGATCTTTAAAGAGTGTAATCCAAATAAATGGAATAAGAATCAGGGAACACTTGATTCAAGAATTTAAAAAGAGAAGGATCGTACAGTAAAATGATCAGAGATGAATGATAAGATGATAGAATTAAACGATCTTAGAATAAAGGAGAAATAGTACAGTGAAATCAATTGTGTTATAAGATCACGATGATCATAGTAAAATCATGGAATGACGAATGGTCTGTTAAATGATTAAGAGGTTGTGTTGATAGCATGGTGCTATAACAATGAAGATACTGAAATAGTAACAAGTGGATTCTTGAAGTGTTGAGTGTGATAAGGTATGAATTGACAAAATTCATATCAAGTTAAGAGAAGTTAGAGGTTTGTAGGTTTTTAATTGAGGACTCATATTAGTGGCTGAGTTGTACAATTCCTTGTATGGGCAGGGAATTAGTGCTTGGTTTTAGAATCGCTTAGCTTTCTATATTGATACAGTGGTTGAGTTGAACAGTCCTTTGTATGGGCAGGGGATTTGTTCTTGGTTTAACGACCGCTTAACTTCCTATATTGATTAGTGGCTGAGTTGACCAATTTCTTGTATGAGCAGGAGATTGTGTTTGGTTTGACGACCACTTGGCTTCCTATAATGATAATCAACTGAAACCTGGTGTCGCGCTATTCACTATATGTATGTTGAGGAGGTGATTCTTTTCTCATGTGTATAATGGATAGGTAGAGGATGTTAAGATAAGTTCGTGTTCTGAGAACCGACACGCATGGAAAGTTCGTGACTCATAGTTATGTGGTGGAACCCCTCAGCAAATGGGCGACTTTGGCCTGACTAGGACAAGTTCCTCAAACCATATGATTGTGGTAAGTTGCTGAGCCCAAATATATGGTAAGTTTGATGAACAGTAAGTATGGATAGAGTTAAGTAGTCAGGTTAAGGCTATAATAGATATAGTTATTAAGCTGGAAAAGAATGTGGAGGAAAAATTTGAGGTGTTTTGAGGTTTTAGGATATTCCAAATCTTCTAGCTATGCTAGACTTTGAAATTCTTAAAAATCGTGCCAAATTCGCACTTTTGTGCTTTTGAAAAGACAAATGTATTTTTGAAATCATTAATGCATTTAGTGCAGAGATGATAACCGATGGAGTCATCAATGCAGAGTAACCTAGTGTTGGATGTATTTTTAAGCCCACTATGGTATGATGTAATATGACAAAGTCAAAATGATTTTTAGTATTTTGAAACGTTTAAAGAAGAGTCTATGCTAATTGTTTCGGCAAGACAAATTGATTTGAAAATATCAAAATGTATTTATAAAATCATCACACGCCATTAAAGCCATGGTGCAGAGATGAAAAGACGGAATCCTCAACGCACTGTTGCAACGGTGCGGTATCATGAAGTCCTATAAATGAATTTTTGTTACTTTAACTAATCTGAAATGATTTTTGAGTCGTAATATACGAACAGTTCAATGATGTGAGTCTATGTCATTTATTTTGACTGGACACTTTTTGGTCAGAAATGACTCAAGTTTTATTTTCCAATCCAACTTATGCTGGAGCGGAATTTTGTAGTAAGTCTGAGGTGAACAACCCCGTAATGGGGGATATGTCAGAGCCATGAATAAAAAACCCGCGAGGGGGCGCCCAACAGTGGTGGCATGCTGATATGGGTTGGTAAATCCAAAGAGTTCGACCCCGTGAGAAGTCGTTGTGCACAACGCAGAAGTACGATAGGCTGATCACCTAGCGTACACCTATGGAATGTTTTCAGTCTTTGTGATTGATAAACACTCTGTTTATAAGTATTTACAGGGATAAATACTATTTATTCGGAATTCAGTTAATTCCATGTTCACAGTCTTGATGACCCCTCAGCATATTATGAAAGTTTTAATGAATATTTTGATTTTCAAATTATCCTTCTGTAAGATATTGATTTTCAATTTATTCTTCTGCAACATATTCCATTGTTCTGGAATTATGAGTTTAGAAGTATGAACTTCCTAGAAAAGGGTGGTCATAGAATTTGATGAGTAAAGAGTTATACTCAGAGATGAAAATTGGTAGAAATATATATGCTGTAAATTTCGAGGACGAAATTCTTATAAGGAGAGGTGAATGTAATATCCCGGATATTTCACAAGATTTTTTTTTAAATAAGTTCTTGATGATTAAATAAAGGTTGAGTTTAAAACCTAGATTTAGAGATGTAAAAGTTATAAAAAAAAATGAGTAAACATTTGACCCTAATCTTGGTGTTAGGAATGAAATGTGAGTGAATATAGGTTTTTATATTTTAAAACCTAGAATTGATTATTATGTATACTTAGAGGTATATAAATAATAAGGTAATATAATACCTTTAAAGCTCAATGGATTTAGTTGACTGAAAGAGATTGTGTAAGAAGGTAAAGAGAGATTATGGAATTATAATAAATATAATTCACCAAGGTTAGACATGAATAAAGAAGGTATATGTATACTTACGCGTATGAATGCAAGATAGCAAAGTGGTCAAACAGTCAAGTTTGACTAAACTAAAGCAAAGGAAGTTAAAAACTCAAATTGGAGTTCGGTGTGAAATTTTGAGACACGGACGGTACCGTTGAGTTCAGAACGTCAAAGTTAGTAAGAAAAGACATTAACACATTTTTGTGTCGGAGTTGACTTTTTGGTCAAAGTCAACAGTTGACTTTTATTATGAAAAAGTCAACTGTGAGTTCGGATGAGAATTTTGACGAACGGATTCCGGAATGGAGTTCAGAACGTCGAAATTAGCCAGAATAGTCGTAAACACTATTTTGTGACGGGTTGACTTTTTTTGGTCAAAGTCAACCGTTTGACTTGTAAATGTGAAAAGTCAAAATTTGAGAGTTTGGAGAAGAATTTTGAGAAACGGACTTCACCGTTGCGACGGGAACATTGAATTTAGTAAGTATGGACTGTAAACACGATATGTGTTTCGATTGACTTTTTGGTCAAAGTTGACCGTTTGACTTTTTAGGATAAAATGTCGAACTTGAAGTTCGGAAGTGAATTTAAAGAAACGGATGTTACCACGACGACGGGGACGTCGAAATTAGTAGGAATCGACTGTAAGTTTTTAATTTTGACATTTCGGGTCGAAAAATCAAATAACGGGTCAAATAATTAAAAGAGGGACCCAAAAGAGTAATTTATTTAACTAAGGCAAGCTAGGGCTCAACCTATTTTCACTCCCACACGCCTCCTTCAGCTGAAATAGGAAGGGAGAGAGAGAAAAGAAGAAGAAACCATGGAAATACAAAGAAGAAGCTTGGAGAAAAATGAGCTAGGGTGGTCGGATCATCAAGGAGCAAGAATTAAAGTTTAAGCTCTCATCTTGGTGAAGCTAGAGAGCCCAGAAAATCGATCATCCATGAAGGTATAAAACTTTTCCAAACTTGAACTTTAATGAAACTTAGGTTTTATGGTTTCTTATATAGTTATGGTATGATAGCTTGGTATTTTGAGTGTTGGATCATGTTTATGTGATGATTTGAGTTATATATGTAGATCTATACAAAGATCAAGTGAAAGAAAACAAGAAATCAAGAAAAAAATGTTTCGCCGGAAAATTTTTATAAGTTGTTTGTTTAACACCGATTTGTGGTTTAATTTCAAAACTAAAACCATATTTAGACTCCTAAGATGTAGTAGATCAGATCGGGGCAAGAAAAGTTAAGAAATCTCGCCGGAAAATTTTCGGATCGCCGGAGAAGATGACCGGAAAAGTCGCCGCCGGCGAACTTTTCCGGCCGAGACGGTTTCTGTATGCTAGACGCAGAATCTGGAAAAAATTCCTTCTACAAAGTTGTAGAGAATTAAATTTCGTGTGGAATAGACATAAGATTCGTAATTTTCGGATAAACGGGCTAATTACTATGATTTTCGGAAGTTTCAGCACTTTAAAAATTATAAATAAATTAGAGAAAAATTATTTTATTCTGAAAATTATTTTTCTGTAATGTTGTGATATTATTTTAGAATTTCTGGAAAATTTTGGTGAATTTTTGAAGAGCTTAAATATTTATTATATTTTAAGGCTATTTAAAGTTAATTTAAAAATAGTGAAAAATTCATAGAAAATTCTATGAATGTTAGAAAATTATGAAACTTGGTGAAAAATCTTATAATAATATAAGATAAATATTGATGGTATTTGGAGGATATAAAAGTATGTTGTATTATTATTTCTATTTTAAAGCTATTAAATAATAGTTTTTATAAATAAAAATAATTATAGAAAATTATCGGATAATACGAAAAATATGAAAATTGGCATAACTTGAGTTCTTCAACTCCGATGACCACAAAATTTAAACTGGAACTTCTTGTTATCCTTTGTGAGATTCTGTCCAAAGATGGTTATTTATTGATGTATAGAATGAAAGTTATAATATTTACTAGAACTTATTATTTTAAAAGTGAATGGGAATAACTCTTTGTGTGTAACTCAGAAAATTATAAAATTTTTACTGGAGCTATATGTTCATAACAGGAGTTTACTGTGAAAATTTCGTAAGTTTTTGACAGAGGAATAATTTATGATAAATGTAGTCATTTCGGACTATTTTGGCCTATTTAAAAATAGTAAATGAAATTGAAAAATTCCAGAAAAAATATATGTTCATGAGGATATCATATACTGATGATTCACAGAAAATAAAAAATTTCTGAATGGTTTTGGTATTTTTCATATAAATGTTTAAGTTATGAATAAATGAGAATATTAAGTTAAATGAAGATTAAAAATTAAGTAAATGTGATTTTATTGACAAATGGTCTTTTTATGAGATGTTCAGATTTTACAAGAGTATGTGGGTCATTTGTAATAAAATGTTATGTGTATATCATTTTATGTTTATTAGTGATAAAAGAAATTGTATTGAATAAACAATTAAATAAAATTGTTTATAAGTTTAATAAATGATTAAAATATTATTAAACGATTAATAATATTAGTAAGAGATTAAAATATTATTAAATACGGAATAATATTATAAAATGATGATTAGTGATTAAAATATTATCAAAGAAAGATAATATTACTAATAAGTTAAGGAATTATCTAATGTTTGATTATGTGGCTAAATGTTAGATAATTTATTATAAGAATAGTTGTATTATGAGTTAAGATATGATTTGCTGATGGAAAGATCAATCTTATAAATGATAGGTTTTTCATAAGAGATTAAATTAGATTGTGTAGCAGTAATCGATAAACAAGGATGATAAATTAATTAATTATTATTTAATTACTATTAAATAATAATTAAAGACAACTAAGATTGATTACTTAATTATTTATTATTTGATTAACTTTAAATAATAAATAAATTTAGTTAGTTATTATTTATTATTAAATAATAACTAATGATATTTGAGTATTTACTATATAATTGTATTATTTATTATTTAATTTACTTTAAATAATAAATGAATCTAGTTAGTTAGTTATTATTATTTATTAAATAATAACTAATGATATTTGATTATTTTAATTATTTATTATTTGATTAACTTTAAATAATAAATAAATCTAGTAAGTTATTATTTATTATTAAATAATAACTAAAGGTAGTTAATTACTTACTATTTAATTAATGTTAAATAGTAATTAAATGAAATAAAGAAAGTGTCTTTTAACTCTTTTGTTTAAACAATTATAATAAATTGTTTAATAGTTTAATAAGTGTTTCACACATGAGAAAATTATTTTCTAACTTATTAAATTATTAACCTAATATGATTGAGGGTCTATAAGGTTAATGATATTGTTTTGACTGATGTATATCATGTGTTAGTACTTATGAGTGGTAGATAAGTTCCTTAATGAGCGTTTAGTTGTACAAATACGTTGTACTAATTATTAGACCAACTTTATTAATGTTAGGTCTTTCAAAGCCAGTTAGTTAAAGCTAGACATTTATTGTAGCTGAGCAGACAGGCAAGTTTCCTAACTTCGAACTTTATTTTGTGCAAGTTTTCTAAACCCTACTCAAATTATATTCGAGCAGGATATATTATTTTATTGTTCAAGTTCCTAACTCAAATTCAAGTTATTACGTTTCAAGCATGCTATGGTTTAATTCTGTATAATTATTCCACATCGTTAAATTGTTGATTCGCACATAGTGCTTGTTGCATGTGTTCATCAGGTATGAAAGGCTGATCACCTTCATTACCATAAGGTTCAGTTAAATTGTTCATGGCCATTATTGACACTCAACATTAATTGATTCAGTCATTTAATTATTGAAATTATGATTCGTACTCGTTCACAGTTATTATATTGTTGAAAATCCAAAAGCTTATTCTTTCTTTCAATCATGATATATCTTTATTGTACTTAACTTGCTGAGCAAAGTCGTTGCTCACTCTTGCTATATCATGATAATAAATTTCAGAATAATACGAATGTCCAAGGAGAGACGGAGACAGAAGCAAAAGACAAGATTATAGTGTTATTCATTATAACTAAATTGTTATATGACGTAAGTAATTTTGTAAACCTTTTTATGAATCTAAAGGTATATATGTAAGTTAAGGTTAGAAACCTTGGAAAATGTTGTAGAATAAACAATTTATGTTTATATATTCCGCATTAGTTATAGAACATGTATGATGATGATGTATCGTGATGTACCAAGTCTAGGGTTAAAGGAACCCGGATTTGGGGTCGTCACAGATTCCACCTCCACCATCATTGTCGGTTTATCCACCGCGAGAGGCATATGAAGATAATGATGCAGAGGAAGCAGATGACAATGAGGTCGAGTCCGACGCTTGACCAATCAAGGTAGTACTCAATTCTTTAATTCTTTATTTTAAACAATGAGGGCATTGTCTAGTTCGAGTTTGGGGGTGATTCTGCATGTATATATTTTTCATCATAGTTGCATATCATATGTAGTTTTAGGGTCATTTGCATATAGTTTACATATATTTGCATTTCTTAAAAATTAAAAAAAAATTGGAAAAAAAAATTGCATTTAGTTTAATAGTGTGTTGCATTCATATTAGGAAAAAGGTTTTAAAAAATTCATTTAGGGTTATTTTTATTGCACTTAGGTAAACTTGAGCAGTAAATTGATCTATGAAATTTAATAAAGGCAGATGATAAAAATTTGATAAATTATTTGATAACTCTAGTAAGACAAATAAGGAACGCTAGTTGAAATTTTGACTGTTTACTAGTTTTGTTAAACTTGAGACCCTTAGACCTTAATTGCACATATTCAATATGTTAAGTCAGTTGAATTTTGATTCAATTTTGTGAATTAGATGCAAATAAGGATATAAGTAACATCTATTGCTTGTTGGATCAAGAAAACTTAAAAAAAGTAAAACTGTTAAATAACTGCTTCAACGTTTGTCGTGAATGATATGAAAAGAAAAATTAGACAGATATAAGCAAAGCTTGACTAGTTTATTTTTGTGGCATTTGTCATTTGAACAAGTAAGCTCTTAGGAATGTCTTTACACTTAGTGCCCTAAAGTTATCTGGTTTGGGAGACATTAATGGAAAGTTTGCTACATGGGTGGAATTGAAAAGCTTAATATAAATAAACATTGCACAAGTAAGAATAAAGAATAAATGAAAAATAGCGAGATGGAGCATAAGACGCACTCGTTATACAAAAGATAATAAATAGAAAAATTGTGAAACCAAGTATATAAAGGGGTAATGTAATTCTATATGTGATAAAAATATCTTTTATTGAGCATTGAATTTCATGAATTTTGTTAGAATTTCGATTGGTTTAATATGTTGGATTCACACACACAAAAGGGTTGAGAGTGAGATGAAATTGGTAATATGTTAGATTTTTTATTATGTATAAATTTGAAATTTTGCAGAGTTATTATTTATGGATCTTTGAGGCTGAATTTTTATGGATTATATTGATCTATTGCTCGAGTTATTAGATGGTCATGCATTTATAGTCATGTAGTTTAGACTTAGTTGGTTGTGTTTATTATTTTTTTTTTTTTTTCCTTGAGCACAAGCAAGGTCTTGAGTTTGGGGGTATTTGATGAGTGGCTTTTATACTTACGAATTAGATATTTTTGAGCTTAATTGTTTGCTATCTTTAAATGTTTTTAGATATATTTTACTTGTTTTATTGTTTATTTTGCATAAAACGGCTTTGGGAAGACAAAACAGGAAAATCAAAGTTCAGTGGCAATTTTGTAATTTTGGTAGCAATGACAGCGCTAGGGCACTCTACCACAATATAAAACCAGCACTAGGGTGCTGGTCGGCGAGAGCAGTTGGCCCAATTCGTTCAATTAGGATAATTTAAATCCAATAAGGACTTTGAAGGTGCCACGACTAATGAGACTTAGAAGAGGATTTTAATAGTAGACTTCATAGTATTATGAGAGAGAATTAACAAGAATTGGAGACCAGCTTTTGAAGACTTGGAGATTTGAAGGAAGAATGCGTGAAGATTCAAGTGAAGGCTAGAAGATGAGAAATTCAATAGAGTTTATTCTTTTTCTTTTCTCTTTACTTGATACTTTGGGATATTATTTTCTTTAATGGATTCAATTTTTAATTCCAATATGTGGAACTAAATTTCATATTTAAGATTGCAATGGAACCTTTTGTTTGAACTTTAATTGATTCATCTTATTTTTAATTAATTGATCACAATTAGATTGTTTATTATATCTTGTGCGTAATTTATAATTGTTTGGCCAACAGTTATCTGATTTCTTAGATGGAATTGAGAAAGAAAGTCTAAGAATAGATCTAGGTATAATAACATGTGAATTTGTTTATTCTTTCTGGGAAGAGTAACATGATAGTGTATAGAATGAATATATCTATATACCGCATGTAACATATTAAGTGTTTGATGTTAATGAGTCTGTTTCAAGCTAGGTTGCATAGCAATATAGCAATTTAATTGGAGTAGATCTTTTTATTAATTTTTGAACAAGGTTAATAAATAGATAGGCATTTTCAGTTAACAATCCATATGGCTAATTAATTGGAAATAAGATGATGAGATTATTGTGATGCAATTGGGGAAATTGTAATCTTAAAGCTTTTTAATATCTGGTTTTCAATCTCGTTAGTTTATTTTAGTCTTAATTATAATTTTAAATATTTCATAATCAAAATTTGCAATTGGTTAAATAGGATTAAGTTGGCATAAAATTGGTCATTGATACAATTATTAATACTTGTTCTCTGTGGGATCGACTCTTTTCTTACTACTATATTACTTGTTGATCATATATACTTATGCGCAATTGTCAATATATAAATCAGACTACACCTTTCTTTCCTGAACTCATTCTCTCTTTCTCTTTTCTTATTTTGGGATACAAATTTGATTTGGAAACCTAAATAATGAGTACCTAGTACTCAGCCGTAATCCAGTAGCTTACTCTGCTTATAGGCCATGCTTCTACTACCATGAGTATTCAAGCCTACGCTTTGAGTCATAGTAGCTAATCTATAGTTATAGATTTACTAATCTTTGTTTGTCTGACTTCAAAGTCGGTTTTATCATTTTTTACGTATGGTTTTACTCCTTCAGACAGCTTATCTGTCTTTCTACACCTTAGTCATCATATGCTTTTCAAGAACTACTCTACAATTATCTCTACTGATAATCACTTTACGATGTTTTATTATAATGTACCCTACGATCGTCTTACTCTACTTCCATCATTTTCATTCTACGATTGTTTTTTCCTCTTATGACCATTGTACTCTACGATCATTTCATTCTACAATCATCTTATTCAATGATCGTCTTGCTCTTCTACAATCGTTTCATTACGATGGTCTTATTCTACGATTTGCTAGCACTCTACGATTTTGTGCTACTACATAAACACATACCAGTTTAATAAATTACAAATTTTATTTATTAAAACTAAAATTTATATTACAAAATTTCTGAGATATTACATTTTCAAGCACCGGTTTTGTATATTTTACTTTTTTAAGGTTAGAAGCAGCGTAAAAGAATTAGTGTGTATCAAAGCCCTGACCAAAACAGGGTTGTCATCAATCCCCAGTTGGTAATCCTACGCATTTTATAGAACCTATCCCTAACAACAATAATGTTTTTCATTTTTTGCACGATCACCGCTAGCTCATCAACACTTCCGCTACTGGAAACATCATCTTCACCAGAAAGTGGTGGTATGGGGGCTTCAAATGATGGTCCTTTGGTAACTACATACTCGATCTTCTCATCCAGCTTGCCAGACTCATCCAAACCCTTCAGCTCGGTTAGTCCTCCTACATTGACTTCATTAAAGAACACTCTAGGAACAGCAGAAGACCCAGACATCTTTTCCAGTTCCATCTTTCTGTTGGGGTACACATCAAGATTGATCTCAACATATCTGAGCCTTCTCATATGCAGAAATCGTCTGCCGCTTTACAATCCGGGCATCCTAACCTTGTATATAATAGAATTCTTCCTTTCGTGGGTATTGGTTGTACTAATTCTTCAATGAACTCCTGGATTGTTTTATTTTCTACATCAGTATCACGTGAAATCCCAATCAAGCTAAAAGGATTCCAGCCAGATTTCTCTGCTGTTTGCTGATATACTTCTTGGGTTTTGCAACATTTCCAGGGATTTATGACCTCCTTACTACTGCTATTGTTGTTAGAGTTCTTGTCTTCTCCATCATGGAAGTTCTCTCCATCGTCACTTTTCCCAGAAAGATGACGTAGAACACTAGAAACTGCAACACTACTCTTTGCACGAACAAAGTTTTTCAGTGCCACTGCTTTCTCAGGCCAAGCAGATCTCAGGGTTTCTTGGTCAAGATCTATGCAACGAGAAGAAGTCCTGTTAGCTTCCACGCCAGGAACCTCAGTTCCATCAAATACAGGCTCCTCTTCCTCATCATAAAGAATTTCATGTAAGTTCTTCTTTATTCCTCCTGAGATTTCAGACTGCAATCCCACACTCTCGTCTATCTTAGCAAGTACCTTTTCTTTATCCGCTTCAGGACTTTCTGCACTATCTTTAAGTAAAATGGTTCCTCTAGGTGCTTCCACTTGGTTTACTTTCTGAACATCATGTTTCTCACTTTCCTGCTTAGTATCTGTATGTGCCCCTCGGTCTTCTTTCTGAATATCAGTTTTCTCACCATCCAACTTCTCATTAGCTAGATGATTTAACGTACTTTTATCTGAAGAGACTTCATTTTCCTGTTCCTTTTTTTGCAGCTCAGTATACCCCTCCTCATTAGTTGGAAGATTAAACTTGTTTTTCTCAGAAACATTTTCTTTTCCCTGGTCATTTTTTGGAATATTAGGTGCATATTCCTCCATTGCGGCAGTCACGGTATATACCAGTGAGCCTTTCTCCTTAAAGTATTCATTTTCCTGATCTACTTTCTGAACATCAAGTACATTTGTCTTCACTTCAAGAGTCGGAGTATTCATCGAGTTTTTCATGGGAGAATTTTCAGTTGGACAACTTGACGTCAAGTGTATTTTCCGCCACTTCTGTAGTAGAATTTGCCAAGTTACTAATGGGATAAACTTCAACTCGAGAAACTGAAGTAGCATTTTCCTCTTTTTGGTCCTCTTTCTGAATATTGGAATTACCCTCTATTTTAATAAAAGTATTAACGAATTTTTTCTCGGTAAAAGTTTCCTCTTCCAGGTCTTCTTTATTAACATCAGGTGCATCCTTCTTTTCACCAACTGGAGAGTTCATCTTTTGGGATTCAGTAGAAATCATATACCAGAAAAGTTTTGAAGAAAATTTTCATTAATACTAAACCTTGCTGTTGTTAAGAAAACATTTTACAGGGCTATTGGAATCAACCTGTAACAAAGTCATCCAACAGGCTATGTTAAAGATCTATAGCAGCACATGGAAATTAAATTTTAACAGACCAGAAGTAGCAAAGTAAAAAAATGGATTTGTTAAACATTGAAAGAATTTTACCATTTCCTAACATGAAAGTTGAAACTATCATCAGCAAAAGATGATAACTAAAATTGCAATGTGACTTCTCATACCCAATAGTAAACCCTTGCAAAATGAAGTTAATTCTAATTACTTACACAGTTAGTTGGTGTTTAAAGTGATTATTCATTGTTCAACACTTAAGAAGTCCTTGCTATTACTTCAAATTGCACCAATATACTCCACCCGTTCCATTAAAAGAGTCCCATGTGATTATTTTTCCTAGTCAATTTGCGATATCCTAAACTTCAAAATTGATGTGACTTTATTTGATTTTGATTAGTGCAATATATAATACTTTCTCCGTTTCGAATTATAAGATAAATGTTGACTTTCCAAAATTCAATTTTAAACATTTTCAAACTCAAAATTGACATTAATTCATTTAGTTTATATTGATACAATTATGAATATCATAAACTAATTTTGAGTTTGAAAATATTTCAAATTGACTTTTAGAAAGTCAATAGTGATCTTATAATTCAGAACGGAGGGAGTACAATAAACTACCTAAAAACTATTACTAAGTATAAAATTGTTATTTCAAAAAATAAAATAAATTCATATAACAATTTTAATTTTAAGATTTCTCAAATCAACTAAGATTAGATTCAAATGGGACTCTTTTTGTGGAGCTGTGGGAGTATATGTTATGTGCCTATTTGGCGACACTTAGCTAATGATATAAACTCATTGAATAAAGTGTTCAGAATGACAGCTATATATATATATATATATATATATATATATATATATATATATATACACGCATTTCAAACGGTTACTGATAAAGAAGCAAACTCAAAACCCAATTGAAAAAACAAGCAATTCAACCAACACATACTCAAAACTCAACTGAAAAAACAATAAGAAAAACATCAACACACAAATACAGTATTCACTAGCATAATATGTGGACTTTAATCTGTGAAAAATTAACTATGAAATGAAGAATATTGAATAAACAGGTTGATAAACACCCAACAAATACACATATAAAAAATATTTTAAGAATCGACAATTGAAGTAATTCAATTCAAACCAAAAACACATACAACACAGCACGAAGATCGATTAACGATTCTATTGTACATAAATGCGTGAAAAACTTACGGATCTGACCGAGTTCGACGAGAGATGAACAAAATTGTGCGAAGTGGGGAAAATTTAGAACGGAGAAGAAAGAATCAGAGAGATATAATGGCAATAAATGTGAATTTGAAGTGACTTTGGGGAGTTTTTATTTGAAACCGTCGTTAAATTAGGAGGAAGAGAAGAGAGAGAGAGAAGGGGGAAGGTGACTTACGCGAGTAGCGGGAACTCAATTTCATAATGATACCCTGTGAATAATCTTTTTTTTTAATGGAAATGATTTATCTTATTTTTGTATGGCACTCCTTTTGTGCAATTTTGTGGTGCTCAGTTACGTGGATAGTTACAATGATTACTAGTTCTAGTCGCACACGCATATAGTGTGCGATACAAGTTTTATTCAATTTTAGAAATAGAATAAAAAATTAAAAAAGAAAAAATTATAATGAAACCAAACTTGTAAGGACAAAAAAAATTGTAACATCGGTTATCTTCATTTCCCTCTCTTTATTATAAGAGATAATTTCTTAATCAAATGCATAATATGATGTGTTAATATATTTATATTTAAACTCTGCCGATGGATTTAATGATGATATGATGACAATGAGTTTAATGTATATTTATAAATTAAAACAAGTAATATTGTAAACTCCTTAAAAGAGATAATCAGTGTACAAGAACATAGGAATTAAAGTTTTATTATTTTGTAAAGTCCTTATAGAATCTGTCTATGACACCCCCAAATTCAAGAACTCTTATCTCGAATTCAGTGTTCACGATACCATCCATACATCATATATATAACTATCCAATCAATACATAATAACATAAATATTTATATCATAATGACATCTAACTTACATCTCATCCCAGGTTTCCATAACATTTTCATACATTATAAGTCTTACAAAATATTAATATTGTTCATATAACTCAAAAGGTTAACTTGTACATAAACTATTTTGTTGCCTTAGTCTTGCCTTTGTCCTTTTTATAACTACTGATCTTCTCTGTCTTAACTGTAAATAGGGTTATAAAGCAAGTATGAGCAACAAGTTTACTCAACAAATATATAACAAACAATAATCAATAATTGAGTTTAAGGATTCATAATCTCATAAAGTTCAACAGTTTCTGATAAATCATGTTGTGGTTCAGTGAATCATAAAGGAATAATACATTAAGGAATTTGAATCTGAAAAATGTACAGTCAGAGTAATTTAGGAATAACCAATCATTATATATCTAGCAAAAAAGAATTTCAATCTTTCAATTCATGAGTGTCATTTATTATTGAGTGGCTGCTAAAGACCATTAAACTCTGCAGAGAATTAACAGCATTTAACTGAAAACCTCTAAAACAAGTGCATGAGGTGATCAACATCGTACTACCCTATATTATGCATAACGTTTAGTCTCTGTGCGCGAACATGTCGGGTTCACCGACATAAAGTGATTCCCCTTTATTAGGTTTGTTCATCTCAGCATAATAAAATCCGTACTAAAGCAATTGGTTTTGATAACTTTCTCAAAAAGATAAGATTGATTGAAATTTCATGTCATCATCTGTCTAGCCAAATCAAGTAGCATAGACTCACCTTTCCAACCACTTGTCTGTATTTCGGATTCTCAACATTTATAATTTAATATTTGAAAAATCTTCCTAAGCGTATACATATGAATGACTGTATTCAAGTTATGACAGTTCAAATCCAAGGATTTACTTTATCTATAGAACTTGTACGAAACAAATAAGGTGCACAAGTAAAATGTACTTGTCTATTATGTCTGCTACTCTTCCTTCTAGATTATCGACCTTCGGTTGACCTACATAAGCTGTGATTGAATCCATCGATTAATCTCATATGACTCCATTATTTAACTCTTCTTCATTCCTGAATAACTCCTCACCTAACTCTTCCACTACCTTCTTCAATTCACATAATTATTCGTTATTCATTTATGTTCATATTCATTTTCTACAAATAAAACAACTCTTATTGGTATTTTATTTGTTTAATAATTACCTCCATGTTCATAAACTTCAATTAATCTTTATCGTTAATGGTTTATAAATAAAATAATATTTGGTATTATTTATTTGTTTAATCCTTCTTTATATAATTATTTAATAACTTTTACTATTTTCCTCACAAATAAAATAATCTTATTATTATTTCAATTGTGTAACCAGTTCTCATTATGAATTATTATTCATTTTGATAATAAATTTTAATCACTATTATTACATCTTACAAATAAAATAATCTCTTTATTTTATTTGTTTAATTATTCCTCACAAATAATTAACTTATTTTTATTTTATTTTATTTTATTTTGTTTATTTTATTTTATTTCAGTTGTTTATTTTATTTGTTACTTCACAATTAATCTTTATCATTTACTTTATTATTCCTCACAAATAAAATAACTTTATTATTTTATTTGCTTAATGAATTCATTCTTTTTAATATTACTCTTCATCAATTAAATAGTCTCAATAACTTTATTATTATTCCTTATTAATCATTATTATTATTCTCTAAAAATAAAATAATTATTAATATTATTTTATTTGTTTAATCATCTTTCATTAATCTCTCAAATGATTTAAATTGTCATATCTTATTACTCTTTACAAATAAAATAATATAATTTATTATTTAATTTATTTAATTCTTTCTTATTTTATAAATAAAATAATGTTATTTATTATTTCATTTGTTTAATTCTTTATTCTTTTACAAATAAAATAATATTAAATATTATTTTATTTGTTTAATCTTTTATCATTTTATTATTTATTTATTATTTGTTTCTGGTTCAGATCGGGTCAACCCGATTTGACCCGTTAACCAAGACCCGACCCGATTTGACCGGGACCTGGGCCAACTGACTTTCTAGTCCAGCGCCGAGGCATTGGAAATAACACTGCTTCCAGAGCCCCGACGCTTTGTAACAGGAATGTGTTTCTGTAGTTTTTTTAGTTTTGTGATTTTTACCCTTTTTGATTCAAATCTTCATATCTTGCTCATTTTACATCTAAATGAGTTCAAACTGGATTCATTTTTTAGTGAGCTCATATATCTACAATATTCAAAAGTTTGATAAATTTTCAAAAATATTTATTAGCCAAAATATTGGCTCAATGAGCTAGGTTTTACAATATAACATGTTTTATTAAAAATTTCACCATAAATCTATTTTAACTCCATTTTTACTTATTCCACTTGGGTTAGCTTCATAACTTATAGATCCTTCATATTCAAGTTCTAGATCTCAAGATTTTCATACACATCATAAATTATTTTCTTAAATATCAAGTTCATTACCTAGGTTAACAACATAAGTTCATCATATATGTATATTTTCACATATAAATCCATGAACATAACACAAACTCCTTCCATAACACATTATATCTTCAAAATCAACCACGATTTCCACAACAAACATCCTCCCACAAACAAGCATGGTATCACATCTACATAACTAAATATACCATTAAAACTTAAAAGTTTTGAGTTAGGGTATTGTTATATGTTCTTGAAGCATTCTTCCTTTTTGCTATGAACTTGTTGAAGTTCTCCACCTTCTTCTCTCTTGCTTTACCTTGCTAGAATTTTCTTTTGTTAATAAGATCTCACCTGTACGTAGTTATTTTCCAATCTCTCACTTCTCTCTTCTTCCTTCTTTCTATCTCTCTCTTTTAACTCTCTCCTAACACTTATAAAATGAAGCAACTCTTCTAAGTGTTGGTAGAGAGTCCTATATATAGGCCAAAATTAATCACATTTAGCCCTCTTCAATCTTCCAACCTTTGGACAATTAAACTAATTTAATTCTAACTTAATTACTTTCCAATATATCTCCATGATTGAAGGAAAAGCATGTATTGGGAGCATTTTAGGGGACTTTTTACACTTCTTAAAAATTTGCAAGGCTCGAGATTGGGAACCATAATGGGGCGGCCAGATTTTCCTCTTCATTTTTTCCCCAAGTATTCTAGAAATTGGGCATAAAAATTGGGTCAAAAGTTTGGGTTTGAATTAGGCCATATGTTGGACTTCTATTAACCAACTTTGGGCTAATTGTTGGGCCATAGCCAATTCCCTACAAGTCTCATTAAAATAAAAAGGTTAGGCCATTTTAAATCCCTACACCATGCACACATGTATTGGGCTAACCAATTTAACTCCTACTAGACTTATACACATACACTTGGGCATAACATAAAACTAATTTATAATTTACTCAATTATCTGTTGGTTTGTAAAAATTCATAAACATACAATCATATTGCATAATAACAGCGAAAGTATGGTAAAATCATATTTTAAAATTTTTCTACAAGCCATTATCCAGGATCGACCTTTATGTGCAATTATTAATTAACAAAGACCAAATTAGAGATTATACATTTGAAGATTCAACGCTTGAAACAGCTACAAGTTCACCTCCCTTTTTCTTCACGTTCTCATTTATATATATAGACAACCCTCTTAAACTCTTTAGGAGTATGATTTTTAATTAAACTCTTAATCTAATTAAGAACTAATATGAGGCTACTCTTATTAATTAATTCTTAAACCATTTAGGAACTAAATAATAATAATAATAATAATAATAATAATAATAATAATAATAATAATAATAATAATAATAATAATAATAATAAGATTTCTGTTATTAATTTATAATTAGTATTTTTAAAATACTAAATAATAAATATTAAGTTATTTAATTTATTTTGTTACCATAGTGTAAATTAAATATACTTAATTTATTATTACAATTATGACAAACTCCATGTTAAACCGGTTGTAGAATAAACCAATTAGAACTATTATAAGCTCCCTTTGCGATCAACGACTTTTCAGATAATATAGATTTCAACATTTCATCATAAAAGAATCTTTTCACGAATAGTTACTGTACAATTTAATCATTCTACCATACAATGTCTTAATCAAATATAAGATATGAATTTACTGTCAAGTCTTATTTTATTTGATCATATGTATTTTAATTATCAAATGCACAACTGTAAATAATGTAAATTAGAAACTCTTTTCTAATTTCATTCTGTCTTGTCCAAGAAATACTTAGTTGTCATTTATCAAATCACATAGGACATTCTCTTCTTTTACTAGAAGTAGTAGATTCTTTGTTAACCATTCACCTATCTCCATGTACAACTTATTATACCCAAGCATACCCTAAAGGTCTTAATAAATATGTCAAAGCATAACTTATCATACACAGATACATAAGGAACTCCTATTGACAGAGAAGTAAAACTCCATTAGGTGTTCTTTTAGCGAGACACGTTCAGTGAACTTAAGTTGGGTTGAATATAATATCCCAAACATTTCTAAGCTAGTATATATGATCTGAAAAAATCTATATAAAGGTTGTCAATTTAAAATCTAGTTTGGTGTGAAACTAATATCTAAGAACGCTTGCTCGATTATATATTGAGCTATCTTAAATACTTAAAATGACTTGTAGATACAATCGTAGACGACTAGAGATTAAATTCTTTTAACCTAAACTATGTGTTATGTGATTAATAAGATTGAATTGTGTTACAATCTATGTGTTATGTGATTTCTTATATGTGTCATTGATTAATATAGGAAAATAAAATTTTCAAAAAAATAACACTGAAAAATACTATTAACAAGAAAAACGTTTTTTGTCATTTTAACTTTTTGTATTTCATAACATAGCGTTTATACGGGGTATAGATACCTAGGAGCCAATAAAAGTTTTCTCGAAAAAAGTACGAAAAATACTATTCAAGAGAAAAACTCTTTGCATCTTTTTGACTTTTTGTTTTACGAAATAGCGTTTTTATAAGGTATAAATACCAGGGAACTAATTAAAAATTTCTGAAGAAAAACGCAGAAAAAGACTATTCATTCAAAAATCGTCTTCTGTTTTTAAGAAATTTCACATTCCTAAATAGCGTAAATACGGAAAATAAATACATTCTCATCAATAAAAATTTTACCAAAGAAATTTTTTGGAGATTACTATTCACAAATACAGGACGAATACGAGAATTATACGAAGTATAATATAAGGTATAGTACGAGAATTATACGAGATTAATACGAGTATAATACGAAAATTATACGGTATAAATATGAAAAGTCAACCGATAAATAGTAAAAATCAACAATTATGACTAACTAAGTTACAAACCAAACTAACTAAATGCTGACCAAGTTAGACCTTTCTAGTTTAGTTATTTTGTTAGAGATTTTGAGGGCATTTTGAAAGTATGGAATACTTAAAACCTTCGTAAGTATTATGCTAGGATATTTTGCTAGATATTTATAAAATAAGGAGGTTTGAGTTAGATATTTTGCTAAGCTTAAGCTTGGAAATTTTGGCTTAATGTCCATAATGTCCTATGTTTGCAAGTCCTATAAATAGCAAGCCCTATCCTTCATTTTTCTTACCATTTACAAAGCTAATTTAGAGCTACAGAGTTATAATCAAAGATTAGTGAGAGTTCTTGTGAGCTAGTGTTGTAATAAAGTATTGAAGCCTTGCAAATAAATAGTTAAAGATTTCACTTCAAGAGGTATAATTTCTAGTTGTTATATGTCAATTTTAATTCATAGTTTTAGTTAATTTGAGCAAATATAAGCAGTTATAATGTTCAAATTATTTCATATATAATATAAGGAAATCACTTTTACAAGAAGTTATAATTCTTAAATTATTTCATATATAATAGAAGAAATCACTTTTATAAGCCGTTATAATGTCCAAAATAAAAACTTAAAGATTAAATTCTTGTAAGTTAAAATTTAAGTAGTTTATATAAACTTATAATTGTGTAGGATTTACGAAGAACATTAAGCCTTAATATTTATCTGTAAAAGATGCACCAAGACAAGTCTTCTAACTCTTATGTATTATGTTTACAAGTTATAAACGTGACTTATACGCTTTGTGTAACAACGTACTATAAGTTGTTGAAATGAGAGTTATTTTTTATATTGAATTGAAAGATATGTTAAGTCAAAGCATGTTAAAGTTTATATAAAAGTATAAACTGTGTATGTGTTATTTGCTAGACTTGTTGAGTTGTCGAGTTCATTCTTACGAATAAAATCTTATTTGCAGTTTAGAAGAATGATAAGAATATTATGAATGTAAAAAAGAATGAGTAGATGATGAGTAGGTTTTATACTTGCAAATTGAATGCTTAAGGCTTAGTGATTTGTGTTGTTTTCATTCATTTATATGCTCTATGTTTCATTTTACTTACTTTTGGTAATTTCCCCTTTGATATGTAGGAAAAAGAGCTCAAAATGGCAAAATGGTAATTATCTCTGTCAAACAAGAGCCTAGGCGCTTGGTAGGCGCTCAGTAAGCGCTTGGCTGAAACTTCTGACCAGACCAGGTGAGCGCCTAGGCACTCAGTAGGCGCTTGACAATAGCATTCGACCAGATCAAGTGAGCGCCTAGGCGCTTGGTTGGCGCTTGGTGGGCGCTCGTCGGGAAATGTCTCAAGCGAAGTATTCTTTTTGTGGGACCCAGGCACAAAATAAGATGATGGACATCCTCTAATACGTGGGGGGAACAGTTAATTTCAGAGGGAGGTTGACGCAAAAAGAAAGCTGGGTAACAAAGGCAGAATGAGGGATATAGAGAGAGCTGAACAGCAGAGGAGAGAGACCAGAACAGAGGATTCAAGGATTCAACAGAGGAGGAATCAACGTTGGAGTTTGAATGGGCAGTTCAGAGTGACAATTGAGTTCTACCTTCTTTTATCTCTTTTACTTTGGTTATTCTGAATGTTGTTAGACTTGTATCATGGTTATTGAATTAGTGATGAACTAAACTTTCAAATTAAGGTTGTAATGGAACCTAGCGTGTAAATTGAAGGCAATTCATTTCCTTGTTATGTTAATTGATTGTGTTGGAGTGAATTGACATATCTTATGCTTGAATTATAATTACTTGGCCAGTAATTAGCTTGACAGTTTATATGAAATTGACAAATGGAATATAAACCTAGGTCTGGGTATGTAGACATATGTTCTTGCCATTCTACATGTGGTAGACTGCATGATGTGTTTATAGGATAGACATATACCTATAAACCATATGTAACCTACAATGAAATCTAATTCTAATGACTCCTATTTAATGTTAAATCTCATGGACACATAGTGCTTTATTTAAATAGGTGATATTCATTTGACCATCGACAAATCTTGGTAATTTAGGTTTTGTAATTCAATTAATTTAACTCATTCACTTAATTTATAATCATCAACTTTGAGTGATCGTTTAATTAGGATTGGAGTGTTTTATGATTAGTCTTTTGGCGATTTAATAATAGAAAGTCCTTGTGGGATACGATACCTTGCTTGCTATTTTACTACAGTTAGACCATGTATACTTGCGTGTTTTACTAGGTCAGATTTAGGCAAACAAGTTTTTGGCGCCGTTGTTTTACTATGTTATTATTATTGTTCCAAAACTAATTATAGTCAAGATAATCTTAGTTAAACAGTTTTTCTTTTTGTTCTTTTCAGGTATCCAAGTTCGTGTATGCAAACACGTTCGAAAGGATTGGAACCTGTACCAGTCGAAGACAAGATTGAATGAAGGTTCCGTCGGATCCGACGCTTTGTTCAAGATACAGTACACCATCAAGCAAGGATGACGGAAGAGGAACAGAAATCGCTTAGAGACTTTGCTATGCCTCAGATCACTGAGCTACAATCAAGTATTCAAAGGCCAGCGATTACCGCTACAAATTTTGAAATTAAGCCAGGAACAATTCAGATGCTGCAAAATTCAGTTCCATTTGGGGCTTTACCGAATGATGATCCGAGTGAACACTTAGTGAGCTTTCTTGAGATTTGTGATACGTTTAAGTTTCATGGAGTCAGTGAAGATGCAATAAGACTGAGGTTATTTCCGTTTACACTCCGTGATAAGGCAAGAGCTTGGCTTCACTCATTACCCCCTGGTTCAATAACGACGTGGAATGATTTGGCACAAAAGTTCCTTGCCAAATTCTTTCCACCAGCTAAAACAGCCAAGATGCGGAATGACATTACGAGTTTTGTTCAACATGACTCGGAGTCGCTATATAACGCATGGGAGAGATTCAAAGACTTAATGCGCAGATGTCCTCATCATGGGGTACCACAGTGGTTGCTAGTTCAGACGTTCTATAATGGGTTGGCTAATGCTACACGTACTAGTATTGACGCAGCAGTAGGAGGAGCTTTAATGGCTAAAATTTTTGATGAAGCTTATAAATTGCTGGAAACTATGGCAGCTAACAATTATCAGTGGCCAACTGCAAGGATGAACCAACCACGGGTAGCCGAGATCATTGAGGTGGATGCAGTTACAGCGTTTTCAGCTCAAGTAACATCTCAGATTGCGGCTTTAACAAGAAAAATTGATGCTATGGGTGCAAAGGATGTGCAGAATGTAGCAATGGTGTGTGAGCTATGTGCTGGAAGTCATTCCAGTGATCAATGCGCAATTAGTTCAAAGTCAGTGCAGTATTTGGGGAATTATAACTGACAATAGAACACTAGCAACCCCAACAGTTATAATCCGGGGTGGAGGAACCACCCGAACTTTTCATGGAGAGATAATCAAACCCATCCACATAATGCTCAGAGGCAATCCAACCCTCTTGGATTTCCCAATCAACCCCCTCAGCAACCAGAGAAACAGACACACTTGGAAGAAATATTGGCAAAATTAATGGCTGGAACTGAGTCAAGGATGAGTGCGCAGGACAAAATTGTGAATCAGATGGACATGAACATAAAAAGCCAAGCAGTGTCAATTCGCAACCTCGAGAATCAGATGGGACAGTTGGCTAATGCAATGAATAACCGTCCTCACGGGAATTTACCGAGCGACACAGAGGTGAATCCAAAAAGAGAAGGGAAAGAGCATTGTAAGGTTGTTATGCTTAGAAGTGGGAAAGAGTTGCAAGAGGCAAAACAGGAGTTACCAAGAGAAGAGAAAAACAAGAAAGAAGAAATCGAAAAGGAAGTTGAAGAAAAGGGGACTAAGTCAGGTGCACAGGCAAAGGAGAAAGCTCAAATGGATAGAAACGCTTCATTGGTACCATCTGTTCCATTTCCACAAAGACTACAAAAAAGGAAATTGGACATGCAATTTTCGAAATTCTTGGAGGTGTTTAAGAAGTTACAAATCAACATTCCATTTGCAGATGCGTTGGAACAGATGCCCAGCTACGTCAAATTCATGAAGGACATTTTGTCAAAGAAAAGAAGGTTGGGAGAATTTGAAACTGTAGCTTTAACGGAGGAATGCAGTGCCATATTACAAAAGAAGCTTCCACCGAAGCTTAAAGACCCGGGTAGCTTCACTATCCCATGCACAATCGGGAGCCAGTTTTTCAACCGATGCCTGTGTGATTTGGGTGCAAGTATCAACCTCGTGCCTTTCTCGGTTTATCAGCAGCTTGGTTTGAAAGAAGCCATCCCCACAAATGTGACTCTTCAGCTAGCAGATATATAACTTACTTATCCGAGGGGGATTGTGGAGGACGTCTTGGTAAAAGTCGACAAATTCATATTTCTGGCGGATTTCATCGTGTTAGATTTTGAGGAGGACCGAGACATTCCAATAATTCTGGGTCGACCATTTCTTGCAAATGGGAGGACATTGATTGATGTTCAGAAAGGACAGCTAACTATGCGGGTGCAGGACCAAGAGGTAACCTTCAACTTGTTTAAGGCAATGAAATTCCCCAACGATGTTGATGAATGCCTCAGAGTTGATCTGATTGATGAAGCAGTTAACGATATGCGAGCAAGTAATAGTGCTCTTGATCCTCTTGAGACTTCTATTGTGAGTGAAGAAATTCCAGAATGTTAAGAAGTTATGGAGTATGTGCAGCTGATGGACTATTCACCAAGGTACACGAATTTTAGACAGCAGTTTGAAGCACTTGACTATTCGGGGAAGTCCAATGTGCGATCTAAGACTTCACTAGAGGAACCGCCAACGTTGGATCTTAAGCAACTACATAAACATCTTAGGTATGCATATTTGGGTGAGTCTTCTACCTTGCCAGTGATTATTTCTGCCACTCTTACAGATGAGCAAGAGAGTAAGCTTTTGAGGGTGCTTAGAGAATATAAATTGGCATTGGGATGGATTCTGGCTGATATAAAGGGAATTAGTTTGACGATTTGCATGCATAAGATTTTACTCGAAGAAGGGACTAAACCAACTATCGAGCATCAACGAAGGTTGAACCCTGTTATGAAGGAAGTGGTGAAAAGGAGGTCATTAAGTGGCACGATGCTGGGATCATTTACCCGATTTCAGATAGTGCTTGGGTGAGTCCAGTACAGTGCGTACCGAAGAAGGTTGGTATGACGGTAGTGGCTAATGAGAACAACGAATTGATCCCGACAAGAACAGTTACTGGGTGGAGAGTATGCATGGATTATAGAAAACTGAACAAGGCCACTCGTAAGGACCATTTCCCGCTGCCGTTCATTGACCAAATGCTGGATCGATTGGCTGGCCATGAGTTCTATTGTTTATTGGACGGATATTCTGGGTATAATCAGATAGCTATTGCACCCGAAGATCAAGAAAAGATAACTTTTACCTGCCCCTACGACACCTTTGCATTTAGATGGATGTCCTTCGGCTTGTGTAACGCATCAACCACTTTTCAGAGGTGCATGATGGCTATTTTCTCAGATATGGTCGAAAATAATCTCGAGGTATTTATGGACGATTTCTCAGTTTTTGGAGATTCTTTTGATCTTTGTTTGGAGAACCTAATTCTGGTACTTAAACGGCGCATTGAAACAAATTTGATTTTGAATTGGGAAAAATGTCACTTCATGGTTCAAGAGGGTATCATTCTGGGGCATAGAGTGTCAGCAAAAGGGTTAGAAGTGGATAAAGCAAAAATTGAGACAATTGAGAAGCTTCCATCGCCTTCTTCAGTTAAGGGCATTCGGAGTTTTTTAGGGCATGCTGGTTTCTACCGATGGTTCATAAAGGATTTTTCGAAGATAACAAAATCGTTATGCAACCTGTTGGAAAAGGATGTACCGTTCAAGTTGGATAAGGCTTGTCATGAAGCTTTTGAGCTGCTAAAAATAAAGTTGATTACAGCTCCAGTAATTATTGCCCTTGATTGGAACCTACCTTTTGAACTGATGTGTGACGCGAGTGATTACACGATTGGGGCAGTCTTGGGTCAGCGAAAGAATAAGATGTTTCATGCTATTTATTACGCCAGCAAGACACTGTCGGATGCCCAGCTCAATTATACAACAACAGAAAAAGAACTTCTAGCAGTGGTGTACGCATTTGATAAATTCCGGGCATACCTCATCGGGTTAAAAGTGGTGGTATTCACGGATCATTCGGCCATAAAATATTTGATCACTAAGAAAGATGCAAAGCCACGTTTGATAAGATGGGTACTCTTACTTCAAGAATTTGATTTAGAGATTCGGGACAGGAAGGGGACCGAGAACCAGGTGGCAGATCACTTGTCCCGATTAGAGAACTCAGAACATAAAGAGGATGACGGTCTGGTCATTAATGAGTCGTTCCCGGATGAGCAACTTTTTTCTATTACGACGGAGGCACCTTAGTATGCGGATTTTGTGAATTACCTAGCAAGTGGTGTGATGCCTCCGGACTTATCTAGCCAGCAGAGAAAGAAGTTCCTTCATGATGTGAGATTTTATATATGGGATGAACCACTATTGTTTAAACAATGTGCCGATCAACTGTTAATAAGATGTGTACCCGAAGAAGAAATTCAGAGCATCCTTCACCATTGCCATGCTTCGGATTACGGAGGACATTATGGGGGAGAAAGGATTGCATTCAAAGTGCTTCATTCAGGATTTTATTGGCCTTCTCTCTTTAAAGATGCTCGTTCGTTTGTGCTACAGTGCGACAGATGCCAAAGGGTTGGCAATATCTCTAAACGGCATGAAATGCCCCTCAATAATATTTTGATAGTCGAGATTTTTGATGTATGGGGGATAGATTTCATGGGGCCATTTCCATCGTCTTTCAGCAACTTATACATCTTAGTTGCGGTTGATTATGTATCCAAATGGGTGGAAGCGGCAGCACTACCGACTAATGATGCGAGAGTGGTTTTGAGATTTCTTAAAAAGAACATATTTACTCGATTTGGCACACCAAGGGCAATTATCAGTGACGGGGGCACACGTTTCTGTAATAAGCAATTTGAGACACTCTTGGCTAAGTATGGGGTAACTCATAAGATTGCTACTGCATATCATCCCCAAACTAGCGGACAGGCTGAGGTATCCAATCGGGAAATCAAGCGGATATTGGAGAAAATGGTGAACCCAGGCAGAAAGGACTGGTCAACGAAATTAGACGATGCACTTTAGGCATATCAGACCGCTTACAAAACACCAATCGGGATGTCTCCGTTTCAACTTGTATACGAAAAAGCGTGTCATCTCCCGGTTGAGCTTGAGCATAATGCATATTGGGCGATCTGAAAGCTTAATTTTGATGCAGCAGCTGCAGGTGATAAACGACTATTACAGTTAAATGAGCTTGATGAATTTCGACTTCAGGCCTACGAAAGTTCTAAATTATACAAGGAGAGGGTAAAGAAATGGCATGACAAGAAGATCATCCCGAGGGAATTTGAGCCAGGGCAACAAGTTCTTCTCTTTAATTCCCGCTTGAAACTCTTCCCAGGAAAGTTGAAGTCAAGGTGGTCAGGTCCGTTCTCCATCATTCAAGTATTTTCGCATGGAGCGGTAGAACTAGAGGATTTAGCTACAAAGCAGACTTTTAAAGTGAACGGACAAAGATTGAAACATTATTGGGGTGGTGATGTCGATCGTCAGAAAACCTCAATCATCCTCGAAAAAAAAAATGATTGAATAGGGCAAAGTCGGGCTGATGACTTGAAACCAAGCGCTGTTTGGGAGGCAACGCAAAGTGTTAATATTTTAGTGTTTAGATTTTGTGAAGTTTAATTATGTTAAGAGTTCGCAATTTTCTAGTTAGATTTTTTATAAAAATCATGTGTTGTTAATACTAAATAATTGTCTCCTGTAGGTACAAGTAGCACACATAAGGAGGGACTTATTGCAGCAAGGAAGCTGAGAGCAGGAGTCTGGAGCGCTTAGTGAGCGCTGACCAAGCGCCTAGGCGCTTGGAGGGGCTGTCCAAAACCGAAAAGAAAAGACATAGTCAGAGGGTTAGAGCGCCTAAGCGCTTGGTAAGCGCTGGCCGAGCGCCTAGTGAGCGCCGACCAAGCGCCTAGGCGCTTGACAGGGCTGGTTCGAATTTTGCAAGGGCACGTGCAGGTCGGTACTTAAGAGGAGGCAGTTGGGGTGCGATTTCATGTGCATTCCATCGTCCATTTAACCACTAGAACACACTCCAACCTTTCATCTCCCAACCTAAGTGCTACAAGGAAGATTCCAACCATCTCATTCCACACTTAAGCATCCATCTTGTCAAAATCAAATAGAACCCACTGAAACCAAAGAAGGCTCACCAGAAAAAAATAAAATTGCCCGCTTGGTTGATCACCCACCCGTGACCCAACAACTTCAAATCACGGCTTGGGTACTCTATTAAAGGTCAGAGCACCACCCTCACTCCCAGGTATTCAAATATTTACAAGTCATTATCCTCAAATCAACCATTATTTCAAGGATTTGTGAGTTTTATGTGGAAAACCTTTGTAACTCAAGTGGGTAAAGGAAATATTCTTCTTGTGTTTAAATTTCTTCTTCAATGGGGTGTGAATTTGCTTTTGGGTTGATTGTATAGATAAACCCACAAAAAGGGTGGCAAATCTAAGTTTGGGAGAGCATCATTGGTTAATACTTTTAAGGGCACACACCAAGTGTTTGTTAAAAGTCCTGAAAGATTCAAGGGTGTTTATTTGGCTGCATTTTTCTCAAATTGGTGGGGGCATTCACTTTGTACTCTGGTTGTGACTCATGGCTCCAAAACGACAACACGGTGAGAGTTCCCGAGCCTCATACGACACAACAAAATTTGTCAGTGAGGCTGCATCTGAACGGTTCAATGGGGTGTTGGCCACAAAAACTATAATTCCGGAACGAGGGATTAGTCCAGGTGCAATGAAGGGGGAGCTTTTGACATGTTCAATGAGCAAGATTGGACCGCTTTCACGGCGCAACCCAAACCGGCAGTGGAATCTATAGTACGGGAATTTTACGCCAATGCGATTGAGGCTACGAATAATGTGGTGCTAGTACGCTGTAAAGAGGTATCCTTCAGTGCCACGAAAATAAACGAGTATTATAGGCTACCCACTGTGCAACAAATGGACGAGTACACCCTTTATAAACAGAACAAGTTAAACCTGGATAAGGTGATCCGACAGTTGTGTCGTCCAGGGGTAACCTGGAAGCTTAACAGGGCAGAACCGGTGCTATTTTCATCGAGTCATTTAAGTCGGTTCGGGAAAGCATGACACTTCTTTTTGTGCGCGAAGCTTATGCCCACAACTCATGTGAGTGAAATCATCAAGGATCGAGCCATTTTGTTATACTGTTTGGTGAAAGGAAAGGTTATCAATGTGGGCCTAGTAATCCATGATTCTATCACTCATGCTATTGAAGGAGGGTCATCTGGTGGGATGCCACATCCATCACTCATCTGCGGATTATATAAAAGGGCTGATGTCACTTGGGATACGAATGAACCGGTTCAACAACCTAAGGTTCTTATTGATGCGCGCATCATTAGACAGTTAAAGCAATGGGATGGTGCCCCTGCACATCCACGAGGAGCTGGTTTCATTATAAATCATCCGGTTAGGGATGAGCCGCAATCACCAGATACCGATGAGCTGTTCGCCGCATCTCCTTCCCAAAGCAGGGCCATCCTCAGCTGCCCCATCCGCTCAGGCTGCATTAACTGAAAATGAGTTCAACATTAAGCAGCGGAGATTACAATCGCATGTGGATTTGCAGTTCCGAAACGTAACTCGACAAAATATGGCATTAGCCCAGCGCCAAGATGTCATGCACGACTTCAATGTGAATGTCGCTCAAGCATTGGCTCAGGCACTCTCTAACATGCAGCTTCCCGATATTCCTCAGCTCCCATCATTCCCACGGCCAGACGCTGATGATGAGGAGTGCAATGATGATAACTGAGCAGCTGTAGGGAAGTCCTCTGTATTTCATTTCCTTTTTATTGTAAATTGAGGACATTTCGCTGTTTAAGTTTGGGGGAGGGATTAACTTGCTGGGATAAGTGTCATATCGTGCATAGTGTCATGTCTTGCATAAATGCATATAGTTATTTGCATGTAGTCATTTCCTTTTTATGTTTGCATGTAGTTATTTGCATGTAGTCATTTCCTTTTTATTAAAAAAAAATAAAAAAATAAAATTTAAAAGTTAAAACTTAAAAATTTAAATTTCAGTTGCATTTAATTTTAGAATTTTGTGGGTACATTCACTGCAAACCCTCACGAGACACAACTCGTCCATTTGGGGTAACCTAGTGGTTCAAAGGCTTGTTACACGTGCTAAGTGTAATCATGGTCCCTATGAAAGTGGGTTAGTCTAGGTATTATATATATTTAGGTGCGTAAGAGTAGTGAATCGAGCAATGAAATCATATAATCTTATGTTTGTCGATGATGATAATTTGATGAATTAGTCAGCGATTTGGGTGAATTGGATAATGAGTGTTAGTCTAATTTCGAACTGTTACTAGTGACTGCATTGTTTCAGAACCTTGACATTTATATGCTCGTACTCGGTGTGATCAAATAGTTGAAATTTATGAGAGGTTGATTGAATGAAGTGCCTGTTTCAATAAGAACAACTTCTATATGTTTACTTGCTTAAAAAAAAAAAAAAAAGAAAAAAAGAAAAAAAGAATAAAATATGGATAACTTGGCTAGTTTACTTTTGTGGCCTTAATTACTCGAACAAGTAAGCCCGTACGAGTGTCTCTACACTTAATGCCCTAATACCAACTGGTTTGGGAGTCATTGGTGGAAAGTTCGTTACATGGGTAGTTTTGAAAAGCCTAATAAAAGTAAACATTGCTTATGCCAAGATTAGATGTGAGATGGAGCGTAAAACGCACTCGTGATAAATAAATAAATAAAAATTTATGTGCAAGTACGCATATGGAGGACTTTTGCATATCCTTCTGTTAATTATCGTCTATGGGCTTTGAAGTTAATTAACTTATCTAAGTTTCGGTGAATTTGACGCATTGAGTTCACACACACACGATATGGGTTGAAAGTAATTCGATACTAGTAATGTGTTGGGAATGGACGAAACATGATTTTAAAATTGTCTAAATGGTAACTAAGGAATCTCTGAGGCATATGTTTGGATAACCGTTGGTTCATTCTTTGGTTTGTAGGTTGTTAGTTAGTTCAAGTTTCATTTCGTTTTGTTTTATTTTGTTTTTGATTTGCTTGAGGACAAGCAAAAAGCTAAGTTTGGGGGTATTTGATGAGTAGGTTTTATACTTGCAAATTGAATGCTTAAGGCTTAGTGATTTGTGTTGTTTTCATTCATTTATATGCTCTATGTTTCATTTTACTTACTTTTGGTAATTTCCCCTTTGATGTGTAGGAAAAAGAGCTCAAAATAGCAAAATGGTAATTATCTCTGTCAGACAAGAGCCTAGGCGCTTGGTAGGCGCTTAGTAGGCGCTCAGTAAGCGCTTGGCTGAAACTTCTGACCAGACCAGGTGAGCGCCTAGGCGCTCAGTAGGTGCTTATTAGGCGCTTGACAATAGCATTCGACCAGATTAAGTGAGCGCCTAGGCGCTTGGTTGGCGCTTGGTGGGCGCTTGTCGGGAAATGTCTCAAGCGAAGTATTCTTTTGTGGGACCCAAGCACGAAATAAGATGATGGACATCCTCCAATACGTGGGGGGAACAGTTAATTTTAGAGGGAGGTTGACGCAAAAAGAAAGCTGGGTAACAAAGGCAGAATGAGGGATATAGAGAGAGCTGAACAGCAGATGAGAGATACCAGAACAGAGGATTCAAGGATTCAGCAGAGGAGGAATCAACGTTGGAGTTTGAAGGGCAGTTCAGAGTGACAACTGAGTTCTACCTTCTTTTATCTCTTTTACTTTGGTTATTCTGAATGTTGTTAGACTTGTATCATGGTTATTGAATTAGTGATGAACTAAGCTTCCAAATTAAGGTTGTAATGGAACCTAGCATGTAAATTGAAGACAATTCATTTCCTTGTTATGTTAATTGATTGTGTTGGAGTGAATTGGCATATCTTATGCTTGAATTATAATTACTTGGCCAGTAATTAGCTTGACAGTTTATATGAAATTGACAAATGGAATATAAACCTAGGTCTGGGTATGTAGACATATGTTCTTGCCATTCTACATGTGGTAGACTGCATGATGTGTTTATAGGATAGACATATACCTATAAACCATATGTAACCTACAATGAAATCTGATTCTAATGACTCTTATTTAATGTTAAATCTCATGGACACATAGTGATTTATTTAAATAGGTGATATTCATTTGACCATCGACAGAGGCTAGTGAGTACACATGATTTTTTGGTTATTAACTCCACATGTTTGATGACATACATAGGGAATGGAAAGGTTCAATTGAAGTGTTAGGGGAAATTATAACCTTAATGTTTTACATCTAGATAACAAATCTTGGTAATTTAGGTTTTGTAATTCAATTAATTTAACTCATTCACTTAATCTATAATCATCAACTTTGAGTGATCGTTTAATTAGGATTGGAGTGTTTTATGATTAGTCTTTTGGCGATTTAATAATAGAAAGTCCTTGTGGGATACGATACCTTGCTTGCTATTTTACTACAGTTAGACCATGTATACTTGCGTGTTTTACTAGGTCAGATTCAGGCAAATAGTAGACTAGATTGTTTACTTGTCTTTTAATTAAATCATTATGACTTTTGTAATATGAACAAGCAAACATGTAACATAATATTATTCAATGATATTATTATCAAAGAGTGTTATGTCTTTAAATTTGATGTAATTTATAATTGTTAAAACATTATAACAACGTTGATAAAGAACTATACATCTAAATGAGGATATTGAATAACATTATTAGTGTTGTAAGAACAGCGATCTAGCATCGATAAAGAAACTAAATTCATCGCAAGATTCCTCTGTTCCAAGTACAAATGTGTTATTAATATTGTGAAATTTATATAAGTAAAAAATAATGATATGAAGAGATATCTTTATAAAGATATATGTCTAGGTGAAGGCATTGAATAATATGGAGAGTTCTATAAGAAAATGAATCTTGTCATGGATAAAGATACAAATATTTATCGCAAGATTCTTCTATTCCAAGAATAATCATAATGTTAATGCTATGAACCTTGGATATATTGAAGTATAGAATGTCTAAATTTTAAGATTAAAAATTGACCAGTATATATGGTATTATCCGTGTATACGGATAAACTACAAGTTGATACTTGTAGAAATTATGATATCGAGACCAAGTTACGATCCAGGATTAAGTAAAAGAAATTTTTAAAGAATTGTCTGTAATAGACTAGTACAACCAATATGAGTATGGGATCATTGGTTAAGTTATGATTAAAGAGAAGTACGAGTCAGCTGCAAGTCTGGGAAGCAAGCATTCAAATTTGGGGACGTGACAGCTGGTGTTCCACCTACAACCTATAGTAGAACGATCCAAACGATGACCACCTCACGCAAGCGTGCCGTCGAGTTTATCATTTGGCATCAGAGCTAGGTTACCAACTCTATCACCTTGTAAGCTACCTACGTGTAGCAAAAAGAATGAACTCAAAATTCCTTATAGATTATATATAGTGATTTTTCAAAGTAGACTGTCCCAAATAGAAAAAAAATTGCAGGACAGAAAACTTTGTAATATGTCCAAATTTTGTAAAAGTCATAACTTACAACTAGATAAAAGTTAGAACATGATCTTTATGTAGAAAGAAAGCTCGAAAAGTTAGCTACGCATAGACACTATAATCACCCCAAAATTTCTTCTAGATTATTTGTAGTGATTTTTATAGTGAAACAGGGTAAATCTGGAAATTGAAAAAAATAAGAATTCTGACATATTTTTACAAAAATCATATAAAATCGTAAGTTCAAAATCTGAACATGAAATAAAAAAGAAGAAGCAAAGTTGTAGATATTGAAGTTATCTAATATATTCCAGAATTTGAACAATTTCTACGAAGTAGATTATTTTATACGAATTTATTAGTAACATAGGCAAAATTTGGAAAACGCTACCTTAACACGAAAATTTTTAGTTTGGAAATTTTGTGGTTCTTGAAACTTATGGGGTACGTAAATCATGTTATACATAGGTCACTGTCCAAAAATGAGCCAATTCCAAGTTAAAATGAATTTATTAAGATTTAAACGATTTTAAAAATCGAAAACCGTTAAACTTGAAGAATCAGAGTTAAGAGCTTGGTCTAAGGCCAAAACTTTATATTTGAGCTCTCTGTGATAATTTTAGATAGTTGTCCAAAAACAAGAATTTTTAGAATTTATTTCGAATTACAATGATTTATGTAGTTTTGGACAAAAATAACCCTTTTAAAAATACTAAATAAAGCTGTAAAAATTTGGAAAAATCAATTTTCTGTGTGAAATATTATTAACTAAGTGGGGCCTAGAGATAAAAATTAATAAATTAATTAATGAGGCTTAATGGAGAAAATAAGGTTAAGAAAATTAAGAAAATAATAATTAACGTAAAGCCGTAAATGTAACATTATAATTTATCGGCTAAAATGGAATGTAAAAACTTAAATAAGTGTTAATTTAGTGTTTTTATGACGTCTATATAAAAATGGTGTAAGGGGATGTTTGATATCAGGTTAAGTTAAAAAAAATAATTAACGAATACCAGTTGACGTTAAATTACCAGTAGTAACTATTAATAATAATAGTTAAATTAATGAAGGTAAATCCATATGATATTGTAGCTAATTATTTGTTATTAACCTAATCAAGGAAGGATTATGAAATATAGGCAAGTTCCTAAACCTTGAATAATCTTTTGATTCCTGTGAAGTTAATCTTGAATTGTGAAATATATTCTAATCAATTGTTGTTATGATAAATTCGAGAATCGCCAGATATTTATAAATCTCTGGATATGTTTTCTTTGTTAAAGATTTACTAAAAATGTTATAATATTCCTGAATTATTAAAATTAAAGAGAAAGCCATTTGTTTCGGCTTACTCTAAAAATGGAAGTAAGTTACTTCGTCCAAACCAAATTATTTTGGGGCAGAATCCTAGACTGAGATGAACAACCCTATTATGTACAGGAAATTGTTGTCAAAAAATTCGACTTGAGAAGATGAATGTTATGAATAACACAGGGCACGATAGGTTGATTCCCTAAAATATATGTGGAGAGTTTTTCAGTCTGTGTGACTGTTAAACATTTATGGAGAGTTCACAGTTTATATAACTGTTGGACATTTACGTTCTTCGTCCTTATGACCTCTTAGTAGAGAAAATAAATTTGTTGATATTTCTACGTTGTTACCCATTTATTTTTTTCAAATACGCTATGATTACTATTCTCTAAAAATTATTTAATTATTCTTATTCCTATTCAATTATTCTTATCCGATCATTCTTAGCATTCTAGTTGTTTCTATATACTTGCTGAGTAAAATTGTTGCTCACCTTTGCAAATCTATACATTTATTTTTGCAGATAAAAGTGATATAGCGGAGAGTTCGAAGTCTAAAAATAAAGGAAAATAGAAGTTAAAGGAAGAAGAAAGTGTGTAGATAAAGTTACTGTTTGTTACTATTTATTTAATGTTTAATAGATGTATGTAAATAGTAGTAGGGTAAAGACTTGGGTAATGTAAGATATATGATGTAAATTATGTGATAGACTACTGATAATAATAATATAACCAGTGTTTAATATGTAGTATAGTGAATAGTGACCACTGTATCTGTAGCAGTGAGTACTCAAAAATGGGGACATCACCTTCACCTTATGATCCAAAACTCTACTAAACATTTTCAAGAGAAATCGATCAAGTTGCTTAGTTATTCAGAGAATAACTAAAAGCCACTTAGCAGCACCCCAAATAACATTCAAACAACTATTTCAAGATCTTAGAAATCTTATTAAGATAAGTATTAGTGATTTGCTTAATTCTTAGTGAATCAATACTCTGTGAGAGATTAAGTCAGAGTGATTGATTAAGTCTTAGTGACTTATCAAGACTTAGTATCGTATTTATTTCTTAGTGATTTAGATCGTTGTAATTGGTTATTAGTGATCCAGATTTCAGTAATCGTCTTTATTAGTAAATCATCTCTACTCTCGGAGTGGAAGAGATGAGTAGGAGTATTTTAGGTTCTAAACCTCTTAAAAATATTGTCTTTTTTACTGCCTTATTAACTACCAAATAACTGGCATACTACTACAATATCAACTAAAACTTCTTTCCAAATTATATTACTAAATTTAGAACTGAGACATTTCATTTTATCTTTAAAGAGATTTCCAAAATACAATATTATGCTTTACATAACTCAAATAAGTTAATCATTTAATTTATTGGGTAAACAATTTTAACTTGAGATTTTTAAAAGAATTTATCCAACCCTCTTTTTAGATCTCTTTGTGCCCTTTAGGAATAACATAACCAATTAACATTTTAAAAATATGAATCATGTTATATGAGTTTTAAATTATTTATTAACTATCTAAATTATTAAATATAATATTATGTAATTTATTGTATTTGTACTCATTTCTTTCTAATATGAGGATGTTAAAAAAAATGTCATATATGAATTTTAAATTTTTAGATATATTATAGAAACAACTTATAATTTTCAAGTGAAGATTGTGATGCCCCCAAATTCGGGTTCCATAATCTTAGGTTTGGTGTTCATGACCGATCTCCAAACATATTCTCTAAACTAAAGCAGAAAATATAAGTATAAATTGTTCATTACAAAAGGTTTTACAAATTTCAAGGTCTATAAATCTTAACTTAATACGACATACACCTTAATTGTTCAAAAGGTTTACACAAGCATATTTCAAAAGTTAATGAAATAACTAAGCATGCATATTAAACTACTCTTGGACTTTTTCCTTGCCTCAATTCTTCTTTGAGCTTTCTGAATTAGCTGAAAAGTATCATGATATAGCAAAGGTGAGCAACTAGCTTGTTCAACAAGTTTAAATAAAAAATAAATACAAGAATGATATATAATGATTGAATAACAATAATTTCTGAGGTTTCAACAATATATAATAATTGTGAAAAGACGAAGAATCAAGTTTCAATTATAAGAAATGGTTGAGTCTTTACTGCTGAGTGACCACTATGGACCAATAACTAATTCTAAGGTATATCATTATTTTATCCGAACCTTTTAATGTTTTAGTAGTTGAGGGGATCAACCTATTATACCCTATACATACGCATAACATTTAGACATCTTGCACATGTTCGGTTTTTCGATAATAATCCCCTTGTTAAGGGTAGTTCTTTCTCAGTTTTATTATAAGAGTTCGTACCAACCATTGGTTTGAATAAACTTTTAAAAGTATTCAAATTAATGAATTTATACATGCATTGTCTAGCCAAAATAATTAGCTTAGACTTTCTTATTAAACAATTCATGAATAACAGAACTTAAATGTTTCACATACAGTTCAATAATGAAATAAATCTTTAATTGCACATAAGTTCGAATAACAATAATAATATTGAGGTGGATTAATTTTCAATAATTAAATCTCTTAGAGATCTTGTGAAATAAATACAAGTCTGAATATAGGAAACTTGTATGTTCTGCTGACTACTGCTAATCAATTTAAATTACTTCATTTGGAAAGACCTAACATTAATAAGTTCGATCTTTCAATTAGTATATCACGTATTGGTTCATAATAATAACCTTTGTACATTCTACTTTAAATTATTTTAAATTTTATCACATAACTAAATATTTAATACCACATTAAACACTAAGCAATATTATACTCCTTTGATAATATTTTAATCACGTTAATAAATTTTAAACCCTCATCTAATATTATTAATCAATTAATAATCTTTAAATCATTTACTAATATTATTAATTATTTAATTATATTTTCACCATTTAACAATATTTAAATACTTTACTAATATTATTACTTATTTAATAATATTTTAATCGTTTAATAATACTTTAATCACTTATTAATATTATTAATCATTTACTAATATTTTAGTCATTTACTAATATTATTATTCATTTAATAATATTTTAATCATTTAAAAATATTATTAATCATTTAATAATATTTTATTTGTTTTCTAACATTATTAATCACTTAATAATATTTTATTTATTTACTAATATTATTATTTATTTAATAATATTTTATTCATTTATTAATCATTTAATAGTTAATTAAACATTTAATAATTATTACTTAAATTAGGTCCCATAATGATATTATTTAATTTATACATTCTCTGACTCATTTTGGTTTTTACAGACCCGACTTAACCCGTTGACCCGGCCCGACCTAACCCGTTTAGAATTTAATTAATTATTTCAAAAAAAATCGTATGATCACTCGACATTTGAACCGGGCAACTAGGTGTGGCACGACACTCCAACGTTCGACCCCTGCGCTGACAGCCTAGAAATTGTGTTATAGGATTTTCATGTTTTTTTAACTTGAACCATTTTGATTCAATCTTTAATAAAACATGTTATATATATATATCCAAATGACTCAAAATTTGTTTAGTTATCTTCATAACTTAACCTTCTTCAATATTTCATAGATCGATCGCTTTTGTGAAAGTATTTTTGACATAAATGTTATGATAGACCGTTAGGGTTTTGAAAATAGACATGTTTTGGTACAAAGATCATAACTCACTCATTTCAACATTTTTTTTCAACAATTCAAGTTTGGTTATCTTTGTAACTTATAAATCTCGCATACAAGACACAAAGACCACATAAACAACTTACATATCACAAAACACACATAACCAACTAGACATCAAGCTAGGATTTTATTTCAAAACATGCTCATATGATCTTTTCTTCTATCTTTTTGCACACTTAACATGTTAACACACATGATAATCATATTTAACCATAAAACTTTCTATAAAGCATAGATCTACCACCATAGAGTATAAGGAATAGGTTTTGAACCATAAAAATTACATCTTTTACTACAAAATAAGTTTTTTGACCATTGAAATTTCATATAACACATATATACACATAAATCTACAAATACCCCTTCAAAATCCACCTTATACATTCAGAACTCACCATAGTTCCACAACTCAAAATTTCTCCCACAACCAACTATGACAAAAGCTATACTACAACACAAAATCATAAATACAACTATAGATCTAAGGAATATAACACTTTTAAACCTTTTTATTTTTGATGGTCTCTTCCCATTCCTTCCAAAGTAAGACACAAAGTTGGTTCACTCCACCTTGGCTTTTTGAACTCGAAACCCTATCTTGATTCTCTCTGGAACTTTAGCTTACAAGCTTATAAGAATTCTCTCAACACTTAGAGTATTTTTCTCTCAACTCTCTCTCTCTCTCTCTCAATACATGAAACTTCTAAAGACTAACAACCTTCTAAGCTTGGGCGAAGCACTCTATTTATAGAACTTAGCTAAGTGCACTTAACTTCCTTAATCCACCAATACATAGTTAATTAGGCCACTAAACCTAGCAAGGAAAAGATCCATATATTAGGGAACTAGGGTTTGCATTGGGGAAGGTTTTAAGGGCTAGGTTTTGTAGGAGCAATTTAGGGAATTCTTGAGCATTGCACCCCCTAATGGGGCCCCCTTTCTTACCCAATCAAATGGCCATTTTCTTGCCACATTTTGCTTTAATTTTTAATCCAATAATGCTTGCTCACACATACATATATATACATATACACCAACATATATATATATATATATATATATATATATATATATATATATATATATATATATCATACACACATACTCACATTTTGGCTCCTTATTAGTCTTGGAATTTAATTCATTTGGGCTCATTCATTTAATTTATTTGGGCTCAACAATTAATTCCAATAAGACTATTAATACTTCAATTAACTTACCCACATATGACACATTTAATCTTCCTACTAGTAAATCACCTTGAGCTACTATTTTACTTCAATTGGGCTTAATTTAAAAAATTATTTGGACTCAATATATAATCCAATTAGACTTTCCTTTTTAATTAATTTGAACTACAAGATTTTTTTTTAATACAAATCCTAGCGCACACAATAACTTGGGCTTGTTTAATTAATTCCTTCATTTTTTTTAATTCAACTACATTGTTACGTTTAATAGACGAATAAATATACACACATATAAATATTCCTTCAATCACATAAATGTACAATTAATTTACACAAAAATTTACTTCATTGATAATTAGTTATTAGTTCTAACTACAATGTGATTTAAAATTCGTGGTCATTACATTCTCCCCCTTATAAGAATTCTGTCCTTAGAATTACATCATAAGGTTACACTCAAATAGATTTGGATTATTTTGCCTTATCTTTTCTTCAAGTTTCCATGCAGCTTATTCTGTATTGTGGTTCCTCCATAGCACTTTGATAGAATGTACAACCTTATTTCTTAAAGTATGTTATTTTCTATCTAGTATCTGGATATAAATTTCTTCATATGATAAGTCCTTCTAACACATGAAGCACATCATGAATATGTTCCAGTTTAGGAGGTAGAATTACCTCGTACGCCACCTCACCCACTTTCTTCAATATTTTAAATGGTTTTATGAACCTAGGGGTTAGTTTCCCTTTTTTCCTAAATTTGATCTTCCTATTTCAATGAGACACCTTTAAAAACACAAAGCTTCCCACCTTGAAGTCTCATTTTTGATGATTCAAATCTGCATACTTCTTCTGTCGATCTTGAGTTGCTATGAGTCGAGCTCTTATAACTCTAATAATCTCCACTGTCTGCTGAACCAATTTTATCCCCAATAGTTGACGTTCCCTTACTTTATCCTAACATAATGGTGTTCTACATTTCCTCCCATATAAGGCTTCATAAGGTGACATGCATATGCTCGCGTGATAACTGTTATTATATGCAAATTCTACTAAAGGTAGATGGTACTCCCAAATTCCCTTGAAATCCATCATACAGGCTCTGAGCATGTCTTATAATATCTGAATTGTTCTTTCACTTTGCCCATCAGTCTGCGGATGATACGCGGTACTCAACCTTAACTGTGTCCCCATTATTTCTTGAAGACTCATCCAAAAATTTAACGTGAAGAGCGGATCTCTATCGGACATAATTGATACCGGTACTCCATATCTTGAAACTATTTCTTTGATGTACAACTTGGCCAACTAATCCAAATTAAACCTGATCTTAATCGCCAAAAAGTGCGCTGACTTTGTTAGTCGATCTACGATCACCCATATCGCGTCAAACCTTTTCTGTGTTGCTGGAAGTCTTACCACAAAATCCATTATGATATGTTTCCACTTCCATTCAGGAATCTCTAATGGTTGTAACAACCCGTTCGGTCTTTGATATTCTGCCTTAACCCTTTGACATATTAGGTAATGACTAACACACTCCACAACCTCTTTTTTCATGTTCGGCCACCAAAAATGATGTCATAGATCTTGATACATTTTCTTACTACTCGGATGTATCGAGTATCTCTTGTTGTGGGCCTTTTGTAAAATCTTTTCCCTTAATTTTGGTACTGATGGTACCCAGACTCGCTCTTCGAATCTCAACAATTCTTTGCTATCTATTTTGAACTTGACCTCCTCTCTATCTGCCATCCATTCTCTTATCCTCATACATTTTTGAACATTGTCTTGAGCCCCCTTTTACCTTATCCAATAAGGTTGGACTTGCCTCCGTTCCTGACGACTTCTCTTCTGAATCATTTGGACATTTTACCTCCAACTCCATTTGAGTCATTTATTTTACCAGTTCTTCTTGGTCTGTCAATATAAACAACTTTTCCCTACACTTTTTGCTTATAACATCTACCACTACATTGGCTTTTTCGGGATGATATAGAATCTCACAATCATAATCCTTGATCAATTCTAACTATCTCATTTACCTCATATTCAACTCCTTTTGTGTGAAGATATACTTCAGACTTTTGTGGTCTGTGAATATCTCACATTTTTCTCTATACAAATAATATCTCTAAATCTTAAGGGCAAACACTACCGCTGCCAACTCAAAGTCGTTGGTAGGGTATCCCTTCTCATAATCCTTTAACTGGCGTGACGCGTATGCAATGACCTTGCCGTTCTGCATAAGCACACAGCCTATTCCATTGTGCGAAGAATCACTATATACTGTAAAACCTCTCGTGTTATATGGTAAAAACAACACAAGTGCCTCACTTAGCCTTTTCTTCAACTCTTAAAAACTCTCCTCACACTTTCTCTGTCCATACATGCTTAATCATCTTTTTCGTCAAATTTATTAATGGCGTTGCTATCTTCAAAAAGTCTTTGATAAATCTCTAATTGTAACCCGCTAAACCTAAGAAACTCCTAACCTTCATCAGCGTCCTCGATTGTTCTCAATTTATAACCGCTTCTACTTTTGCAGGATTTATAGAAACCTCTTCCTTGTCAATAATGTGACCTAAAAATTAAACTATTTTCAACCAGAATTCACACTTCAAAAACTTTGCGTACAACTGTTCCTTCCTCAATATCTCCAACACTAACATTAGATGTTCGACATGCTGATAAGTGCAAAATAAACATAAATTTTTATTCCTTTTATGCTATGATTTTTAATGTGTTTTAAGTTATTTGATCTAATTGAACTTATTTTATGGGTTTGGCATGCCTAAGGGACTTTATGAGTTAATTGCTAAAAGATAAAAAAAATTATGTATTGTATGTTTTAGACCTTTGTTACCTGTTCTAGGTTTTATATTACGTTAGAGTTCCAAAATTGAATTATGATTCACATCAAAGTTGAAGTACACATATCAAGATTTCCAGAAAGGTATTATGGTTAAAAATCCAAGTTCGTTTGGTCCTTTAAATATAGTTGCAAAATTGGATCTAAATCCGATTCACGGTAGGATTTTCTGTTTGCACATTCAACATTCAAATGGGCATATCTGGAGTTTTAGCTATCGAAATCAAGTGATTCAAAAGCCCAAATCCATCTAAACGTTCAGGGCAACTTTTATGAAGGCCCAAGGCCAAAATAGATCATTTTCAACACAGAAACTCTTATGTGAGTCGGAGGGTGAGATTTGTTTCCTAATCTGCTGGGAAACCGACCTAATTGGGAGTCCTATGTTAAATACAAAATCTGATGAAAGTGGAGTGGTTTTATCTACAACATCAAATCTCCTATATTATATATATATATATATATATATATATCTTATCATCAAGGTTTTATTCTGGAGGTTATAAAATAGAGAAGAAGAATCACAAAGAATAAAGCATTCTTTTCCCCCCTTTTTCTTAATTTTACTCGTGGTAATTCTTTGAGGATGAGCAGTTAATCCTTCTGCCCAATTCAAAGGGAATAGAGTCCCTCCATAATTGGTTGTGAGAAGTAAAGCTACTATTGTAATTCTTTCACATTCAAGTATTTGTTCACCCTATTCTAATTTTCATGCTACTGATTTCTATTCATGCTAGTTGAATTGGTTTGAGATAGCATTTATGCTTTTTAGTTTCTTTTAATTCGTAATTATTGTTATGGATACGAATAAGAAGCAAATAAATTAATTAGACTGTTTCATCTTTCACTTTAATTTATCAGGGAGGAATAAATCAAGTGAGATTGTTCAAGCTTTGAAATGGTTTCTTGGAATAAATATTTTACAGTACTTGCTCTTTAGGCTATTACCAAGTGAATGCAAATTGTGTTTCAATATTGAATTCTTTGGTGATAAGAAGTTGATTAGAGACTTTGTCTAATTAATTTACTTTAATTTTCCTGATTTCCCTTAGCTTAAAAGGAAATTGAGTTTATTTGCTTGGATTGAAAGGATATTTATTTAACTTCTAGGATCAACCAATTCATTGAACTGACTTGACAAAATATTACCTTTTAAATTTTCAGAATTTTGCTATTTTAATTTTTGATTCAATCCCCTCCTTTTTGTTTTCGGTGTCTTGTAGGAAAGTTAGAAGAATTTCCCTTGGGTTCGGCTTGGTTTTCACCATCATACTAAAAAATATTATTTTTGTGATAGTAAAACCAGAATTAATTTTTGGAGGTTTTGACGACCAACCAAATTTTTGGCGCCGTTGTCGGGGAATTTTTATCTAAGTTTCCTTTAATAAGTGAACTAATTTATGCCAAGATCTTCTGATACAGGTGAACTAGTTTCTGATCCAGATATTGAAAAAATAGCAAAAGCAAAGAGGAAGGCCAAAAGACAAAAGGATAACTTGCCTACCTTAATGCCTTTGAGTACTGAATCTAAAGGTGAAAGTGAAGAAGAAGTTTTTGAAAAGGAAGAAATGGCATAACAAAGGACATTATGGGAGTTAGCAACTCCTAACGTGAACCAGTAGCCTTTATACATCGAATTTTTTAATATTGAGGTAGCTTTTGAGTTAAAATTAGGATTGATTCATTTATTACCTAATTTTCATGGCTTTGCAGGAGAGGACCCCCACAAGCATTTAAAAGAATTCCATGTTATTTGCTCGACCATGAAACCACAAGGAGTGACAGAGGAACAAACCAAATTGAGAGCCTTCCCTTTCTTATTAGCAGATAATGCAAAGGATTGGCTTTACTACCTTCCTTCAGGAACAATAAGAACATGGAATGACATGAAGAGAAAGTTCCTAGAAAAAAAAATTCCAGCTTCAAGGTTTGGAACAATTAAGAAGGAAATTAGTGGGATTCACCAAAATAACGGAGAAACTTTATATGAGTACTGGGAACATTTTAATCAGTTGTGCGCGAGTTGCCCACAACACTAAATTTTTGATCAATTATTGTTATAATACTATTATGAAGGGTTGTTGCCCATGGACCGAAGTATGATAGACGCTGCAAGTGGTGGAGCACTTGTAGAAAAGACTCCTACAGAAGCAAGAGATTTAATTTCTATGATGGCAGCAAACTCGCAACAGTTTGGAGTAGGGTAGATCACACGCCCAAAAAGGTAAATGAGGTAATGCATTCTAATATTGAAACACAACTTTTAGAACTAACTTCTTTGGGTAGACAAGTAGCTTTGGGACAGGTTAAGCAGTCTAGAGTTTCTGGCATTTGTGCATTTCCATAACACTCCACTGATTTGTGCCCACAACTTCAAGAGGATTCAATATCTCAAATGAATGAAATAAGCGGGTTTGGCAACCAACCGAGAAAGTACGACCCATATTCAAACCAATACAACCCCGGTTGGAGAGATCACTGGTGTGATGTTGCAAGCACCCAAAAATAATATCTTACTTTTGAAAAATAAATATGTTGTAGTGCAAGTAAGAGTCGATCCCACAGAGAATGATTAATTTAATTTTATATTTTTGCAAATAAAAATAGGGGGTTTTTGAATTAAAGAAATAATTTAAATAAAAATAACTAAAATAAATATGCAAGTAATTTAATGAAATAAATGAGAAGAAAAAGCCTTGGTTTAAGTCAATATCCACCATCAAGAATTTACAACTGATCACTGATGCAAGAATAAATCAATTCATATTTTAAATATTCAACGTGGAATAATTACTCCCATTCGAATAATTTTCCTATCTCTCCTTAATTTTAGTTAAGCAGAAACAAGCGATCTAAATAACCCTTCCTACTAAATAATCTCAGACAAGCGCTAAAGATTTAACCTAGTAGCAGCATAAAGAAATAGAGAGATCGTTGAACTAAACAACACAATCCAAGCGTCTGCATTTAATCTAGATGAATATTCTTCCTAAGATAAATTAATCTTTTGATAAGCAAAATAATTATTAATCTTAGTTGCTTCGCAAATTAAAGTGACCAAACAATTACGGATTTGATATTTAATTTAGCAGTAGATTTCAACGAATAATAAACTAGTATGCATCCTAGCAATTAAACGAATTAATCATAAAATTAAACAAAGAAAAATATCCAATACTCAAAATATAAATTGAACAATTGAAATAAATTAGATCTCACAGTGTATAAATCTTGATGGCTTCAATCACTTAACCCAAGAAAAATAAATTAACTACTCATAATAATAAAGAATACTAAATAAAATAAGAGAGAATTTTTATTCTAAGAAAAGTTGTGTCTTACAATGTGTCTCAATCCCTCTATTTATAGGCTCCATAAACCTCTTAGCTTGTTCAAACCCTAATAGGATTTACAATTAAAAATAAAAGAAAAAGAAAAATAATTATTATCCTAACCCTAGTTGGAATTAAAATCCAATTTGGAGTCAAAAAGTAGCAAAAATCCGAATAATTCTGTTTTCCTAGCAATTCCTCCCAGCCAAACGCGTCCTAAGCCTCGGCAGTTGACCGGTCAACGCGCTTACCGCGCATGCATGACGTCAGCGAGCTTCGCGCATTGCGCGGAAGGTTCTGGTTCTTCTGAAACGACACCGTTTCGTCCCCGGTGCTGCTAAACTGCTATCGCCTCCAAACAACGTCGTTTATGTTACGCTTGTATTCGCGCATTGCGCGGCAGCTGCTAACCGTCTCTATGCACCTCAAAACGGCGTCGTCGCATCTCCGGTCTCTGAAATCTTTCGCGCATTGCGCGTAACGTCTCTGTCCGGTTAATTACCATTATGTCCCTCCGCGTTTCAGCTTATTACAATTTTGCAATCAGACTTTTGCGGATTTTCCAGATTTACCCCCAAGCTTTATTTTTCCTACAAATTAAAATATAAAAATAAATAAAAATAATATAAAAATACTAAAAATCCTAAAAACACATAATAATAAATAAAACACCTAAAATACTAAAAATAAATAAATAAACATAAATAACAAGAAATATAAAATTACCTAAATTAACATAAATTAACTAAAATCCTATAAAACCTATTAAAACCAAAATAAGCTAAGTAATTAAACATTTAAGCACACAATAAATATAAAAACTAAGTATTAGGGCATAAAAATATCGTATAATTTAACTCTATCAAATACCCCCACACTTAGCTTTTTGCTCGTCCTCGGGTAAAACAAAAATAAAAATTATAACCAAACAACTTACTTGAGCAACAAATCAATATAAATTTCAACATCAGCCTCAAAGATTTTTTCAAATGATAACTCAAGGAAAATTTCAAAACCATGCAAAGTTCAAAATTCAACATATTTATTAATCTTACTTACTCAAGACCTTTTGTGTGTGTGTGAATCCAAATGTATCAAACTAATAAAAATTCAGATAAGTTTTGGTCATTAATTACCTTATAAACGATATATAATAAAACTCAAAATACTTATTTTTCTCATCACTTTCAGTTAATACAGACAACATAATCAGAAGATCAAAAGGCTTTTAATCAAAGAAACATACTAGGATTATGCATTTTTTTTTTCATATATTTTTTTCATTTAATTTTTTTTTCTTTTAATGGGTGCATTTTATGCTCAATCCCATTTTTTCTTCATTCATTTTTTTTCTCACGGTGAGTGCATTTTATGCTCCATCTCACCAACGAGTGCGTTTTACGCTCCATCTCGCTTTTTCATGTGTTTATGGGTGAGTGCGTTTTACGCTCCATCTTAACCCACCACAAGATTTTTCTTTTTCCTTCTTCAATAATAATCCTAGAAAAATTACCTAAATCATCTCCTCCAAATTATATTTTACCTTATATTTCACTTCAAATAATGATCAAATAAGATATAGAGTTCAAAAATATCTTCCATAAGCATTTAACCATATAAACTTTCTCTAAATTAAGACTAGCTTAAACAAATGGATATAAGTGCATAAAAATTTAAAAGGATCTCAAACAAAGTAGTAATCAATAAAAAGTCAAAAATTCAAATTAAGCAAAAAAAATTCATTTTTCCAAGAGTTATTAAATAAAATCCAAAATTTTTATCATTGGCTAAAAATTTAAAATTCAATTAACTCATTGCTCAAGTGACACATCCTAAAAATAAAAAAATCAAAAAAATCAAAAATCAAAAATCAAAAAACTACCCCATTTTCGTAGGAAACACGGTTACACTTAGCATGTGTAACAAGCCTTTAAACCCCAAGGTTACCTCAAGTGGACGAGTTTTGTCTCGTGAGAGCTTGCAGTGAATATACCCACAAAATTCAAATTTTCAAAATTTTTTAAAATTTCCTAAAAAAATTTTTTTCTTTTTTTTATTTTAAAAAAAAATAAAACAAAATTTTAAAATTCCCTAAAAATAAAATAAATATCATAAATTCCTTCCCCCACACTTAAAATTTACATTGTCCCCAATGTAAAATAAAATGCAAAGAAACAGGCATAAATAACTATAAAAAGAAAAAGGAAAAGAAATGCAAATCTGTTTTCTTGAGTTGCCTCCCAAGCAGCGCCTTTGTTTATCGTCATTGGCTCGACAGCAGGCCAGAGTACTACGTTACTCCAACTTCGTGAATTTTGAGTACCCCATCCATCACGTCATTCTTCATTGGTAGATTCAGTCTATCTTGCACGTGACATGAACGTTTTACTCCCTCTTCAAGGAATAAGTAATTGAGATGACTAGGGAGATTCTTTAAATTTAGAATGGGATCCTGCAAAACAAAAGATGAAAATTTGTCATGAGTAACAGGCAATGGAATGGAAGGTGCTACATAATTATCTAAAATCACTGGTAAATAATTTAATGGAGCTTCAGCCTCCTGTAAATAGTGTTTTAGCTCAATTTCTTCTTCTTCCTTTAACTCCAAATTGTTAGTAATCTCAATCTCTAACTTTCCCTTGTTTGTTTCCTCAACAACTTCCACCACCTTAGGCATGTCATCATCAAAAATAACATCATTGTATACATTAATATTGTCCGCTTCATTGATGTTGTGTGCTTTCTCCTGCTTCGGTGATGGAGGGACTGCCTTTTCTGGATCTTCACTTCTTAACACTTGTGCACTTGTATTCTCTGTTAGATTATTCATCGTTGGAGAAAGTAATTCTTCAGAATCTAGTTCCTCCAAGTGACTGAGTGCAATTGCCATTTGGCCCATTTGCTTTTCCAAATTATGTATATTTTCCTTCGTTTCCTGTTGAAATTGCAAAGTGTTAGTTTCAATTAATTTAATTATATCCTTTAAAGACATATCAGAATTAAATGATTGATCCTGTTGTTGTTGGGAGTATGGCTGCCTGTATTGTTCATAGCTTGAAAAATTCTGATGTACGGGCGAATTCATTTGTGGATTCTCATAGCCAAAATTAGGATGATCCCTCCATCCTGAATTATACACGTTTGAATAGGGATCATATCTCCATTGGGGTTGACCAGGGAAACCACTTGTTGTATTGACTTGTTCATAGGACTCCTCTCGAAGAATGGGGCACATATTAGTTGGATGTCCTACCACCGCACAAATTCTACAAGCTTCCCTTGGTTGTATACGATCTACAACCATTTGATAGACAAGAGAAGTTAATGTATCAATTTGTCGCTTAAGAGAAGAAATAGTTACCTCATTGGCATAATCATGCCTCACTTCCATCCTTAACCTGCACAACTAAATTAAATGATGAAAATCGAAAAAAATAAACTAAAATAAAATCTAAGAAAAATTACTAAATTAAATACATATCTACAAAAGCACAAAATTAAATTAAAATCATTCCCCGGCAACGGCGCCAAAATTTGGTGTGATGTCGCAAGCACCCAAAAATAATATCTTACTTTTGAAAAATAAATATGTAATAGTGCAAGTAAGAGTCGATCCCACAGAAAATGATTAATTTAATTTTATATTTTTGCAAATAAAAATAGGGGGTTTTTGAATTAAAGAAATAATTTAAATAAAAATAACTAAAATAAATATGCAAGTAATTTAATGAAATAAATGAGAAGAAAAAGCCTTGGTTTAAGTCAATATCCACCATCAAGAATTTACAACTGATCACTGATGCAAGAATAAATCAATTCATATTTTAAATATTCAACGTGGAATAATTACCCCCATTCGAATAATTTTCCTATCTCTCCTTAATTTTAGTTAAGCATAAACAAGCGATCTAAATAACCCTTACTACTAAATAATCTCAGACAAGCGCTAAAGATTTAACCTAGTAGCAGCATAAAGAAATAGAGAGATCGTTGAACTAAACAACACAATCCAAGCGTCTGCATTTAATCTAGATGAATATTCTTCCTAAGATAAAATAATCTTTTGATAAGCAAAATAATTATTAATCTTAGTTGCTTCGCAAATTAAAGTGACCAAACAATTACGGATTTGATATTTAATTTAGCAGTAGATTTCAACGAATAATAAACTAGTATGCTTCCTAGCAATTAAACGAATTAATCATAAAATTAAACACAGAAAAATATCCAATACTCAAAATATAAATTGAACAATTGAAATAAATTAGATCTCACAGTGTATAAATCTTGATGGCTTCAATCACTTAACCCAAGAAAAATAAATTAACTACTCATAATAATAAAGAATACTAAATAAAATAAGAGAGAATTTTTATTCTAAGAAAAGTTGTGTCTTACAATGTGTCTCAATCCCTCTATTTATAGGCTCCATAAACCTCCTAGCTTGTCCAAACCCTAATAGGATTTACAATTAAAAATAAAAGAAAAAGAAAAATAATTATTATCCTAATTCTAGTTGGAATTAAAATCCAATTTGGAGTCAAAAAGTAGCAATAATCCGAATAATTCCGTTTTCCCAGCAATTCCTCCCAGCCAAGCGCGTCCTAAACCTCGGCAGTTGACCGGTCAACGCGCTTACCGCGCATGCATGACGTCAGCGAGTTTCCGCGCATTGCGCGGAAGGTTTCGGTTCTTCTGAAACGACACCGTTTCGTCCCCGGTGCTGCTAAACTGCTATCGCCTCCAAACGACGTCGTTTATGTTACGCCTGTATTCGTACATTGCGCAGCAGCTGCTAACCGTCTCTATGCACCCCAAAACGGCGTCGTCACATCTCCGGTCTCTGGAATCTTCCGCGCAATACGCGTAATGTCTCTGTCCGGTTAATTACCATTATGTCCCTCCGCGTTTCAGCTTATTACAATTTTGCCATCAGACTTTTGCAGATTTTTCAGATTTGCCCCCAACCTTTATTTTTCCTACAAAATAAAATATAAAAATAAATAAAAATAATATAAAAATACTAAAAATCCTAAAAACACATAATAATAAATAAAACACCTAAAATACTAAAAATGAATAAAAAAACATAAATAAAAAGAAATATAAAATTACCTAAATTAACATAAATTAACTAAAATCCTAAAACCAAAATAAGCTAAGTAATTAAACATTTAAGCACACAATAAATATAAAAACTAAGTATTAGGGCATAAAAATATTGTATAATTTAACTCTATCAATCACCCAAATTTGAGATATGGATAGCCTAGTAACCAGCAATAATATCAATTTTTTTGCTATAATAAACTGGCCCATCCACCGAACCAAGCATCAAGCTCAAGTATGTCTTTAGAAGAAATTATGAAATCTTTAGCCATTAACACACAAATGTTCCAACAGGAAATAAGAGCCAGAAACCAGAACTTGGAAACCCAAGTTTTGCAGCTTGCATCATCATTGAATAAGCTTAAGACTAATAAAGGGAAGTTACCATCTCAAGCAGAGATTAACCCAAGGGAGAATGCTAATGTCATAACTCTTCGAAGTGGTAAGGAAGTGCAGGCTACCCCCGCCAAATTCGATAATACCCCAGAAAAACAAAATGGAAGCAAAACCAACAACCTTAGAGGCACCAACTGAAGAGGTAAGTAAAATACCCGTTTTTCCTAATTCAAATTTTTTTATTACACCTTCATTTCCTGACAGGTTGGCTTTAACAAAGAAGGAAGATGCGGAGCATGAAATTTTGGAAACCTTTGGAAAGTTAAAGTCAATATTCCATTATTGGATGCGATTAAGAAAATTCCACGATATGCCAAATTTCTCAAGGAATTGTGCACTAACAAAAAGAAGCTAAAAACTGAGTAGAAAATAAGAGTTGGAGAGAATGTATCCGCAATCATACAAAGGAAATTGCCTCAGAAATGTAAGGATTCAGGTATGTTCACTATACACTATGTGATTGGAAATCATAAATTGGAAAAGGATATGATTGATTTAGGAGCATTAATCAATGTTATGCCTGTCAATTTATAAGGTTTTGAATCTAGGGCCTTTAAAGGAAACAAAGGTAATAATTCAACTAGCAGATAGGTTTAATGCATACCCTAAAGGCATTGTTGAGGATGTTCTAGTTAGAGTTAATGAACTGATTTTTCCTGTGAATTTTTACATAATTGACATGGATGATGAGTTTGCTTCAAATTCAACTCATATATTGTCAGCCAGACCATTTATGAAAACAACAAGAACTAAAATCGATGTGCATAAAGGAAATTTGTCTTTTGAATTTGATGGAAAAATAGTAACATTTAATATTTTTGATGCTATGACTCCAAATCTGTTTTTTATATTGATGTTGTTGACCCCATTATGCAAGATGATTTTGAGCAAAATTTCATGGAAGATGAATTGAACTTTTTGTTGCAACATAGCAAGACAGATATGGATGCCAGGTTGGAGATTAAGGAAGAAATGAAAGAAACAATTATATCTTTGCATTCGTTACCTATAATGTCACATAAATTGGTTAACCCACATTTACAACTAACAGTTTCCCATGAAAGTTTCCCTTCTGTTGAACATGCCCCAAAGTTGGAATTGAAGCCTTTACCTACACATTTAAAGTATATGTACTTGGGAGAGGACGAAACCCTGCCAGTGATTATTACAAATGATATAACCGAAGTTAGAAAGGAAAAACTATTGAGCGTTTTGAAGGAACACAAGACATTAATTGGTTGGACATTGGCAAACATAATAAAAGGGATCAGCCCTGCAATTTGTATGCATCAAATTTTGCTCGAAAGTGACGCCAAACTAGTGAGAGAGCCTCAGCGCAAACTGAATTCATCTATGAAGGAGGTTGTTATGAAAGAGATTTTGAAGTTATTGGATTAAGGGATCATTTATCCCATATCCGACAGTCAATGGGTAAGTCTAGTGCATATGGTTCCTAAGAAGACTGGTCTCACTTTTGCTCCCAATGAACAAAATGAACTTATTCCCATGAGAGTTTAGAATGAATGGAAAATGTGCATTGATTTCATGAAGTTGAATGCTAACACAAGAAATAATCATTTCCCAATACCATTTATCGACGAAATGCTTGAAAGACTAGCTGGTAAGTCATTTTTCTGTTTCTTAGATGGGTTTTTTGGTTATAATCAAATAGTCATAGCCTAAGAAGATCAGGAAAAGACAACCGTCACTTGTCCATTTGAAACTTTCGCTTACCGACGTATAGCTTTTGGATTGTGCTACAGGTACGTTTCAAAGATGCATAATGAGCATTTTTTCTGACTTGATTAGAAATTACATTGAAATTTTTATGGATGACTTTATGGTTTATGGCGACTCTTTTGATCCATGTTTAGATCATTTAGCTAAAGGTGTTGCATTAACACAAACTTATTTTTAAGTTATGAAAAATGTCATTTCATGGTCTAAAAGGGAATAGTTTTGGGTTACGTAGTTTCGACTAGGGGTATTGAGGTTGATAAGGCAAAGGTTGATTTGATTACAAGCTTACCATATCCTACTAATGTTAGGGAAATTCGTAGTTTTCTTGGTCATGCAGGTTTCTACAAGCGGTCCATCAAAGATTTCTCCAAAATTACACTACCATTATCAAGATTGTTGCAAAAAGATGTGCCATTTCACTTTGAAGAAGATTATCGAATAACATTTGACAAATTGAAGGCACTGCTCACTTTGGCACCAATTATACAACCACCAAATTGGGACATGCTTTTTGAGATCATGTGTGACACAAGTAAATATGCCGTTGGTGCTGTACTTGGTCAACGAAATAGAAAACAAATTCATTTCATTTGCAATGCGTTGAGGTCGCTGAACTCCGTTTAATGCAATTATTTAACCACAGAAAAAGAGATATTAGTTATTATGTTTGCTTAGATAAATTTAGATCATACTTGTTAGGATCTAAAGTGATTATTTTTTCAAATAATGCAACCCTCAAATATCTATTGGCAAAGAAAGAATCCAAACCGAGACTCATACGCTGGATTCTTTTGTTGCAAGAGTTTGATTTAGAAATCAAAGATCGAAGAGGAGCTGACAATTATGTGGCAAGCCACTTAAGCAGACTTATGTTTAAGGAAGAATCATTACTAATTTCGGAGATGTTCCCTAATGAGTAGCTCTTGCATATGCAAGGTAAGGAACCTTGGTTTACTGATATTATAAATTTCCTAGTTGCTGGAATATTACCTAATGATTTGAATAAGGCAAATAAAAACAAAATAAAAAATGACTCTAAATATTATATATGGGATGAATCGTATCTTTGGAAAATAGGTTCTGATCATATTATTTGTAGATGTGTACTTGATGATGAAATTCATTCTATTCTTATTGTCATAGCTATGCATGTGGTGGTCATTTTGGACCCAAAAGAACAGCTAGGAAAATTTTAAAAAGTGGATTATATTGGGAAACTCTATTTACAGATGTTTACCATTTTTGCAAGAGTTATGAGAAATGTCAAAGAATGGGTAGTATATCCCATAAGAATGAAATGTCGTAAACTCTTATTTTATATTGTGAAATTTTTTATGTTTGTGGCATGGATTTTATGGGACCTTTCCTTATTTCTTTTGGCTTGATTATATACTGATTGATGTGGATTATGTTTTGAAATGGGTAGAAGCAAAGGCTACCCGTACTAACGATTCTAAGGTTATTGTAGGATTTCTCAAGTCTAACATTTTCAGTAGATTTGGAATTCCTAGAGCAATAATCAATTATCAAGGCACCCATATTTGCAACCGAACTATTGAAGCATTGATGCGAACATATGGAGTACATCACCGAGTAGCTACAACCTATCATCCATAAACCAATGGACAAGTTGAAGTTTTGTACTGAGAAATTGAAAACATCTTAGAGAAAATGGTGAACCCCAATCGAAAGGATTGGAGTCTGCGTTTGGAGGATTCAATTTGGGCATACCGAACAGCATACAAAACTCCAATTGGGATGTCACCGTATAGGTTGGTTTTCGGTAAGTTGTGTCATTTACCTTTTGAAATTGAACATCGTGCTTTTTGGGCAGTGAAGCAATGTAACTTAGATGCTAAAGAGGCTAGAACAGAAAGGAAGTTACAATTTTAAGAGCTGGAGGAAATTTGGCTGGAAGCATATAACAATGCAAGGCTATATAAGGAGCGAACCAAATACCTTAACGATAAGTTGTTGCATCAAAAATAATTTTTCATTGGTTAAAAAGTATTACTTTTTAATTTTAGGTTGAAATTCATGCCAGGTAAGTTAAGATCTAAATGGATTGAACCATTTGTTGTGTTGAATATTTTTTTTTAATGGTGTTATCAAAATTCAGAGTATAGGAACTAATTTTTTTTTAAGGTGAATGGTCACAGACTTAAACCTTTTATTGAAAATTTTAAAAGCACTAGTATGAAGGAGATTCAATTGGTTAATTTATTAGGAAACCTTATACAAAGAGAATTTGTCTAGCCAAAGACATAAAAGAAAGGCACTTTTGGGAGGCAACCCAAAACGTGATGTCACACCATGATCAATAAAGATTTCTTTTTATTTAGATCATTTTATTGCTTTCTCGATTCAATATTGTTTATTTGATATTTTCTTAACCATATTTTCTCTACCAGACTCTATTCCCTCATGTGAAAATACAGAGTACACTAAAGGACATACCTGAGTTTAAAGATAGATAGCATGACACAAGGAGAAATAGCAAGACAACCATTTTCTTTTCCCTTATCTCTTTATAACATTTAACTGCGAACATCGAGGACAATGTTCATATTAAGTGTGGGTGAATTTAGTGGAAAATATTCAAATTCAAAGTAAAATGCCATTAACAGATTTTCAGTTATACGGGAAAAAAAATCATATCATGATTGAATGATGATCTGGTTTCTTAATATTATTTAGTCAAGTTATTTTCTTTGGGAATAAAGTAACTGGATTTGGTAGACACAAGCCTGTGTGACTTTGGGCCTTAAGATCGAAACATCCATATTCGGTCTGTATTTTACTTTCATGTGTGATTTGTTTCCACTGTTATGTTTCTCTAGAACTTGCCATGATTCTTTTTGAAACCACATTTATACATGCATGCATAAATAGGATTAAGGCAAAAAAAATTTGTTTTATGCCATATATAGCCTAACAGCCCACCTTGGAATTAATTTTCCCTAGAGAATCCTTTTAAGGTGATGGACATTTTTTCTTTGAAACAACATTACAAACCTTCAACAAAAATATCTTACCCAAGTCGTAGAGCTAGTGGAGAAACATTCATCCTTATACAAGTATGGGAATACATGGAATAGTTTTGGGATATCTTTTTTTTTTTTTTTGCAATGGCCATGGCATATGCAATAGAACCAGTTGTTACATTGAATTCCTGATTCTTTAGCAAAAGAAAAATAATAAAAAAAGAAAAAAAGAAAAAAAAAGAAAGAAAAAAATAATAATAATTTTAGCAACGGGTTAGAGATTTAGAAGGTGATGGATCGTTCCTTGTTTTGAATAAAAATTGTTCTTTTGAATGATCAACATTTCAGTGAAAGAGGTTAATGGGCCTTTAATATTTTCAAGTTTAAAATGTCCAGGTGGAGTGTTGATATTCTATGTTTGGTTTTTGGTAATTTTGCTCCATTAGTTTCTACAGCTTTTAAACTACCTTACCAAAGATCTCCTACCCTGAACCAAACCCCATTACAACCCTTTGAAAGATCATATGATTTGTGTCATGCATATATTTTAAGTGGTGGAGAATGAGAAGATTTGCAACCTTGTGGTTGAACATTTCGAGTGGAACTAATTTTAGCGAAACACTAACCCTTTCAAACACATTGAGGATTCAGTGATTATTCCTGTGAGGTCTACGTATTTAGTTATTTTAATTTTCAACGAAAAATGCTTGATAAGCCTTTTGAGTTGTTTAGATTATTGTTCATGATATATTATGATGATTTGAGAGTTTAATTGATTTTCATTGATGGCATTACATTCTTTGTTCGAAAAAGTAAATTTGAATTTTGTCGAGGACGTGCAAAAACTAAGTTTGGGGGAATTTTGATAAGTGTAAAATATACATATATTTTTATTCCTTTTACACTATTTTAAGCTTATTTGAGCCTATTGAACTTATTTTATGGGTTTGGCATGCCTAAGGGATTTTATGAGTTAATTGCTAAAAGATAAGAAATTTTGCATTGTATGTTTCAGACCTTTGTTGTTTGTTTTAGGTTTTTTACTACGTTGGAATTCCATAATTGAATTATGATATGCATTAAAGTTGAAGTACACATATCAAGCTTTCCATAAAGGTATTATGGCAAAAAATATGAGTTCTTTTGGACCTCTAAATACCGTTACAAAATCGGGTCTGAATCCGATTCGTGGTGGGCTTTTTTGTTCTCATATACAACATTCAAATGGGCATATCTGGAGCTTCAGATATCAAAATCAAGTGATTCAAAAGCCCAAATCCATCTAAACATTCAGGGTTATAACTTTTATGAAGGGCCCAAGGCCAAAAGAGATCATTTTCAACACGAAAACTCTGATGCGAGCTGGAAGAGGAGATTTGTTTCTTAATCTGGTGGGAAACTGACCTAATTGGGAGTCCTATGTTAAATACGAAATATGATGAGAGTGAAGTGGTTTTATCTACAACATCAAATCTCCTATATTATAGCATATAAATCTTATCATCAAGGTTTTGTTCTAGAGGTTATAAAATAGAGAAGAAGGATCACAAAGAATATAACATTCTTTCCCCCCCTTTTTCTTACTTTTACTCATGGCAATTCTTTGAGGATGAGCAGCTGATCCTTCTATTCAGTTCAAGGGGAATAGAGTCCCTCCATAATTGGTTGTGACAAGTAAAGCTACTATTGTAATTCTTTCACATTCAAGTTTTTATTCACCCTTGTTCTAATTTTCATGCTACTGATTCTATTCATGCTAGTTGAATTGGTTTAAGATAACATTTATGCTTTCTAGTTTCTTTCAATCCGAAATTGTTGTTAGGGATAAGAACAAGAAGCAAATAAATAAATTAGATTGTTTCATCTTTCACTTTAATTTATTAAGGAGGAATAAATCAAGTGAGATTGTTCAAGCTTTTGAGTGGTTGCTTGGAATAAATATTTTACAGTACTTTCTCTTCAGGCTATTACCAAGTGAATGCAAATTGAGTTTCAATATTGAATTCTTTGGTGATAAGAAATTAATTAGAGGCTTTTTCTAATTAACTTACTGTTAATTTTTCTAATTTCCCTTAGCTTTAAAGCAAATTGAGTTTATTTGCTTGGATTGAAAGGATATTTATTTAACTTCTAGGATCAACCAATTCATTAGAATGGATGTATAACCCTTTGAACTGACTTAACAAAATATTACCTTTTTAATTTTCAGAATTTTGCTATTTTAATTTTTGATTCAATCCCCCATCCTTTTTGATTTCGGTGTCTTGTAGAAAAGTTAGAAGAATTTCCCTTGGGTTCAACTTGGTTTTCACCATCATACTGCGAAATATTATTTTTGTGATAGTAAAATTAGAATTAATTTTTGGAGGTTCCGACGATCGACCACATGCTCCTCTTCAATCTTGGAATAAACCAAAATATCGTCAATGAACATAACCATAAATTTATCAAAGTACTATTTGAACACTTTGTTCATCATGTCCATAAATGTGACTGACACATTCGTCAGTCCAAACGACATCGCCAGAAACTCATATTGGCCATAACAAGTTCTAAATGTTGTCTTTGGTACATCCTCATTCCTTACTTTTAACTGATGATACCAGTCCTTAAATCAATTTTTGAAAAATACTTCGCCCCTTTTAGTTGATTAAAGAAATTGTCAATTCTAGGTAATGGGTACTTTTGTTCTTGATCGTCACTTTGTTCAATTCCCTATAGTCCATAAAAGTCTTAACGATCCATTCTTCTTTATAAATATCACAGGTTCTCCCCTTAGAGAAACACTCGGTTGAATGTACTTATTGTCTAACAATTCCTACAACTGGACCATTAACTCCCTCATTTCTATTGGAGCCATCCTATATGGTACTTTCGATATTGGTGTTGTCATTGGCACTAAATCAATCACGAACTTTATCTCTCTATCTAGCAGAAGACCCAACAGTTCATCTGGAAAAACATCCATGAACTCCTTAACTATTGATATTTGTCCCATTTCAAGATTCACCATCTGCGTATCCATTACATGAGCCAAATATCCCATACATCCTTTCTTCAACAGTTTTTTAGCTTGTATCATCGTTAGACAACATGAATGTCTTGGCGTCTTGCTGCCATAAAATACGATCTTAGAGTTATTAGGTGTCTCAAGGTGTATACTCTTCTTTTGACAATTAATAACTGCTTCTTGGTTAAACAACCAATCCATCCCAAGGATGATATCAAACTCCCCTAATCGTATTAAAATTAAATTCATGCGTAACTTATATCCCCTTATTTCTACATAACAGTTTCTATGAATGTACACGACAGGGATTACTTATTTATTTTCAACCTCTATATTCATTGGGTTTTCTAACTTCTCACGAGGTAAATTTAACCTTATAGCAAAATCATCAAAGATAAATGAACAGGTAGCATCCGAATCAAATAATACATAGGCATTTTTATTATTGATTGAAATAATACCTGACACCACGTCTTTTGATGCTATTACATCTTACACAGTCATGTTGAACGTACGGGTTGTCAACTTGTTCTGCTGAACTGGTCCTCCAATAGTTAGCTTATTGTTGTTATTCCTGTTGCCACTTCCTCCATCATTACCCTTCTTCACTAGGCAATCCTTTATTCGATGATCCACTGCTCCACACGAATAACATCCTATTTTCTTTGGTTGGGTACACTTTGGAGCGATATACCCCTCTTACCCACAGTTATTGCACACATTTTTTCCCTTCATACATTCCGCAATGATTGCTTTCTCCAACAGGCTTAAAAACGTATCAATCTGCAACACAACTCCCTTGTTGAATATCCACGACTTCAAACCATTCTCAAATCATCGTGCCTTACGTTCTTCCGTGTCTATCTGGCGTGGAACAAACTTAGCTAGCTCGTAAAATTTTGTGGCGTACACCGAGACTGGCATATTCTCTTCCTTCAATTTTAGAAACTTAATCTCCATCCTTCCCTACATACTTCATGAAAATTAATTCTCAAAAAATAACTCTGTGAACCTAGTTCATGCTACAATCCATTCTCCAGCCCTATTCTAATTTGTTTCCCACCAGAAATTAGTTTCACCTTTCATCATGTAGGTAGCAAAAGCCGTCTTTTTCTCCTCTGCGACTCTAGCAATAATAAATACTTTCTTGATTTCTTTCACCCATGATTGAGCTTCAATTAGGTCCATTATTGTCTTGGACTCCGGTGGACTAATTGTTTTGAAGTCCTTAAAGTTCGCCAATCGATTATCCGACAGATTTCCTATGGTTAGGTTTTGATTTTGCATGGTTTCTGCTAATATATCAATGAAATTTTGCATTGGGTCTACATGACCTCCATCATTATTAATCGATTCTTCTACCCTTGTATTCCGCAGTGGTTGTCTTCATGGCGACATTATCTATTTTAAAAGATTTTTTTTTATGTTATTACTTTATCCCTTATTATTCTTTTTTATTCTTATAGCATTTATCATTTAATGTAAATACTTTAATCATCCAAAACACATAATTATAAACATAATTGCATTTATATTCATATGCCACATAGTAGTGTCTAGCACTTTACATCATGAGCATACTGCTATAAATGCTACTATCCCGACTACAAAAGATGGGATTTAACATACATATATCCCACTAACTTCTAGAGTTGGGATTTACAAAGCATATTAACCTTCTATCACCACAAAAGTTGTGTTTAATTGCATCTATATACATACATTAACACACTGAAATATAACTAAAAACTAATAGCGATGCATCCCACGACGCACTGGATCCTCGTACTCCTCATCCCAGATCTCCATCACCAGACCGCGGTTGATAGTGAGACTAGTCTGGCAATACTCCACTGGGTGATAGAATACCCTACTCTAAAATCTTCTATATGAAGATAGAAAGGCATAGTTTATCTTATCTATCTTCACATTCTTCGCGCTAACCTTATCCTCAAGCTCACGTATCTGCTCATGGGCAGTATCCCTTTGTGCCTCCATCTCATTCCTAGCTTCTATCTCTTCCTACCAGTAGGCCTCAATAGATTGCTTCTCCGTCTGCATCTATTGGACCTTCAACTCTGCCTTTGCTAACTTCTGCTCAGACTTCTCTAACTTAGCCTGTAGCTCTGTATCCTGATGAACCAGCATATGAGCCAAGGATCCAATGTGTTCCACAGAATCCTCGTACTCTTATACCTTCTCCTCTAGCTCTGCCACCTTGTTTTCTAACTCCGTATTCTTTTCCATCAGCTCCTCTATCAGATCACCCTCAGCAGTACTCACTACATTATCCTCATACCTAATTGGTTCATCCTCCTCAATTACTGGATCCTCCATAGGCTCCAGCACTGACTCTGGATCCTCTATAGGTTCCATTTGTGGATCAGACTCAGGATCCTCCACTAACACGATATGTTTGTCAATAGGCTCATCCTCTATCACGTGACTAGATTGACCCGCTTTGGGCAACCTATATTCACAACACAAACAACAAACAACAAACAAACACACGACATCAGTATCGTAATAAAATATATTCATTGATAAAATAAAAGTATATTCTGTTACAACTCAATTTAATGAATTTCCAAAATTCATCTCTTGAAACTCGAAGTGAGTTACTCTTCTGAGGTTATGTCCTAAAGGGTTTTGCATTCCTAAAGTTTATAACCTATAGCTTTGATACCAACCTATGTCGCCCCTGAATCTGGGTTCCATAATCTCAGGTTTGGTGTTTACGATCCATCATCTCCAAACACATTCTATAAACTAAAGCAGAATATATAAACATAAATTGTTCATTACAAAAGGTTCTACAAATCCCAAGGTCTATAAACCTTAACTTAATATAACATACACCTTAATTATTCAAAAGGTTTACACAAGCATATTACAAAAGTTAATGAAATAGCTAAGCATGCATATTAAACTACTCTTGGACTTTTTCCTTGCCCTTGTTCTTCTTTAAGCTTTCTGGCTTAGCTGAAAAGTATCATGATATAGCAAGGGTGAGAAGCTAGCTTGCTCAGCAAGTTTAAGTAAACAATAAATATAAGAATGATATATCATGATTGGATAACAATAATTTTTGAGGTTTTAACAAGATATAATAATTATGAAAAGACGATAATCAAGTTTCAATTGTAAGAAAGGGTAGAGTCTTTATTGCTGAGTGACCACTATGAACTATGAACTAATTCTAAGGTATATCAGTATTTTATCTGAACCTTTTGGTGTTTTGGTAGTTGAGGGGATTAACTTATTTTACCCTATGTATATGCATAACATTTAGACATCTTGCACATGTTCAGTTTTTCAAAAATAATTCCCTTGTGAATGGTTGTTCTTTCTCAGTATTACTATAAGAGTCCGCACCAATCATTGGTTTAGATAAACTTTTAAAAGTATTCAAATTAATGAATTTATACATGTATTGTCTAGTCGAAATAATTAGCTTAGACTTTCTTATTAAACAGTTCATGAATAACAATAATTAAATATTTCACTGTTCAATAATGAAATAAATATTTAATTTCACACAAGTACGAATAACAATAATAATATCGAGGTTGATTAATTATTAATTAAACCACTTAGAGATCTTGTAAAATAAATACAAGTCTGAGTATAGAAAATTTGTTTGTTCTGTTGACTACTGCTACGCAATTTAAATTATTTTCTTTGGAAAGACCTAACATTAATAAGGTTGATATTTTAATCAGTATATCACGTATTGGTTCATAATATTAACCTTTGTACATCCTACTTTAAATTATTTAACATTTAATCACATAACTAAATATTTAATACCACATTATCCTGATTTGATAATATTTTAATCATATAATAACTTTTAAACCCTCATCTATAATTATTAATCAATTAATAACCTTTAAATCCATTACTAATATTATTAATCATTTAATAATATTTTAACTATTTAACAATATTTAAATCTTTTACTAATATTATTACTTATTTAATAATATTTTAATCGTTTAATAATACTTTAATCACTTATTAATATTTTTAATCATTTAATAATATTTTAGTCATTTACTAATATTATTATTTATTTAACAATATTTTAATTAATTACTAATATTATCAATTATTTGATAATATTTTATTTATTTTCTAATATTATTAATCCTTTAATAATATTTTATTTATTTAATAATATTATTATATACTTAATAATATTTTATTCATTTATTAATCATTTAATAGTTAATTAAATATTTAATAATTATTACTTAAATTGGTTCCCATAATGATATTATTTAATTTATACATTTTCTAACCCATTTTGGTTTAAACTATCCCGACCCGTTGCACCGACCTGACCCGACCCTTTTAGAATTTAATTAATTTTTACAAAAAAAACATGTTGGACCCTGGCATCCGGATCGGGCGGCTAGGCCTAGCACGGTACCCTGGCGTCCGACCCGGACGCCCCGACGTTGGCTGCTTGGAAATTGTGTTATAGGTTTTTAATATTTTTCAACTTGAATTACTTTAATTCAATATTTAATAAAACATGTTATACACATCTAAATGACTCAAAATTTATTTTGTTATCTTTGCAACTTAACGTTCTTCAATATTTCATGGATCGATCACATTTTTTAAAGCAGTTTTGACATAAAAGTTATGATTGACCATTACGGTTTTGAAAATTGACATGTTTTGGTACAAAGACCATACTTCACTCATTTCAACATCTTTTTCAACGATTCAAGTTAGGTTATCTTCGTAACTTATAAATCTAGCATACAAGACACAAAGACCACATAAACAACTTACATATCACAAAACACACACAACCAACTAGACATCAAGCTAGGGTTTTATTTCAAAACATGCTTAAATGATCTTTTCTTCTATCTTTTTGCACACTTAACATGTTAACACACATGATAATCATATTTAACCATAAAACTTTCTATACAATATAGATCTACCACCATGGAGTATAAAAATAGGTTTTGAACCATAAAAATTACATCTTTTACTACAAAATAAGTTGTTTGACCATTGAACACATATATACATGTAGATCTAAAAATACCCCTTCAAAATCCACCTTATACCTTCAAACTCACCGTAGTTCCACAACACATAGTTTTTTCCACATCCAACTATGGCAAAAGCTATACTACAACACAAAATCATAAAATACAACTATAGATTTAAGGAATAGAACACTTTTAAACCTTTTTGTTTTTTATGCTCTCTTCCTCTTTCTTCTAAAGTAAGACACAAAATTGGTTGACTCCACCTTGGCTTCTTGAACCTGAAACCTTCTCTTGATTCTCTTTAGAACTTTAGTTTACAAGCTTACATGAATTCTCTCAGCACTTAGAGTATTTTTCTCTCAAATCAAGTATCAATACATGAAACTTTTTAGCTAAAGACTAACAATCTTTTAATCTTGGGTGAAGCACTCTATTTATAGAACTTAGCTAAGTGCACTTAACTTCCTTAATCCACCAATACATAGTCAATTAGGCCACTAAACCTACCAAGGACAAGATCCACATTTTAGGGAACTAGGTTTTGCATTGAGGAGGGTTTTAAGGGCTAGGTTTTGATGGAGCAATTTAGGAAATTCTTGAGCATTGCACCCCCTAATGGGCCCCCTGTCTCACCCGGCCAAATGGCCATTTTCTTGCCACATTTTACTTTAATTTTTAATCCAATAATGCTCACACATACATACATATACATATACACTAGCATAGATATATATCATACAAACATTTGGTATCCTTAATAGTCTTGGAATTTAATTTATTAGGGCTCATTCATTTAATTTGTTTGGGCTCAATAAGTAATTACAATTGGGCTATTATTTGCTTCATTTAACTTACCCACACATGACACATTTAATATTCCTACTAGTAAATCACCTTGAACTACTAGTTTACTTCAATTGGGCTTAATTTACAAAAATCATTTGGACTCGATATATAATCTAATTAGACTTATCTTTTTAATTAATTTAAACTACAAGAATTTGTTTGACTACAAATCCTAGCGCACACAATAACTTGAGTTTGTTTAATTAATTTCTTCATTTTTTTAATTCAACTATCTTGTTACAATTAATAGACCAATAAATATACACACATATAAATATTCCTTCAATCACATAAATGTACAATTAATTCACACAAAAAATTACTTAATTGATAATTACTTATTAGTTCTAATTACAATATGATTTAAAATTCATGGTCATTACAAAGAATATTAATACTTTTATGCATTAAAATAAAAAACTCAAAAAAATTATTAAAAATGTATACACTATTTATGGATATCCACATTATGACCTCAATTTCAAATTCACATGCTAGTTTTGAGTTTTCATTTACACCCTTAAGAATTAATTAGGTCAATTAATATTTTATTTAATAATAAAGCAATTTAGTGAAGAGTTTTCATTAAATATATAATTATTTTTAACTATATCATTAAAATATAAAATTTAAATTTTGTTTTATGATGAAAAATAAATTAATTAAAAAATTAACATGAAATTTTAATTTAAATAAAAATGTCTTATTGTTTATAGAATAATTAAAAATAAAATACTTATTAATAGTATATTTTTTAGGGTGGGAAAGTTAATTGTTTATGATAATAAAATTAATGCTATGTTTAGATTGACGTAATGAAATAGAGTAAGTAATTAATTGATTTTTAATATACGGGGAATGATCTGTAGCAAGTATTTGCTATGAATCAAAAATGGGCAAAGATCATCTCAATCATCCAATACAGGAATAAATGGTCGAGCTTAGAAGTGAATTTACGACATCCACGACGGGTACATCCGCTACTATTAGTAGCAGATGTGTGATATCTCGGATATTTATGAGGCTAGTAAATATAATCTTAATTGATTAATGTGATTGTCGAATGCAGTGATCTTTAGAGAAGGAAGTAGAAGATAGCCATTGAAGTAAGAACAAAGCTTGTAATGTAATCGAATACGATTTAAGGCTAATATGTAAAACCAAGTGTTAGTGGATTGATAGACAATTAATGAAAGGTATAAGATTACAACTGTTGAACGAAAACAAGATAACTAAACGCAAAGGATAGAAATGTTGAAGAATAAGAAATGAGAAAGGAAGAGAATAAACGAGAAGATTTCAATAAATGGAGTTTTATGAATAGGAAGAAGAATGCTAAACTATAAGTTGTAGAGAATTATGATTATTCGTAAACATGTTAAGGTTAAACCTTTTCAAGGATGAAAAGGGAGGGAATGAAAGAATGGTTGGTAATTAAGCCATAAGAGGCAGAGATAAAGAAATAAGAGTATGAAAGGTTATAATTGTAGAAGGATTGGTCGTATTATGTCCAAATTAAGGAAGACAAAGGAGTAAAGAATGTATTAGCATAGTATTGTGAAGAAAGATAGATTAGTGAACCAAATGTTATAAGGTTAATAGTACTGAGCAGAGTAATGTAGATTAAAGTTAAGTATAAGTATAAAAGATACAAAGATAATAATACCTTAACATGAACAAGTAGTAATGAGCTGAGACAAGTCAAATGAGACTTGGGCTAAGGAAGAGTCATGCCCAATAATGGGATAAAAAAGAGTAAATGAAATGAGATGGAAGGTAATACATAAGATAAAGTAGTTTGATGAGATTTTTCGATGGAAAGGATCATGCAAGAGTTAAGAAGTAAACCAAATATGAACGCTACGGTAGTGGTGATTCCGAGGATAAAATCCTTATAAGGGTTGAAGTTAAAATCTAGTTTTGAAGAAGATGAATGTGTAGAGACGATTTAACATTTTAACCTAATCTGTGTGTTAGAGATTAAAATGTGAATTATGTGTTATGATGTTTAAGACCTATAATTGATTGAGGGAGTATACGTTGAGGTATATCATGAGCTAGGTATTTATACGACGTATAAATAAAAAAAAACACTATTCAAATACGAGAAGAATACAGGTATAATACAAATTATTATCTATAATATAAAACAGAGCGGCTCAAATCTCAAGACATCAACATCCAACGGCCTCAAATCAATTTAGGCTTCAACATCCAACGGTCACTAATCAATTTCTCATTTTTCCCTTCAATTCAATATTTTTTTTTCAAAAATCTATCTAATCACATTTTTCGCCCAAATCAAATTCACCACTGCACTATAATAATAATAATAATAATAATAATAATAATAATAATAATAATAATAATAATAATAATAATAATAATAATAATAATAATAATAATAATAATAATAATAATAATAATAATAATAGTAGTAGTAATAATAATAATAATAATAATAATAATAATAATAATAATAATAATAATAATAATAATAATAATAATAGTAATAATTATTCTAATTATTATAATAATAATAATTACTATTATTATAATAATAATTAGAATACTACTACTACTACTACTACTACTATTACTACTACTACTACTACTAATATTACTAATAATAATAATAATAGTATAAATAATAATGATTATAATAATAATAATAATAGCAATAATAATTATAATAATAGTAATAATAATAACAATAATAATTATAATAATAGTAGTAGTAATAATAATAATAGTAGTAGTGTGGTGGTGGTGGTGGTGGTGGTGGTGGTGGTAGTAGTAGTAGTGGTGGTGGTGGTGGTGGTGGTGGTGGTGGTGGTGGTGGTGGTGGTGGTGGTGGTGGTGGTGGCAGCAGTAGTAATAGTAGTAGCAGTAGTAGGAGTAGTAGTAGTGGTAGTGGTAGTGGTAATGGTCGTGGTGGTGGTGATAGTAGTAGTAGTAGTAGTAGTAGTAGTCGTAGTCGTAGTGGTAGTGGTAGTGGTAGTGGTAGTAGTGGTGGTAGTAGTGGTAGTAGTAGTGGTGGTGGTGGTAGTGGTGGTGGTGGTAGTCGTAGTAGTAGTAGTAGTAGTAGTAGTAGTAGTAGTAGTAGTAGTGGTAATAGTAGTGGTAGTAGTGGTGGTGGTGGTGGTAGTAGTAGTGATAATTATAATAATAATATTATTATTATTACTACTACTACTACTACTAATTATTATTATTATTATTATTATTATTATTATTATTATTATTATAAAAATAAAAAATAAAAAAAATTTACACATAAACAACATGGGTTATCCTTTTAGCGTTGATGTCATTTTCCTGTTTTTTGGGTATTGCGTTCGTTATGTTTTCACATGCAAATTGATTTGGGCGAAAAATTACAGGGACAGTTTAGATTCATTCTAATTGATTTGTATGTTATTTTATGTTGCAAAGAGTCTTTAGAAAATAAAGTATTTTTAGAATTTTAATCTACGTCGTGCCTTCAAACACGGGCAATTACGTGTCATCTCTTTAGTGTTTTTATGGGCTATATCGAGAGAAACTATTGTAGTAGGCTCTGACTCATGGTATGAGAATCTTTTGCCAAATTTCAAGAAAAAATATAGAGGAAAAAATGTTATGGTGATGCGATTTAGTTGGTGTTATGATAATACTTTTTTGTTTGGACTTAGATGTCTCATTTTATACTTTTGAGTATATATACAAAAGCCTTTCTTTTGGACTTTTATATCTTTTTTTCTCTCATTGAATCCCACCAAATGGTTTGCAATACTACCCTTTTTTCACAGAAAATACTGTTCATGGATCATATTGATCTATGGTGAGAGATACTAGAGGCAAATAAATGTTGTCAAACTTCTCATTCCGTTTTATCAATAAAAGAAAAGTGTGTGGAATACCCGAAAATATTACACAAATTTGAGCCCGTTATCGTCAATCAATTAATTGCTCAAACTTGCCAAGAACTAATTTTAAGTTGGGAATGAGTAGTACACTAATGTTTGCCTAAAAAAGAAACTATGACTGGATTGAGTATTAATCTTTTTGCATTAATGATTTGACTCTCATTTCTATTATGGAACTGAGTGTCCACAACAGTTTAAGATTTTTCAATCTAGAAATATTGGATAGAGTACTCAACTATTATATTAGTTGTATTGTGCCTTCAGACATGGCTTATCCCTAGTACTAATATAATACGGAAGACTGTAATGACCCGAAGTCTTGTAATAATTGTAAGGTGATCATAAGTGATCAGTAAAGATTAATTTATGTGATCTAATTAATGTGTTATGTGGTGCAATATATGTGTCATTGAATTGTGAAAGAAAAATATTTTTTCAAAAAAATAACTCAAAAAATACTATTCACGCATAAGGCGTTTTTTATTTTTTTGAAAATTCACATTCACGGATAACGTTTATGCAGGGTTTAAGAGCTTATTTACTATTCAAAAATACTAGAATCCAAAATTGACTAAATACCTAACTAAGCTAGTTGGTATGTAACTAAGAAAAGAAAACCTAGTTACTAAATACATTTAGTTGAAAGTAAACTAGCTAAGCTAACTAAGTTGTGAGAAACCAAACTAGGGAAAGAAAACCTAGTTAAACAAACTAGGTATATTCAACCCAAGTGAAGGTGTGTTTGCCAATCAAAATTAAGATTGGCAAACCAAGTGAAAAGAGCTCCACCAATTAAAATTTTGGGGGAAAACTTTCCATTTACGAAAAGTTTAGAAAATGAAAGAGAAAGGGGGGTGGAAGTAGTTAGGAAATTTCATGATAAAGAAATAGTATGATGACTTTGGTGTCTTAGAAGAAGTAGTTAGGAAATTTCATGATAAATACCAATTGACCATTTTATCCTTGGTTGGTAATGACTAATGACTAAGTTACTCTTGGAGGAAAATTGCTAAGAAGCTTCATTTTTGGAGGCTTAGGACCATTTTACCCTCAATTGGTAGATGGAAGTATAAATTTAGATTGTGTAAGTATTATTACTTACAATATACCAAGAGAGAGGTGGAGAGTTGGCCATTTTTCATTTGGTAGAACTTTCCACTTTTAGAAAGTTTAGAGAGAAATAGTTGGAGAGGAAAGAAAGAAAAGAAAGAAGAAAGCAAGAGAAACCCTAAGGAGCTAGAAAGGAGAAAGAGTTTCAAGCCAAGCATTAAAGTTCTAGCAAGAAGATGAACTAGTTTGAAGGTTAAAAAGTTTACTTAACCTTTGATTTAATTATTTATGTTTATAGTTATGTTGAGTATGATTGTTGTGGGAGAATGTTGTCTTATTGGTAGATCATGGTGGATTCGAAGAGATAAGGAATATTTGTTGGTAAATATATGAATAGATCACATTTTTATGCACGAGAAACTAAGAAATCAAAGATGATTTTAAAACTTAAAAATCCTAGTTTTAAAACTTGTTTTTAAAATGAAAATAACCTTGTTTGGTTGATTATGTTAAAGATCCATGAGTGTTTTTCATAGATCTAAAGTTTTGATAATGTCCTATGTTGAAAAAATGAGTGGAAATGGATCTAGAATGATTTTCGTTGGAAAACCCTAATTGTCGAATTTATACTGAACATATATTTAAGCTTTAAAACGTTTTTCAAAAGTGTAAGATTATATGATTTTGAGTGAATGATGAACATTTGAGCCTAAGAGATGAGTAAATCTAGAAAATTTTGAGTTTTGAAACTTTGAAAGGGTGGCACGGGGCGTGCCATGTTAGGGTAAAACTCGGCACAGGCGGCATCAGACCATTTTTTCTAAAAGTTTGCCGAGAGGGCACGAGGTGCGCCAGTTTAAGATAAAACCTGGAGCGAGCTGAGTCGGGTCAGCTCAGTTGACTGAGTCGGGTCGGATTGGGGTCAGGTCGGGTTTTCAAAAATAAAATTTAATTTTTGGAGATCCTGATTATGATGTTTAGACATTATAAAATGTTCAAAAAGGTAATTTATGTATAAGAAGAAAATGGAATTAAAGTAAACCAATTTTGGTCCAATAGTGACTGCTTAGTAGATCGACTTATTGAATAGGTCGTATGAGGGATAATAAATTAAAGTAAGGATTCTTAATATAAGAGTAAGCTGAGGGTCAAGTTTTGACTAATATTTTATTTTCAATCTTGTATACCATGTAGGTCGTATGAAGGACGCATAAATTAACGTAAATGGTAAAGACGGTACCAGACAAGTTTTTCAGAACTTGTTGTTATGTGTTAAATTGTTGTTATGTGTGAACTAGTTGCTTACTTATGTGCAAGATCTTCATTGCTATGTGAAATTCTTGTGAGCCTGTTCAAAATATGCATCATGTGTAACTATGTGAAAGTAACTGTTGATATTCAGTTAATGAACTAAGTTAATTGTTCTATGTGAGCACTATAACTTGATAAATATGTAGTATGAGAATCATGAATAGTATGTAAAGCATGAGAAATATGAAGCATTCATAAAATGCAAAGTATGAGATATATGATATATGTATAAAATGCAAAGCATGTATAAAATGTGAAGCATGCTATATGTTAACTGTTAAACTTGCTGAGCAACGTAGTTGCTTACCCTTGTTTTAAAATAAATATTTTTAGCGAGTCCCGAGGAAATCCAGAGGTTTTGGTAAAGTCAAAGAATAAGAGAATGATTAATGATTAGAAGCGAACAAAGATTAAGTTTTGTAATAAAAACTATGTCGCTATGATTGATTATTTATATTGATGTACACCTTTTGGGGTAAAGATGTGACGCCCCCAAATTCTGGTCCCTTGAACCACGGGTTCGGTGCTCACGTTACTATTCTACCATGTCATCACATCCATTTATTATGAATAAAATCACTTAATTTACATTAATACATAACTATCCCAGGTTCTACATACCTTTATACATATACATCCGTACCTGACATATTATAAAAAGATAATATTTACATTACAGGACTCTATCACTGTACATCTACGATTTGATGACTTTTCCTTTTTCCTTGTCTGTACCCGACCCCTTGGCCTGCTCAGGTTTAGTTGAAATATCATGTTTAAAAGCAAGAGTGAGCATAAAATAGCTCAGCAAGTACATAAGCAAATGATGACATAATATTTCGGAATGATGAATGAAAATCATTTACAATTAACTGGATCATTTACAATATACTGAATTATTTTTGATAACTAAATCAATATCGATAAGCTGAATCATTTTCAATAACTGAATCAATAACAGTTCAATGAATGAACAAGAAAATATAACATGAACTTTACATACTTAATTAGAAACATGAAACTTGCTTGTTGTACGGTCACAAGACCAAGAACTCATTAGGAACCATACCAATCATCAAGCCTGATACTGCCCCAGGTTCAGTCATAAGACTGCATATCCATTTAGATGTGTACTTTGGGTGATCAGCTCATCATACTTTTATATTGTGCACAACATAAACATCTAGCGATGCAACCACGTCATAAAAGTTACATTTACTTTATTCTTTACTGCCCTTTATCAGGGTTGTTTTGTTACAACATATCATAGAGTCCACACCACAACAATGTAGATTAGGGCACATAACAATCAATAACTGAATTCAACATGAATCATTACATATGTCTAGCCAGAATCAAAATTGGCATCGACCTTTTTCAATAATAGTTCAATGATAAATGAACTTTACAATGGTTACTAAATGCTTAACATGAATGTCTGTTCAAAGAATTACAAATGAGAGTTCAGATAGAACACTTGCCTTTGTCCTCGTCTACCTCAACTGGTAAAATACTATCCCGTTTATAACCTACATGATCATAATATTAGTTCATGCATTAGTTACATACACATGCATACTATAACTTGCTATACAAGCTACTTTTTATCTATACATAACCCAAACACATAACACATCGTTCAATCATACCCTAATACATACCACATTGATCATTTTTGTCAATTTATAGCTTACAATACATGTCTCTATCATTTAATATCAAAACATTTCATTTTGGATTAAAAAAAAAATTTCTTGGTAACAGTACATCTCGCCCCGGCGAGATGTTTAACCCTGAAGATCTCGCTGGCCGCGAAATCTTCTCTGCCACACCTCAAACGAGGTCTTCATAGAGCTATGAACTCGCCTCGACTAGGTCTTCATAGAGCACTGCGCCTCAATGTAGTGCTCAGTTCAAAAACACTGTGCCCTGACGCAGTCCTGGTTTTTTAGAAAAAAAATTCTTTCCAAAATTCATGCTATTTTTGGCACCTTTTTATAAAACTTGATTCCAACACTTCATTTAACACATATAACATGTATATGACTTACATGGGCCTTCAAAACATTTAAAAGTTTTCAAATGAATTTATTTTTTCAAAAAGTTCGTTTTAGGTGTCGGCCAACGTTTTAAAACGTTTAAAATCATCATTAATCGCCATAAGCACCAATTGACTTTCTAAACAACACTAACACATGTATTTACATAAAAACTTATATGTTTAGCCTCATTTAACCTTTAATTAACCAAAATGGCCAAAAAACACCTTTTGGTGGGATTTTTGCCAACTTTCAAACCTTTATACTTGAACACCACTTGATTTATTGAACTCTATACACATATACATGTTAATATACTCATTTAGCAACTTTGTAGGCTTGTGTAGCTTCTACATGCACCTTTCAAAATACTTTACGGATTATGATTTGGTCTATATGCAAATCATAGCCTAATATTGCAATTTTTTCACATAAGTCATGCTTTTCAACCTTCAATGCATCTTGTATGTTATATAACATGAAAACACACATGATTCCTTCATGATCAACCTTCTAGTCTAGGTTTTCATCATATTTAACAACATATAACACATGATCATCCTTGAATCATGCTTTATAGCCTTGAATATGAACATGAATAGTGCACTAGCAAACTAGAGCTTACGTTTTCATGATTTATCAATCATATAGCACATAGATTCACACCAATCATATAATCAACGTATATTTTTCAAAGATACATGCATGACTTCACTTAAACTAATATTTAAACACATAAACACCATGTTTTATGGCTTGAACATTATTATACCTTCTATGTGCTCTTTTCCTTTTAGCTACAAAGCTTGATAATGCTAGATTCTCCATTTTGATGGCTACTTCTTCTTACTTTAATCAATTTTCCAGCAATTCTAGCAAACCCTAGTCATCTTCTCTCTTCTCTCTCTTATGAGCTCTCACTTGCAACTTGGAAAATGAAATGTACTTAGCCAAATCTTGAAAGATATAAACACGTAAGTTGGTTATAATCTCCAACAACTAACCATACACTGATTAGTTTAACTCATGCATGGTTAGGAATAATTAAGTCATCTCACATCGCTAAACAAGGATATAATGGTCATTAAACCATCTTAAGACACATATGTCATTACTTAACTTACCAAGGGTGGCATGGTCATTTCTCCCAAAATCTAGAGAAATTTAATTCCCATAAATCATAACTTGTTCATTTTTGCTTCAATTCAAGTCCTTTTTGATCCAAATTTATTCCATTAGGCTTGAATTTTATTCCTTAATTAAATAATTCATAATTGACTTGTCCCAAAACACTCGTCACATTCTAAAATATTAATTTCCATTGATTAATTATTAATTTACAATATTTTAAATTTGCATATCATTACATTCTTCCCTCCTTATAAGGATTCAGTCCCCATAATCACTATTACAAGGTTACATGAATAGATTTGGATATTTTTTCTTCATTCTTTCCTCTAGCTCTCACGTTGCTTCCTCAGCGTTGTGGTTCCTCCACATTACCTTTATAGAAGGTATTACTTTATTCCTCAAAATTTTCTCTTTCTTGTCGACAATTTGCATAAGAGTTTCTTCATACGTTAAATCTTTCTCAAACTGGATTGGCTCATACTCAATCACATGCTTGTAGTTTGGCTTATACAGCCTTAGTACCGATATGTGAAACACATTGTGGATATGTTCTCACTCCGGAGGTAATGTCACGGCATAGGCTATCTCTCCTATCCTTCTCAATATCTCAAAAGGTCCAATAAATCTTAGACTCAACTTTCCCTTCTTTCAAAATCTTATCTTCTATTTTCATGGAGATACTTTCAAAAACACATGGGACCCTACTTCAAACTCTCTTTTCTGTCGATGTAAGTCTTCATATTTCTTCTGCTTGTCTTGTGCTGCTATGAGCCTTGATCTTATTACTTTAACTGTTTCTACAGTCTGCTGCACTATTTATGGTCCCAATAACTTACGTTCTCCTACCTCATCCCAACAGAGAGGTGTTCTGCACTTCTTTCCATACAATGCCTTATAAGGCGACATACCAATACTTGCATGATAATTGTTGTTATACGCAAACTCAACTAACGGTAAATGGTCGTCCCAATTACCTTTAAAATCCATTACACATGCCCTGAGCATATCTTCTAACATTTGAATCATTCTTTCACTTTGGCCATCTATTTGAGGATGATACGTTGTACTAAACCTTAACTGTGTACCCATACACTCCTGAAAACTCTTCCAAAAATTTGATGTGAATCGCGGATCTCTATCTGAAACAATCAATATCGAAACTTCATGCCTCGACACAATCTCTTTCATATATAGCTTTGCCAATTGATCTAAATTGAACTTGATTTTGATCGGCAAGAAGTGTGTAAACTACGTTAGTTGATCCACTATCACCTATATTACATCATAGCCATTATGTGTAGTTGGGAGTCCCACGAAAAAATCCATTGTGACGTGCTCCCATTTTCATTCCGGAATTTCTAAGGGTTGTAACAGCCCATTAGGCGTTTGATGTTTAGCTTTAACTCTTTGGCACATTAGGCACTTACTTACGCATTTTGCTACATCTTTCTTCATATTGGGCCACCAAAAGTGCTGACGAAGATCTTGATACATCTTCATACTTCCTGGATGAACCAAATACTTTGAATTATGTGCTTCCTGCATAATCTTATAATCTTATCTTTCAACTCGGATACCATCGGCACCCATACTCTTTCCTCAAATCTCAGTAATCCGTTGTCCTCTATCTTGAACTTTGTCTCTTGTCCATCAGCTATGCGGTTTCTAGTTTGATTGCATTCTTGATCTTTCATTTGAGCTTCCTTCACTCTATCCAATAACGTTGGATGAGCTTCAATGGCATATAACTTCTCTTCTGACTTCATAGGATACTTTACTTCTAGTTCTATTATTTCTATTTCTTTAATTAGCTCTCCTTGAGCAATTATCATTTTCAATCTTTTCCGACCCTTCCTACTTAATGCATCGGCCACAACATTTGCTTTCCCTTGATGGTATAAAATCTCGCAATCATAATTCTTGATTAATTCTAACCATCTTCTCTGCCACATATTCAAATCCTTCTGAGTGAAAATATATTTCAGACTCTTGTGATTTGTGTATATCTCACACTCCTCTCTATATAGATAATGTCTCTATATCTTCAAGGCAAATACTACTGCTCTCAATTCCAAATCATGGGTTGGATACCTTTTCTCATAATCTTTCAGTTGTCTTGATGCATACGCTATAACCTTGTTGTGTTGCATCAACACACAACCTAGTCCTTTATGTGAGCGTCACTGTACACTACAAATTCTCCCGTATCGTCAGGAAATGACAACACGGGTGCTTCATTTAACCTCTTCTTGAGTTCTAGAAAACTCTCTTCAAATTTCTCTAACCATACAAACTTCACAGCTTTCCTCGTTAAATTAGTTAGAGGTCTTGACAACTTTGAGAAATCTTTGATAAATCTTATGTAATATCCAGTTAAACCAAAAAAACTCCGCACCTCTATTGGTGTCTTTGGCTGTTCCCAATTTATTACTACTTCAACTTTAGTTGGATCCACTGATATCCTTTCCTGATCAATCACGTGCCCCAGAAAATTGTACCATTTCCAACCAAAATTCACATTTCGAGAATTTTGCATACAACTTTGCTTTTCTCAACTTTTTCAATACTATTCTCAAATGTTCAGCATGATCTTCTTGAATCTTTGAATAAATCAAGATGTCGTCAATGAATACCACCACGAACTTATCCAAATACTGCTTGAATACTCTATTCATAAAATCCATAAATGCAGCTGGTGCATTCGTCAAACCAAATGACATTACTAGGAACTTGTAGTGACCATAATGAGTCATAAACGCTGTCTTAGGTACATCCTCAGGTCTCACCTTCAACTAGTGATAACCGCTCTTCAAATCTATCTTTGGGAAATACTTGGCTCCCCGTAGCTGATCAAATAAATCATCGATCCTTAGTAACGGATACTTATTCTTAATCGTCACTTTGTTCAACTCCCTGTAGTCAATACAAAGTCTTAGCGATCCGTCTTTCTTCTTCACAAATAAAACTGGTGCTCCCCAAGGAGATACACTCAGTTGGATATACTTCTTGTCCAATAACTCTTGTAACTGAACCATCAATTCTTTAAATTCTATTAGAGCCATTCTATACGATACTTTTGAAATTGGTGCCGTTCCTGGTACAAGATCTATAACAAATTCAATCTCCCTATCCGACGGAAGACCCAACAATTCATCTGGAAATAATCTGCATAATCTTTTACGATGGGTATCTGACCCATTTCTAATCCCACTATCTATGTATCAGTCACATAAGCTAAATATCCTATACATCATTTCCTTAACAGCTTTTTGGCATGCAACATCGTCAAACAACAAGATTGTCATGGAGACTTGCTACCATAGAATACTACCTTAGACTTGGTAGGAGTCTGAAGGTTTACACATTTCTTTTGACAGTCAATCACTACCCCATGACTATACAACCAGTCCATTCCCAATATCACATCAAATTCTCCTAACTGAATAGGAATTAAATCAACTAACAGCTTAAGCCCTCTTATCGTCATACAATAATTTCGATGAATATTTTCCATCTGAATCACTTTCTTGTTTGTTACTTCTATATTCAATGCATTATCTAAATTTTCTTGAGATAAATTCAGTCTCTTAGCAAATTCATCAGATATAAAGGAGCAGGTAGCCCCCAAATCAAATAATACATAGGCATTTGTATCATTGATAGAAATGATACCTGACACCACGTCCTTTGATGCCATTGCATCTTGTACTGTGATATTAAATGTGTGGGTTGTTGGTCTCCCTAGCTGTGTAGGTCCCCTAATAGTTAGCTTCCCGCTGGTATTCCCTTTGCTTCCACTTTCGCCTTCGGCTTTCTTCTTTGGACAGTCTTTAATCCGATGCCCCACTTCTCCACAATAGAAACATCCTTTGGCTGCCTTCGATATTTTCCACCTCAATCACTTCCTTGTTTGCTACTTCTATATTCAATGCATTCTCTAACTTTGCTTGAGGTAAATTTAGTCTCTTAGAAAATTCATCAGATATAAAGGAGCAGGCAGCCCCCAAATCAAATAATACATAGGTATTTGTATCATTGATAGAAATGATACCTGACACCACGTCCTTTGATGCCACTGCATCCTGTACTGTCATATTAAATGTGCGGGCTGTCGGTCTCCTTGGCTGTGTAGGTCTACTAATAGTTAGCTTCCCGCTGGTATTCCCTTTGTTTCCCCTTTCGCCTTCAGCTTTCTTCTTTGGACAATCTTTAATCTGATGCCCCACTTCTCCACAATAGAAATATCATTTGGTTGTCGTCGGTATTGGATAGTTTGTTGCAATATGTCTTTCTCGACTGCATCTGAAACATACATTCTTCTACTTCAAACAAACTCCTGAGTGCCCCTTGCCACAGTTAGGACACGGTTCCATTTTCTTCTTTGGTTCCCCTTGCTTTCTTCCCATGGTATTGGTATTACTTTTCCACTTTCACTTGTTGGAGTTACTTCCCCCACTACTACCTTCTCCATTAGGTTCATTGCTTCTCTTTCCACGTCGTTCTTGCTTGTATTTCGTTCAGGTATCACTGTCTCCTTCTACTAAAATGGATTTCTCTAATACTCCAGCAAAAGTCCCAATCTAAAACATTGACACCTTGCCATAAATCCACGGCTTCAATCTACGTTCAAACCGTTTAGCCTTTCTCTGTTCTGTGTCCACCTGGTGTGGAGAAAACCTTGCTAACTTATTGAACTTAACCGCATACTCGACCACAGTCATATTTCCTTGCTTTAACTCTAAAAATTGTACTTCCATCATGTCTTTGGTTACTGGAGGAAAATAAGTCTCGAAGAAAATTTGTTTAAACCTTTCCCATAGTGTAGCTCATGTTCCCAGTCTTCCTTTATTAGCAACCCACCAATAATTGTAACAACCCCGAAATTTGACAAACCTTATTACCTTAAATTTCATATTTATTATACATTATTTCCTTAACATCTAATTTTTGGTTCGTTAATAAATCCTTAATTACCTTATTTAATTCCTTAATTAACTTTACAATCATCAATTATCAAATTGTTCGGTATAGTTTTTTTTCATTGTATTAAAGTATTTGGACATTTAATAACTTAATATCTCGATCCTAGTCCCTGGATCGTAACCTTTACATTTTCTTTCTGTACAAGTATCGTAAAGCTCAACATTCAAAATTTAATATTGTTTATATCCACATAAATATTCTTTGTTCCATAATTCATAATTAGACATATAATAGTCTCTATCGTAACAACTTCCTTGAGTAATCACAATACACAATTTAATTCTACTCGTCCTATCCAAACCAAATTTATATGTATATATATACATCACAACAACGTAAACTTTGCCAATTTACTCACATTGAATTATGATATTGAAAATATAACAGTTATGTTCATAACCTTCTAAGGTAGTCCATCTCTAACACAATTGGATATTCCTGAAATTTATTTCTTTACCTGTAAAAACTTATATTATGCAAGGAATGAGCACAACGACTCAGCAAGTTCAACAGTTTGCACCTTTCATGCTTCATGTAGCGCATAACATAACATGATCTCTGTGTGTCATACATCATGTGTTGTGCTTTTACTAACTCAATATATCTCACATGTCTCATGTCTAATTCATATTAGTAATTACGTAAAGCCAACATTTATCAATTTCACATATAGTCACATCATTGCACCAAGTACACATCGTGGTCAGATTATACACAGATCACGAATCACATAATTTTTATGTGCATTTGAACAAGAATTAACATATCCTAACAGATAAATAATTAACATCAAAGTACTAAAGAACTTGCCTTGACGTCCAATTATTAAATTGGTAGCTCAAAACTCTTTCTCGAACAACCTATGACCATAAGATAATTAATTAATAATTATTTATCCTCTCATGATATTAATTTAATGAATTAATATCATTTATAATGTAATTAACCCTACTCGACGGTTTATTTTAGGGTACCGGGTCAATTATCAAATAATATGGTTAATTATATTAACCTTGTCCCTTAATATATTAATTTAACTAATACAAAACACATTCAATGCAGATAACCCGGCTCGTCGGATAAAATTTAGCGTATTTGGTTGCCCGGATTTTCATTTAACCATTTTCTAAATTTTAAACTTACTAGATTAATATTTAAAGTATTTTTACAAAAATATCAAATTTAATGCCCAAATATCATTTCTATATCTTTAGTATTTTTCTATAATTTTTAAACATTTATTTTAATTAAAAATAATTTTTAAGGGCATTTTCGTAATTTCTGCAACTTCAGGGACACGCTCGGTATTTCCGAAAAACCGCAGGGGCACGGTCGTAATTTGTCGTGGCCAAGGGAAACGCTGGTCATTTTCAAAAAAGCGCAGGGACACGCTAGTAATTAACCAGTCGTGTCAGTCGTCGCGCATTGCGCACGACCTTCACCACCTACGCCAGTCAAACGACGTCGTTTGGGCTGGAGGTGGACAAAATCATAGTTGCACATGGCGCGGCTTCCCTTCTGCCCCCCAATACGCCATCGTTTTGACCTCGGCTTCCGAAACAATTGGCCGCCGCGCAAGGCGCGGGCGGCCCAGATTTTTTTTTTTTCTACATTTTTTTTCTGCCAGCAACCTTTACCATCATTAAATCCAATTTTTTGTTCACAATTTCACAACATAATAACTCCAAACATGATATAATTCATATATATACATCTAAAAATTATATAGAATAATTATTCTATTTATTTACTAATTTTTCACAAAATTAGTTTTTCACCATAATTATAAAAATAAACCAAATAAATTCATTTTTTATAGTTTCCAAAACTTGAATCTTCATCCTTGAAGCTTGTTATTCCTCCTTGACGGCACCAATATTTCTCTCTCTTGGTGGTGGTGCTTCGGATGGCATGGTGGTGGTGGAAGAAGAGAGGAAGTATATTTGTTTGGTTTATTTCTCTTCATTTTTCTTGCTTTTCTCTTCCTTTTTATCCCAAAGGCAACTTAACCAAATTTAAAAAATAAAAACTAGTCCACCGACCTTAGCCGAACCGACTTAAGTTTTCGAATTTGCCACAAAATTCATGCAAAATTAATTATTTTAATACATTACGTATTTATTTCGTGTAATAAATATTTTATATAATGTATATAAAATATTTATTTTAATTTACCAAAATTCATAAAATGATTTATAAATAATATTTATACCTCTTTCAAGTACTTTACTTGACAAATTTTGTATACGCATAATGACATGCATGTAATTATATGAGGTAATTTATACCTCCAAAATTCATAAAATAATACATACAACATATTAAAAATTATTTTTCATACTTTTTCACTTCGTTACCTGGACAACATATTTCATTAACATGTTTATGTTTCTGAAATATTATCCCCATAAAAATCATAAAAAATTCCATTATACATAAACAAAATTTTTAATAAATTAAAACATTCCTTCTTCTCATTTATTTTCTCATTTCTTTACTATTTGACACACTTTAAATATACACCATATAATAACATATTGTAACATTTGTACAATTATATTTCATTTCTTAATTAATGTATTCTCCTTATATGAATTATATAATCATTTTTATATAATTTATATAATTATTATTTCCTTACTATTTACATTAACTTTTCTTATATAAATTATATAATTTATTATTATATAATTTATATAATTACTTTCTCCTTATATAATTTCAATTTTACCCAAAGTACAATTTATAAAAAATTTCTTCCATCCTTATTCAATTTAATCCTCTTATATAAATTATATAATTATTTTTATATAATTTATATAATTATTATTTTCTTCATACTTTACTTTAATTTTCTTATATAAATTATATAATTTATTATTATATAATTTATATAATTACTTTTCTTCTCAATTAATTTCTAAACTTCCTCCATAATTATTGATTAATTCTAAAATCAATAATTACAATTTTACTAACTCCCTCATTAACTTTTCATTTAAATTTGGATTAATTTAATTATTAATCCCTTAATTTTCATAAACAATAAAATTTTATCAATATAATAATTAAACATATACATACATACATACATACATACATACATACATATATATATATATATATATACATACACTTATTTAATTCATAAACCTCACGTTACCTCGTAACATCATTTAAATAATAATTTCTGCACCTCCACAACAATTTTATTGTACCATTACATGTAATTTCTCTTATTCTTAATAAAATATTTTTAAACAATTTATTTACTTTTCAATTATTTTAATTCAACATCAATTATCACTATCTCTGTACAGATTTAATTGATCAATAAAATCTCATCACACACTTTAAATCACATAAAATATATCAATCATAAGTAATTTAAATAACCTTAACAATTTTGTTATTTAAATTCTTATTTAATATTATTAAAGTGATCCCAAAAATTCGGGTCCTCACAATAATTTACTTTTCTTTTCAACATGAACGTAGCAAAAGTAGTTTTTTGTTCTTCTGTCACATTTGCTATGTCAAATACCTTTTCCATCTCAATCATCCAATTCTGGGCCTTTACTGGATTCATCGCTCCTTTGAACTCTGGGAGTCCTATAACTTTAAAGTCTTTGAATGTAGCAATATGAGCTGCTACCGGTTGATCACCCACAGGGTTTACATTTCTATTCTAGAAAGCTTCCATCAACAAGTCTACAAACTGTTGCATGGGATTAACTGGCTCCTCACGAGCATTTACTGACTCCTTTGGTATGGGTTGAACATATGGTCTGCGTTTAGGCGGCATTTCTGTTTAACAATTTTACATAATGATCAATACCTATCATTCATATATCAGATTCTCATGAACTTTAAACACATAGCCATATCGAAACTCATGTAATAGCTGGATTTATATTCATATGCAACCTGATTAGTGCCTAGCACATACATTAGACTTAGCACAGTGCCATAAACTTTCTATCCCTTCAGATTACACAAGTCGGGATTCACATATACCCTTTTACAACATGCTTAGACCTTCCCGCCTTTGAACAAAAGAGGCTACATAACACTTTATATCCCCTTTTATAACAAAACTAGGAATTTATAATACATACACACATAATTATACATACATAACCATGTACATCTATTACATATCTTCTACGGAAGCATTCCACGTCTCATTGCATATTTATACTCTTCATCTATTATAGCGATCATTTTCCATTTACTCAAAGTAATCTTGGTATTGTCGTATTCCACCGGGTAATAATACACCATATCCTGTGCTCTTTCGAATCTTGTGCGAAATGCATAGCTCATGTCGTCCATCCTTACTCCCATGCTATCGATCATATCTTTCTTAGCCCTTACTTCTTCTTCAACCAAATTTATCATCCTTACTGCTTTAGCCCAGGCTTGTTCATACCTAGCTATCTCAGCAGTCGCCTCCCTCAACTTAGCTTCCAAGGCTTCCTTTTTGTTCCTTAGTTCCTGAACTTTCTGTTCTTCTTGTCTCAGTTTATCTCCCAGCTCTATATTCCTACCAACTAGTACTTGGACTACCGTCCCATTCTGCTCAACAGTTGTTTGTCGTTCAGTTGTCTGAGTCTTTAGCTCCAAAATCCTGTCTGTTGAACATTGAATGATTAAATTTGATGATAAGAAATAATGTACAAGGGTTGTGTTAGATAAGATCAAAGCTGTTAGGTTGATCTCCTGATATAAATGTATGGATTTATAAAGTCTTTTGTGTTGTACTAAGACTTAGATTTAAATAGATCAAAACTGTTAGGTTGATCTTTTGTTGTAATCTAATCGTAGAATGGACTCTACGATTTCAGTCAAGAAGACTCTACGATCAACAGACTCTAGGATCAAGACAACCAATCGTAGAATGGACTCTACGATTTTGGCCAAGAAAACTCTACGACCAACAGACTATATTCTAAGCAAGAAGCCGTAGAACGAACTCTACGTTCAACAATATAACAGTAGAGTAAACTCTACGATGACAATAAGAGATGATCCATTACAGAATAATCACAACAGCAAGGATATTCGTAGAGTTGATCATGGAGGGTCGTTAAGCAAAAAGGCAAGAGACATTACGACTTTCAGATCAGAAGCTATTTCGTTCAAGAGTTCAATCTGCATTGATGTAACCAAAAAGCTTTTACAAATCGATCAAAGTCAGAAAAGTCAGGGGACTGACCCAAGCGCACTACGCAACAGAAAGAAGACTTTCGGGGTAATAAAGTCAGAGGACTGTGTTCTATCAGTTCTATAGTCTCTATGAAAGTTGGTAGGAACCTACGACTGACATATCTGTCCCCAAGGAAAAAGAAAACACACTTCCATGGACTAACAGGTCAGATCAAATAAAGTATCATCAGAGCATTAATGAGCTATATTAATATAATATTCAGAAGCTCCCCTTTGTGAGGTAACGGAAAGAAACAAGAGCTCGAGCAGATGTTCCAACGGGAAGAAAAACTGAAGCCCTCACTTTTTAAATACCAATATCGGCAAAAGAAAAAGGTGTGTGAATTACACGAAAAAATTATACGCAAGAAGTTGAAAAGATAAAACTGATAAGAAAGCTTGCATTGCTACTAAGTCCTTCAGAAACTTATGCTAAAAGAAACTTAGTAGCTTATTCAAATCTACACCACTCTAGGAGAGTTCTTTGTGAACTAGAGTATCCAAGTCTGTTAGACTTGTAGAGTTCTTAGTGAACTAGAGTTCCAATACTGCTGGTCTTGAAGGAATCTTAGTGATTCTGAAATTGTAAAAGTATCCTTAGTAATAGGGTTAAATTATATGACATTTTTATTCCTTAATACTTAGTTTTTATATTTATTGTGTGCTTAAATGTATAATTATTTAGCTTATTTTGGTTTTAATAGGTTTTATAAGATTTTAGTTAATTTAGGTAATTTTATAATATTTTTATATCTCTTTTTATTTATGTGTTTTTATTTATTTTTAGTGTTTTAGGTGTTTTATTTATTATTATGTGTTTTTATTATTTTTATTTATTTTATATTTGATTTTGTAGGAAAAATAAGCTTTGGGGGCATTTTTGTAAATTCTGGAAAGCTTTGATGGCATTTTGGTAATTACGCAGCGCGGTGGCATTTTGGTAAATTTCAGAAAAGTTGGGCTTGCGCAATACGCGCGGAAAGATTGGCCGGCAAGTGAAACGACGTCGTTTCATCACAACGTTCGCGCAATGCGCGTGGTAGCAGAACAGTAGCAGGAACCAGAGCAAAATGGCGTCGTTTTGATGCCAGGACCGCGCAATGCGTGCGGGCGGATGACGCGAACGGTTACTGTAGCGAAGGATGCGTTTGTTTGGCACGTTAATTCTCCCAAATCAGATTATTTCGCGAATTTTGCTCCTTTTTGATTCCAAATTGGATTTTAATTCCAACTAGGGTTAGGATAATAATTATTTTTCTTTTTCTTTTATTTTTATTTGTATTTTAAATCCTATTAGGGTTTGAAAAGAGTACTTCCTACTAGGGTTAGGAGGATTTTTGAGCCTATAAATAGAGGGCTTGATACACATTGTAAGAAACAACTTTCATTAGAATAAAAATTCTCTCTTCTATTCTTTAGTGTTCTTTATATTTATGAGTAGTTAATTTATTTTTCTTGGTTTAAGTGATTGAAACCATCAAGATTTATACGCTGTGAGATCTAATTTATTTTTATTGTTCAATTTATATTTTGATTATTGAATATTCTTCTATACTTAATTTTATGATTAATTTGTTTAATTGTTAGGAGTACTACTAGTTTATTATTCATATTAATCTACTGCTATTTTTGAAGCGACTAAGTTTAATAATTGTTTTGCAGATCAAAAGATTATTTTATCTTAGGAAGAATATTCATCTAAATTAAATGCAAACATGTGGCTTGTGTTGTTTAGTTCAACAATCTCTCTAATTCTTTATGCTGCTATTAAAATTAAATCTTTAGCACGTGTCGGGGGTTGTTTAATAGTAAGGGTATTTAGACCACGTGGCTCTACTTATCTAACATTAAGGAGAGAGGAGAAAAATTATTCCACCTGCGAGTAGTTCTTTCTACGGTGAATCTTCAAAATATTAATTGATTTATTCTTGCATCAATGATCAGTTGTAAATTCTTGATGGTGGATATTAACTTAAACCAAGGCTTTTTATTTTTATTTATTTCTTACATAATTATTTTAAATAGTTTTATTTAAATTATTTCTTTAATTACAAAACCCCCCAACTTTTGTTTGCGAAAACATAAAATTAAATTAATCATTCTCTGTGGGATCGACTCTTGCTTACACTACTACATTAATATTTTTCAAAAGTAAGATTTTATTTTTGGGTGCTCGCGACATCACACCACTTAGTGGATTTGCTGCTGGAAGAGCAGAACAGTGGAGTAGGAGTCTTGTGAGCTCTGAACCACTTAAAACCTAGAGTCTTTCTTATTGTGTCTTTTAATTGCTATAGCTGCCATATAATTGCTTGTTGAATTCTTAATTTAACATATCAAGAAAAGGGTAACTATATCGTATTCCGTTGTGTTAAACTCATTGATTAAGAATTAATTATCGTAAGATCTTAAAAGTAAAAGAAACTTTTAAAAGAATCTATTCAACCCCCCCCCCCCCCCTTCTAGATATTTATCGTGTCATTGGGAACTAACAATTGGTATCAGAGCAGGTTCTCACATCTAAAGCCTTACAAGCTTGAGTAGATCAAATGGCACTCAACAAGAACGGATCAAAACTCGGTGGAGGTAACAAACCACCTATGTGTAATAAAGAAAAATTTGCTAACTGGAAAGTTCGTATGCAGGCTTACATGGATGCTATAGATGATGAACTGTTCGAGACAGTGCTAAATGGGCCGATCATACCAATGAAGCTTGCATTATCAACTGAAGATCCAAGCAAGCTAGTAGCAAAGAAAAAAGACGAATGGACAGACAATGAAAAGAAGGATGTTCAAAGAGACAAAAGGGCTAAGAACATCTTATTTCAATCTCTGGATGATGATCTATTTGAGAACGTTGTCAACTGCAAAACAGCTCAAGAAGTCTGGCAAACTCTATTGATCATGCATGAAGGAACAGAAGAAGTCAGAGAAAATAAGCAATCACTGCTTGTTCAGCAGTATGAAATGTTCACCCACATCTCAGGTGAAAACATTACAACCACCTATGAGAGATTTAACTTGCAACTAAACTCTCTCAGATCTTATGGAAAAATCTATCCAAACAGAGATCTTATCATTAAATTCATGAGATCTTTGCCAAGCAAATGGGATGCCAAAACCACAGCCATCCGGGAGTCAAAGAATCTGCACGAGATGACTGTACAACAGTTATATGAAAATCTTCTCACCTATGAGCTGGAGCTAAATCAAAGAGCAGAGAATCTATCTGGGGAAAGAAAGAAGGAGAAAAACATTGCTCTTAAAGCCTCAACCTCAACTCACAGAAGAAATCACAAGGATAATTCTGACTCTGACAAGGATGAATCAAATGATGATGAAGGAGTTGCCATGCTAGTCAGACATTTTAAAAGATTCATCAACAGGAACAGACCTCAGAAGTTCAGAAGCAACAACAATAAAGAACAACCAAATGACCTTTGCTATAATTGCAAAAAGCTAGGTCACTTCATTGCTATATGTCCAAAACCCTTAAGAAAAGAGCTGAGAAGGGACAAAACAAAAGCAAATCCAAAAAGAGAATTCAAGAGCTTCCACAAACAAAAGAAGAAAGACAAAAGCTTCATAGCTGAAGGCTCCTAGAGTGACTCAGAAGAAGAACTAAATTCTGAGTCAAGTGACGATGAAGAGCCACAGAAGGCCAACCTGTGCTTAATGGTAAATGAAGAAGGAAGCAGCAAAAAGGAATTCAACATAGATGAGGTATTTGATTTCTACTCTCCTGAATTAAGCATTGATGATCTTAGAGAAGGCATGCATGACTTAATGGTAGAATTACACAAATACATAAAAATGTTTAGAAGGTTATCTAAAGATTACTCTCCTCTGAAAGAGGATAAAGAAAAAATAAGCATAGAATTAGAAGCCTCATTTCAAGCTGCAAAACTTTACTCTAATCTTGAGACTGAGAATGAAAGACTAAAAGAGATAAATGATTTAAGCACTCATAAAGAGTCTTCATTAGCCTCCAAGATTCAGGAACTAGAAAAAATAATTTTTATGTGGAACAAGTCTAGTTCGTCTATGGACACCCTGATCTCAAGTCAAAGAGATGTGACTAATAGATCAGGATTGGGATTTAAGAATTCATCCTCAAAGCCCAATATGGAAAAGTCTATGGAAATAAATGAAGGCAAATCCTTTAATCTTAATAAAGGAATTGTGTTCATCAAATCCTCATATTCTATATCTCCCAGCAGTTCACATTCTGCTAAACCTGCTATCATTTTAGACAATAAAACTCGCACGTGTTTGGGGTTCAGAAAATTGAAAAACAAGTCAAGCAAAACTCACTCTACGAATCATGAGAATCGTAAAGTAGTATGGAAGCAGAATGTAGATCAGCAAAATCAAAAGACTATGAGAAATCATAATCCATACAAGTCCTGGACAAATAAGAATTCACAAATGCACACATATCATCGTCAATATCATATCAATCATAGGCACCATCAAAAAAATGATAAATATTTGGCAAGATATCATAGACTGCAAGGATCTAAAATCAAACAGATTTGGGTCCCAAAAGGTACTAACAAAGTAGGACCCAAACAAATATGGGTACCAAAATGAAGATTGATTTGTTATGCAGGTAAAGAGATCCATCTGGTATCTTGACAGTTGATGCTCAAGGCATATGACAGGAGACAAGGCTCTTCTATCAGTGTTTAAGGAAAAAGATGGACCTGCTGTCATTTTTTGGAGACAACAACTCTGGGAAAACCAGAGGTTATGGCTCAACTGGAAATGGTGCAATATCTTTCAGTAAAGTGGCGTATGTTGAGGGACTAAAGCACAACTTGCTAAGTATCAGTCAACTCTGTAACAAAGGACATCGAGTCACCTTCCTCAACAACCAATGCCAAGTTAGAGATTTGAAGACTAACCCTCTAAAGCTAGAAGGAGTTCAAGAAGGAAATGTCTATGTGGTCAATCTTGCTCAATTAAGTTCAGAACAAACTGTCTGTTTTCTTGCTAAAGCCTCTGAAGATATGTGCTGGCTCTGGCACAGGAGGTTATCTCATCTTAACTTCAAAAGTATTTCAAAGCTTGACTCTAAAGATCTAGTAAAAGGATTGCCAAAGTTAAATTTCATCAAAGAAAAACCCTGCAAAGCTTGTCAGTTTGGAAAGCAAACAAAGACGTCATTCCAGAGCAAGTCAGTAAACTCAAATGATAGGGCTCTTCAATTACTTCACATGGATTTATTCGGACCTGTCTCAACGACTAGCCTCGGAGGAAAGAGATACTCTCTAGTGGTAGTAGATGACTACACTAGATATACATGGGTATCTTTTCTAAGCTCTAAAGATGAAACCATTACACATTTTATCAAGCTCTTCAGACTAATCATGAATGAAAAAGGCGAAAAGATCAAGGCCATCAGAAGTGATCATGGAAGAGAGTTTGATTTCTCATATATGGACCTGTTCTGCGAAGAAAATGGAATCACTCACAACTTCTCAGCCCCAAGGACGCCTCAACAAAATGGAGTAGCAGAAAGGAAGAATGGGACTCTTATTGAAGTAGAAAGAACCCTTTTAGCAGCAGCCTATCTTCCTGAATATTTCTGGGCTGAAGCCATCAGTACTGGATGTTACACTCAAAACAAGTCACTCATACACTCAACATTGAAGAAGACTCCGTACGAATTATGGAAAGGAAGAAAGCCAAACATAAGTTATTTTCATGCGTTTGGTAGCCTATGTTATGTACTCAACAATGGCAAGAAGCATCTAACTAAATTCCAGCCAAAATTGGATGAAGGAATCTTCCTTGGATATGCAACAGATAGCAGAGCATTCAGGGTGTTCAACAAGGAATCCTTAACTGTTGAAACCTCCATCCATGTCACATTCGATGAATCAGATCCTGAAAAGAAAAGATCAACATTCAACGAGTCATCAGACACAAGCTCAACGATCGAAGAACTCAAAATCATAGAGTTTGACTCTACGACTGTAGAACCAGCAACAGAAATCATTGAACAAGTAGAGAAAATCGTAGAGCACACCACACCAGACATTGAAACTCTATGATCAGAACAAGAAGCTGATTTAGAGGAACTCAGACAAGAAGGAACCAGAACAGACGTTCCTAGCAGAATAAAATGGACCAAAGATCACACTCAAGATCTAATTATTGGAGATCCAAACACTGGAATAAAGACAAGAGCTGCAACTTCGAATGAATGCTTTTATCTAAGTTTTCTCTCTCAAGAGGAACCCAAGAAGATCGAAGAAGCCTTAGGAGATTCAAGTTGGATAGATGTCATGCAAGATGAGCTAAATCAATTTGAAAGGAGCAAGGTTTGGAGATTAGTTGCCAGGCCTCGTCATAAACCAGTCATTGGCACCAAATGGGTTTTCAGAAACAAGATGGATGAAAATGGTGTGATAATGAGAAACAAAGCAAGACTGGTGGCCAAAGGTTACTCTCAAGAAAAAGGAATTGACTACGATGAAACGTATGCTCCAGTTGCCAGGTTGGAAGCCATAAGGATCTTCCTTGCCCATGCTGCACACATGAAGTTCAAAGTCTTCCAAATGGATGTCAAGAGTGCTTTTCTAAATGGAGAACTTCAAGAAGAAGTCTACGTGGAACAACCTCCAGGTTTTATCAATCTAACATTTTCAAATTATGTTTATAAATTAGATAAAGCACTATATGGTCTAAAACATGCACCCAGAGCATGGTATGAAACCTTAACTAACTTTCTCATTGAAAAAGGATTCACTAGAGGAAGAGTAGATACTACCTTATTTTTGAGAAAACATAAGGATAAAACACTGCTAGTTCAAATTTATGTAGATGATATCATATTTGGTTCTTTTGATGAAAAATTATGTGAAAGATTTGCCAAGCTTATGCAGAGCAAGTTTGAAATGAGCATGATGGGAGAACTCAACTTCTTCCTTGGACTACAAGTAAAGCAGACTGATGAAGGCATATTCATTAATCAAGCCAAATACATCAAAGACTTATTAAAGAAGTATGGCATGAAATCTGCAACTATCATGAAAACTCCTATTCCACCTGCCACCAAGCTCGACAAAGATGAAAAATGGTAAATCCACTGAAATCACTCAGTACAGAGGTATGATAGGCTCACTATTATATTTTACCGCTAGCCGACCAGATATAATGTTTGCTACATGTATATGTACTAGATTTCAGGCTAACCCCAAAGAGTCTCATCTATTAGCTGTGAAAAGAATTTTCAAATAGCTTAAAGGAACTCCAAATTTAGGATTATGGTATCCCAAGGAGTCCTCCTTTGATCTAATGAGATACTTAGATGTTGACTATGCAAGATGCAAAATAGACAGAAAGAGCACAAGTGGAACTTGCCAGATGCTTGGCAGCAGACTTGTCTCTTGGTTTAGTAAGAAGCAGAACTCAGTATCCACATCAACTGCAGAAGCTGAATATATAGCCGTAGGCAGTTGTTGTGCACAAATCCTATGGATGAAGACTCAGCTTGCAAACTATGGGTTTGAGCTTAATTCTATTCCTATATATTGTGATAATACAAGTGCAATTGCTATAACTCATAATCCTGTTATGCATTCAAGAACTAAGCACATAGATATAAGGTATCATTTCATTAGGGATCATGTACAAAATGGCAATATATCACTTCACTACATCCCAACTGAAGATCAACTAGCAGATTTAATAAACTTATAAGTGAGTTAGGAATGTTAAATCTAGACCCTTAATATATATCATGATTTTTTTTGGGAAGATACTAACTCTGCAGGAAGAAAAGTGTGCAAGGAAAATAAGTAAAAGACAAATTCGTGGAATGCACTCAACGATCGTCAAGCTAAGGATAGCAGAGTACTCTTAAGATCGTAGAGATCACTCAACGATCAACAAACCAAGGATCGTAGAGCACACTACAAACCGTAGAGCTTACTTAATGGTTGGCAAGCCAAGGATCGCAGAGTATTCCTTAATCGTAAAGCTAACTCAACGAACATCAACAAAAGAATCAAAATGTCAAGAAGGATCGTAAAGCTTTGGGGGCAAAATGGTCATCAACCAACTGAAATGCTCCTATCAGAACTTGACACGCATCTCAGCAAACATAGAGGGAAGTTTTTAAATACTTTGAAACTGCACATCGTTTATTTCTTCAAATAAAAATGTATCATTCCTCTATCTCTCTATCTGAGGGAAGAAGAACTGAGAAAAGCGGAAGAAGAACTGAGAAAAGCAGAAGAAGAAAGGAGAGTACTCTTCAGGCAGAGGGAAGAAGAAAAAAGAAGACCTCCTAGTAGAAGGAGATAAGTTTTTTTTCTCAATTGTATTAACTGACTAAACATCAATAAAATTCATAATTTTCACTAGAAAATACAGCTGCTCACTGTATGATTAGGCATTCAATTATTCATATGCATTTTGCCTATTTAATGTTTTCAAATCACTATCTGCTATTTATGTTGTCATCATCAAATAGGGGGAGATTGTTGAACATTGAATGATTAAATTTGATGAAAAGAAATAATGTACAAAGGCTGTGTTAGATAAGATCAAAGCTGTTAGGTTGATCTCCTAATATAAATGTATGGATTTATAAAGTCTTTTGTGTTGTACTAAGACTTAGATTTAAATAGATCAAAACTGTCAGGTTGATCTTTTGTTGTAATCTAATCGTAGAATGGACTCTACGATTTGAGTCAAGAAGACTCTACAATTCACAGACTCTACGATCAAGACAACCAATCGTAGAATGGACTCTATGATTTTGGCCAAGAAAACTCTATGACCAACAGACTATATTCTAAGCAAGAAGCCGTAGAACGAACTCTACGTTCAACAGTATAACAGTAGAGTAAACTCTACGATGACAATAAGAGATGATCCATTACAGAACAATCACAACAACAAGGATATTCGTAGAGTTGATCATGGAGGGTCGTTGAGCAAAAAGGCAAGAGACATCACGACTTTCAGATCAGAAGCTATTTCGTTCAAGAGTTCAATCTGCATTGATGTAACCGAAAAGCTTTTGCAAATCGATCAAAGTCAAAAAAGTCAGGGAACTGACCCAAGCGCACTACGCAACAAAAAGAAGACTTTCGGGGTAGTAAAGTCAGAGGACTGTGTCCTATCAGTTCTATAGTATGGAAGGACCAAACGACTCTATGAAAGTTGGTAGGAACCTACAACTGACATATCTGTCCCCAAGGAAAAAGAAAACACCCTTCCATGGACTAACAGGTCAAATCAAATAAAGTCTCATCAGAGCATTAATGAGCTATATTAATATAATATTTAGAAGCTCCCCTTTGTGAGGTAACGGAAAGAAACAAGAGCTCGAGCAGATGTTCCAACGGGAAGAAAAACTGAAGCCCTCACTTTTTAAATACCAAGATCAGCAAAAGAAAAAGGTGTGTGAATTACACGAAAATAATTATACGCAAGAAGTTGAAAAGATCAAACTGATAAGAAAGCTTGCATTGCTACTAAGTCCTTCAGAAACTTATGCTAAAAGCAACTTAGTAGCTTATTCAAATCTACACCACTCCAGGAGAGTTCTTTGTGAACTAGAGTATCCAAGTCTGTTAGACTTGTAGAGTTCTTAGTGAACTAGAGTTCCAAGACTGCTGGTCTTGAAGGAATCTTAGTGATTCTGAAATTGTAAAAGTATCCTTAGTGGATTTGCTGCTGGAAGAGCAGAACAGTGAAGTAGGAGTCTTGTGAGCTCTGAACCACTTAAAACCTAGAGTCTTTCTTATTGTGTCTTTTAATTGCTATATCTGCCATATAATTGCTTGTTGAATTCTTAGTTTAACATATCAAGAAAAGGGTAACTAAATCGTATTCCGTTGTGTTAAACTTATTGATTAAGAATTAATTATCGTAAGATCTTTAAAGTAAAAGAAATTTTTAAAAGAATCTATTCAACCCCCCCTTCTAGATATCTATCGTGTTATTGGGAACTAACATTGTCCACAAATTCGTTATTCTGTTGTATTAAGCCATTCACCCATTCTTGGTCTGCCTCTCTTTGCTCGAATGATGCATTATCCTGTAATGCCCCATCCGAGTATCCCTCTAACTCATCTGAATCTTCCTCTGGTCCACTGTCCTCAGCTGGTGCTATTGTCATAACTGGTACAGTAGTTATCACATCTACCTGAATGTCTCTACATTCTTTCTCATTTGCCCGCCTGAATTCTCCAATCTCTGACATACTATAAAATCACAAGAACAGTTATTTCAGTTCAATGCAACTTTCCTTACCTTTGTAGCACAAAATACGTAACACGTAGCACATAACATATATTATAAATATTTTCACTTTAACAACTTCCACCATTTTCCTCTTAGAACTCTAAACAAGTTTCACTCTATTCCTTAAGGTCATATTCCTAAGGTTTTCCTACCTAAGGTTTATAATCTATCAGTTCTGATACCAACTTGCGACGCCCTCAAATCCGGGTCTCTTGAACCACGGGTTCGGTCCTCACATTACTATTCTACCCTATCATCACATCCATTCATTCTGAATAAAATCACTTAATTTACATTCATACATAACTATCCCAGGTTCTATATATCTTTATACATACACATCCATACCTGATATATTACAAAAAGATAATATTTACATTGCAGGACTCTATCACTGTACATTTACTGTTTGATGACTTTTTCTTTTTCCTTGTCTGTACCCGACCCCTCGGCCTGCTCAGGTTTAGCTGAAATATCATGTTTAAAAGAAAGAGTTAGCATAAAATAGCTCAGCAAGTACATAAACAAATAATGACATGATATTTCGGAATGATGAATGAAAATCATTTATAATGAAACTGGATTATTTACAATTAACTGAATCATTTATGATATACTGAATTATTTCCAATAACTGAATCAATATCGATAAGCTGAATCATTTTCAATAACAGTTCAACGAATGAACAAGAAAATATAATATGAACTTTATATAATTAACTGATAACATGAAACTTGTTTGCTGTACGGTCACAAGACCAAGAACTCGTTAGGAACAATATTAATCATCAAGACTGATACTGCCCTGAGTTCAATCATAAGACTGCATATCCATTTAGATGTGTATTTTGGGTCATCAGCCTATCGTACTTTTATATTGTGCATAACATAAAAATCTAGCGACGCAACCATGCCATAAAAGTTACACTTACTTTATTTTTTACTCCCCTTTATTAGGGTTGTTCTGTTATAGCATATCATAGAGTCTGCACCACAACAATGTGGATTGGGGCGCATAACAATAAATAACTGAATTCAATATGAATCATTACATATGTCTAGCCAGAATCAAAATTGGCATTGACCATTTTTAATAATAGTTCAATGATGAATGAACTTTACAATGGTTACTGAATACATAACATGAATATCTGTTCAAAGGGCTACAAATGAGAGTTCAGATAGAACACTTGCATTTGTCCCTGTCTACCTCAATTGGTAAAATACTATCCCGTTTATAACCTACATGACCATTATAGTGGTCCATGCATTAGTTACATACATATACATACTATAACTTGCTATATAAGCTACTCTTTATCTTTACATAACCCTAACGCATAACACATCGTTCAATCATATCTTAATACCTACCACATTGATCATTATGGCTTACAATACATATCTCTATCATTTAATATCAAAACATTTTATTTTGGTTTTAAAATTTAATTTTTTTCCTGGTAACAGTACATCTCGCGCTCGGCGAGATGTTTAACCTTGAAGATCTCGTTGGCCGCGAGATCTTCGCGGCCACACTTGCCATGGCAAGCTTTGAACTCGCCCTGACGAGGTCTTCACAGAGCACTGCACCCCGGTGCAATGTTCAGTTCAAAACACTACACCCCAGCGCAGTCTTGGTTTTTTAGAAAAAAATTTCCTTCCAAAATCCATGCTATTTTTTGCCCCTTTTTATAAAACTTGATTCCAACACATCATTTAACACATATAACATGTATATAAATTGCATGGGCCTTCAAAACATTTAAAAGTTTTCAAATGAATTCATTTTTCCAAAAAGTTCGTTTTAGATGCCGGCGAACGTTTTAAAATATTTAAAATCCTCATTAATTGCCATAAGCACCAAATGACTTTCAAAACGACACTAACACATGTATTTACTTAAAACTTAGATGTTTGGCCTCATTTAACCTTTAATTAACCAAAATGGCCAAAAATACCTTTTGGTGGGATTTTTGCCAACTTTCAAAACTTTATACTTGAACACCACTTGATTCATTGAACTCTATACACATATACATGTTAATATGCTCATTTAACAACTTTTTAGGCATGTGTAACTTCTACATGCACCTTCCAAAACACTTTATAGATTATGATTTGGTCTATATGCAAATTATAGCCTAATATTATAATTTTTCCATATAAGTCATGCTTTTCAACCTTTAATGCATCTTGCATGCTATCTAACATGAAAACACACATGATTCCTTCATGATCAACCTTCTAGTCTAGGTTTTCATCATATTTAACAACATATAACACATGATCATCCTTGAATTATGCTTTATAGCCTTGAATATGAACATGAATAGTGCACCACTTTTGTTCTAGCAAACTAAGGCTTATGATATATCAATCATATAACACATAGATTCACACCAATCACATAATCAACACATATTTTCCAAAGATACATGCATGGCTTCACTTAAACTAACATTTAAACACATAAACACCATGTTTTATGGCTTGAACATCATTATACCTTCTATGTGCTCTTTTCCTTTTAGCTACAAAGCTTGATAGTGCTAGATTCTCCACTTTGATGGCTACTTCTTCTTCCTTTGATCACTTTTTCAGCAATTCTAGCAAACCCTAGTCTTCTTCTCTCTTATATCTCTTATGAGCTCTCACTTGCAACTTGAAAAATGAAATGAACTTAGCCAAATCTTGAAAGATATAAGCGTGTAAGTTGGTTATAATCTCCAACAACTAACCATACATTGATTAGTTTAACTCATGCATGGTTAGAGATAATTAAGTCATCGTACATTGCTAAACAAGGATATAATGGTCATTAAACCATCTTAGGACACGTCATTACTTAACTTACCAAGGGTGGCATAGTCATTTCTTCCAAAATCTAGAGAAATTTAATTCCCATAAATCATAACTTGTTCATTTTTGCTCCAATTCAAGTCCTTTTTGATCCAAATTTGTTCCATTAGGTTTGAATTTTATTCCTTAATTAAATAATCCATAATTAACTTGTCCCAAAACACTCATCACATTCTAAAATATTAATTTTTATTAATTAATTATTAATTTATAATATTTCATATTTGCATATCATTACAAAAGATGCTTAGTAGTAAATAAAGATTTGAAAAGTTGAAATGTTAGTAATCATTTAACCATGCTAGATGTTTGGTAGTACAAGTCTAGGTTGGTTAGATGAAGAATAATGTATAGGTTGAAGTTATTGTTAGATTGTGAGTTTATGAATACTCATAAGTGATGTATTATATCAAATCATAATGTATATGATTTTGTGATGTAATAGAGATATAAAGATTGCGATTCTGGAATGAAAGAACGAAAGAACAATGTAAAGTTATAATTTAATGTGTTTTATTAACTATGTTGATGATAAATGATGTAAATATTAATAATGATGTTGTACATTAATGCACGATGCCAACTATAGCAAGTACAAAGATTCTTGGGGCGTGAGAGGATGAGAGAATTAAAATATTTCAGTGTCCGCTACTAATAGTAGTGGATGTAAACCATTTGCTACTAATAGTAGCAAATGTAACCCACTAATAGTAGCGAATGTAACCCACAATCGACCGCTACTAGTAATAACGACAACATATTTTAATTCTTTAATCTCGGTCATTAATTCCTATACAGGATGATATGGATGTTATTTACCCAATCTTGTTCTATAACAAATACTTACTATCATATAAGTATGTTTGGTTGCTGGTGATTGTTGTATTATGATAGAATGACAAAATTATTAAATATATCTATTTTAATTAAAAAATAAATCTCATACTATCACTTTTGAAATAAAATAAAAATTAAGAGAATTCAATAAATTTCCATACTATCAAAATAATATATCCATTAAAATATTACATTCTTTTAATCTAAGGTTATGTTTGTTTGTAAAATGTATACTTGGGATTGAACTGTTTGTATTAATTTAAAGTTATTTCCGACTTTTTTATTCTATGATGATGGATTATTAGTCTCTTAAATAGTCCTTGGATTATTTTTTTATCATTCTCAAGACTATTTATGAGGGATTATATAATCCCATGATGAATTTGGAATTATATAATCCCTCATAAATAGCCTTGGAAATGATAAAAAAAAATAATCTAAGGACTATTTAAGGGATTATTAATCCCTCATGATGGGATAAAAAAGTCGAAAATAACTTTAAATTAATAAAAATAGTCCAATCCAAATCCCAATCCCAATCCCAAGTATACATTTTGTAAACAAACATAGCCTAAATGTCCAAGTAAAAAGGGTATCTTTAAAGATTAAACCGCCAAATGAGGGAGAGCGGTATTGAGGGAGTGAGCCGGTAAGTGAGGGATAACGCAATATCCGTCATTAGCAATATAACCGTAGCCTATATTTTACCATTTTTCCTCCTGTCGTGCTTCAACCTTTCCCGGACACCAAGTAAAATTCACGAGTTTCAAATGGGGAAGAAATTCAAAACCCTAGCAATCCAATCTCTGGCAAAATAATTTTACACTACATTCACCTTTCTATATCCCTTTCCGGTGTATATTACGATGCCGGAAACGAATATCTTATTCAAAGAATCTTTCTCGAACGAACTGTCTCAAAATCCAGTATCACTAGATTCCAACCATATTTCCTTCTCCGGCGGATTATTCCTGGATATCACCATTCCTTCTTCAATTATTGATTTCTTATCTGTCAGAAGTTCTTCTTTTCCTGTTTCCAGTAAATTCCTACACTGTTCTACTTCTCGTCCTCGTCGGAGGAGGGGTTCGTCGACTCTGGATGGCGGTGAATTTCTGTCAGTCAGCCTGTCAATCAAGGGAACCGACGGAAGTGCCAGCAAGTCGACGGATATTTTGGTGACAAGTGGAGGCAAGGAGGCCTCGGAGGCTATTAGTGGCGGTGCTGCGGTGGTTGCCGATTGCAAGAAGCAGAAGGTAATATTCAGGGGACGCCGTGCTATGAATACGACAAAGCATTTGTGGGCTGGAGCTGTGGCTGCCATGGTTTCAAGGTTTGTTCGTTTCTGTATAAAATTCGTACTTTTATTAGCTTTAGATGTTTCAGCTCCGGACACAGTGTTTTAATATGTGTTGAGAAAACAAACTAACAAAGGACATAGCATTTGATAGGTTCGGAACTTTGAATAAAAATTCTCATCTCCCTATGTAATTATCATGATTTTATTCAAGTGTTTTTGTGTTGGCAAGATTTTATAAAAACTTGACTCTTTGGCAATTAGGATTCTTTTTTAGGCTGTAAACATACCGAAATTAGGACGAATTTTATATATAGTATATTTCCATTGTTTATTATTGTTAGTTATGACGTGGGAGTGATGGAAATGCAGCTAAAGTGGTTATTTTTTTGTCATTGCTCTCTGCCTTTATCTATGACTACCTCACTGCCTGGACGAGAGTCCCAATTTTCTTCTTGTTCTTACAAAATTATAGTATCTTTTCTTATGTTAGGCTAAAAAGTGATGATGGATTTTCCTTCAACAAAAAGTGGTAAATCTAGATTGCATTTTTGTTATTTAAATTAAAATTAAGAGGTTAAATGAGAAATTGATCTTACCTTAAAATGCATGTTTAAGAAAAAATTAATGCGGTGGGAAAACTATTTTATAGCTTATTTGAGGTCTTCTAAACACTAGTTCCCTTTGATTTTGGCAACCATTTGAAAATATCTTGTGCATTTCTTGTCCTTAGTTAAAACTGTAAAAGAAAAAGTAAAACAATTACTGCAGTTTACTCTCTTTTCATGCTATAAGTTGAATGTTTCGAGAATGTGGCAATGTCACCTGAATATATCCTCTCTTTTCTTTTTATTTATTAATTTAATTTTTATGCCTGATGTTTATTAGATAAAGCGCCGTAATATTCTGGTTAAGGTGCTCCCAATTGTCTGTTGCAAATGCATTTGCTTTTGGTTACAATTGTCTATTCATCACATGTACTGTTACAGGTTATAGATAGTCCATACCTTTTTCCTCAAAGAGAAAAATTCAACCTTCACATCCACACTGTACTTTTTCTGTTACTGGTGGTTACTAGGTTACTTTTGTATTAACATTTTCTAGTGTCTTATCCTTTTCTTCTAGTAATTGCTAACTGTAGTGGTTATTTCAATTTGTTGTTATAGGCAATGTTTTTTAGTGCTATTAATGCAGCTAAACATCATTTTAATTTCTCATCTATTACTCTGGTACTACATGTGTCCAGAAAAGAGAGTACAGTAACATGCCTTTTAAGGGGGGAAAAAGGAATGGTGGAAAAAGAAAAGTTACTAATTAACTGTCCGTCTGTTGATGCTATATATATGTATTGTTTCAAGAATGTGGCACTGTAACCTGTATATGTTTCTCTCTAATATCTCAATGTCAACTACATATGTTTGGACTCGCCCCTTTTTGGTGCTTTTAATGGATGTTTAACCTATCAATGATTTTTTTTTTTACAATGTGGGAATCTTTTGGTTAAGGTGCTCCTAGTTTATAATAACATATGTATCTGCTTTTGGTTACATACTGCTATGGTACATAGATTGCTTCCTAAATGTGTGCGCCCCTAGGTTGTGTTTTAAAAATCTTTAGGCGGACCTCTAGGGGCTAGTGCCTAGGCCGCATAGGCGGTGCCTAGGAGTTTTCTTAGACGGACTATTCATTTTCTTAGGTGGTCTCATTTATTTATTTTCTGTTATACATATTTGGTATATTAATCAAAGCATATAGTAAAAATTAACCCCCAAAAAAACTTTTAAGACTTAATCATTTCAAATATTGTAGAGTTTCAAAGTAGAGGTTTGGTTCTGGCTAGACGAGGCCTAGACACCCAGCCAAATCGAGGTGGTAGAGGATTGCCTAGTGCTTAGACGAGGATTAATCGGATCTAGGTGGGGATGTTTACAACACTGCGCCTAGGCCCCTACAATGTTATTTCTAGCACTAGTGGTTATGTCAATTTACTATAGTTACTCTATGATTTTTTTCCAAAAAAATAATTTTAGAAAACCAGTAGATTGTTACATTAAATCAGATTGAATCTAGAATTTAAAATAATATTTATATTTTAATTATTGAAACTGACTTTTTTCAAATAAAACAATTCATCAATCTATAAATTGCTGTTGACTTTATAAAGTAATAACCTGTGATGACTGATGTGTTGAGTAGTAAATGTAGTCGTGAGATGCTGTTTTATAAGATGGTGGTTTTTCTTCACTTGTGAGTCAATTACTTGAAAGCTGGAACATAATTATTTCATAAAAGGAAATCTGTAGCCAGTGGCTTTTCATGTTTGTATAAACTTCTCGAGTTTCTATAATTTATTTCTTATTGCACTGGAAGCTGTTTTTAATTGTTTTTCTTCTTAACCTTGGTCTTTGTTATAACATTCTATTGCAAGTTGAATATTATTGGCCATGACCATCATTAAAGAGTGCATGTTTCATGAGCTCATGGAAAGTAATGTCAAGAAGCTTCTTAGAAGGCTTTTCTTTCCTTCTGGCTTCCATAACATATCAAGTAGCTTCCTTTATTTTCTTAAAAGGGCTTCAAGACCAAGAAGGTTTCTGAAGTCCCTACTGATCTCATAGGTCTCCAAGTGCCTCGTATTGGGTATCCTAGCACTATTTAAACGAACAAATTCAACAATTACACCTACTTGATATATATATATATATGTGTGTGTGTGTGTGTGTGTGTGGGGAATGACCTGCTGCTAACATTAGCTGTGGTCACTCTTCTAGCTAGTGCACCTCCCACAGTCCGTAGCTAGGTCACTCTTTTTTTTTTACAATGTGGGAATCTTTTGGTTAAGGTGCTCCTAGTTTACAATAACATATGTATCTGCTTTTGGTTACATACTGCTATGGTACATAGATTGCTTCCTAAATGTGTGCGTCCCTAGGTGGTGTTTTAAAATTCTTTAGGTGTACCTCTAGGGCGTGCCTAGGCCGCATAGGCGGTGCCTAGGAGTTTTCTTAGACGGACTATTCATTTTCTTAGGTGGTCTCATTTATTTATTTTCTGTTATACATATTTGATATATTAATCAAAGCATATAGTAAAAATTAACCCCCAAAAAAACTTTTAAGGCTTAATCATTTCAAATATTGTAGAGTTTCAAAGTAGAGGTTTGGTTCTGGTTGGACGAGGCCTAGGCACCCAGCCAAATCGAGGCGGTAGAGGATCGCCTAGTGCTTAGGCGAGGATTAATCGGATCTAGGTGGGGATGTTTACAACACTGCGCCTAGGCCCCTACACTGTTATTTCTAGCACTAGTGGTTAAGTCAATTTACTATAGTTACTCTATGATTTTTTTCCAAAAAAATAATTTTAGAAAGCCAGTAGATTGTGACATTAAATCAGATTGAATCTAGAATTTAAAATAATATTTATATTTTAATTATTGAAACTGAATTTTTTCAAATAAAAAAATTCTTCAATCTATAAATTGCTGTTGACTTTATAAAGTAATAACCTGTGATGACTGATGTGTTGAGTAGTAAATGTAGTCGTGAGATGCTGTTTTATAAGATGGTGGTTTTTCTTCACTTGCGAGTCAATTACTTGAAAGCTGGAACATAATTATTTCATAAAAGGAAATCTGTAGCCAGTGGCTTTTCATGTGTATAAACTTCTCGAGTTTCTATAATTTATTTCTTATTGCACTGGAGGCCGTTTTTAATTGTTTTTCTTCTTAACCTTGGTCTTCGTTATAACATTCTATTGCAAGTTGAATATTATTGGCCATGACCATCATTAAAGAGTGCATGTTTCATGAGCTCATGGAAAGTAATGTCAAGAAGCTTCTTAGAAGGCTTTTCTTTCCTTCTGGCTTCCATAACATATCAAGTAGCATCCTTTATTTTCTTAAAAGGACTTCAAGACCAAGAAGGTTTCTGAAGTCCCTACTGATCTCATAGATCTCCAAGTGGCCTCGTATTGGGTATCCAAGCACTATTTAAACGAACAAATTCAACAATTACACCTACTTGATATATATATATATATATGTGTGTGTGTGTGTGTGTGTGTGTGGGGATGGGGAATGATCTGCTGCTAACATTAGCTGTGGTCACTCTTCTAGCTAGTGCACCTCCCACAGCCCGTAGGAGGACCTTATGGCCCCCCCCCCCAGATTAGACAAAAAAAACACTGATAGATAGGTTTTTCTACTATATATTCAATTACTGTTTCTACTCCTTTATAGAAGATAAAAAATAGGTGGAGGTTTTGGCATACTATGTATGTGGTATAATCTTAATGATATTTGTCTCTCTTCCTCAAACCATATCCCTGCCCTTTTTTGTTCTTTTGTACATCAAACCAAGTGCAATAAACTTTATTTTCCATTAAAACTTCAGTATTGATATTAAATATTTACGTTTCCCATGGCTCAGATATATTACCTATTCATTTATGTACAAATTGGTTTCTGGTTTATTAGAACATTTGTTGCTCCACTTGAGAGACTAAAGCTGGAATATATAGTTCGTGGTGAACAGAAGAAGCTATTTGAGCTTGTAAAAATGATTGCAGTTACTCAAGGTTTGAGAGGCTTTTGGAAGGGGAATTTGGTCAACATTCTGCGTACAGCTCCTTTTAAGGCGATCAATTTTTGTTCTTATGATACGTACAGAAAGCAACTCCTCAGATTATTTGGGAATGAAGAAACCACTAATATTGAGAGGTTTTTTGCTGGTGCTGCAGCAGGCGTCACTGCTACAGTATTATGCTTACCACTGGATACTGTAAGTGGCAATTTGGTTCCTTTTGTTTTCAGCCTTGTCCCCCTTGCATTACTGCAGGGATCATGTGATGCTTCTTCGTTGTTGCATAATCACAAATAAATTTTGCTACAGCTAGCAGTCCCTACATACAAAGAGAGAAAAATTGATAAAATATCTATGACAGTAGGAGTTGCAGGCTTGCAGCGATGGCAGTCAGAAAACATGACATACTATTTTGTAAATAATACTCCCTTTGTTCCAAAATATAAGATCATTATTGACTTTTTAAAGTCTATTAAAGACATTTTCAAACTCAAAATTGACGTGGATTCCTTTAATTTTAGTCAATACAATGATAAATATTCTAAACTATTTTAAAAATATTACTCATTGTAAGATTTAATTTTGTCATAATCTTTAATGAACCATCACAATTTTGAGTTTGAAAATATATTAAATTGACTTTCAAAAGTCAATAATGATTTTATAATTTAGAACGGAAGGAGTGTATATTTTGTTGGTGTCCGATATTGGGTAACCAATAAGAATGAATACAAAAGTTGGTATTAATTTCATTTTAAAGTTGTAGGTTAAGTTTATTACAAGAAAAAATGATATTCCATCTGTTGCAAAATTAGATATGCATTTCTAAAATTACAACTTTTATCAACAATAGTTTTATGTTCCCAAATGTACCCTTAGTTATTAGCTAAGAATTTAGTAGTGGTGGTATGATATTGGAAATGATAATAAAAAAGTAAAGGCAAATTAGGAACTTCATGTTACTTTGTAGTCCTAAAATAAAAATGTATCTCTAATTTTGGAACGAACAAAAAATGAAAATGTATATGTAATTTTGTAACAGGAGTATATTTTTTAACTTGGTGAATTAGGATGACAAATCACGCTGATTTTCGAATGGATATTATTTATTTGCCTAAATTGTTATTTTGTTCTTTTCTAGTTTTAAGACATAATTTAAACACACTCTTCCTTGGCCACTTGTTATAGATACTTATTCTTTAGTGTATACATGTTAAATTTTATAGTTCAAAATGCATAACTGTCCTCAGAATGAAGCAAATCCATAAATACTGAAATTTTAATCGACTAGATTCTCCTGTAAATTGAGTCGTCATTTAGTTTGACCTTCTAATTGCATTGGGATTTTGACACATGCTTTAGGTGTTGTATTTCAGATACGGACCAAGCTGGTGGCACCAGGTGGAGAGTCCTTGGGTGGTGTAATTGGTGCTTTCAGCCATGTGATCCAAACTGAAGGGTTTTTCTCTCTTTACAAGGGCTTACTGCCCTCCATTCTAAGTATTGCACCATCGGCTGCAGTCTTCTATGGTGTGTACGATATCTTGAAATCAGCTTATTTGCATTCACCTGAAGGAAGGAAAAGGATTCAGCACATGAAGCAACAGGGGCAGGAACTCAATGTATTGGAACAGCTAGAGTTGGGACCATTGAGGACCCTACTTCATGGTGCTATTTCTGGTGCTTGTGCAGAGGTTGCCACCTATCCATTTGAAGTTGTGAGGAGGCAGCTTCAACTTCAAGTACGGGAAAATAAACTGAGTACATTGGCAACTTGCATCAAGATAGTCGAGCGAGGAGGAATTCCGGCTCTTTTTGCAGGATTAGCTCCTAGTTTACTACAGGTATGTTGAATTGTTGATGCATAATTTTCCCCTATTAATGTTATACTGTTGCATGACAATTGTGTGACATGTATTCTAAACTGCGAACACAATTGCTCCCTTTTCCAACTATTGATGCCCTGCTATTTATTTCTTAACTCAAGCACTGAGATTGTTTGACTGTAGCATATCTTTAGTAAGTGGATGACTAGCATAACACACATGTTAGGTCTTTCCCAAAGAAAAAAATAAAATTGACCTTAACGTTCCAACATTAATTCTTGATTTCGTCTGAAGATCTAAAATGGTCCTCTTAAAAAATAAATTAAAGTAGGAGAGTTAAAAGGGTACAATCTATTCTCTGGTATAATGTGATGCACTTGCAACCTACAGGTTTAGATAATAATGGGCGAGACAAATATGGCTTTTGAGTCTGGGTGTATTTTCTGCTGAACCTACTGAGGGTAATTTATCTGGAGGCTGTCATCTTATCATGATCCCTACAAGTCGTATTTATAGGGGTTGATTTGTCTGGTTCATTCCTCTTTGCAGTTAACAGAAATTATAATTTTCCTTTGTCACAATTTTTATTTTGTTTTTGTGGTCTTGAATCTAGATTCATCTTGGGCGTGAACTGGTTTAAGTATACCACCTGTCCAGAAGAAGTAGGACCTCTAGGGTACAGCAATAAATAAAATATTATCCCTTTGTGCTATGTGGCATGGCCTACTTTACGATGTTCTATAGATCTAACAGTAGGATGACATTCATCGAATTTATTTATTTTTTTCATTTGTGGAAAGGTAAATGCTTCAAGTTACATTGACAATGCCTACTTCAGTGTGACAATATGTATAAACCTGCTCCTTGGCAATTGTTTACTTTCTATTTTGTTTTGTAGTATATTTAGTGTTTTTTTGTCATTTTCTTTCATTCTTTTCATTCACTGATGTTTTGTGACATACTTCATGGTTATTATTAGACTGAAATAATGTTATATGTAAAATACACTTATCAAAGAAGGATGTACTCCCCCACCAAACCCTCAACCCCCTCCTCCCCCCCCCCCCCCCCCCCCCCCCGGCGTGCACACGCATCATTTAACAGAAGAGTCCCATTTGATTTATTTTTTTTCTAGTTAGTTTCTGAAATCTTATATTTCAAATTTCATGTGAATTTATTGATTTTAATAAATGCAATAGTTAATATTCCAAACTACTTAAAAAAAAGTGTTGCAAAGTATAAAATTGATACTTCGAAAATTAAAATTAGTACATCGTAATTTGAATTTTAGGTGTTTTCAAATTAATTAGGATCAAAGTCAAATGTGACTGAGCAAATGGAGTAATAGGTCTCCCTAAAATACGTCTTCTCTTTTCAGAGTCATTGTCAATCTTTTCCTCGACGTGCTTGAATGTTTTTATTTACCTCAATGTTTACCCTATACTTCTTTTTGAATCTCATTGCATTAGTTGTTGCTTACGTTTGCAAGTTCTTGGGAAGGCATCATCTACTTTTAGTTATCAGCAGTAGCACTTGAAGTCATCAAATGCTAAAATTTTGAAAAACCTGATAATGTCTAATCAATGACTTTCTAGAATTAGTTATGATGGTAGTATACCAATTTTGGTGCTCTGACTCTAAACCTTGTTTTATTTGCTTTGAACTTGCAGGTACTACCTTCAGCTGCAATAAGTTACTTTGTCTATGAGTTCATGAAAATAGTTCTAAAAGTGGAATGAATTTAGTCGTTCTGTCCGCCATTTGAAATTGGTTTGAAGAGTTTTACTAAGGTAAACACTAACATGATTTACATTTAGCAAGTGCAGTTTACTCTCTCTCTCTCTCTCTCTCTCACACACACACACACCCACACACAAAAAAAACTCGGACAATAACTCAGTTGTTTTCAGTCTCACTCTGATTTGTAAAGTAACATTATAAAATTATTATTGAATTTTGAAAATCAATTTTAGATATCTGCTGATTCAAAATTGATATGATTCATTAGCAATTAATTAAATAATTCCTCTAGGGTATGTGACGGATTTGTTGGCCAACTACAATGTGACGTTTTTAGGCTTGGCCTCTTTCAGTTCAAGCTTCTAGTAGATAGAAAGGGGCATTAGGTTTATGCTAGTCCCTAAGTCACATAAAGCTTTCCCAATGAACTAGTTAATGATTGTGCAAGGGATTGTGAAACTCCCTGGATCTTTCAATTTTGGCGGTAACTTTTTCTGTAGTATAGTGCTACACTCCTCTGTGAGTGCAACTGTCTCAAAATCTTTTAGTTTCCTCTTCCTCGATAAGATCTCTTTCATAAATTTTACATGACATTTGTTTTAGAGCATCCGCAAAAGGTATATTAATCTGTAGTTTCTTGAACACTTCTAGAAACTTTGAAAACTGTTTATTTGCCTTTGCTTTTTGGAGTCGTTAGGGGAAGGGAACTGGTGGTACAAATGAAGTTGGCTCGACTCTTTCAAATTTTCTCGTATGTCTTGGTGTCAGCCCTTAGCCCTTAACTTTTCGGTGCCTGCCATAAACTTAGCTAATACATCTTCCAACTTGTTATGCCTTTCTGTTTGTGGAGGGGGTTGATTGTAGAATTCGGGTGGGTTTGCTTGCCTTGAAGTCTGATTTTATGCTTGATTGTTCTTCCAAGTAAAGCTCGGGTGATTCTTCCACCTCGGATTATAGTTGTTTCCATACTGTTGTTGTCTATTAAATTTTCAATGTACTACATTGATTCTATATTTATGGCACACTGATATATGGAGTGGATCCCCACACATAACTCACAAACTGTCTCTATTTTCTCGAACATTCTGCATCCCCATAACATCGATTTTCTTTAAAAGGGCAGAAAAAGTGCGCTTGTCACATTTGCTGAAAAAACTGTCATAAGATCCACCTCATAAATACCAGTTGTTCTTGGCTGATGAGTTCTCGCTGTAGGCCACTGATAATTGTTTGTAGCCATATTCTCCAATAGCTTGTAGGCCTTCTCATAGTTTTTAGCCATTAACGCTCCTCCTGCGGCCACATCTATACTCGTCCTCACTCTTCACATGTGTATATATATGTGAAATGTATTTTCTATGGTCAAAGATGATTTTGTAGTAGAAAATATAGTTTTATTGGTTCAAAACCTATTTTGAAGCTCTTTGACATTAGATCTTTATTATATATAACTATATGTAGATCTATGGTTAAAAATGCTTAATATGTATTTTATATGTTGGTTGTGTGTTTGAATGCAAGGAAAGTGCATATTCACATTTTTCGGTAAAAATCCTAGCTTGTTATGTGGCTTGATGTGTTGTAAAATGAGTTGTGTAAGTTATTTTTGTGATTTTTATGGTTTGAAAGATAACTTTAGAAGTTATAAAAATAACCTAACTTTAATCATTGAAAAATGAGGGGAAATGAGTAAGTTATGGTCTTTATGGCGAAACATATTGTTTTTGAAACCCTAGTCGATCGATTTTAATTTTTGTGTCAAAAACGATTTCGAAAATGAGATCGATCCATAAAATGTTGTAGATCATTAAGTTACGAAGCTAACAAATCAAATTTGGTATTATTTGGATGTGTATATTTCATTTTATACAAGTTTGAATCAAAGTAAAAAAAATTAAAAAATTCTGAAAAAACTTTAGAAAATGTTTATGCCAGAAAAGGGCAGCAACCCTCTTCTTATACTTAAAACAAGAGCAGAGGCCCTTGTCTATTTTTCAAAAAAATAATGTTTAATAATCGGGTCAGGTCAGGCCATATGTAATGGGTCGGGTCGGATCTTTTGTGACCAAAATGGATCAGAAAAAATGTAACTTTAATAATTTCAATATTAGACTAAGTTTAAATAAATAAAATATTATTAAATGATTAATAATGTTAGAAAATAAATAAAATATTATTAAATATTTAATAATGTTAAAAAATTAATAAAATATTATTAAATGATCAATAATGTTAGAAGATTAATAAAATATTATTAAATAATTAATAATATTAGAAAAGTAATAATGTATTATTAAATGATTAATAATATTAAAAAATGAATACAATATTAGTAAATGATTAATAATATTATAAAAGGAATAAAATATTATTAAATGATTAAATAATATTAGAAAGTATTTATGTATTGTTAAATGATTAATAATATTAGTAAATGATTTAAATATTATTATTTGATTAATAATATTTGACAAAAGTTTAAAAATAAATATTAAATAATTAATATGGGTATTATGTGATTAAAATATTATCAAAGGATGATAATATTTTTAAGTGTTTAATGAATGACTAAATGTTTAATTATGTAGACAAATGGTGTTAATATGAACTAGTGTGTATTATACTAATTGAAGGATCAACTTTGTTAATGTTAGGTCATTTCAAAGAAAATTAATTAGTGTTGGTTAGCCGTAGACAACCATTGAGACAAGTTTTCTATACACAGACTTGTATTTATTTTACTAGACATCTATGTGGTTTAATTATTAAAAATTAATCCACAGAGATTATTATTCACACGTGTTATAATTAAAGTTCTTTTATTCATGAACTGTTTAAGAATAGTCTATGCTAATTGTTCAGTTAGACATTGCAAGTATAAATTCAGTTATTTGAATATTGTTAAAGCTTATACAAACTAATAATTGGTGCGGACTCTTATAGCAGGATTGAGAACGAACAACTATAATTAGGAATATTATCGAAAAATTAAACTTGAGCATAGATGTCTAAATGTTATGCATATACATATGGGTATAAGAGGCTAATCCCCTCCAATATCAAAATACTAAAAGGATCAGTTGAATTACTTATATGTTTTAGCATTAGTTCATGGTCTTTAATGATCACTTAGTAATAAAGACTCAATTCTTTCTTTTAAATTGAATTTGAATCTTGTTCTTATAATAATTGTTGAAACATCAGAAATTAATTCTTGTCAATCATGATATATCTCACTTGTGATTACTGTTTATTTAAATTTAATCAGTAAATCAGTTGCTCACCTTTGCTATATTATGATATTTTTCAGTTAAGCTAGAAAGTTCTAAGAAGAACAAAGGCAAGGAGAAGATTTAAGAGTAAAATAATATGTAGGCTAATTAATTTATTAATGTTTGTAATTTGCTAATAGAGTTTTTGATCACTTAGAGTGTATGGATTGTATTTCTGTAAAGGTTAATAGACATTGGGATTAATAGAACCTTTTTATATTTATATATTTTGCTCTAGTTTACAGAATGAGATTTATGATGATGAATTGTGAATACCAAACTCGAGGTTATGTAACCTGAATTTGGGGGCGTCACGGGTTGGTATCAAAGCCGTAGGTTATAAAACTTTAGGTTGCGCTACATTAGGATATAATCTTAGAAGAGTCAACTCACTTAGAGTTTTAGGTGATGAATTATGGAAATTCACTGAGTCGAGTGGTAATAAAATTAAATATACTTTCATTTCATCAATGAATATATTTTATTGTGATACTGATGTCGTTTTATTTGTCTATTGTGATTTTAGGATACTTGAGATTAGACAGTCTAGTCATACAGTGGAGGATGAGTTTATTGATATCCACGTGGATATGATACAATCACTGGTGGTTGAAGCTAGGATGGATCCCGAGGAGGATCTTGAGTCTGATCCTTAGATGTAGGATATAAAGGATCGGGAGTCAAAGCCAGAGCTGGAACCTATGGAGGATCTAGTAACTGAGGAGGATTAGCCAGCTGAGTATGCGGATGACATGAGTACTACTGTTGGTGACATCATTCAGGAGCTGACAGATAAGAATGTTGAGCTAGAGGATAAAGTCCAACAGTTAGAGGAACATAATCAGATTTACCAAGACACGGAGGATCAGTTCAAGACGTTGGCATATCAGTTCGTGGGCGAGAATACTGAGTTGAATAAGGTGGCAGAGTTGGAGGAACAGGATCCAGAGTATGTGGATTCTGTTAAGTATATTAGGGCATTTACCCATGAGTTGGCTGATTAGGATACTGAACTTCAGGCTAAGTTAGCAGAGTTGGAGCAGAAATTGGTAGAGACAGGGCTGAAGGTGTAGCAGATACAGGCTGAAAAGCAGGCTATTGAAGCCTTTTAGAAGGACGAGATAGAAGTCAGAAATGAGATGGAGGACCAGCGAGATACTGCTCACTAACATATGTGTGAATTAGACGATAAAGTGAGAGAGAAGAATGTGAAGCTGGATAGGGCAACATATGCATATAGCTTTTCACATGACAAATTTCAAAGGAAGGTGTACTATTACCTAGCTGGGGAGGGTTAGTTTAAGCACACTATTAGTCGGAGTTTAGTGATGGCCATTGGGAATGAGGAGTACGATGATGCGGTTCGTTGGGGGATGCACCGTTAACTAGATAGCAGTTAGTTTTTATGATGTTTGTATATAGATACAGTAGAACCCAATTTTTTGTGGTGTTAGAGGGTTATTATGCATGTATATCCTAACTCTAGGAGTTTACGGGATATGGTTAGTTTAAATCCCACCTTTTGTAGTCATGCAGGGATAATAGTTTTTATAACAGCATGCTTATGATATAAAATGTTATGTACTATGATTTGACATATGAATATAAATGCAATTATGTTTATGATTAAAGTGTTTATAAATAAATGTTAATGCTTTAAAGAATGATAAGGAATGAAATAATAAAATAAAAGAAAAAAAATAGTAACTTAAAATTTTTTCTATACAGAAAATGTCGCCACGTAGATGGAATCCGCCACCGCCACCATCACTTGAAGAGTTAGTTAATGAGGAAGGGGGATCGTCAAACTCAGTGCAAGAATTTGTAGAGTTACTGTTTGGAGCCTTTCACAACCAAAACGCTAACGCCCTAAGAGAACCAAATCTTGTCGCTCAACTGGTAAATTTTAAGGACTTTAAACTGGTAGGACCACTTGAGTTATGAGGAACGACGGATTCGATAGAAGCCCAAACATGGGTAGAGGAAATAGATAAGGTATTTGAGGTTGCAAGTGTCGCGGAAGATCAAAAGATAACATTTGCCACCTTCATGATGAAAGAAGATGTTAACTATTGGTGGAAGGCCAATAAGAACAGAGCAGAATGGATAGTCACATGGAGTAGTTTCAAACAAAGAGTTATTCTTTAAAAACTACGTTCCAAAAAGCACACAAGCAAGGATGAAAGTGAAATTCTTGGAACTCAAGCAAGGAAACATGTCAATAGCCGAATATGCAGTCAAGTTTAATGAATTGACAAGATTTGCTCCACACCAGGTGGACACCGAAGTGCGAAAGACACAAGTTTGAACAAGAACTGAAACCCTGAGTTTTCAGTAGAGTGGTAGTTCTACAAATCAACTCGTTTTCAGCACTGCTAGAAAAAGCCATAATAGCAGATGGCGGAAGGAGGCCCTGACCAAGTACAATCTAGAGTAGAAGAAGAAAAATGACGGGGGAAACAAGAACCACAGTAGTGATGGTAGCAACAGCAACAGAAAAGGTGGAACAATGATAGCAATGACGAGAGCTCGTGGGACCAGCAAGAAAATTCAAAGAAAAAGAGGGTGTGCGGTAACTGTGGTAAGAATCACTATGAGGAGTGTATGAAAGGGAAGAACGTGTGCTATAACTGTGGCCAAGAGGGACGTATTACACCGAAGTGTACTCAGCCAAGAAAGGAGAATGCTACTCATGTGGAGCAGCAGATTATCGAATCAAGGACTGTCCAGTGAAAAAGGGTAATGACGGAGGAAGTGGTAACTGGAACAACAACAAGAAGCTAACCATTGGCAGGGCTGTGCAGCAGGGCAGATCGACACCCCGTACTTTCAATATGACCGTGCAAGATGCTGTAGCATTTAAAGACGTGGTGTCATGTATTATTCCGATCAATGATATAAATGCTTACGTATTATTTGATTCGGGTGCTACCTGTTTATTTGTGTTTGAGAATTTTGCCAGAAAATTAAATTTATCCCGAGAGAAATTAGAAAATCCAATGAACATAGAAGTGAGAAATAAAGAAGTAATCCCTGTCGATTACTTTCATAGAAATTATTATGCGGAAATGAGGAGGCATAAGTTATGCATGAACTTAATTCCGATACGCTTAGGAGAATTTGATGTAATCCTATGAATGGATTGATTGTTTAACAATGGGACAGTTATTGACTGTCAGAAGATCATATACCTTCAGACCCCAAAGAAGTCTAAGATTGTATTTTATGACAGTAAATCGCTGAGATAATCATGTTGTCTGACGATGATACAGGCCAAGAAGTTGTTAAAAAAAGGTTGTGTAGGTTATCTTGCACACGTGGTAGATACTCAAAGAATGGGAACCGAAATGGTGCAGATATCGGTAGTTAGTGAGTTTGCGGATGTGTTTTTCGATGAATTGGTGGGTCTTCTGCCAGATCGAGAGTTAGAGTTCGTGATTGATTTAGTGCTAGGGACAACGCCAATATCAAAAGCACCGTATAGAATGACTCCGGTAGAAATGAAGGAATTGATGATACAATTACATGAGTTGTTGGACAAGTACATTCAGTCGAGTGTATCCTCATAGGGAGCACCAATACTGTTTGTTAAGAAAAAGGATGAATCGTTAAGATTTTGTGTTGACTATTGAGAGTTGAACAAAGCTATAATCAAGAATAAGTACCCGCTACCAAGAATAGACGATCTTTTTGACCAACTTAAAGGAGCAAAGTACTTTTCGAATATAGACTTGAGTTTTGGTTATCATCATTTGAAAGTGAGAAAGGAGGACGTTCTAAAGACAACATTCAGAACTCATTATGACCATTATGAGTTTCTGGTAATGTAATTTGGACTGGCGAATGCGCTAGCCACATTTATGGATATGATGAATAGAGTGTTCAAGCAGTACTTGGACAAGTTTATAATTGTGTTCATTGACGACATTTTGGTTTATTCTAAGATTAAGGAGCATGCCGAGCATCTGAAGTTAGTGTTAGAGATATTAAAAAAGGAGCAGTTGTACGCAAAGTTTTCAAAATGTGAGTTCTGGTTGGAGAGAGGTCAATTATTAGGTCATGTTATTGACAAAGAAAGGGTTTCTGTAGAATCCAACTAAAATGGATGTAGTTATTAATTGGGAACAACTGAGGATGTCGATGGAAGTTAGGAGTTTCTTAGGATTAGTAGGGTACTATTGAAGATTTATCAAGGATTTTTCTAAGATAGCTACCCCACTAACAAATTTAACAAGGAAGATGGTGAAGTACGTTTGGATGGAGAAGTGTGATGAGTGCTTTATGGAATTGAAGAAGAGGCTTAGTGAAGCACCCATGTTGTCTTTACCAGATAATACAGGGGGATTTGTAGGGTACATTAATGCGTCACACAAGGGTCTTGGATGTGTACTCATGCAGTATGACAAGGTCATTGCGTACGCATCACGAGAATTGAAAGATTACGAGAAATGGTATCCAACTTATGACATTGAGTTAGCGACAATAGTGTCTACGTTGAAGATTTGGGGACATTACCTATATGGGGGAGAAATGTGAGATATATGCGTGCCATAAAAGTTTGAAATATATTTCCACACAAAAGGAGTTAAATATGAGGCAGATGAGATGGTTAGAATTTATCAAAGATTATGATTGTGAAATTTTATACCATCCCGGTAAGGCCAGTGTGGTGGCAGATGCTCTAAGCAGAAAGAGTAGAGAGAAATTATTTGTATTGACAAATCAAGAAGAACTGGTAAAAGAGATGACTCGAATGGAGTTGGAGGTGAAAAATCCAACAAAGTCAGAAATGAAGTTGTCAGGAACAAGAACTGGTAAAAAAGATGGCTCGAATGAAATTGGAGGTGAAAAATCCAACGAAGTTGGAAATGAAGTTGTCAGGAACATAGGCGAGTCTAACTTTATTGGACAAAGTAAGAGATGCTCAAGATAAGGGTGAAGAATTTATAAGAATAAGAGAACGGATGGCCGACGGTGAAGAGGTCAAGTACAAGTGGATAGTAAGGGATTGCTAAGGTTTGAAGGACGGGTTTGGGTACCTTTAGTACCTGAATTACGAGAGGAGATTTTGCAAGAAGCCCATAATACAAGATATTTGATACATCCGGGTAGTAAGAAGATGTATCAAGATTTGCATTAACATTTTTGGTGGTCGAATATGAAAAGGGAGGTTACAGAATGTGCTAGCCGATGCCTAACGTGTTAAAGGGTAAAGATAGAACATTAAAGACCGAGCGGATTACTACAACCGTTAGAGATTTTTGAATGGAAGTGGGAGCATATCACGATAGATTTTGTGGTATGACTTTCAACTACACAGAAAGGTTACGACGCAATATGAGTAATTGTGGATCGACTAACAAAGTTAACGCACTTTTTGCAAATCAAAATTAGATTCAATTTGGATGGGTTGGCCAAGTTATACATCAAATAGAGAGTTTCATGACATGGAGTGCCGATATCAATTGTGTCCAACAGAGAACCGCGTTTTACGTCAATTTTGGAGGAGTCTTCAAGAAAGAATGCAGACGCAGTTAAGGTTAAGTACCGTGTATCATCCACAAACTGATGGGTCAAGCGAAAGAACAATTTAGACATTGGAAGACATGCTCAGAGCCCGTGTGATGGATTTCAAAGGCAGTTGGAAAGACCATTTACCATTAGTAGAATTTGTATATAATAACAGTTATCATGCTAGCATAGGTATGCCGTCTTATGAAGCACTGTATGAAAAAAATATAGAATACCCTTATGTTGGGATGAAGTAGGATAACGACGATTGTTGGGGCCGAAACTAGTTCATCAGATAGTAGAGATTATTAGACTTATACGAGCTCATCTTGTAGCAGCTTAGGATCAACAAAAGAAGTATGCAGATTTGCATCGCCAGAAACGAGACTTTGAAGTGAGAAGTTTTGTCTTTTTGAAAGTCTCTCTAGAAAGGAAAGATTAGATTTGGGAAGAAAGTGAAACAGAGCTCGAGATTCATATGACTGTTCGAGATATTGAAGAGAGTAGGTGAAGCGGCGTATGAGGTAACTCTACCTCCTGAATTGGAACATATCCATAATATGTTTCATGTATCAGCGTTGGTGTTGTGGCCATACAAGCCTGATTACAAGCACATCATATATTTATGAGCTGATTCAATTTAATAAAGATTTATCTTATGAGAAAATTCATGTCCAAATATTAGATAGAAAAGAGCAGACTTTAAGAAATAAGGTTATATATTCCGTCAAAGTGCTATGGAGGAATCACAATGCCGAAGAAACTATGTGAGAACTTGAAGAAAAGTTGAGGAACAACTATCCGAATCTCTTTGAGTAACCTTGAATTTGTAATTTTCGGGACGAAATCTTATAGGAGGGGGATAATGTAATGACTGTGAATTTTAATCCATATTGTAATTAGAAATTATAACTAATTATCAATAAAGTGAATCGTTACATGAATTAATTTTTTGTCATTTATGTGATTGAGAGGATATTTAATGGGTGTCTATTTAAATGTGTTAAGTTAGTAAATTAATGAATGAAAGAATTTCTTAAACAAACCCAAGTTATTGATTGAGCTAGGGTTTGTAGCCAAATTAATTCTTGTAGTAAATTAACTATAAGAATGTAAGTCTAATTGGATTATTTAATTAATCCAAGTGAGTTATTAAAATTTAAGACAAATGATTTATAACTAGTGACTTAAAGTGAATTATTAGTAGGAATTAAGTGATCCATGAATTGGTGAAATTAAATGTAGCACAATTACTTGTCCCTGTATAAATTAAATGACTAACCAATTAATTTAATTGGTGTAGCCTTAAGTTGAGCCCAATTAGAATTAAATTGGAAGCCCAAGCTAATGTTTTTAAATGAGTCCAAAAGAATATGGCAAGTATGCAAATGAGTGACCCATATGTCATGTGTTGGTATATATATATATATATATATATATATATATATATGCATAATTAAGCAATTAAAATAAATCAAAAATGGGAGATAGCCGGCCAAAAAGAGGCCCCACAAGGGGTGCAATGCTCCATGCATTTTCTTAAAGAGAACACCCCCCTAATTTCCTCCCCAATGCACATCAAGTCCCCTAAAAAGTGGATCTTGTTTTGTGTGATTAACTAGGCTAATTTACCAAGTGTTGGTGGATCAGCAAGCTTAAGTATGTTTACCATTTTCCTATAAATATAGAGCATCACCAAGGTTGCTAAGAGTTAGTCATTTTGAAAGCCCACCAAGTATAGAATAGAGAGAGTTCTAGGGAGAGTTGAGAGAAGTTATAAGAAAACACTAAGTGTTAATATGTGTAGCTTGAACTAAAAGGATCCAAGAGAGAATTCTTGAGAGGGTTTCGAGTTCTAGCAAGTGTTGGGTGTATGTCATCTAGCCATGTTTCTTATTTTGGAAGGAGAAGGAAGAGAACATCAAAATCTAGAAGGTTCAAAAGTTTTCAATCTCTTATATCTATATTTTATTATTTTATGAATCTTTTGCCATGGTTGGTTGTGGGAGATTTTTGTGTTGTGGAACCATGAAAGGTTCGAAGGTATAAGGAAGGATATTTGATGGAGAAAATGTGATGAATATGTGTATATATGTGTATATATATGTGAAATGTATTTTCTATGGTCAAAGATGATTTTGTAGTAGAAAATATAGTTTTTATAATAACTTGGAAAATTAGGAACCCATTTTTTTTTTTAATATGATGTGTGCTGTTATGTTGTGTATGTGTTATGCGATGAGAATTAATGACTTAATTCATTTAATTTATGCAAAAGGAGTTTATGTGATAAAACCACAAAACTTGAATGTTGGTTTTCAATGACAAATAAGAAAATTAACAATCACCAAGTGAATTACTTGGATGATTAATAAATAAGAAGAAATAAACGAATTATTAAAGATAACCCAATGTGGGAATATGCGTTAGTATTGCGGGTATTATTTTATAAACCCAAGTCGAAAAGATGTGGTAGATTATTGAGTCAAGTAATCAAGTTGAAGTATTTGTATGTATGTGTGTTAGGGTTTAACTATCAAGCCTAGGAAATAGTAAGTGTTAGTGTTTAATAATCTAACTCAATCTAGTAGCCAGTTGACTTTTAAGTAACAAGTTGAATTGGATTATGTAATCAACCCAATATTATTAAATGGGTAGCCCAAGTGTAAATTAAATAATAAGCTCAATGTGGTAGCCTTATATGATTTAATAAGTGAACCATGGATGAAATATATGGTGAGTTTAAATTAATTAAACTAGTCTTAAGTGTTAATGTTATACACTAGCCTAATACTTGTTTTTATTTCAAGTATCATAAGTTAGCCCAATTGATTTAAATTGTTGGGAGCCTATGTTTTTAAATTAAATAAATGAATTAGTAGCCCAATGAGAATTAAAATATTGAGCCCGACCAAAATGAAATAGAAGTCCAACTAGAATTAAATAAAGAGTTCATAGTGGAGCCCAAATGGTGAAATGTATTGGTAACGTGTATATATATTGGTGTATATGAATATTAGTATATATATAATTGTACATGTAATAAAAATAAAGTCAAATTAGAGGAAAAATGAAGCTAGGGTTGAAATTTAGGGGGAGGGAACCCACTTGGGATATGAAGCTTGCTTGCTTGCATTTTTGGAAGGACGAGTGGTTCACTAATTCCACCAACCCTAGTCATTCACCTTTCAATCAACTAGTCAATCATGTGGTCATTTAAAGCAATAGTAAGCAAGATTAGAGTTTTAATTGCCCAAGTGTTTGTAGATTAGGAGCTTAAGTGAAGTACTCCTAGAAGTTTATAAATAATAGTATTCACCAAGCTTAAAGAAATTTGTTGCTCATTTGTTAGTTTTTTCAACTTGTAGAGAGAGTTTCCTAGAGAGTAAAGAGAAAGAAGCTTGAGACTTCTTGAGAGTTTGTGTGAAATACTTTAAGTGTTAGTAAGTGTGGGCTAGTATTCTAGTGATTCATTCAAAAAAGAGGAGATCTAGCAAGAAAAGATCATCCAAGAAACCTAAAAGGTTGATTTTTTTTCTAACCTTTAGTTCTTTTTTGTTGTAGTTTATTGTATGTTGTTTACCATGTTTGGTTGTGGGAGTTTTCCTTGTGAAAGGGATCTATAGTGAGATTCGAAGATATAAGAGTGGTTTATACACGTGAATATATGCGATCTATGTGATCTATATATATATGTATGTGATTTTTTTGTTAAAAAGTTAGCTTAATGTACAATATGTATTTTATGTTTCAAAATCTATTTTTATAAGCTCTATGATGTTAGATCTAGTCTATATATGAAAATCTATGGTCAAAGATGCATGATAAGTGTTTTGATATTATTAGTATGTGAAAATATGGAAGAGTGATGAAGATGATAATGTTTTAAGTAAAAATCCTAGTTCAATGTATAGGTTAATGATCTGTAACTCAAGTTGTGAAAGTTATTTATGTGATTTTTATGACTTGTATGCTAGATTTATGAGTTTTTGAGATAACCCAACTTGAATATTTAAAAAAGATATTAAAATGAGGAAGTTATAAAGTTTGTAGCAAAACATGTTTTTGAAACCCTAGTTGGTCAATCCAAACTTTTGTGTCAAAAATTATTTCGAAAATGCGATCGATCCATGTAATATTGAAAAACATTAAGTTATGAAAATAACAAATTAAATTTGGAGTTATTTAGATGTGTATAATATGTTTTATTGAATATTGAATTAAAAGTGTCAATGTTGAAAAAATCTGAAAATAAAAGAATTGTATTATGCTTGATTGAACCGGATCGCAGTGCTGCTTTCCAAAAAAGTAAATTTTTCTGACTGGGTCGGGTCGGGAAGGGTTTTGTCGGTTCGGGTCGTGTTAGGTCCAAAAAGTTTTAAAACTAATATGGGACATAATTTAACTAATTAAAATATTATTAAATATTTAATTAATAATTAAATAAATAATAATATTAATAAATAAATAAAATTTAAAGAATTAAAATATTATTAAATGAATAATAATATTAATAAAGGTATAAAATATTATTAAATGATTAATAATATTAATAAATAATTTAAAATATTATTAAATAATTAATAATATTAGTAAGTGAATAAAATAGTATTAAATGATTAATAATATTAATAAATGACAAAAATATTATTAAATGATTAATAAGTGAATAATATATTATTAAATGATTAATAATATTAATAAATGATTAAAATATTATTAAATAATTAATAATATTGGTAAGTAAATAAAATATTATTAAATAATTAATAATATTAATAAATAATTAAAATATTATTAAATGGTTAATAATATTAATAAGTGAACAAAATATTATTAAATAATTAATAATATTAATAAAGGATTAAAATATTATTAAATAATTAATAATATTAGTATGTAAATAAAATATTATTAGATGACTAATAATATTAATAATGGATTAAAATATTATTAAATGGTTAATAATATTAGTAAGTGAATAAAATATTATTAAATAATTAATAATATTAACAAAGGATTAAAATATTATTAAAGGATTAATAAATATTATTAAGAGGATAAAATATTGTTAAATTGTTAATAATATTTATAAAGAATTAAGATATTATTTAATGAATAATATTATTAGAAAGAGAGTAAGATATTATCAAATGATTAATGATGATAAGTATTTAAAATAATTAAGAGATTAAGAGGTTATTCAATGATTAATAATATTGATGATTGAATAAAATATTATTAAAGTAATTAATACTATTCATAAATGATTAAAATATTATTAAATGGTTAATGATATTTATTTGTAGTTAATATATTATCAAATGTGATAATAATATGAAGTGATTGATATATTTTTAAATAGTAATTATGTGATTAAAATATTATCAACGATTGATAATATTATTAAGTGATTAAATGTTATGATTAAGTGTGAGGTGATTTAAGTGTTGTGTAATAAAGTTATGTAATATACTGATTGGTAGATCAACGTGATAAATATTAAGTTATCCAAAGGAAGTTAATTTAAGTTGATTAGCAATAGTCAGCGGTAGGGGTGCATAACGGTTAGTTTGGTCAATTATAAAAAATTTAAAACTAAAATCGTCTAAAATTTTACTCCGTAATATGTTATCGGTTAAATCGGTTTGTTTAATCGGTTTAGTAGGTTATTAAAACTTAAGCATAAGAGAATAGTTGGTTATTAAAACTTAAAATTAATTTTAAAATATTGTATTCAAATTTAATTTAAGATCAAGTGTGTATATCATTATACATGTATTGTAATTGTGTAACTAATTGTCATTGTGACGCCCCCAAATCTAGTTCCCTTGAACCTCGGATCTGGTTCATCACTATACAACATTTTTCTTATCGTTCATGACTTACAACAATATTATAATTGCTAAATAATTATTTATTTTAAACTTTATAATATCTCTTTCTATTTTAGAATCGCAATCTTTATAAATTCTTAGTATGTCTCAATATCATACCTGATACGAGTTCATTCTATTACAATCAATTTGAGTATTTAAACATTCACAATATATACTAATCATTTCTTTAATTATACAATCATTTTACTTGTCCAATACGGACTCATAACTACAACAATCACTTAAACTTTTGGTGAAAGTAATACGCATTCCCGATCCTTGATCTTTAACGAAATCTTCGGATATCTTGCACTTATTTGAAAGTGTTGATTTTATAGCAAGAGTGAGCACGACGACTCATCAAGTCTAACAGTTACACATAATACATTATATGCTTCACATGTTATACATATTCTGTATTTTATTCCTACATCACGTATTTCATGCTTTTTATTTTATGAATGCTTCATACTTCTCATGCATCACATATAATAAACAACTAGTCTCTAGCAATTCATGTTTCATATTTTGTAAATATTTCACATGTAATAATACCTCATGCATTTCACATATCACAAATATCATCAATATATCTTCATATCAATAATTTAATATCACAAATGCACATAAGAGCATGTTCTGAAAAATTTGTTCGGTTCGCTTATACTATTTACGCTTATTTTGCGTCTTTTGTTCAACCTATAATTTATATATGAAAATGACACCATCAATAGTTATAATGACTATTACTTAGTCTTTATATAAGATTTTAACTTCAAATCATTAACTCTTAAGATGTCCGACAAACGAACCCTTAAGTTCCGGACAAAAATCATAGCCCAAAATATTTCGGGTACGTTTAACCAACTTACGCCTTCACTACACATTTTTCGTACGACCCACTTTTAATAAGTTGTCTAAATTAGTCATAATTGACTATTTACATTGATTTAGTTAAATTAAACTTTCTTCTTTTACATAACTTAATGATTTGAACATTTAATAATGTACCAAACACCTCAAAACATTATCTACCTTTGATAATGTACAATTACATTCAAATATTATTAACCATTTAATAATATTTTAATCACTTATTAATATTATTAATCTTTTAATAATATTTTAATCTCTTACTAATATTATTAACTATTTAATAATATTTTAACCACTTATTAATATTATTAACCATGTAATAATATTTTAATCATTTACAAATATTATTAATCATTTAACAATATTTTAATTACATATTAATATTATTCACTACTTAATAATATTTTAATACATTTCAAATAATACCAATAGTTAACATTTTAATTGTGTAAACCTTAGTCTTTATTTTAAACATTTAACTCGACTCGGAAAGACCTGACCCAGACCGACCCAACTTGACCCGACCCGACCTGGACCAAATTTGCTCCCAGAAATAGCAGGTTCAAGCACCTTGGCGCTTGGTAGACACTAGGTAGGCGCTCGACCAATTTTCAGAAAACTATTTTTTTTGGATTGCACGACCCCTAGTTACTCCAACAGCCATAACTTCCTTATTTTAGAACATTTTGCAATGATTGTTGAGTCCATTCTCATCAGAATTTTTTCCTCTACACCTTCTCTTGATATCACAAAACCAAATTCCAAATGGAACTAGACTTAAAATTGCTTACCCAAACTGTAAACTAACTTCACAAAACCTTGGTTCGATTGATTCAAACATGATGCTACAAGCATTATTTGGTAGAACATCATGTTTTATGATTCTACATACATCATATGCTTATCGTATATCATATATATAACTTTCTAGCTATAGAAATCAATTATCCAACTTGTATATTTCAAACTACAACAATAATTAACACCTAGCTAACTAGGGTTTTATCGGTAAAACTCTATATGACATTTTCTTCAACTTATTTGCATACCTCACATATAAATACTTGTATTAAACATACTACACCATAAATCTACTTATATATAATAGATTTAGACTTATAGATTATCAAAATAAGTTTTGATAGGTTAAAAACATATTTTGACCATAGAAACGAAAAGATAAAGGTGTAGAACACTTTTAAACTTTTTTTTTGTGCGACTTAAATGCTCTCCTTCTTTTGGTTATGAACTTTGCTAGAGACTCCACATTGACTCCTATATATACACCTTTAGTGTAATATCTCTCAAGACTCTCTAACAATGTTCTCACTTATCTCTAGAATTTCTTTCTCTCTAAAAATAATAGCAAGAATAGAAATGACCAACATTGCATGTGTTGGTGATTTCTATTTATAGAACTCTAGGAACACATCATTAACTCCTTAATCAACTAGCATTGGTGAAATTAAGACTCTAATTTTGTTTACTATTACATGAATGACCATTTGATAGACATTTTGAATGACCACATGAATGACTAGGGTGGTTGGGGGTTGTTTGAACTACTTTGCACTCAAAAATCATCCAACAAACAAGTTTCACATCCATGTGGGCCCCAAAATTCGGAATTTGGTTTTTTATTACACAAATTTGGCTTTATTTTTATGTCCTCTATAATTATATAAGCATCCATATATATATATATGTGTGTGTGTGTGTGTATACACATTCACCTATACTTGCACAATACTTGTAATTTTTTCTCTCCATATTTGACCATCATTTGACTTTTAAAATGTCACATATCAATTTGAACATAAGCAACATAAATGATGAAGTGCAAACTAAGCAACATATCACCAACACTTAACCTTGGTCACTCAATACCCAACCTTAGTTAAAGCTCATCTTATATATATATGTTTATATATCTCCCAACAAGTAACCACAATGTGGTTAATTCTCTACATTCAAATGACCTAGGTTGGTCAACACACTCAACCATGGTCTAAACTTATCATATAAATAAATATACTTATTTTATCATTTTTTTTTCTCAATTAACCAAGATATGGTTAATTCTCTATAACATCTAACCCATTGATACCTATTAATTCTATCTTGGTAAATTATATATATACATAATTATATCTATAATATTCTTCCTATAACTAACCCATGCATAGTTAAAATTTTAATTTATTTACTACTTAGGGTTACTCAATTAATTCATTCATAGTTAATTCTAATCATCACATACATTCACCTAGCAATTAACCAATATTTGGTTAATGCTCTCTTTTGTCTACTAACTAAGGTTATTTAATTAACCATACATTAGTTAATTTTCTACACTTAACCATACTTGAAATTATACTCCCAACATATTGACCAACATTTGACTTTTAAGTGTTTGGGTTACATAGTTTACTTTTCATTGAACTCTTTATTTAAATTGTTTGGACTACCCAACACAACTCACACATCTCTACTAACTTGGGCTAAACAATTAATTCAATTGGACTTCCACACCATTATATATAATACTTGCCAACATAATTTAATTGAACTTATATTAATTATCGTTTGGACTATTAATTAACATAACATTTGGGCTTATTATTTAATTATCAACCTTCATGCAAATATTCACATATTGGGCTAACACATATAATCCTTTTAGGCTAGTCCACTAATAGTAATTAAATTATTTGGATTTTTTTATGAGGCTAAATTCTTAAATTTTTTTGGACCTCTTTATAATTACCAACAAGACTTATAACAATTAAAAATATTTGGCTTGTTTTAAGTACATTAATGGGCTCTATACTATAACTTAATAATTAAGTTAATTACTTAATTAATTAACTTCTTATTATTGCCATCTTAGACAATCATTCTTCCTTTTTTATAACTTTAACTCATAACTAATATAATTAACCTAATTAATTATATTTCATAACGTTCATTCTTACTCCATTTTAAAACTATTTAATTTATTAGTTTTGTTGAGTATTAATTTACTCATCTTCTTATTTGGCTAAAAAACACACTTTAGGCATATATGTATTAATGTAACCACCTTCACTTCTTAATTGAATTTATTTTCTTAATAAATTCTCTATATGAATCATTATAATATTCTCACATTTAATTCCTAACAAATAAATTAGATTAAAAAAAATGTTTACTCATCTTTTACACATCTCACATTTTCTACTCTAGGTTTTAAACCTTAACCTTTAATTAAATCATTTAAGATCTTATCTACAAATCTTATAAATATCTGGGTATTATAGTCATAACTAAATTAAATTTATTAAATCTTAAGTTTCATAACTAAAATAAATATTTATTATAAAAGTATATAAATTATATTATAATTTTAAATTGTTCGATCAGTTTTGATTTTTTGAGAAGCTAAACCAAAAACGGCCGAACTAGTCTCAGTTTTTTGATTTTACAATGTTTGAATTTTCAGTTTTGTGCTTTTTGGTTTGAATTTTTAATGGTTCGGTTTGGTCAGGTTGATTTTTCAGTTTTTTTGGGTTTCTTGTGCACTCATAGTCTGCTGAACAGACAAGTTCACTGAAACTTAACTTGTATTAATTTTTGCAAGCATTCTAACTCTGAACTCAATTCATTATGCAAGTTCTACTGAAACTCAAGCTCGTATTGTTATATAAGTTATTTTAAAATCTAGGGCTGATAAGTTCAAGCTGGATTAATTATTGATAATTATTTCATATCATAATTGTTATTGGTATTCACACTTATATGTATTCGCATGCCTTGTTCTAAATACGAACTGTTTAAAGAATAGGTCTATGCCAATTGTTTCGGCTAGACAGTGCATGTGTTATTATGACTGTTCTTATTATGAACTATTTAGAAAAGTAGATCTATGCCAATTATTTCGGCTAGACCCTGTATATATTGATTCATTTACTTGAAATATTATTGAAGTCAGTCCAAACTATATTGTTATGGTACATAATCAAATGTAAAAGCTGTAATGAACAACCTTCATAGTAGGAAAAAATTATGGTCGGATGCTATAATCCCGATTAAAACGAAATATAAAATTGGATGATTATAATGTGCACAATATATATGTAACGACCCTGAAATTCGACCCTCTTTATTCCTTAATTTTCATAATTATTAGTCATTATTTATCTAACGTCCAAATTTCGGTTCGTTAATATATCTTTAACCACCTTAATTGATCTCTTAACTGATTTCAAAATTATCAATTACCAAATTTTCGGTATAAAATTTTCGCTTCTCACTTTTCTCAATCATTGTATTAAAATATTTGAATATTCAAAATCCTTACATCTGGATCCTAGTCCCTGGATCACAACCTTTACTTTTTCTTTCTTTTACGCATATTATAAAGCTCGTCATTTAAAATTTACTATTATTTATTTTCATATAAATATTCCTTGTTGCGTCATTCGTAATCAAACATATAATAATTTCTATCGTAACAATTATCCTGATCCATCACAGTTCATAATTGAACTTCTATCATTTCCAGATTCAACTTATATATACATATAATTTATCACAGTAAATTAACAATTTTCTCACATTGAATTATAATATTAACAATATAACAATCACGTTTTCTACCTTCTAGGCAATTCATCTCTAACATAATCCAATATTCTTGAATTTCATTTCTTTCCTGCAAAAATGTTTATTAAGAAAGTAATGAGCGCAACGGCTCAGCAAGTTCAACAGTTTATGCGTCATGTAGCACATACCTTAATATGCTCACTGTGTGTCATATATCATGTGTTGTGCCTATACTTGAGCAACATATATATATATATATATATATATATTCATATCGTTGTACGACGTACACATTGTTCTCATATTAATCACGTAGCACATAACACATAATTTGTATGCATTTGAACAAATAGTAACATATCAAAACAGACAACATTTAACATTTAAAGGACTGAAGAACTTGCCTGTCGTCTAATTATTTAAATTGATAGCTCAAAACCCTCTCTTGATCAACCTATGATCATAAAATAATCAAATAATAATTATTTATCTTTTTATGATATTAATTTATTTAATTAATATCATCTCCAGACTAATTTTCAATTTATACGGTTAATTATATTAACATCGTCCCTTAATATATTAATTTAACTTAATATCAAATACATTCCCTACGGACAATCCGGCTTATCGGATAAATTTTAGCATTTTTGGTTGTCCGAAAATTTTATTTAACCATTTTCTAAATTATAACCTCATTAGATTAATATTTAAACATTTAAATATTAATCCCCAATATTTAATATTTTTACAAAAATATTAAATTTAATGCCTAAACATCATTTCTATATTTTAAGTATTTTTCTATAATTTTTTATGATTTTTAAACATTTATTTCAATTAAAATCACTTCTGGGGGCAATTTAGTAATTTTCGTGGCTTTGGGACATAACCGGAATTTTTCGGAAAGTCCAGGGGCATTTCTGTAATTTTCCCGCGTCTAGGGACATGTTTGGTATTTACCGGAAAGCCCAGGCGCACAATCGTCATTTAACCGCATTTCGTCGGTCGTCCAAAACGACGTCGTTTGGCCCTGATTCGGGAAACTTCCACCGCGCATGGCGCGACCCCCCTTTACAGCCCCAAAACGGTGTCGTTTTATTGCCGCGTTTCTGAAGAAATTCGCCGCGCGCAACGCGCGACGCACTGTTCCTTTCTTCTCTTTCGTTCCAGCACAGTATACCAACTTTGCATAACTTAACCAATTTTAATCCAAATTTGCTCAAATTTTCTACCACAAAATAACTCCAAAAATAACATAATTCATAGATATATATCTATAAATTATTTAGAATAATTATACTAATTATTTTCTAATTTTTCATCACAATAATTTATCACCAAAAATATACAAAATAATTCATATAAATTAATTTTTATACCTTTCTTAAGCCAAAAACTTCCTCTTGACGGCACCAATTATCTTCTTCTCCTTCTTGTAGCCATGGTGGTTTGAATGGTGGTGCACGATGGAAGAGAAGAAGTAGAGAGTGTTGTGTTTTTCTTTCTTTCTTTTCCTCCTTTCTCTTCCTTTCTTTTCTCCTTTTCCCTTATATATATATATATATATATATATATATATATATATATATATATATATATATAATAATTATATGAATATATTTTAAATCCCTCTCCCACGTCCACCGACTTGCCTTTTCTCGAAAATTCCAACCGGTTATCACAATTAACATGTAAATTTAATTATTTTAAATACATTACGTAATTATATCGTGTAATAAATATTTTATATAATAAATATAAAATATTTATTTTAATTCACTAAAATTCATATTATGATTTATAAATAATATTAACACCTCTTTTGGGTACTTTTCTTGACAAATTTTGTACACGCATAATGACATGCATGTACTTATTTTGAGGTAATTTATGCCTCCAAAAATCATAAATTAATTCATATAACTTATAAAAATTATTTTTCATAATTTTTTCACTTCGTTATTTGGACAACATATTATACTAACATGTGCCCGTTTCCGAAATATTATTTTTCATAAAAGTCATAATAATTACATTATACATAAATATAATTTTTAATAATTTAAAACATTCATTTTTCTTATTTATTATTCAATTTCTTTAATATTCACATTAACTTTCCTTATATAAATTATATAATTTAATATTATATAATTTATATAATTACATTATTCCTTTTTAAATAATTTTCATTTTACACAAATACAATTTATAAAATTTTCTTCCACCCTTAATTATATTTAATTCTCTTATATAAATTATATAATTATTCTTATATAATTTATATAATTATTATTTCCTTCATACAACATTTTAATTTCCTTATATATATTATATAATTATTATTATATAATTTATATAATTACATTTCTTCTCAATTAATTTCTAACCTTCCTCCATAATTTATAATTAATTTAAAATCAATAATTACACTTTTTACTAACTTCCTCATTAATTTTTCATAAATTTTTCGGATTAATTTAATTATTAATCCCTTAATTTTCATAATTAATAACATTATAATTATAACAATTAAGTATAAACACACATATATACATGTATAATTCATATTTCTTACATTTCCATATAACCTCATTTAAAACATAATTTCTGCACTTCCATGATAATTTAATTGTACAATTTTATTGTACATGTACATGAAATTTCTCTTATTCTTAATAAATTATTTTTAAACAATTTATTTGCTTTTCAATTTCTTTAATTCCATATCATTCATCATAATCTCTGTACAGATTTAATTTACTAATTAAATCTCATCCCATACATTAAATCACATAAAATAATAATTAATTTAACAATCTTGATAATTTTATCAATTAAATTCTCATTTAATTTTATTAAAGAAATCTTGAAATTTTGGGTCATCACATTCTTCCCCCCTTAACAGGATTCCGTGCTCGAAATCATAATTGTCGTAATATTTATACGTATTTTATTTCTAGCAACTTGCTATACCTTTATCTTGATAAATAACAACTAAATCCATAATAATCATATTTTACCTCATTAACTTCCATAACTCACATGGATAATCCCATAATGGTCATAACTGTTAGAATATTCAATTCTTAACTCAATTCACAATTTCTTTGTAGTATTACATTTCACAATTCTCTAAAATTTTTTATTGATAATACCTTAGCTCGTCTCTTGATACGCTTATCAATGTAACTTCTCATTCTCTGAAAAATTTTCTTTCTTTAATCACACGTAACCTTACTCAATCAACTTATTGCATACTTTGCACCTTCATCCTTCTCCTTTTTATTCATATTCATGACTCTTCTTCACCTTCGATAAATCATTCCTTAATACTTCTATCATTTAACACTAGGTTTTAAATACTAACCTTTACTTAATTCATCATAATTCTTATTTGTAATTATTCTAAAAATTTTGGGCGTCACATTCACACCTCCTTCATAAAATTTTGTCCTCGAAATTTCTATGTACTAATATCTCATTCATTTGTAACAAACACAATTTTCTTTGTATTTATTCCACACATCGTTCTTCCCTTCATTTCTCGTGATCATTGGTCATTGCAATTTTCTAATTCATCATATTTCATAATTTCTTTACTTCACCATTATTGTTTTCATTATCACTCACATTTAAATAATACTACCCCATTCTACCATCCAATCTTCATAAGAGTAGAGGAAAAATAAAACTTTTCGTAGTATGTTGAATGAACTTTTATCCCGGTTAACAGTATTTCACTCCCAGAGTACCTCATACTGCAACCCATGAATTTTCATAACATTCTGAACATGATCCCGGTTTACAGTACTTCACTCCCCGAGTACCTCATACTGCAAACCCTGACAGTTGATCAGTCTTTCATTAAAATGATGGATATTTCACTATACTGTGTTTCTTATGCCAGGTGATCATTCGATCAACCTGCAATATTCTTAATCTTTTTGTTCATCTCAGTCTTAGAATTCATTCAAAAGAAATTTGTTTAGTTATAGCTTTCAAAGAAAACGAATTCAATAAATATATTTCAAAATTTGTCTAGCTGAATCAAATAGCTTAGACTTATATTTCTTCAATGCTTGTCTAGCTAGATCAATTAGCATAGACTTACTTTTAACTATTTATAACCCGCATAATTTTTTTTTAAAACATTTATCATGTCAAAACTTTTCAAAACGTCTAGCCGAATCAAATGACAAAGACTTATAGCTTTGACATACCTTCACAAATCAAAATCATTTATGACTTCATGTTACCGCGTCATCTTGAAAGTACGTTGAGGATTCCGTCATTAATAATTCCTACACCATAAACCATACTTTATGGTGTTGAATCATCTTATGACGAAATAGTACTGCACCGTCTCAACAACACGTTGAGCATTCCGTCATTCATCACATCTGCACCGGGCTAAAAGGTGCGTGAATGATTCTTTTGAAATACATTTTGATGTTAAAAATATTTTTGTCTAGCCGAAATAAGTAGCATATGTGAGGATCCGAATTTTCAGAATTATTTAATAAAATTAAATAAGAATTTAATTGATACAATTTTCAAGGTTGTGTAAAGAAATGGTTATTTTATGTGAATAAAAGTACGTGATGAGATTTAATTAGTAAATTAAATCTGTACGGAGATCAGGATAAAGTATGTTGAATTAAAATAATTGAAAAGTAAATAAATTGTTAAAAACAATTTATTAATAATAAAAGAAATTTCATGTAAATGTACAATAAATTGTACAGTTAAATTATTGTGAAAATGCAGAAATTGTGTTTATTTGATGTTATGTGGTAAAGTGAGATATATGAAATAGATATGTATATAGATTTATTTGCATATATATATATATATATATGTGCATGTTTAATTGATAAATTATCAATTTCATTAATGATGAAAATTAAGGGATTAATAATTAAATTTAATCCAATTTTAAATGAAAAGCGAATGAGGAAGTTAGTAAAATTGTAATTATTAGATTTTATTGTGAAGGAAGTTTAGAAATTAATTGAGAAGAAATGTAATTATATAAATTATATAATAATAAATTATATAATTTATATAAGGAAATTAAAATGTTATATGAAGGAAATTTAATTATATAAATTATATAAGAATAATTATATAATTTATATAAGAGAATTAAATTAATTAAGGATGGAAGAAAATTTTATAAATTGAATTTGTGGAAAATGGAAATAATTAGAAAGGAATAGTGTAATTATATAAATTATATAATATTAAATTATATAAGAAATTATTATGAATATTAAAGAAATTGAATAATAAATAAGAAAAAGAAATGTTTTAAGTTATTAAAAATTATATTTATGTATAATGGAATTATTATGATTTGTATGAAGAATAATATTTCGGAAATGTGAACATGTTAGTGTAACATGTTATCCAAGTAACGAAGTGAAAAATTACGAAAAATAATTTTTATATGTTATATGAATTATTTTATGATTTTTGGAGGTAAAAATTATCTCATATAATTACATGCACGGCGATACGCGTGTACAAAATTTGTCAAGTAAAGTACCCAAAAAAGGTATTAAAATTATTTATAAATCATGTTATGATTTTTGGTAAATTGAAATAAATATTTTATATACATTATATAAAATATTTATTATACGAAATAATTACGTAATGTATTTAAATTAAGATTTTGCATGCTATTTTTCTTGAAAAATTCGGAAGTTTATGTGGCATGCGTAATAAGTCGGTGGGGTTTATTTTATCCAACTTGGTTTGGTTAAGTAGGATGGCTTATATAAGAACAAGAAACAAACAAGAAAAAGGGAAGGAAATAAAAAGAGAGGAAATAAAAAGAAAGTCTCCATTTCTTTTCCTCCTCCCACCCGAACACCACCTTGCCTCGTCGGAAATTCCCATAGCCACCACCAAGGAGAAGAAAATATTTGAAGTTTCAAGGAAGGGAATTAAAGCCAAAGAAGTTATAATTCAATTTTATTTTGAATTATTTTGGGTATTTATGGTGTTAAATTATTATTGTGGAAAATTAAAAAATAATTAGAATAATTATTTTAAATAATTTTTGGTTGAATATTTATGAATTGTGTGATTGTTGGTGTAATTATGTTGTGAAAAAAATTAGCAAAAATGCTGTTTTTGGATTAAATTTGGTTACTGCCGGAAGAAAGCTGAAGAAAAAAAAAAAAAAAAAAAAAATGGCCACCTGCGCATTACGCGGCGGCCAATTTTTTTCAGACGCCGAGACTTAAACGGCGTCGTTTAGGGCGCTGAAGGAGAAGAGCCGCGCCATGCGCGGAGCCCAGAAACGGTGAGGGAAACGACGCCGTTTGGCGTCGACTGGGGAAGGGGGCTGTCTGACGCAATTCGGTGAAATGACGATTTTGCCCCTGACCCTTTCAGATAATACCCGACGTGTCCTAGACGCGCGAAAATTACGAAAATGCCCCAGAGCTTTTCTGTTAATACCGCTTGTGTCCCTAACATTGCTGAATTTACATAAATGTCTCTGGGCTTTCCGAAAAATTCCGGATGTGTCCCTAATGCAGCGAAAATTACCAAAATGCCCTCAGAAGTGAATTTTAATTAAAATAAATGTTGAAAAATTGTTTAAAAATCATAGAAAATGATAGAAAAATACTAAAAATATAGAAATGATGTTTGGGCATTAAATTTAATATTTTTGTAAAAATATTAAATATTGGGGATTAATATTTAAATGTTTAAATATTAATCTAATAAGGTTATAATTTAGAAAATGTTTAAATAAAATTTTCGGGCAACCAAATATGTTTAATTTTATCCGATGAGCCGGGTTGTCCGTAGTGAATGCATTAAATATTAAGTTATGTTAATATTTTAAAGGACGAGGTTAATATAATTAACCATATAAATTAATAATTGGCCCAAAGATGATATTAATTAAGTAAATTAATATCATAAAGGGATAAATAATTATTATTTGATTATTTTATGATCATAGGTTGATCGAGTTAAAGGTTTGAGCTAATAAATTAAATAACTGGACGCCAGGCAAGTTCTTCAGTCCCTTTTATGATAAATGTTGAACTGTTATGATATGTAATTCTTGTTTTAATTGCATAAAAATTATGTGCTATGTGATACGTGATCAATATGACCACAATGTGTAATTTGTGCAACGATATGAACATATATGAGATATATTATTATGGTAGAAGCACAAGCACATGATGTATGATACACACCGAGCATGTTAAGGTACGTGCTACGTGACGTATAAACTGTTGAACTTGCTGAGCCGTTGTGCTCATTACTTGCTTAAATTAAACTTTTGCAGGTTAAGAAATGAAATTCAGAAATATCGGATTTATTAGAGATGGATCAACCAAGAGGGTTGTAAATAAAATGGTTATATTCAATATGGTAAATTGCAAAGTTTATTTTGACATTTTGTATATGCATATACGTTGGATCTGTATAGGATGAATAGAGTTAAATTGTGAACCGTGAATGTTTAAATTAATTGTTACGATAGAAATTATTATACGTTTGATTATGAACGATGTAACAAGGAATATTTGTATGGATATAAAAGAATATAAATTTTGAATAATGATCATAATGATACGTGTAACCGTAATAAAAAGTAAAGATTACGATCCAGGGACTAGGATCGAGTATTCAAATATTTTAATATAATAATTGAATTGAGAAAAAAGAAAAATTTTATACCGAAAATTTGGTAATTGATGGTTATAAAATCAATTAATGGATGAAATAAGATAATTAAAGATTTATTAATGGACCGAAATTTGGACGTTATGAAGATAAGGTATAATAAATACAAAATTAAAGGGAATAAATTTGGTCGAATTTCGGGGTCGTTACAGCATAGACACTTTTTAGATCGCTTAGAAAAATTTTCATTTGTATTTTTCAAAGCATATTCATGTCAAATTAGCTTGAGGTCAAAAATTTTGAAGTCTAGGAAAGCTAGAAGAGTGGGAATATCCTAAATTCCCTAACATTCACCTTCTGCTTCTTTACTTAATTATTAAATTTATTGCTATGACTATTATACAAAAAATTTCTAGCTACTCCAACATTTCTATACCTCCGTATAGTTCATCAAATTTGCTACACATTATGAGTCCAGGAACTTACCACAAGAATATGAGTTTTAAAGCTTATCCTAGCAATATGTAGTCTAAGAACAAGTCAAAGACTATCCATATGCTGAGGGGCTCAAAACATACCATACGATTATGAGTCATGGACTTACCATATGCATGAGTTTTAAGAACTCGTGCCTAAATTTAATATTATCTATCTGTCAGAAACTCTTAGCGCGACTCTAACATTTCAATGATTATCACATAGTAACTGAGTAAACACAAATCCTCCGCCCATACAAAGGATTGTGCAATTCAGTCACCACGTGAGTCTTCAATTGAAATCTCGTACCCAAGTTTTCTGCCCCCTTATCATAACATTTCTGTCATTCAGGCTTTATCATTCTCTAAATTCTTCTTGTACTATTTCATAGTACCATATCTCTTTATAGCATCAAGCTATACCTCTTTGACCATTCACAGGTCTTTCTGTTATTTCACAATCTCATTTGATCCCATCAAACTATTGCTTTACAATCTATTCCTTATTCATTTTCCTTGTCTTGTGATCGTATCGTAGTACGATCCTCTTACTGGTCCTAATCATGTTATTATGATCTCTTTCTATGCTTTTTGGATTACCTTATCATCTTTATTGCTTAAATAAGGTGTTCCTTGATTTTCTTTAAGATTCATCTTTGAATCCTTTCAAATATTCTTTTTCAATTATGTTCTTAATTGAACTTATAAATTTTCTCAATTCATTGCCTTCATTCAAATTTTTCTTAACATCTTATCTCTTCCTTATAATCTTATCTCTTTCTTATAATTTTATGTCTTCTATATTTCCTTCACTTTAACCCATATTAGAGAACTGTATCTCTTAACTTATATCTTTCTATTTTTATTTCCCCCATGTTCATCAAACTTATCACGTATTTAGACTCAGGAACTTACCATAATCATATGGTTAAGGAGCTTGTCCTAGTCAGGCCATAGTCGCCCATTCGCTAAAGGGGCTCCACCATATAATCATGAGTCACGAGTTTACCATACGCTTGAGTTTTTAAAACACTCAACTAACCGTACTACTTCTTACTAAGGTTATAGCCTAAGGTATTATTTACCTAAGGTTTATAACCTTTAACTCTGATACCAATTGTAACGACCCCGTCTCTTGATACGCTTATCAAGGTAACTTCTCATTCTCTAAAAAAATTCCTTTCTTTAATCATACGTAATCTTACTCAATCCACTTATTGCATACTTTGCACCTTTATCCTTCTCCTTTTTATTCATATTCATGATTCTTCTTCACCTTCGATAAATCATTCCTTAATACTTCTATCATTTAACACTAGGTTTTAAATACTAACCTTTACTTAATTAATCATAATTCTTATTTGGAATTATTCTAAAAATTCTGGGTGTCACAATATACGTACAATAGGCTGATCACCTAGAGTACCCATTTTCGGATATTGCAATTGAAATGGTTACTAATATTCAAAACGAAATGACAGTCTTATGTCTTTTGGGTATTATAAATACTGAAAATGTATGTTCTCGGTCTTGTAACCTTTTAGCATGAAAAAACAGTATGTTAAATCGATTGAAAGTTATTATTCAAAGTTGCATGTCTTCACAATTATTGAATATTGCTGAAGTTTTAAAAGTTAATTCTTTTTCATTCATGATATATCCTTTATTGTTTATTTTAACTTGCTGAGTAAAGTAATTGCTCACCCTTGTTATATCATGAAATATTTTTCAGCTAATTTCGAGTGATCTAAGAAGGACAATGACAAAGGAAAGGCGAACGGGTAGAATTAATTAGTCTTTTTATTTTTATGTTTTACCTTGTAAACCTTTTGTGTTATAAGGTAGTTGTAATGTATTTAAGATTAGTGAAATTTGGAATTGATGGTATGTTTTGTAATGAATCTATTTATATTTTCCGCTAGTTATTGAAGATTAAGTTTATGAATGTTTGTCAAGTGTTGTATAGTGAGTACCGAACTTGAGGTAAAAGGGATCCAGATTTGGAGGCGTTACAGTTTTATTGGTTCAAAACCTATTTTGAAGCTATATGATGTTAGATCTATATTATATATATAGATCTATGGTTAAAAATGCTTCATATGTATTTTCATATGTTCATTGTGTGTTTGAATGTAAGGAAAGTGCATATTCATATTTTTCGGTAAAAATCCTAGCTTGTTATGTGGTTTGATGTGTTGTAAAATGAGTTCTGTAATTTATTTTTGTGAGTTCTATGGCTTGAAAGATAGGTTTAGAAGTTATAAAAATAACTAAACTTTAATCAATGAAAAATGTGGGAAAATGAGTAAGTTATGGTCTCTATGGCAAAACATGTCATTTTTGAAACCCTAATCGATCGATCCTAATTTTTGTGTCAAAAATGATTTCAAAAATACGATTGATCCATGTAATGTTGTAGATCATTAAGTTAAGAAGCTAACAAATTGAATTTAATATTATTTGGATGCGTATATTTTATTTTATGCAAGTTTGAATCAAAGTAGAAAAAGTTGGAAAATTCTGAAAAAAACCCGTAGAAAATATTTCTGTCGGAACAGGGCGACAACCCTTGTTTTGTACTAAAAACAAGGGTGGCGACCTTTGTCCATTTTTTAGAAAAATAATGTTTAATAACTGGGTCGAGTCGGGCCTTATGTAACGTGTCGGGTCTTTTATAACTAAAATGGGTCAGAAAAAATGTAACTTTAATAATTTTAATATTAGACTAAATTTAAATAAATAAAATATTATTAAATAATTAATAATATTAAAAAATAAATAAAATATTATTAAATGATTAATGATATTAGAATATAAATAAAATATTATTAAATGATTAATATTAAAAAATTAATAAAATATTATTAAATGATTAATAATGTTAGAAAATGAATAAAATATTATTAAATGATTAATAATATTAGAAAATAAACAAAATATTATTAAATGATCAATAATATTAGAAAATAAATAAAATATTATTAAATGATTAATAATATTAGAAAATTAATAAAATATTATTCAATGATTAATAATATTAGAAAAGGAATAATGTGTTATTAAATGATTAATAATATTAGAAAAGTAATAAAATATTATTAAATAATTAAATAATATTAGTAAGTGTTTAATGTGTTATTAAATGATTAATAATATTTGTAAATGACTTAAAAATTATTATTTGATTAATAATATTTGACAAAGGTTTAAAAACAAATATTAAATGATTAATATGAGTATTATGTGATTAAAATATTATCAAAAGATGATAATATTTTTTAGTATTTAATGAATGACTAAATATTTAATTATATAGACAAATGTTATTAATACGAACCAATGTGTATTATGCTAATTGAAGGATCAATTTTGTTAATGTTAGGTCATTTTAAAGAAAATTAATTAGTGTTGGTTAGCCATAGACAACCATCGAGACAAGTTCCCTATACTCAGACTTGTATTTATTTTACAAGACATCTAAATGGTTTAATTATTAAAACATAATCCACATCGATATTATTATTCGCACATGTTGTAATTAAAGTTCTTTTATCCATGAACTGTTTAAGAATAGTCTATGCTAATTATTCAGTTAGACATTGCATGTATAAATTCAGTTATTTGAATATTGTTAAAGCTTATCTAAACCAATAGTTGATGCAGACTCTTATAGTAGGACTGAGAATTTACAACCCTAACAATAGGAATATTATCGGAAAACTAAACTTGCACACATATGTCTAAATATTATGTATACACATGGGTATAAGAGGCTGATCAGCTCGAATACTAAAATACTAAAACGGTTAGTTGAATTACTGAATGCCTTAGCATTAGTTCATGATCCTTAGTAGCCACTCAACAATAAAGACTCAATTCTTTCTTTTAAATTGAATTTGAATCTCGTTCTTTCACAATTATTATACATTGTTGAAATCTCAAAAATGAATTCTTTTCTATCATGATATATCTCACTTGTGAGTACTGTTTATTTAAACTTGTTGAGCAAAGTAGTTGTTCACCCTTGTTATATTATGATATTTTACAGTCAAATCAGAAAGCTCTAAGAAGAACAAGGACAAGGAGAAGGTTCAAAAGTAGATTAGTACGCAGGCTAGTTAATTTATTGATGTTTGTAATTCGCTAGTATAGTTTTTGATCACTTAGAGTGTATGGATTGTATTTATGTAAAGGTTAATAGACATTGGGATTAATAGAACATTTTGTTATGAACAATTTATGTTTATATATTCCGCTTTAGTTTATAGGATGAGATTTATGATGATGGATCGTGAGCAACAAACTCGAGGTTATGAAATTCAGATTTGGGGGCGTCACACTATGCCTCGGCGATAGGATCTATCATGTACTTGATGATATGTACTAGACCTGATGCTGCTCATGCATTTAGTGTAACACGCAGATATCAGTCTAATCTTGGAGAAGAACACTGGAAGACAATGAAAAATATCCTAAAGTACTTAAGAAGAACAAATAATGAATTTTTTTTTGTCTACAGTGAGTCTGATTTGAAATTAGAAGGCTATACAGACTTAAGCTTTCAAACTGACCAAGATGATAGTAAATTCGCTCCGGGTTATGTGTTTACCTTAAACGGTGGCGCAGTGAATTAGATAAGTTCTAAGCAGTAAATAATTTTTGATTTAGTGATAGAGACAGAATACATAGCTGCAAGTGAAGCTGCAAATGAGGCTATTTGGATGAAAAAAATTCGTAATCGAACTCGGGGTGGTTCCTAGCATTTAAGGACCAGTGCCTTTATTTTGTAACAACACGGGAGCTGTTGCACAAGCCAAAAAACTTAGGTCTCATCAGAAATCCAAGCATGTATTGCGATGGTTTCATTTGATTAGAGAGATCATTGAAAGAGGAGACGTCACCGTAGATCGAGTGGACTCTCAAGACAACATTGCAGATCTATTTACTAAAGCGTTAACTCAACAACAGTTTAATCGTCACGTAAAGAAGATCAGTACTAGATACTATAGCGATTGACTTTAGTGCAAGTGAGAGATTAAAAGTAGTATGTGCACAAGTCAATCATATTTGATGTGATGTTGTATATACTTTATAATCTTATTCATTTATTAAAAAAAGTTTATTTATACAAAGACATTTTCTTTATCCATATTTAATTGATGATATTAATTGTGATAAATCCATAGTTTTTGAGCAATATTTTTAGAATCGTGATGATGATCATGCTAATGAGATCTAAATTCAAGATAATTAAAAGCTAAAATTGTTCATAATCGTAGGATCACTAAAAATGAGATTAGTGAATCCGGATAGATTAGTACATACTATGCTTGCTCTTATGAAGAATATGATTGATCTCATAATCATTTGTGTAGAGACACTAAAACAAGTATGTAGGTGCTTATTAGAGAATAAGTTCACTTAACATGACTCGCTAAAGGAATATCTAATGAAGTTTTACTCATTTGCCAATAGAAATTCCTAATGTGATAGTAGTAGTACAAGTAATCATTGGATTTGAGATCATCATAGTATCTTGTGTTTGATGAATTATACTTTGACATATTCTTAAGACGTTTAAGTTATATCAAATGGTATACTTGGGTCTAATAAGTTGTACATGGATGTAGATGAATGGTTAACAAAGAATCTATCATTTCTAGTAAAATGAGAGAATGTTCAATTTGATTCGATAAATGACAACTCAGTAGTCCTTGGCCAAGGCAGAATGAAAATTAGAAAGGAGTTTCTAATTTACATTAAATAGAGTTGTGCATTTGAGAATCGAAATGCATATGATCAAATAAAATAAGACTTGACAATAAATTCATGTGTTATATTTGCTTGAGACATTGTATAGTAGAATGATTGAATTATACGGTAACTATTCATGAAAATGTTCTTTTATGATTAAATGTTGAAATCTATATTATCTGAAAAGTCGTTGATTGCTAAGGGGACTTACCCTTATTGTGGAATAAAAATTATTTATTTAAATGAATTAAATATTTTAATTTATTTATTTAAATAAGGTTAGAATTGTTCTAATTGATTTATTATACAACCGGTTTAATATAACAAATCTAAAGGGTCACACCGCAAAAGAAAAATATTTATTTAAGAAGTAAATGACATAATCGTAATAATATATTAAGTATATTTAATTTATACTATGGTGATAGATTGAATTAAATAGTTTAATATTTATTATTTAGTATTTTAGAAATACTAATTATAAATTAATAAGTGAAGTCTTATTATTATTATTTCTATTATTATTATTTAGTTCCTAAATGGTTTAGAAATTAATTAATAAGAGTACTCTCATATTAGTTCCTAATTAGATTAGGAGTTTAATTAAAAACTATATTCCTAAATGTGTTAGGAGGGTTGTCTATATCTATAAATAAGATGAGTTTTATTATGGATTTAGGTGAGCTATACTTTCAAATGTTTTGGACGAGTACTTACAAGTTCTCTAGATCTAATTAATTAGAAGAGAGAGAAAATTGGGGTTTGCCATCACTTACTTCTTGAATTCTTATTATTTCTTGGTGGATCACTTTTAGAGGCCAAACACTTGGGTGGCTAACGCTGATCAAATGAATCTAATCGGTGGAATTCAAGGAGAACCAGAAGGAATTGGAGTTGAACACGTACTTGTGGAAGTTAGTGTCTAAAAGGGTATACTTATCTATCTCCTTCTTGTTAATTAATAATTGTGCATAAATGTTAATCCTGGTTATGGTTTGTAAAATTTTAAATTCTAATTTTGTCATGCTTTTGCTGTTATTGTGCAATTTGATTGTATGCTCATGAATATTATAAACTAACAAGAACATGATAACATAACAAATTGATGTTCGCGGTATCATGTTTTACCAATTAGGTCAAAGATTTATAAAATAGTTTTTGTGCTGTCAACTGTTTAGTGATTTTTGTGCATGCCTATTAGGAATATGCTTTGGGTTCCTTCATGAATGTTGTAGATTAGGAAATTATGATGAATTTAGACTAAAAAAGAACCCCAAAATATTTTTTTATGAAGGAGTTATGACTATTATAAGCCGGCTGACTTCGACAGCCAAGTAGACTGCCTAAAATTCGAAATTAAAGCTTTTGCAAATGAATTATTTAATTCATTTCACCTATGAAAATAATTTAATTAAGTTATAAACACACTTATTATGAAGTAAAATTCAATCAACTAACATTCAGGTATGCGTAACCTATTATGTAGGGTTTTTAAGCTTTCCTGAGTAACTTTAGTTGGAGATCAAGGCAAGTTCTAACCCTTGCTTAAATTGTTATGTGAAAATTTTATGTTCAATTGTATTTATATTTAATTTGTGAAGTAATTGATATGTGAATAGATATGTTGATTAACTGTTAAATGTTAATTGATTATGAAATAAGATATGATAATGCAAAGTATGTTAAAGTTTATATGAAAATATAAATTACGTATGTGTTAATTGTTAGACTTGCAGAGCCGTCGTGCTCATCCTTGCAAATAAAACTTTATTTGCAGTTAAATAAGAGAATGATAAGAAGATCACGAATGTAAAGAAGTAGTGTAAACTAGGTTTCATGCTTTGTTTACTTGTATTTGTATAAAGTAATAATGATTGTTGTAATACGAACAAGCAAACCATATAACTGAATCTTATATGGATTATATTATTTATTATCATCAGAATATTATTATGTCTTTACTTTGATATAACTTAGAATTATTGAAGATCTATTAATCTGAGTGAAGGTATTGGTAATATGGACTGACTATGTTATGTCGATACTCTGAACTTTAGATAGATAGTAAAGCATTAAAACAATGTTGATAAAGAACTATGAATATGAATGAGGATATTGATTAATATTGTGGGTGCTGCAAGGCCAGAGATTTAGCACTGGTGAAGAAACCAAATTTATTGCAAGGTTCCTCTGTTCCAAGTACAAGTGTGTTAATAATGTTGTGAACTTCAGATAGATAGAGAATATCGATATGAAGAGATATCTCTATTAAGATGTATCTAAGTGAGGGTATTGAATGATACGAGGCGTTTTGTAAGAAAATAAATCTTACCACGGATAAAGATGCAAACATTTATCGCAAGGTTCTTCTGTTCCAAGGACCATCCAATTATTAATATCGTAAATCTTGGATATGTAAAGTTATAGAATATTTAAATCTTATAGTTAAAATTTGACCGGTATATATGGTGTTATCCATGTATACTAATGAACTACAATTTGATACTTGTAAAAATGATAAGATCGGGATCATGTTAAGATTCAGAGACGAAGTAAAAGAAATTTTTAAATGAATCGTCTGAAATAGACTTCTACAACCAATATAATTATAAGAACCTTAGTTAAGTTGGTAGAATGTATGGAGTTTGGGGCATTACAAGTTGTCTCCTAGTTTAATTACTTAACCATTTGAGCTATAATTGTTGGTTTGCAAAAATATAGCATACATATAATCAAATTATATAAGCGCAACGTAAGCAAGAAAAATCAGATTTTAAAATTTTTTCATAAACTAATAACCAGAATCTTTCTTATGAGACTATTATTAATTGAGGAAAGATAAAAGAATTTATATCTTTGTAGAATTAAGCTTCCACGGGTACAAGTTCATCTCCCTTTAATCCTTCACGTTCTTCTTCAAATTTACATTCTTCACCTTTCAGCGAATAGTTACTGTACAATTCAATCCTTCTACCATACAATGTCCCAATCAAATATAAGACATGGACTTTCTGTCAAGTCTTATTTATTTGATCATATGCATTTCAATTCACAAATGCACAACTCTAGTTAATGTAAATTAGAAACTCCTTTCTAATTCCATACAACCCTGGCCAGGGATTTCTGAGTTGTCACTTATTGAATCGTATAGGACATTCTCTCCCTTTACTAGAAATGGTAGATCCTTTGTTGATCATTCACCTATCTCCATGTCTACCTTATTATACCTAAGCATATGCTTTGATATACCAACAAGTCTCAAGGAATATGTCAAAGTATAACTTAGTATACATAAGATACTATGATGATCTCAAGTCCAAGGATCACTTGTATGACTATCACATAAGGAACTCCTATTGACAGACAAGTAAAACTCCATTAGGTGTTCCTTGAGCGAGTCACGTTCAGTGAACTTATTCTCTAATAAGCATCTACAAACTTGCTTTAGTGTCTCAGCACAAATGATTATGAGATCAATCCTCTTCATAAGAGCAAGCATAGTATGTATTAATCTATTCGGATCTACTAATCCCCCTTTTAGTGATCCAATGATTATGAATAATTTTAGTTTTTGAGCTATCTTGAATTTAGATCTCAATAACATGATCCTCATCACGGTTCTAAAAGTATTGCTCGAAAACTATGAGTTTATCCATTTGATTAATTCAAGTAATTAATTATGAATAAATAAATGTCTTGATACTTTTATTAATAAATGAACAAGATTACAAAGTATATACTTATCACATCAAATGTGATTGGCTTGAGGGTATATTACTTTCAATATCCCACTTGCACTAAAGCCAATCGCCCTTTGGTATCCCCATACCATTCTTCTTTAAGTGGCGTACAAATTTCTTAGTAAATGCTTTAGTTAATGGATCTGTAATGATGTTTTGATAGTCTACCATATTTATGGTATCGTCTCCTTTTTAATAATTCATCTAATCATATGAAAGTGCTGCAACACATGTTTGAATTTCAGATGAGACCTAGGTTCCTTGGCGAATTAAACTCCTTTAATGCTAGGAACCATTATAAGTTCTGCAATGAACTTGTTGAACCAAACAATCACCTTTGCAGCTTCACTTATAGTTATTTACTATGTCTTTGTCATTAAATTAGCAACTCCTTGCTGTTTGAAACTTTTCAACTCACTGCAGCACTGTTCAAGGTAATCATATTACCTGAAACAGATATGCGGTTATCTTGGTTAGTCTGAACAAACTTGAGTCTGTTAAACCCTCTAGTTTTATATCAAACCCATCATTAGAAACTCTTTTCTAATGTTCTTCTCCAGAATTGAACTGATATCTGCTTATCATACATAAGCAATATCAAGTCTACTACATTTCAATAAATCAATGTACGTCCTTTGGGTCAAGCCGAGCATCCTTTATGAATTATCTCTATAGACCTTTATCCTGAATAGAATGTTAGGATGCTTTTCCCAAGTTCTTGATGGAGAAGTTTTTAGACAACTACATCTTTACTGATTGTAGCATCGATATGTCATTCCTTATCGGTAGTATATCAATATATAATAATGTCACAGTGCTCCCATTAACCCTTGTACTATCAAACTCTTTTGATTATCTCATCAAAACGGATGGTTCATCTTCGAGAAATTTGCTTCAATCCATAAGTGGATCGTTGTAGCTTTCATACTTGATTTACTCCATCATTATGGAGACAAATCCTTTTGGTTGTATCATACATACATCCTTTTGTATAGTAAGCTGCAACTGCAAGTAAAATCCAAAAGAATATATGCATTTTTACTAGTGAAAGGTGTGAGGACCCGAATTTCGGGATTATTTTAATATTATTAAATAAGAATTTATTGTAACAAGAATTATCAAGGTTGTTTAAATTATTTATGATTGATATATTTTATGTGATTTAATGTATGTGATGAGATTTAATTAAATCTGTACAGAGATGAAGACAAATTGTGATTGAATTAAAATAATTGAAAAGTAAATAAATTATTTAAAAACAATTTATTAAGGATAAGAGAAATTACAGATAATGGTATAATAAAATTGTACAATAAAATTATTGTGGAGATATAGAAATTATTATTTAAATAGTGTGATGTGGTATGGTGAGATATATAAATTAGATATGTATATATATACATTTGTATATATATATATATATAAATGTGCATGTTTAATTGGTAATTATAAATTTTATTGATTATGGAAAATTAAGGAATTAATAATTAAATTAATCCAGAAATTTATGAAAAGTTAATGAGGGAGTTAGTAAAATGGTAATTATTGATTTTAGATTTAATTAATAATTATGGTGGAAGTTTAGAAATTTATAAAGAAGAAAAGTAATTATATAATTATATAATAATAAATTATATAAGAAAATTAAAGTGAAATATGAGGAAAATAATAATTATATAAACTATATAGGAATAATTATATAATTTATATAAGAAGATTAAATTGAATAAGGATGGAAGAAATTTTTTATAAATTGTATTTTGTGTAAAATGGAAATTATTTAAAAAGGGATAATGTAATTATATGAATTATATAATTTATATAAGAAAAGTTAATGTAAATAGTAAGGAAATGAAAAATAAATGAGAAAAAGGAAGATTTTAGATTATTAAAAATTATGTATGTGTATAATGGAATTGTTGGGATTTTTATTGGAGACAATAATTTAGAAACGTGGACATGTTATTGTAACATGTTGTCCAAGTAACGGAGTGAAAAATTATGAAAAATAATTTTTATGAGGGGTATGAATTATTTTATGAATTTTAGAGGTATGAATTACCTCATATAATTACATGCATGTCATTATGCGTGTACAAAATTTGTCAAGTAAAATAACCGAAAAAGGTATGAATATTATTTATAAATCATAATATGAATTTTAGTGATTTAAAATAAATATTTTACCTATATTATGTAAAATATTTATTACACAAAATAATTACGTAATGTAGTAAAATACACTAATTATGCATGTGTTGGTTGCTTATCCGAATTGGTGAGAGGCGGTGGAAGTGTATTATTTTCCAAAGTGATTAATTCTTGTTGGTTATTAGAAGGAAAGGAAATAAAGAATAAAGGAGCACATGCACAAACACAACATCTCCTATCTTTATTTTCTTCTTCCACCACCATCATGCCACCATCCGATCACCACCCTACCTCCATAGCCACCAAGAAAGAGAGAAAGATTGGGGCCAACAAGGAGTATAACAAGTTTCATAAGAAGATTTACCAAGCTTTGAAGGTTGTATGAGGAGTATTATAAAAAGGGTATTTATTATTTAATTCCACAATCCAGGCAAGTTCTTCAGTACTTTGATGTTAATTGTTTATCTGTTATGATATGTTAATTATTGTTCAAATGCATATAAATTATGTGTTATGTGATATGTGGATAATATACAACAATGTGTACTTTGTACAATGATATGAGATGTATTGCTCAAGTAGAAGCACATCACATGAAGTATGACACACACAAAACATGTTATGTTATATGCTACGTGAAACATGAAATGTGTAAATTATAGAACTTGCTGAGCCGTTATGCTCATTACTTGCTTAATATAAATTTTTGCAGGTAAAGAAATAAATTTCAAGAATATTAGATTATGTAGAGACGGTTTACCATAGAAGGTTGTGAATATTATTATATTTTTAATATTATAATTCAATGTGGATAAATTTGCCAAGTTTCTGTTGATACGTTGTATATGTATACATACAAATTTGGTCCGGATAGGACGAATATAATTAAAATATGAAATGTGATTGTTCAAGATAATTGTTACGATAAAGGGTATTATTTATCTAATTATGCCTTATGAAACGAAGGATGTTGTATGGATAAATACAATATTAAATTTTAAAGGTTGAGCATTACGATATTTGTAACAGACAGGAAAGAATAAGTAAAGGTTGCGATCCAGGGACTAGGATCAAGATATTAAGTTTTTGAATATCCAAATACTTTAATACAATGATTGAGAAAAAGAAAAAAAAATTATACCGAAAAATTTGGTAATTGATGATTTATAAGGTCAAGTAAAGGTTCAAATAAGGTGATTAAAGATTATTAACGAACCGAAATTTGGGCGTAAGGAAGATAAGGTATAATAAATATGAAATTTAAGATAATAAAGTTGGTCAAATTTCGGGGTTGTTACAAAAGGTTTCATTATAATCAACTCCTTGGCCTTGTTTAAAATCTTTTTACCACTAGTTAGGTCTTATAGATCTCTACCTTGCCATCTGCTTTAGTCTTTCTCCAAAGTCCCATTTCGGATTTTATGGTTATCGACCATTTCTGTTGAGTATCTAATACTCATACCTCATCGTATATATCTAGATCATCATCCACTATGATGCGTATCTCATCATCATCATTTATGATGAATTCATACCATTCAGGTATCTTCGGTACTAAACTAGATTTATGACTTGATTGTAGTGCAATATGTTTATCTACTTGTACAAATTCCTTCACTTGATCTGTAGTGTTTTGTGATTCTTGAACTTCTTCAAGATCTATTTTACTCCCACTAACCCTTTAAGGAAAAACTTCTTTTCTTAGAAGGCAGTGTGTTTTAACAAACACATTTTAGTTAGTTGGATTATAGAAGTGATACCCTAAGCTTTCTTTAGGATATTCCACAAGTTTACACTTATCAGATCTTGTCCCTAGCTTATCATGTCAAACCTTTTAACATAAGCTGAACAATCTAAATCTTAACATATTTAAGACTTTGTTTTCTCCCTATCCTATAACTCATATGAAGTCTTAGGGACAGAATTTAAAGGTACCTTGTTTAGTAGATACGCGATCATTTTTAGAGCATAACCCTAGAAGGATACTGGAAGATCGATAATACTCATTATGGATCATCAGCATGTCCATTCTGTGAGAATACCATCTCGCTTGAGATGATCTAGAAACTTACTGCTTAAGTATTCCCTTCTCGATCTAATCGAAGAATTTTAATACTTTTGACATTTAGTTTATATACTTCACTTTTAAATTCTTTGAACGTTTTAAACGATTTGGATTTGTATTTCATCAAATACATATATAAAAATATAGAATCATCAGTGAAAGTAATGAATAAATACCCTTCTCTTGTATTTGCGATTGTGTGTACCATCTCTAACAACTCTGCAACTCGCTCTCCATTTCCATTAAATGGAGATTCAGTCATATTGTCCATGATACAAGATTCATAAGTTTTATTTGATTCATAATCAAAAGGTTCTAAAACCTATCTCTATACAATCTTGTTTGGTCTTGTTTCATTAGCATGACTGAGTTAACAGTATTGCATGAAGGTATGATTCATATCATCTCTTTACATTTAGTTTGTTCAATTTGGAATATTTTTCATGTATGTCAAAATCCATTAAGTAATCAATCAGTTCTAAATAAAATATTATCATTATAAACAGAACAACGATTGTTCATTATTATAATATCAAAAATCCTTCCTTGTCATTACATGGAACTGAAATAATGTTTCTAAGAACTAGACCATAGTAACAACTTACTAACTTAATAGGATTACCCATAGGCAGTGCTAAACTATAAGTTCATATGGCTAATGCAGAAACCTTTGCTTTATTCCCCACGTATAGGATTATTTATCCTTTGTTTAGCTTTCTACTTTTGCTTAGTCTCTATAACGACTTACATATGTGAGACCACCAGTCGGTATCTAATGCCTAAGTAGAAACTTGACTTATAGAAAGTTCTATTTTATTATGAACAAATCTATATCTATAGCTGAAGTTTCAGTAAACTTCTTCTACTTAACTACTGCAACTCTCTTGCAGTTGCTCTTCCAGTGTCCCAGCTTATCGCAATGAAAGCAAACTCCTTTTCCCTCGGGATCACTTTTATTTATGTCATTTGTTTAGCCTTTCTTTTGCCTTCTACTCTTCCTGACTCCTCAGAAATACGTTTGGCAATCTTCCTCCGCTTAGAAGATTCATCTACAAGTAAGACTTGGTTTTTCTAGGAAAGAAAGTGACTCTCAACAGTCTTCAACATATTTAAGTAAATTAGTTAAACTGACATTTAGCTTATTAATGTTTGAAGTTCACAACAAATTGTGAATAGGAGTCATTGAGTGACTGCAAAATCGAATCTTAACTCAACTCTCCATCCTTGACAAAATCTGTTGTCCAAATTGATCAATCAAATTGATCATCTTTAGGACATGTATCTTTACTGTAGTGCCATTAGAAATTATAGATCGGAAGATCTCCTTAGATATCTTATATCTAGTTGACCTACTTTGCTCACCATATAACTATTAAATGTGCAGCAATATAGTAGGTGCATCTATTTCTCGTGTTGACGCTGTAATTCGATACTTATGGATGCGAGCATGATGCATTGAGTCACCTTTGCATCATCTTGCCATTTAAAATAGTAATATCTTCCTCAGAGGCTTAGTCTACAACATTTACAGGAATAGGCAAATTAAGGACATTTGCTAACTTTTTAATATTGAGAACTATTCTCAAATTTGTTTAATCAATCCGAACAATTTGGTTCGATTAATTGTTAGTATACATTATGCTATGCAGTGTTAGTGAATTTAGCAATATTCTGTAAGTGAATTAATAATAACATTAACATGCATTCGTTTTATTAATTACCTAAATAAATTAGGTCTTTATTTAAAATGGTGTCTCCCACTATTTTCATCAAACTATATTACCCTCCTTATATAGTTCGGCAAATCTAGTTAAAGATTTGCTAGTGAGAATAAGGATCCTATTTCAAATGTATATAGCCTTGTGTTACACAACAAACGATATATAAATAAATAGGTAGACAACTCTTTGTCAATTACATCAACATGTAACTTCTTTTATTTTGCCTCTTAGATTATTATGATCATGTGTGACACATCCAAATCAAAATTATCCAAGTTAAGTCCAACCTAGCATTTTCTTATATTAGAAGAGAAAAAGATCGTCCTTGTGTGACATAACAAAACAGTAATGTTCAATTCTTTTATAAACATCAAATGTGATAAAACATCTCACAAAATTAATATAAGCCTTGTGTGACACAACAAACTATATTGATTATTTGATACCCTATCTTTTTACCATGCTAGAAGGCAACACTCGATATTTTTAATAAATATCTTTGAACGTTACAACTTAATGTTATGGGTAGCAGAATAAATAAATTAGAACCATTCTAATTTTATTTAATTGAATTAAACTCCTTTAATTCATGAATTAAACATTTTAATTCATTTTATAAATAATATTTATTCTACATCATGAGGGGTTTGTTAATATTAATTGTCTCATCTTGTTTAGCGCACATGCACACATATATATAAAATACGCGTCATATTAATTAAAATGTGAAGCATGTTTGATAATATATAATATATAATATATATAAATAAGCATGCACATATAGAATACTATATTATACTTGGATTGATTATGGACTTTTATTCTAGTTTGGTTCACTAGAGTCACCTAGTGAACCAAAACTAGTGAACCAAAAGGTCAAACCTAGGGTGCAAGAATAAATTAAATTAAATGTAACTATGTCATTTAAATTCGGGCTCCATTACAAACGGGTCTTCATGCGCTCCTTACTTATTTGCTCCAATTCTTTAAAATAATTCTAACTAATCTGATTACAAAATTATTTACAATAAATAGAAACCTTGATCAACAGTCAAGAGGAAGTATATAGGAGGGAGATAGAATTATACATAAAAAAAATTAGAAAGACGAGGTGCACAAATCCCATTTATTAAAATCCATTCATTCATCCATTTATTTTAATTATAAAATCACATAAAAATAAACTATTTATTTTTATTATATTTTTGCATTTTTTTGGATTTTTAAAATCACTAGAAATAAATCATTTATTTTTTTAATTTAAAAATCTGCTCAAAATTACAATAAATAAAATAATTGAAAATCCAAAATTCCAATATTACAAAACTGCCACTTAAAAAATCGAATTTTGCAATATTACAAAACTGCCATCACGCTCAAACAATTACAAAATTGCCACCGAGCTCCGCGTCCTGCACCCATCCCCGCGCAATGCGCGCTAGGCCCGTGTCCGTATCTTGCCTATTCCGCACAAGGCGCACCTGGGATTACTGTAGCAGCCGAGAGAAATTATAAATTTTTTTTTCTTTTCAAAACATGATTTTTGCAATTGATTTTCAATACCCATGATTTTATACAACAAATTATGCCCAATAAATTGTTCTAAACACATACCTATACATATAGAAAATTGAAACAATTAATAATTTGCATAAGTTTGGCTCTTGATGTCACTGTTAGTTTTCAAAAATATGACATACATATAATCAAATTATATAAGCGCAATAGAAGCAAGAAAAATCAGATTTTAAAAATGTTGTACAAACCAATAACTAGGATATTTTTTATGCGACTATTATTAATTGAGGAAAAATAAAAGAATTTATACCTTTGTAGAACTAAGTTTCCACGGGTACAAGTTCATCTCCCTTTATTCTTTCACGTTCTTCTTCAAATTCACCGATTAGATTCCACGGATTAATGTTAGCTCCCCAAGTGTGAAGCCTCTAGAGGTGATTCACCAAGAGATCTATGAATTAAAGAAGTGGATTATGGTTTCTCCGAATCGTGGGTGGTTAGCCCTAATTCTCTCTCTCTCTAACTCTTTAGATGTAGAAAATTATGGAGTACTCTTTCTATTCTAATGAAAGAGTATGTAACTTTAATCTATGATAAGACTCATCTTATTTATAGATATAGTCAACCCTCTTAAACTATTTAGGATTAGGGTTTTAATTTAATTAAAAACTAAATTAATTAAATATAATTCCTAAACCATTTAGGAACTTAATTATTTAATAATGAGAGTGCTTCTTATTAATTAATTACTAAACCCTTTAGTAACTTAATTAATTATTATAATTACAATTCCTAGACTATTTAGGAACTTACTTATTTACTATACTACTACTACTTATTAATTAATTCCTAAACTATTTAGGAACTAAATAATAATACTAGTAATAATAATAATAAGACTTATTTTATTAATTTATAATTAGTATTTCTAAAATACTAAACTACAAATATTAAGTTATTTAATTTATTCTATCACCATAGTATAAATTAAATATACTTAATATATTATTACAATTATGCCATCTACTTCTAAAATAAATATTACTCTTTTGCAGTGTGACCCTTTAGGTTCTCCATATTAAACCTGTTGTATAATAAAATAATTAGAACAATTCTAATTCATTTATTACGAATTAACTCTTTAATTCAGAATAAATAATTCAATCCTTTTACCATACAATATCCCAATCAAATATAAGACATGGAATTTCTGTCAAGTATTATTTATTTGATCATATGCATTTCAATTCACAAATGCACAACTCTAGTTAATGTAAATTAGAAACTCCTTTCTAATTCCATACAACCCTGGCCAGAGATTTCTGAGTTGTCACTTATTGAATCGCATAGGACATTCTCTCCCTTTACTGGAAATGGTAAATCCTTTGTTGATCATTCACCTATCTCCATGTGTACCTTATTATACCCAAGCATATCCTTTGATATACCAACAAGTCTTAAAGAATATGTCAAAGTATAACTTAGTACACACAAGATACTATGATGATCTCAAGTCCAAGGATCACTTGTACGACTATCACATAAGGAACTCTTATTGATAGACAAGTAAAACTCCATTAGGTATTCCTTGAGCGAGTCACGTTCAGTGAACTTATTCTCTAATAAGCACCTACATACTTGCTTTAGTGTCTCTACACAAATGATTATGAGATCAATCATCATCTTCATAAGAGCAAGCATAGTATGTATTAATCTATCCGGATCTACTAAACCCCTTTTTAGTGATCCAATGATTAGGAACAATTTTAGTTTTTGAGCTATCTTGAATTTAGATCTCATTAACATGATCCTCATTATGGTTCTAAAAGTATTGCTCGAAAACTATGAGTTTGTCCATTTGATTAATTAAAGTAATTAATTATGAATAAAGAAATGTCTTGATACTTTTATTAATAAATGAACAAGATTACAAAGTATATGTTTATCACATCAAATGTGATTGACTTGAGGGTATATTACTTTCAATCTCCCACTTGTACTAAAGCCAATCGCCCTTTGGTATCCCTATACCATTCTTCTTTAAGTGGCGTACTACTTTCAATAATTGCATTGAGTTTGTCCACTAGTAATTAATTTAATTAGTTAGACTCTATTTAATTAATCCATTAATTCTTATACCTTATCACCTTTATTAGATTAATAAACACACACACACACACACACAGATATATATATATATATATATATATATATATATATATATATATATATATATATATATATATATATATTGATTCAATCACACAAGTGCACAATTAATTCACACAAAGATTCACTTCATTGATAAATAGTTCTAAATTCTATTTACAATGTGATATAATATTAATGGTTATTACATTCTATCCCCCCTTATAAGAATTTCGTCATCGGAATTACATATTCAAGGTTACTAAAAAAGATTTGGATAATTCTTCCTCGTCTTCCCACGTAGCTTCTTTGGCATTGTGGTTCCTCTAAAGTACTTTAACAAAATATATAACTTTATTTCTTAAAGTCTGTTCTTTCCTATCTAATATCTGGACATGAATTTCTTTGTACGATAAGTCTTTCTCAAGTTGAATCAGCTTATAGGATATAACGTGCTTATAATCAGGCTTATATGGCCGTAACACTGAAACATGAAACACATCATGAATATGTTCTAGTTCAGGAGGTAAAGTTACCTCGTACGCCACTCTTCACCTACTCTTTTCAAAATTTTAAACGGTCCTATGAACTTAGGCCTTAATTTTCCCTTCTTTTCAAATCTTATATTTCCTTTTCAGGGAGATACCTTCAAAAATACAAAACTTTCTACTTCAAAATCTCTTTTCTAATGATGCAAATGAACTCTTATTATCTTGATAATTTTTACCGTCAGTGGAACCAATTCTGATCCTAAAAGTCGATGTTCTCCTACTTTATCCCAGCATAAGGGCATCTTACACTTCCTCCCACATAGGGCTTCGTAAAGCAGTATGCCTATACTTGCCTGATAACTATTATTATATGTAAATTCTACTAAAGGTAGATGGTATTCCCAACTGCCCTTAAAATTCATTACACAAGCTCTAAGCATATCTTCTAGCATCTGAATTGTAAGACCCCGAATTTTATGAAATACAAAATTTAATTTTTCTTCATATATATATTTTTTCTGAAACAGTGAGTGGTTAAATTGATAAAGTTAAAAGTTAAGCATGTTATGTGTAAATTATTTTATGTCGGACAATATTCGTTTGGTCGGGGAATATTCGTTCTGTCGGGGAATATTCGTACGATGGCGCCGTACGAACCAATCATTGGTGGACCCCACAAAGAATAATTGTCGGATATAGAAAATGACATAAAAAAATTTTAATTGGTCAATGGTATTATTACTTTTAATTGTTAAAATATTCGGTGGTAAAAGAATAGTAACATACGGTATTGCATAGTAGCACACGGTATTGCACAGTAGCACACGACATTGCACAGTGTTTCGTATTATTAAACTGATAAAGTGGTTATCGTACAATATTTGACTTTATTGTCACATGCACAATAATTCATATTATTAAATTGATAATTGTCACAGTAGAATATGCACAGTAATTCACATTATTGGATCAATAATTGTCATGACACAATAACGTATTCCTTCTTTTACATGCTTTCTGCATTATTGTTCTCTCTATTATGATATTATTTAAACAGTTATATTTTATTAATTAATTGACTTAATATCTAACTCAGATAGTCAACTACACTGTATTTATAACAATTAGTCATAATAATGAATAAGTGTGAATTATTGTTGAATAATTGAATTGATAAAGTTATTTGTTTATAATATAAAGTTAGGTGATGTAAAATGAATGGTATAGATTAAAGATAATATAGAATTTGAAATGGATGATGTAGATTAAAAGATGATATTTAAATGAATGGTTTAGATAAAATGAATGGTATAGATTAAAGATAATATATAATTTGAAATGAATGGTGTAGTTTAAAGATGCTATTTAAATAAATGGTTTAAATTAAAGAAATCTTAAAAGATGAAATGAATGGTATGGATTAAACATTATCTTGAAATGAATGGTTTGGATTAAATTAGGAAATTTTGGTTATGATAAGATTTTTGGCTATAAATAGAGGACTTAACTTAAAAAAAATTTCATAACATTCTTACATACATTTTCTTCCACTTTCTAAATACTTCTTTGTGTAAGTTCTCTCTAAGTGTTCTTAAGTCATTCCTAGTTTTGAAATCTTTTGTATTCTTCTTTGAATTCCCGAGTGGAATTTTCTTATGTACAGTAACTCTTTCGAAAAATCATAGTAAATTCATTATTTGTCAGAATTTAATGAATTAAAAGCCTCTCTCTTCAGTTTTTCGTCCTCTACAACTTTGAAGAAGGAAGAAAAGTCATCTGAAGTCATCTTCATGCCTTAAAATACTAAAAACCGTAACCTATTCTGATTTTCGTCACTATTTTCAGTCTTAGTTTTGAAAATTCATAACTCATTCATATTAACTCCGAATTGAGTGATTCTTGAGTCTATGCCGTCTATCTTTCTGAGAGTAACATTATTTTAAAAAGATAAAGAGATTTTAAAAACTCTAGAAGACTCAAAAGTCAGATTCTTTACTGCTACAAACAAGGAAGGATTTGTTCGGCTATAAACTTGTTTCACAATATCAAGGTAAGGAATATCATCTTCTTTCATATTCTATTACTTAAACTTATCATGGTAAGGGATTATCATTATTTGATTCTCAAAAATAATATCGTTTCTTTCTTACTCATAAGATGTGCCTTTTATTTCCATGTATTAAATTGTGGGAATAACCTTACTGCGCGGATTACCGCCTGTTTGGTGAATAACTCTTTGTATTCAATTTTTATTAAATTGTGGGAATAACCTTACGGCGCGGATTACCGCCTGTTGGTGAATAACCTTTCGTATTCATTCCTTATTAATATCTGAGAATAACCTTACTGCGCGGATTACCGCCTGTTTGGTGAATGACTCTTCGTATTCAATTTTTATTAAATTGTGGGAATAACCTTACGGTGCGGATTACCGCCTGTTGGTGAATAACCTTTCGTATTCATTCCTTATTAATCTCTGAGAATAACCTGACTACGCGGATTACCGCATGTTTGGTGAATTACTCTTTGTATTCATTTTTTATTTGACTCTTGTGAAAATAAGTTGTTTACACGAATTATCACATGACACTTTTATTCCATATTTGTTTGTAATATCATTTTCTTTTATATTCGTAAGTGATATTATTTTCCTTTGTGAATATAAGAGATACCATCTTTTTCATCTTCCATTATTCAAACTTACTATGGTAAGTGATATTAATTTCCTTCACCTTTTGTTAATCGAACCTGCTACGGTAAGGAATATTATTTTCTTTCATACACTTAAATCGAAACTTATTATGGAACTATTGCTTCTATAATTCCTGAAAATATTATATGTTCCATAATAGTTGCACTTCATCATTTCAATTGAACCATCCTATTTACATGAACCTTTCTATTGAACTGTAACCGTTATTCTGAACTGTGGATCTTGAGTATCATTTTTAAATTTCACTCCACATCATGTTGACAATTTGGACAATATTTGAATCTGCACAAAGTAAACTTCTGATACTTATTGTTTATCCTGTTTCTTCTGTTCATCATTTATATCATTCTAATCATCCAAAATCAAGTTGTTGTGAATATTTGTGACCGGGGGCACAGATGCGATATAATTGTTGAACAGATGATAGGTTAAAGGCGATATAATAGGATAAAGGCGATACATCTATTCGGTGTCTTTTATGGCACGTGGTGAATGTTCTCTTTGGCCCGTAGTGCAAAGATGAACTGTTGTTTGGTATGATTATGACCAAAGGCTGAATCTGGTATAATCATGACCGTTGGTGTTATATTGAATGTCTTTGGTCCATAGTGCAAAGATGAACTGTTGATCTGCATGATTATGATCAGGAACTGTGAATTTGTATTATCCTGACTAATGGTATTTCAGATGATAAAAGTTGATGATGTTTTTCCTAAAAAGAGAACCGAGTAGACATTATAGTCTGCATTATTCTTCTAATAGATTGCTCATTCCGTTGCTATTATTGATCTGAACATTGTTCAAGAATTTAACTACAGTTTTTGATATAAACCTTGTAGTCTATTGTATTCTATCAAGAACTCAACTGTTGAAGGCTAACGATAATTTACTTGTCATTATCTTAGTCATGATATTCTTTACTGGGCTATTTGAGCTCATCCTTTCTTTTGTTCCATTGCTTTTCAACAGGAGATGAGAACATAGCTGGGTCTAGCTGGGGAATGGAGTGAGAGTCCGAGGGATAACTATCGTAGTCTTCACGTATTGTAAAATAGTGTGATAATAATAGTGAAGACTTAGTTGTGTATTATTATACACTGTATTGTTGAACGTTATTCTACCTTGTAATAATTTTGTTGTAGTCTTTTGACAACTCAAGTTTGGGTTGTGTGGGCCCAGATTTGGGGGTGTCACAGTTGGCATCAGAGCTTAGGGATATGGTCTTTAATGGAGATCTGGGGTTAGAATTAGGAGGGGAGAGACGAATAGAATTAATCACTAGTGTGTCCTACCTAAATTAGATTTTGTTATCTAATGAATCGATTTGAATGTAGGAACATGAAGTGATGAGTCAGTTTGTTTAAACTAACAATTATTTTGTGACCACAGTTAAGTATGGCATCTGAAAATCAGGAAGTTAATAATGAAGTGCCCGAAGCCAATGTAACCGAGAATCAGGAGGCCACAAACAATTCTTCTACAAACTCGGAGTTGAATCTTTTGCCTAAGACAAAATTTATGCGTGTTCTATCCAGTAAGGATGAAGGTGAAAGCTCTACTGCAGTCGTTCCAGATCCTTTCTTAGAAGCAATTAAAGGATGTAATGAACTTACAGAAATTATTGTCTTTAATCTGCTCACTAATTGGAAGGATCATATCACTTGGTTATGCTCGATAACAAAGGATCAGAATATATGGACTTTTCATATCAGTCTTTGGGATTTATGGTGTTCCAGCTATGATTTTCAAGATTATTTAAAAATGATGTTTCTATATTTTTGGGCATTACAATTTAGAAGAATTCAGGTTAAGTTAGTCACTATCGTGGAAACTGCAGTCTATCGAAAATACTATTCTTATAGAAATCATTGGTACGTTACTATTGATGAAGTTGAGGAATCTAAGAAACAGTTCGTTAGAGAATTATTTAGTGGTATTTTCATGGTTGAAATACGTGAAGATCTGAATGAAGTACTCGGGATTCGATTTGACGATAACAGTCAAGAACCGAATGAAGTGATAACCGGTAAGCTATTTATAAATTCTTGTGAAGTTTATGCCATGTTAGATACTTGCTCTACCCATTCTTTTATCTCACCTATATGTGCTCAACGTTTAAATTTGACTTCTCAAAACTTAGACTTTGACTTATCAGTTGAAACCTCATTAGGAAAAATGACCATTACATCTACTGTCTATAAATCTTGCCTAGTTCAAATCAACAACCTCACATTACCTGTTGATCTTATTTGAGGTGATTTCAAGAATTGATTGGTTGACTACCCATCATGCTAAAATTGATTGTTTTCATAACGTTATTAGTTTTCATATTCCTAATCAACTTGTCATTCAAATTCAAGCAACTAAACCGTTGAAACTGTTATTTCTAGCCATAAAGTCATTCGTTTATTGAAAAATGGATGTCAAGCCTTTTTAGCTCATGTCACTGATTTGAACAAAAACACGTTAAAATTGAATGATATTCCCATTGTTAATGAGTTTCCTGACGTTTTTCCAGAGGAACTTCCTGGCTTACCCCCAAATCGTGAAATTGAATTTTGTGTTGATCTTGAACCCGGTACTAAGCCCATTCTCAAAGCCCCATATTGAATGGCTCCCATAGAACGCCAAGAGTTAAAAATTCAATTATTAGATACAACACTAGTACTACATTTCTTTATTGTTCATGAAATACAACAATATTATAATTGATAAATAACCATTTAATTACAATTTTACAACATCTCTTTCTACTCCAGAATCGCAATCTTTATACATTCCTAGTATGTCTTAATATCATACATGATACGACATTCTATTACAATCAAATTGAGTATCTAAGACTCATAATACATACCAACCAATTCTTATACTACACAATCATTTTACCTGTCCAATTCGGACTGATATCTACAATGGTCGTGCTAGACCTTCAGTGAATGTAATATGCATTCCTGTTTCTTGATCCTTATCAAGACTTCAAATACTTGTACTATCTGAAAATGTTGGTTTAAACAAGAGTGAGCACGACGGCTCAACAAGTTTAACAGTTACACATAACACATTACATGCTTCACATATACTCTGCAATTTATACTTACATCTCGCTTTTCATGCATTTCAGTTTATGTCATACTGCTCATGCCTCACATATAACATTTAGCAATTCATGCTTCATATTTATACATAATCTACATGTAATCATACCTCATGCATATCACAATTATCATCAATATCTTTCTATTAACAATTTAATATTACATCATAGCATGTTAAGGCACATAGGAGCAAGTTCTGAAAAACTTTCCTAGTCGCTTCTACCATTTACGCTTATTTGCGTCATTTGCTCAACTTACAATTTATATAACAAATTGACATAATCATTAGCTACCAGGACTTTTAATTAGTCTTAACTTAAGACCTTAACTTCTAATTATTAACTCTTAAGATGTCCGACAAACGAACCCTTAAGTTCCGGATAAAACCCTAGTCCAAATAGAGTTTGGACATATCAGGCATGCTTAACCAGCTTACGCTTTCATTATACAATCTTCGTACGACCCACTTTTAATAAGTTGTCTAAATTAGTCACAAATGGACTATTTACATTTGTTTTATTCAATTAAACTTTCTTCTTTCACATAACTTAATGATTCGGACATTTAACAATGTACCAAATACCCCAACATATTATCTATCTTTGATAATATACCACTAAGTTCAAATATTATTAACCATTTAATAATATTTTAATCTCTTATTAATATTATTAATCATTTATTAATACTATTAACCATTTAATAATATTTTAATCACTTACTAATATTATTAACCACTTAATAATATTTTAATCACTTATAAATATTATTGTCCATTTAATAATATTTTAATCACTTATTAATATTATTAACTATTTAATAATATTTAAATCACTTCTTAATATTATTAACAATTTAATAATATTTTAATCACTTGTTAATATTATTAACCATTTAATAATATTTTAATCACTTATTAATATTATTAACCATTTAATAATATTTTAATCACCTATTAATATTATTAACCATTTAATAATATTTTAATCACTTATGAATATTATTAACCATTTAATAATATTTTAATCACTTATTAATATTATTAACCATTTAATAATATTTTACTTATTTAATAATGTGATTAATTATTTAAGAACATTTTCATCATATACAAATGTTATTACACATTTAATAACCCTTTTAATCTTTTAATCTTATACTAATATTATTCATCATTTAATAATATTTTAATATTCTTCAAACATTACCAATAGTTAACTTTTTAATTGTGTTAACTTTAGTCTTTATTTTATATCTTTAGATACCAATTAATCACTAATAGATTCAATGTAAATTGATTTAGTATTCAAATACATTCATTTTGCATGTATTTCAACTTAAATTTTCATAAAAAACTCAACCTGGACCGACCCGACCTGACCCGGACCACTAAAATAGGTCACTGGCAGAATGTTTCACCGCTGCGGCGGTGGTTTCCACCGCTGCGGCGGTGGTACATAAATTTTGAAACCCTAGTTTGAGGACTACCCGATCCTCCGACGCTCCGACAGCCATAACTTCCTCATACGGAAACATTTTTGGGTGATTCTTAAGTCCATTCTCATCAGAATTTCCCCCTCTACAATTTCTCTTTAGATCACAAATCAAAATTCCAAACGGAACAGGACTAAAAATGGCTCACAAGGACAAAGTGAAAACTAAAATCATAAATCCTTGGTTTTAATTGTTCAAACTTGAATAAAATAAACTCTACACGTCCAAATGACACCAACTAAGTGTTGTTGTCTTTCTAACTTCTTGTTTTACAATATTTCATGGTTCAATCACATTTTTGAAAGCGTTTTGACAATAAATTTAAGATCGAGCCGTCTAGATTTTACCGGTAACTCACAAAATGAACTTTTTTTCAATTCTTTGCATACCACTCATACAAATTCATGAGATAAATATACCGAACCATGAATCTACCTATATATCATAGTTTTATACTTCTAGAGTATCAAAATAACTTTTGATCGGTTAAAAATATATTTTATCCATTTAAAACTTATATAGACTTCAAAAATGAACTTAGGAAGGTTAAGAATACTTTTTAACCTCTTAGACATGGTTGCTCTTCTTCCTATTGATATGAACTTGCTAAGGACTCCTCCTTGACTATCCTCTAGCATTTTTCCATGGTGGATCATCAATCTCCCAAAGGTTTGCTTACTTTTCTGTAGAATGCTCTATCTTTTCTCTCTAGCATTTCTAGCAAATGAACTAACCAACATAGTAAGAGAGTGGAGTAATCTATTTATAGGACTTCTCTAGATTTACTTAACATCTCCTAATCAACCAATGCTAGTCAATTAGGAGCTTAATTCATGCTTACTATTACCTTAAATGACTAGCTTGATTGACTTCCATGAATGACATCCATCACATAACTTATCAAGAAACCATTTGTGTATAACACACTCAACCACAAAGCTATCTAGACACCCCATTGGGGCCCCACTAAATCTCAGCAAAAATGGGATTTAATCACCCATTTTTGGTTTATTTTTATTACATTTATTATACATATATACACCAATTGATATATATACATATATATAATGTTTGACCAACATTTTGACTTCTTATTGGGCTTTATTTTGGACTTAAGAATTAATATATTGGGCTCATCCATTTAATTTGTTTGGGCTCAATATATTTATCACATTGGGCTAATATTAAATACCCTATGTTACATTTAATTAAAACAAGCATTGGGCTTGATTAATTATAACTTGAATCAATGTTAAATTAATTACAAGAACTACTAGATTAATTTATTAGACCTAGTTCAAAACCTCATTTGGACTTATAATATAATCCAATTACCTCATTAAATAAACACATTAATCTAATTACATAATCCAATTAGATTTGCTATCTATAAGTCCATTGGACCTCTAATTGAGTTAGTTTACAAAACACTAACACTTAACATAGCTTGGGTTTAATTTATTAAAACTCTAATAATGCTCATACATACAAGCACTTCTATTAATTTTCAACATTCTGTTCCACCGCTGCGGCTGTGATTACTACCACTGCGGCGGTAGTTCAAATTTTACTTTCCAGAGAGTTTCACCGCTGCGGCGGTGAAACCTACTACTGCGGCGGTAGTGCTAATTTTCAAAACTCTAAAACGCATTAATACAAGTACTTTGACTTGATTAAATTAAATTCATTAACTACCTTTTATCATTAACTAGGGTTTATAATATAATTACCCATACCCATATAGTTATTCCTACATTGGGTTACACAATTAACTCATACATGGTTAATTCTCATCATCATACATATTTACCTAGCAATTAACCAATGTTTGGTTAATGCTCTCTCTCTTGTCTACCAACTAGGGTTATTCAACTTACCCTACATTAGTTAATTCTCTACACTCAATAATATTTCCCCACACTTTGACCAACATTGGACTTTTAAAAGTTTGGGCTACATATCTTACCTTCCATTGGGCTCTCTTATTTAAATACCCCCTTCATGCAAGTATTCTCATATTGGGCTAACGCATATAATCCTTTTGGGCTAGTCCACTATTAGTAATTAAATTACTTGGACTCATAACTAGTATAATTAACCTAATTAATTATATTTTACAACATTCCTTCTTACTTTATTAAAACTAATTACTTTATTAGTTTTGTTGAGTATTATTTACTCACCTTTTAATTTGGCTAACAAGCACACTTTAGTTATATATATATTCATATAATCACCTTCACTTCTCAATTGAATTTATTTTCTTAATAAATTCTCTACATGCATCATTAAAATATTTCCACATTTAATTTCTAACAAATAAATTATGTTAAAAAAAATGTTTACCCATTTTCTACACATCTTACTTCTCAAATTCTAGGTTTTAAACATTAACCTTTAATTAAATCAATTACGATCTTATATAAAATCTTGAAAATATCTGGGATATTACAGTAGAGGCGCAGTTCCGTTGGCGCAGTTCCGTTGGATTGCGTTAAAGACTCGAAGTTGTTACAGAATCATCCATAGTCTCCATTCAAGATCGGCTAATCGGTAAAATAAATCTAAACCTCTGAATTAATATATTTTCGCATGGATTTTGTTTTAGGGTTTCAGAAATTGTTTTGAAAAATTTGAAATTCCGCTGCTTTTATGTGCCGAAATCCCTACATTACTACCATAAAACACAACCTTAGACTTATTAGGTGTCTGAAGGTGTATGCGATTTTTCTGACAGTCAATTATTGTTCCATGGTTAAATAATTAATTCATCCCTTGGATGATGTCAAATTTTCTTAAGCGTATTGTAATTAAATTCATACATAATTTATGTCCCCTCATCTCAGAACAATAATTTTTATGTATTTACTCAACAGGGATCACTTTCTTATTTGTATCCTCTATATTCATAGGGCATTCCAACTCTTTTCTAGGTAATTCTAAATGTCTAGCCAAATCATCAAACACAATTGATCAGGTAGCACTTGAATCAAATAATACGAAAGTATTTATATTATTAATCACAATAATACCTTATGCCATATCCTTTGACTCTACGACGTCTTGTACGATCATATTAAATGTTTGTGCTGTTGGTTTGTTATGTTGAACCGATCCTCCAATAGTCAATCTGTTATTGCTGCTCTTATTGCCACTGCCTCCATCACTTTTCTTCTTAGGACAATCCTTGATTTGATGATTCGCGACACCACACGAGAAACATCCTCCTTTTTTTTTCGATTTGAGATAATTAAGAGCAATGTGTCCTCCTTGCCCACAATTATAACAAATATTTATACCCTTCATGCACTCCCTAGAGTGATTCTTCCTATATTTTCTACATTTATTCCCCTTTTTATGATCATTTTCTTGCTTGTTCCCTGAATTCTTATTGTTGTTATTCCATTTGTGATTGTTTGAGTTACTACCACCGTTGCTTCATTCGTCCCCACTTTTCCTTTTCTGTTCTTCATTGTACTTCGTCATCGCTTCTCTTTCACCCTCTGCTATGATCAACTTCTCCAACATTGTTGCAAAGGAATCAATCTGAAAGACAGACACTTACTATATAACCACGACTTCAAACCTTGTTCGAACCTTCACGCTTTTCTCTCCTTGGTGTCCACTTGGTGTGGAGCGAACTTTCCTAACTCGTTGAACTTGGCGGCGTATTCAAGCACCGTCATGTTCCTTTGTTTTAGATCTAAGAATTGCATCTCCATCTTACTTTGCATGCTTCGCGAAAAATAGCTTTCGAAAAATAGGTCCTTAAACCTACTCCAGGCTACTACCCCCTCACCAGCTCTCCCTTGATTGGTTTTCCACTAATAATTCGATTCCTTTTTCATCATGTAAATACCAAAAAACTGTCTTTTGCTCTTCAGCTCGTCGCTTCTTTGAACTCCAGAGGTCCTACTGCCTTAAAGTCTTTAAAGTTTGCCAATGGAGCAAGTGAGGGTGATGCTCCCGTGGCATTAGGATTATGGTTATGAAATGCTCCTATAAGCAAATCTACAAATTCTTGTATCGGGTTTACCTGTCCTCTCTCGGTGTTAACATATTCTTCAGGTGTTAGTGGGGGATGAGGTCTTCTACGTGGTGGCATTGTCTGTTAAAAAAAACTTATGTTATTATCTTGTCTTTTATTTTTGTTATCATTATCTTTAAAAAAAATATTAAAGCATTTAAACTAATGCACAAAGTAATCACTTCAAACCACATAAACATAAACACATTTATATTCATATGCCACATAGTAGTGTATAACACTTTACATCCTGAGCATATAACTATAAATGTTACTATCCCCTTAAGACCACCACAAAAGATAGGATTTAACATAAACATATCCCAATAAATCCTAGAGTTAGGATTTACATAATATTGAAAGTAGTATGCACATTTGATGTGATAAGCATATACTTTGTAATCTAATTCATTTATTACGAATTAACTCTTTAATTCAGAATAAATAATTATTCCACAATAAGGGTAAGCCCCCTTAGCGATTAGTCGACTTTCCAGATAATATAGATTTCAACATTTAATTGTAAAAGAACCTTTCAGCAAATAGTTACCGTACAATTTAATCCTTCTACCACACAATGTCCCAATCAAATATAAGACACGAAATTTCTGTCAAGTCTTATTTATTTGATTATATGCATTTCAATTCACAAATACACAACTCTAGTTAATGTAAATTAGAAACTCCTTTCTAATTCCATTCAACCCTGGCCAGGGATTTCTGAGTTGTCACTTATTGAATCGCATAGGACATTCTCTCCCTTTACTGGAAGTGGTAGATTCTTTGTTGACCATTCATCTATCTCCATGTGTACCTTATTATACCCAAGCACATCCTTTGATATACCAATAGGTCTTAAGGAATATGTCAAAGTATAACTTAGTACACACAAGATACTAAGATGATCTCAAGTTTAAGGATCATTTGTATGACTATCACATAAGGAACTCCTATTGACAGACGAGTAAAACTCCATTAGGTGTTCCTTGAGCGAGTCACGTTCAGTGAACTTATTCTCTAATAAGCACCTACATACTTGCTTTAATGTCTCTACACAAATGATTATGAGATCAATCATCCTCTTCATAAGAGCAAGCATAGTATGTACCAATCTATCCGGATCTACTAATCCCCTTTTTAGGGATCCAACGATTAGGAATAATTTTAGTTTTGAGCTATCTTGAATTTAGATCTCATTAGCATGATCCTCATCATGATTCTAAAAGCATTGCTCGAAAACTATGGGTTTATCCATTTGATTAATTCAAGTAATTAATCATGAATAAAGAAATGCCTTGATACTTTTATTAATAAATGAACAAGATTACAAAGTATATGCTTATCACATCAGATGTGATTGGCTTGAGGGCATACTACTTTCAATCTCCCACTTGCACTAAAGCCAATCGCCTTTTGGTATCCTCATACTATTATTCTCTAAGTGGCGTACAAATTGCTTAGTAAATGCTTTAGTTAATGGATCTGTAATGCTGTTCTAAGAGTCTACCATCTTTATGGTGTCGTCTCATTTTCAATGATTCATCTAATCATATAAAAGTGCCGCAACACATGTTTGGATTTCAGATAAGACCTAGGTTCCTTGGCGAATTAAACTCCTTTAATGTTAGGAACCATTATAAGTTCTATAAAGAACTTGTTTAACCAAACAATCACCTTTGCAGCTTCATTTATAGTTATTTACTATGTCTTTGTCACTAAATCAGCAACTCTTTGTTGTTTGGAACTTTTCCAACTCACTGCAGCACCATTTACGGTAATCATATTACCTGAAACGGATATGTTGTTATCTTGGTTAGTCTGAACAAACTTGAGTTTGTTAAACCCTTTAGTTTTATATCAGACCCATCATTAGAAACTCTTTTCTAATATTCTTCTCCAAAATTGAACTGATATCTGCTTATTATACATAAGCAATATCAAGTCTAGTACATTTCAACGAATCAATGTACGTCCCTTGGGTTAAGCCGAGCATCCTTTATGATCTATCTCTATAGACCTTTATCCTGAATAGAATGTTAGGATGCTTCTCCCAAGTCCTTAATGGAGAAGTTTTAGACAACCACATCTTTACTGATTGTAGCATCGGTATGTCATTCCTTATTGATATTATATCAACATATAATACTAGGAATGTCACAGTGCTCCCACTAACCTTTGTACATACTTGGTTCATTCTTATCTTTGATAAAATCAAACTCTTTTGATTGTCTCATCAAAACGGATGTTCCATCTTCGAGAAACTTGCTTCAATTCATAATTGGATCGTTGTAACTTACATACATGATTTGCTCCATCTATATGTAGACAAATCCTCTTGGTTGTATCATACATACATCCTTTTGTATAGTAAGTTGTAACTGCAAGTAAAATCCGAATGGATATATGCATTTTTACTAGTGAAAGATTTCATCTTAGTCAACTCATTGACCTTGTTTGAAATCTTTTTACCACTAGTTAGGTCTTATAGGTCTCTACCTAGCCATCTGCTTTAGTCTTTCTCCAAAGACCCATTTCGGATTTTATGGTCATCAGCCATTTCTCTTGAGTATCTAATACTCATACCTCATCGTATATATCTGGATCATCATCCACTATGATGCGTACCTTATCATCATCATCTATGATGAATCCATACCATTCAGGTATCTTCGGTACTAAACCAGATTTATGACTTGGTTGTGGTACAATAGGTTTATCTACTTGTACAGATTCCTTCACTTGATCTGTAGTGTTTTGTGGTTCTTGAACTTCTTCAAGATCTATTTTAATCCCACTAACCCTTTAAGGAAAAACACATTTTCCTATAAGGCATCGTGTTTCAAACAAACACCTTTTAGTTAGTCGGATTATAGAAGTGATACCCTAAACTTTCTTTAAGATATCCCACAAGTTTACAATTATCAGATCTTGTCCCTAGCTTATCATGTCAAACCTTTTGACATAAGCTGAACAATTCAAATCTTAACATGCTTAAGACTTAGTTTCCTTTCTATCCCATAACTCATATGAAGTCTTAGGGACATAATTTGAAGGTACCTTATTTAGTAGATATGCGATCGTTTCTAGAGCATAACCCTAGAAGGATACTGGAAGATCGGTAATACTCATTATGGATCATCACCATGTCCATTGTGAGAATACCATTTCGCTTGAGATGATCTAGAAACTTACTGCTTTAAGTATTCCCTTCTCGATCTAATCAAAGAACTTTAATACTTTTGGCATTTAGTTTCTTTACTTCACTTTTGAATTCTTTGAACGTTTCAAACGATTTGGATTTGTATTTCATCAAATACATATATCAAAATCTAGAATCATCAGTGAAAGTAATGAATGAATACCCTCCTCTTGCATCTGTTGTCATAGGTCCCACACACGACTGTGTGTACCATCTCTAACAACTCTGCAACTCGCTTTCCATGTCCACTAAATGGAGATTTAGTCATATTGTCCATGATACAAGATTCACAAGTTGTATTTGATTCATAATCAAAAAGCTTTAAAAGCTTATCTTTATACAACTTGTTTAGTCTTGTTTCATTAACGTGATCGAGTTAACAGTATTGCATGAATGTATGATTCATATCATCTATTTGCTTTTAGTTTGTTCAAATTGGAATATTTTTCATATAAGTCAAGTATACAAAATCTAGTAAGTAATCAACCAGTTCTAAATAAAACATTATCATTATAAACAGAACAACGATTGTTCATTATTATAATGTCAAAAAACCCTTCCTTGTCATCACATAGAACTGAAATAATGTTTCTAAGAACTGGAACATAGTAACAACTTACTAACTTAATAGTCTTGCCCGTAGGCAGTGCTAAACTATAAGTTCCCATGGCTAATGCAGCAACCTTTGCTTCATTCCCCAGCATAGAATTACTTATCATTTGTTTAGCTTTCTACTTCTGCTTAGTCTCTACAACTACTTGCATATGTGAGACCACCAGCCGGAATCTAATTCCTAAGTAGAAACTTGACTTATAGAAAGTTCTATTTCATTATGAACAAATCTATATCTGTAGCTGAAGTTTCAATAAACTTCTTCTACTTAACTACTGCAACTCTCTTGCAGTTGTTCTTCTAGTGTCGCAGCTTATCGCAATAAAAGCAAACTCATTTGCCCTCGGGATCACTTTTATTTATGTCCTTTGTTTAGCCTTTCTTTTGCCTTCTACTCTTTCTGACTCCTCAGAAATACCTTTGGCCATCTTCCTCCGCTTAGAAGATTCATCTACGGGTAAGACTTGGTTTTTCTAGGAAGAAAAGTTACTCTCAACAGTCTTCAACATATTTAAGCAAATCAGATAAACTGACTTCTAGCTTATTAATGTTTGAAGTTCACAACATATTGTGAATTAGAGTCAGTGAGTGACTGCAAGATCGAATCTTGACCCAACTCTCCATTCTTGACAAAACATGTTTGTCCTAATTGATCAATCCAATTTATCATCTTTAGGACATGCGTTTTTTACTGTAGTGCCATTGATTATTATAGATCGGAAGAGCTCCTTAGATATCTTATATCTAATTGACCTATTTTGCTCACCATACAACTATTGAATGTGCAGCAATATAGTAGGTGCATCCATTTTCTCGTGTTGATGCTGTAACTCGATACTTATGGATGCGAGCATGATGCATTGAGCCACCTTTGCATCATCTTGCCATTTAAAATAGCAATCTCTTCCTCAGAGGCTTAGTCTACAACGTTTGTAGGAATAGACAAATTAAGGACATTTGCTAGCTTTTCAGCATTGAGAACTATTCTCAAATTTGTTTAATCAATCCGAATAATTCGGTTTGATTAATTGTTAGCATACATTATGCTATGCAGTGTTAGTGAATTAAACATAACAATATTCTTTAAGTGAATTAATAACAACATTAACATGCATTCGTTTTATTAATTACCAAAATAAATTAGGTCTTTATTTAAAATGGTATCTCCCACTATTTTCATCAAACTATATTACCCTCTTTATATAGTTCGACAAATATAGTTAAAGATTTACTGGTGAGAATAAGGATCCTATTTCAAATGTATATAGCCTTGTGTGACACAACAAACGATATATAAATAAATAGGTAGACAACTCTTGTCAATTACATTAACATGTAACTCCTTTTATTTTGCCTCTTAGATTATTATGATCATGTGTGACACATCCAAATCAAAATTATCCAAGTTAAGTCCAACCTAGCATTTTCTTATATTAGAAGAGAAAAAGACCGTCCTTGTGTGACACAACAAAACAGTAATGTTCAATTCTTTTTATAAACATCAAATGTGATAAAACAACATCTCAAAAAATTAATATAAGCCTTGTGTGACACAACAAACTTATAATGATTATTTGATACTCTATCGTTTTACCATGCTAGAAGGCGACGTTCGATATTTTTAATAAATATCTTTGAACGCTACAACTTAATATTATGAGTAGTAGAATAAATAAATTAGAACAATTCTAATTTTATTTAATTGAATTAAACTCCTTTAATTCATGAATTAAACATTTTAATTCATTTTATAAATAATATTTATTCTACATCATGAGGGGTTTGTTAATATTAATTGTCTCATCTTGTTTAGCGCACATGCACATATATATATAAAATATGCGTCATATTAATTAACATGCAAAGCATGTTTGATAATATATAATATATATAAATAAGCATGCACATATAGAATACTATATTCTACTTGGATTGATTATGGACTTTTATACTAGTTTGGTTTATTCGAGCCACCAAATAAACCAATTGGTCAAACCTAGGGTGCAAGAATAAATTAAATTAAATGTAACTATTACATTTAAATTCGGGCTCCATTACAAATAGGTCTTCATGCGCTCCTTGCTTCTTTGCTCCAATTCTTGAAAATAATTGTAATATCCCGGAAATTTAAATGAATTAGAAATAAAATATTTAATATTTAATAAAGGTTGGAGTTTGATAACCTAGTAGTGATAGATAAATAGAGGTCCAAATTAAATTTATCGGACTAACTTAGATATGGTGATATCAAAATTTTTTTTTAGTTAGCAAGTACAGTGATAATTCAATGAACTTGGCTAATAGCAAGTCTAATTAGATTAAGATAATTTAATTAGCGGAGTTATGTAATTATGCGACGTGGTTGCGTGTAAATTAAATATGTATTTATATGAATATATATATATGTGTGCATATTTAGTAACATAATTTAATGATTAATTAAATTGTGATAATTAGATAGATTAATATTAAATTAATCTGAATTGAATTAAAAGGTTAATTGTGGAATTAATTTAGTTATTATATTGATTATACTCATTAATCAATATTTATGTAAATTATTGATAAATTATTTGTGAGGAATAATTATGTAAATTATATAATTATAAATTATATAAAGTAGTTGAATTAATTAAGGGAGATTAATAATTGTATATATGTACAACATTTAATTTCACATATATGTACATATATATAAAGGGATTAAATTAATTAAGTAATTTTAAATAGTAATTGAATATATTAAATGAATATATTCTATAATTAAATAAATCATTGTAAATGATTTATGAGAGTGAGAAATTTAATTATACAATTATTTGTGTAATATTAATTAAATAATTAAATAAATTATTTAAATAAGAAATTGAGTAAATATATTATTATTTTAATGTATTTTCGGGTAAATGGAATTATTTCCATAATTGATGAGAAATGAATTATTTAATGTAAATGTATTAAATAATTTAATTTATGGCCTAAATAATATATATTAAATTATATATTGTATTTATTTTAATTTCATAATTTATTGTGAAATTGTTTTGAGGTAAAGTAATGTGTATAAATAATATATATAGTTTATATATATTATTATTAGCGAACACACTCTAAAGTTTTAAATATCAAAATAATTGACAAGTTGTCATTAATTAAATATTCAATTAAATTGAATATAATGAGTGAATTAAATTTTTATAAATTAATTAATATGATAATTAATTAATGTAAATAATGTAAAATATTATTAATAATATTATTAGTCCATTTAGTAATTAATACTAATGGGTTAGAGTATTTCATTATTTATTCAATATAATTATTTATTTAATCATGGATTGAATAATTAATGTGTAAATTATTAAATTAGCCCAACATGGGTTAATTAGTAGCCCAAATGAAGAATAATAAAATTTGACAATTTAGTAGCCCAAGCAATTTAATTAGAGCCCAATTGGTATTTTTAAATAAAGCCCAAAGCTTGGCCCACTTGAAAAATACTTTATAAAACTATTAATTAATTAAAAAAGTGACCATTGTCAATCTTTTTGGGACAAGGATCATGGACATTGCCGGCAAAGGAGTAAAAGTTAAGGAAACTATTTTTGTTTTTTCTTATTTTTCATTTAATTAAATTAAGGTTGCTTGTATGGATTTTTTTAGTACTTGGACCATTCCTCTTCCACCAACTAAGTCATGGGCTAGATTTCTTGAGCAAGTATCCAAGTTCAAGCATCATGAATAATAGATACAATTTTTGTATCTAAGGATTTTACATGTATACTTGAAATTGTAAGACATTATGCTTCATTTATTCTCCTTCCACTTTTCAAGTTAGAGAGAGAGTTGAGAGAAATAGTTTGTGAGAGAAAATATTTGAGAGCAAGGATAAGGAAGGAGAAGGAGTTCTTGGATCATGAGATCTTCTTTCACAACCTAGTTTGGAAGAAAAATGAAGATAGCCATTAAAATGAGGTAATGGTTATTTTAAATATAGTTTTGTTTTTTTAAATTAAATAAATTATCATGTTAGTATAAACATGTTAATATAGTTAATAATGTGTAGTAGTAATATCTATGTCATGCTTGAGTTTAATAGGCTTGGTTTGTATTTTGGTATATTTTGTATGCTAAAATATGTGTTTAATAGTGTGTAAACAAGTTTTGGAATTAATGTCCAAAAATAATTTTTATAAAATTTAGATTTAATGTTATAATATTATAGAACATTAAATTATGAGAAAAACAAAGTTTGAATCACTTAAAATGGAGTTATACACAAAAAGTTATGATTTGTGGTAGTTTATGTGATGTAAAAATTTTTATAAAAATTTTTACTATTAAATCATGAAAAAATTATATTTTCATGTTATAAATTGATATTAAGTGATGGGTAATTTTTTTGGATTTTTAAAGCTTACTTGAATGTATAATTTTTATTAAAGTGGAGTATTAAGGTTACTGTTCACCTTCTGCGAGTGGGAGAAAAATAAAAGTTGTCCGCGCAATGCGCGCCAGCAAATTTCCTAAAAAACCACGGAGCCAAACGACGCCGTTTGGCGTTGTAAAATTTTACTCCGCGCGCAATGCGCGGAGGCCAGTTCCGGTTCTCTCAAAACGGCACCGTTTTGGTCCGTTTATTTGGTACGCGCGCCATGCGCGGTAATAAAATTTCCGGCGAAATTACCAGATTGCCCCTCCGGTCTTTTTCTGCGAAATTACGATACTGCCCCTCCGTTCGGTTTTCAGTTTATTTACGATTTTGCCATTCTGGATAATTTAAATTAATTTAAATGTTTAAAAATTAATTTAAAATTATAACAAAAATATTAATAATACAAAAATGATATTTAGGTATTGAATATTATATTTTTCAAATATAATAAGTATTTAGGATTAATATTTAAATGTTGTAAATATTAATCTAGTTAGTTTAATATTATATTTTTTCAAATATAATAAGTATTTAGGATTAATATTTAAATGTTGTAAATATTAATCTAGTTAGTTTAATATTATATTTTTTTTTTTATATAATAAGTATTTTGGATTAATATTTAAATGTTGTAAATATTAATCTAGTTAATATTATATCTTCTGAATTTACGATTAAACTAATTATTATTTAATTAATATTAAATAATAAACAAGGATGATAAATTAATTAATTATTATTTAATTACTATTAAATAATAATTAAAGACAACTAAGATTGATTATTTAATTATTTATTATTTGATTAACTTTAAATAATAAATAAATTTAGTTAGTTATTATTTATTATTAAATAATAACTAATGATATTTGAGTATTTACTGTATAATTTTATTATTTATTATTTAATTAACTTTAAATAATAAATGAATCTAGTTAATTAGTTATTATTTATTATTAAATAATAACTAAAGATATTTGATTATTTTTAATATAATATAATTATTTATTATTTGATTAATTTTAAATAATAAATAAATCTTGTAAGTTATTATTTATTATTAAATAATAACTAAAGGTAGTTAATTACTTACTATTTAATTAATGATAAATAGTAATTAAATGAAATTAGATTTAATGAAATAAAGAAAATGTCTTTTAACTCTTTTGTGTAAACAATTATAATAAATTGTTTAATAGTTTAATAAGTGTCCAACACTTAAGAAAAACATTTTCTAATTTATTAAATTATTAACCTAATATGATTGAGGGTCTATAAGGTTAATAATATTGTTTTGACTGATGTAAATTATGTGTTAGTACTTATGTGTGGTAGATAAGTTTCTTAATGAGCGTATAGTTGTACAAATACGCTGTACTAATTATTAGACCAACTTTACTAATGTTAGGTCTTTCAAAGCCAGTTAGTTAAAGCTAGACATTTATTGTAGCTGAGCAGACAGGCAAGTTTCCTAAACCCTACTCAATTTATATTCGAGCAGGATATATTATTCTATTGTTCAAGTTCCTAACTCAAACTCAAGTTATTATGTTTCAAGCATGCTATGGTTTAATTCTGTATAATTATTCCACCTCTTTAAATTGTTGATTCGCACATAGTGCATGTTGCATGTGTTCATCAGGTATGAAAGGCTGATCACCTTCATTACCATAAGGTTCAGTTAAATTGTTCATGGTCATTATTGACACTCAACATTTATTTATTTAGTCATTCAATTATTGAAATTATGATTCATACTCTTTCACAATTATTATATTGTTGAAAATCCAAAAGCTTATTCTTTCTTTCAATCATGATATATCGTTATTGTATTTAAACTTGCTGAGCAAAGTCGTTGCTCACTCTTGCTATATCATGATAACAAATTTCAGAAAAATACGAATGTCCGAGGAGAGACGGAGACAGAAGCAAAAGACAAGATTATAGTGTTATTCATTATAACTAAATTGTTATATGATGTAGGTAATTTTGTAAACCTTTTCATGAATCTAAAGGTATATATGTAAGTTAAGGTTAGAAACCTTGGGAAATGTTGTAGAATAAACAATTTATGTTTATATATTCCGCATTAGTTATAGAACATGTATGAAGATGATGTATCGTGACGTACCAAGTCTAGGGTTTGAGGAACCCGGATTTGGGGTCGTCACAGGTTGGTATCAGAGCTGATAGGTTATAGTTCTTAGGTAGCAGTACCTTAGGCTATAATCATGGAAAGATAATGAAGACAGTGAAAGGATAAACTCAGATAGAGTTTAGAAATGAACATATACAGTTCATAAATGAGGAAATAAATCTATATAGATACATAGATATATGAAAAGATTCAAAGAAGGATCTTCAATTAGTGTAATCCAAATAAATGGAATAAGAATCAGGGAACACTTGATTCAGGAATTTAAAAAGAGAAGGATCGTACAGTAAAATGATCAGAGATGAATGATAAGATGATAGAATTAAACGATCCTAGAATAAAGGAGAAATAGTACAGTGAAATCAATTGTGTTATAAGATCACGATGATCATAGTAAAATCATGGAATGACAAATGGTCTGTTAAATGATTAAGAGGTTGTTTTGATAGCATGGTGCTATAACAATGAAGATACTGAAATAGTAACAAGTGGACTCTTGAAGTGTTGAGTGTGATAAGGTATGAATTGATAACATTCATAGCAAGTTAAGAAAAGTTAGAGGTTTGTAGGTTTTTAATTGAGGACTCATATTAGTGGCTGAGTTGTACAATTCCTTGTATGGGCGGGGAATTGGTGCTTGGTTTTAGAACCGCTTAGCTTTCTATATTGATACAGTGGTTGAGTTGAACAGTCCTTTGTATGGGCAGGGGATTTGTTCTTGGTTTAACGATCGCTTAACTTTCTATATTGATTAGTGGCTGAGTTGACCAATTTCTTGTATGGGCAGGAGATTGTGTTTGGTTTGACGACCACTTGGCTTCCTATAATGATAATCAACTGAAACCTGGTGTCGCACTATTCACTATATGTATGTTGAGAAGGTGATTCTTTTCTCATGTGTATAACGGATAGGTAGAGGATGTTAAGATAAGTTCGTGTTCTGAGAACTGACACGCATAGTAAGTTCGTGACTCATAGTCATGTGGTGGAGCCCCTCAGCGAATGGGCGACTTTGGCCTGACTAGGACAAGTTTCTCAAACCATATGATTGTGGTAAGTTGCTGAGCCCAAATATGTGGTAAATTTGATGAACAGTAAGTATGGATAGAGTTAAGTAGTCAGGTTAAGGCTATAATATATATAGTTATTAAGCTGGAAAAGAATGTGGAGGAAAAATTTGAGGTGTTTTGAGGTTTTAGGATATTCCAAATCTTCTAGCTATGCTAGACTTTGAAATTCTTAAAAATCGTGCCAAATTCGCACTTTTGTGCTTTTGAAAAGACAAATGTATTTTTGAAATCATTAATGCATTTAGTGCAGAGATGATAACCGATGGAGTCATCAATGCAGAGTAACCTAGTGTTGGATGTATTTTTAAGCCCACTATGGTATGATGTAATATGACAAAGTCAAAATGATTTTTAGTATTTTGAAACGTTTAAAGAAGAGTCTATGCTAATTGTTTCGGCAAGACAAATTGATTTGAAAATATCAAAATGTATTTATAAAATCATCACACGCCATTAAAGCCATGGTGCAGAGATGAAAAGACGGAATCCTCAACGCACTGTTGCAACGGTGCGGTATCATGAAGTCCTATAAATGAATTTTTGTTACTTTAACTAATCTGAAATGATTTTTGAGTCGTAATATACGAACAGTTCAATGATGTGAGTCTATGTCATTTATTTTGACTGGACACTTTTTGGTCAGAAATGACTCGAGTTTTATTTTCCAATCCAACTTATGCTGGAGCGGAATTTTGTAGTAAGTCTGAGGTGAACAACCCCGTAATGGGGGATATGTCAGAGCCATGAATAAAGAACCCGCGAGGGGGCGCCCAACAGTGGTGGCATGCTGATATGGGTTGGTAAATCCAAAGAGTTCGACCCCGTGAGAAGTCGTTGTGCACAACGCAGAAGTACAATAGGTTGATCACCTAGCGTACACCTATGGAATGTTTTCAGTCTTTGTGATTGATAAACACTCTGTTTATAAGTATTTACAGAGATAAATACTATTTATTCGGAATTCAGTTAATTCCATGTTCACAGTCTTGATGACTCCTCAGCATAGTATGAAAGTTTTAATGAATATTTTGATTTTCAATTTATTCTTCTGTAAGATATTGATTTTCAATTTATTCTTCTGCAAGATATTCCATTGTTCTGGAATTATGAGTTTAGAAATATGAACTTCCTAGAAAAGGGTGGTCATAGAATTTGATGAGTAAAGAGTTATACTCAGAGATGAAAATTGGTAGAAATGTGTATGAGATAATTTCGGGGACGAAATTTTTAGAAGAAGGGGTGAATGTAATATCCCGGATATTTAAATGAATTAGAAATAAAATATTTAATATTTAATAAAGGTTGGAGTTTGATAACCTAGTAGTGATAGATAAATAGAGGTCCAAATTAAATTTATCGGACTAACTTAGATATGGTGATATCAAAATTTTTTTTTAGTTAGCAAGTACAGTGATAATTCAATGAACTTGGCTAATAGCAAGTCTAATTAGATTAAGATAATTTAATTAGCGGAGTTATGTAATTATGCGACGTGGTTGCGTGTAAATTAAATATGTATTTATATGAATATATATATATGTGTGCATATTTAGTAACATAATTTAATGATTAATTAAATTGTGATAATTAGATAGATTAATATTAAATTAATCTGAATTGAATTAAAAGGTTAATTGTGGAATTAATTTAGTTATTATATTGATTATACTCATTAATCAATATTTATGTAAATTATTGATAAATTATTTGTGAGGAATAATTATGTAAATTATATAATTATAAATTATATAAAGTAGTTGAATTAATTAAGGGAGATTAATAATTGTATATATGTACAACATTTAATTTCACATATATGTACATATATATAAAGGGATTAAATTAATTAAGTAATTTTAAATAGTAATTGAATATATTAAATGAATATATTCTATAATTAAATAAATCATTGTAAATGATTTATGAGAGTGAGAAATTTAATTATACAATTATTTGTGTAATATTAATTAAATAATTAAATAAATTATTTAAATAAGAAATTGAGTAAATATATTATTATTTTAATGTATTTTCGGGTAAATGGAATTATTTCCATAATTGATGAGAAATGAATTATTTAATGTAAATGTATTAAATAATTTAATTTATGGCCTAAATAATATATATTAAATTATATATTGTATTTATTTTAATTTCATAATTTATTGTGAAATTGTTTTGAGGTAAAGTAATGTGTATAAATAATATATATAGTTTATATATATTATTATTAGCGAACACACTCTAAAGTTTTAAATATCAAAATAATTGACAAGTTGTCATTAATTAAATATTCAATTAAATTGAATATAATGAGTGAATTAAATTTTTATAAATTAATTAATATGATAATTAATTAATGTAAATAATGTAAAATATTATTAATAATATTATTAGTCCATTTAGTAATTAATACTAATGGGTTAGAGTATTTCATTATTTATTCAATATAATTATTTATTTAATCATGGATTGAATAATTAATGTGTAAATTATTAAATTAGCCCAACATGGGTTAATTAGTAGCCCAAATGAAGAATAATAAAATTTGACAATTTAGTAGCCCAAGCAATTTAATTAGAGCCCAATTGGTATTTTTAAATAAAGCCCAAAGCTTGGCCCACTTGAAAAATACTTTATAAAACTATTAATTAATTAAAAAAGTGACCATTGTCAATCTTTTTGGGACAAGGATCATGGACATTGCCGGCAAAGGAGTAAAAGTTAAGGAAACTATTTTTGTTTTTTCTTATTTTTCATTTAATTAAATTAAGGTTGCTTGTATGGATTTTTTTAGTACTTGGACCATTCCTCTTCCACCAACTAAGTCATGGGCTAGATTTCTTGAGCAAGTATCCAAGTTCAAGCATCATGAATAATAGATACAATTTTTGTATCTAAGGATTTTACATGTATACTTGAAATTGTAAGACATTATGCTTCATTTATTCTCCTTCCACTTTTCAAGTTAGAGAGAGAGTTGAGAGAAATAGTTTGTGAGAGAAAATATTTGAGAGCAAGGATAAGGAAGGAGAAGGAGTTCTTGGATCATGAGATCTTCTTTCACAACCTAGTTTGGAAGAAAAATGAAGATAGCCATTAAAATGAGGTAATGGTTATTTTAAATATAGTTTTGTTTTTTTAAATTAAATAAATTATCATGTTAGTATAAACATGTTAATATAGTTAATAATGTGTAGTAGTAATATCTATGTCATGCTTGAGTTTAATAGGCTTGGTTTGTATTTTGGTATATTTTGTATGCTAAAATATGTGTTTAATAGTGTGTAAACAAGTTTTGGAATTAATGTCCAAAAATAATTTTTATAAAATTTAGATTTAATGTTATAATATTATAGAACATTAAATTATGAGAAAAACAAAGTTTGAATCACTTAAAATGGAGTTATACACAAAAAGTTATGATTTGTGGTAGTTTATGTGATGTAAAAATTTTTATAAAATTTTTTACTATTAAATCATGAAAAAATTATATTTTCATGTTATAAATTGATATTAAGTGATGGGTAATTTTTTTGGATTTTTAAAGCTTACTTGAATGTATAATTTTTATTAAAGTGGAGTATTAAGGTTACTGTTCACCTTCTGCGAGTGGGAGAAAAATAAAAGCTGTCCGCGCAATGCGCGCCAGCAAATTTCCTAAAAAACCACGGAGCCAAACGACGCCGTTTGGCGTTGTAAAATTTTACTCCGCGCGCAATGCGCGGAGGCCAGTTCCGGTTCTCTCAAAACGGCACCGTTTTGGTCCGTTTATTTGGTACGCGCGCCATGCGCGGTAATAAAATTTCCGGCGAAATTACCAGATTGCCCCTCCGGTCTTTTTCTGCGAAATTACGATACTGCCCCTCCGTTCGGTTTTCAGTTTATTTACGATTTTGCCATTCTGGATAATTTAAATTAATTTAAATGTTTAAAAATTAATTTAAAATTATAACAAAAATATTAATAATACAAAAATGATATTTAGGTATTGAATATTATATTTTTCAAATATAATAAGTATTTAGGATTAATATTTAAATGTTGTAAATATTAATCTAGTTAGTTTAATATTATATTTTTTCAAATATAATAAGTATTTAGGATTAATATTTAAATGTTGTAAATATTAATCTAGTTAGTTTAATATTATATTTTTTTTTTTATATAATAAGTATTTTGGATTAATATTTAAATGTTGTAAATATTAATCTAGTTAATATTATATCTTCTGAATTTACGATTAAACTAATTATTATTTAATTAATATTAAATAATAAACAAGGATGATAAATTAATTAATTATTATTTAATTACTATTAAATAATAATTAAAGACAACTAAGATTGATTATTTAATTATTTATTATTTGATTAACTTTAAATAATAAATAAATTTAGTTAGTTATTATTTATTATTAAATAATAACTAATGATATTTGAGTATTTACTGTATAATTTTATTATTTATTATTTAATTAACTTTAAATAATAAATGAATCTAGTTAATTAGTTATTATTTATTATTAAATAATAACTAAAGATATTTGATTATTTTTAATATAATATAATTATTTATTATTTGATTAATTTTAAATAATAAATAAATCTTGTAAGTTATTATTTATTATTAAATAATAACTAAAGGTAGTTAATTACTTACTATTTAATTAATGATAAATAGTAATTAAATGAAATTAGATTTAATGAAATAAAGAAAATGTCTTTTAACTCTTTTGTGTAAACAATTATAATAAATTGTTTAATAGTTTAATAAGTGTCCAACACTTAAGAAAAACATTTTCTAATTTATTAAATTATTAACCTAATATGATTGAGGGTCTATAAGGTTAATAATATTGTTTTGACTGATGTAAATTATGTGTTAGTACTTATGTGTGGTAGATAAGTTTCTTAATGAGCGTATAGTTGTACAAATACGCTGTACTAATTATTAGACCAACTTTACTAATGTTAGGTCTTTCAAAGCCAGTTAGTTAAAGCTAGACATTTATTGTAGCTGAGCAGACAGGCAAGTTTCCTAAACCCTACTCAATTTATATTCGAGCAGGATATATTATTCTATTGTTCAAGTTCCTAACTCAAACTCAAGTTATTATGTTTCAAGCATGCTATGGTTTAATTCTGTATAATTATTCCACCTCTTTAAATTGTTGATTCGCACATAGTGCATGTTGCATGTGTTCATCAGGTATGAAAGGCTGATCACCTTCATTACCATAAGGTTCAGTTAAATTGTTCATGGTCATTATTGACACTCAACATTTATTTATTTAGTCATTCAATTATTGAAATTATGATTCATACTCTTTCACAATTATTATATTGTTGAAAATCCAAAAGCTTATTCTTTCTTTCAATCATGATATATCGTTATTGTATTTAAACTTGCTGAGCAAAGTCGTTGCTCACTCTTGCTATATCATGATAACAAATTTCAGAAAAATACGAATGTCCGAGGAGAGACGGAGACAGAAGCAAAAGACAAGATTATAGTGTTATTCATTATAACTAAATTGTTATATGATGTAGGTAATTTTGTAAACCTTTTCATGAATCTAAAGGTATATATGTAAGTTAAGGTTAGAAACCTTGGGAAATGTTGTAGAATAAACAATTTATGTTTATATATTCCGCATTAGTTATAGAACATGTATGAAGATGATGTATCGTGACGTACCAAGTCTAGGGTTTGAGGAACCCGGATTTGGGGTCGTCACAATAATTCTAACTAATCCTATTACAAATTATTTACAATAAATAGAAACCTTGATCAACAGTCAAGGGGAAGTACATAAGAGGGAGATAGAATTATACATAAGAAAAATTAGAAAGACGAGGTACGCAGACCCCATTTATTAAAACCCATTCATTCATGCATTTAATTAAAATTAAATCCAATCACATTGGTCAATAGTTCATAATCAATCCCATTTATTATCATATATATCAACATATATATTAATAAATAATATTCATCTCATGAATCAAATAAATCATTCCATATATGTATTGGTATCATTTAGTGGGCAATTTAAAGTTGCATGAAATCCAATTTCATGTTTAAAATAAATATTTTATTTTAATTATAAAATTATTTAAAAATAAAATAAAATATTTATTTTTATTATTTTAAAATTATCCAAAATAAACTCTTTTATTTTGAAATTTTAAAATCTACACAAAATTAGCAAACTATTTGGCTAATTAATATATATTATAAATATATCATATATATTAATAATATATATATAATACTCGGTAGTATATATATATATATATATATATATATTAGAAAACTAGCCCAGCATGGTAACTAATATATATATATTTATAAACCATCAGCTTTATACATATATATAATACCGAAAACAGTTGCTTTGTACAAAGCTTCTCCCAAATTGTAATATACCGAAAACAATTGCAAGCTTCGGTTTCCAGGCAATTCCTAAACCGGCAGCATGTAATATACATATATATATATATATATATATATATATATAATGTGTTTACCGAAAAACAGTTTGGGTATAATCAAAACAACAATTGCCTTTAACCGAAAACTGGGTGCTTTTACCAATTGTGACATTCATTATGGGACACGGTTTTAGCATAATAACATACAAATACGAAACCGAAAGCCACTTGTACTACCAAAACCGAAAGCTATTTATATATCATATATATTACCAAAACCGGAAGTGCGGATAACCCATGAATCCAATTCGGCTTTTGTTTTGTACACCGAAAATATTGATGCAAAATTGGATTGCCGTGAATTCAATTTCGGTAAAATAATTTTATTCAACAAATTATGCCCAAAAAATTATTCCAAACATATACCCATACATATATGAAACTAAACAATTAATAATTCGCATAAGTTTGGCTCTTAATGCCACTGTTGGTTTGCAAAAATATGGCATACATATAATCAAATTATATAAGCGCAACAGAAGCAATAAAAATCAGATTTTAAAATTTTTGTACAAACCAATAACCCGGATCTTTCTTATGCGACTATTATTAATTGAGGAAGGATAAAAGAATTTATACCTTTGTAGAACCAAGCTTCCACGGGTACAAGTTCATCTCCCTTTAATCCTTCACGTTCTTCTTCAAATTCACCGATTAGATTCCACGGATCAATGTTAGCTCCCCAAGTGTTGAGCCTCTAGAGGTGATCCACCAAGAGATCTATGAATTAAAGAAGTGGATATTGGTTTCTCCAAACCATGGGTGGCTAGCCCTAATTCTCTCTTTCTCTCTAACTCTTAGATCTAGAGAATTATGGAGTACTCTCTCTCTCTAATGAAAGAGTGTGTAACCTTGATCTATGATAAGACTTCTCTTATTTATAGATCTAGTCAACCCTCCTAAACTATTTAGGATTAGGGTTTTAATTTAATTCTCAATTTAATTAAGAACTAAATTAATTAATTACAATTCCTAAACCATTTAGGAACTTAATTATTTAATAATGAGAGTACTTCTTATTAATTAATTACTAAACCATTTAGTAACTTAATTAATTATTATTATAATTATAATTTCAAAACTATTTAGGAACTTAATTTAATAATAATAATAATATTACTACTTATTAATTAATTCCTACACCATTTAGGAACTAAATAATAATACTAGTAGTAATAATAATAATAGTAATAATAATAATAATAAGACTCCTCTTATTAATTTATAATTAGTATTTCTAAAATACTAAATTATAAATATTAAGCTATTTAATTTATTCTATCACCACAGTATAAATTAAATATACTTAATTTATTATTACAATTATGCCATCCACTTCTAAAATAAATATTACTCTTTTGCGGTGTGACCCTTTAGGTTCTCCATATTAAACCGGTTGTATAATAAATAAATTAGAACAATTTTAATTCATTTATTACGAATTAACTCTTTAATTCAGAATAAATAATTATTCCACAATAAGGGTAAGCCCCCTTAGCGATTAGTCGACTTTCCAGATAATATAGATTTCAACATTTAATCGTAAAAGAACCTTTCAGCAAATAGTTACCGTACAATTCAATCCTTCTACCACACAATGTCCCAATCAAATATAAGACACAAGACTTGACAGAAATTCCGTGTCTTATATTTGATTGGGACATTGTGTGGTAGAAGGATTGAATTGTACGGTAACTATTTGGTGAAAGGTTCTTTTACGATTAAATGTTGAAATCTATATTATCTGGAAAGTCGACTAATCGCTAAGGGGGCTTACCCTTATTGTGGAATAATTATTTATTCTGAATTAAAGAGTTAATTCGTAATAAATGAATTAAAATTGTTCTAATTTATTTATTATACAACCGGTTTAATATGGAGAACCTAAAGGGTCACACCGCAAAAGAGTAATATTTATTTTAGAAGTGGATGGCATAATTGTAATAATAAATTAAGTATATTTAATTTATACTGTGGTGATAGAATAAATTAAATAGCTTAATATTTATAATTTAGTATTTTAGAAATACTAATTATAAATTAATAAGAGAAGTCTTATTATTATTATTATTATTATTATTACTATTATTATTATTACTACTAGTATTATTATTTAGTTCCTAAATGGTTTAGGAATTAATTAATAAGTAGTAATATTATTATTATTAAATTAAGTTCCTAAATAGTTTTGGAATTATAATTATAATAATAATTAATTAAGTTACTAAATGGTTTAGTAATTAATTAAGAAGAAGTACTCTCATTATTAAATAATTAAGTTCCTAAATGGTTTAGGAATTGTAATTAATTAATTTAGTTCTTAATTAAATTGGGAATTAAATTAAAACCTTAATCCTAAATAGTTTAGGAGGGTTGACTAGATCTATAAATAAGAGGAGTCTTATTATAGATCAAGGTTACACACTCTTTCATTAGAGAGAGAGAGTACTCCATAATTCTCTAGATCTAAGAGTTAGAGAGAAAGAGAGAATTAGGGCTAGCCACCCATGGTTTGGAGAAACCAAGATCCACTTCTTTAATTCATAGATCTCTTGGTGGATCATCTCTAGAGGCTCAACACTTGGGGAGCTAACATTGATCCGTGGAATCTAATCGGTGAATTTGAAGAAGAACGTGAAGGATTAAAGGGAGATAAACTTGTACCCGTGGAAGCTTGGTTCTACAAAGGTATAAATTCTTTTATCCTTCCTCAATTAATAATAGTCGCATAAGAAAGATCCGGGTTATTGGTTTGTACAAAAATTTTAAAATCTGATTTTTATTGCTTCCGTTGCGTTTATATAATTTGATTATATGTATGCCATATTTTTGCAAACCAACAAATATCGTAACCATCTATTGAAACAAAAGTTAGATTTTAACTGCATTTATAAATATATATAGACATAAAATAATATATATCTAATAACTTGTAATAACCTGAATATTTATGAGGTTCGAAAAAGAATTGAACGCGATTAAGGTTAAGATGCAAAACTTAGATTTGGAAAAAAGAAGAATGTTATAAAGCTTTTGAAGGAATTACGAATATTCGTATATGTTAGGATTAGATTGTTTCACAGATGAAAAGGGAGGTAATGAAGTTATAGTTGCAGTGAGGTATATATATATATATATATATATATATATATATATATATATATATATATATATATAAACACACACACACACACATATGTATAGTTTTGTGCCTTATATGTATATATATAGACAAACAAGAAGATGAGTAAATTAATACTTAATAAAATTAATAAATTAATTAGTTTAAATATGGAGCAAGAAGGAAAGTCATATAATATAATGAATTAAATTAATTATATGAGTTATGAGTTAAAGTTATATTAGTAAGTTAGAAAACTAGAATGTTGCATTGAATGGAAATATTAAGGAGTTAGCTAATTAAGTGCTTAACTTAATTATAAAGTTAAATAATAGAGTCCAAAAACGGATAAAAGATAACCCAATATAATATATGAGGAAGTTATAAACTAGGACTTGTGTTGGTATTTAATTAAGTCCAACTAGCTAGCTCAAGAGTGATGATTGATTATAAGTTTAAGTGTTGAATTAAAATGTCAGCATAATATAGAGTGAAGCCAATGTGAATTTATTTAAAAGCTCAATGAATTAGGGAATGAAGCCAAAGTCTTATAAATACGAGTCTTGTAGGTATGTGTATTCAATGAGCTCAAGTATTTAAGTAATTTAATTAAGATTAATGAATTTAGCGTTGGTGACTATATGTAATGGAAGCCCAATGAAAGAATTAATTAAGCCAATGATTTGTAAGTTAGGTTGGTCATGTTTTAACCAACCTTGAGTTAAAAGAAGCCCAAGTTAATTATGAGGGTTTATGTGTTAAGGTTTTAGAAGGAAGCATAACCAATTAGTTTAAATAATTTAGTAAGAGAAGTCCACTTGAATTAATTACCTAGCCCAAGATATGAGAGATATATTAGTAGTGTTAGGGAGCCCCAACAATTTAAATAAAGAGTCCAATGAAAAATAAACTAGTATCCAAAGAGGAGCCCAAAATGTGTTGAGTGTTGAACACACACACACACACACACACACACACACACACACACACACACACACATAAATTGAGGAAATGAAGGGAGGTGGGGGCCTGATATATAGGGCCCCACTTGGGTTTTTTTTATGTGTGCAACTTTCATGTTGCTTCCAGTTTACTCAATGAACAAAGTTGTTCAACCACTCTCAACCACTCCCACCAATCTAGACATTCAAGTTAGACATTCAAGCTAGGATTTAATTTTTGTAAGAGATGTTGGTAATATATGAGAATTGACCAATGTTGGGTTAGTATTAAAACCCTAGGTCTTGTTGTGAGTGAGGCCTTAATCATACATAAGTTAAGTGGCAGGGATATATATAGATCTATCTATCTATCTATATTTATATGTCTAGTTAATGCATTATATGACCAATGTTGGAAAACATCCTAAACCTAGGTCACTTGTATTGTTAGAGAATTAACCATATGTTGGTTAGTTGATGGAAGAATAAAGATAGATACATTTATGAATGTAAAGGATGGACTAGGGTGAAGTTAGTTTGTAACCATGAGTTATGTACTAGGAGAGGTTAACCCTACTTGGGTTAATTTGTGGAGGAATATAATAGATATTTAATTATTTTTGTATATTTATTTAATGATAAGTGTAAAAGACTCTTGATGGTTATGATTGATAGCTAGGATGAAGTTGGTGAAGGTTGGTGAGCCTTGACCAAGGTAGAGTTCATTTAATAACCCTTGGTAACAAGAAGAGTTAGAGCCTTAACCATTCATGGGTTAAGTGCTTGGAGATATATGGATATATGGTGTATATGCATACATAAATGATGAGAGTTAACTAAGGTGGAGTTAGTAGATTCACCATGGGTTATGTGGTAGTCGATTCACCATGGGTTGTGTGTTAGTAGAGAATTAACCATATTTGGGTTAATTGGTGGTTAATGTGTAGACATGTATATGTGTAAATATGATGAGCTTGAACCATGGTTGAAAGTTGAGTTAACCTTAGGACACAAATGTGTAGAGAGTTAACCATCCATTGGTTAATTGGTGGAGGTGAAGTGTTGTATTTATGTTGCTTGTTTTTCACTCAAAAGGTTGTTTGTAAGCTATGTTGATGGTTGTCAATTTTTGTAGTCAATCAAGTTATTAATCTACTAGTCTTTCAAGGGGTCATTCCTATAGTAGTCAATTCATGTTATAGTAAGTGTGTTAAGAGCTCCTAATTAACTAATGTTTGTTATTTATGGATGTTAATGAGGTGTTCCTAGAGTGCTATAAATAAGACACTCCACGAAGCTTGAAAAGAATTTTGCTCATTTGATATAAACACCAAGTATAGAAAGAGAGAGTTGTAGAGAGAAGCTAGATAGAGCTTTGAAGAGAGTTTAAGAAGACTCATTTCGGGTAAATGGAGGAGAAGAAGAAGAAGAGGGGCTAGCAAGGTTCTAGCAATCGTAAGCAAGAAGAAGATCATCTTTCAAAGGTATAAAAGTTTTATTCCCTTAAAACTCTAGTGTATTGTTAATGTTATAATGAAAATCTTAGATTTAGATCTTATGTTTTCAAACATTTGAAATATTTATAAGTTATATTATGTATTACAAGGTTAGTAAGTCATTTGGCATGATAAACTACCTAATCAATGCATGCGATGTTAGGGTTTGGTTATAAAAGCATGAAAGCATAAAGTTAGTTTGCATACTATTTTTATGAGCAAATTTTAGTCTACTTCAGGTTAATCTGGGTGGTTTGACCTGAAAAGAAGTTATAGAGAAGGAAGTTACAAACACGTGGGCTTTTGAATCACCCAAAAATATTAAGAAACGAAGAAGGTATTGCCATTGAAGCTAGCTGGGGTCCAGTAGTCTCCAAGACTGCAAGGCCCTCGAGTTTGAGTCCTTAAAACGGACTTTTTGAGTTTGAGAAATTTGGGGTTTATGCTACCTATGGGGGTAGTTATACCATGTTATGCATAGGTCACTGTTCAAAGACGAGCCAATTTCGGGTTGATACGAATGAGTTATGAAGTAAACAAGCTTTAAAAATCGATTAACATGAAAGTTAAAAGTCGAAGTTAGGGTAATGGTAAAGACTAGCTATAGTAAACCATTATAATAAGTCTTATTATGACTAATATGTATGTCGATCTCATAAACATATGTAGGTCGTACGAAGAACGTAAACAAGGGTAAACGATAAAAGCGAATCAGACAAGTTTTTTAGAACTTGTTGCCATGTGCATTGTTATGTTACAATGTGATATTAAACTGTTGATATGAAGTTATATTAATGATATTTGTGTTATGTGAAATCAATGAGTGTGATTATTTGTGAAGTATGTGAAAAGCATGAATTATGATTACATATGGAGTATGTACAAACTGTGAAGCATGATTTGATATAAGTTATGAAGCATGTTTTAAATGTGATGTATAAGAACTGAGAAACATCTATAAAATGTCATACATGGATATATTGCTAAGCATGCATGATGCATGAACTATGTGTTATGTGTTAAACTGTTAAACTTGCTGAGACGTCATGCTCACTCTTGCTTTAAAACACATTTTTAGAGAAGTTCAAGAAATGAAAAAATTATGGTATTGACAAACGAAAGGAAAAAGGTTTCGACTTGAAGTCGTTGGAGTTAAGTTTTGACAATAAAACTTACTGACTACATTTATATTGTATCTTGTTGTAACCCTAGAAGGGTATGATATGTTGTAACGTTGTAGGTTAAAAAACCTATAAATTGTTAGTAAAACATTTGTATATGTTAGACATTTGCATTATTGAAATTTAAGAAGGACTAGAGAAAGACTGTATATATAAATTCATACACTTTGTAATGAATTAGATCATGATTTATATGATCCGAGTTGAATAAAATCTATGTAAATATTACAATTCTAGAATAGAAGAGAGTTACAAAGTTTTTAAAAAAATGGTTATTTAGCAAGTATAATATTGCTGTAAGTCATGAATGATAAGAAAAATATTGTATAGTGGAGAACTAGATCTGAGGTTCAAGGGACCCGAATTTGGGGGCGTTACATAACTAGTAACGGTGCATCCCACGATACACAACATCCTCGTACTCCTCATCCCAAATGGCCATCACCTGATCTCGACTGTTAGTGCGCCTAGTCTGGCCCTCCTCCACTGGATGATAGAATACCCTACTCTGAAGTCTGTCAAATGAAAATTGATAAGAGTAAGATACTCTATCAAGCTTCACCTTCTTAGCATGTACCTCATCCTCTAGCTCAATAACCTACTCCTTAGCTTCATCTTTCTGTACCTTTAACTCCTCCTTAGTAGAAATCCCATCATCTTAAGATGCCTCGACAGTCTACTTGTGTGCCTGTAGCTGTTGCACCTTGTGCTTAGACTCCTCCAACTGACTCCTCACCTCAGTAGTCATTTTCACTAACATAAGTATCATGGACTTAATTTGCTTGAAAGATCCCTTATACTCCTGTACCTTGCCCTCTAACTTAGTCACCTTATCTTCTAATTCAATGTTCTTGTCTATCAGCTCCTCTATTAGGTCACCCTCAATAGTGGCTTCATTCTACTCTTCAGCCTAAGATGTCGTTATGTTGATTCCCTATGGATGCCCATGGTAATTTTGAGTCGAAAGACAGATGAACATTAGTTCTTGGTTTAATTACCACTTAACTTTACTATGTTAAAACAATTGTAATATCTTTTGTTGAGTTATGAATCTTTTAAATTCATATCGGTGTAAGTTCACTTATATGCTATGTGATTAGACTTGATGAGCTTTTGTATGCTCATCTTTGCAAATAAAAGCTTATTTGCAGACAAACCTGAGAGCTCTGGCTCTAAGAAGAAATGTCTAGACTATGATACTTTTTTTTGTAATCCTGTTTATGTATAGTATGACTTTTGTACACGATCGTGTATTGCAAATCATGTAACCGAATATTATCAATGATATTATATTATCATCATTAAACTGTGTCATGTCTTTACTTTGATAAAACTTAGAATTGTTAAAACATTAACATAATTTTATAAAGAACTATACATCTGAATGAGGATATTGAATAACATTGTGAGTTTTGTATACACAAAGATTTAACACCGATAAAGAGATATCTTTATCGCAAGGTTCCTCTATTCACTTTAGATAAATAAAAAATATCAATATGAAGAGATATCTTTATAAAGTTATGTGTCGAAGTGAGGGTATTAAATGATATGGAGAGTTCGATAAGAAAGTGAATCTTGCTACAGATAAAGATGCAACATTTATCATAAGATTTTTCTGTTCCAAGAAAAATCCTATTATTAATATTGTGAATCTTGGATATATAAAGTTATAGAATATCTAAATCTTAAGGTTAAAATAGTAGAAGTAATTACTAAGTCCCTTGTATTGATTATAAGAATTTAGTATGAATTGATGAAAGATCTTTGGGAATTAAGATGAGAACTTTGTTTATAAAACTGTTGGATTGAATAAGGGTATTGATAATATGGATTGATCATGTTATTGTTGATACTTTGAATTTCAATTAGATAAGGTTTATGAATAAGGAAATCATCTATAAACTTAACAATTTAGCATTTATAGTTAGCACCAAATCAGTTATAGTGAGTATAATGATTTGGGGGTGTCACAGGTTGGTATCAGAGCTGTAGATTATAACTTTAAGGTAACGAATACCTTAGGATATAATTGAAGAGAAGTAGGAATAAATGAACTTGTGAAGGGGCCTTAGACAATTAGAAGATAATATATAAATCTTAAAATTCATTAAACATAAAATTTTATGTGAAAGAAATATACTAAGTAAAATTAAACTCTTTTGTAGGATAGTCATTGAGCTGAGCTGGATTGAAATAATGGAAGCAAATGCTCATCCCGTGATTCTCGAGAGTGATCCTGAAGAGGATTCTGTTAAAGATCCAGTGGAAGACCCTACGGGTTACCACCGAAGGATAAACTTTGAAGAGATCTCCGATAATGATGATATAGACGAGGACCAATATTATATAGAACTCCTAGATGCCGAGGAAGATGATCCCGAATCTGAGTTGGATCAAATCGTTATAGAGATGGAAAAAGAAGAAACAAAAGAAGGAGAAAAAGGAGAAGAAGAGTTGTTATCTATTATTCAGCACGGTATAGCTAGAATATCAGTTGCCCGAAACAAAACCAAAATAATGGAACCAAGGTGGTTGGCGGAAGTGGAGAAAACCACCGACTAGAAGTCTCATTAGCCATTAAGGAGGTTGAAAAGATCTAGCTTCAAGCAGATCTTGATGAGGTGAGGCATAACCGTTGTGCATCATATTACCATCTACATAAAAGGGTAAAGAATTACCCGATAGAAGATGGAGAGATGGGATATGACATCAACCGATTAATCGTGACCTGCATGCTTCATCAGGCCTTTCGTGAGGCGAGGGATCATTAGATAGTTCTAATGGTTAGATATAATAGTAATAGAAGTTTACTTCCGTAGGTGTGTAATATTATAAAAATAAATACATAATAAATAATAATTAAAAATACATAAATAAAATAAAATAGCGAATGAATGAAATAAATAAATAAATAAGAAAATAATAAATAAAATAATAATAAATTTGTTTATTTAACTAATAAAGTATAAGTAAATAAAATAATAATTAAATTATTTTATTTGTAAATTATAAAGAGGAAGTTATGTGAGGCCCCAAAAATTCTTGTACTTGTTACAGGCAATCTTACACGTTAATGTACAACCTTCTTATAAAATTCAAAATATAATATAATATTATGCTGCTAAAAACTCTACAAACTTAAATTTTTTATAATATCTTTCTTCCCTTTGATTATTTGCCTTAGAATCACAATCTTTACACCCATTCTTAAATCACAAAATCATATACAGTATAATCTGCTCAAATATAAGGTTATGAGTAACTAACGACTCACAATTCAACACTTAATTGTTTTTATACAATTCTTCTATACTGGACTATTAGGACTTGCTTTAAGTACAAACATCTATCAGAATTAAATATCAATGCATCATTTTCAGGATTTCTAACATTTACTACTTACACAATTGTTTACCCCCAAAAGGGCTTACAAAAATATAAATCACTTCTAACAGATTCATTATGTTTTTCTCGTTCCTTGCTCTTTACCAAAAATCTCGGTTATCTCGTACCTAACTGAAATGTTGGCTTTAAAGCAAGAGTGAGCACGACGGCTCAACAAGAATAACAGTTATCACATAACACTTAGTTCACGCGTTATGCATGCTTGGTAATAAATCCAAGTAAGAAATTTTGTATATGCTTCATTTAAATCATGCTTCATAGTTTGTACATAATTCTCATGTAATCGTACTTCATGCTGTTCACGTACTTCACAAAAATTATATTCATTGATTCCACATAACATATATAACATTCATATAACTTCATATAACAATTTAATATCACATTGTAGCATAACAATGCACATAACATCAAGTTCTCAAGAATATCACATAATACTGAAAAACTTGCCTGAATTGCTTATCTGTCTTACGCTAATTTTGCGTCTTTCGTTCAACCTACAATTATATATGAGATTGACACGATCATTAGTTACAATGACTCTTACTTGGTCTCAATTTAAGACCATAACTTCAATTTATTAACTTCTAACATGTCCGACAAAAGAACACTTGAGTTTCGGACAAAACCCTAACCCAAATCCTAGTTTGGACATGTCGGGTACGCTTATCCAACTTACGTTAATACTTTGCATTCTTCATACGACATTCATTTACAACATTATTTTACCAATTAGTATTGCACATATTGGTTTATTTTACATTAGTAACCTTCATATACATTACTTCAATCATTTAATCCTTAATAATATTATCCACCTTTGATAATATTTTGATCACATAACTTAACATTTATTCACATACCAATCACTTTATAATATTATCAATCTTTGATAATATATTAGCCACATACAAATATTAATGACCATTTAATAATATTTTAATTATTTACAAATATTATTAATCCTGTAATAATATTTTACTCTCATAATAATACAATTAATCTTTTAACAATATCTTAATTACTTATTAATATTATTAATTATTTAATAATATTTTAATTCATTCTTAATAATATTAATTATTTAATAATATTTTACTTATTTTATAATATTATTAAATATTTAATAATATTTTATTTATTTTTTAATATTATTAATTAGTTAATAATATTTTATCCATGTTGTAATATTATTAACCATTTATTAATATTTTATTTATTTTTTAATATTATTAATCATTTTAATAATATCTTTTTTTTTCTAATATTATTAATCATATAATAATATCTTATTTACTTTCTAATATTATTAATTATTTAAGAATATTTTATCCCTTTATTAATATTTAAATACTTAAACACTTTGATTTAATTATTTAGTTGCTTATTTTATTTATTTGCTTTATTTATTATTTCAAATCATCAAATAATAAAGAATTACTTTATTATTTTTATTTACCATAATTTTCATTTAATATTGATTAAATAATAATTAATCACCTTAATGACTTTTATTTACAATTATTATTTAACATTCTTTAAATGATAAATAATTATTTTAATTGGGTCCCAAATTACTTATATTAATTTTTAAATATTTTGATCCATTTTAACTTAAACCGATCCGATCTGACCCGTTTGTCCCGGCTCGACTCGACCTGATTATTAAAATATTATTTTTTAAAAAATGGACAAGGACCCCGACCCTAGTTTTTAGTACAAAACTAGGGCCCCGACCCTAGTCCTGCATAAACATTTTCAGAAAATTTTCATATTTTGCTACTTTGATTCAAACTTGAATAAAATGAAATACACACACATCCAAATGACACTAAATTCAATTTATTAGCTTCGTAACTTAATGTTCTTCAATATTTCATGGATTGATCGCATTTTTGAAAATGTTTTTGAATGCCAAATCATGATTGAATCCATTCAACCAACTAGGGTTTTGAAAAGTGACACATTTTGGTATAAAAATCATAACTCATTTCTTTCACCATCTTTTTCAAAGATTTAAGTTGGGTTGTCTTTAAGACTCATAGATCTATCATATAAGACTAAAAAATCACAAACATAACTTTCTCATTTCAAACCATAAATCATCGATCTACATACTAAACTAGGGTTTTTGTACTTATGTTGTTTCATCTTTTTTTACATACAAAGCATATTAACACACACATCATACATCTTTGACCACAAATCTTCGTATATTATCTAGATCTACCATCAAAGAGTTTAAAAATAGGTTTTTGATACGTTTTATATATCAAAATAGCCTTTTAAGCATAAAACTCACATACAAGTATAAAGATCACGTAGATCTTATACACACACATATTCACCATCCTAGATCCACCCTTATATCTGTGAATCTCACCATAGATCATCTTCACAAAGAAAATTCCCATAACAAATCATGACAAAAGCATAATAAAATATTATACCACAAAAATGAAAATGTTTTAAAAAAAAAAACTTTTTAACCTTAGGGTTTTGCTAGCTCTTCTTCCTGTGATCCACCCGAATCCTTATCTTTTTAATTCTCTAGAACTTTTTCTCTCAACTTTCTAACTTACTCGAGAACTCTCTTAAGAAGCTCTCTCTTTCTTTTCTTGGTGAATGTGTAAAATGACTAACTCTTTCAAGAATTGGTGGAGTATTCTATTTATAGGACTTAGCTAAGTCCACTTAAGCTCTACTAATTAACCAACACATAGCTAATTAGTCACTAATTCCATAAGAAGCAAGATCCACAATTTAAGGAGAAGAATATTGCATGGGAGGGATTTAAGGGTTTTTTCTTTCTAGGAGAATGCTTTAAGCATTGTGCACTTAGCTAGCTATTTTTTCTCCCAATTCTTTAACACTTAATCCAAATGAGGTTAACTTCCTACCATTTAAACCACACAATGTTTAACTCTCATCAATTCACCAATACACAAAAATGCTTGGGCTCCACTTTGGACTCTCCAATTAGTTCAATTTGGACTTCTCATTAAATTATTTGGGCTTAATAATTTTAATTGAATGGGCTACTAGATTAATTCCCTTAAGTCATCAATCCTTGGGCTCATTTACAATCTGCTAGCATGACACTTTGGGCTACTAGTTAATTCATTTAGGGCTTCTAATAATTAAATTAATTGGGCTCTTTATCTTTTAATACATGAACTAGTTCATACTAACTAACAAGACTTAATAATAATAAGACTTGGGCTAGTTTAATTTAAATTATGCATATCATTTAGTAATTTTTTGAACTACTAATTAAATCATACAAGGCTTATTACATTGAGCTTATTTAATAAGCACATTGAATTAATTTCATAATCCAATTAGACTTGCTAAATACACGTAATTTGGGCTACCATTTTGGACTTATCCTTTAATTTCGTTTAGCTTGATTATTTTCTTATATTGGACTCACATTAATTAAATATTTATGCTACCAATTAAAACATACAAGCATAAATGTTTGGGCTAACTCTTTACTTCATTTCAACTTCTTTTATTAAATCCTTTGGATAAGATGGTTCGGTTAATTCATGAAACCCTAACACACAAACATATTAGTAACTTGGTTTTGCACATTCTTTCATTAGGCTTGCCACATTCTTATAACATTTTAAGTTATTTAGTTGAACTTATTTATTTTCCTCTTGGACTTATAATTAAGCATAACACTTTGACTAGTTGGTTGTGCGTATATACATACCTTTACTAACCCTAGCTTATAACTTCCCCATTCATTATTTTGGTTTTATCTTGAATTCATTATTGGACTTTAACCTTTAATTCGATAATTAAGTTGCATACTTAATTAATTGGTTCCTTTATATTGTCATTCAAGACAACTTCTAGATTTCTTACTAGCATAGCTTTAACTCAAGACTCGTATAATTAATTTAATTATATTATACTTTATGATTTTTCTTCTTACTCCATATTTAACTAATTATATTCTCAATTTTGTTGAGTATTAATTTATTTATCTTCTCATCACATTTCTCTCTCCAAGTCTTGGTCCCAAACCTTAACCCTTAGTTGTGTTCGATTCCATTTCTAAACCTCATAAATATTCGAGATATTACATTTACATCTACTTACAAGAATTTCGTCCTCAAAATTACATCATACACATCTCTACTCTTTCTATTCAACATGACTAAGTTTTGCATCAACCTTTATTTAATCATATTTGATTTTTTTTCATTTTCCTAACTACTCTCCTCTTTCCTTCTCTAATTATCTCCCTTCGATCATTTGATTCTATGACATCTCTTCTCTAAGAAGTTCATACTTCTAATCTTACAATTCCATAATATTGGAATATCTTGCAGAAGAATAAATTAAAAATTAAAATATTCATTAAAAACTTTCATAATATGCTGAGGGGCCAGTAAGACCATGAACACCCGTTTGGAATATTTGTAATCATATCAATTATAATATCTAAATATGGGTGACATATCCCCATCACAAGGAGGATTTCTCACAATGTCCCTGTGACATATCCCACCACAAAGAGGATTTCTCACAATGTCCTTGTGACATATACCACCACAAAGAGGATTTCTCACAATAACTCTATTTCGAGAACTGTTCATCTCAGACTTACTACAAAATTCGGTACCAAAATAATTTAGATTGGAAATAAAAATTAAATCACTTCATATTAAAGGTGTCTAGCCGAAATAAATGGCATAGACTTGCATTATTACATTGTTTGTATATTATGAACTGAAAATTATTTTAGATTAGTTAAAATAACTGAAATTCATTTCTAAGACTTCATGATACCGAACCGTTGTAACATTGCGTTTGAGAATTCAGTCATTTTTTTATCTCCGTACCATGGCTTTAATAGCGTGCGATGATTTCATCATAAATATATTTTGATATTTTCAAATCAATTTGTCTGGCCGAAATAATTAGCATATATTCTTCTTTAAACGCTTCTAAAATAACTAAAAATTATTTTAGGTTTTATCATGTCACCACAGATAACAATGTGTTGTCTCTACAACCTAAGTTACCGCGCCTTGATGATAAAACAAAAAAAAAAATTATTTGTCTTTTCAAAGGCACATAAGAGCGAATTTGGCACGATTTTAAAAATTTTAAAGTCTAGCATTGCTAGAAGATTTGTAATATCCTAAAACCTCAAATATCGCCAATCTTTTCTCCGCATTCTTTTTCAGCTTAATAACTCTATTAATCCTCGATCATATTAATGTTCTCCAATCAATGAGATTCCTTAAATCTCTATCTATGACATTTCTCAAATTTATACCCCCTATTGTCTATCAAACTTACTAGACATTATGAGTTCAGGAACTTAACACAAGAATATGAGTTTAGGAACTTGTCCTAGAAATATGTAGTCCAAGAACAAATCAATAACTGTCCATATGCTGAGGGGATAAAAAATATACCATACGATTGTCTAACTATGAGTTTTAAGAACGCACATCTAAGCTGAATATTATCTAACTATCATATATACACATGAGGAAAGAATCACTTCCTATCATATATATAACGAATAACGCGACACAAGATTTCAGGGATTATCATTATAGGAAGCTAAATGGTTGTAAAATTAAGAATAAATACATCAGTTTTCTAACTTTTTAACACTGAAAAGAAACATCTGCCATCAGTGCATCTCTTTCTTCTTCAATACACTACTGATCATGCAAGTTTTGTAGCAGCATCTCACAAATTGGTCAGCTGACATATCATAGCCTCCTCCCATACAAGGGTTCGTTCAACTTAGTCACTTACATGAGTTCTCGAGTGAAATAAACAAACCTCTATCTTTTTCTTAACTTAATACGAATTCTCTTAATCTATATTTTGGCACATATAACTCATTACAAGTTCATCTCTCTAGATTATTTCATAACCTTATTAGCATTTTATTTATGTTACTCAAAATATTATTATAAGATATCTTCTATCATTTTTTTGAATTAAGTACAACATGACCATTTTCATTTCTCTTATATCTCCTCAAATCCACCTTTAGATAATCCTCTATATTTAATTTTATATGAATTTCCTAAATTCATATTTTACTATTTAAACTCTATATGAGTTTATTCCTTTATCATTTTTCTTATCTTCTCTCACGGTTATAGCCTAAGGTACTCTTATATAAGGTTTTTATTCTATCAGCTCTGATACCAACTATGAGGCTCCGAGAATTTCTGTACTTGCTACAGGAGACCTCCAGCGTTAATGTACAACTTTCTTATAAAATCCACAACATAATATAATATTATGCTGCTAAAACTCAACAAACTTAAATTTTTTATAATATCTTTATTCCATTTGATCTTTTTCCCCAGAATCGCAATCTTTACACCTCTTCTAAAATCACAAGATCATATACATTATAATCTCCTCAATTACAAGGTTATGAGTAACTAATGACTCATAATTCAACACTTAATTATTTTTATACAATTCTTTTATACTAGACAATTAGGACTTATTTCAAGTATAAACACCTAACAGAATTAAATATCATTTTCAGGATTTCTGACCTTTACCACTTACAACACTGTTTACCCCAAAAGGGCTTATAAATCACTTATGACAGATTCATTATGCATTGGTCATTCCTTGCTCTTTACCGAAAGTCTCAGCTATCTCGTACCTAACTGAAATGTTGGTTTTAAAGTAAGAGTGAGCACGATGGCTCAGCAAGTCTAACAGTTATCACATAACACTTAGTTCATGCATCATGCATACTTGGCAATAAATCCATGTGTGATATTTTATACATGCTTCTCAGTTCTTATTTACTACATTTAAATCATGTTTCATAGTTTGTACATACTTCTCATGTAATCGTACTTCATGCTTTTCACGTACTTCACAAAAATCATATTCATTGATTCCACATAACACATATACCATCCATATAGCTTCATATAATAATTTATTATCACATTATAGCATAACAATGCACATAACATCAGGTTCTCAAGAATATCACATACTACTAAAAAATTTGCATGAATTGCTTATCCGTCTTACGCTAATTTTGTGACACCTTCAAATATAGGTACCAATACCTCGGATTTGGTGTTTACGCAAAAGTACATCCAATCATCACTAAACAACATTTAATACTAATGCAAAAATAAATAAACATATATTGTTCATTAATACATAGTTTCACTAATCCCAATGTCTTAAACCTTAAAAAAAAATACATCAAGAATATCCTATTAATATAAAAGGGATAATGATTTACCAAAACAGAATAGTAATAACAACTAATCCTAAAGTTTGCCCTTACCCTTATCCTTCTTGGAATGCTCAGGCTTAAATGTAATTAGTTCATGATATAGTAAGAGTGAGTGACTAGTTTGCTCAGCAAGTTTAAAATAAATAATGAAGGTATATCATGAATGAATAAGAATGACAATCGAATAAATCAACGATTTAAAATAACTGAACAATATAATCAAAGTTCCAAATAAAGAATGAATATTGATTATTTACTGCTGAGTGGTCAAACAGACCGTGAACATTTCCAAGGAATCAATCATTTGACTGTCCTTTTTATATTTTAACCTGTCAGTTTACAATTCAATATGAGAACAGGAATTCAAGTACGTCAAGTGTGGATATTAATAACTATCATGGATGTGGAGTAATTGACAAACATTAAACCATTATCATGATTGAAAACTACTAACTCGAGTTTGAGTTATGAACTTGCTCAATATAAATGTGAGTAAGGTTATGGAAACTTGCCTTGTTCGCGACGTACCGCTAATTCAGACAAATTACACTCCATTTGAAAGACCTAACATTGATAATGTCGGCCTATCAATTAGTACAACATATAATTGTGCACTTAAACATTTAAGTTTACTAAACCTAGCATCTAATTACCAATGATCATTACAAAGCACATTACAAGAAATTTCATATCATTTACACATAGTTGTATTTAGGTAAATGATTTAACTGTCGAATATTATTTCTCTTTAAGTAATATTAAATTAAGTATGCTTTAGACATCTTTATATAATTATTTAAACTATTAAATAATTTATTATAATTGTTTATTACCTCATTCATTCTTAAATATTATTTAAAATAATAAATGATAACTATACTTAATTATTGTTAAACAATAATTAATTAATTAAAATCCATTAAGTATTTTGTTAACTATACTCCCTTTTAATTACTATTTAATTTTTAATTAAATAATAATTAATTATTCATTCTTATATATTATTTAATCTTAATTAAATAATAAATAATTAATTTATTAATCTTAACCCCTTTTAATTATTATTTAAGGTCAATTAAATAATAATTAGTTATCCTTACTTATTATTTAATGTTAGTTAAATAATAAATAATTAGGTTATTAACTTTATTCTCATTTAATTATTATTTAATATTAATTAAATAATAATTAATTAATTATTATCCTTATTTATTATTTAATATTAATTAAATAATAAATGATTATTTTATTAACCTTTTTCATCATTTAAATATTAATTGATGAACTTAAATGCTTTATTTATTATTTAATATTAAATAATAAATAATTAATTTAATTATTTTTAATTCATAATAATTATTCTTAATTTCCTTTATTTATTATTTAATAAAAGTTAAATAATAAATAATTAATTACTTTTAATTTCGTTTATTTATTATTTAAAAGCCATTAAACAATAAATAATTAATTAATTTTAATTATTATTTTATTTAAATAAGAATTAAAACCTTAAATATTCTTAGTTTATTTTATTTATGAATATTTAAATTTATTTGGGTCCCCTATTAATATTTAAAACATTTTACAACTCGTTTAAGTAATTAAAACTGACCCGAACCGGACCGGAACCGACCTAAAGCTGACCTGAACCGACCCGTGGTTGACTTTGACCATCCAGGGTGCCATCCTAGGTGCCTAGGTGCCCAAGAGTGCTGGCAGAGGCACCTAGGCGCTTGCCACCCCAAAATTTATGCAGAAAGTTGCTAAGCTTATGTTTTATTTTGTGATTTTTTCCTCTTTTGTACAAACTTGAATAAAATGAAATCTACAAATTCAAATGACCTCAAATTGGTATTTTTGGATTCGTATCTTCTTGAACTACAAGATTTCATCATTGAAACACATTTTTGGAGTTGTATAGGTCACGAAAAATGGGCTCAAAGTGGACTATTACGTATTAGGGTTTGATAGTGAACTCATTTGGTTCTAAATGTCATAACTCGCTCATTTTAAAATCTTTTGACATGATTCCAACTATGTTTTACTCTTAAATTACATACCTAGCATATGAAGAAAATAAATCACACATACAGCTTGTAGGTTTCAAAATATAAAGCTCCGAATCACACATTTGCTTAGGGTTCCGTTGGTAAAAATCGTTTTTACACTTTTTGTTAAACTTTTCAATACAAACACATATAAATATTCATGTTAAACCCATTTAACCCTAGATCTACTAATCTAGCATGGATATGAACATTTAGAGCTCAAAAATATCTTTTCTTCCATAGAAATCATATATAACACAAAGAAAGCATACAAGCTAGGATTTTTGGGTGGTATTATTCCTTTTGCTCTTAAAGGCGTCCTTTCTTTGCTTTCCAAAATAGGTTATGAAGTGTGATGACATCCAAGAATACCTCCTTGAATAAATATGGCTTAACTCTCTTGACTCGATAATGAAAATCACTAAGAACTCTCTAAAGTCACTAACTCACCGAGTTAACTCAATAGAACTCACTAACACCTAATATAGAGAACTCTTGCAATATTTTTGTAACTCTCTCAAATGAAATATGGTGTGCTATTTATAGGCCTAGCATTCTATATATATACCTCCTATATCTATATAATGGACATCAAACTTTCCCACAATTGCTAGCAAAATGGCTTAATTGTTCCACACACTAGCTCCTACATCAAATTTGATAGTTTTTTGACATCCAAGTGGCCTCTCTCTCAATCCACCAGCCACTCCCCAAAATCCTTGATTTTCCCTTTATTTTTATTGTACAATTTATAATTTAAAGTCTTCTAGCTCAATTGAGTCAATGTTTGGGCTTGCATTTTAAATTGTTTGTGTCACTAGATCACTAAATAAATTCACCAACATGAGCCTTCAAAAATAATTCACTAGTCTTTTAATTAAATAAAATATTGGACTAGTTTAATTAAACATTAAATCACATAATATAACTTACAAGTTTATTATTTTTTTAATTCCCTCGAACTTGTTTTTAAAATAATTATTAGACTATTTAATAATTTAATTTAATTTAATTATATAATCCAATTAGATTTGCCATAGTCAAATTTTATTTGAATATTTAATTAGGGATCCATAACCTATAAATCCCTTGATATAAAAAATCATTAATTTAGTCCGTTAATTTAATTAAACCCATTAATTGGACTTTCTTTAATTAAATTTACCGAATAGACAAATAGTCAAACCATCACATAAATGTTTAGATTAATTTACACAACTTAATTAGAAATTAAATTTTTAATTTTATTTATAATGTAACTTAAAATTCTCGGTTCTTACATTATCCCCTCTTATAAGAATTTCGTCTCCAGAATTTCAACATAAGATCACTCAAAAAGATGATGATAATTCCTCCTCATCTTTTCTTTTAGTTCCCACGTAGCTTCCTCAATTGCCTGGTTTCTCTAAAGAACCTTGACCGAATATATAAAATTATTCCTTAGTGTCTACTCCTTCCTATATAGTATTTGGATAGGAATTTCTTCGTACGATAGATATTTTCCCACTTAAATCGGTTCATAGGATATTTCATGCTTGTAGTCAGGTTTATACGGCCGCAACACTGAAACATGAAACTCGTTGTGAATGTGGTCAAGTTTAGGAGGTAAGGGTACGTCGTACGCCAATTCACCCACTCGTTTCAGAACTTTAAATGGTCCTATAAACCTCAGACTCAGTTTTCCTTTCTTGCCAAATCTTATCTTCCCTTTTTAAGGAGATACCTTCAAAAATACAAAGCTACCAACTTCAAAGTCTCGCTTCTGACGATGTGTGAGGATCCGAATTTTCAGAATTATTTAATAAAATTAAATAATAATTTAATTGATACAATTTTCAAGGTTGTGTACAGAAATGGTTATTTTATGTGAATAAAAGTACGTGATGAGATTTAATTAGTAAATTAAATCTATACGGAGATCAGGATAAATTATATGGAATTAAAATAATTAAAAAGTAAATAAATTATTTAAAAACAATTTATGAGGAATAAAAGAATTTCAGGTAAAGGTACAATAAATTGTACAATAAAAAAGTTATTGTGAAGGTGCAGGAATTATTATTTAAATAATGTTATTAGATATGAATATATATACATTTGTATATATATGTGTTATGTTTAATTATGGTTATTATAAATGTTATTAATTATGGAGGTAAAAGGATTAATGGTTAAATTAATCCAAATTTTAAATGAAAAGCGAATGAGGAAGTTAATAAAATTGTAATTATTGATTTTATATTTAATTAAGAATTATGGTGGAAATTTAAAATTTGATTGAGGAGAAATGTAATTATATAAATTATATAATAATAAATTATATCATTTATATAAGAAAATTAAAGTGATGTATAAAGAAATTTATAATTATATAAATTATATAAGGATAATTATATAATTTATATAAGAGTATTAGAATAATGAGAGAATTAATGAATGTATAATTAATTAATAAAGTTGGAGGAAACTAAGAAATTATTTAAAAGGAGAATGTAATTATATAAATTATATAATTTATATATAAAGAAATTAATATGAATATTAAAGAAATTGAATAATAAATAAGAAAAAGGAATGTTTTAATTTAATAAAAATTATGGTTATGTATAATGGAATTATTATGACTTTTATGAAGAATAATATTTCGAAAACGTGAACATGTTAATGTAACATGTTGTCCAAGTAACGAAGTGAAAAATTATAAAAAATAATTTTTATATGTTATATGAATTATTTTATGATTTTTGGAGGTATAAACTATCTCAAATAATTATATGCATGTCATTATGTGTGTACAAAATTTGTCAAATATAATACCGAAAAAGGTATAATATTACTCATAAATCATTTTATGATTTTTGGTGAATTAAAATAAATATTTTATATATTTTATATAAAATATTTATTACATGAAATAATTACGTAATGTATTTAAATATTTAATTATGCATAAATTATTGCTAATTCGGATAAGGAGAAGAGGAATAAGGCGGTGGAAGTGAGTTTTTTGTTAAAATTTGTTAAGTATGTTTGGTTATAAAAGGGATAAGAAACAAAAAGTAAAAGAGAAAGGAAAAGGAAGGAAAAAGAAAAATAGAAACAACACACACTTCCTCCATTTTCCACCACCATCCGAGCCACCATGTCACCACCACCGAACCACCATGGCACCAAGAGGGAGAAGAAAGGAATTATTTGATGTCATCAAGGAAGAATTTCAAGCATTTGAAAGGTATAAATTATATTTATTGTGATTTATTTAGCAATTATGGGGATAAAAATTAATTGTGTGAAAAATTAGAAAATAATTAGAATAATTATTCTAAATAATTATTTAATGTATATATATGAGTTATATAATTTTTGGAATGGTATTGTGGCAAAAATTTGTGTAAATAATGGAGAAATTTTGTAAGTTGGCGCACTGTTTCGCGAAAGGAAGAGAAAATTTTCTGGGCAAAACCGCGCAATGCGCGACTGCTGGATTTTTAGACACGCGAGCTCAAAACGACGTTGTTTTGGGGCGCGAAAGTTCGGTCGTCCGCGCAATGCGCGGCTGTCACGAACAGCGACAGGAAACGACACCGTTTTGGCGTCGGCAGCGAAGGGACCGCGCGCAATGCCCGGCCGACGACACGCTGGAAATTACCAGCGTGCCCCTGCTCTTTTCGGTTAATACCGACCGTGTCCCCTGGCCCTGTAAAATTACAGCCGTGCCTTTCAGCTTTTCTAGAAATACCGTTCGTGTCCTGGAAGCAATGAAAATTACGATTATGCCCTCAATCTTTTCAGAAAATACCGGATATGCCCCTAGAGTTGCGAAAATTACGAAAATGCCCTGGACCTTTTCTGTTAATGCCGGATGGGTCCTTAAGGGCGCAAAAATTACCATATTGCCCCCAGAAATTAATTTTAATTGAAATAAATGCTTAAAAATTGTTTAAAAATCATAGAAAATTATAGAAAAATACTAAAAATATAGAAATCATGTTTAGGTGTCAAATTTAATATTTTTGTAAAAATATTTAATATTGGGGATTAATATTTAAATGTTTTAAATATTAATCAAAGGGGTTTAAAGGTTAGAAAGTGAATAAATGAAAATTTGGACAACCGAATAAGCTAAGATTTATCCGATGAGCCGGGTTGTCCGTAGTGAAGGCATTAAATATTAAGTTATGTTAATATTTTAAAGGATGAGGTTAATATAATTAACCATATAAATTAATAATTGGCCCAAAGATGATATTAATTAAGTAAATTAATATCATAAAGAGATAAATAATTATTATTTGATTATTTTATGATCATAGGTTGATCGAGTTAAGGTTTTGAGCTATTAATTGGACGCCAGGCAAGTTCTTCAGTCCCTTTTATGTTAAATGTTGGACTGTTATGGTATGTAATTCTTGTTTTAACAGCATACAAATTATGTGTTACGTGATACGTGATTAATATGACCACAATGTGTACTTTGTGCAATAATACGAACATATATGAGAAACATTGCTATAGTAGAAGCACCAGCACATAATGTATGACACACACCAAGCATGATAAGGTATATGCTACGTGAAGTATAACTGTTGAACTTGCTGAGCCGTTGTGCTCATTACTTGCTTAAATTAAACTTTTGCAGGTTAAGAAATGAATTTCAGAAATATCGGATTTTATTAGAGATGGATCAACTAAGAAGGTTGTAAATGAAATAGTTATATTCAATATAGTAAATTGCAAAGTTTATTTGGACATTTTGTATATTCATATACGTTGGATCTGTATAGGATTAATAGAGTTAAATTGTGAACCGTGAATGTTTAAATTAATTGTTACGATAGAAATTATTATACGTTTGATTATGAACGATGCAACACGGAATATTTGTATGAAAATAAAAGACTGTAAATTTTGAATAATGATCATTATGATATTGGAATGGAAAGAAAAAGTGAAGGTTGCGACCCAGGGACTAGGATCCAGATATAAGGATTTAAAATATCCAAATATTTTAATACAACGATTGAATCGAGAAAAAGAAAAAAAAATTATATGAGAATTTTTGATAATTGATGATTTTGAAATCAATTAATGGATCAATTAAGGTAATTAAAGATTTATTAACGAACCGAAATTCGGACGTTAAGGAAATAATGTTTAATAAACATGAGAATTAAGACAGTGAAATAGGTCGAATTTCGGGGTCGTTACACGATGAAAATCGGCATACTTCTTTTAACGATCCTGAGCTGCTACTAAACGAGCTTTTATTACATTAATAATATCCACGGTCTGCTGCACCATTTCAGGTCCTAATAGTCTCCGTTCACCAACTTCATCCCAACATAATGGCGTGCGATCTTTTCTTCCATATAGTGCTTCATATGGCGACATGCCAATATTAGCATGGTAACTGTTATTGTATACAAATTCCACCAAAGGTAGATGGTCATCCCAACTGCCTTTCAAATCTATCACAACTGCCCTAAGCATGTCTTCCGGTGTTTGAATTGTCCGTTCACTCTGGCCATCAGTTTGAGGATGATACACCATACTCAACCTCAATTGTGTTCCCAATCTTTCCTGTAAGCTCTTCTAGAAATTTGACGTGAAGCGCATATCTCTGTCAGATACAATAGATACCGGCACTCCATGTCGTGACACAATCTTCTTTATATATAACTTTGCCAACTACACCAGATTGTACCTTATTCTTATCGGTTAAAAATGTGCAGATTTGGTCAAACGATCCACGATCACCCAGACTGCGTCGTAACTCTTTTGCGTTGGTGGAAGACCAGTCGCAAAATCCATCGTGATGTGTCCCTATTTCCACTTCGGATTTTCCAATGGTTGCAGCAACCCACCTGGTTTCTTATGTTCTGCTTTAACCATCTGACATGTCAAACATCGCCCCACACATTCCGCAACCTCCCTTTTCATGTTCGGCCACTAGAAGTGTTGACGTAAATCTTGATACATCTTCGTACTTTTGGGGTGTACCGAGTATCTTGTACTATGAGCTTCCTGCAAAATCTCCTCCTTCAATTCTCAAACCATAGGTACCTAGATCCTTCCTTCAAATCTCAGTAGTCTTGTACTATCAACTTTATACTTCAGTTCCTCTCCTTCTAAGATTCGCGTCCTTATGGCAACATATTTTCATCCTTTTCTTGAGCCTCCTTTACCTTATCTAATAAAGTCAGACTCGTCTCTACTGCGAATAACTTTTCGTCCGCCTCTTTTGGATACTTGACCTCTAACTCTAGTCTTTCCATATCCTTGATTAATTCTTCTTGGGTTGTCAGCATCAACAACTTTTCTCTGCCCTTTCTGCTTAGAGCAACTGCCACCACATTCGCCTTACTAGGATGATATAAAATTTCACAATCATAATCTTTGATTAATTCCAACCATTGTCTTTGATGCATGTTCAGCTCCTTTTTAGTAAAAATATACTTCAGACTTTTATGGTCTGTGTATATCTCACACTTTTCCCCATACAGGTAGTGCCTCTAAATTTTTTGTGCGAACACTACTGCTGCTAACTCTAGGTCATGAGTTGGATACCCTTTCTCATAATCCTTTAACTGTCGTGAAGTATACGCAATGACCATGTCGTGTTACATCAGAACGCAGCCGAGCCCCTTGTATGACGCATCACTGAATACCACATATCCTCATATATCATCTGCTAGGGACAATACATATGCTTCACTAAGTCTCTTTTTCAACTCCATGAAACTTGCTTCACACTTTTTCGTCCATAGGAACTTAACCGTCTTCCTCGTCAAATTTGTCAATGGCGTCACTAATTTTGAGAAATCCTGTATAAAACTTTTATAATAACCTGCCAATCCTAAGAAACTTCTGACTTCTGTCAGCGCCTTTGGCTGTTCCTAATTTATAACTACCTCCACTTTTACTGGATCTACCGAAACACCATTTTTATCAATTACATGCCCTAGAAACTACACCCTTTATAGCCAAAATTCACACTTGAAAATTTTCGCGTACAACTTCTCCTTTCTTAGCGTCTCCAATACTACCCTCAAATGTTCAGCGTGTTCTTCCTCCATCTTTAAGTAAACCAAAATATCATCTATGAACACAACAACAAACTTGTCTAAGTGCTGCTTGAACACTCTGTTCATCACGTCCATAAATGCTGCTGGCACATTCGTCAGACCAAACGACATCACCAGAAACTCAAAGTGACCGTATCGAGTCCTAAATGTTGTCTTCGGTATATCCTCTTTTCTCACCTTCAGCTGGTGATACCCCGTTCTCAAGTCAATATTTGAAAAGTACTTTGCTCCCATCAATTGATCAAATATATCATCGATCCTGGGCAACGGGTACTTGTTCTTAATCGTAACTTTTTTCAACTCCTGGTAGTCGATACAAAGTCTTAATGACCCATGTTTCTTCTTTACAAACAACACTGGTGTTCCCCATGGAGACACGGTTGGTCGAATATACCCCTTCTCTAATAATTCCTGCAATTGTATCATCAATTCCATTTCTACTGGAGCCATCCTGTACGGTGCTTTCGATATTGGTGATGTCCCCGGTACTAAGTCAATTACGAATTCCACCTATTTATCCGGCGGTAAACCCGGTATCTCATCCGAAAAAACATCTAAAAATTCCTTTACCACAGGTATATTTCCTACTTCACTCCTTACTCTCTGAGTATCAACCATGTAAGCCAGATAGCCTATGCAACCCTTCCTTAACAATCTCCTTACTTGCATCATCATCAGACAACAAGATTATCTCGGCAATTTATTCCCATAAAATACCACCTTCGACTTATTTGGAGTCTTTAGGTTTACACCCTTCTTCTGGCAGTCAATCACAGCTCCGTGATTAGACAACCAATCCATCCTAAGGATTACGTCAAACTCCCCTAAACATATTGGAATTAAATTCACACACAATTTATGTCCCCTTATCTCGGCACAACAATTCTTATATATGTACTTTACAGGGATCACCTCCTTATTTTCTACCTCTACATTCATTGGGTTTTCTAATTTCTCACGAGGTAACTTTAATCGATTAGCAAATTTATCTGATATGAAAGAACAGGTAGCACCTGAATTAAATAATACATATGCATTAATATTATTGATCGGAATAATACCTGCCACCACTTCCTTCGATTCCATGGCATCTTAGATGATCATATTAAAAGTGCATGCCACCGGTTTGTTCTATTGTGTTGGCCCTCCAATTGTTAGTTTGCTATTGTTTCCTTAATTTACGCTTCCGAAATTGCTCTTTCTTTTCGGATAGTCTTTCTTTTGATGATCAGGTGAGCCACAATAGAAACAATCTCCCCTTTTACCTTCGGGCATTATGGAGCGAAGTGCCCCGGCTGTCCACAGTTGAAACATACACCCTTTCCCCGCATGCACTCCTTTGAGTGATTTTTCCCACATTTTTCGCACTTGTTGCTCTTCTTAGCCTCACTTGATGGCTTTCCAAAGCTCTGACTATCATTCCATTTTCTTTTGTGAGGATTGCTTCCTCCGCTGCTATTTCCTTCCTTATGCCCCTCATGGCTCCTTTTCTTATGGTCTTGCTGGAATTTGGTCAATGCTTCGTTTCCTCCTTCAACGATGATAGTTTTCTCTAGTAATGATGAAAACGTGTTGATTTGTAGCACTGCGACTTTTCCATACACCCAAGGCTTCAATCCTTGGTCAAATCTCTTTGTCTCCTGACCTCCGTGTCTACCTGCTTTGGTGCAAATCTGGCTAGCTCATTGAATCTTATAGCATAGTTGGCAACAGTCATGTTCCCTTGTTTCAGTTCCAAGAATTTTACTTCCATTCTCGCTTGCATGCTCTCCGAAAATTAGTTTTCGAAGAGCAGCTCCTTGAATTGTTCCCACGTTATCACTCCTTCTCCTGCTCGGTTTTTGTTGGCTTTCCACCAATAGTTTGCCTCTCTTTTCAACGTGAAGGTGGCAAATGACGTCTATTGTTCTTCAGCCACTCTAACGACCTCGAACACCTTTTCCATCTCTTCCACTCATGTCTGGGCTTTAATTGGATCGGTAATTCTGCAAAACTCCAACGGTCCTACCAGTTTAAAATCCTTAAAGTTCGCCAAGTGAGTCCCTGGCTGATTCACTACGGGTTGTACTACGGTGGTGGTCTATTCTGTATGATTTCTGTAAGCATAGCCGCAAAAGCTTGCATTGGGTCTGCTGGAACTTCCCCATTATTTACCGACTCCTCTATGCGCGTAATTTGATTTCCTCTTTTTAGTAGCATGGTCTGATGTAACCAAAATGTTATGTTATTTATTTTATGTTTTTACATTTCATTTCATGTAACATTTATTTATGTTTACATTTAACAGCTAAACACAATTTAATCTTAATACACATAGATAAAATAACTACATTTATATTAATTTACCACCGTTTTAATACATCAAGAGACAACCTGTGGCATATTGCTATAAATGTTCACCAACCGATAGATATCCCCTAAAGAACAAAATGTGGGGATATAAACTAACCTACCCCTGTGACAAAACAAAAAATGGGGTCTATCACTATCCCAAGTCTAAAAAAAAAAAGTGGAATTTACAACATATACCAGTCCCTACTATGAACAAAAGTGGGAACTAAACTGCATCCATATACAAGCTAAAACAATGACATAGCTAGTGGTGGTACATCCCACAAGAAACAGCCTCTGCATGTTCTTGTCGGGCGATCATGTTGACAACTCTGTGACTTACGGAGCACCGACTCAGGTTTTCTTCTCGAGGATACCTCCTGACCCTGCTCCTTAGCCTACCAAAGGTCGTGTCCATCGAAAAACCTAGCAGCTATCATCCACTCGTCATGAATATGGATCTTTTCCGCTATCTCCAAATCAAACTTAACTGTCATCCTTGTCGACTGTGTCTATAATTCATCTCTCTCCATCCAGAATCCCTCAGCCTAAATCTCATACTGCTCCAGCTCACCAACCAAGTCTACATTCCTCTCGAGGAGGTGATGTACCATAACTCCTAGTAAAGTAGTAGTCTAACAGCACCCATGCACCTCAACCTCCAACTCAGCAATCCGAGCCTCTTGCTGCTCTAACCTATCATCCTGCTCAATAATGTGATTTGCGTACTCCCCGAGCAAGTCGTCCTCAAAAGTGTGAAACACCGGAGAGCCATCCTCCGATGCCTCAGCTACTACCTGATCCTGCCCCTCCTCGAGGTCTATCTTAGCAACCTGAGTATACTCCACATCACCCTCAGCATCACTGTCAAACCGCATCACGCCACCTCGTACTGGTTCCTCAATATCAATTGTGTGATCATCGGAATCAGCCCAGCCTCTATCTCAGGCTCAACCCTGTACAACTTCTCCGTATCTACTGGTATGTAAGTAACCTCCTCCTCAACAACATCCTGACTAGACTCTCCTACCTCGGGCATCCTACAGCCACAAAAAGAAGACAAACAAACAGCATAACGTCAGTATCACAATAAAATATATTCATTGACGAAATGAAATAGTATTTTATCATGAACAAAACTCAGCTCGATGAATTTTCACAATTCAGCTCCAAACAAAACTCGACTCAATCGATCTCCTTGACCCATCCACCTAGCGTACTCTATATGAGTTTAATTCTAAGGTTATAACCTAGGTTTCGTAAATCCTAAAGTTTATAACATATAGCTTTGATACTAACCTGTGACACCCCCAAATTCAGGTACCAATACCTCAGATTTGGTACTCACGCAAAAGTACATCCAATCATCACTAAACAACATTTAATACTAATGCATAAATAAATAAACATATATTGTTCATTAATACATAGTTTCATTAATCCCAAAGTCTTAAACCTTAAACAAAAATACATCATGAATATCCTATTAATACAAAAGGGATAATGATTTACCAAAACAGAATAGTAATAACAACTAATCCTAAAGCTTTCCGCCCTTGCCCTTGCCCTTGTCCTTCTTAGAATGCTCAGGCTTAACTGTAATTAGTTCATGATATAGCAAGAGTGAGCAACTAGTTAGCTCAGCAAGTTTAAAATAAATAATGATGATACATCATGAATGAATAAGAATGACAATCGAATAAATCAATGATTTAAAATAACTGAACAATATAATCAAAGTTCCAAAGAAAGAATGAATATTGATTATTTACTGCTGAGTGGTCAAACAGACCGTGAACATTTCCAAGGAATCAATTATTTGACTGTCCTTTTTATATTTTAAGCTGTCAATTTTTACTTGAGGGGATTAGCCTCTTGTACACCATGTGTATGCATAACATTAAACTCTGACGCGTCGGATAACCGATACTTATATTCCCCTTATCAAGGGTTGCTCTCTCAGTCCAAGAATTCATACGAACTACTGGTTTGGATAGTTTTTGAAATATGTTAACATGTGTATATCTAGCGGAACAAATGGCGTAGACTAATTCTTTAAACAGTTCGTGAATGAAGAACTTAAAATATTTTATAGTTCAATAATAGAATAGGAATTCAAGTACATCAAGTGTGGATATCAATAACTATCATGGATGTGAAGTAATTGACAAACATTAAACCATTATCATGATTGAAAAATACTAACTCGTGTTTGAGTTATGAACTTGCTCAATATAAATGTGAGTAAGGTTAGGGAAACTTGCCTTGTTCGCGACGTACTGCTAATTCAGACAAATTAGACTCCATTTGAAAGACCTAACATTGATAACGTTGACCTATCAATTAGTACAACATATAATTGTGTACTTAAACATTTAAGTTTACTAAACCTAGCATATAATTACCGATGATCATTAAGTATTTTGTTAACTATACTCCCCTTTAATTACTATTTAATTTTTAATTAAATAATAATTAATTATTCGTCCTTATATATTATTTAATCTTAATTAAATAATAAATAATTAATTTATTAATCTTAACCCCTTTTAATTATTATTTAAGGTCAATTAAATAATAATTAGTTATCATTACTTATTATTTAATGTTAGTTAAATAATAAATAATTAGACTATTAACTTTATTCTCATTTAATTATTATTTAATATTAATTAAATAATAATTTATTAATCATTATCATTATTTATTATTTAATATTAATTAAATAATAAATAATTATTTTATTAACCTTTTTCATCATTTAAATATTAATTGATGAACTTAAATGCTTTATTTATTATTTAATATTAAATAATAAATAATAATTAATTAATTTAATTATTTTTAATTCATAATAATTATTCTTAATTTCCTTTATTTATTATTTAATAAAAATTAAATAATAATTAATTAAATAATTTTAATTATTATTTTATTTAAATAATAATTAAAACCATAAATATTATTATTTTATTTTATTTATAAATATTTAAATTTATTTGGGTCCCATATTAATTATATTAATATTTAAAATATTTTACGACCCGTTTAATTAATTAAAATCGACCTGAACCGAACTGGAACCGACCCAATGCTGACTCGAACCAACCTGTGGTTGACTTTGACCATCCAGGGCACCATCTTAGGTGCTTGTCACCCCAAAATTTATGCAGAAAGTTGCTCAGCTTATGTTTTGTTTTGTGATTTTTACCTACTTTGCACAAACTTGAATAAAATAAAATCTATAAATCCAAATGACGTCAAATTGGTCTTGTTGGATTTGTATCTTCTTGAACTAAAAGATTCCATTATTGAAACACATTTTTGGAGTTGTATAGGTCATGAAAAAGGGCTCAAAGTAGACTGTTATGCATTAGGGTTTGACAGTGAACTCATTTGGTTCTAAATGTCATAACTCACTTATTTTAAAATCTTTTGACATGATTCCAACTATGTTTTACTCTTAACTTACATACCTAGCATATGAAGAAAATAAATCACACATACAACTTGTAGGTTTCAAAATATAAAGCTCCGAATCACACGTTTGCATAGGGTTCCGTCGGTAAAAATCATTTTCATACTTTTTTGTTAAACTTTTCAATACAAACACATATAAATATTCATGTTAAACCTATTTAACCCTAGATCTACTAATCTAGCATGGATCTAAACAATAAGAGCTATGAAATATCTTTTCTACCATAGAAATCATATATAATACAAAGAAAGCATACAAGCTAGGGTTTTTGGGTGGTATTATACCTTTTACTCTTAAAGGCTTTCTTTCTTTGCTTTCCAAAATAGGTTATGAAGCGTGATGACATCCAAGAACACCTCATTGAAGAAATATGGCTTAACTCGCTTGACTCAGTAATAAAACTCACTAAGAACTCTCTAAAGTCACTCACTCACCGACTTAACTCACTAGAACTCACTAACACCTAATATAGAGAACTCTTGCAATATTTTTGTAACCCTTTCAAATGAAATGTGGTGTGCTATTTATTGGCCTAGTATTCTATACATATACATTCTATATCTATAGAAATGACAAAAACATTTTCCACAATCGCTAGCAAAATGGCTTAAGTGTTCCACACATTAGCTCACACATCAAATTTGATAGATTTTTTTACATCCAAGTGGCCTCTCTCTCAATTCACCGGCCACTCCCCAAAATCCTTGATTTTTCCTTTATTTTTATTCTATAATTTACAATTTAAAGTCTTCTAGAAGCTTGCTCAATTAGGTCAATATTTGGGCTTGCATTTTCATTTGTTTGGGCCACTAGATCACTAAATAAATTCACCAACATGGGCCTTCAGAAATAATTCACTAGTCTCTCAATTAGATAAAATATTGGACTAGTTTAATTAAACATTAAATCACATAATATAACCTACAAGTCCATTATTCTTTTAATTCACCTCGAACTTGTTTTTAAAATAATTATTAGACTATTTAATAATTAAATTAAATTAAATTACATAATCTAATTAGATTTGCCATATTCAAATTTTAATTGAATATTTAATTAGGGATCCATAACCTATAAATCCCTTGATATCAAAAATCATTAAGTTAGTCTGTTAATTTAATTAAACCCATTAATCGGACTTTCTTTAATTAAATTTATCGAATAGACAAATAGTCAAACCATCACATAAAGGTCTAGATTAATTCACCCAACTTAATTACAAATTAAATTCCTAATTTTATTTATAATGTAACTTAAAATTCTCGATCCTTACAAATTTTGCGTCTTTCGTTCAACCTACAATTATGTATGAGATTGACACGATCATTAGCTACATTGACTCTTACTTAGTGTCAATTTAATACCCTAACTTTAATTTATTAACTCTTAATATGTTCGACAAATGAATCCTTGAGTTTCGGACAAAACCCCAGCCTAAATCCTAGTTTGGACATGTCGGGTACGCTTATCCAACTTTCGCTAATACTTTGCGATCTTAACACGAACTTCATTTACAACATTATTCTACCAATTAGTATTGCACATATTAGTTTATTTTACATTAATAACCTTCCTATACATTACTTCAATCATTTAATCCTTAATAATATTATCCGCCTTTGATAATATTTTGATCACATAACTTAAAATTTAATCACATACTAATCACTTCATAATATTATCAAACTTTGATAATATATTAACCACATACAAATATTAATAACCATTTAATAATATTTTAATTATTTACGAATATTTTAAATCCTTTAATAATTTTTACTCTCTTAATAATACAATTAATCATTTAACAATATCTTAATTACTTACTAATATTATTAACCATTTAATAATATTTTAATCCATTCTTAATAATATTAATCATTTAATAATATTTTATTCATGTGCTAATACTATTAACTATTTAATAATATTTTATTTATTTTCTAATATTATTAACCATTTATTAATATTTCATTTATTTTCTAATATTATTAATCATTTTAATAATATCCTATTTTTTAATATTATTAATCATTTAATAATATCTTATTCATTTTTTAATATTATTAATCATTTAATAATATTTTATTCCTTTATTAATATTTAAACACTTAAACACTTTGATTTAATTGTTTAGTTATTTATTTTATTTATTTTATTTATTTATTATTTCATAACATCAAATAATAAATAATTACTTTATTATATTTATTTACCTTAATTTTCATTTAATATTGATTAAGTAACAATTAATCACCTTAATGACTTCTATTTATAATTATTATTTAACATTCTTTAAATGATAAATAAATATTTTAATTGGGTCCCAAATTAATTATATTAATTTTTAAATATTTTGACTTATTTTGACTTAAACCGATCCGATCTGACCCAACCCGACCTGATACGGTTATTAAAACAATAGTTTTTTAAAAATGGACTAGGGCCCCGACCCTGGTCCTACATCAACATTTTCAAAAAAAATAAAATTTTGCTACTTTGATTTAAACTTGCATAAAATAAAATATACACATCCAAATGACACTATATTTGATTTGTTAGTTTCGTAACTTAATGTTCTTCAATATTTCATGGATTGATCGCATTTTTTAAAATGTTTTTGAATGCCAAATCATGTTCAAATCCATTCAACCAACCAGGTTTTTGAAAACTCGTATAATTAACTTAATTATATTACACTACATGACTTTCCTTCTTACTCTATATTTAACTAATTAATTTATTAGTTTTGTTGAGTATTAGTTTATTTATCTTCTCATCACATTTATCTTCTCCAAGTTTTGGTTATAAACCTTAACCTTTAGTCGTGTTCGATTCCATTTCCAAACCTCATAAATATCCAGGATATTACAAGTTAAACAAATAAAATATTAAATTATTTTATTTGTAGATTAAATGAAAAAAATATAAACAACTAAAATAATAATTGAATTATTTTATTTGTAGAATAAGTGAGTAATGTATAAACAAATAAAGTCATAATAAAAGTTATTTTATTTGTGAAGGTTGAAGAAAAATTAAATGAGTAAAGTTTAAACAAATAAAATAATAATAAAGATTATTTTATTTGTAAATTATAAAGGAGAATTAAAATAAATAAAGCTTAAAAAAATAAAAGTATAAAAAAATATATTTTATTTGTGAAATAAATAAGAATTAAACAAATAAGATAATAAAGATAAATTAAAGAAAATATAATGTAAACAAATAAAATAATAATAAGTATTATTTTATTTGTGGAAGATTAAATGAAAAATTAAACAAATAAAATAAAATAAGAAATAATTATTTACTTTGTAAGTGAATCAAAGTAAATAAAGCATGAAGGTTGTTCAATGATAATTAATACTGTTTGACTATGAAGAATAAAATGAATGAATAAAAATGAACAACTAAAATGATAATAAAGATTATTTTATTTGTAACACTAGAAGATAAATGAACCATTAATAATAAAGATTAAAGGTGATTGTGACTATAAAGGGACCGATTAATCAAATAATGTACCAATGAAGGTTGTCTTAATTGTAAGGGATGATTATGAATATAAGGAGGTAACATTAAGACAAGTTAAAGAAGTTGGTGGAGGAGATGAATAATGGAATGATTATGGAATAAAGAAGAGTTAGGTTAGATTGACATGAATTTCAATAACAGTACAATATAGACTAATCAATAGATTACATTACGACTTGTGTAAGTCGAACAGAGGTTGATAAACTAAAAGAAGAGGGGGCGAACGTGTCAGGAACGTATCTTTTATTTGTACCTCTTAGCTGCTTTGTACAAGTTCTGTAGATAAAGTACATGTCTAGACTTAAACTGTCATCACTTGAACACAACCATTCATATGTGCACGCTTAGGAAGATTTTTCAAACAATTAAAGTCCAGATGATGAAAAGTCTGAATACAAACAAGTTGTTTGAAAGATGAGTCTATGTTATTTGGTTTGGCTAGACAGATAAGGACATGGATTATCAATCTTTCTTTTAAGAAAGCTATCTAAATCAATTTCTTTGGTGCAGACTCTATTGTACCGAGATGAACAATCCTAATAAAAAGGGGGAATTACTTTGTGTCGGTGGGTTCGACATGCGCATGTACGTAGACTAAATGTTATGCATAATGTAGGGTACTACGAGGCTGATCACCTTATGTACTAGTTCTAGATGTTTTATAGTTCAAAGGTCCTTAACGACCACTTAGTAATTAATAGCACTCATGATTCTGAAAGTTGAAACTCTCATTTGTAAGACGCACAATGATTGGTTATTCTCAATTTGAGATTTGAAATCATAATATATCCTTCATGTATGATTTATTGATTCACACTATAACTTATTTGCAGCTAAAAAAACTTTGAGCTATGAAACTTGCTCTCGATCCTTAATTATTGTTGTTTATATACTTACTGAGAAAACTTGTTGCTCATTCTTGGATTATAACCCTATTTCAATCAAGACAGAGAAGACCGATTGTTTCGGAAAGGACAAGGGAAAATTCAAGGCTATAGAGTAGTCTAGGATTAGAGGATGCATTTATATTTATGTATTGCACTCTGAACAATGTTAACATTTTGTAGTTAAGACTTATGATGAATGTAAAGGTCATTAGAACCTAGAAACTTATGTAAGACTTATGTGTTGTATTAATTATATTAATGTTATTATGTATCGATTGAGTAGTTATTTATATGATGTTTAGATGTAGCGTGAGGAGTACCTAAATTTAGGGGCATCACAATAGATGTTCTAAATTGGATTAATGAAATAGAGAAAGCTTTTGACATAACAAACGTTGGTGAAAACCAAAAGATAAAGTTCGTCGCTTATTTAACGTTGGGCGAAGAAAAGTTTTGGCAGGGAGCCAATAAAACTAGGGCAAGGGAGGGCATAATTACTTGGGAAGGGTTCAAGATTTTTTTTTTTTAAGAATTTCTTCCCACGTAGTATGCAAAGTAGGATGGAAGTCCGGTTGTTAAACTTACAACAAGGGGCATGACTGTTCTCCAATATGCATCCAAGTTTAATGAACTCGCATATTTCACTTCGCATCAAGTTGATACTAAGGAACTTGAAATAAGAAGGTTTAAAGAAGGGTTGTAACCTTGGATCCATAATAAGATTTCTTTATTTCAACTAGAGAATTTTTCACAGATTCTCGAGAAAGTCTTCATTGCTGAGGGCGACAGTGATGCCTTAAATAAATATAAAAAAATGAGGGAGGGAATAATAAAGGGAAAACTAGTACTGGGGGAAGTAATAACAAAAGAAAATGAAACGAAGGGGGTAAAAATAAAGAAGGAGAAAATAAAAATAAAATAGAATCCTGTAAGATTTATGCCAAAGGCCACAAGAAGGAATACCTTATGGGAAAGAATGTCTGTTATAGATGTGGACAAGGAGGGCATTTTGCAACGAATTCCCTAACTCCGAATAAAGGAGGAGAATGAGGAGGGAGCAAGGCGAGTAACTCTGCCCTGACAACTGCACATGGAGGCCCAAGTCACCCAATGGCAAGGACCTTCAACATGACAGTGAGAGATGCAGTCGCATCTCAAGATGTAGTGTCAGCTATCATTCAAATCAACACTATAAATGCATATATGCTATTCGATTCAGCTGCTACTTACTCATTTGTATCACATGATTTTGCTAAAAAGTAAATATGCCTAGTGAGAACTTAGATTTTTCCTTGAATATAGAAATTGCTAATAGAAAAATAATACCTGTTAAACATGTACTTAGGAAATGTTGCATAACGATTAAGGGTCATGAATTAAGAGTAGGTCTTATTTGCATTTAATTGGGGGAATTTGATGTAATCTTAGGCATGGATTGGTTAACCAATCACAAAGTGGTGATTGATTGTCAACGGAAGTACGTGAACCTCTTGACAACGTTGAAGTCAAATGTTATTTTCAACGAAAATTAGTTTCCAAGGAAATCTCGTTGTTTGTCAGCAATGCAAGCAAATGGATTACTTAAGAAATGATGTCAAGGCTATTTGGCCTATATCGTTGATACTCAATGGAAAGAGTTAGATATGGATCAAATATGAGTCATTAGGGAATTTATGGATGTATTTTCCAATGACTTACCTAGTCTCTCACCTAAAAGAAAGACCGAGTTCGTCATCAACTTAACACCTAGAACTACACCAGTTTCGAAGGCTCCATATAGGATGATACCTGTGGAGATAAAGGAGTTGATGGTTCAACTACAAGAACTGCTAGAAAAAAAGTACATTTAACCCAGTGTTTCTCCATAGGGAGCACATGTGTTGTTTGTCAAAAAGAAGGATGAAGCTTTGAGATTATGCGTCGATTATCGTGAATTGAATAAGTTGACCATAAAGAATAAGTATCAATTACCTAGAATAGACTACTTATTTGATCAATTGAAGGGATCCCAATATTTCTCCAAGATTGATCTACGGCCAGGTTACCATTAACTAAAGGTTAGAAGCGAGGATGTGCCAAAGACAGTATTTCGAACACGCTATAGACATTACGAGTTCTTGGTAGATTAACGAATGTGCCAGCATCATTTATGGGTTAATGAATATGGTTTTTAGGTCATGTCTAGACAAGTATGTGATTTTTCAATGATATCTTGATATACTAGAAAACACTAAAAGAACATGCTGAACACTTGGGAAGTGTACTAAAAACTCTACGGAAGGAACAACTCTATGTCAAAATTTCAAAATGTGAGTTCTGGATAAAGAGGGTTTTGTTCTTGGGTCATGTGATTGACAAGAACGGAATAACAGTAGATCCATCAAAGATTGAAACGACGATAAATTAGGAGCAACCAATGATATAGACTGAAGTAAGAAGTTTCTTAGGTTTAGCGAGGTACTATAGGAGGTTTATCAAAGATTTTTCAAAACAAGCAACCCCGCTATCCAACTTAACAAGGAAGACTGTGAAGTATGTCTGGACAAATAAATATGAAGAAAACTTTCAAGAGCTAAAGAAAAGACTAAGCGAGACGCCAATATTATCTTTACTAGATAATTGTGGAGGTATTGTAGTCTATAGTGATGCCTCACATAAAGGATTAGGTTGCGTTTTGATGCAACATGGAAAGGTCATTACTTATGCTTCACGACAATTGAAGGATTATGAGATAAGTTATCCTACTCATGATTTGGAATTAGCAATGATAGTATTTGCGTTGAAAATATAGAGACATTACTTATATGGAGAGAAGTGTGAAATTTATATCGATCACAAGAGTTTGAAGTATATTTTCACACAACGGGAGTTAAACATGAGACAAAGACGGTGGCTGAAATTGATAAAAGATTATGACTGCGAAATCTTATATCATCCAGGGAAAGCCAACATAGTTACGAATGCTTTAAGTAGTAAGAATCAAAATAAATTGATGGTGTTAATAACTCAGGATAAGTTGTTAAAAGATTTTTTTAGACTTGAAATTGAGGTGAGAATTCCTTCAGTTTCAACAAGAAAATTATTCATAATGGAAGATCACTCAACTTTGTTGGGTAAAGTAAAGGAAATACAAGAGAATGATGAGGAGTATGAGAAAATAAAAAATAAGATAAAACAATAATGTGAACAATAAGTTCAAATTAGATAAGGGCAAAATCATAAGACTCGAATCAAGGATATGTGTACAAGTACAAGAGTTAAAAGATGAGATGATGTCAGAAGCACATAGTACTACATTTTCAATCCATCAGGCAGCATCAACATGTATAAAGATGTGAGTCAACATTTTTTGTGGCCAAACATGAAGAGGGAGGTGGCTAAATTCGTTAGTAGGTGTTTAACATGCTAACGAGTTAAGACAAAGCATCAAAGACCAAGTGGGTTGTTGCAACTGTTAAAAATTTTAGAGTGAAAATGGGAGCATATTAAAATAGATTTTGTAGTAGGACTCCCCACCCATACAGATGGGTCATGATGCAATTTGGATGATAGTGGACCTACTAACCAAGTCTGCTCACTTCTTACCAATCAAGTTTAAGTTCACCCTGGATAGATTATCCAAATTATATATTAAGGAGGTTATATCTAGGCATGAGGTTCCGATTTCAATTGTGTCTGATCGAGATCCAAGGTTTATATTGAACTTTTGGAAAAGTTTACAAGAATATCTTGGGACACAGTTGAAATTAAATACAGCTTATCATTCACAAACTGATGGACAAAGCAAAAGGATAATTTAGTCGTTGGAAGATATAGGGAGTTGGAAAAACCACTTACCTCTGGTAAAATTCACATACAACAATAGTTACTACGCTAGTATTGGAATGCCACCTTATGAAGCGTTATATAGGAGAAAGTGTAGAACACCTATGTGTTGGGACGAAGTCAGTGAACGGTAAATACTTAGGCCGAAATTAGTTCAGGAAACTGCAGAGGTAGTCTGAGTCATCCAAGAAAGATTACGAGCTGCTCAAGAGTGACAAAAGAGATATACGGATCAACATAGGTAGAAAAGAGACTTTGAAGTTTGAAGTCATGTCTTCTTAGAAGTATCTCCCTAAAAAGGGAAGATTCGTTTTAGGAAGAAAGGAAAATTGAGTCTGAGATTTATAGGACCATTTAAAATTTTAAGGAGAATAGGTGAGGTAGCTTATAAAGTAGCCTTACCTTTAGAAATGGAATATATTCATAATGTGTTTCATGTTTTAGTATTGCGTCCCTATAAACCTGACTACAAACACGTCATTAGTTAAGAACTAATCCAAATCGAGAATGATCTAAGTTATAAGGAGATTCCTATTCAAGTCATTAAAAAGAAAGAACAAGTATTGAGGAATAAAGTAATACATTTAGTAAAGGTGATATGGAGAAATTAGTTCATAGAAAAAAGCCACGTGAGAGTTAGAAGACAAAATGAAGATAGATTATCCACATTTATTTTCTTAATTTTGTACTATAATTTTGAGGACAAAATTCTTATAAGTAGGGGTGAATGTAATGTTTCGAACTTCTAAAAATCTTGCAATATCACTTTATATGAATAATAAAGATTGATTTATCTTCACAATGTATTATGTGACTTTCCTATGTTATTGATTTTTTGTTCTGGTTCAAGTATTTAACTTTAACATTTAATAAGGGTTGAACCCTAAAGGTTATAACATAAATCCTAAAACATACTATTCATAAATACACGTATAATACAAAAATTATACCGATAAAATACAGAAAATAATAGGATAATATTATGAGAATTATAAGAAAATAATACGAGAATTATACGAAGTAATTAATTTAGTTTGAAACAAACTACACGCCTAAGTAGATTGGGTAAATAGATTACAAACTAACCTAACTAAGGTTTAAATCAAACCAAAGGTGATTTAGTTAGGTTGTTAGAGATTTTAAGGGCATTTATTCCATTTAGAAATCTAAGAATACTTATATATTTTGTAAGTAGCAAAATACACTTGGAACAAGTTATCATCATTTTTGTTTTTTTATCCATTGTGAGTTGTTAAGCAATGAGTGAAGAGATGTGGCCTCTTGTGAGCCAAGCTTGGCTAAAAAAGACTATCAAACATCAACTAACTCCGTAAGTGGAGGTTAATTACTCTTAAGAAGGATTAAGGTTAAGATAAGTAAGTTTTGTTGGTGATTTAAGCCATTTCATCAATCAACAACTTCCAAGCAATTAATGCCAAGCCATGAGTGTTTTCATCAACCTTCTAAGGGCAATTTAATGCCATTAATGGCATATAGAAGGAAGGAGTGCCTGCCAAACTAAGGAGGGAAGGGGGAAGCTCCCTTTTGCTAGATCTTTGTGTCCTTAAGTCAAAAATGCCCTAAACTTGCAAGCCCTATAAATACCAAGCCTTAGCTTCATTAAATCTCACAATTTCACAAATAAGTTGAGAGAAAAGAAGTTTTAGAGAAATATTGAGAGAGTTCTTAGCAAGTTATAGAAAAAAAACTAGAAAGAAGTTCTAGTCAAGTTTTCACTTCAAAAGGTATAATCGTAGTTGTTATTATGTTTAATTTCAATTCATAATTATAGCTAAAAAGAGCAAACATAAGTAGTTATAATGCTCAATTTATTTTATGTCTATAGTAGTAAAATCACAATCACAAGTAGTTATAATGTCCATTTTATTTTAAGAATATAGTCAAAAAATATGATAAACACTAGTTGTTACCATGTTCGATTCGTTCTTCGTGTTCTTGAGTAAAAGTCACAATTTTTTATATAATTATGTTTATGATTTTGGTATTACATGTTATTGAGTGATAAAATATAATGTCTTAGCAAATTAATACTTGTGGCATCAAGTTTTACCAAGCTGGTCATGGATATATGAACCTAATTGTCATACTGTTCTTGTGAGCCATTTTACAACTGCTAGTGTTTGGAATCTGTTTTTCTCACCTGAAAAAAAGTTATAGAGGGAAAAATTTTGATTAAAAAAGACTCAAGAATCACCTCAAAATATTAAAAAATGAAGAAGTTATGGTAGTTTTAGTAAAGGAGGGTTGAGTAGTCTAAACATGAACCAAGTCAGGATTTGCAATCTGCCAATGATCGCCTTGGCGCTCCAGAGAGGCTTAAGACCAGCGCCCAGGTGTTGGTCCATATTTTAAATAGTTAAATTATGTTCAGTTAAGGTTTTGTTCAGTCAGAACTCCTGTTTCACTAGTCGGGTAGTGTAAAGTCGAACCGAAACACACTGAGGGACTTGAAATTAAGATAATTTGTAAAGTCAATGTCTTATATTTAAATAGAGACTACTTAAATTGTAAAACATAATAATCATGTAGGTCATTGACGAACGAAACTTAAATCATAAAAGATGATACGAGGCAAGTCTTCTACCCTAAACCTATATTTACAAGCTTTATACTTGATTTTTGTACTTTGTGCAACGTGTTATAAATCCTTGAAACGAATGTTATTGCTATTAGTTTTGGCATAACTTAAGAAATGAACGTTTGTTCATGAAATATTGAACTGTGATTCTTTATTTAAACTTTTAGTCAAACTAAATTATTTTGGGGCACCCTCTGCATGTGAAGTAAACTAAGTCGAACAAAACTTTAAACACTGTTCATGATTAGTCCAGTGTAATATATGTTATGAATAACATAGGATGTCATTAGGTTGATCCCCTATAGATGTCTATGGTAGTTCTGAGTTGAAAGATAGACGAATATTAGTTCTTGGTTTAATTACCACTCAGCTTTGCTATATTAAAACAATTATAATATCTTTTATTGAGCTATGAATTTTTTTAATTCATATCGGTGTGAGTTCACTGATATACTCTATGATTAGGCTTATTGAGCTTTTGTATGCTCACCCTTGTGAATAAAACCATGTTTAAAGAAAACCTAAGAGCTCTGGATCTAAGAAGAAATGTGTAGACTATGATACTTTTATTTGTAATCCTGTTTATGTATTGTATGACTTTTGTACACAATCATGTATTGCGAATCATGTAACCGAATATTATTAATTATAGTATATTATTATCATCAAACTATATTATGTCTTTACTTTGATAAAACTTAGAATTATTAAAATATGAACATAGTATTGATAAATAATTATATATCTAAATGAGTATATTGAATAACATTGTGAGTTCTGTAAGCACGGAGATTTAGCACTGATAAAGAGTCATCTTTATCGCAAGATTCCTTTGTTCTAAGAACAAGGTTGTTATTAATATTGTGAACTTTAGATAGATATAAAATATTAATATGAAGAGATATCTTTATAAAATTATGCATCTAAGTGATGGTATTGAATGATATGGGAAATTATGTAAGAAAAAGAATATTGCCACAGATAAAGATGCTACATTTAATGCAAGATTCTTCTGTTAAAAAAACAATCATATTATTAATACTGTGAATCTTAGATATATTAAGTTATAGAATATTAAATCTTAAAGTTAAAATAGTAGAAGTGGGTACTAAGTCCCTTGTATTAATTACAAGGATTTATTATGAATTGATGAAAGATCTTTAGGAATTAAGATGAGAATTTTGTTTATGAAACTATTGGATTGGATAAGGGTATCGATAATATAGACTAACTATGTTATTGTTGATACTCTGAATTTCAGTTAGATAAGGTGTATGAATAAAGAAATCATCTATAAACTTAACGATTTAGCATTTATAGTGAGCACCAAATCAGCTATAGTGAGTATAGTGATTTGGGAGTGTCACATGCTCACTATCCAAAACTTATACAACATTCAAATACTTAATTTTCATTAAATAGCAAAAATAATACATAATTATTCATTACAAAAGGTTTTAATAATCCCAAGGTCTTACTAACCTTAACCTACATATCACAAATACCTTAACAGTACAAAAGGTTTACATAAACAAACATAATCTTAAACATGAATAATTGCTTCTATGAGTTCTACTCTTTTGCCTTTTCTTTGCTTTTGTTCTTTTTAAAACACTCGAACTTAGCTTAAAAATGTTCATGATATAGCAAGGGCAAGCAACTACTTTACTCAGTAAATTTAAATAAGCAATGATTATAAAGGATGATATATCATGAATGAAAAATATTAACTTTATGAGACTTCATCAATATATAATAATTGTGAAGGAATGAAACATGAGAAATAATTTCCAATAAAAAGATTTTTAATTCTTTACTGTTGAGTGGTCACTATGACTGTAAACTCTTACTAAGGTATAACAGTCATTCGACTGAACCTTTGGAGAGTAACCGCTCAAAATTTGGTATTCAAGGGGATCTACCTCTTATACCCTATATATATGTATAACATTTAGACATCTTATGCATTATCGGATTTTTAAACATAAAATACCCTTTTATAAGGGTTGTTCTTACTCAGTCTTATTATAAGAGTCTGCACCAACTATTTGATTTGGATAGCTTTCAACAATATTCAAGTAATTGAATTTATACAAGAAATGTCTAGCCGAAACAATGAGCCTAGACTACTTTTTAAACAGTTCATGAATAAAAGAATTTTAAAGCTTCATAATTTAATAATAGAATAAGTCTTCAAATGTACCAAGTGGTAAAATCAATATCAATGTAGAATAATTTTCTATAATTATCCTACTTAGAGTACTTGTAAAATAAATATAAGTCAAGTTAGAAAACTTACATCTTTCGTTGACTACAATCTACTCTTAATTATCGTCCTTTGAATGACCTATATATTAGTAATTTATTTTGCAAATTAGTAATTCGCATCAAGGTTTATTTTAATTTAATACCCTTCCTATACATCACTTAATTATTTAACATTTAATAATATTTAAACATCACATTTGGGTCCCACATAAATAATATTTAATTTAAGAAAACTCAACTCATTATGACCCAACCTGGCTTGGTTGACCTGGTCCGACCCGACCAACCCGACCCAGTTTAAATTAAAAATATTTTCTAAAGACCGACACGAGGCGCGCCACATATATACTACATACGGTGCGAGGCGCGCCACCTATGCAGAAATGAAATCTGAGCAACAGCGTGGGTTGCACTAGATTTTGTTCCTTAACAGCGAGGAGCGTGGCGTATAACCAGAATTTTAACCCTAATTTCTTTCAGTTTCCAACTTTGGTTCATTTCGCTTAAACACTTATAAATCATTCAAAACACTTTGGATTAAGTTCAAAATCAAATCATAGCTCACTTAGTTCCTCATATTACAAAATACTACAAATTGTAACTTTTTCAAATACGTTTTAAACATCAAAACCATGATCGAAAGTGACTCAAGTCCTTAGACTTTCCATCTCGACAAAAACTTTTTTTATAAAAATCATTATACATTCATTTTAGGACATTTTTAGCTCATGCTTCCTAGGTTATTCACATAACACATGATTCTACCACATATAGCACATAGATCACCAAAATGACTTGCACATATAAAACTATATGCTAACAGAATATACGTTAACCTAGGGTTTCACCTATGTTCATGGATAAACTCGTACATTTCCACATTTTTGCATACAAGGACATAATGTGATGCCCCCAAATTTAAGTCCTTAGAACCTCGAATTCAGTGCTCACAATCCAACACTTAAACAACATTCATAAATACAATCTTCATTAACTATCAAAAATTACATAGTTTATTCTTACAAAGAATACTATCACCCAGGTTATTCTAAACTTTAAATACATCTCAACTACCCATACAATAAAGATATATAGCTACCCAAAACATAAAACAATTATATGCTAAGAGTTCTACATATTCGCTTCTTCTTTGTCCTTATCCGTTTAGATCTCTCGAGCTATCTGAAAAATGTTCATAACATAGCAAGGGTGAGCAACTACTTTTCTCAACAAGGTTAAGTAAACAATAAAGGATATATCATAAATAAAAAAGATTTAGCTTGTGAAAACTTTAACGATATATAATGATTGTGAAATATATTGAATAAGTAAGAATGACAATGTTCAATTAAATTGAGAGATTGCTGAAGTGCCATAAGGCCATGAACATAGTTTATAGTATTAACAATCACAAGAATTATTAATACCAAAAGTCAAAAGACTATAAGTTTCAGTTTAACAATTACAATCACAGTGACTATAAAAGCATAGATGGGTACTCGAGGTAATCAGTCTATCGTACATATATTGTGCACAACATAACCACCTATAGAAATTCGTATATAGGAATTACGTCCCAAGCGTATAAAGTTTTCCTCTGCTATGAGGGTTGTTCAAATCAGCATTTAGATTCCTTACCACAACAATATGGGTTGGAAAAACTTTAAACAAAAATTCAAATGAATGTATCCATAAATGATGTGTCTAGCTGGATCAACTAGCATAGACCTGTGCTTTAAACAATTTATACTTAAAATGAATGCATGCAGAGTCTAGCCGAAATAATTGGCATAAACCTATTCTTTAAACATTTCATACGAAATGCACATAAGTGCGATTAATAATAATCAATATGATATGGAATAATGTAGAATAATTATTCTAGCTTTCGCAATAAAACAGTTTAGGTTAAATAATTTTGCACAATGAAATAATTTCAGTTTAATATACTTGTGAATTGAAACGAGTTCAGATTTTAGAAGAACTTGCTCCATATAAATTTGAGTAAGGCTAGGAAACTTGCAAAATGAAATAAGTTTAAGGTTTGGGAACTTGCTTGTTGCATCGACTACAGCTAGTTCTTACTTATCGTACTTTGAACAACCTATATAATTAATAGTTTAATCTACCAATTAGTATCACATATAATTGGTTCAACCTACATTAATAATTTCTTATACTTCATTTAAGTGTTTAACACTTAATCACACATAACATCACATTTGGTTAAATTTAATTATCCTTTAATTTTCTTTAACCAATCACATAATACATCACCAAACAATTTAATTTTAATTGCTTAATTACTTGATTTATTAGTTAATATCCTTCAAATAATAAATAATTACCTTAATTCATTTATTTAACCACCCCATCATGTCCTTATTATAATATTTTTATAAAAATTACCAAATTGCTCTTATTTAGTCTTATTAAATTATTTTAACACTTATCGGTCAGTAGAATCATATTATATAATTTTTTTACTTACTCTAACTTAAATTCTTTAACTTTCCTTAACTCAATCGTATTTATTAAAAATATCTGCTTGACCTATTATTTTTATATTTTCTGGATATCTTTAGTATATTTTATTTTACACAGGAAATAATTTTCTTTTAATTTTTCAACTTCATTTTCTATTTTTAAATAGGTCATTTCTATCCAGAATTACATTATTTATTTAAAATTATCCTTTTATCCAAACATTTCAAAATTTATACTGTAGATTCCTTCATCACACACTGATTTCAGTAAATATTTTATAATGTTATAAGTTATGGATCTCAAATTATTATAGTTTTTTTATAATAAAATAAAAATAAAAATTTTACCGGGTCATAACTCACTCATCCGGAGTCAAAATGAGCTCATTTTCGAAAAGTGACTTAACAACACCATATGTTTTCATTTACCATAAGATCATAATTTTTAAAGCTCATTACCTAGCCGAAACAGGTGATTAAAAATTCTAGATAGGGTTTTTTTTATATTTTTAGACATTGGACTGTTTTACGAGAAAATTCACCATAATTAACCGTTACATTATTTTTTAATCGTTTCACTTGGGTTCTTTAGAAAAATGATAGATCTATCAAACAGAGTTAACAGATCATAAAAATACGGTTTGGAATGTGAACAGTAACCGTCCATACCGGACTAATTTTCTAGGGCTTTTGAAACTTGATTTCATATAATATTTCTTGCTTCCTTTTACATTCTAAGCACACCAACACAAATATTGAACATATTTAACAATGGATATACACATATAATCTAGATCTACTAACATTGAGCTTTAAAATAGGTTTTAAAACCATCCAAATACATTTTGTACTTCAAAATAGATTTTTGACCATCAAAAACACATATGCCACATATATAACACATAAATCCATATATATTCCATCAAATGACCTCTCTTATATCTTCGAACCCTTCATGATTCCACAACACAAATATTCACCCACAACAAACATGGCAAAACAATAAATAATAATAACATAAAAATAACTAGGGTTTCAAGTTAAAAAACTTTTAAACCTTCTTGATCTTCTTGTTTTAAGATGAAAGGGATGAGACTAGGATCATCCTCCTTGAAACCTTATTAGATCCTCCCAACAATGACTACACTTTTTAGTATTAAAACTCTCAATCTCACAAAGGTTCTCAAGGAAACTTTCAAGAGTTCTCTCTTTTTTCTAAATAACTTTCTCTCTAAACTTGTTAAATGAAATAAAATGAAGAAACGCCTTTAAAGCTTGTGGGAGTACTCTATTTATAGAACTCCCAATTTAACATACACCACTTATTCCTTATCTTCACTTATCTTATCCACAATCTTATCTTATCTTATCCAAGCTAGCTTTTGAGATTTCTTTGCACCAAAATAAGCCACTTAGAGATTACATGTGACCTATATAGCCCCTATCTTTATCCTCCATTTTTGCTTTATTTTTATTACATTAAGTAGTAATATTGACCAAGATTTGAGTTTTATTTAAACTCCAAGTTGGGTCAAAGTTTGAGCCACTAGTTTAATTTCACTTAGGCTCAATTAATTAAATTAATGTGCTACACATTTCTACTAGCTTGTCTTGTAAATTAAAACCAGTATTGTGCTAACTTAATTTAAATACATAAATCACGTATCATTGTCTATGAGTCCATTACTTAATTAAATACTTGAGCTTGTTTAATTAACTCATTAGGTTAGTCCGCTAATGATTAATTATTTACTTGGACTATTAATTTATTCACATAAAACTTAACACATTAGGCTCATTTAATATTCATATTGGACAACTAGTTTATTTCATGTAAAACTCCTAACAATTAAATCAATTGGGCTAACTTAAAATACAAACACTTGACTACATTTATTGGACTCTCATTTAAATAATACTTGGGCTACTAATTTAATCACCCAAGTCCATCACATACGTTTACTAGCTTGTCTACAAGTCCACTATATATTAAACTTGGGCTTGTTTAATTAAAACTCTCTAGTTCATTAACTCTCAACACATACATGACTTACCTTTAAACACATATCATTTGGGCTTATTATATTCCTACCCACATTACACACCTATCATATCGTTCACATAATATTTTTGTACAAAAATGTTTTAATTCGTAAAAAAAATCAGTTACTATTTTAATAACTTAAGAAATTCTCGGTCATTACTTATAATAGCATATATGACCACACAACTTCTAGATCTACACACATAACTTGAACACTTAGCTCATATAGTTTAGAAAATAGGTTTAGACCAATAGTTTTCAAAATCAAAGACTCTAACATGCATATCTTGACCTAACATGCTATAAAATACATATAGATCACATGAAATACATGTATTTACCATCACATCTCCAGTCTTATTCCTTCGAAACCTACCATGGTTTCTCTTCACAACAAACTCCCATAACAAACATGGTATACAACAATACTACAACATAAATAGATCTAAGGGTCTAAAACACTTTTTAACCTTCTTGATCTTGAGGCTATTTTCCTTTTCGCTATGAAATTTGTAAATCTCTCCACCATGGTTCCTTGGCTTCCACCCGAAATCTCTCTTTATATTATCTCTAGTATTTTAGCTAACACACTCTCAAACCTTCTCTCAAGTGCTCTCACTTGTTTTCTCTCTACAACACTTGGTGTTTCTTTAAATAAGCAAACTTCAACTAGGCTTGGTTGTGACTCTTATTTATAGTACTCATGAATACTTCATTAGTAGTCTTAATCTCCCAACATTAGTCATTTAAGAGCTTAAACATGCTTACTATTGGATGGAATGATCACCTCAAAGACTAATTAATTGACTAGGGTTGGTGAGTAGTTGATGGAGTTGTTGAGCAACTATGGCAAGGAGTAAAACTTAAGTAACACAAAAGCTAGCACTCCACCCCCTTGGGCCCCACTTTGGCTAGCCAAATGGCCTTGACCATCATGTTGACTAATACTTGAATTTCTAAGTTGGATCATTTGTTTGGGCTACTAGTTAACTTTCATTGGGCTCACTTGAATTGAAATTCCTTGGGCTCCTACAATTAAATCATTAGGCTTATCATACTAACTTGCAAGACTTTTAATTAAAACAAGTGTTGGGCTAGTTTTTTTCAATTATTGGACTACAATTGAACCAATCAATTGGGCTAGTCCACTAGTTGTCTCCTAGTTTAATTACTTAACCATTTGGGCTACACATATAATTACATTGGATCAGTCCACTGGTAGTTAATTCAATCACTTGGACTCTTCTTTAATTAATTCTCATATCTTGTCACCTTTATTAGATTAATAAACACACACACACACACACACACACACACACACACACACACACACACACACACACACATATATATATATATATATATATATATATATATATATATATATATATATATATATATATATATATATATATATATTCAATCACATAAGTGCACAATTAATTCACACAAAAATTTACTTCATTGATAAATAGTTTTCAATTATATTTACGTTGTGACATAATATTCATGGTTATTACAAAGGAGATAGATAAAGATTTTGTGACTGTTCGGGTAGGAGAGGAACAAAAGATTATGTTTGTTACATATATGATGAAAGGAGAAGCAATTTTTTTGTGGAAAGCTAATTAGAATAAAGCTGGAGAAGAGATAATGTCATGGTCATGATTTAAGAATTTTTTTCAAGAAGTATGTAGAGTCGCGTGGAGATGCGATTCCTAGAGTTAAAGCAAGGTTTAACTCCAACATGATATAAAAGTTTAATAAGTTAGCAAGGTTTCCTTCGCATCAAGTGGATATGGAAGAAAAGAAAGTGAGAAGATTTGAGTAAGGCTTGGAAACCCTGGTTATATAATCGATTATCAGTAATGCAAATTGACAAGATTGTGACAATTCTAGAAAAGGCTATCATAGTAGAAGGCAGAAGTGAGACCTTAACTTAATACAACAAAGAATAGAAGAAGAAAAAAACAAAGAATAGAAGAAGAAAAAGAATATAATAGGAGAAAGTAGTAGCAGAAGAGGTGAAAATTATAAAAGGAAGTGGAATGATGATGATGATGATGATGATGATGATGATGATGATGATGATGATAATAATAATAATAATAATAATAACAACAACAACAACAACAACAACAACAACAACAACAACAACAACAATAATGGGGGTTGAAGAAAGGAATTGAGGCATGAAAGAAATGTGGAAAGAACCACATAAGAACCTGCTTAATAGGGAAGAATGTTTGGTACAAGTATGGTCAAGAAGGATCAATTGTACAAATCTAGAGAAGAACGAGTGTCTTATGTGTAGTATTGTAGACCATTAAACAAGAAACTGCCCAGAAAGGGATGGGGATGAAAGGAAGAAATAGGAATAACAACAATAATATGCTAACAATAACTGAAATTAGTTCAGTAGGAGTCTTAGATTATAAGAATGACTTGTAACAAACCGAGAGTAAGGTCGACAGAAAAATATATATTTATGCAGACCAGCTTAAGCGAGACAGAAAGTTTGAGGTTGAAGTGTTTTCTTAGAAAGAAAAAACATGATTTGAAAATAAAGGAAAACTAAGTTCAAGAAAATTTTAAGAAGAGTAGAGGAGGTGGCATATGAGGTGACCTTATCTGATTATAAGTATATAATAGATTATGAATCTATATGGATTGATAAAGATTTGAGTTATGAGAAGATTCTTATTCAAACAATTGATAATTGATAGAAAAGAGCAACTATTACGAAATGAAGTAATACATTCTGTGAAGGTAGTATGGAGAAAATAATTTTAAGGAAAAAGTTATGTGGTGGTAGCTAAAAGATAAGAAGGGAAAAAATTAACTACATCTATTTAAATAGATATGTATTAGTGATTTTGGGGACGAAATCCTTGTAAGGAGGAGGGAATGTGATATTCTAGAATTTTCAAATAATGAAATGAAAATTATAAATATAAAGTGAGTAATGTGAATTGAAATTTTAATATAAGTTAAAATTTTAGTGAGAAATGTAAATAGAATTTCAATTAGAATTCTATACTAGTAAACGAAATAGAACTTAAGAAGAAATGTGAGATAAAAAGAAAGGTAATGCACGAGAATGTAAATGGATATAAAGAAGTTATATATGGTTGGAGAGGTATAAGGAAATGTATGAATACATGTATACATACATACATGGTGAAAGAGTCAAAAAGTTAGTAAAATAAAAGGTTAGTCAAAAAGTTAAAAGTTGGACAAAAGGATAAAGGGGGGGGGGGGGCATGCAAATTTTTGCCAAATGGGTCAAGAGGGGCTTCTAGGAGAAGCCAAGCAAAGAAGCTTATGTAGGAAGCCGAGGAGGAATATTCCCAAGATGCCAACTTATTAATTTTTTGTTAAAAAATAAAACTATTCCAATACTTAGCTAAAGAAATGAAAGTTTTCATCAAAATATAGAGAAAGTGCAGAGGGCAACTAGGAGAAGATATAGAGAGGAAAAGGAATAGCCAAACCGAGCCAAGAAGGAAGAAAAGAAGGAAAGAAGGAGGCCAAACCAAGGAAGTTAAAGTAATATGCCCTCAAGCCAATCACATTTAATGTGATTGTATATACTTTGTAATCTTATTCATTTAATTAATAAAAGTTTTATTTATTTAAAGGCATTTATTTATCCATGTTTAATTAGTTGAATTAATGTGATAAACTCATAGTTTTTTAGCAATGCTTTTAGAATCATGATGTTGATCATGCTAATGAGATCTAAATTCAAGATAGCTCAAAACTAAAGTATTCCTAATCATAGCATCACTAATGTGGGGTTAGTTGATCTGGATAAATTAGTAAATACTATGATTGCTCTTAAGAATATGATGATTGATCTCATAATCATTTATGTGTAGACACTTAAGCAAGTATGTAGGTGCTTATTGAATAATAAGTTCACTGAACGAGAAAGAAATACCTAATGGAGTTTTATTTGTCTATCAATAGGAGTTCCTTAAATGGTAGTAGTACATGTGATTCTCGGACTTAAGATCATCATACTATCTTGTGTATTCTGAGTTATACTTTGTCATATTCCTTAAGACTTGCTGGTATATCAAATGGTATGTTCGGGTATAATAAAGTATACATGGAGGTAGGTGAATGATCAATAAAAGATCTACCAAAGTAAAGGGAGAGAATGTTCTATGTAATTTGATAAATGACAACTCAAAAATCTCTAGCCAAAGTTGAATAGAATTATAAAGGAGTTTCTAATTTACATTAACTAGAGTTGTGCATTTGTGAATTAAAATACATAATATCAAATAAAATAAGACTTGAAAGTAATTTTATGTCTTATATTTGATTGGGACATTGCATGGTAGAAGGATTGAATTGTATGGTAACTATTTACTGAATAGGTTCTTTGTGATTAAATGTTGATTTTATATTATCCAGAAAGTCATATTTTATATGCTACAATGTTTTATTCTTATTGTAGAGTAAATAGATTTGTTTATTTATTTTAAATTAAAAGAGGTTAATTCATAAATAAATAATATTAGAATGGTTCTAATTTATTTATTCATAACCGGTATAATATTGAATCTAAATGGTCACACCATAAAAGAGAAATCTTTATTTTAGAAGTAGATAGCATAATAGTAATAATAAATTAAGTATATTTAATTTATGCTAGAGAGAGAGAATTAGGGTTTGTTACCCAAGGTCTTAAAGAATCTAAATCTACTTCTTCAATTCATAATCTTTTAGTGAATTATCTTTAGAGTGCTATATGCACTTTGTAGCTAGCGTTTAATAGGTGGAATCAAAAGATAATGCGAAGGATCAAATGAGGTGAACTTGTACCTGTTCAAAAAATTAATTCATCTATAGGTATAATTTTTTATTATTCCTCAATTAATAAGTGTCGCATAAGAATGATCCTGGAATTTGGTTTGTAGAAAATTTAAAATTTAATTTATTGCATGTTTTCGTTGTTTTATACAATTTGATTGTATGCATGTATGTAATGATTTATGTAAACCAACAGTGGCATCAAGAGTCAAACTTATGTAAATTATTAATTGTTTTGATTCCGTACATGTATGGGCATGTGTTTAAAATAATTTTTTGGGCATAATATGTTGTATAACATCATGGATTTTGAAAACCTAGAAGCCAATTCTAAATTTTCGGTAAAAATCGTGAAATAGGAAATGATTCTACAATCATGCGCCAGGGCGCAAGCCTATAGGTAATTTTGGTGCGTCAAGGAGGAGATGTTTTGAACTGAGTTCTATGCCGGGGTGTAGCTTTTGTGCGTCAGGGCACATGCTACAGAATCTAATTTTATTTTTTTTATGAAAATTTTTCAATAAGTAAAATAAAAGGCTTATTTTGATGATTTTATAATTAAAATAAAGAGTTTATTTTAAACTTGAAATTAGATTTCATGCAACATATGTATCATATAAATGATATATTGATACATATGATAATATGTATGATAATACAAGGGATTAATTATGGACTATTGACTAATGTGATTGGATTTATTTTATGTGGATGCATTGAATGAATGAGTTTTTTATAAATGGGGTCTGCATATCTCGTCTTTCTAATTTTCTTATGTAAATTATATCTCTCTCCTATGTACTTCCCATTGACTGCTAATCAAGGTTTTTATTTTATGAAAATAGATTGTAATAGGATTAGTTAGATTTACTTAAAGAATTTGAGCTAAAGAGCGAAGAGCGTTGGAGACCGATTTGTATTAGAACCCGGGTTTAAATGTAATAGTTACATTTATATATTTATTCTTACACCCTGTGTTTGACCTTTTAGTTCACTTAGTGGCTCGAGTGAACCAAACTAGAATAAGAGTTCATAATCAATTCAAGTAGAATATAGTATTCTATATGTGCATGTTAAATATATATATATTATATATTATCAAACATATTTTGCGTGTAAAATAATATGACGCGTATTTTATATGTGTGTGTGTGTGTGTGTGTTGTTTGTGTGTGTGTGTGTGTGCATGGGCGCTAAACAAGATGAGACTAATAATAACAAAACCCTCAAGGATAAAAAAAATTAAGTTGTAACGTTCAAAAATATTTAAAATATCGAACGTTGCCTTCTAGCTTGATAAAGCAATAGAGTATTAAATATTTAATATGAGTTTGTTATGCACACACAAAACTTGTATTAAATATTTAAGATGTTGGCTTTATTACATTAGATATTTATAAGGAATTGAACAATACTATTTTGTTACGTACACACAAGAATGATATTTTTCTCTTCACTTATATGAAAATGTTAGGTCAAACTTAACTTAGATAATTTTGATTTGAATGTTCACACACTTGATCATAATAATCTAATAGGCAAAATAATAAGGAGCTACATGTGGATGTAATTGACAAAGAATTATCTACCTAATTGAATAAATCTGTAGTTTATTGTATACACAAAAGACTATGTATTTATGTCAATGGGATCCTTAATCTCACTAGAAAATCTTTAATTAGATTCACTGAACTGTATATGGAGGGTTATATAGTTTGATGAAAATAGTGGGAGACACCATTTTAATAAAAAGACGTAATTAATTTGGTTATTAATAAATGAATGTGTGCTAAAATATTGTTAATTTTCACTTTTAGAATTTTATAGTGTCTAACTCACTATCATTGTGAAGTATATTGGATGCTAATAAGTTAACCAGACCAAACTACACAGATTGGTTAAGGAATTTAAGAATAGTTCTCACTGTTAAAAAGCTAGCGTATGTCCTTAATTCGCTTGTACCTGCAAACGTTGCAGATACTACCTCCAAGGAAGAGATTGCTACTTTTAAGAAGTGACAGGATGATGCACATGTGGCTCAGTGCATCATGTTGGTATCAATGAGTAACGAGTTACAACATCAACATGAGAAAACGGATGCCCCTACTAAGTTGCTTCACCTTCAGGATTTGTATGGTGAACAAAATAGGTCTACTAGATATGAGATATGTAAAAAGCTCTTCTGATCTAGGATAATCGTCGACACCACAATACAGACATAAGTCCTAAAGATAATCAATTTGATTGAATAATTAGGACAATTGGACTTTATTATGGATAGAGAATTGAGTCAAGATTTAATCTTACAGTCACTCCCTGACTCTTTTTCAACACATGAATAAGCTTGACGTCAGCTTGTTTGAATTGCTTATCATGTTGAAAACTGCAGAGAGTCATTTCCCATCCAAGACGGACCAAGTATTACTTGTGGATGATTCTTTTAAGAAGAGGAAGAAGGCAGAGGGAAATTTTGAGAAATCAGAAAAGGAGAAAAGGAAGGCAAAGGGAAAGGCGCATAAAAAGGATAAGAAGAAAAGTGACCCATAAAGTGAAGGAGTTTGTTTTAACTACAACAAGCCAGGGCACTGGAAAAGAAACTTTAAGAAGTGTCCTGTAGTAGCTAAGCAAAAAAGGCTTGGAGAAGCTTTTACTACTACAGAAATAAGTTTGTTCATGATTAAAATAAATATTTCTATAAGTCAAAGTTTTACTTGGGTATTAAATACTAGTTGTGGTTCTAACATATGTAATACTATGCAAGGACTAACAAAAGTAAAAGGCTAAACAAGTTAGAAGTGGTCCTACGTGTGAAAAATGGAGCAAAGATTGTTGCATTAGCTATAGGAACTTATAGTTTAACATTGCTTATGGGAAAATCAATCAAGCTTGTAAATTGTTACTATGTTTCAGTGTTGATTTGAAATAATATCTCAATTCCATTGTTGGACAAAGAGGAATTTGATATTATAATTAAGAACAACTGTTGTTCAATTTATAATGATAATATTTTATTTAGAACAGCTAAATTGCTTGATGGATTGTATATACTTAACTTGCTTGAAAACATATTACAAATTGAACAAACTAATATAAAAAAAAAGATGATGTGAATCATGCCTTCATATGGCACTGTAGACTTGGTCATATTAATGAAACTAGATTAAACAAGTTGTATAAAGATGGGCTTTTAGAGTCATTTGATAATGAATCATATCTAACTTGTTAATCTTGTCTCATGAGAAAAATGACTAAATCTCCATTTAGTGGACATGAAAAGAGAGTTACAGAATTGTTAAAGTTGGTACACACAAATGTGTGTGGACCTATAACAACGCATGCAAGAGGAGGATATTTGTACTTCACTACTTTCACTGATAACCATTTAATATTTGGATATGTGTATTTGATGAATACAAATCTGACTCATTTAAAATGTTCAAAGAATTCAGAAGTGAAGTGGAGAAACAAACTGGCAAAAGTATTAACGTTCTTCGATCAAATCGAGGAGGGGAATACTTAAGCAATGAGTTTCTTGATCATCTCAAAGATAAAGATATTATCTTATAATGGATGTCTCCTGGTATGCCACAATTGAATGGTGTATCGAAAAGGAGGGATCGAACCTTGTTGAACATGGTGCAATTCATGATGAGCTTTACCGATCTTCCAGTATCTTTCTAGATTATGTCCTAGAAATGGTCGGGTATCTACTGAATAAGATACCTTCGAAGTCCGTCCCCAAGACTCCGTATGAGTTATAGACAGGGAGAAAATCAAGTCTTAATCATGTTAAGATTTGAGGTTGTCCAGCTTATGTCAAAAGATTTGAGAACGATAAGCTTGGAACAAGATATGACAAGTGTAAATTTGTGGGATATCCTAAAGAGAGTTTGAGATATTACTTCTATAATCGTACTAAACAAAAGGTGTTTGTTGTGAAACACGCTACCTTATTGAAAAATGAGTTTATCCTTGAAAGGGTCAGTGGGAGTAAGATAGATCTTGAAGAAGTTCAAGAATCACAAAACATTACAGATTAAGTGAAGGAACCTACACGAGTAGAAGAACCTAATGTACTAATCGTAAATTTGGAAGAGTGCCGAAGATACCTAAAAGGTGTGAATTCATCATAGATGATGATGATGAGGTTCGCATCATAGAGGATGATGATCCAGATACATACGATGAGGTTATAAATAGTAAAGACTCATAGAAATGGCAGGAAGCTATGAAATATGAAATGGACTCCATATATGATAACCAAGTATGGAATTTGGTAGCTCCGCCAGAAGGCATTAAGCCTATAAGGTGTAAATAGGTCTTTAAGAGAAAGACTGGGGAATATGGCAAGGTGGAGACCTATAAGACCAAACTAGTGGTAAAAAATTTCAAGCAAAGACAAGGAGTTGACTATGATGAAACCTTCTCACTAGTTGTTATGCTCAAATCCATTCAAATTTTGCTTGTAGTTACAACTTACTATGATTACGAGATCTTGCAAATTGACATAAAGACGGCCTTCCTCAATGGAAAATTAGAAGAAGATGTATATATGATACAACCAGAGGGATTTGTCTCCAAAGATGGAGCAAATCACGTATATAAGCTATAAGGATCCATTTATGAATTGAAGCAAACTTCTAGAAGATGGAACATCCGTTTTGCTTAGGCAATCAAAGAGTTTGACTTTATCAAAAATGAGGATGAACCATGTGTGTATAAGAAGGTTAGTAAGAGGGTTGTGATATTCCTAGTATTATATGTTGATTATATATTAGTATTAGGGAATGACATACCGATGCTACAATCAGTAAAACTGTAGTTGTCTAAATATTTCTCCATGAAAGATTTAGGAGAAGCGTCCTACATATTAGGGATAAAGATCTATAAAGATAGATCGAAGAGGATGTCTGGCTTAACCCAAAGTACGTATATTAATTAATTACTAAAGAGGTTTAGCATGAAAAACTCTAAGAGATGTCTTATGTAATAACAAGAAAAATTACAAACCTAATTTATTTATTTTTAAATATTGTGTGTATATATCTATTTGTATGTGTGATGTGATGAGAATTATAAGATAGTTAATTTAGGCAATTTGAATTAACTAAAAGGGTAAAAGAATGCAAGAGTAGCTTATGTGACGAGATCACAAAAGCTTGAATGTTAACCTTGAACAACTATTGATAAGATAAATAATCATGAAGAGATTTATTCATTAAAGGAAGTCCAAGTGGTTGATTAATTAACTTAATTTAATAGTTTAATTGACTTTAAATTAGCAAGTCTAATTAGATTAAGAAATTAAAGCTATATGGTTATTAAATAAGCCTTATGTGATTGAAGTAATTTATGTTATATATGTGTATATGTGTTAATCAATTAATGTGGCAAGGTAATGGAATTAATTAAGCAATGAATTAATTACTGAAGAAAAAAAGTAGATTGTTGAACTACTAATGGACTAATACAAGGAATTGAACAAGCCCAAGTATTAATTATTACTACACTTGTAGACAATGCTAGATGACTCAATTGAATAAATTATTGAGAGCCCAAAAGAAATAAACTAGTAGCCCATTCAAATAATATAAAAGAATAATGTGCTGGTAAATTAAATGAAGCATAACTAGTAGCCAAATTAATTAATATAGATAGCTTAACAAATGTACCATAGGAGTCCAATTGGAATTTATTATGAGCACAAACAACTAGGATGTTGGGAGCCCAAATGAGATAAACTAGTAGCCCATGAATTGATCCTATTTGAAATTTCAACTATTGGTCAAACAAGGTGGTCAACATGTAAATGTATATATCCATATAAGATGGAAAATAAAGAAAAAATGCTAGGGAAATGGGGGGGAATCTGGCCAAGGAGGGGGGCGATGGATGGTGCATCGCTCCAAGCGTTGCCTAATTTACTCTCATAAAACCAAGAACCATAATACCCTCCCAAATGCAACCCTAGCACCTTGTATTGTGGATCTTATTTTTTATTGGATTAGGATCCTAATTAACCAAGTGTTGGTGGATTAGTAGGACTTAAGTGTACTTAGCCTAGTTCTATATATAGAGTACTCCCTCAAACTTGCAAAGTTTGTTAGTAATTTTATTCATTCACCAAGAAAAGAAAAAGAGAGTCTTGAGAGAGTTCTTGAGTAAGCTAGAAAGTTGAGAGCAAAAGTTCTAGAGAAATAAAGAGAAAAGAATTTGGGTGGATCAAAGGAAGAAGAAATAGGAAGAGCTAGCAAAACCCTAAGGTTGAAAAGTTTCTTTTCTTAAAACCTCTTCATTTTTTTAGTATAATGATTTATTAGGCTTTTGCCATAGTTGATTGTGAGAAAAACTTTGTGTAATGGAATTACAGTAAGTTCCTGTGATGCCCTCAAATCCAGGTCCCTTGAACCAGGGTTTGGTGCTCACGACACTGCTCTACCATTCATTCATAACCATTCATTCTGAATAATAAAACTTAATTTACATTAATACATAACTAGCCCAGGTTTATAGACCTTTAAACATTACAAAAGTTTCATACCTCTGACATACAACAAAATATGATATTACATGTACAGTAGTCCTATAACTATACAATCATTGTTTGCTGGCCTTTCCCTTTCCTTTATTTGTACCTGACCCTCTGCCTGTTCTGGCTTAGCTGAAATATCATGTTAAAGCAAGAGTGGGCATAAAATAAAATAGCTTAGCAAGTACATAAACAATTAATGACATGATATCTCAGAATAATGAAATAGAATATGTTACAATAGGATTGAACCATTAAAGGTTCCATGAAAATTTAAGAACATAACATGAGTCTTTAAACTATTAACTTGAAACATGAATCTTGCTAGCTGTATGGCCATAAGACCAAGAACTCGTTGAGAACAATACCAGTCACAAAAACTGATACTGCCCAAGTCAGTCATAAGACTGCATTTCCTTTCAGATGTGCACTCTAGGTGATCAGTCTATCATACTTTTACATTGTGCACAACATAAACATCTAGCGACACAACCACGCCATAAACATATATTTATTTCTTTACCTTTATTCCCCTTTTTATCAGGGTTATTCTGTTACAGTATTTCATAGATTCTGCACCACAACAATATGGATTGGAGAGCATAACAATAAATATCTGAATTCAATATGAATTATTACATATGTCTAGCCAAATCAAGATTGGCATCGACCTTTCTCAATAACAGTTCAATGATGAATGAACTTCAAAATAATTTACAAGAATGCATGGCATAATTCATTGTTTAAAGAACTACAAATAAGAGTTCAAAAAGAACACTTACATTTGTCCTCGTTTACCTCTACTGGTAATATCTTATTCCGATTATGTCCTACATAACCATAATATTGGTTCATGCATTAGTTATATACATATGCACGCTATACCTTACCATACAAGTTACCATTTAACTTTACATAACTCTTAACACATAACACATTATTCATTCATATCTTAATACCTATCATATTGATCTTTATCATTTAATATTAAAACATTTCATTTTGAATAAAAATAATTATTTTTCAAAAATCAGAACATCTCGCCCCGACGAGATGTTTTATACTAAACATCTCGCTGGCCACGAGATCTTCTCAGTCGGACTGCACCCCGGCGGTGACTGATCTCACCCCAGCAAAGCACTGCGCCCCAACGCAGTGTTTAGTTCAAAACACTTCGCCCCAGTGAGGTCCTGGAGATTTTGAAAAAAAATTCTTTCCAATTTTCATGCTATTTTTTGCCCTTTTTTAAAAAACTTGATTCTAACACATGTTTTAACACATATAAAATGTATATGACTTGCATGCGCCTTCAAAACATTTAAAAGTTTACAAATGATTCTATTTTTTCAAAAATTTTGTTTTAGGTGTCGGTGAACGTTTTTAAATGTTTAAAACTCTCATTTATCGATTTAAGCACCAAATAACTTCCAAAACGACACTGACATGTGTATTTACATAAAAATTAGCTATTTAGATTCATTTAACCTTTAATTACACAAAAATGGCCAAAAATCACCTTTTGGTGGGATTTTTGCCAACTTATAAAACTTTACTCTTAAACTCCATTTGATTTCTTGAACTCTATACACATATATTAACATATACACTTTTAGCAGCTTTGAATGCTCGTATAACTTTTGCATGCACCTTCTAAAGCACTTTACAGGTTACGATTTGGTTTACATGCGAATCATAGCCTAATATTCTATTTTCTATAAATAAGGCTTGCTTTTCTACCTTTAAAGAACATATGATGCTATCTAGCATGAAATTTTACATGCTTCTTACATGATCAACCTTTTAATCTAGGTTTTCATCACTTCTAACAACAAATAACACATGATCATCCTTAAATCATGTTTTTTAGATATGAATACTTGTATGTATATATCTATCACCTTTGTAATACAATTTTTATGCTTAGGGTTTTCTCATAACTCAACCATATAGCATATAATTCGCATAATCAACACTTATATCCATAAATACATGTATATTTAAACACATAAAGAAGGAGTTTTGAAGCTAGCACACTTATACTATCTTATTTGAGCTCTTTTCCTTCTAGCTACAAAGTTTGCTAGTGTTGGATGATCCATTTTGATGGTTATTTCCTCTTCTCTTGATCACTTTCTTGCAATCTCTTGAGCTTTCTATGAAACCCTAGCTCTCCTCTTCTTCTCTCTCTATAATTCACACAACTTAGCAACTTGGAAATGAAATAAGAAGAACTAAGTGCATACTAGCTTAATACTTGAAAATATATACATACATATATTGTATATATTCTTTCAACAACTAACTCACCATGGTTAGCTTAACTCTTGCATGGTTAGGGTCATTTAGGACATTTCTCTTCAATAAATAATGGCATTTAAGTCATTATCACCCAAAAAGGATACAAAGGTTATCCTTCAAGTTGCCAATGGTACTTTGGTCTTTTATCAAAACTCATGGACAATTAAATCCTAATTAATTCATAACTTGCTTATTTCTTAACCAATTCAAGTCCTTTTTAATCCAAATTTATTTCATTAAGCTTGAATTTAATTCCACAATCAAATAATACATAACTTGTTTGTCCTATAACACTTAACATACTTCCAAAAATTTAATTTCATTCATTAATTATAATAATTACAATATTTGCAATTTTCATGTCATTACGTTTTTCCCTCCTTAAAAGGATTCCATCCCCGGAATAACCATTACAAGGTTACATGAACAAATTCGGATAATTCTTTTTCATTTTCTCTTCTAACTCCCACGTTGGTTCCTCAGAATTGTGGTTTCTCTAAACTACCTTTACAGAAGGTATTACTTTATTCCTTAAAAGTTACTCCTTCCTGTCAATAATTTGAACAGGAGTTTCCTCATACGTTAAGTCTTTCTCAATCTAGATAGGTTTATATTTTATTACATGCTTGTAGTCTGGCTTATACGGCCTCAATACCGATACATGAAATACGTTGTGGACATGTTATAATTATGAAGGTAATGCCACAATATAGGCTACCTCTCATATCCTCTTTAGCACTTCAAAAGGTCCAATGAATCTCGGACTAAGCTTTCCTTTCTTCCTAAATCTTATCTTTCCTTTCTAGGGAGATACTTTCAAAAACACATAAGACCCTGCTTCAAAGTCTCTTTTCTTCTTATGCAAGTTTGTATATTTTTTCTATCTGTCTTATGTTGCTACAAGGCTTGATCTTTTTACCTTAACAATTTTTGCAGTCTGTTGTATTATTTTTGGTCTCAAAAGCTTATGTTCTCCTACCTCGTCCCAACAAAGAGGTGTTCTGCACTTTCTTCCATACAATGCCTCATAAGGCGGCATACCAATACTCGCATGATAACTATTGTTGTACGCGAATTCAACTAACAGTTAATGGTCGTTCCAATTACCCTTGAAATCAATTACGCATGCCCTCAGCATATCTTCTAGCGTTTGAATTATCCGTTCACTCTGTCCATCTGTTTGAGGATGATACGTCGTACTCAACCTCAACTGCTTAACTATACGCTCTTAAAAACTCTTCCAAAAATTTGATGTGAATCACAAATATAGATCTGAGACAATCGATACCGAAACTCCATGTCTAGACACTATTTCCTTCACATAGATCTTTGCTAGTTGATCCAAGTTAAATTTGATCTTCATCGACAAGAAGTGTGCAGACTTCGTAAGTCGATCCACCATCACCCATATCGCATCATAACTTTTTTGCATCATTGGAAGTCATACTACAAAATTCATAGTAGTGTGCTCCCACTTCTACTCTGAAATCTCTAAGGGTTGTAACAGCCCACTAGGCCTCTGATGTTCTGCCTTAACTCTTTGACAAGTCAGGCATTTACTAATGCATTCTGCCACCTCTTTCTTCATATTGGGCCACCAAAAGTGTTAACGAAGAAGATCTTGATACATCTTCATACTTCCTAGATGAATCGAATATCTTGAACTATGCGCTTCCTGCAGAATCTCTTCATTCAATTCGGATACTATCGGCACCCATATTTTTTCTTCGAATCTAAGTAATACACTATCATCTATTTTGAACTTTGTCTCTTGTCCATCAGCTATGCGTTGTCTGATTTAACCGCATTCTTGATCTTGAATTTGAGCTTCCTTCACCTTATCCAATAATGTTGGATGAGCTTCTACCACATATAACCTTTCTTCCAACTCCATCGGATACGTCACTTCTATTTCCATCCTTTCAGTTTCTTTAATTAACTCTTCCTGAGTAGTTATCATTTCCATTCTTTCCAAACCCTTCCTACTCAAGGCGTCGACCACAACATTAGCTTTCCATGGATGGTATAGAATTTCACAGTCATGATCCTTAATTAATTCTAACCATCTCCTCTGCCTCATATTCAAATCTTTCTTAGTGAAAATATACTTCAGACTCTTGTGATCTGTGTATATTTACACTTCTCTCCATACAGGTAATGTCTCCATTTCTTCAGAGCAAAACCACTGCTACCAATTCTAAATTATGGGTAGGATACCCTTTCTCATAATCCTTCAGTTGCCTTGACGCATACGCTATGATTTTGTCATGTTGCATTAACACACAACCAAGTCCTTTATGCGCTGCGCCACTATATACCATGAACCCTCCCATATCATCAAGTAATGATAACACAGGCACTTCGCTCAACCTCTTCTTGAGTTCCATAAAACTCTCTTCACACTTATCCAACCACAAAAACCTCACAGCTTTCCTCGTCAAATTAGTCAGAGGTCCTTATAACTTTTAAAAATCTTTAATGAATCTTCTGCAATACCCTGCTAAACCAAGAAAACCCTGCACCTCTGTAGGTGTCTTCGGTTGTTCCCAGTTTATTACTGCCTCTACCTTTGTTGGATCCACTAATATCCTTTGTTGGTCAATCACATGCCCCAGAAATTGCACCCTTTTTGACAAAAATTCAAATTTCGAAAACTTTACGTACATCTTTATTTCCCGTAACTTTTCCAACACTATTCTCAAATGTTCCTCATGATTCTTGGAGTAAATCACCATAAATTTTTCTAAATACTACTTGAATACTCTATTCATCAAATCCATAAATACAACTGGTGCATTTGTCAAACTAAAAGACATCACCAAAAACTCGTAATGACCATAACGAGTTCTAAATGTTGTCTTAGGTACATCCTCAAGTCTCACCTTCAACTGGTGATAACCGCTTCTCAAATCTATCTTTAAGAAATACTTTGCTCTTCGTAGTGGATCAAACAAATCATCAATCCTTGGTAATGGGTACTTGTTCTTAACTGTCACTTTGTTCAACTCCCGGTAGTCGATACAAAGTCTTAGCAATCCGTCTTTCTTCTTTACAAATAATATTGATGCTCCCCATAGAGACACACTTGGTTGGATATACTTCTTGTCCAACAACTCTTGCAGCTGAACCATTAACTCTTTCAACTCGACTGGAGCCATTCTGTACGGTGCCTTCGAAACTAGCGCCGTTACCGATACAAGATCTATCACAAATTCGATCTCCCTGTCCGACGGAAGGCCTGACAATTCATCTGAAAATATGTCTGCATACTACTTTACTACAGGTATTTGACCTATTTCTGGTCCCACTCTCTGTGTATCAACCACATGCGCCAAATATCCTATACATCATTTCCTTAGCAACTTTTTGGCCTGCATCATCATCAGACAACAAGATTTCCTTGGCAATTTGCTACCATAAAATACTACATTTAACTTGGCAGGAGTCTGAAGGTTTACACATTTCTTTTGGTAGTCAATCACCGCCCCATGGTTATACAACCAATCCATTCCCAATATTATATCTAACTCTCCTAACTGAATAGGAATTAAATCAATTGTTAGTTCATGTCCTCTTATTGTCAGACAACAATTTCGATGAATATTCTCCACCTGAATTACATCTTTATTTGCCACTTCTATATTTAGCATATTTTCTAACTTTGTTTGGGATAAATTCAATCTCTTGGAAAATTCATCAGATATAAACGAGCAGGTAGCACCCGAATCAAAAAATACATAAGCATTTATATTATTGATAGGAATGACACCTGACACATCTTTTGATGCCATTGCATCTTGCACGGTCATATTGAAGGTGCGCGTTGTCGGTCTCCCCGGCTGTGCAGGTCCACCAATTGTCAGCTTTCCACTAGTATTCCCCTTGTTTCCACTTCCTCCATTAGCTTTCTTCTTTGGACAATCTTTAATTTGATACCCCACTTCTCCGCAATGAAAACATCATTTGTTTACCTTTAAAATCGGACAGTTCGGTGCAATGTGTCCTTCTTGATCGCATCTGAAACATGCGTTCTTCCCTTTTAAACATACTCTTAAGTGTTTTTTTCCACAATTAGGACACGGTTCCATTTTATTTTCCTATTCCCCTTGCTTATTAGCAAAGGTGTTACTGTTGTTATTCCATTTTCACTTGATGGAGTTGCTTCCTCCACTGCTCCCTTCTCTATTAGCTCCATCACTTCTCTTGTCACATTGTTCTTGTTTGTACTTGGTCAAGGCATCACTGCCTCCTTCAACTAAAATAGCTTTCTCTAATACTCCAATAAATGTCCCAATCTAAAACATTGAAACCTTGCTGTAAATTCACAGCTTCAGTCTGCGTTCAAATCATTTTGCCTTTCTTTGTTCTGTGTCCACTTGGTGTGGAGCAAACCTTGCTAATTCATTAAATTTAGTCGCATACTTGGCCACAGTTATATTCTCTACTAATACCCCCATTAGATGATGCATTCTCTACTAATACCCCCATCAGAGTCTCCTTCCAATTCCTCTGGATCTTCTTCTTATCCACTGTCATCAGCTGGTACTATTTCCATAGCTGGAACAGTAGTTATCACATCTACCTCTAATGGCCGACTGGATTCTCCAATCTCTGGCATACTATAAAATCGCAAGAACAATTATTTTAGTTCAATATAATTTTCTTTACCTCTATTAGACAGAGCACGTAACATATAACACATGTCATAAAAATTTTACTTTAACAATTTCCACAATTCGCCTCCTAGAACTCTAAATGAGTTTCACTATATTCTTTAAGGTCATATTCTTAAGGTTTCCCCACCTATGGTTTATAACCTATCAGCTTTGATACTAACCTGTGACGCCCCCAAATCTGGGTCCTTTGAACCACGAGTTCGATGCTCATGATACTACTCTATCATTCATTCCCAACCATTCATTCTGAATAATAAAACTTAATTTACATGAATACATAACTAGCCCAGGTTTACAGACCTTTAAACATTATAAAACATTCATACCATTGACATATTAAAAAATATAATATTACATGTACAGTAGTCCTATAACTATAAAATCATTGCTTGTTGGCCTTTCCATTTCCTTTATCTGTACCTGACCTCTCTGCCTATTTGGGCTTAGCTGAAATATCATGTTAAAGTAAGAATGATCATAAAATAGCTCAGCAAGTACATAAACAAATAATGACATGATATCTCATAATAATGAAATAGAATCTGTTATAATAGGATTGAACCATTAAAGGTTCCATAAAAATTTAAGAACATAACATGAATATTTGAACGATTAACTTGAAACATGAATATTGCTAGCTGTATGGTTACAAGATCAAGAACTAGTTAATAACAATACCAATCACAAAGACTGATACTGCCCAGGTCAGTCATAAGACTACATTTCCTTTCAGATGTGTACTCTAGGTGATTAGTCTATCATACTTTTACACTGTGCACAACATAAACATCTAGCGACGCAACCATGCCATAAACATATATTCCTTTCTTTACCATTATTCTCCTTTTTATCAGGGTTGTTCTGTTACAGCATTTCATAAATTCTACACCACAACAATATGGATTGGAGATTATAACAATAAATATCTAAATTCAACATGAATTATTACATATGTTTAGTCTGATCAACATTGGCATCGACCTTTCTCAATAACAGTTCAATGATGAATGAACTTCAAAATAATTTAGAAGAATGCATGGCATAATTCATTGTTCAAAGAACTACAAATAAGAGTTCGAAAAGAACACTTGCATTTGTCCTCGTTTACCTCTACTGGTAATATCTTATCCCGATTATGTCCTACATAACCATAATAATGGTTCATGCATTAATTATATACATATGCATGCTATACCCTGCCATATAAGCTACCATTTAACTTTACATAACCCTTAACACATAACGCATTGTTCATTCATATCTTAATACCTATCATATTAATCATTTTTATCATTTTATGGTTTACAATGTATGTCTCTATCATTTAATATTAAAATATTTTATTTTGGATAAAAATAATTATTTTTCAAAAATCAGAACATCTCGCCCTGGCAAGATGTTTTACATTAAAAATCTCGTTGGCCGCGAGATCTTCTCGGTTGGATTGCTCCCCGGTGGTGACTGATCTTGCCCTAGTGAAGCACTGCGCCCCGGCGCAGTGTTTAGTCAAAAACACTTCGCCTTGGCTAGGTTTATAACATGTATATGACTTGCATCAGCCTTCAAAACATTTAAAAGTTTTCAAATGATTCTTTTTTTCCAAAAAAATTGTTTTAGGTGTCGGCGAACATTTTTAAACGTTTAAAACTCTCATTAATCGCTATAAGCACCAAATGAGTTCCAAAACGACACTAACATGTGTATTTACATAAAACTTAGTTATTTAGCTTCATTTAACCTTTAATTACACAAAATGGCCAAAAATCACCTTTTGGTGGAATTTTTGCCAATTTATAAAACTTTACTCTTAAACACCATTAGAATTCTTGAACACTATACACATATATATTAACATATACATTTTTAACAACTTTGAATGCTTATATAACTTCTACATGCACCTTCTAAAGTACTTTACAGGTTATGATTTGGTTTACATGCAAATCATAGCCTAATATTCTATTTTCTATAAACAAGTCTTGCTTTTCTACCTTTAAAGAACATATGATGTTATCTAGCATGAAATTTCACATGCTTCTTACATGATCAACCTTTTAATCTAGGTTTTCATCACTTCTAACGACATATAACCTATGATCATCCTTAAATCATGTTTTCTAGACATGACTACATGCATGTATATATCTATCACCTTTGTAATACAACTTTTCAGCTTAGGGTTTTCTCATAACTCAACCATATAGCACATAATTTACATAATCAACACTTATATCCATAAATACATGCATATTAAAACACATAAAGAATGAGTTTTGAAGCTAGAACACTTATAATACCTTCTTGAGCTCTTTTCCTTCTAGCTACAAAGCTTGCTAGAGTTGGATGATCCACTTTGATGGCTATTTCCTCTTCTCTTGAACACTTTCTTGCAATCTCTTGAGCTTTCGATGAAACCCTAGCTCTCATCTTCTTTTCTCTCTATAATTCACATAACTTAGTAACTTGGAAATGAAATAAGAAGAACTAAGTGCATAGTATCTTAATACTTGAAAATATATGCATACATATGTTGTATATATTCTTCCACTAACTAACTCACCATGGTTACCTTAACTCTTGCATGGTTAGAGTCATGTAGGACATTTTTCTTCAATAAATAATGGCATTTTAAGTCATTACTATGACGCCCCCAAATCTGGGCCTACATAGCCCAATTTGAGAAGCCATAAAATACACGATAACTAAAACAAACAGTATATAGAACAAAAATATAGAACTTAATAATAAATAACTAAGTCTTCACTATTATTGTCACACTATATACAACATATGAAGACTACTACAGCTATCTCTCAGACATTCACTCCATTCCCCGGCTAGACCCAGCTATTCTCTCATTTCTTGAAAAACAATGGAACAAAAAAGAAAGGATGAACTCAAATAGCCCAGTAAAAAATATCATGACTAAGATAACAATGAGTAAATTATCATTAGCCTTCAACAATTGAGTTCTTGATAGAATATAATAAACAAGTTTTAGATCAATAATAGCAGCGAAATGAACAATCCATTAGAAGAATAATGTAGACTATGATTTCCACTAGCTTTTCTTTTTAAGAAAAAAACCATCAACTTTTATCATCTTTAACACCATTAGTCATGATAATATAAATTCACAGTTCCTAATCATAATCATGCAAGTCAATAGTTCATCTTTGTACTATGGGGCAAAGATATTCAAATATAACACCAATGATCATGTTCATACCAGTCTTCAGCCTTTGGTCATAATCATACCAAACCACAGTTCTTCTCTGCCCCAAGCCAAAGAGAACATTCACCACATGCCCTAAAAAACACACAATAATTATATCGCATTTATCCTATTATATGTGCCCCAGGCCACAGATATTCACAATAACATGATTCATGATGATTAGAATAACAACAGTGATATAAATGATGAACAGAAGAAACAGGATGATCAATAAATATCAAAAGTTTATGATTTTACTTTGTGCAGATGCAAATAATGTCCAAATTATCAACATGATATGGAGTAAATTTCAAAAATGATATTCAAGATCCACAGTTCATAATAACGATTAAAGTTCAATAGAAAGATTTAGAAAAATAGGAAGGTTCAATTGAAATGATATTAGATGAAGCGCAAATTATTAAAAAATTTATAATCATTTTAGAGAACTTTACCAAATAGTACTTACCATAGTAAGTTAAGAATATGAAAAGAATGATACCCCTTACAGTAAGTTTAAATGATAGAAGATAAAAAAGATGGTATCCCTTATCTTAACACGTGACTGGATATTGATTTAAATGAAGTTGATCAACTTGAATAGTACTTATACACCTACAGATCTTCACAAATACTCAAGATAGCTTTAGTACACTCAAAGAGAATTTATACAAAGTAATATTTAGAAAGTGAAAGAAAGAATAAGCAAAGAAGTTTTATGAAAAATCCTTAAGTTAAGGCCTCTATTTATAGCCAAAAATCTTGTCATAAATTAAGATTTTCTAATTTAATCCAAACCGTATATTTCAAGATAATGTTTAATCTATACCACTCATTTCATCGTTTAAGATTTTCTTAATCTAAACCATGCATTTAAAGATCATCTTTAATCTACACCGTTCATTTTAAATTCTATAATTATTTCATTATCTTTAATCTATACCATTCACTTCAGATTTCCTTTAATCTATACCATTCAATTAACTTTATATATAAAACAACTAACTTTATATAAATCAATTAACTTTATATATAAAAACAAATAACTTTATATAATTTATCATAATAAAAAAATTACTTTACATAATTTATATAAAGTAAATAACTTTATATAAATTATTATAATAAAAATAAATAATTTTATCAATTCAATTATTCAACAATAATTCACAATTATTCATTATTATGACTAATTGTTATAAATGCAGTGTAGTTGGCTTTCTAAGTTAGATAAGCAGAAAAATCAACTAATAATGGAATATAACAGTTTAATCAACATCATAATAGAGATATCAATAATGCAGAAAATAAGTAAAAGAAAGAGCACGTTACTGTGTAATGACAATTATTGATTCAGTAATGTGAATTACTGTTCATAAGTTACTGTGACAATTATCAGTTCAATAATATGAATTATTGTGCATGTGACAATTATTTATTCAATAAAGTCAATATAGTACAATAGCCACTTTATCAGTTCAATAATATGAAACACTGTGCAATACCGTGTGCTACTGCGTAATACCGTGTGCTACTGTACAATACCGTATGTTACTATTCCTTTATCACCGGATATTTTAACAGTTAAAAGTGATAGTACCGTTGACTATTTTTATTTAGAAATGTTACATATGTCATTTTCTATATCCGGCAATATTTCGTTATGGGGGATCCACCATATTTGGTTATTTTGGTACCGTCGTACGAATCGAATATTTTTCGACAGAACGAATATTCCCTAACAAAACGAATATTCTCTGACAAGATAAAATTTACACAAAATATTTATTAATTTTCACTTTTGTCAATTTATTCACTTACTGTTTCAAACGAAAATATATAAAGAAAAATTAAATTTGTATTTCATAAAAGTCGGGGTCTTACAATTGCTCACCCAAATAGGATACAAAGGTCATCCATCAAGTTGTCAAGGGTACTTTGGTCTTTTGTCAAAAATCCTAGACAATTAAATCCAAATTAATTCATACCTTGCTTATTTCTTAACCAAATCAAGTCCTTTTTTATCCAAATTTATTTCATTAACCTTGAATTTAATTCCATAATTAAATAATACATAACTTGCTTGTCCCATAACACTTGTCATACTTCCAAAAATTTAATTTCATTCATTAATTATAATAATTATAATATTGACAATTTTTATGTCATTACAGTTCCGAAGATACCAGATGGATCTATGTTGGAGTTTATATGTAGATCTATGTGTATATAAATTTATATGTGACTTTTTACAGTCACAATCTATTTTGGGGGTATAATATATATTCTATGTTTTCAAAACCTATATTTTAAACTCTTTGATGTTAAATCGATGATCTATATGTAGATCTACGGTTTAAAATGTTGTTTGGTGTATAAACATATTTATTATGTGAAGAGATGGAAAAAGTATTATGAAAATCTATTTTGAAAGCGAAATTCTAGTTTGTTGGTTAGATCTATGATTCATGATGTGTGAGTTGTTTTTGTGATTTTTGTGACTTATATGGTAGATCTATGAGTGTCGATCATAACGCTACTTGAATCATTGCAAAACATGGTAAAATAAGCAAGTAATGGTCTTTGTATCAAAAGAGGTCGTTGTAAAACCCTTGTCGATCGATCGTGAGTTCTATGACAAAAACGTTTTCAAAAAGGAAATCGATCTGTGAAATATTGAAGAACATTAAGTTACGAAGATAACAAATCAAATTTGGTGTTTTTTGGATGTGCGTAACAAGTTCTATTAAAGTTTCAATCAAGAAAACAAAGTTGAAAAAATTAGAGTTTGTGTTAAAGACAGATCGCTACAGCTCTGGGCTACACCGCTGCAGCGGTGAGGGGTTCTATCCGGGACCGCCACGGTGCTAGTGTCCACCGCTACAGCGGTGGTCTGGATTAATTGAAAATTATTTTTTTTATTAACTGGGCCAGGTCATGGGTGTCAGGCAGGATCTGTAAGTGCAACATGGGTCAAAAAATTGTCAAATTAAATAATATTATTATGGAACCTTAAGTGAATAAAATAGTATTAAATAATTAATAATATTAGAAAATGAATACAATATTATTAAATAATTAATAATATTAAAAACCAAATAAAATATTATTAAACGATTAATAATATTATTAAATAATTAATAATATTATAAAGAGAGTAAAATATTATTAAATGATTAATAATTTTAATAAGTATTTAAAATAATTAAGTGTGTAAAATATTATTAAGTGATTAATAATATTTGTAGGTTTTTGAAATATTATTAAATGATTAATAATAGTGAGGAATGAGTAAGGTATTATTCAATAATTAATATTAGTAATTTATTAAAATATTATTGAATGGTTAATAATATTTGTAATGTATTAAAATATTACTAAATAATTAATAATATTTGTAAGAAAGTGAAATACTATTAAATGATATTCGTAACTGATTTAAATATTATTAAATAGTTAATAATATTTGTAGGTGGTTAATATATTCTCAAAGATAGATAATATTATGAAGTAATTGGTATATTATTAAATGTTTATGAATGAAATTAAATTATTTAAGTGACTAATAGAAATATTATTAAGGTAAAATAAACTTGTATATGAAATACTAATTGGTAGATCAACATTATTAATGTTAGGTCATTCAAAGAAAGTTGATTAACAGTAGTCAGCGAACGAAACAAGTTCTCTAACCCTACTCAAATATTATTGTGCAAGTTTTCTACCTTAAACTTGTTTTTGAACTTATTTCATTGTGCAAGTTTCTAAGCTTAGACTTGTATTTATTTTGCAAGTATTCTAAGTGAGATAATTATTGAAAACTTATTCTACATTGTTATAAATCATTGATATCCGCACTTGGTGCAATTGAAGCCTTATTCTATTATTGAATTATTGAAACTTTAAAGTTCTTTTAAATTCATGAACTATTTAAGAAGAAGTCTATGCTATTTGTATTGGCTAGACAATGCATATATTAATTCATTAACTTGAATATTATTGAAGCTAATCTAAACTATATTGTTATGGTGCAGAATCAAAGGTAAAAGCTGTAATGAACAACCTTCATATTAAGGGAAAATTTTAAATATTTCGGGTATAAGCTCAAAACAAAAAGCAAGTGGGTGTATACTCTAAACATATTACAGGTGGTTATGTTATGCAAAATATATACGTACGATAGTCTAATCATCTCGAGTACCCATATTCAGATATTACAATTGATATGATTATTAATAATCAAAACAAAATGACAGTCTTATGACTTATGGGTGTTGGTAATACTCAAAAAGCATTTTCATGGTCTTATGACCTTTTAGTAAGAAAAAGCATAAATCTGAATCAAAAGAAAATTATTATCCATTGTTATATTCCTTCACAATTATTGTATATTGTTGAAGTTCCAAGAAGAAGAATTCTTTTTCATTCATGATATATCCTTTATTTGTTTATTTAAACTTGTTGAGTAAAGTATTTGCTCACCTTTGCTATATCATGAACATTTTTCAGCTGAGTCGAGTGTTCATATAAAGGCAAAGGCAAAGGAATGGCAGATAAGTAAAACTCTTAGAAGAAAAGTGTTATTATTATATTGGTATAGTTGTAAACCTTTTGTATTATTAGATACTTGTGATGTAATTAAGGGTAGTACAACCTGGGATTTATGGTACGTTTTGTAATGAATCTATATTTTTCGCTAGTTATTGGATATTAAGTTTATGAATGTTGTTTAAAATGTTGGATCATAAGCACAGAATTCGGGATTCAAGAGACCCGGATTTGGGGGCGACACCGGCTGGTATTAGAGTGTTAAGTTATAAAATCTTAAGTGGGGAGAAAACCTTAGGAATATGACCTTAGAGAAGTTAAGTAAACTCGATGTGAGGAGTTTAGGAGATGGATTATGAAAATTCATCGAGTATGAAAAAATTATGTGATATGTGCTAAATTTATTTTACATATAAAGTACTAATTAAGTTATGTTTGTTATTGATATTGGTGGTCGTAGGATGCCTAAGACTGGAAAATTAAGTCTGATAAGGGAAGTTGAGCCAGAGTTGGATTCTAATTTAAATCTGATGGCTAGGAAAGAAGAAATAAAAGATAAATTGGTAAGAGGTCTCCTCGACCGAAATCTAGAGTTAGAGAATGAGATCCGTGATCTAACGGCATAAAAGCAGAAGTTGCAAATAGAAAAGAAGACTATATAAGGTTATTGGGAAGAAGAATTTGCTGAACACATGAAGCTAGAGGAGCAATTGAAAATCACTATAATGCAAGCAAATGGCTTAGAGATAGAAGTGAAATATTATTAAATAATTAATAATATTTGTAAGAAAGTGAAATACTATTAAATGATATTCGTAACTGATTAAAATATTATTAAATAGTTAATAATATTTGTAGGTGGTTAATATATTCTCAAAGATAGATAATATTATGAAGTAATTGGTATATGATTAAATGTTTACGAATGTAATTAAATTATTTAAGTAACTAATAAAAATATTATTAAGGTAAAATAAACTTGTATATGAGATACTAATTGGTAGATCAACATTATTAATGTTAGGTCATCCAAAGAAAGTTGATTAACAGTAGTCAACGAACGAGACAAGTTCTCTAACCCTACTCAAATATTATTGTGCAAGTTTTCTACCTTAAATTGTTTTTCATTGAGTAAGTTTTCTTGAACTTATTTCATTGTGCAAGTTTCTAAGCTTAGACTTGTATTTATTTTGCAAGTATTCTGGGTGGGATAATTATTGAAAACTTATTCTACAATGTTATAAATCATTGATATCCGCACTTAGTGCAATTGAAGCCTTATTCTATTATTGAATTATTGAAACTTTAATTCTTTTAAATTCATGAACTATTTAAGAAGTCTATGCTATTTGTATCGACTAGACAATGCATATATTAATTCATTAACTTGAATATTATTAAAGCTAATCTAAACTATATTGTTATGGTGCAGAATCAAAGGTAAAAGCTGTAACGAACAACCTTCATATTAAGGGAAAAATTTAAATATTTCGGGTATAAGCTCAAAACAAGAAGCAAGTGCATGTATACTCTAAACGTATTACAGGTGGTTATGTTATGCAAAATATATACGTACAATAGGCTAATCACCTCGAGTACCCATATTTAGATATTATAATTGATATGATTATTAATAATCAAAACAAATGATAGTCTTATGACTTCTGGGTGTTGGTAATACTCAAAAAGCATTTTCACGGTCTTATGACCTTTTAGCAAAAGAAAAAGCATAAATCTGAATCAAAAGAAAATTATTATCCATTGTTATATTCCTTCACAATTATTGTATATTGTTGAAGTTTCAAGAAGAAGAATTCTTTTTCATTCATGATATATCCTTTATTTGTTTATTTAAATTTGTTGAGCAAAGTATTTGCTCACCTTTGCTATATCATGAACATTTTTCAGCTGAGCCGAGTGCTCATATAAAGGCAAAGGCAAAGGAATGGCATATGAGTAAAACTCTTAGAAGAAAAGTGTTATTATTATATTGGTATAGTTGTAAACCTTTTGTATTATCAGATACTTGTGATGTAATTAAGGGTAGTACAACCTGGGATTTATGGTACGTTTTGTAATGAATCTATATTTTTCGCTAGTTATTGGATATTAAGTTTATGAATGTTGTTTAAAGTGTTGGGTCGTAAGCACAGAATCTGAGATTCAAGAGACCCGGATTTGGGGACGACACGGGTTAGTATTAGAGCTGTAAGTTATAAAACCTTAAGTAGGGGGAAAACCTTAGGAATATGACCTTAGAGAAGTTAAGTAAACTCGATGTGAGGAGTTTAAGAGATGGATTATTAAAATTCGTCAAGTATGAAAAATTTATGTGCTATGTGCTAAATTTATTTTTCGTATAAAATACTAATTAAGTTATGTTTGTTATTGATATTGGTGGTCGTAGGATGCCTAAGACTGGAAAATTGAGTCTACTAAAGGAAGTTGAGCCAGAGTTGGATTCTAATTTAAATATGATGGCTAGGAAAGAAGAAATGAAGGATAAAATGGTAAGAGGTCTCCTCAACCGAAGTCTAGAGTTAGAGAATGAGGTGCGTGGTCTAATGGCATAAAAGCAGAAGTTGCAAATAGAAAAGAAGACTATAAAAGGTTATTTTGAAGAAGAATTTGTTGAACACGTGAAGCTAAAGGAGAAGTGGAATATTGCTATAATTCGAGCAAATGGCTTAGAAATAGAAGTTCAAAAAGGAAAAATGAAAAAAGGATGGATGAGTTATGCTTTTAGGTTGGCTATGGGATGTCTTCAGTCAAGAGTGTTCAATTATTCGAAAGAATATTGCCAGACAAGGTGCACCATTAGCCGTAAAAGGGTGAAGATGATAGGGGATCAAGAATATGAAGAGGCAATTAGGCGAGGAATGTAGGAATAATGTATTATATATATATATATATATAATATTACGATTAGTGGAATAGAATCCCAATTTTTGTTTAGCAAATGGGATATTTTTTGTTAATTTCAACTTTCAGAATGGTATGGTATCTCTTGGTAACCCTAAGTATATATGTGATGAGAATAGCATAATGTTATATGATGTGTAATGAGAAACATATTAATATAATGTGACGCCCCCAAATCCGGGCCTACACAGCCCAATTTGAGACGCCAAAAGACTACAACAAAATTATTATAATCCAGTGCAAAGCACAAAAATATAGAACTCAATAATACACAACTAAATCTTCATTATTATTGTCACACTATTTACATTATGCAAAAACTACTATAGCTATCTCTCAGACCTTCACTCCATTCCCCGGCTAGACCCAACTACTCTCTCATCTCCTGTTGAAAAACAATGGAACAAAAGGAAAGGGTGAACTCAAATAGCCAGTAAGAAAATACCATGACTAAGATAATGATCAATAAATTATCATTAGCCTTCAACAGTTGAGTTCTTAATTAATTGGAAAGGGTGGGCTATATGGACTTCACGGTTTTGGGATGGGAATTGATTAAGTATAGGACTCTTGGCAATACATGGTCTTGCTGAAAAGTCATCTTAGTTTTGGCCACTAATACATCCTCACAATGCAATTTAATTTAATTATCCATTACCCCAAATTATTAATTAACTATTTAGGGTCTCAATAGCATTATATTAATTAATCTTACCATTAATTAATATGCTAATCTAGCCATTAAAATCTCAAATTTAGGTTATTATTTTAATAACCCAAATTTAATTCATCATTCGTGTAATTTAATTACACATCGTTTCTAATTAATTACATGTTGGCTTTTCTTTTCATTCTCAATTTAAGTATACCTTTATAATAAAGTATACTTTCATTACATCACATAAAGGAATTGAAATTCTCATAATTTTATTAAATAAAAATATTGTACATTTTTCTTGGTCATTACAGGTCCACTAATATTTGGTTATTTCGTTGCCGTCGTTTGAATCGAATATTCCCCGATAGAACGAATATTCCTTGATAAATCAAATATTATCCGACAAGATAAAATTTGTACAAAATATTTTTAACTTTAACTTTTGTTAATTTATCAATTTACTGCTTCAGAAAAAAATATATATATGAGAAAATTTAAAATTATATTTCATAAAAGTCAGGGTCTTACAACCTCCCTTCCTTACGAAATTTCGTCCCCGAAATTTACGTATCTGGCATTTCGAAGAGATAAGGATATTTAGACTTCATAAAAGTCTATGAGTGGCTTACCAATTATCACATTATCTTGATCATCAGAACTATTACCAGCAAACCGGGTCCCGAATACTCCTTCCGGATCTTCACGTATTTCAACCATGAGAATACCACTAAATAGTTTTATAACGAACTATTCTTCGGATTCGTCAACTTTATCAGTAGTAACATACCAATTATTTTCAGTAAAATAGTATTTCCGATAAACTGCAGTTTCCGTAATGATGACTAACTTAACCTGAATTCCTTTAAATTATAACGCCCAAAAGTGTAAGAACATTATTTTTAGATATTCTTGAAAATCATAACTGGAACACCATAATTCCCAAAGACTGATATGAAAAGTCCATATATTTTGATCCTTTGTTATTGAGCATAACCAGGTGATATGATTTTTCCAATTAGCGAGCAGATTGAAAGAAATAATTTCTGCAAGTTCACGACATCCTTTAATTTCTTCTAAGAACGGATCTGGCAGAACTGTAGTAGAGCATTTACCTTCTTCTTTCTTGGATAAAACACAATTAATTTTTGCTTTATGTAAATAATTCAACTTTAAGCTTGCAGGAGGATTATTCGTAGCCTCCTGATTTTTCGTCACATAATTTATCTCCTGGTTTTTAGATATCATTCTTAACTGCAGTCACAAATAAAGGTTAGTTAACAAACCGACTCGTCACTTCTTGTTCCCTACATTCAAGTCGACTCATTAAATCACAAAAATTAATTTATGTAGAACATATTAGTGACGTATTCTATTCGTCTCTCTCCTCCTACTTCTACCCCAGATCTCCATTAAAGATCATATCCCTAAGCTCTGATACCAACTGTGACACCCCCAAATCTGGGCCTACATAGCCCAATTTGAGATGCCAAAAGACTACAACAAAATTATTATAATCCAGTGCAAAGCACAAAAATATAGAACTCAATAATACACAATTAAGTCTTCACTATTATTGTCACACTATTTACAATATGTGAAAACTACTACAGCTATCTCTCGGACCTTCACTCCATTCCCCGGCTAGACCCAGTTACTCTTTCATCTCATGTTGAAAAATAATGGAACAAAAGGAAAGGGTGAGCTCAAATAGCCAGTAAGAAAATACCATGACTAAGATAATGACCAATAAATTATCATTAGCCTTCAACAGTTGAGTTCTTAATTGAATATAATAGACAATAAGCTTTATATCAAGAACTGCAGTTAAATTCTTGAATAAAGTTCAGATCAATGATAGCAGCGGAATAAGTAATCCATTAGAAAAATAATGTAGACTATGATGTCCACTCGTTTTTCTTTTTAAGAAAAATGTCATCAACTTTTATCACCTGAAACACCACTGGTCATGTTAATACAATTTCACAGTTCCTGGTCATAATCATGCAAGTCAACAGTTCATCTTTGCACTACGGGCTAAAGATATTCAATATATCACCAACGGTTATTATTATACCAGTATTCAGCCTTTGGTCATAATCATACCAAACAACAGTTCATCTTTGCACTACGGGCCAAAGATATTCAAAATATCACCAACGGTCATGATTATACCAGTATTTAGCCTTTCATCATAATCATACCAAACAACAGTTCATCTTTGCACGACGGGCCAAAGATATTCAAATATCACCAACGGTCATAATTATACCAGTATTCAGCCTTTGGACATAATCATACCAAACAACAGTTCATCTTTACACTACAGGCCAAAGATATTCAGTATATCACCAACAGTCATGATTATACCAGTATTCAGCCTCTGGTTATAATCATACCAAACAACAGTTCTTTTTTGCCCCCGGCCAAAGAGAACATTCACCACGTGCCCTAAAAGACACAACAATTATATCACATTTATCTTATCATCTGTGCCCTAGGCCACAGATATTCACAACAACATGATTCTTGATGATTAGAATAACAACAGTGATATAGATGATGAATTAGAAGAAACAGTATGATCAATAAATATCTAAAGTTTATGATTTTTCTTTGTGCAGATTAAAATAATGTTCAAATTGTCAACATGATGTGGACTCAAATTCAAGAATGATATTCAAGATCCACAGTTCAGAAGAACGATTAAGGTTCAATAGAAAGATTTAGAAAAATAGAAAGGCTCAATTAAAATGATATTAGATGAAGCGCAAACTATTAAAGAATATATAATCATTTCAGGAAACTTTACCAACAAGAGACAAATAAGAAATGAATACAAAGAGTAATTCACCAAACATGCAGTAGTCCGCATAGTCAGGTTATTCTCAGAGATTAATAAGAAATGAAAATGAAAGGTTATTCACTAAACATGCGGTAGTCCGCGTAGTCATGTTATTCCCACAAATTAATAAGGAATGAATACGAAAGGTTATTCACCAAAAATGCGATAGTCCGCGTAGTCAGGTTATTCCCACAAATGAATAAGAAATGTTATTCACCAAACATGCGGTAATCCGCGTAGTCAGGTTATTCCCACAAATGAATAAGAAAGGCTATTCACCAAACATGCAGTAGTCCGTGTAGTCGGGTTATTCCCACAAATTAATAAGGAATTGATGAGAAAGGTTATTCACCAAATATGCGGTAGTCCGTGTAGTCAGGTTATTCCCTCAAATTAATACATGAAAATAAATGACACATCTTAAGAGTAAGAATGAAACGATATTATTTTCGAGAATCAAAGAATGATAATCATTTACCGTAGTAAGTTTGAATAATGGAAGATGAAAAAGATGGTATCCCTTACCTTGATATTGTGAAACAAATTTATGGCCGAACAAATCCTTCCTTGTTTGTCTATATAGCAGTAAAGAATCTGACTTTTGAGTCTTCTAGAGTTTTCAAAATCTCTTTATATTTTTAAAATAATGTTACTCTCAAAAAGATACACGGTATGAACTCAAGAATCACTCAATTTGAAGTTAATATGAATGAGTTATGAATTTTCAAAACTAAGACTGAAAATAGTGACGAAAATCAAAATAGGTTACGGTTTTTAGCATTTTAAGACATGACTTTTCTTCCTTCTTCAAAGTTGTAGAGGACGAAAAACTGAAGAGACAGGCTTTCAATTCATCAAATTCCGATAAATAATGAATTTACTATGATTTTTCGAAAGAGTTGTTGTACATAAGAAAATTTCATTCGGGAATTCAAAGAAGAATGCAAAAGATTTCAAAACTAGGAATGACCGAATATAATTATAGCACTCTAACTGATATTTATCAATCCATGAGGTAGCCTAGCATACATAGAGATAAACTTACACTAAGAAATTTTTTTAGAGAGTGGAAGAAAATGTATGTAAGAAAGTTATGAAAAAATTCTTAAGTTAAGGCTTCTATTTATAGCCAAAATCCAAAATTTCTTAATTTAATCCAAACCATTCATTTTATTATCTTTAATCTATACCATTCATTTAATAAAACAACTAACAACTAACTTTATATATAAAACAACTAACTTTATATAAAACAACTAACTTTATATATAAATCTATTATCTTTATATATAAAACAACAAACTTTATATATAAAATAATTAACTTTATATATATCAATTAACTTTATATATAAAACAACTAACTTTATATAAAACAACTAACTTTATATATAAATCCATTATCTTTCTATATAAAACTATAAACTTTATATATAAAATAATTAACTTTATATAAATCAATTAACTTTATATATAAAACAATTAACTTTATATATAAATTCATTATCTTTATATATAAAACAACAAACTTTATATATAAAATAATTAACTTTATATAAATTAATTAATTTTATATATAAAATAATTAACTTTATATAAATCAATTAACTTTATATAAAGTACAAATAGCTTTATAAATTATATTAACAATAATTCACCAATTATTCACAATTATAACTAATTGTTATAAGTACAATGTAGTTGGTCTTCTGAATTAGAGACTCATAATATCAGCGGTAATATCAACTAATAATGAAATACAATAGTTAAATCAACATCATAATAATGATAACAATAATGCTGAAAATAAATAGAAGAAAGAGCACGTTACTGTGTAACGACAATTATTGATTTAGTAATGTGAATTACTGTTTATATGCTATTGTGACAATTATCAACTCAATAATATAAATTATTATGCATGTGACAATTATTGGTTCAATAAAGTCAATATAGTACAATAGCCACTTTATCAGTTCAATAATATGAAACACTGTACATTACTGTGTGCTACTGTGCAATACCGTGTGCTACTGTGCAATACTGTGTGTTACTATGTAATACCGTATATTACTATTCTTTTACCACCAGGTATTTTAACAGTTAAAAGTGATAGTACCGTTGATTATTTTTATTTAAAAAGGTTAATGTTGTCGTTTTCTATATCCGACAATAATTCATTGTGGGGGGGTCCACTAATGTTTGGTTATTTCAATGCCGTCATTTGAATCGAATATTTCCCGACAGAACGAATATTCCTTGACAAACCAAATATTCTCCGACAAGATAAAATTTGTACAAAATATTTTTAACTTTAACTTTTGTTAATTTATCCATTTACCATTTCAGAAAAAATATATATATATATGAGAAAATTTTAAATTGTATTTCATAAAAGTCGGGGTCTTACATATAAAATATTTATGAAATATGCTTATGAGGATTTAATTATTCTCAAAGAATAATAATGAGGTAATGAAAGCATGAATAAAAGTTAATACTACTATAAGAAAATGATTAAAAGCTTAACTCGTTAACAACTTATACTTCGAGAAAATAACAAGGGAATTACATTGTTTTGTGTTTATTTTATTTTTACAATGTCTTCTTGAGGAAAGTCAGCACAACGAGTATTGGGAGAGACAAGAATGAAAGTTAGTGGACTAACTAAAGAACCTTTTCATCAACTAGTGGGGATAATAATAAAAGCCTATAAAGAAGGTATCAAATAAGGTAAGAAAAGTCTGACGGGAAGTGAAGAGGGTGAAATAAAAATCGCTCTATCAAAGATAGAAAATATTAATAGTGTAAGCGAGATGAAAGAAGTTTAAAACCAGAGAAGGTAGAAGTGAAAACCGTAAAAATATGAAAAGAAGATGGAATTGAGGTAAATCCAAGCAAGAAAGAAACCAATCAAAGAAGAACAAGGGAGAAGTATGTAAGAACTGTGGAAAGAAGCACGTGGGGACGTGCTTAAAAGGGAAAAGTATATCTTACAACTGTCAGCAAGGGGGACATAATGCTCCCAATTTCCATAAACCAAAGAAGAATGGTCAGTGTTTCAAATGCGGGGAACTAGGTCACCAAATCAAGAATTGTCCTAAAAATAAAGAGATAGCTAAAAGAGAGTCTAAATCGGAGAAACAGAAGTCGATAGTCATTGGTATAGAGGGGGAAGGAAAATAATAGTGACGCCAAAAGTATGGCATGCTGCAAGTTGAAGTTTAATAGTAAATATGTTTTTAATATCAATGTGTGTACATATAGATAAATCTCAGCCTTTATTCTAAACTAAAGGGATATGATGTTTTGTAAATCCCAACTCTAGGAATAGGTGGGATATGTGGTAATGTAGTCCCGACTTTTGTGGTCCTTATGGGATAAGTACGTTAATAACAGTATGTTTTATAATGTAATGTGCTAAGCACAACTAATTTGCATATAAATATAAATGCAGAGGTATTTATAGTATACGCTTTGAAGTGAATAATGTGTGCATTAAGTATTAAGTGCTTTGAAGATGGATATGATAATGAGATCAACATAATAAGATAGTAACATAAGTTTCATTTTTAAAATAGGCAATGTCGCCGCGTAGAAGAACTCAACCCCGACCAACTCGAGAAGAATCTGTCAATGCATAGGGAGGAAAGCCAAACCAAATGCAAGAGTTTGTTGAATTGTTTATGAGAGCATTCAACAATCGTAACCCTAATGCCATAGAAGTACAATCCTCAGTTACTACATTGGAAAATTTTAAAGACTTTAAAGTTATAGGACCACATGAATTTCAAGGAACGGCGGATCCGATCAAAGTTCAGACCTAAATAGAAGATATGGGGAAAGTTTTTGAGGTTGTGCGTGTTGCAAAGGAACAGAAGACAGCATTTTCCACCTTCATGATGAAGGGAGAGGCCAATTACTGGTAGAAGGCTAAGGAAAATCAAGTAGAAGAATGAATTATTACTTGGACTCGTTTCAAAGAATTATTCTTTGAAAATTATTTTTCGGATAGTATGCAAGCATCAATGGAAGTGAAATTTTTAGAAGTTAAAGAGGGGACCATGTCGCTAACAGAGTATGCCACCTAGTTCAATGAACTAGCGAGATTTTCCCCACTACAAGTGAACACTGAGAAGCCTAAAGCAAGGAGGTTTGAGTAAGGATTAAATCTGTGGATCTATAGTAAAATTCTAGTTCTTCAGATTAACACGTTTTCAATAATATTAGAGAAGGCAATCATAGCAGAAGGCGGGGGTAAAGCAGTGTCAAATTATAATCAAGAGTGAAAAGGTAAGAAGAGTGAAGGAGGAAATAGAAAAGGTAGTAACGGATGTAGTAACATGCAAAAACAAAAGTGGATCAATAGCAATAGGGAGAATGGTCAGGGAGAGGTCAAGCGAAAGATAGAAACTTGTGAAAGTTATGAAAAGAACCATTTGGGAGTATTTTAAAAGGAACAAATAGTTGTTATAGGTGTGAGGAGTAGGGACACGTTGCTTCGAACTGTCCTGATCCAAAAAAGAGTATAAAGTGTTTCATTTGTGGTGAAAAGGGTCATCAATTTAAGGATTGTCCGAAGAAGGAAAGCAATGCGAGAAGTGGAATCAAAGGAGGTAATATCGATAAGTTAACCTTAACTGGACCAGTACAACCAAGTCACCCAGTAGGTAGGACTTTTAATATGACTGTGCAATATGCAATGGAGTCATAAGACAGGGTGACAGGTATTATTTCAATCAATAATATAATTATTTAGGTATTATTTGATTCGGGTACTATCTATTCAATTATGTCTGACAATTTTGCTAAACAATTAGAATTACATAGAGAAGAGTTAAAGTACCTTATTAATATAAAGGTCGCAAGGAATTGAGTAACACCTGTTGTGTACATACACCAAAGGGTTGTGCAAGAATAGTGCAACATAAGTTGTCCGTAAAATTAAGTCAGATATTCGAGAAAAAGATAAAAGAAAAAAAATTATAAAAAAAAATTATGTAACCTTATAGTGGTGATTCTAGGGACAAAATCCTTACAATGGATGGTGAATGTAATAACCATGAAAATTATGAACTTATTTTTATTTTTATTTTTGAAATATTGTGTGTATGTGTGATGTGATGAGAATTATAAGATAGCTAATTTATGTAATTCGAATTAACTAAAGGGGGAAAAAGAATGTAAGAGGAGCTTATGTGAAGATATCACAAAAGTTTGAATGTTAACCTTGAACAGCTATTGATAAGATAAATAATCATGAATAGATTTACTCATTAAAGGAAGTCCAAGTGGTTGATTAATTAAACTAGTTGACGAACCTAAGAGAATTAAAATTTTGTAGACAATTAAGTTATAAGTTAGAAGATTAATTTAAGAGCTCAATTGACTTTAAATTAGCAAATCTAATTGGATTATGAAATTAAAGCAATATGGTTATTAAATAAGTCTTATGTAATTGAAGTAATGTATGTTTATATATGTTTATATGTGCTAATCAATTAATGTGGCAAGGTAATGAAATTAATTAAGCAATGAATTAATTAATGAATAATCTAAGTAGATTGATGAACTACTAATTGACTAATACAAGGAGTTGAACAAGCCCAAGCATTAATTATTGCTACACTTGTAGAAAATGTTAGATGGCTCAATTGAATAAATTATTGAGAGCCCAAAAGAAAGAAACTAGTATCCCATTCAAATAATATAAAAGAATAATGTGTTGGTAAATTAAATGAAGCATAACTAGTGGCCAAATTAATTAATATGGATAGCCTAACAAATGTACCATAGGAGTCCTATTGGAATTTATTGTGAGCCCAAACAACTAGGATGTTGGGAGCCCAAATGAGATAAACTAGTAGCCCATGAATTGATCCTATTTGAAATTTCAACTATTGGTCAAACAAGGTGGTCAACATGTAAATGTATATATCCATAGAAGATGGAAAATAAAGCAAAAATACTTGGGAAATGGAGGGAATCCAGCCAAGGAGGGGGGGCATGGAGGGTGCATTGCTCCAAGCATTTCCTAATTTACTCCCATAAAACCAAGATTCATAAAACCCTCCCAAATGCAACCCTAGCTCCTTATAGTGTGGATCTTATTTCTTATTGGATTTGGAGCCTAATTAACCAAGAGTTGGTGGATTAGTAGGATTTAAGTGTATTTACCCCCAAGTCCTATGTATAGAGTACTCCCCCAAGCTTGCAAAGTTTGTTAGTCATTTTATTGATTCACCAAGAAAAGAAAGAGAGAGTCTTAAGAGAGTTCTTGAGTAAGCTAGAGAGTTGAGAGCAAAAGTTCTAGAGAAATAAAGAGTGAAGGATTTGGGTAGATCAAAGGAAGAAGAAAGAAGAAGAGCTAGCAAAACCCTAAGGTTGAAAATTTTCTTTTCTTAAAACCTCTTCATTTTTGTAGTATAATGATTTTTTATGCTTTTGCAAATGGTTGATTGTGGGAGAAACTTTGTGTTGTGGAACTAAGGTGAGTTCCGAAGATATAAGGTGGATCTATGTTGGAGTTTATGTGTAGATCTATGTGTATAAATGTTTATATGTGATTTTTTATGGTCACCAACTATTTTGGGGTATGATATGTATTCTATATTTTTAAAACCTATATTTTAAACTCTTTGATATTAGATCGATGATCTATATGTAGATCTACGATTTAAAATGTTGTTTGGTGTATAAACATCTTTATTATGTGAAGAGGTGAAAAAAGTATTATGAAAACCTATTTTGAAAGTAAAACCCTAGTTTGTTAGTTAGATCTATGATTCGTGATTCGTTATGTGTGAGTTTTTTATGTATTTTTGTCACTTATATGGTAGATCTATGATTTTCGATCGTAACGCAACTTGAATCATTGAAAAATGTAGTAAAATGAGCAAGTTATTATTTTTGTATCAAAATAGGTCACTTTAAAACCCTAGTCGATCGATTGTGATTTTTATGACATAAACGTTTTCAAAAAGACGATCAATTTGTGAAATATTGAAGAACATTAAGTTACGAAGATAAAAAATCAAATTTGGCATTTTTTGGACGTGCGTAACAAGTTTTATTAAAGTTTGAATCAGGAAAACAAAGTTTAAAAAATTAGGGTTTATGTTACAGACTAACCGCCGCAGCGATGAGGGGTTCTGTCTGGGACCTCTATAGCGCTAATGTCCATCGTTGCAGGGTTGTCCGAATTATTTGGAAAAAAAAAAATTTTAACCAGGTTGGGTCGGATATGTAAGTCTAACATGGGTCAGAAAATTGTTAAATTAAATAATATTACTATGGGACCCAATTAGTGTAATTAAAATATTATAAATGTTAATTAATAAATTAAGTAAATAAAATATTATTAAATGATTAATAATGTTAAAAAATAAATAAAATATTATTAAAAAATAATAATAATAGAAAATAAATAAAATATTACTAAATAATTAGTAGTATTAAATGATTAATAATATTCATAAGAGAGTGAAATATTATTAAATGATATTCGTAACTGATTAACATATTATTAAATGGTTAATAACATTTGTAGGTGATTAATATATTCTCAAAGGTAGATAATATTATGAAGTGATTGGTATATGATTAAATATTTACGAATGTGATTAAATGATTTAAATGACGTATAGAAAGATTATTAAGGAAAATAAACATGTATGTGAGATACTAATTGGTAGATCAACATTAATAATGTTAGGTCATCCAAATGAAGTTAATTTAAGTTGATTCGTAATAGTCAGCGGACGAGACAAGTTCTTTAACCCTACTCAAGTATTATTTTGCAAGTTTTCTACTTTAAACTTGTTTTTCATTGAGCAAGTTTTCTTGAACTTATTTCATTGTATAAGTTTCTAAACTTAGACTTGTATTTATTTTGCAAGTATTCTGAGTGAGATAATTATTGAAAAATTATTCTACATTGTTATAAATCATTGATATCCACACTCGGTGCAATTGAAGCCTTATTCTATTATTGAATTATTAAAACTTTAAAGTTCTTTTAAATTCATGAACTGTTTAAGAAGAAGTCTATACTATTTGTACCGGCTAGATAATGCATGTATTAATTCATTAACTTGAATATTATTGAAGTTAGACCAAATCATATTGTTGTTGTACAGAATCGAATGTAAGAGCTGTAATGAACAACCCTCATAGTAGGAAAAAAAAATTAAATATTTTGGGTATAAGCTCGAAACAAGAAGCAGGTGGGTGTAAACTCAATACGTATTACAGGTGATTATATTGTGCACAATATATATGTACGATAGGTTGATCACCTAGAGTACCCATCTTCAAATATTACAATTGATATGCTTATTAATATTCAAAGCAAAATGACAGTCTTAATAATACTCAAAACGTATGTTTACGGTCTTGTGACCTTTCAGCAAGAAAAAACATAAATCTGAATCAAAAGGAAATTGTTATCCATTATTACATGCCTTCACAATTATTGTATATTATTGAAGTTTCAAGAAGAAGAATTCTTTTTCATTAATAATGTGTCCTTTATTTGTTTATTTAAACTTGCTAGGCAAAGTAGTTGATCACCCTTGCTATATCATGAATATTTTCCAGCTGAGTCAAGTGCTCATATAAAGACAAATGCAAAAGAAGGGCAGACGAGTAAAACTCTTAGAAGAAAAGTGTTATTATTATGTTGGTATAGTTGTAAACCTTTTGTTATTATCATGTACTTGTGAAGTAATTAAGGTTAGTGCAACCTAGGATTTATAGTACGTTTTGTAATGAATCTATTTTTTTCGCTAGTTATTGAAAATTAAGTTTATGAATGTTGTTTAAAGTGCTAGATCGTGATCCCTGAATTCGAGGTTCAAAGGACTCAGATTTAGGGGCATCACATCTTATACCGATGAGCTATAGAGTATTTCTCTCTGAGAAACAGTCCCCAAAACTACCTAAATAGAGAGATCGCATGAGTAGAATTCCTTATGCTTTGGAAATAAGATCTATTATGTATGGGATGATATGTACAAGACCTGGATGTTGCTTATGCACTAAGTGTGACAAGCAGATATCAGTCTAATCCAGGATAATATCACTGAAAAACAGTGAAGAACATCCTAAAGTACTTAAGAATGACTAAGGATGTTTTCTTTGTATATGGTGGGTCTGATTTGAAACTTTAGTTAAAACTAGAGGGCTATACAGACTCAAATTTCTAGACTAACCAAGACGATATGTGTTTACCATGAATGGCGGTGCAGTGAGTTGGAAGAGTTTCAAGCAACAGACAGTTGTTGATTCAATGACAGAGACAGAGTACATAGCTGCAAGTGAAGCTATAAAGGGGGTTGTTTGGATGAAGAAGTTCATTACAGAACTTGGAGTGGTTCCTAGCATACAAGGACCAGTGTCTTTGTATTGTGACAACACTGGGGCTATTGTAGAAGCTAAAGAACTCAGGTTTCATCAAAAATTCAGACATATATTGTGGCACTTTTATTTGATCAGAGAAATTATTGAAAGAGGAGACGTCACCATAGAAGGAGTAGACTCTCATAATAACATTGCAGATCCATTTGCTAAATCATTAACACATAAGCAGTTCGATCGCAACTTAGAGAAGATGGGTATTAGATACCAATGCAATTGACTTTAATACAAATGGGAGATTGAAAGTAATATGCCCTCAAGCCAATCATATTTGATGTGATTGCCTATACTTTATAATCTTAGTCATTTAATTAATAAAAGTTTTATTTATTTAAAGACATTTATTTATCCATATTTAATTAGTTGAATTAATGTGATAAACCCATAATTTTTTATCAATGCTTTTAGAATCATGATGTTGATAATGCTAATGAGATCTAAATTCAAGATAACTCAACATGTACTACTAATACTTAAGGAACTCTTATTGACAGACAAGTAAAATTCAATTAAGTATTCCTTGAGCGAGTCACGTTTAGTGAACTTATTCTCCAATAAGCACCTATATACTTGTTTCAATGTCTCCACACAAATGATTATGAAACCAATCATCATCTTCTTAAGAGCAAATATAGTATGTACTAATCTATCCGGATTAACTAACCCCACATTAGTGATCCTGTGATTAGGAAAATTTTAGTTTTAAGCTATCTTGAATTTAGAGCTCATTAGCATGATCAACATCATGATTCTAAAAGCATTACTTAAAAATTATAGGTTTATCACATTAATTAATTCAACTAATTAAACATGGATAAATAATTGCCTTTAAATAAATAAAACTTTTATTAATTAAATGAAAAAGTTTACAAAGTATATATTATCACATCAAATGTGATTGGCTTGAGGATATACTACTTTCAAGACGATGTATTCCATGGAACACCCCTTTTTTTGAATAGGAAAGGGAGGTCACTTCTAAAGTACAACAAACCTAAAAAATAAGTAAACAGAACACTAATAACTTCAAAATATTTAATAGTCTAAAATTCATAAATGAATTAAATAAATTCTCCAAAATTTACACAATAATCAAAATATAAAATCAAGTCAACATAGATGGTTAAAGGTAAACTCTCTTCACACGACCTTGAATCACCCTTGCAAATCTACCGAAAGAAAAATACAACATGAGCAAATACCTAGTACGGATAAAGATATGCAAAAGACGCAAAACTGAAATCTATAACTAATTGAATAGAATACGAATAATAATCGCAAATATAAATACCAACGGTAACCGAAATCTCCAAAATCTAAACAAGAGTATAACTAAATCAACATAATTAACTAAACCAAATAGAAGGCTGAATCAGAGTGGCTAAGCGGTTATTTTATACTGAGCTCAAAACAAAACAAATATACTTTACCATAAAGGCAAGTCAAAATAGAATCATACAGGAAAATCACGCATCGGTCTACAAATCCAAATGCATGTAAATCGAAAGGTATGTCTAGCTCAAACATCACCAAATCACAAAACATAACAGAAACTAGGGTCGAAGACCCATAACGCATCCTGAACAAATATATCAAATAGCTAAAGCTCACACCTACAGAAATATACAAAAGGATACGTCATAGACTGATCACATCACCACAAAAGTTGTCATGTCTCAATACCAAGAGAACATGTATGTGGTACCCCCACAGGTGGTTGTAGCTTAGGTATACCCTATCGCTTATTTTACCAAAGATATAGTGTCACTACACATGTGACATAATACAAACAAAAAGAATTTTAAACATACGAGTTGAACCAAATCAAATCATAAACACAATGTATCCAAATAAAGGTAACACGTACTACTCTATAAAGATTAAAATAAAGTTCTATGCATGTAGAACAAATTCAAAAGAGTACAAAATATGAAATTTAGAACATCTAGACCAAAATGAAGCAAGATAAGAGTTTGACTAGAAATGAAACAATTAAGCAAGTACCAAATTCTAAACGATTAGCCAACAAACAAATCAATATAACGAGAATATCACTGAAGAAGTACGGAGTCTTTTACAAGTTATATTAGAAGGAAAACGGTTAAAATTATAAATTAAAATTTCGAGAGTGTTAACGAAAACATTAAAAAAAATTAAAAAAAAAGTTGCAAATAATGATAAATCGTGAGATATAGAGAGTTCGACAATAATCAAAGGAGCGGATAACGGAATTCTTACCTAATAGTCAAATTTACTTATAGCACACTTCGCAAAATCTTAATCTCAAACGCTAACGATATCCAATATGAAATCTTATTTACCACCTTAACATATTCACTCCAACTTAAGTATACAATTTCATTTACTAATTCTAAAATACTTGTTAAACTATTTACGATGTCTTTAATTATTCTTCTTAGATCATTATTAATAACTCCAAAGCATAAAAAAAATAGTAAAAGTTCATAAATCTAAAAACCTCAATATGACAAATTATTTTTAAGACCTCAGTTCATTGTATCATTCATATCAATCTGATTTTAATATTACTTTCCAAATTTAGAAGAAAAAAAATAACAAAAATGAGACTTCAAATAATACTCCAATTTAGTCTCAAGAATCACTAAAATCATATTTAAAATCATTAAGTTATACATTTTTAAATATTAGAACTTGTTGCTGAAAATCTTGCTACAAAAATTTCAGATCAGTTATTTCTTAAAATTCATAACAAATAAATTAATTAACTTTAATGGTTCAAAATTAATGAAAATATTATCAGCTTATATAAGTATAACATGTCCAAAATTTATAAAGATTCAATAGTGGGATTAGGATATATAACCCACTTAATATACCGTAAAAATACAGATAGAATTTTAAATTTTAACTTTAACAGTCAATCAAATTATTATTTTTTATATTAATCCATCTCCTTTTTTCAATTATCATGACTTTTAATTCTGACTTTATTTTAATTAAAAATAATCCCTTGTTTAAAATCAGCATATTAAAATTTAAAATTATAATACAAAATAATATTTACCTTTCTTGTTCATCTTCCTACAAATCACAGCAGCAAAAATTCTAAATTTCAGATCTTCTAGAGTTTTTAAAATCTCTGTCTTCACAAAAATTGTAACTCTCAGAAAGATATACAAAATAAGCTCAAGAATCCCTCGATTCAGAATTAATATGACTGAGTTACAAATTTTCAAAATTAAGGCTAAAAACGGTGATGAAAATCAAGATAGGTTCTAATTTTCAATATAAGGAAGAAATATAGTGTCAAATAATTTTTCTTTCTCTATAACATTAAAAGGGACGAAAATTTAAATAAATAAGTTTTGAATTCACTCAATTTCGATTTCAGATGAATTAATTGTGATTTATAATGAGCTGCAGTGCAAATAGATATTATACATGGGAATTTAAGTAGTCAAGTTATAAAAAGATTAGGATTACATCTAACACTCTTTAAATATAACAAAGAAAATAATATGAGTTACCAAAATTTCAATGGACTCTTTAATTTTAATTAAATCAATTATTTAATTATCTAGTTAAAGAATTTAACTTTCCAAACAAAAAGAAAAATTAGTAACTCACCGATCCAATTCAATTACACTTTTAAAAATAAAAACAAAAAAAATATTTAATTATTAAAAAAAATTATTACATTTCAATTTGTGCTTGTATTTATTTGAGCGTTTGTCTATTCAGTCGTCCTTAATTTAGCCCTTTAATGACATTTATAATCGTTGCTTAGGAGTTCATGACTTCGTCTGTGTTTGACAGTTTCATCCACGATCTCCCTAATTTAATTTGGGTCTCAACAGTCGTAACTACCTCCTTTTTTGAACAAACACCTTCGTTCAAGATAAGCACTCGTACACTCACTATATGATCTCTTTTAGACTAGTGAAATTCCTCATTTGCCCTGTTACATGAATAAAACTTTATATAAAAAAGGGCAAGATGGGTCTTTTCCCTCTTTTACTAATTTTGGGTACAAACAATATTAATTAATTTGGAAAAAGATAGGGGTCCTTCGGTTGGATGAAATAATTTTAGGACGGAATGTAATGATGTCAGAATTAAAATTAGATCAATAATAGAATTAGAATTGAACATTTAATTCAAATATTTGGTACGTTATTTGAAAATTGTATGGAAATAGAATGAAATAAAATAAAATAAAAACAACGTAGTTTTACTCCTTAAAATTAAGTTTTTCATTTTTGAGATTTATATAAAAAAAAATTAATTATAATTTTATACAAAACTACGCCGTTTTATTAAGTTCTTTTACCCTTAGCCAAGCTTGGCTAGGTCAATCTTAGATTACTTTTTCCATAATATATATATATATATATATGAATGATCCATAGCAAACACTAGCTAAATCTACTGTTTCAACAAACGAATCTAGTACCGTTTAAATAATAATCCAAGGATACGCATATAATCTCAGCCACTAACTTAGTTAGCGGAAAGGAGAAAAAAAAATTGAAACAAGCCGTTAACTAAGTTAATGGATGAAAGAAGAAAAAAAATCCCTTTTTGTGCCCATAAGTCGCTTACATAGTTAATGGGTGGAGAAATCTTTGTTTTTCTTCTTCTTTTTTTCCAAAGTACCAATGGTAAAAAGAAAATTAAAAATTAATGTATTACCTGCTAACATAGTTAACCGGTGAAGAGTGAATTTGTTATTTTTTTTCTTTTTGTTTTTTCATGTTTTTCTAAAGCACCAATTGCAAAAAAAAAAAAAAAATTAAAAAATTTACGTACAAGTCGTTAACATAGTTAACGGGTGGAGAATTTTATTTATTTATTTTTATTCCTTTTTGTTTTTTCAAAGTACCAATTGCAAAAAAAAATTAATAAATAAATAATTAATTAATTAATGTACAAGCCGCTAACAAAGTTAACAGATGAGAGTTTTTTTTTTTTTTTTTTTTTGAACTTTGGTAGCTCACAAAAAGGAAAAAAATAAAAATAAAAATCTCTCACCAACTATGTTAGCGACTTGTACATTAATTTTTTTTTTTTTTTTTTTTTTGTAGTTGGTACTTTGGAGGAAAAAAAATATTTACCACCCGTTAACTATGTTAACGACTTGTACATAAATTTATTTTATTTTTATTTTTTTTTTGACAATTGGTACTTTGGAAAAAAAATCCCCACTCGTTAACTATGTTAGCAAGTAGGATATATATTTTTTTGCAATTGGTACTTTAGAAAAACATGAAAAAACAAAAAAGAAAAAAATAACAAATTTATTCTCCCCCATTTAACTATGTTAGCTGGTAGTACATTAATTATTTTTTTTTTTTTTTTTTTTGCAGTTGGTACTTTGGAAAAATAAAAAATAAATAAATTCCACCCGTTAACTATGTTAGCGGCTTGTGGGCACAAGAAGGGAATATATATATATATATCACCTATTAACTTAGTTAATGGCTTATTTCAAAAAAAAAAAAAAAATCTCTCGTCTGCTAACTAAGTTAGTGGCTAGCATTATATATGTATTCTTGGATCATCATTTAAACGGTACCAAATAAATTTGTTAGAATAGTAGATATAATTAATATTTATTATAGATCATTCTCCATATATATCTACACACACACATACGAGTACGGACGTTTTAATCCAAGTTTCTTTAATTTCATTCTATCGATTCGTTTTGTAATGACAATTATCAAGCTCCCCTAAGTAATCGTGAATTCAATGCAAAAAGGAAATGCGATTCTGTTGAAATGATCAAAAATGGTATTCCTTCGAAATGCTTATTTCAATCATATTTAGGATACCAAACATCGAAAAGTATGATAGGTTGGAATGAACAATCCTTTCCCCCCTTGATTCTGTCTAACCAAATAGCACATAATACTATCTTTAGATTAAATGAATAGAATAAAAAAATAAATGAAATAATTATTTAGTATCTCAAGTGTATATTTAATTGTTAGTGGTGTTTATTCTATTGGAATAAATCTTATTCCACCATTTATTTCATGGAATGAAAATCAAGGAAATAAAATGAATTTTCATTCCATCGGAATTATTTATCCGCCAAAATAATTATTAAATACACTACTTTTCATTCCATTGCTTAGAGTTTATCCAACTATTAACGTTTGCAGTGTTTAGATCTCCAAATGTACCGCACCAATTTTGATTCGTCACGTTTGAAACCCAAACTTTATATTTGTGAGCTAAATAAATTGTGTTTAAAATAGCTACTATTAGACAAACAACACCTTCACGTGAGTTTGAACTCCCAAAAGCTCTAAATGCATCAAATGCTGAGCAACCAAACTTGCACTTATTCTATTTCATTTTTTCAATCCAAACATAATATAAAACTATCATCGTTTTACTTTTATAGTTTTTCTTGTTTCATTATTAATTTGTCGATGGTATGTTGTATTTCTTTCCCATTCTCTTCTTTTATTTGTTTTTTCCTTTATTTTATTTTTTTATATTTTTCTTCTTGTGAGTTTATCAAGCCTAAAAAATTGTTTTCATGTTGACTTTTTAGCCATTTTTCTTCTGATTTTTCTTGTTTTTAATCTTGTTTTATTTTTAGTTTCTTATAAGATATAGAATGAAAATAATTATCAGATATCAGAGAAACAAGAACTAAGAAGTCTTTTGTTGAAGTTACAAAAAAATAAAAAAGTATAGAAATATTGACTGAAGAAAAGTACAAAAGAAAAAGTAATAAATGAAAAGAGATGGTCGTACTGTGGTCCATGGACGGCTCTATCCGAGGTTTGGAAAGAAAAAAGAAAAATAATTCACGGACAGACTGAGTTGAAGAAAAATGGTTATACTTGAATGATGATACGATAATAGAACTAATTTACCATGCACGTGGTGGTACCTGAATAACAAAAAATAAAAAATAAACTTGCCATGTAATCCCTTCCTCCCTTTGTGCGTCTTTTTATGTATACTTTTTATCAGTCATTTGGAAGTTAAAAAAAAAATCAACTACTCCTTAAACATTAACTACTAATTTATTTTTTCTTTCTTTCCAATAAATTTCAAAATGGCAAAATTAAGATTTTATACTTGATTTAATTAATAATTATATATATATTTTAATCTACGTACTTTTTCCCAAAAAGAAAAAAGTCAATTAAAGAGACGAAGGGAGTACAGAGCAGAGGATAAAACACAAACTAAATCAAGAGCAAGGGAACCACAAGTATGACCAAAATACCGACTATAAATTATAATTCAACATCATATAGTTGGAACTTTCATGTCGAAGAAAATGAGAAACTGATGAGTTTTAAGGAAGGTAAGTCTCGGCTTTAAACATCAAAGTATGATCTTTATCTTCCCTACGGCCCCCTTCATAATTAAAGGCAACAAAAAGCATATCTAAGACGAGAACTGTGTACCACCAAATGAAGAGAAGCAAATTAGTCCCCCAAATAAAACAGTCCCAAGGTAAGCGGAGAATGAAGAGACAGTACTGCAATGCTTTCCAGCTCCTTTTGATGTTAGTTCAGGTCAATCTAATTCTTTACACCCTGAATAAGAAAATTGATAGGATCAATACATGTTTTATTAAATGGGGTTTTGGGGAAAACACACTTCAAATTCCCCCAACCTTGTGCAAGAGAAAGTGCAAAACATGAATATTCTCTTGCAAAACATGAATATGTTGGTAGCTAGTGAGTATATTTGCTAGGCAAGTATTGCCAGGTTATGTCTATAATATTCACAGCTTGGATTTAGCATTGTATACTACTCATAAGAACAGTATGTAACAAAATGCTGGTTTAAATCTGCTTTTCTATATACATTATCGTCCATCTTTCGGACAAAGGCAACAACAACCATAAATTATAAATTTGAATAGCCCCAATAGAGATTGTTATCAACAAAAACTAACTTTTGCATTTCACAGACGTGCTAATGCAAAATGTTGCGGCAGTTGAGAGGAGTTTATTAATAGGAAACGAAGTTGTATGAAGGTTAGAACGATACCCGTTTGAAATGCTAAAGTGCATCGAATGTATTACTGCTCAAACTTTCTAAAGATTCCTGAAGATTGACTTATAATGCATTTGTCTTGATCAAAATTATTGTTGTACCTTATGAGGTGGTGTCCCCGGTCTTAACATGCTGCCTCCAAATCCTAGTTTGAGTTTCTTATCTGAGGCTTTAAGGATCTGAAAGGAGCATGTCAGAGTATCATCTACGCTCATCATGGCACCCGCATTATCAAACTCACCACAGTAATTAGGAGCAGAGAATATGGTCACCAGTTGCCTGTTTGCAAAAAATTCATATCCATCTTCTACAACCTGGAAAGGCATTCACATTAGTAAGAAGCATTTTTGGCAGTAACATAACAACACTCTAAGATGCTACCATATAAGGTATGTCACCATAATGGTGCATATGACTTTGCAATACCCACATGGAGCTACAGATAAAGAAGATGTGCATCTTCTATAAACTAAAGCTGACCCTCCCTACCAGAAGCTCAAGCTCAGTTAGCTGTGCATCAAGACAAAGAATAAACCTGCACCTACTTGATTAGTCCCTAAAAATCTCATAAAATATCAGAAGCAAGTTGGTCAACTTAATAAGTTGACTGCATCTATGAAGAATGCTTGTTCAACAAAACCTTTCAAGGCACATGGTGTGTGTTCTCTATGTCTGTCTCTATCTGTGTTATATACTAGAAACAGTGCAATTCATTCTACATGTATCAAGGATCTCTAAGTTACTCTACAATACTTTGGCATTAAGATGTTGCCTCAAGTCTACCTGGTGAGCTCGGCAAATGAGATCAAGATCATGCTTTTGAAGGAATTCAGCAACCTTGTCAGCTCCAAATGTATAAGATACACCCCTATCATTCTCTCCCCATCCATCAATATCTTTGTCGGGATCAGCCCACAATAGATCACAAAGAAGGCCCTGATCTGGAACATCAACAGGTCGAGCAATATTCCTGATCTGGTCCAAGTTCTTTAAATCAGGAGATAATCCTCCATGCATGCAGAGGATCTTCTCATCAATTAGAGCAGCAACAGGCAAGTAATTGAAACAGTCAGTAAATGTCTTCCACAGACGAACATTAAACCTCCTCTTGCATTCATCATAGAACCCATATATACGATTAATGGAAGCACACTCGTGGTTGCCCCTTAACAGGAAGAAATTCTCCTTGTATTTGATCTTGTATGAGAGGAGAAGACATATCGTCTCTATGCTTTGCTTACCACGATCAACATAGTCCCCCAAGAATAAATAGTTTGCAGTCGGCGGAAGCCCACCATACTCAAACAACCGAAGAAGATCAGAAAATTGACCATGAACATCTCCTGTCAAACCAAAGCAATAAAAACATCTTAAACTATTTAATGGACTATTTAACGGGTGTAGAAAGCAAGATGTCGATAGAAGAAATGTTTCGCATGAGAAAAGTTGCTGCAAATTATGTACTACACATAATCTTATCACAATGAAAGCAAGTAATTTTCAAAAATATTAAAATGTAGATACATGCAAAAAGCTCAAAAAAAACAAAAAGAATTGCCAGAGTTTGTGGTTGGAGTGGAAACTCAGGCATTTCACAATTACAAAGTTCTACTCCCACTTTCGTCCCCCATTTGGTTACTTTTGCACTGAACGCATTAAGGTATATAAGACATGAAACATCTTTGAAGGCTTTAGTACTCTCAAGAACATTGGTAAAAAACATTTAAGATGAGCAACAAACAATGGATCATTTCTGGTACTGTTACAATCACTTGATTATATATTTTAATTTCAGCGACTTCCAACCGATTTCTTCTTTTAGAATACATTTGCTACCTAAAGAATGCCATAATTTCGTAACCTAAATGGGAAAGCAAAATCTTCCATCTTTTTTAGGGGATGAAAAATTGAGTCCACACTTCCAGAAAGACCCAATCCAGCAAGAAAGACCAAATCTATAGAAGAATTTTGCGAGCCCTTACAATGCAGTCTATGCCTAAGGACCTCTATAACAAATCCCCACGTAGGCTATTGTAACACCAAGTGAAGGCCTGATCTGATATTCTGATGTCAATGGCCTCCCGGAGGCCCAACACCCCTTCAAGATGCAAAGAGATCATTGGCCGCTAGGATAATTGTCATGGAAGCTAATACGATCCTGACCAGGGCTACATCGAGTGAAACTGATTCAAATAATTCAATTCCAGTTGGTGGATTAGAGCTAAAATGGTTCAATGAAAGAATTAATGGACTAATTCAGTATAACTGGGATAAAGTTTATTCAAGGATGCCTAAAATGGGGCTCAATTCAAGCCCATATGAGCAGCCAAGACCATGATCAATTGGGCCAGCCCAATTGAGGAACCAATAAGTAATATTTTGTTTCCTAAATTTTTAACAGCTTGTAGTATTATTTAGTTTCCTATTATTTTAGGTAATAACTGATTTGATTATAGAGAATTCTACTAGGGGTTTCTTTTCCAATTGTAATTAGGAATTTTAATTATTTTACTTTTTCAATTAAGGTTTAGATTTGCAATTAGGGTTTCATATGATAAGTATAAAATAGGAGTGATGTACTTTATAACAACATTACATACTTTTGAGATTAATAATATACTAGTGAGAATTTTCTAATCTTTTGGTTCTTTAAGAATTTCCAAGTCATTATTAGTATTCTTGATATTCATTCTTGACTAATCATTTAACAATCCATAGTTGGGTGTGGCATCTTCTATATTATACCAAGATTCTTGTCTCAATATAGACAACGGGTTGATGTTCCATTCAACGCATAATTCCTTACGCAAGCAATAGTACCAAAATTCTCGCTTTCATATAAGCAACGAGTTGAGGTTTTGTTCGTGTTCCACCATACAACTTTGTCAGAAAACGATCCAGAACAACCACTTTAAGCAAGCGTATTGTGGAGCTTATCAATTGGCATCAGAACTACGTTCATCTAGCGGGTTATTTATATTTCAATTTCTTGTTGATTATCTAGTACAAAAAAAGTTATATATATATATATGATCATCCATAGCAATCGGTTGCTAGTTCTTGCAGTAGGGCCAATTTTAATAACAAAGGCATAGCACAACAAACTGTTGCGACATGTAAATTTTACAAAGAAATTGCCCCTGCATTGATTGCTGAAACAGTACTCCCAGCAACCAATTGCTATGGATAGCCATATTTATATATATATATATATATATATATATATATATATATATATATAATATTAGTTGTTCTCAATTATTTCAAGTTTCGCAATCTGAAGCCTTCAATCAAGTTGCAATCCGTGGATTCAAGGAGCAAAGCCAAAATTTCCGCTAGCCTAAAACGCTTTCCCAGAAATTTAAAGGCTTACAAGGAGCAAAGCCCAAAATTTCTGCTAGCCTAACACGCTTTCCCGAAAATTAACGGCATATAAGAAACTGAGCCATAAAATTTTCGCTAGCCTAACAAGCTTTCCCGAAAATTTGAAGGCATACAAGGAGTAAATCAATCCGTGAAGATCAAGGAAATACGTGAGGCCTAAATTCAAGCAAATTCGTGAGGCTTCAAATCTATTCCAAAAGTCTTCAAGTCCAATCAGATCCGTGAAGTGCGAATGGCAATAAATCCTGAAGTTACAAAGAGTTCAACTCGTGGTATTCAAGGAAACCCGTGGACCTTGTTGGTATTTGATTCATATCTTGCTATTTTTTTGCTCTTGATAAGTTCTTGTTGAGTTGATAGAAAACTTGGATTTGTTTGGTAAATTAAAAAAGAACTTATAAGAGGGAATATTTGAGAGGAAAAATGCAAGAGGGTGAGATCATTAGAGGGTAAAAGCCAATATTAAGTGATACAGGAGTGTTTGAGTGATTCATTGTATGAGCGAAACATGTAAGAGAGTGGTGAGAAAAAAAATTATGTACTAACCCTTGTTTAATTTTTGAAAAGAAAACCAAGAGTTCGCATGGATTATGTCATGGATGACCGAAATAGAAAATGGGAGGAGTAAGAGAGGCATCGTGATAGATTTTATCATGGACGTAGGGAGCAGTCTCAACATCTTATGGAGCATAGGAGAGAGCGAGTACAGCCTAGGGAAGCAAGGGAGGACATCATCGGGGAGCATATGGCGAGAATCTCACAACCCACATACCGTGAGCCACCAAGTAGATTAGTCAGGGATGAAGAGTAGGAGGATCATAGGCAGTTAGATAGGATGGAGGCGCGTTGGGCACAACCACAAAGTGTGACTAGTGCGCAAAGGAGGGAACGAGTTTAACCGAAGGAGGTTAGAGTTGAAAGAGATCATGCTACCCGTGAAGAGTCATTGGTGACGACCAAAGCTACTAGTGGGCAAGATAGAGAGGAGGGCAAAGTACAACAAAGGAATACCTTTCACATCTTTTACGCTAGGTTCCAAGTCCAAGACAAGGTATGTAGTGTGAGGATTGACTGTGATAGTTGTATCAACATTGCTAGCACTACTGTGGTGGAGAAACTAGGTCTGTCAACAGTTGCGCATCCTCAGCCTTACACGTTGCAATGAATCAAGGTGACTGAACAGGTGATCGCTTCATTCAAAATTGGCAAATATGAAGATGAGGTGTTATGCGATGTAGTTCCAACGCATACTTGTCATCTATTACTCGGGAAATCGTGGCAATCCAACAGGCCAGTGAAACATGACGATTCGATGAATAAGTATTCACTGGTGCATAACCAAAGGAGATTCACACTCAATCCAATGACGCCCGAGCAAATTCATGAAGATTTATTGCACTTGCTAAAAGATCGTGAACAAAAGAGAGAATGGTCACAAGATTGAAAGTGAAAAAGAAAAGCCATATAAGATTGAGAGAGAATATACACGAGAGATTGAGAAAAGAAAGGATGAGAATAAAAGAGAGAATGAGAAAAGTGAGAGTTAGAAGAAAAGAGAGAACGAAAAAGTAGAGGGAAAAATTGAAAGAAAAGAGGAGAGAAAAATGTGACTATGAAAAAAAGAGTTAAAGAGTTGCTTTCTAAACCGCCGATGACATTACTTTTGTACAAAGAGATGCTTTTGAATACTAACCAATCTAAGTCTTCTTTGTCTAGTTCTACTGTTTCTCTATTTCAGGTTGAATCCATACCCGATACTATCAATCCAAGTCGACTAGCTTACAGGTTCAATCCCATGGCGATGAAGGAGTCTCAAAAGCAAGCTATGGAGTTGATAGAAGATGAGTTCGTTAAAGAAAACATGAGTTTGTGTGCAATTCTAGAATTCTTAGTGCCTAAGAAGGATAGGTATGGAGATTTAACGTTGATTTCCATGTGGTTGACAAAATCACCGTAAAGTATCGTTATCCTTTTCTTTGTTATAAAATATGCTAGGTGAATTGCATAGATCTTGTGGTTTGTCTAATTTGATTTGAATAGTAGTCATCCTCAAATTAGCATGAGAGAATGTGATGAATGGAAAGTTGCGTTAACATTTGATTTATATAGGTGGTTAGTTATTTCAGTAAAATTGATTAATGCATCTAGTATTTTTATGAGTTTATTAAAACATGTTTTACATGCTTCCATTGATAAATTTGTTTTTAGCTATTTTGATGGTAGAATCATCTTTATCATAAACTATGGAGGGTATCTGATATACATTGAGTTAGATTATGATCATACTATTCATTCTTGTTCTCCTTCTCCATATTCGTGTTTTCATAATATTTTCATTCTAGTTTTTCTTGTCAATATTCTTGATTTCATACTGTTCAATCTATACACGAGTTTTCATCGTTAGATAGTGGTTGTGATCTTTTCTTTCCATTGGACTTAACATCATTGTTTATTTCTGAGTTATTAACTTCGATAAAAGGGGAAAGGTTAAATTTGTTGAGTCGACATGTGATCGTAATGTTCATTCTATAACTAAGTTTTCACCATTTAAAATTAACTATGAGTTTAAGTTGGCTTTAACATTATTATTTGATTTTAAATTTGCTAACTTAGTTGGAATGAAAGAAATTGATTGTGTTGTGCAGATTTGGAATGCTATGAAACTTAACATTGCGAATAAAATAGATCAAAATGCGAACCAAAAGGGTCAATGTGCAGCGTACATAAAGGGGAGTATCCATATTTTTGTTCTAAGGAATCATACACAAAGAGTTCGACATACTGAGTTTTGATCCAAGAGGAGATGGGACTTTTCAAATTCTTTCTTGCATTGCTAAAAATTTCTATATGTTTAATTTGTCAAGTGAGACTTGTAATTATGTTTTGTTTTGTGATATTGATTTAGTTTGTTTTTATGTATGACCAGATTTAAGGACAAATCCTTTTTAAGAGGATGGGAATGATACAATCCTGACCAGTGCTACATCGAGTGAAGCTGATTCAAATAATTCAATTCCAGTTGGATCAATTCCATGGATTAGAGCTAAAAGAGTTAAATGAAGGAATTAATGGACTAATTCAGTATAATTGGGCTAAAGTTTATTCAAGGATACGTATGATGGAGATCAATTCAAGCCCATACAAGCAGCCAAGACCATGATCAATTGAGCCAACCCAATTGAGGAACCAATAAGAAAGATTTTGTTTCCTAAATTTTTGACAGCTAGTAGTATATTTAGTTTCCTATTATTTTAGGTAATAATTGATTTGATTCTAGAGAATTCTACAAGGGTTTTCTTTTTCATTTGTAATTAGGAATTTTAATTATTTTACTTTTTCAATTAGGGTTTGATTTGTAATTAGGGTTTCATATGATAAGTATAAATAGGAGTGATGTACTTTATAACTACATTACATACTTTTGAGATTAATAATATACTTGTGAGAATTTTCTCATCTTTTGTTTTTTTAAGAATTTCTAAGCAATTCTTAGTATTCTTGATATTCATTTGTGACTAGTCATTTAACAATCCATAATTGGGCCACGTCCTCTACATTATACCAAGGCTCTTGTCTTAATATAGACAACGGGTCGAAATTCCGTTTAGCGCATAATTCCTTATACAAGCAATTGTACCAAGCTTCTCGGTTCCATATAAGTGAGGGGTTGAGGTGTCGTAAGTGAACACCATACAACTTTGCTAGAAAACGATCTAAGCAACGACCACTTTGCGCAAGCATACCGTGAAGCTTATCAGAAGCTCCTCTTCCCCAACCAAAAATTAGAGTTGGATGGAGTGCAGAGTAAGACACATTGATGCTTGATGCAAAATATGCCACAAGTAGCAAGAAAACGACAAAAATAAATGTTTTTAATGTCTAAATCATAACCGGAACTCTCGACAAAGGGATAGATCCTTCACGATTTTTGTCAAAATATATAAATTTTGAAAGAGAGGGCCATCACATATTAATTGCATGATAATAATGCCAGAGAAATAGTTGCGAAATTCTTAGGGATAGAAAGAGAATGACATCCGTCTCCTACTACTTAAGTTGGAATTTTCTCGTAATTCATCAAGATGAATTCTCACTTTCTCAGCAAAAGCAAAGAATATATGGTTTAAAAGCAAACTAATTGGTACAACCGTGATGAAAGAGAAATCAATGTCTCAAAAGTTTAACCATTATTATATCATTTGCATTATTAACCATTACAGAATCTTCAAATTAACAAACCACATAGTAGCTAATAGACTGCAATAAAAGCAACTAATACTAAAAGCAATCTCTCTCTGAGCGACATTCACCAGTTTTGCCTAATATAGAAAGTACATACTTCACTTTTGTAGTTGAGGGTGATCATCGTTCATGGTTTTCGACTCCATTTGTTTAGAAGATTTTGAAAAGTTCAATGGTAGTTACATTACTACTTAATTCACTAAATTCTAGATAGTGGTTCTTAATTGTGAATTCAACCACAAGATGACTACCACTTGTTCCGAAAGTCAATTTTTTAATGCTCAGTTTGTTTGGATTTATTTATGTGCTTGGTCTGTTTGGACTTGTGCTTTGCATGTTTTGTCACATCCATTTCTCACTTACATATAGATTTCATGCAAAATCTTTGGAAATGCGGTTTAATTTGTCGTGTTCCCAATAAAGAAAAGATTTTGAAGTAACGCCATGCATCTATATACATCAGGAAAGTATCTAAACCTAAGAAATGATTATGCACAACAAACAATTCAGACCTAAAGAATCAATACAAATTTGAAGAAAATCTTGTTAGGATCCGCGTCATCTTATGCGGGTGTTATCATCCCCCTCCCACATAGACCATGTGGAAACCTAACCAAATCCTCACAAAACCCTCACCAAAAAATTCAATATGTCTAGGAAACTGAATCTCTATCTTACCTGGGGTATGCCCCTTGTACAGTTGTAAATGTAGGTATACTCTTTTGTGGAATAAAATCATCATTTGTCCCCCAAAAGAAATAATTTCAGTGTGTCATAAAGTACATGATTTATACAATTACATCACACACATGGACCCAATTACCAAAATTGAATTATAATCAAAACAATCCACCCATTACATGCAAAACAATATATAAAATCCAAACAACAAAAATTAAAATTAATAACATTAATTGGAAGGGAAAAAAAAGAGAAATTAATTAGTAAAACTTCCATGATTCATACCACTACAACACATATAATCAAAATAATCCACACATTATATATATAATTAAACAAGCATGAACCATAAAATTAATAGCACTAATTGAAAAAAGAAAAGAAAAAAAGAAAAAAAAAACATAAATTAATTAGTTTACCACAAATCTTGATGGGAGCTTCAAGCTCCAGTAGACTAGGTTGACTAAGAAAGATCTCCTTGGACATAGCACAGAGCAGCTTAATTTCAGCTTCGGTCAGCTGCACTTGCTTCGCCGCCCTCCCATTCTTCGATTCCAAAAGTCTCCTTATTATATCGTCAACCAAATTCTCCTCCATCTCTACTGATTGATTTCAGTCCCAAAAACCAAATACCCTAGATTAAAACTGATTTATTTTCAGAGAATATATATGATAACGACAAGACAAGCGGTGAATAAAACGGTAGCGTATTAAGACGAAGAAGAAATACACTATCCTTTCTACACATGGAACGGTGGGCTTTGGATAGTTCTGGTATTATTGCCCGGCGGCCATTATTTCCGCGAGAGGGATGTGCAAAGAACACGGTATTGGTAAATAAGAAGAGCCCTATCCATCTTTCGATTCCAAGCTGGGACACGTGTGGGGAGGGTATTTTCACGTGCGGTACATTTCCATTTTGGCCAACGGTTTTACTTTGACTTGTTCAGTCAGCTTCAAGTACAAGCAACTGAATATTTTAATCGGATCGTGTTTGACAATAATTTATTTCAAAATAATTTATAAGTTAAAGTTTAAAATCAATTAATTATATTAAATTATAACTTATTTATAATCAATTTAACTGATAATTAAAATGAAGGTTAAAATAATTTTTATACTTTTTATCCTTCATTAAACTTAGTTTAAAATGAATTATAAGTCATCCTTTCAAAAGAAAAAAAAATCGTTATTTCTCAAAAAATTACTTATAAATTAATTTGTAAGATAAAAAAAAAAGTCATATACAAATGCTCAAACAATAAAAAATTTATTTATAAATAGTTGACGAACAAGCCTCAAGTACTTCTTCCCTAAAACAAAAGATAATTGAGTATAATTAGCTTTTGTCATCTTTTCAAAATAAAAAAATTTGCTATTTCTCAAAAAATTACTTATAAATAGATTTGAAAGATAAAAAATAAGTCATATACAAATACTTTGTAACGCCCCCAAAATTCATGTACTTGTTATAGTGGACCTTGTGCGTTAATGAATAACATCTTTCCTATTATCCATATCATCTATCAACAATATAATTGCTAACACTCGTTTATCTAAAAATCTTACAATATTTATTTATTCCAGAATCGTAATCTTTATAATTTTTTAATACACTCAAAATCATATATATTATGATTTATTATATTACATTAATTATGAGTATTTACAACTTACCATGCAACTATAATTATTTCATTTTATACATTCTTCTTTCATCTAATCATCTTTACTCGTCATCTTATATACATCATCTTTAATCATGTTCTGCATTTTATACATACATCATCTTTAATCCCGCTTAGCATTTAACACATACTTCACGTTATCGTGTCATCCTTATAGTACATACTTTTTATCCAAGTATACTTCACATTTCGTATTTATACATGCAACACATCTTATGCATGCTTTCATATAGCATCATTTATACAAATAATAAAGCTCACATTCCTCATGTTATAATATTCATATAGAATAATTAACACCAACAATCAACTGAATATTAAGTGTTTAATATCACTTTATTTCATAAATTTTATACATATAACAATTTCACGTAACACCGAAAACTTTGCACATAATACAAATTGGTTCTAAAAAACTTGTTTAGACTTGATATGTCGTCCTTAAACACGATAGTTTCTTTGTTCACACGGTTTCCTCCAATATCCATAGGAATATATTTAATCACTTATTCACTAACTACTAAAACACATAGTCGGCAATTGACCGTAACTCAAGTCGATAATTTATTCTTTAATCGTAACTTTACTTAATCGTTACATTACATCATAATTATAATATTAATTATAAAATAACTATTTTACCCTTACTTAGTCTTGTTCATCTGTCTTAATCGCGCATAAGTTGAAAAGTTCATTTTCCATAACTTTTCAATAAAATTATTTAATTAACTACATTAACTTCATTAGCTCAAAAAATAGCTAAGTACTTTATTATTTTCTTTACTTTTGGAATTGTTTAGTATATATTATTTCATGCATAAAATATTTTTCTCTTAAATTTTCAGCATCAAATACTATTTTTTAAAAGGTCATATATGCTTAAAATTACAAGATTTTTTCATAAATTGAGTTTTTATCCAAAAATCACAAAATTTAAACTAGAAATGCCTCATAATAGAATTAACCTCCAGTAAATATTTCAACTTCATCGAAGTTACAGAACTCCATATTTAGCCAATTTTATTTTTAAAACCCTAATATTTGATCGACCACAACTCACTCATCTGAAGTCGGATAGAGCTCATATTTGGACAGGAACTTCAACATAATGTAAGTTTCTAGAATCCAAGATATATTAATTTTTAAAACAAGTTAGCTATCCCAAAATAGTGATAAAAAATTTAGACAGATTGCATTTTCATATTTTTCGATAGTAGGACTGTTTTTGTAGAAAAATCGCCAAAAAATGAAAACTTAATATTTTTTAGTCGTTCAACCAGTGGTCGAACTGTTATTGAACTGGTGATGTTATATATACATAAGAATATATATTATTAGTAAATAATATATTTTTAAAATATCTATTTTTTGTAACATAAAATATAGTGAAATTATATTGCAACATTACTAAAAATATCTAATTTTAAAAATAAAAATAATTTTGTACAAAAAAATATTTAAAAAATACTTAGCTGACCGGTTCACTAGGTCAATTAACTGGTTGAATCGTCAACCGATTTTTGACCGATCACTATCAAACCAATTTTTTAGGCCAACCGGACAGGAGAACCGACCGGTTCCGGTCAAATCATCGATCCAGACCGATTTTTTAAACATTGTTTTGAAAACTCATAGGTCTATCATCTAGAATTTACGAATTTCAAAAATATTAAAACCACGTAGACTTATTTTTTTAAAAATAATCAGATTAGTAAAGTGGTTTTATAAAAACTATCATCTCTGACATGCATGCCTCTAACTTTCATTTTTATGCACCAAAATACATATTCAGCACATATACTCAATCATAACCATCCTTGTTCCTTCAGATCCGCCATGATGACCCTTAACACAAAACCTATAATGTTCCCAAATTTGGTCCCTTAAACCTCAGATCTGGTTCGCCACTGTACAACATTTTCCTTATCGTTCATGACTTACAACAATATCATAATTGATAAATAATCATTTAGTTAAAACTTTACAACATCTCTTTTTATTCCAGAATCGCAATCTTTACAAATTCCTAGTATGTATCAATATTATACATGATACGAGTTTATTCTATTACAATCAATTTGATTATTTAAACACTCACAATATACACTAACCATTTCTTTAATTACACAATCATTTTACCTGGTGTGATGTCGCAGGCACCCAAAAATAAAATCTTACTTTTGAAAAATATTAATGTAGTAGTGTAAGCAAGAGTCGATCCCATAGAGAATAATTAATTTAATTTTATGTTTTCGTAAACCAAAATTGGGGGGGGGGGGGGGGTTTAATTAAAGAAATAATTTAAATAAAATTAACTAAAATAAATATGCAAGAAATAAATAGGAAGAAAAAGTATTGGTTTAAGCCAACATCTACCATCAAGAATTTACAACTGATCACTGATGCAAAAATAACTCAATTCATATTTTGAACATTCACCGTAGAAATAACTACTCCTAGGTGGAATAATTTTTCTCCTATCTCCTTAATTTTAGATAAGCAGAGTCACTTGATCTAAATACCCTTACTACTAAACAATCTCCGACACTTGCTAAAGATTTAATTTAATAGCAGCATAAGGAATTAGAGAGATCGTTGAACTAAACAACACGAGCTATTTGTTTGCATTTAATTTAGATGAATATTCTTCCTAAGATAAAATAATCTTTTGATCTGCAAAATAATTATTAAACTTAGTTGCTTCACCAACAACAATAGATTAATATGAATAATAAATTAATAGTACTCTTAGCAATTAAACAAACCAATTATAAAATTAAGCACAAAAAAATATTCAATACTCAAAATATAAATTGAACAATTAAATAAATTAGATCTCACAGTGTATAAATCTTGATGGCTTCAATCACTTAAACCAAGAAAAATAATTTAGTTACTCGTAGTTATAGAGAACACCAAAGAATAGAAGAGAGAAGTTTTTCTAATGAAAGTTTTATAATACATTGTACTTCAAGCCCTCTATTTATAGGCTACATATTTCTCCTAACCCTAATAGGAATTACTCTTTCCAAACCCTAATAGGATTTAAAATACAAAATAAAATAAGTATAAAAATTCATATTTATTTTTTCCTTTTCCAATTTGCATTTGGATATTTATTTAATTTATTACTTTGCTCAAAAGGAAAATAAATTTAGCCAAACACGCCTGGCCCACGCGCAAAAAGAAAAGAAAAAAACTGCACAGTTCGCTGACGTCACTGCCATCCACGCATTGCTGAATCCGGTCACCCGTGCATTGTGCGCGTTTTTTTGTCTTTAATGCCTACCGCGCATTGGGTGGATATTGCTTCCTGACCAATCGCCAAAACGGCATCGTTTCTCCTCCTCTGCTGAACTCCAAGTCACGCATGACGCGGTTTAGTCATTTTCCTATAATTACGCTTCTGCCCCTCGCGCCAACTATTTGACTTATTTACAAAACTGTATTCCAATTCAATTTTTCTACAAAAAAAAATTTAAATTAATTAAAAGTAAATAAAAATAATAAAAAAATAATAAAAATGCATAAAATTAAATCAATCATTTAAAACACTAAAAATACTTAAAAACTCACAAATAATTAAGTATAAAATACCTAATAAATTGACATAAAATCGATTTATCAAATACCCCCACACTTAATTCTTTGTTTGTCCTCAAGCAAAACAAGAATACAAATTAAAAATAATAATCAAACAACTTACTCGAGTAACAAATTAATACAAATTTAACATTAGTGCCAAAGATTTTATTTATTTTTAAATAATAACTCAAAGAAAATTTCAAAATATGCAAAAATCAAAATTTTAACATATTTATCAATTTTACCTTACTCAAGACCTTTTGTGTGTGTGTGAATCAAATGTATCAAACTAATCAAAACTCAGATAAGCTTTGGTCATTAATTACCTTATAAAAGATATATAACAAAACTCAATATACTTATTTTTCACATCACTCTTTGCTAATACAGACAAATATAAATCCGAAGATCAAAAGGTTTCAAACAATTAGGCACACAAGGATTATTAATATCAATTTTTCAAATATTTTTTCATTTTTTCCCTTTTAATGGGTGCATTTTATGTTCCATCCCATTTTATTTATTTCTTTCTCTTTTTTTTCTTCAGTGAGTGCATTTTATGCTTCATCTCACTTTTTCACGTGTTTATGAGTGAGTGCATTTTACGCTCCATCTCAACCCATCATAAGATTTTTTTCAACAATCTAACAATCATAGAAAAAGTACCTAAATCATCCCCTCCAAATTATATTTTGCCTTATATTTCACTTCAACTAATGATCAAATAAGATATAGAGCTCAAAAATATCTTCCATAAGCATTTAACCATTTACTTTCTCTTAATTAAAACTAGCTCAAACAAATGGATATAAGTGCATAAAAATTAAAAGGATCTCAAACAAAGTAAATATCAACAATAAGTCAAAATTCAGACTAAGCAAAAATTTATTATTTTTTCAAGAGTTATTAAATAAAAATCAAAATTTTATCATTGGCTAAAAATTTAAAATCCAATTAACTCATTGCTCAAGTGATATATCCTAAAAATAAAAGAAAAAATTACCCCATTTTCGTAGGAAACACGGTTACACTTAGCATGTGCAATAAGCCTTTAAACCCCAAGGTTATCCAAAGTGGATGAGTTGTATCTCGTGAAGGTTTGCAGTGAATATACCCACAAAATTCAAAATTTTTAATTTTTTTTTTAAAAATTCCTTAAAATTTTCAAAATATGACTTAAAAGTAACAAAAATCCTAAATCCCTTCCCCCACACTTAAAATTTACATTGTCCCCAATGTAAAGTAAAATGCAAAGAAAATAGTACAAATAACTAAAGTATAAAATCAAAAATAAAAAGAAAGAAAATTATACTCCCATTGGGTGGCCTCCCAAGCAGCGCCTTTGTTTATTGTCATTGGCTTGACAGCATGCTGAAACACTACGTCATTCCTTCCTCTTGAATTTTGCAAATCTCATTCATTTTTACTCCATTTATCATGTACTTGTTCAAACTCCCTTGTAGTGGATATGAATATTTTACTCCCTCTTCAATGAACTGACATTTGAAATGATTAGGGAGAAACTTCAAATCTGGAATGTAATCCTGCAAAATAAAAGGTAAACATTTCTTGTTAGGAACTGGTAAGTCAAAATATGGATCATTACCTGTTTTCGGAGTACCATTCGCAGCCGCAATAGTTTTCTTTAACTCCTCATTGCATGTCGTTTTCAATTCACATTTTCCATCAGTCTTAGAAAATTTATGTGCTAAAGAATCAATCACTTCAACAAAGTAAACAGGATTATGACATTTTATGGCATAAAAAATATTAAACTTAACAATTTCGCTATCAAATTCCATTGTTAGTGTACCACTATGAACATCAATCTTAGTTTTGAATGTTTTTAAGAAGGGTCTTCCTAACAAAATAGGAGCATTTTGATCACCGTTCTCCATATCAAACACATAAAAATCAGCAGGAAAAATCAAATTATCTACTTGCATAAGAACATCCTCTACTATACTCTTAGGATAAGTGTTAGACTTATCAGCCAACTGAATCACAGTACCAGTTCTATTCAAAGGTTCAAGTTTCAAAGAAGCATATACAGAATATGACATGACATTAATGGATGCTCTTAAGTCTAACATGGCTTTTTCAAATCTAGTGTCACCTATCTTGCAAGGGATAGTAAACATTCCTGGATCTTGACATTTAGTAGGAAGTTTTCTTTGAATTATTGTCGACACATTCTTTCCCACTTGTACCTTTTCATATATTTTAAGTGCTTGTTTTCTCTTATGTGTACACAACTCTTTTAGAAATCTAGCAAAGTGAGGTACTTGTTTAATAACATCTAACAATAGAATTTTTACCTCGCATTGATGAAAACTTTCATATAAGTCTGAATCTTTTTCATATTTTCTTTTTTCTGTTAGAGCAAGAGGAAAAGGGGGTACCGGTTTATAATCAGAGAGAGGTGGAAATTTATGCTTAGGAGTACCATTTGTGCCTAGAACACTGTCATTCTCTTTACTGTCGTCTGCTTCCTTGTTGTCCACTTTTGCCTTACTTTGCTCTTTTGGTGCAGAACATGTCTTTTCTGGACTTCCTATCTCTTTACCCCTTCTCAATGTGATTGCACTAACATTTGCTTTTGGATTCATCATTGTTGGAGAGGGTAATTTTTCAGAATTTTGCACCTCCAATCTATTGATGGCAGTTGCCATTTGTCCCATCTGTGTATTTAAATTCTGCATATTTGCCTTTGTTTCCTGTTGAAATTGCAAAGTGTTAGTGCTAAGTTGTTTAACTATATCCTCTAAAGATATATGAGAATCAGATGATTGGCCTTGTTGTTTGTTAGGATATGGCTGCTTATATTGTTGGTAGCTTGAGAAATTTTGAGTCGCAGACGGATTCCCTTGGTGATTTCCATACCCGAAATTAGGATGATCTCTCCACCCTGAGTTGTACGTATTTGAGTAAGGATCATATCTCTTTTGTGGTTGATCAGGAAAACCACCTACTGCATGCATTTGTTCATGAGACTCCTCTTGAAGAGTGGGGCACATATCTATTTGATGTCCTACTACCGCACAAATCCCACAAGCTTTCACTTGTTGTGTATTACCTACAGCCATCTGACGAACAAAAGAGGTTAGACTATCAATTCGTTGCTCAAGTGAAGAAATATTTACCTCATTAACATTCTTAGATGAAAAATCAAGCCTAGTGCCAAATTATTGGGAATTAGCAACCATGTTTGCAATTAAGTTCCTTGCAGCTTTGGGAGTTTTGTCCACTAAAGCTCCTCCACTAGCAGTATTGATCATGCTCTTATCGGTAGACATGAGTCATTTATAAAAATATTGAATAAGGAGTTGCTCGCTGATTTGATGATGGGAACAACTTGCACATAATTTCTTAAATCGTTCCCAATACTTGTATAGGGATTCTTCATGGTTCTGTCGCACCCCACAAATGTCTTTTCTGATATTAGCTGCCCTTAAAGTTGAAAAATATTTCTCCAAAAATAGTCTTTTCATCTCTTCCCATGTGGTGATGCTTCCGGATGGTAGGTAGTAGAGTCAATCCTTAGCCAAATCCTTTCTAGGAAAATGGAAAAGCTCTTAGATTGATTTGCTTTTCAGTCACTCCAGAAGATTTCAGACTTGTTTACACCATATGGAATTCCTTTAAATGTTTGTGAGGATCTTCACCTGCAAGGCCATGAAAATTGGGCAATAGATGTATTAAGCCAGATTTTAATTCAAATGAAGTGTTAGCATCTAAATTTGGAAAAGTTATGCTTAAAGGTTGTTGATTCAAATTTCAAAGTTCGATTTCTAGCCATGATTTCCATCTTTAACCTACACAACTCAAATAAAATATGAAAACTAGAAGAAAAAAAAAACTAAGAATAAATTACTAAATTAAATAAATATTTACAAAAGCACAAAATTAAATTAAAATCATTCCTCGACTACGGCGCCAAAATTTGGTGTGATGTCGCAGACACCCAAAAATAAAATCTTACTTTTGAAAAATATTAATGTAGTAGTCTAAGCAAGAGTTGATCCCACAGAGAATAATTAATTTAATTTTATGTTTTCGTAAATCAAAATTTGGGGGGGTTTAAATTAAAGAAATAATTTAAATAAAATTAACTAAAATAAATATGCAAGAAAAAAATAAGAAGAAAAATTCTTGGTTTAAGTCAATATCTACCATCAAGAATTTATAACTGATCACTGATGCAAGAATAACTCAATTCATATTTTGAACATTCACCGTATAATTAACTACTCCCAGGTGGAATCATTTTTCTCCTCTCTCCTTAATTTTAGATAAGTAGAGCCACTTGGTCTATGTAAGACCTCGAATTTTATGAAATACAAAATTTAACTTTTCTTCATATATATTTTTCTGAAACAGTAAGTGGTTAAATTGGCAAAGTTAAAAGTTAAGGATGTTATGTGCAAATTTTATTATGTCGAATAATATTCGTTTGGTCTAGGAATATTCGTTTTGTAAGGAAATATTCGGGTTGTACGACGGCGCCGAAATAACTAATTATTGGTGGACCCCACAACAAAATATTTGTCGGATATAGAAAACGACAGAAGTAACATTTTTAAATAAAAATTGTCAACGGTGTTATCACTTTTAACTGTTAAAATACCGGTAATAAAAGAATAGTAGTCTACGGTAATTTATGGTATTTTACTGTAGCACGCGGTATTCTACAGTAGCACAAGGTATTGTTATATTATTGAACTGATAAATTGGTTATTACACAATATTTGAACTGATAAATTGGTTATTACACAGTATTTGTATTATTAATCTGATAATTGACACCGTAACTGTTGCACATCATTTCATCAATAATTGTCACTGTATAATATTTTATGTTATCAATTTAATAATTGTTGTTACATAGTATTTTGCATTATTGATTCAATAATTGTCATTACACTGTATTTCATATCATTGAGTCAATAATTGTTGGTGCACTGTATTTTAAAATTATTGACCCAAATAATTGTCACAATAGCAAATACACAGTAATTTATATTATTAAATTAATAATAATCTGTAACGTGTTTATTACATTATTGTTGAATTATTGTTGTAACATTATTTTATTTTATATGCAGGACCCACAGGAAGAAAAAAAAATTAATTAATTATTATTTTATATGAATAGTAACGTGAATAGTACGTGGACCTGTTGTGGGGCCCAAATGAAATGTGAGAAATGTGAGTTTTGCTGAGAGTTGGTGGAGGCTGCGCAGTAGCCTCTGCTGAAAATTTTTAAGTTCACCTATCGCGCATAGTAGCTTCATTTCCCCTATAAATAGCTTGCTCAGCTGAATAGAAAAATCACATCTAAAATATAAAAATTTTCTATAAGAATTTTATGAGTTTCCTTAAGAATATGTTAGAGTTTATGCCCTAGAGGCTAATTATTTGATGTAATTGCTTAACATTTTTGATATTATATTTGATTAAATGAATTATTTTATTATGATTTCATTTACTGCGCTATATAAATGTTAACATAATAAAAGCCCTTAGAATAATGATACGAATTATATAGCTTTAAGTATGTGACTTGAATATGAGATTATATAATTATAATTAGTATCGTTGCTCTTAAATGTCCCTAGTCGAGTATCATTGTTAATGGGACAACAATGATGCATTGAGACTAGTATGTGGATTGACTGATGGCCAAATCTCATTGGTCATAAATATATGAGATATTTGAGTCAATGCATAAGTACATGTTAGAGAACAATGTACTGGACTGACCCACCATGAGAATTCTACATGGAGCATTATGCAAAGTGTCATAAGAAATTCTTATAGTGACAATGATGTAATGATCCTCCGACCTGAAGTCACTATATTATTACACGAGAATTTGTGTACTTTGATATCATCAAATGTCACCTTTAATAGGGTGGACAATAAAGGTGATTATTGGGTACATCATGAATCGTGTGAGGAATATGAGTGATCTAGATGGAATTTAACCCTCCTATATATTAGGGGTGATATCCATAGGCCTCTTGATTGAGTAGGACTATGAAATGCATGACCATGCTCAAATATTGATTTGTTTCATATAGTCTACTCATTGATCAAGAAAACTCATATTAAATTATGAAGAGTATGACACATTCCATGCCTCGAGTTTAATCTAGGATATAAGGTTAAAAGGATTAAATTACATTGAAACATTGGTCACGAAAAGGTTGTATCGAATCACCGATCTTATTATTATTTGGGTAGCAGTGATGCATTACTAGATGCCGCTCACTGTTTATAATTTTATAATATGATTTTAAAATTATTGCCAACATAATAATAACTTATAGGGTCACACACTTAGAACGTAATTAAAAGGGAATTAATTTAAATTGTAAGTATTTTAAATATGTCAATATGATTGATAGTATTTAAAAATTACGAATTTAAATTAATAGGATAATTTGTATATATGTATATTAATTAAGTAAGACTTAATTAAAATATAATATATATAAATTCGGATTTTATTTTTCTATTTATTTTAGGTTTTAGTTAATTCCTATTAACTACTGTATATATGATATATCAGTAGTCTAAAAGTCACGTAAGGAAAAAAACTAAAAACCCTAGCCGCTTTTAGAAAGAGGCTAGAGAGAAAATTAATTGGGAAATCCTGATCTTGGTGGCTAGTACCGCGGTTCCTTTTGTTGCAGATCGTGGGACGATTCGCGGAGCGTTCGTGTGGATACCGTAGAGACGCAGTCGCTGGATTGTGTTGAAGATTCGAAGCTGTTCCAGAATTCAATCGTCTCCTGTCCATCTCAGATAATCGGTAAAATAATCTAAACCTCTGAATTAATATGGTTTTCGCTTGGATCCTGTTTTAGGGTTTCAATTTTTTTTTTTTAAATTCCGCTGCTTTCACTGTGTTGAAACCCTAACAGAATAGTAAGGTTATCTTGAGTGTTTGAAAGCCAAAAGGAGTGCAGAAAATTTTCAAGTAAGTCTTTTATTAAAGAGTAGTAATTTCATAAATTCCTATTTTTCACGGTATTCACAAATCTTCCTTTAGAAGAATCTTCTTTAAGAAGATTCATTTTTAAAAACTTTCTTTGAAAGATTTATTTTGGAATATTATTTTAAAAACTATTTAAAAGTTGTTATATTATACTACAAAAATTATGTTAAATACATATAATTTTGATAGTTCATATTATACGAGTTATCATACACTTTGAAATTTATATGTGGTAATTACTAATTATATTATAAATATATAGGTTGATCAACCTCATTTTTATCAATATCCAGTCATGTGATAAGGTAAGGAATATCATATTCTTTCATCTTCTATTATTTAAACTTACTACGGTAAGGGATTATGATTTTTTGATTCTCGAAAATAATATCATTTCCTTTTTACTCATAAGATGTGTCATTTATTTCCATGTATTAAATTGTGGGAATAACCTTACGACGCGGATTACCACCTGTTGGTGAATAACCTTTCGTATTCATTCCTTATTAATCTTTGAGAATAACCTTACGGCGCGGATCACCGCTTGTTTGGTGAATAACTCTTCGTATTCAAATTTTATTAAATTGTGGGAATAACCTTACGGCGCGGATTATCGCATGTTGGTGAATAACCCTTTGTATTTATTTCTTATTTGTCTCTTGTGGAAATAATTTGTCTACACGAATTATTACATGACACTTTTTATTCCATATTCGTTTGTAATATCATTTTTTTTCATATTCGTAAGTGATACCATCTTTTTCATCTTTCATTATTCAAACTTACTATAGTAAGGGATATTATTTCTTTTATACTCTTAACTTACTATGGTAAGTACTATTTAGTAAAGTTTCCTAAAATGATTATATGTTCCTTAATAGTTTGTGCTTCATCTAATATCATTTCAATTGAACCTTCTTATTTTTCTAAACATTTCTATTGAACTATAATCATTATTCTGAACTATGGATCTTGAATATCATTTTTGAATTTCACTCCACATCATGTTGACAATTTGGACATTATTTGAATATATACAAAGTAAACTTTCGATTCTTATTGTTTATCTTGTTTCTTCTGTTCATCATTTGTATCACTGTTATTTGTACTAATCATCAAGAATCAAGTTGTTGTGAATATCTGTGGCCGGTGGCACAGATGCGATATAATTGTTGAACAGATGATAGGTTAAAGGCGATATAATAGGTTAAAGGCGATACATTTGTTCGGTGTCTTTTATGACACGTGGTGAAAGTTCTCTTTGTCCCGTAGTGCAAAGATGAACTGTTATTTGGTATGATTATGACCAAAGACTGAATACTGGTATAATCATGACCGTTGATGTTATATTGAATATCTTTGGCTTGTAGTACAAAGATGAGCTGTTGTTTGGTATGATTATGACCAAATGCTGAATACTGGTATAATCATGACCGTTGGTGTTATATTGAATATCTTTGGCCCGTAGTGTAAAGATAAACTGTTGATTTACATGATTATGACTAGGAACTATGAATTTGTATTATCATGACTAATGGTATTTCAGATGATAAAAGTTGATGATATTTTTCCTAAAAGGAGAAGCAAGTGGACATTATAGTCTGCATTATTCTTATAATAGATTGCTCATTCCGCTACTATTATTGATCTGAACGTTGTTCAAGAATTTAACTGCAGTTTTTGATATAAACCTTGTAGTCTATTGTATTCTATCAAGAACTCAACTGTTGAAGGCTAATGATAATTTATTCGTCATTATCTTAGTCATGATATTTCTTACTGGGCTATTTGAGCTCACCCTTTCTTTTTGTTCTATTGTTTTTCAACAGGAGACGAGAACGTAGCTGGGTTTAGCCGGGGGATGGAGTGAGAGTCCGAGTGATAGCTATCGTAGTCTTCACGTATTGTAAAATAGTGTGGCAATAATTATGAAGACTTAGTTGTGTATTATTATATACTGTATTGATAAACATTGTACTACCTTGTAATAATTTTGTTGTAGTCTTTTGACAACTAAAGTTTGGGTTGTGTGGGCCTAGATTTGGGAGTGTTACAGTCTAAATACCCTTACTATTAAACAACCTCTGGTATTTGCTAAAGATTTAATTTAATAGCAGCATAAAGAATTAGATAGATCGTTGAACTAAACAACACAAGCCACTTGTTTGCATTTAATTTAGATAAATATTTTTCCTAAGATAAAATAATCTTTTGATCTACAAAATAATTATTAAATTTAGTTGCTTCACCAACAACAGTAGATTAATACGAATAATAAACTAGTAGTACTTCTAATAATTAAACAAACTAATCATAAAATTAAGCACAAAAAAAATATTCAACACTCAAAATATAAATTGAACAATTAAAATAAATTAGATCTCACAGTGTATAAATCTTGATGACTTCAATCACTTAAACCAAGAAAAATAATTTAGCTACTCGTAGTTGTAGAGAACACCAAAGAATAGAAGAGAGAAGTTTTTCTAATGAAAGTTGTTTATTACATTATACCTCAAGCCCTTTATTTATATGTTACATATTCCTCCTAACCCTAATAGGAATTACTCTTTCCAAACCTTAATAGAATTTAAAATACAAAATAAAATAAATATAAAAATTCATATTTATTTTTTCCTTTTCCAATTTGCATTTGGATATTTATTTAATTTATTGCTTTGCTCAAAAGGAAAATAAATTTAGCCAAACACGCTTGGCCCACGCGCAAAAAGAAAAGAAAAAAACTACACAATTCGCTGACGTCACTGCCACCCACGCATTGCTGAATCCGGTCACCCGCGCATTGCGCGCGTGTTTTTTTCTTTAATGCCTACCGCGCATTGCGCGGATATTGCTTCTTGACCAATCGCCAAAACGGCGTCATTTCTCCTCTTCTACTGAACTCCAAGTCACGCATGGCGCGATTTGGTCATTTCCCTATAATTACGCTTCTGCCCCTCGCGCTAGCTATTTGACTTATTTACAAAACTGTCATCCAATTCAATTTTTCTGTAAAATAAAATATAAATTAATTAAAAATAAATAAAAATAATATAAAAATAATATAAATGCATAAAATTAAATCAATCATTTAAAACACTAAAAATACTTAAAAACTCACAAATAATTAAGTATAAAATACCTAATAAATTGATATAAAATCGATTTATCATTACATGTCCAATTCGGACTCATAACTACATCAATCGTTTAGACTTTCGGTAAAAGTAATATGCATTCCTGTTTTTTGATCTTTATCGAAAACTTCGGATATCTCGCACTTATCTGAAAGTGTTTATTTTATTGAAAGAGTGAGCACGACAGCTCAACAAGTCTAACAATTACACATAACATATTACATGATTCACATGTTATACATATTCTGCATTTTATTCCTACATCATACATTTTATGTTTTTCATTTTATGAATGCTTCATACTTGTTATGCATTACATATAATAAACAACTAGTCTCTAGCAAATCATGATTCATATTTTGTATATATTTTACATGTAATCATATCTCATGCTTTTCATATATCACAAATATCATCAATATATCTTCATATCAATAATTTAATATCACATTGTAGCATAACAATGCACATAAGAGCAAGTTTTGAAAAACTTGTTTGGTTTGCTTATACCATTTACGCTTATTTTGCGACTTTCGTTCAACCTACAATTTATATATAAAATTGACATCATCATTAGTTACTGGTGTGCTGTCGTAGGCACCCAAAAATAAAATCTTACTTTGGAAAAATAAATATGTAGTAGTGTAAGTAAGAGTCGATCCCACAGAGAATAATTATTTAATTTTATGTTTTTGCAAACAAAAATTAGGGGGTTTTTGAATCAAAGAAATAGTTTAAATAAAATTAACTAAAATAACTATGCAAGTAATTTAATGAAATAAATGAGAAGAAAAATCCTTAGTTTAAGTCAACATCCACCATCAAGAATTTACAACTGATCACTGATGTAAGAATAAATCAATTAATATTTTGAACATTCACCGTAGAAAGAACTACTCACAGGTGGAATAATTTTTCTCTTCTCTCCTTAATTTTAATTAAGTAGACACATGCGTTCTAAATTACCTTTACTATTAAACAACCTCCGGCACGTGCTAAAGATTTGATTTAATAGCAGTTTTAAGAATTAGAGAGATCGTTGAACTAAACAACACAAGCCACACTTTTGTATTTAATTTAGATGAACATTATTCCTAAGATAAAATAATCTTTTGATCTGCAAAACAATTATTAAACTTAAGTGCTTCACAAATAGCATTAGATTAATGTGAATAATAAACTAGTAGCGCTCCTAGCAATTAAACAAATCAATCATAAAATTAAGCATAGAAGAATATTCAATAATCAAACTATAAATTGAACAATTAAAATAAATTAAATCTCACTGTGTATAAATCTTGATGGCTTCAATCACTTAAATCAAGAAAAATTATTTAGCTACTCATAATTGTAGAGAACACTAAAGAATAGAAGAAAGAATTTTTTCTCTAATGAGAGTTGTATTTTACATTGTACCTCAAGCCCTCTATTTATAGGCTATAAAATCCTCCTAACCCTAGTAGGAAGTACACTTTCCAAACCCTAATATGATTTAAAATACAAATAAAAATAAAAGAAAACTAAAATAATTATTATCCTAACCCTAATTGGAATTAAAATCTAATTTGGAATCAAAAAGTAGCAAAAATTCGCGAATAATCTGATTTTGGGAATTAACGCGTTTGTTAAACGCGCCCTTCGCTACAGTGACAAGTTAACGCCAGCCGCACATTGCGTAAAGCCTTCCTTTGGTAAAACGGCGTCGTTCCATCTTTTCCGCGCTTCTGCTGCTTGGCCGCGCATTGCGCGATCGCTTTTTGTTTCCGCTAATCAAAACGACGTCATTCCTCTTCGTGCGGCAGTTCCTGTGCGCGCATTGCGCGGTCGACTAGTCTTGCTGAAATTACCATTATGCCATCAGACTTTTGCAGAATTTATAGATTTGCCCCCCAAGCTTATTTTTTCTACAAAATAAAATATAAAATAATTAAAAATAAATAATAATAGTAGAAAAATACTAAAAATACTAAAAACTCATAATAATTAATGAAACACCTAAAATACTAAAAATAAATAAAAACACATAAATAAAAAGAAATATAAAAATACTATAAAATTACCTAAATTAACATAAATTAGCTAAAATCCTATAAAACCTATTAAAACCAAAATAAGCTAAATAATTAAACATTTAAGCACACAATAAATATAAAAACTAAGTATTAAGGAATAAAAATATCGTATAATTTAACCCTATCAATTACAATGACTATTACTTAGTCTTTATATAAGACTCTAATTTCAAATTAACTCTTAAGATGTCCGACAAACGAACCCTTAAGTTTCAGACAAAAATTCTATCCTAAAATATAGTTCGGACATGTCGAGTACGCTTAACCAGCTTACGTCTTCACTACACATTCTTCGTACAACTCACTTTTAATAAGTTGTTTAAATTAGTCACAAATGGACTATTTATATTGGTTTAATTTAATTAAACTTTCTTCTTTTACATAACTTATTGATTTGGACATTTAATAATGCATCAAATACCTCAAAATATTATCTACCTTTGATAATATACAACTACATTCAAAAATTATTAACCATTTACTAATATTTTAATCACTTATTAATATTATTAACCATTTAATAATATTTTAATCTCTTACTAATATTATTAATTATTTAATAATATTTTAATTATTTATTAATATTATTAACCATTTCATAATATTTTAATCACTTATTAATATTATTAATTATTTAATAATATTTTAATCTCTTACTAATATTATTAACCATTTAATCATATTTTAATCACTTATTAATATTATCAACCATTTAATAATATTTTAATCTCTTACTAATATTATTCACCATTTAATAATATTTTAATCTCTTATTAATATTATTAATCATTTAATAATATTTTAATCACTTATTAAAATTATTAACCGTTTAATAATATTTTAATCACTTATTAATATTATTAATTATTTAATAATATTTTAATCACTTATTAATATTATTAACCATTTAATAATAATTTAATCTCTTACTAATATTATTCACCATTTAATAATATTTTAATCTCTTATTAATATTATTAATCACTTAATAATATTTTAATCACTTATTAATATTATTAACCATTTAATAATATTTTAATCACTTATTAATATTATTAACCATGTAATAATATTTTAATTATTTACAAATATTATTAATCATTTAACAACCTTTTAATCACATACTAATATTATTCATCATTTAATATTATTTTAATACTCTTCAAACAATACCAATAGTTAACTTTTTAATTTTGTTAATCTTAGTTTTTATTTTAAACATTTAGCTATCATTTAGTCAATAATAGACTCTATATATATTGGTTTAGTATTTAAATACATACATTTTACACTTATTTTAATATAATTTTTCAAAAAAAACTCGACCCGGACTGACCCAACCCGACCTGGACAGCAAAAATATGTTTTTGACAATGTGTTTGACCGCTGCGGCGGTAGTACAAAAATTTAGAAACCCTAATCTGTGGACTGCCCGATCTTCCTTCACTCAAACTGCCATAACTTCTTCATTTTAAAATATTTTGGGGTGATTTCTAAGTTCAGTCTCATCATAATTTTTCCCTTTACAATTTCTCTTTGTATCACAAATCCAAATCCCCAACGAAAGTATACTTAAAATCGCTTACAAGGACAAAATGAAAACTAGCTTCATAAATCATTGATTCAATTGGTTCAAACATGATGCTACAACCATTATTTTCTAGACCATCATGTTTTATGACTCTACATACATTATATACATATCATACATCATATATAACATCTCTAGTTCAAACATTTAACAACATAAAATAAAAAAGATCAAGGTTAAGAAAACTTTTAACCTTCTAAGTGATATTCTTCTTGCTACAGCTTTGCTAGGACTCCTCCTTTTCTTGAATGAACCTCTAGAATAATATCTCCAACTTACAACACTTAGAAGTACTCTCACACATGTTCTCTAGCTTTTCTCTCAAAGCCCTAGACCTCTCTCTATATTTCTATACTTGAAAGCTAGCAAATGACCAACAAATTTTTCTAAGCTTGGGAATGCTTTTATTTATAGACTTCTAGGAATACATCATTAACTTTCTTAATCATCTAACATTGGTGAATTTAAAGCTCTAATTAGGATTACTATAGCATGGAATGACCCTTTGATAGACACTTTGATTGACTATATAAATGACTAGGGGGGTTGGGGGTTGTTGAACCACTTTTTACTCAAAATTCACTAAATAAGCAAGCTTCAAATCCATGTGGGGCCCAAATTTCAGGAATAGCTCCATAAATACTCCATTTTGGCTTTATTTTTATGTCCTATATAATTATATAAGCATATATATACACACACACACACACACACACACACACACACACACACACTAATATATGTATACATATTCACCTGTACATGCACATTGGGCTCCACTTTAAACCTTGGAATTAATTCCAATTGGACTTTGAATTATCATTGTTTAGGCTCAACAATTTAATTCATTTGAGCTACTATATTAATTCATTTAAGTCATCACACTTGGGCTCCCAACAAGTAAATCAATTGGCTAACTATGATATTTGAAATATAAATAAGTATTGGGCTAGTTTACATTAAGTTGGATTCACCATATATTTTATATATGGTTCACTAATTAAATCATATAAGGTTACCTCATTGGGCTCATTAAATAAACACATTAGTTTAATTACATAATCCAATTAGACTTGTCATTTATAAGTTAAATGGACTACTTAATTGAGTTAGTTTATAAAGCACTATCACTTACTAATTCTTGGGTTTGTTTAAATAAAATCTTAATACACATTAATACAAGTACTTTGACTTGATTAAATTAAATTCATTAACTACCTCTTATCACAACTTGAGTTTATAATATAGTTACCCATACATATACATTTATTCTCGTATTGAGTTATCTTTAATAATTCATTTATTTCTTCATTCTCATTAATCATATAAGTAATTCACTTGTTCACTATAAATCTTCTTATTTGTCATACAAGGCCAATATTTAAGTTTTGTGATCTCATCACATAAGCTTTTCTTGCATTCATTTCTCTTCTTTTAGTTAATTCAAATAATTTTAATTAACTAACTTAATATAACTCATCACATTCATTCATCTAGTAATTAACCAATGTTTGGTTAATGTCCTCTCTTCTCTACCAACTAGGATTACTCAATTAACTCTATATTAGTTAATTCTGTATACTCACCAATACTTGAAATAAATTTCTCCCAACACATTGACCAACATTTGACTTTTAAGTTTGGACTTAATTTTTGGGCTACTAGTTTATTTTATTTAGGCTCATTACTTTAAATTGTTACATGAAATCCATTGGGCTTCCATATTAATTTTTTTGGACTCATCATTTAAATTGGTTGGCTACCCAATACTACTAACACATCTCCCTTGACTTGGACTAGGTAATTAATTCAATTGGACTACCTTACTTAAATCCATTGGGCTACTTATAATACATATTAAGTACCCCATATATTAACTACATTTAAACCACTTGGGCTTTTATTAATTCTCTTGGGCTAGTTTAGTAATTAAATTACTTGGACTCTTCATGAGGCTTAATCCATAAATTTATTTAGACCTTTTTATAATTACCAACAAGACTTAAAATATTGAGCTTGTTTTAATCAATTATTGGATTCTATACTACAACTTGATAATTAAGTTAATTACTTAATTAATTAACTTTTTATTATTGCCATCCTAGGCAATCATTCTAGCTTTTCAATAATTTTAACCCATAACTAATATAATTAACCTAATTAATTATATTTCATAACGTTTCTTCTTGCTCCATATTAAAACTAATTAATTTTTTAGTTTTGTTGAGTATTAATTTACTCATCTTTTTATTTGGCTAAAAAACACAATTTAGGTATATATGTATCAATATAACCACATTCACTTCTTAATTAAATTTATTTTCTTAATAAATTCTCCACATGTATCATTATAATATTCTCGCATTTAATCCCTACCAAGTAAATTAGGTTAAAAAAATATTTACTCATTTTCTACACATCTTACTTCTCCAGCTCTAGGTTTTAAACCTTAACATTTAATTAATCATTTAAGATCTTATCTACAAATCTTGTAAATATCCGAGGTATTACAAAACCACTCCCACAACCAAGTATGCAAACTAATTAAAATTAAAAGTTAAACTAAAAAGAAGAGACTAAAAGAGTTTGAAAACTTTTAAACATTTTTCTTGAAGCTTGATCTAGATCTAATTCTTACTCTAGATCTTAGATAGATGAACTCCTCCTTCTTCTCCTTGAATTCGAAATGGTGGCCTTCAAGCTCTCTCTTGCTCTCAAGAACAAGTGTTTTTCTCTACCTTCTCTCAAAAACGAAACTTAATGGATACTTGAAATGAAATATGGCTGACATGTTTTAGTGGAGAGTGATATAATTAGGACCTTAGAAGTCATACAAAACATACAGATATAATATATGTAAGTATAAATTTTAATCTACCAATGCACCCATGATTTTAACACATGCAAAAATGCTTATAAATACTCAAAAAGACTCCACAACTCCCCACCACATGGGGGTTGCCGAAATTAGCCATTAATTTTTATGTGTGTGTGTGTGTATTACATTGGGGCTGCCAAAATCAACCATTAATTCTTTTATATGTGTGTGTGTGTAGGTGTGTGTGTGCACGCGCGCGCACATGTTCATGTGTGTGAGTGAGAATTCTTGCAAGTATTTATGGTCCCACTCAAATTTTAAACTTTGGCTAGCACATTGTGCTAGTTAATTGGACTTGAATATGATTTACTTAAATCAAAGTGTTGGGCTAGATGATACTCCCATTAAGTAACATGTTACATAAATCATTGGGCTCACTTAATTTTCCAAGCTTATAAGTAATGAGTGGAATTCAAAATATTTGGGCTCTTAATTCTTATGTTCCCATATTATAATTAGGTTAGACATTTAATTAATTTACTCACAGTATTAGGCTAAATAAATTCTCCACTTGGTTTCTTAATTAATTTAACCTGTCAAGTTAATTAAATAGTAACTTAGGCCTTTAATTCAATTTACCATAATCAAGTTAATTGATTAATTCCTTTTTGACTTTCATTTTCATTTCATATTTAGTCCGCGCTAATTAAATTAATTAGTTTTCTTAACTAATCACATAATCCTCCAATTGACAATCAATTAAATAAAACACTTAGGCTAATCCATTAATTATAAGTGAATTCCACATACCTTTCATGAAACTTTAATTTAGCCTCCCACATTGTCACTCACGACTAACAAGTAAGCTATATTAATTTATAATATAAGCTTTAACTTATTCCATCCCATAATTATTCAAAAAATAATTATTCCACTTGGCTATCTTTTTTCATTTCTTAGTTAATTCAAACTAATTAAATTTATTAGCTTGTTTAACTATTAATTCTCATTTCTCAAAACATACATATAAATGTATTCCATCTCATCATATACACATAAAGCTTTTCAAATACAAATTTTATTTCTCCATGACTATTTCATCTCTTATTTGGCTTGTATAACACACACACACACACACACACACACACACACACACATATATATATATATATATATATATATATATATATATATATATATATTTTTATAAATTCACGTTCCTTGCACCTTATCACAAAAATTCAAATTTCATTCACGAAATTCTTAATTAGTTCTCATTTAAAATATGTTCTAAAATCTGGGTTATCACAGAATTCCAATGGCCAATCTTAAAACTAAGGTTGAAAAGTATTTTAACTCTTAGTTTAATAAATAAATAAAAAATTAGTATTGTCATGATTGGTTTTGGGAGTGTGTTTGATTGTGAATCATGAAGGATTCAGGAGTATAAGGTGGAATTGAGAATGGGGATTTTGTGTCTATGTTTGAATTCATAAAAATTATACGTTTTAAAAACATGAACACTAAGTGTTTGATAAAATTCTTCAATGTACTTAATTTGCTAGAACATGTGAATGAGGTAGCCATTGTTGAAAATTGTTGTACATTTATGAGTTAGAGGATAACTCAAGTGATTTGGATTATTAAAATCATGTCCAAAATGAATTAATGATTTTCTAGCTAATTTGCATAAAATCAAAAATTTATGTTAAACGCAGATTTTTGAGGCTTTGAATTCATATCTTAAAGAAACCATTTGAAGCCACACTTATTTTTGTAAAATAGTATGTTATATGGACTAGCTACTGTCCAAATTTGGACTTATTTTGATAAAAGCGGATGAAGTTAAAATTCTTTAAAGTAGCATAGAAAATTAGAATTTTGGAATTTCTGAAGATGAAGCTCTAGTAGGATGGTGCGGGGCACGCCATTCCTTTGTTATTCCTGGAGCGAGGCGCGCTAGGTTCGTTTTTGGGATTCTACAGGACTGGCATGGGGAGCTGATAATTGGATTTTATTCTTATTTATTAAATATTTTTAGAATTAATTATTTGTTAATTTTTAAGTATTTTCATTTATTTTAGGTAGTTTATTTAATTTTATGCATTATTATTATTTTTAGTATTTTTATATTATTTTTATTTAATTTATATTTTAATTTGTAGGAAATTAAACATTAGTGGAAATCTTGTAATTCTGTAGTAAAAGGAATGACATAATGGTAATTACAACAAGTCAGTGGCAAATTCATAATTAAATCAGAAACAAGTCAGGCATGCATTACGAGACAGTAACTCTTACGGAATACTGCAACGCCATATTACAAAAGAAGCTACCACCAAAGCGATCCGGGTAGTTTCACAATTCAATGCACCATTAAGAGACAGTTCTTTAATCGATGCTTGTGTTATTTAGGGGCGAGCATAAATTTAATGCTGCTTTCAGTATATAAGAAGCTTGGTTTGAAGGAAGCAAAGCTCACACATGTCACATTGCAGTTGGCGGAACAGTCGTTTACTTATCCCAAGGGGATTGTTGAAGACGTTCATGTAAAAATTGATAAGTTTATCTTCCCCGCATATTTCATTATGCTTGATTTTGAGGAGGATAAAAACATACCTATTATTCTTGGATGTCCATTTTTAGCTATGGGGGGAGCGTTGATTAATGTGCAAAAAGGCGAGCTAACTATGGGAGTTCAACATGAAGATGTGACATTTACGATGTTCAATGAATGGAATTTTCAAGTGATCAAGAGGAATGCTTTCGGGTTGATGTTGTAGGATTGAAAGGTCAATTTTATTGGAGGAAGAAAGATGAACACAAGTTTAGGGGTCTCAAGTCTCAAGGAAAAGTTAAGTGAATGGTCAAGGAATCTTTTTATTAATTGTTGAAGAATGTTAATAAATAGTTAAGCATTCTCAGTTAACAATGATACATAATTAATTAATTAAAAAAAGAGTAAAGAGATTTAAATGAAGTATTGAGAAAAATTATAATCTTAAATATTTTTAGTCTAATTTAATCCTTGCTATTTAAATTAATTTAGCTAGTAATTTCAATTAGTTTTATTTTATAATTTAATTACAATTGTTTAATTAAAATTAATTTGATATTAAATTAGTATTTTGTATTAATTATTTTTAATTCTCTGTGGGTTTGACACTCGACTTAATAACTTTATTACTTGTGGGCCGCATATACTTGCGTGTAAATTCCTATTAAAAATTAGGCAAACAGATTTAGCATTTATAGTGGGCACTAAATCAGTTATAGTGAGTATAGTGATTTGGGGGCGTCACACGCAAACTAGTAGTGTACAAAGGATAAGCTATTCAGGTAGGTTCTTTCAGTACTATGTGAAAGTTATTCTGAACTAGTCGTTATGTGATAAATTGAAATGTGTGAAGTTATTATGTTGTACGAACGTGTGTTTATATGCATATGTGCTATAATGTGAAAATCGTTGTTGCCATGCAGTTGATGATTTAAGATAACTCTTCTTTGTGAACTGTTTACTTGTATGTAATAAGAAATATAAAAACATGAAGCATGGGAAGCATGAAGCATAAAATAAAATGCGGAGTATGGAAAAACTAAGAATGACATAATGAAAAGCCTAAATGAAGGTAGACTATGAAGCATTATGTAATGCGATTTATGAGTACTGAGAATCATGTATGAAATATGAAATATGTGTTATGTGATAATTGTTAGACTTGTTGAACCGTTACATTCATTCTTGCAAATATCTTATTTGCAGATTAAATGAAGAATTATCAAATGATCATGGAAATAAAGAATTGAAACGTTTAGAAAACGAGCATATATGATTTTCTTTAGTTGATCGAGTTTTAAGTTAAGATGACTTATTGTAACGAAAATAATTTAAGTTTATCAAACTTTGAAATATCGAATAAAAGATATTCGTTTTGAAATTGAGTTGTAGATGTTACATTTATTTTTTAAAAGTGAATTATACAATGGAAATACTATAATAAGGATAGTATATATTATAAGTATAGTATGCTTATTGATAATTTTAGTATACTATTTTAGGAATCCAGCTTGTTATATATTACATTTAGTTACTGGATTATAATAAAGAATGTTTAGAAGATTGAAGCATGTATTGAAAGTTGAGTTTTTGTATACTCATAACTAATGTATTGAGAAGAATCATTATATACATGATTTTGAAAATTAAGATGGATTGTTAAGTTTGAGATCAGAGAATAAAATAATGTTGTAAAGTTTTTAATAAAATGAATTTGATGAGCTATAATAATAGCAAATGTTATAAAATTTTAAATAATTGAGTTTTTATCAAGCTACTAATAATGAATATTGTAAAAATAAAGAACGAGGTTGTATATTAATGACAAGATAGAAATTAATAATAATCCAGATTTTGGGACCGTTACAGTTGATACCAAAATTGATAGGTTAAAAACCTTAGGTGAGAATACCTTAAGCTATAACAGTAGTGAAAATGACAAAGATGATAAGAAATAACCTCATATGGAGTTTAAGTAACAAGGAACGAATTTAGAAATTTCATAAAGAAGGAGTTAAATATGTGTTCGTTAAATGGTAATGATTTGATGATGATTGTATAATGAAATATGAGGAGAATGTTAGATAAATGATAATGCTGATCGTATAATGATCGAGTGATTGTAAAGTTAAAAGATTAATAAATGATGATTGTATAATGAAATAAGAGGAGAATGTTAGATGAATAATAATGTTAATCGTATAATGATTGGATGATCGTAAAGTTAAAAGATTGATAAACATGTTCTTATAGTCCAGTAATGGCAATCATATAGTCAGGTCCTTATAAAAAGATCGAATTGCACAAGGCCTTAGAACTGATATGAATAATAACGTATATTTGTAAAATGTAACTTTTGTAAGGTCCTTAATAATGTAATCGATGTATAAGGATTTAGCTTAGAAAAAGATCAAACTTGTTAGGTTGATCTATTAAGAAAACTATTGTATAGAGCTTTAGGAAATTGTATAGCGACAACAAATCGTATTAAAGGAAGACCAAATCATGGAGCCAAGTCAGTCAGAATCGTATGACAACTGCTAAAAAGTAGTGCAAGATCAGCAAAACCTTCAACCTCTTAATCAACAAGAAGAATGCAGAAGACTTACCAAGACCACTAAGGATAAAACTGAACATACCAAGAAGAGGAAAATTATTGAACAGAAGAATGTACCAAGGAGAAAGAACCACAAAAATGCAAAAGTCATCCCACAAGATCAATGCAATTGAAGAGTTCTTAGAGTTTTATCAAGAAGACTAACTACAGCGCAACAAAGATCAAAAGGCTCTCAAGAAGTAAAAATGATAGCTCATAGATGCTGAAAGGACTAATGCACTCACGATCGAAGAATGAATCTGAAATAAATATCCTCAGATCGTTGAGTTATAAATTTAGTAAAACTACTTCAAGACACAAAGCTACAATAATGATGAAATGCCTCATTGCTTTACATATTTGAATTCATAAAGCAAATGACATTGAGAGATAGACTCACTACGATATATGATTGAGATGATACTACAAGAAGAATCTTCAGTAAAGAAGTAGTCCGAGGAAAGCTGGCTAAGTACAAGGAACATAATATGAATCAACTATAATTAGCTTAGCAGAATATGATCTCTAGTACAATAAAGATCCAGTGGAGATCATAATCCTAGAAGTGACAAATGCTTAAGTGAGGGGGAGTTAATTAAGCAGAAGATGGAAATGTCCAAGTAAGGAGGAGTTAATCATAAGAAGAAAAGTTTTAGTTCTCAGGAAGTGAACTAAGCTCATCTAGTAGATCGTAAAGCTGAAACCTTGATTAAAGAACTCCTAAAGACATAAAGATCGTAGAGTAAGTGGACCGTATAGACTGCTGGATAAAAAGATCGAATAACTAATGATAATATCAATGATCATCACAGAAGTGAAGGGAAATAGAATGCGATCAGAACAAGTCGAAGAAAAGATCATAAAGATTTTAGATCATAAAGACTTCAGAGCAAAACATAAGACTATAGAAGAATATCATATGGTTGCTCTAAGACCATAGTATAAAATCAGCCAATTATAGAATCGAAGGATCGTGAAGCTAGAAGAGTCAACAGACTTTATAATTAGCAAAAAGGGAAGGATCTTATAATGGATTAATCAAGAAACATTATTTAAGAAATGACTATAGGAATGAAAGTGAAAAAATGATCACTAGTCAAGCTCTGAACCGCAGTGTCAGATCAAATCATAGTACAAGTTAAATTTGCATAGCATTAGGAAGATCGTATTACAAGATCAGATTGTAGTGCAAGTTAAATTCGCATAGCATCAGAATGATCGTATTACAATAGTTAAAGTCGCATAGCATCAGAATGATCGTATTACAAGATCAGATCGTAGTGCAAGTTAAATTCGCATAGCATTAGGAAGATCGTATTACAAGATCAAATAATATAGCAACTCTGATCGTATTACTGTGACAACCCCAAATATGAGTTCCATAACCTCAGGTTTGGTTCTCCACTGTACAATACTTACTAATAATTAAATACATAATTTGCATTTAAACTTCGCGGAATAATACAAAAGGTTCCTTGTAAAAAAACCTACAATCCCAAGGTCGATTAACCTTAACATAATCATTACATATCTTAAGGGAATACAAAAGGTTTACAAAAGAAATTACATATAATTAATTAATCTAGCATGCCTCAAGCTAATCTAAGCTTTGGCTTTTCCCTTGCCTTTGTCTGGTTTAGAACATTCGGGCTTAGCTGAAAATAAGTCATGATATAGCAAGAATGAGCAACTAGCTTGCTCAGCAAGTTTAAGAACCGATAATAGAAGATATATCATGCTTAAATAAGAAATAATCATCAAGTAATTTAACAATAGATAACAATTGTGAAAGAACAAGAATCAATTTTCAATAAAAGAATAGATTGACTCTTGATTGCTGAGTGGCCTCTAAGGACCATGAACTGTTGCTAAAGGTAAAACAGACATATATATCTGACACCTTGATAGTTTGGTACGCGAGGGGATCAACCTCTTGTACCCTATGTATATGCATAACATTCATACATCTTGCGTAAATTCGATTTTCTGACAGATAAAAATCTCCCTTATTTAGGGTTGTTCATTCTCAGTCTTACTATAAGAATCAGTACCAACCAATAGTTTGGATAAGCTTTTAAAATATTCAATGTAATGAATTTAACATACATCGTCTAGCTGAAACAATTAGCTTAGACTTTCTTAAACAGTTCTGGAATTAATGAACTATACCTTTACAAATGCACTATGTGCGAATACAATAACATTAATGATGTGGAATAATTTTAAAGAATTAAACCACTTTAAGTTATGGCAAGTAAATACAAGTGTAGAGACTTGCTCAACAATAATTGAATATGTTTAAAGAAGTTGCTCAATATAAATTTGAGTAAAGATAAAGAAAACTTGCAACAATAAATACAAGTTAGGGTTAAGAAGAACTTGCCTCGTGCATAGTCTACAGCTAACCAATTTAATTTAATATTCCTTGAACGGACCTAATAATTAATCAGTTTGATCTTAAGTTTGTATCATATACATATTCTTATGATAACTTTATAACTCTTACGAACCACGTAATTATTTAATTACGGGTATATAAACACTTATGAAATATTATCACTACTTGATAATATTTCAAACATATAAACTCTATATTAATTATTTAATATAGTTCATACACTTATCTAATATTATTAACAATTTAATAATATTTTATTAGTCTTGTAATATTATTAATTATTTAATAACATTTTATTAATCACTTAATATTATTAATCCTTTAATAATATTTAATTATTCTTCTAATATTATTTATCATTTAATAATATTTTATCAATCTTATAATATTATTAATCATTTAATCATTTTCTAATATTATTAAATATTTAATAATATTTTATTATTTATCTAATATTATTAATCATTTAATAATATTTTAATTATTATTTAATATTATTAACTATTTAATAATATTTTATTAATTATCTAATATTATTAACTATTTAATAATATTTTATTAATTATCTAATATTATTAATTATTTAATAATATTTTATTTATTAATTTTATTATCTAATATTATTACTCATTTAATAATATTTTATTGACTGTATAATATTATTATACATTTGTTAATATGAACATTTCTTTTACTTTTGAGCATAACACACATACCAAAACATGATTTAAATACATCAAACCATGAATATATATATATATAACATAGTTTAAGACTTCTAGACTATCAAAACGAGTTTTAATCGGTTAAAAATACATTTTAACCGTTTAAAATCTATATAGACTACAAAAATTAAATATAGAAGGGTTTGAGCACTTTTAAACCTTGATGACTTATGTGCTCTTCTTCTTCTCCTACCAAAGTATGAAATGAGACTTTGTGTCATCCACCAAGCTCTTACTCTAGCAATTTCTCACAACTCACAAGTGTGTTCTCTCTTTTCTCTTTCAAAAACTCTCTCTTTTCTCTTTAGTGCTCTAGAAAATGACCAAACAAACTCATCTAAGGTGTGGAGCACTCTATTTATAGAGTCTACTTAATTACCATCAACTCTCCCTAATTCACCAATATAGTCAAATTAGTGCTACTTATGATACTATTTGATGGATGGACATGTTGAATGACTAAGTGATTGACTAGAGTGGTTAAGCAACCTTGTCCTTTAAGAGATTTTCCAAGCAACCTCATGTAACACTCCACCCCCTTGTGGGGCCCTTTGTAGCCGGCCAAAATGGGGTTTAATCACCCATTTTTGGTTTATTTTTATTGTTTTAAATATACATATATACTCCCATATATATATATATACACTTATATATATATATATATATATATATATATATATATATATATATATATATATATATATATTGTTTAACCAATTTTGACTTCCTATTGGGCTCCACATTGGACTTTAGGATTTAATATATTGGGCCCATCCATTTAATTTGGTTGGGCTCAATTTAATTAACACAATGGGCTAACATTAAATAACCTATGTTACATTTAATTAAAACAAGCATTGGACTTGTTTAATTAACTAAATGGGCTAAGGTTTAATTGCTTACATGTACTACTAGGTAAATTAATTTGACATAGTTTAATACCTCATTTGAATTTAAAATATAATTCAATTAGACTTGTTTTAATAAATTTTAACGCCTTGCTTTATTTCCTTTAATAAATAAATACATACACAAGTATATTCATTCAATTTATTTAATGCACAATTAATTAGTACAAAAAATTTAATTCACTGCTAATTATTTAGTAATTATAATTACAATGACTAATAGAATTTGTGGTTATTACAATTACATCATCAATTCATTTTATGGACTAAAAGCTGACAGGGTACTGAAAATGAACATGTCTTAGATAGGAAAGCCCAATACAATCTCTCTTTGTCAAAGTTGAAATTTGTGAATCAGAGCATAACAATGTCTATCGACTAGTTTGATTTTGAAGTTTCAGTCAACCGTTGGAGGCTTATCAGACAAAGTATATTGTATGATGTCATTCACGTGATTGTCATTTTTAGCATACTACAAATGAAGACAGAGCTGAGAACAGATTAACATCTACCATTAAGTGATAATATTAAAGATCTTCGAAAGATTGACACAAAGACCAAAGTAACGGCTACTTTCCAACGGACACTTCAGCAGACATCTCTCTATAAATATAAACTCTCTTCTAAATCTACAGAGATAGAAGATGAGTAAGAAAAAGATAGAGAGTATAAATTGAACCTCTAAATCGTAGAGTCAAGAGAGAAAAGAGATAAGAACAAAAATTTTATCTACTAAATATACTTATCATCAACCCAAAGTTGGTATAAAATTTGGAGGATCAATCAAGGGCAAGTTCCACCAATCAGAGTAGAAGAAATAATGACATATTAGAAGGCTCAAGAGATCAACATTGAGAAAGAATTGCTCAGCTGCTAAGTTCAACAATGAAGAAGAACTTAATGCCAACTTAGCAACACCTCAACAACCATCTTCATCAACAATATAAGAAAGATGAGACTTAGTGACTCGCCAAATTTTAAGTTAATCTGACCCTATGTGGGACGGACTTAGTGTCCAGGTGTTCCGAGTCTTAGTGACTCGAATGAACCTTAGCGATTCAGGTGTAACAGGTCCTAGCGATCTGATTGTATTGAGAGAGAATATCCTTAGTGGATTCCTTGACAGAAGTGCAGAATAGTGGAGTATGAGATCTGTTATACTCCAAACCACTTAAAAATCCATGTGTCCGCTCTCATGTTCTTTTACTGCCTTACATTGAAATTACACTAACTGTCTTAACTGTGTACAATATCAATTCAGTAGCATAGCTCAAAACAGAATTGACTTGTTACTATCTCAAATTTAAAAAGGGTTTTATCAAATTAACTATTCTGTTGCAAATTACTAAATAAATGATTTGACAAAAGAATTTTAAAATATTGAAGTGATCTATTCAACCCTTTCTAGATCACTAGTATTACCATTAAGGAACCAACAATTGGTATCAGAGCAGGTTCTCTTAATTAATGCTTAACAGCTTGAATAGATCTTATGGCACACATCAAAATCAGTTTTGAAGATTATTTATGAAAACTCATTTTTTGTGCAATATTAATAAAATGATTACTGAAATTTTTGAGTACCTGCAGTTATGAGTGTAAGTATGGAAAAATACTAGAGGACTCCTTCAGTCACTCTGAACAAGTAAGGAAATAATCACTCATGAGTTTGAAGAATTGACTACTTAAAGGTGTGGGTTACTAAGAAGTCTGTGCGCCTGCTTAGGAATAGATGAAGATGTCACTCTATGCCAGATATCTCTCTTGTCTCATCAAAGTGAAATAATTTTTCTAATGAACGATTCAACGTTCTTCTACAAAAAGACTCTGAAAAGAGTAAATTGATCAGAAGAGAGAGACAACATCAGCTATGAAGAAACATTGAAGATGCTACAGAATTCTCACTCAAAGACTCTCTCAGAAATTAGAGCCAAAGCAGAAGTGACATTACTAAGGGAATATCTCAGATCAGACGTGAACAAGAAGATCTAGAAAACACAATGATCAAAAGATCTTACTGTAGAAAGAAAGCAACAAGAAACTACAGAGTGAAAGTAACAAGACAAAATGATCAAGCTACCTACATTACTTTTTCAAAAGTACTATAGACATCTCCAACACCTTACAATCGTTGAATTCTAAAACCCTACGACTCTACAATCTTATAGGAGTTCAACATATAAAATGTTAGGTTCTTAAGTGCAAAGGCAAACATAAATAAAAATAAAAATAACTCAACGATTCTCTTTACTATCAGATAAGGTTAATAAATGCAATATTATAAGACTGATTAAATTTGAAGAATCTTATAAAGAAATTCTTCATGGAATAATCGAAGACTGATTAAATTTGAAGAATCTTATATTGACAAGTATACAAAAGCCTACGTACAGACAAATCGATTCAACTGAGTCAATGTTGACTGTCAAAGAAGAATCATAAAAACAGAATGTTATAAAGCGCAAAAAAATTAATGCTCCTCAAAATGCTTCACAAAGGTAAATCTAAACACACATCTTTTTAAATCATATCTATTATGTGTGTAAATTTTTCTTGTGATAGCATAACACTACAATCAAGTAAAAGCTAACTCAACTAGATGATGATCGTATAACAAACTCTCTCCCTAAAAGAATTTAAAAGTAATGGATCAGTATCGAAATAGAAATTAAATGAGTCTAGAAAATCAAATTGTCCATACATGTTCAGATTAACAATGGATCCAAACACATTCACAAGCACAAAACTTACAATAACCAAAATAATAAAATTTTAAACCATCTAAATGCTAAATGTAAAACTTGTCATATCATTACTATGTGTAAATTTTAAAAACATATTCTATGTTTGGAAAATTCAAAATTAAAAATTCATGAATTTCCAAAGTTTGACTAACTCTTGTGGACTCAACCAAGTATGATTACCAAAGCTAAGGTTAAAATGTAAGAAAGAAGCTTCACTGAGCTAATATTGAGTGGATGCTTAAAGCTTGTCACGCTCTTCGTTTGAGCTTCAAGGAAAAAAGGAATATAGCTTAACTTTTTAGACATCAAGAAGTCTTCCTAACTCTCACAGATAATGATAGCATTCAAATGTCAAATCCCTGGATTCTCAAATTAATCTCCATCAAGGGATAAAAGATGCAAAATTGTCAACATAAAGAAAAGACATTATTTAAAGACATTTAGTAAATACAGTTCATGGAGTCCTATGAGTACATGTCATTTAATGCCTATTGTTAAATCGTACTAACTCAAAAGGACTTTCTCTTTGATCCTCAGTTCAGCCTCCACAAGTTGAGAATTAGAAAATCAAAAAGAGCGATAAAAGAAAAGTGTTTAATTCACAAGTTTTGTAAAGCAAATAATATCAAAGGCTCACTGAAATATGGGGTTCACGAGAAATAGAAGAACACATTTTTATCTAGAATTGAGTCAAATAACACTTTTGCCTACCATAAAGTCATTTTCATGGGAGGAAAAGAAAGATGAATCTCGATGGCCTTATGCACATATTATGTCCTCAACATCTGAAGAAGAAGAGCCAATGAACTCTACGACTAAGCATTTTACGAATCAGCAGATCAACCAGCCTAAAATTCAAGCTTGAGAAATACAAAAAAAGAAGGTACAAGAACGAACATTTAAAGCAAGATGAGTAAAGTGCCCCACACATAGAAGACAAATGGCAAAGAGCAGATTCTCTAGAACTAATGGTATGATAACAAGAAATAAAGATCTTACTGGTTTCTTCTAAGAAGAAAAGACTGCACTAAAGGCAAGATTCTAGTGAGTTATTTACTCATCAAAATGGATAATGAGAAGATGACCTCAAGAAAGAAGATAGATTCTACCTCAGGAAAAACTATTTTCAGGTTATGTTATTCTTATAAAGCATGAAATAAATCTATAGGCAAAACATATATTATGCTATCTCTTGAGAAGTGCACACAAATAGAAACTATAGTGATTGATCCAACTAATGATAAGTTGTAAGATGTTAGCCAAGCTTTTGTAAAACAAAGACAATGGTGAGCAAGATGAACTTCTTAAAAGGCAAATGAAGCATACTGATGATATCAAGAGTTGTAAGAAGTTCACTAAAATAATCGGTTTGAATCAGCTACCTGTATGAAAACTTCCTCAGATTTCATATTTGAAAGAATACAAGTAAGGTAAAGGTACTAATACAAATGTAAAATCGACTCCATCTTGTGCCCAACTGTAAGTGAATCAATTACTATATTTTTCACTAAAAATGAACACTTCCAATATATCCCGAATCAACTACCTTGAAGTTTGAATATCTAGATACTGACATTACAGAATACAAAATTGATAAGCAAGCAACAATATCAAGGTCAACTACAGATGCTGAAGCTACTATACTCAAGTGCATTAAAATCAGCAAGCTGATCATGGATTTGTCTATTCTCTATTTCAATATGATCACGTCTGCGATTGCTATACTGATATGCATTCTTATTTGCTGAATGATAATTTACTTGTGCTAGTGATATCTATGAATCAATGTTATAATATAAAAGTTGGTAAAATTAGTCTGTTTTGTGTTGCTCAAATAGTAAACCTATGTTAATTTTTTAACACCAATTAGTTTGCTGATGATCGTAGTCCATTAACCAGGAACGTAGAGCAAATTTCGATCGTATAGAAAAATTATTCAAATTTGGCAAGTGCATAATTTTCAATAAAAAAATGTCCAAAATGACAAAAAGAACCAGATAAAAATCAATAACGTACAGGGGTAGATTAAAAAGTCACAACTATGCCAACCTAGTAAATGTAGGAATATTTGACGCTAGTCAACAGTTAATTGACTATCAAATAAATGTGTTACACGTGTCTAGCTCGAATACAAAATTGATGAATATTTTGAAAATATTTTCAAGCTTTCTCTTTTTATGCAAAAAGTCTTTTCAACTTTTTAACTGATAATAGAAGAATACATAAAAATAAAAACTGTTACAAATCTCTTAAATCAAAACCCTTGATCTCCTAATTAAATAATTGATTTTTTTTTTAAAACGGATCATGTCATTTATAAATGTTTGATTGACCCTTCCGTTTTCACTCCCTCTATATAAGAAAAATTCTATATCTGCACTCAAACGAACTAAAATTCTTTCTCAGCTTTCTACTTAATAAAACCAATGTCCACTCCCCAAACCTTCTCAAATACTGTCTTACGATCGGGCGTTGTACTACTACTCTATGAAAAGAAAACTGATCAAACCTCTATGAGAAAAGGTAGAAGTATCAAAGTACTGATCACCCACTATGAATCAGGACATAATCTGGAAAAAAGATTATGGCATCAATCCAAATATGCCAAATCTGATTTCACCCAAGTGTAATTCGGATGTCGTTTCATTGTCATCTTTGAACTGTGTTATACAACTCATACTCCTGGAATCAAGTTTCCTCATCGCGTAGAAGGAGGATTCCCCTTTGCTGATGCATCTTATGATGATGCAATTAGTAAGGCTGGAAGGTGGTGTGATGTCGCAAGCACCCAAAAATAAAATCTTACTTTGAAAAAATAAATATGTAGTAGTGCAAGTAAGAGTCGATCCCACAGAGAATGATTATTTAATTTTATGTTTTTGCAAATAAAAACTGGGGGGTTTTTAATTAAAGAAATAATAAAATTAAAATTAACTAAAATAATTAAGCAAATAATTTAATAAAGTAAATAAGAAGAAAAAGCCTTGGTTTAAGTTAATATCCACCATCAAGAATTTACAACTGATCACTGATGCAAAAATAAATCAATTAATATTTTGAAGATTCACCGTAGAAAGAACTACTCGCAGGTGGAATAATTTTTCTCCTCTCTCCTTAATTTTAGATAAGTAGAGCCACGTGGTCTAAATACCCTTACTATTAAATAACCTCCGGCACGTGCTAAAGATTTAATTTTAATAGCAGCATAAAGAATTAGAGAGATCGTTGAACTAAACAACACAAGCCACGTGTTTGTATTTAATTTAGATGAATATTCTTCCTAAGATAAAATAATCTTTTGATCTGCAAAACAATTATTAAACTTAGTTGTTTCACAAATAGCAGTAGATTAATATGAATAATAAACTAGTAGGCCTCCTAGCAATTAAACAAATTAATCATAAAATTAAGCATAGAAGAATATTCAATAATCAAAATATAAATCGAACAATTAAAATAAATTAGATCTCACAGTGTATAAATCTTGATGGCTTCAATCACTTAAACCAAGAAAAAGAATTTAGCTACTCATAATTGTAGAGAACTAGTTGTGTTTTACAATGTGTATCAAGCCCTCTATTTATAGGCTCTATAAACCTCCTAACTTGTCCAAACCCTAATAGGATTTACAATTAAAAATAAAAGAAAAGCAAAATAATTATTTTCCTAAACCTACTTGGAATTAAAATCTAATTTGGAATAAAAAAGTAGCAAAAATCTGAAATAATCCGGTTTTCCAGCAATTCCGCGTAACCAAACAGTCTTTTGACCAAGTCAGCCACCGCCAGCCGACCACGCGTTGACAGCTGGCAGCCGCCTTCCGTGTTGATGACGTCAGCGCCCACGCCTGCGCATTGCGCGGGCGTTATTTTTTTTTCTTCTACTGTGTTGCCAAACGACGTCGTTTCAGATTGCCGCATATTTTCCTCGCGCACAATGCGCGCGTCCCATTTTCCGGAATTTACGAAATTGCCCCTCCGTGTTCCAGCTGCTTTAATTACTATTTTGCCATCCAACGCTGGTTATTTACCAAAATGCCATCTAACTTTCGCAGAATTTACAGATTTGCCCCCAAACTTGATTTTTCCTACAAAAATAAATATAAATTAATTAAAAATAAATAAAAATAATATAAAAATACTAAAAATCCTAAGAACACATAATAATAAATAAAACACCTAAAATAAATAAAAACACATAAATAAAAAGAAATATAAAATTACTATAAAATTACCTAAATTAACATAAATTAACTAAATTCCTATAAAACCTATTAAAACCAAAATAAACTAAATAATTAAACATTTAAGCACACAATAAATATAAAAACTAAGTCTTAGGGAATAAAAATATCGTATAATTTAACTCTATCAGAAGGGCTTCAACCTCATGACACGTCTAATCATTGAGGAGGAGGGCCAAGAGCTAGAAGGAGGAGAGAAAGAGGTGCACGTTGAATCCTTTCATCTCCTAAATCTAACCTTCTAAGCTATCAGAATCTAGGTCTTCAACAAATCTAGTTGAGGATACCAATCCAGATGATGCTGACAAAAACAGGAGAGAAGTAACAAGAGAGGAGATATGAAGAACAAGGACAAAGGGCTAAAACTAAGGGGGAGAAAAGATAACAGAACTATAAGTTCTGAATTGTTTAACATCAGGGGAAAAGAGAAATATGTGTAAGCATTGTATGATTAAATAAAAAGTTTATTTCCTTATTATACAGATCCTCACTGTACATTACTTGCTTATTTAACTGATTAAGTGAATATCTAATTTATGTGCTGTTGTCTATCCAACTTTCATATTGCAAGAATTGGGGTTTTGTCATCATCAAATACGGGGAGAATGTTAGTTAAATGGTAATGATTTGATGATGATCATATAATGAAATAGGAGAAAATATTAGATGAATGATAATGATGATCGTATAATGATTGGATGATCGTAAAGTTAAAAGATTGATAAATGATAATTGTATAATGAAATAGGAGGAGAATGTAAGATGGATGATAATGATGATTGAATAATGATTGGATGATCGTAAAGTTAAAAGATTAATAAACATGTTCATATGTCTAGTAACGACAATCGTATAGTCATGTCTTTATAAAAAGATCATATTTTACAATTACTTTGAACATATACGAATAATAAAGTATATTTTTTAAATATAACTTTTATATTGTCTTTAATAATGTAATCAATGTACAAGGACTTATTAAAAAAATATCAAAATTGTTAGGTTCATATATTGAGAAAACTGTTGTATAGAGCTTTAGGAAATTGTATAGCGACAACAGATCGTATTAAAGGAAGCCCAAATCATGAAGCCAAGTCAATCAAAATTGTATGACAACTGCTAAAAAGTAGTGCAAGATCAGCAAAACCTTAAACCTCTGAATCAACAAGAAGAACCATAAGACTTGCCAAGACCACTAAGGATAAAACTAAACATACCAAGAAGAAGAAGATTATTGAACAAAAGAATGCATCAAGGAGAAAGAATCACAAAAATGCAAAAATCAACCCACAAGATCAATGCAACGGAAGAGTTCGTACAGTTCTATCAAGAAGATTAACTACAATGCAACAAATATCAAAAGCCTCTCAAGAAGTAAAGATGAAAGCTCACAGATGCTAAAATGACTAATGTACTCAGGATCAAAGAATGAAGTTGAACTAAATATCCTTAGATCTTTGAGTTACAAATTTCATAGAATTACTTCAAGACGCAAAGCTACAACAATGATGAAACGCCTCATTGCTTTACATATCAGAATTCACAAAGTAAATGACATTGAGAGATAAACTCACTACGATATATGATTGAGATGATACTAGAAGAAGAATCTTTAGCAAAGAAGTAGTATGAGGAAAGCTGGCTATGAACAAGGAGCAGAATATGAATCAACTATAGTTAGCTTACTAAAAGAACAAATGATCTATACTACAATAAAGATCCAGTGGAGATCATAATCATGCAAGCGACAAGTGCTTAAGTGAGGGGGAGTTAATTAAGCAAAAGATGGAAATGTCCAAGTAAGGAGGAGTTAATCATAAGAAGAAAAGTTTTAGTTCTCAGTAAGTGAACTAAGCTCATCTAGTAGATCGTAAAGCTGAAACCTTGATCAAAGAACTCCTAAAGACATAAAGATCTTAGAGCAAAAGGATCGTATAGACTGCTGGATAAAAAGATCGAAGAACTAATGATAATATCAATGATCATCACAGAATTGAAGGGAAATAGAATGCGATCAGAACAAGTCGAAGAAAAAATTGTAAAGACTTCAGACCAAATCGTAAAACTATAGAAGAATATCATATAGTAGCTCTAAGATCATAGTATAAAATCAGCCAATTGTAGAATCGAAGGATTGTGAGGCTGGAATAGTAAACAGACTTCATGATCAACAAAAAGGAAGAATCTTATAATTGATTAATCAAGGAGCATTAACTAAGAAATGACTAAAGGAATGAAAGTGACAAAACGTTCACTAGTCAAGCTCTGAACCGTAGTGTCAGATCAGATCATAGTACAAGTCAAATTTGCATATCATTAGGAAGATTGTATTACAAGATCAGATCTTAGTGCAAGTCAAATTCGCATAGCATTAGGAAGATTATATAACAAGATCAAATCGTAGTGCAAGTTAAATTTGCATAACATTAGGAAGATCGTATTACAAGATCAGATCGTATAGCAACTCTGATTGTATTACATCATTAATTCATTTTATGGACTAAAAGCTGACAGGATACTGAAAATGAAAATGTCTTCAATAGGAGAGCCCGATGCAATCTCTCTCTGTCAAAGTTCAAATCTGTGAATCAAAGCATAATAATGTCTACTGGCTAGTTTGATTTTAAAGTTTTAGTCGACTGTTGGAGGCTTACCAGAGAAAGTATACTGTCTGATGTCATTTACGTAATTGCCATTTTTAGCATACTACAAATAAAGACAGAGCTGAGTACAAACTGACATATGCCATTAAGTGGCAATATTAAAGATCATCAAAAGATTGATACAAAGACCAAAGTAACGACTACTTTCTAATGAATACTTCAGCAAACATCTCTCTATAAATATAAACTATCTTCTAAATCTAGAGAGATAAAGGAGGAACAAGAAAAAGATAAAGAGTATGAATTGAACCTCTAAATCGTAGTATCAAGAAAGAAAATAGATGATAATAAAAAATTGATCTACTAAATATACTTATCATCAACCCAAAGTTAGTATACAATTTGGAGGATCAATCAAGGGCAAATTCCACTAATCAGAGTAGAAGAAACAGTGATATATTAGAAGGCTCAAGAGATTAACGTCAAGAGGGAGTTACTCAGCTACTAAGTTAAACAATGAAGAAGAACTTAATGCCAACTTAGCATCACCTCAACAACTATCTTCATCAACAACATTAGAAAGACGAGACTTAGTGACTTTTCAGATTCTAAATGAATCTGATCCTGTGTGGGACGGACATAGTGTCCAGGTGTTCCAAGACTTAGTGACTCGAAGTAAACCTTAATGGTTCAGGTGTAACAGATCCTAGTGATATGATTGTATTGAGCAAGAATATCCTTAGTGGATTCATTGACAGAAGTGTAGAAGAGTGGAGTAGGAGATTTTTATGCTTCGAACCACTTAAAAATCCCCGTGTCCCCTCTCATGTTCTTTTACTGCCTTACATTATAACTGCATTAACTGTCTTAACTGTGTACAAAATCAATTTAGTAGTATAGCTCAAAACAGAACTGACTTGTTACTATCTCAAATTTAGTAGGAGTTTTATCAAATTAACTATTTCACTACAAACTAAAAAATAAATGATTTGTTAAAAGAATTTTGAAATATTGAAGTGATCTATTCAACCCCCCTTCTAGATCACCAGTGTTGCCATCAGAAAACCAACAATTGGTATCAGAGCAGGTTCTCTTAATTGATGTTTAACAGCTTGAGTAGTGTTGACTTAGTCACACTCCATTCTTTAGTTTTGATGTTGACTTTATCTTTGTATTAAAATCGTGTTATTATATTATAAGATATATGTAGCAGGTTAAAATGTGTAATGCAACAATTGGAGAGTAAACTAGATTACTACACAGCTATACAACATCCTGACTCGCAAAGCTGGATCAAGAAATCAAAATTCTTTTATACAACAAACTTATTCAGCATCCTGGATACCAAAACATTAATGTGTATCAATACAACAAGCTGAAAAAACAAACTGGATTAAGAAAGACAAATCATTGTCTGCAGTAAGCTGAATTATAAGCTGGATTTATTCTACATAATTTTGAGAAGCTGCTGAACAGAATATCTTGAAGATCTAAATTGGGTTTATAGGATTCCATGTAAGATCTTAGAATTGATTTATATTTCAATCAAAGCTCATAGGATTGCAAGGCATATTAAATATGGAAGGTTAAAATCAAGTTTTTCACAAAATAATTAAAAATAATAATCATATTTTATGAAAAAAATAATTTTTGATTATCTTGATATTTAAAAAATGATTTAATTAAATTTTATAGATTTTAAAAAGGAGTATAAATCAATTATGTCATCTTAGTATTGTGTGATTGAACTTTTCATGTTGAAGAAAATTAGTTAACCAATATTTAAAGGAATAATTGATTGATAGAAGTAATTAAAACTTTTCATAAATACATTTGTTGACTAATTAATTAATTGGTAATCAAAATTTTCATATTTAAATGATTTATTGATAAATCTTAATTGATTGATTGTTAATTGGATTAATTGAAATTATATCAAGATTACTTTATTGGATTGATTGATAATTGATTGCATGTCTTGTCTAAATATTTTATAATCAATTATGTTGATTGGATTTAATTATGGGAATAAGATCAATGGGCTTTTCAAAGATAGATATTTTACATGATTAATCTAATCGGATATAATAGAATTAATCTTTCCATAATAAAATGAGAAATCAATTATAGTGATTGATTAAAGGAATAAATTTGCCAAGCTTTATTCATGGGATAATTAATCCATCTAAATTGATCCTAATGATAATATCCATGATCCATGCTACGGTAACAAATCTATAATCTTACTAAAAATATTTTCAGATTGTTGCAATCCTGTTAATTCCTAATTGATCTCAATCTATATGTTTCTATGCTCATTAACAATGTGACACCCCAGGATTTTACAGAAATTCTAAATAAGGATTATGTTGAATTAAGTAAAGGTTATACGATAAAACCTAGATTTGATGGGCAAAGTATAATGATAAGTGATTAATGTGAATTAATAGGTGTTAAATATGATAGATGTGACCTGTGTGGTTGAAATGGTATTGATGGATTAGTTGGAGATTTGAAGTGTCTGAGAGACTTGGGAAATGATGAAATAAGAATGAATACGAACGTTGATGATCAAATGGTAATATAATAGAATTAAAATGAATTATCGATTGTAATGCTCACAATAGGGTAAATTGGACAGAATAATTGTAAGATATGATTGTATGTGTCAGCAGATTATAGGTTGTGTACATGAATATGTGTATAGGAATATATTTGATAAGATATAGACAGATGAGCTAAAGTTTAGAAGAAATAGAAATGGTGATGTATAATTGAATTGAGATTTGATTATGAAAGTTAATTGTAAGCTAAATGAATAGGCCTGGAGAGGCGAGGATATGAGAATGACAAGGTAGGACATGTATGTATGTGCTGAGGATAAGAAACCATATAATTAATGGGTTTATGAAGAATCGATGGAATATTAGGTTTTGATATATGAATATATGCAGTTGTTAATGAAATTGATATCAAATGATGGAACTAACATAATCGTGATATGATGTGTAAAGGCAAAAAGGTAATGCTCTTATATATGAGCATAAGGAACATAGATTCCAAGTATGTTGAGAATTGGTTTATATAAGTAATGTAAATAAGTTAAAGGATGTAAAGATCGAAAAATGATTATATGTGTTCAAAGGATAATGGTCAATGGATTTTGGTAATCTGATTGAGGTTCGCTTCTCGAGAAAGCAGTTTAAGGATAAGATGAGCAAGTCGACTGTTGGAGATGTCGAAAGGTGAAATTGATGGAATATGGAACAAAAAAAGAATTTGTAAATGATTAAGAATTTAATGTTATTCAAATTGGCTAATATTGTGAATTATTATTAATTAAAGAAATTCGATGTTTAAAGTGTGACAAGTGATATGGGACAAGCACGTTATGAGGTATTCGAATGCTAGAATGAAGTGCAAGTATAATGAAATGAAATGGGATAAAAAAGGAATTGATTTGGATGAAAAATAAGCAAGTTATGAATTTTAAAGAATTAAATTTCCTAGATTTTATGACTAGTGACAATATTTCCCTCAATAATTTTGGTAATGACCAATGTGTCCTATGTTAGAGTAATGACTTTTATGTCCATGTTTAGTAATGTAAAATGACTTAAGATGTCCCTAACTATACTTGAGTTAAGCTAACTATCTTGAGTTAGTTGTTGGAAAAATGATATAATACATATATGTATATAATTAAGCAAAGCAAAGCTCATTTTGTTCCAAGTTTCCAGTAAGTTTGAAGGCAAGAGAGAAAAGAAAGGAACAAGCTAGGGTTGAAGAGAAAGCCATGAAAGATAGTTAAAGAAATGCTTAAGAGGAGTAAAGAAGCCATAAAATAGAAGAATTCAAGATTATCAAGCTTCATAGCAAGAGAGAAGGAAGTTACAAGAAGGTAAAAAGATGTTTATGTATTAAATTTTTATGTTCATAAGTTTAAGTTCAAGAACAAGGATGACCATGCATGTATCTTTCAAATACATGGTTTAATTATGTGAGTTGTGTGAGTTACATGCTTCTTGGTGGAGTAATCATGAAACCCTAGGCTTGGGAGTAGTATTTCAAAGGTGGTACATTATTATGCATGTATTTAAGCTAGAAGTCATGATTTAAAACATGATCGTGCGTTAATTGTTGATAGCTTTGAAGAAAACCTAGTTAGAAAGGTTGGATATGTTTGTAGTATGAGAAATTTTACGATACATAACTTTGAAGAATCATAAGAGGTTGGAATGGAATTTAGAAGCAAATGGCCAAAAATCACAAGCTTGCAAAAGTTGAGTTTTGAAAATCTGAAAAATTTTCTAAGTCTGGAAATGTTATGAACAACCCTCCTATGGGCTAGTGTATCTATGATTTTGAGTATCCAAATGAGGCAAGTAAAATTTTTATAAAATACTATGTAGTAAGGACTAGATGTGGTCCAAATTTGAGTTTAATTGGATGTATGGTGAAGGAGTTAAAATTCACCAAAACAGCAGGAAAAATCAAAATTTCAATTTTTGGCAGAAAAGAGGACCACGACCGGGGCCAAGTTTGGCTGAGAGGTCACGGCCGGGGCCGTGGTTTCTTAGGCCAAAATCCGGCTGGGGCCGCGGTTGCCAGATTTAAAAAAAATGATATTTTTGACCCGAAATAAAATGTTTTGATACTAATTGATAGAGATAAGTTATGTAAACCCTAGATTGATATAAATGGACTATGTAAAGGGTGTTAAGGTATAATGAGATAGTGAATGGCATAATATAACATGCCTAAAGCTAAGCCAAAATATGATTAAGATTGTGAAAAAGGTCGGAAGCAAGTTATGGTGTATTATAAACCTATGTAAGGTATAATACATCAAATGTGAAATGATTAGAGACGTTGGGTCGTGTAATTATAAGTTAAGTTTGACTAATATTGTTAAGTTTTATGATCCAATATTGATGTATAAGTTATGAATTGACAGATAGGGTTCGGACTAGCAACCCGAGGCAAGAAATGATTTACAAGGCCAAGCGAAGTGGTAAAGTTTAAGTTAAATAAAAGCGTACAGGCAAGTTTTTCAGACTTAAGTACAGTAGATATTGTATGTGAGCTACGTGATAGCATATGAGTTGAATGTGCCTTACGTGCAATTATGTGATTAAGTGCTAAATGAATTACGTGACATTAAGCATGGATATTAAGGTAAATGATGCATGACGCATATTATAGATTGTGAGCATGAAAGGTGTTAGCTGAATTACTTGCTGAGCTTTATGCTCATTCTTGCTATAAACTAACTTTTCAGGTAAAGTACAAGAAGGCCGGATGTTCCGGTTAAGCTAAGGTAAGGAAAGTGAATGCATGGATAAGCGCGGGCAAAGTTATTATATGTAAATGGTATAAATGCAAGTGATGTAACAGTGTGGTCTTAAATGTTAAACCTAGATTTGAAAAAGAAGTGTATAATTTGTAAATTCATAGTAATGAATGTGCATGGATGTATTATCAGTTAGAAGATGTAAAGGTTATAGCTTGATGTATTTTGATGTTAGTCGGGTCTACATATACTAGAACTCGCATGTATGGAAAATATGTATGGAGCAGGTTATGCATGGTACATGTATGAGGTAAGCAGGTTGATGTATGAATCAATTATAAGTAGACAAGGACATGTATGATATAGATGAATGTAAAAAGGTATTTGTGAACAGGAACAGGTGTATAATCAAGGCCATGTATGAATACTTCATGGCGAAATTTATTTAAAGAGTATGTTAAATCATGAATAAATATGATTATAGAAATTGTAATAGACTAGGTCACAATTAAATAATGGTTGACCTAAGTTCTAATGAAGAGTAAGTAAACGTTGCGATCCTGAGATAGGTAAAGAAGGTAAGACAAGTTTTTTTTAAAAAAAAATAAAATATGGTCCGAATTTATGGTCAACAAATTGGATTTTAAAGTTAAGGTTAAGTTTAACGCACGAGATCGCCGTGAAAGTGTTTTATGAGAAAATAAAATGATTTCAAAATTAATTATTATGTTATCCAGAGATAATCGGATAAGATTAGTGAAGGTGGGATCTCGGGTCGTCACAAACAATAACTTTTCTTATGGAGTATATAACGGCTAGTAGTGCTCTATGTATAAAATAACTAGCTTCTTCTAGCCGAGAGATGAAAAAGAGAACTTACATAAAGAGAAAGAGAATATACTGATCATATTTTGAATTCAATACTTCGTATTCTATACAATCATTATTTCATCAAGTGAAGCATAATTAAGAGCTGAAGGATTTCAAAGCAAAATCAAATTATTTGTAGATTCCACGCTCAAGCTTAACTAGTGATATCTTTCTTTGTTTACTTTATCATTGCATTTAGTATCGAGCTTTTAATTGATATATATATATCTATTGCTTTGATCATAATTGTTGGTTTAATTATTTATATCATCTTTAAAGTGTTGTTTTCTAATTCGGTTTGGATTAGGGGTCTTTATGTTCAAAGTGAGCTTAGGAGCTCGGTGAATAAAGGTACTCAAGTAGTGCATACGTTTGCACAAAGTGAGCATAGGTGCTTGGGAGGATTAGTCCTCAAAGGTTGGGAACTTGAATTATAAAGGGGGTTATTAGTTAACCAAGTTGAATAATAAAGGAGTCTCCAATACTAGTTGGTATTGGACGTGGATTAGGCCAATAGAGTAAAGGATAAGGGTCGAACCACGTAAAAATTCTTGGTGTTCATACGATTGCTTGATCTATTTATCGTGTTACGTGTTTTAAGTTTCTCAATAAATAAAAGTTTCAAAACAGCCTCTTATAAGGCTTACTGTATTGATTATATAACAAGTTGAACTTTTAATACAGTAAATTATTTTAAAATCCAGCAAGTTAAAATCTTTATATAGTAAACTGCTTTCATTTCCAGCAGACTAAATCCGCTATACAGTTAACTGTTTACATATTCAGCAGACTAAAACTTTATTTCAGTAACCTGTTTTTATATTCAATAGACTAATTCTCTGATTCAATAAATTATTTTCATAATACAGAAGACTGCATAATAAACTATTTTATCGTTTTGCAAAAATTGGACACCGTTTTTTCACACACTTATTCAATCCTCCCCCCCCCCCCCCCTTCTAAGCGTGCCTACGTATATTTCAAGTAGATCATTGACAATCGTTTTCACGATTGATATTAACGTGCTAGTATACACGGCCTTCAAGTAGTAAAGAGTATTTCTATGTCAATCCCACAGAGAGTTATACTAATGTTATTGATAGGGTTAAATTGTTTGCTATTTTTATTCCCTAATACTTAATTTTTATATTTATTGTGTGCTTAAATGTTTAATTATTTAGCTCATTTTGGTTTTAATAGGTTTTATAGGATTTTAGTTAATTTAGGTAATTTTATAGTATTTTTATATTTCTTTTTATTTATGTGTTTTTATTTATTTTTAGTGTTTTAGGTGTTTTGTTAATCATTATGTGTTTTTATTATTTTTATATTATTTTTATTTATTTTTAATTATTTTATATTTATTTTTGTAGGAAAACTAAGCTTGGAGGGCAAATCTGTAAATTCTGCAAAGACCGGGGGCAAATATGTAATTTTTGAAAAAGTCCCGACCGCGCATTGCTTGAAGTATTGAAGGATCAGTGGGCAGAGAAATACGACTTCGTTTTACGGCAAAACAAAGGGCCGCGCAATGCGCGACAAAGTAGCAACACAGTGGCACGAAGAGAAACGACGCCGTTTCGCCAAGAGGGAAGCATCCGCGCAATGCGTGGGAGGCTGGTAACCTGGCACAGTAGCGAAGGCAGCGTTTGGCGACGCATTAATTCCCAAAAACGAGATTATTCGCGAATTTTTGATACTTTTTTATTCTAAATTGGATTTTAATTCCAATTAGGGTTAGGATAATAATTAATTTATTTTTCTTTTACTTTTATTTGTATTTTAAATCCTATTAGGGTTTGGAAATAATAAATCCAACTAGGGTTATGAGGATTTTGGAGCCTATAAATAGAGGGTTTGACATACAATGTAAGATACAACTTTTCTAATAAGAAAAATTCTTTCTTCTATTCTTTGATGCTCTCTACAATTATGAGTAGCTAAATTCTTTTTCTTGGTTTAAGTGATTGAAGCCATCAAGATTTATACACTGCGAGATCTAATTTATTTTAATTGTTCAATTTATATTTTGATTATTGAATATTCTTCTATACTTAATTTTATGATTGATTTGTTTAATTGCTAGGAGCGCTACGAGTTTATTATTCATATTAATCTACTGCTATTTTTGAAACAACTAAGTTTAATAATTGTTTTGTAGATCAAAAGATTATTTTATCTTAGGAAGAATATTAATCTAAATTAAATGCAAACAAGTGACTTGTGTTGTTTAGTTCAACGATCTCTCTAATTCTTTATGCTTCTATTAAACTAAATATTTAGCAAGTGTCGGAGGTTGTTTATTAGTAAGGGTATTTAGACCAAGTGGCTCTACTTATCTAAAATTAAGGAGAGAGGAGAAAAATTATTCCACCTGCGAGTAGTTCTTTCTACAGTGAATCTTCAAAATATTAATTGATTTATTTTTGCATCAGTGACCAGTTGTAAATTCTTGATGGTGGATATTAACTTAAACCAAGGTTTTTTCTTCTTATTTATTTCATGCATATTTATTTTAGTTAATTTTATTTAATTTATTTCTTTAATTAAAAATCCCCCAATTTTTGTTTGCACAACATAAAAATTAATTAATCATTCTCTATGGGATCGACTCTTACTTACACTACTACATATTTATTTTTCCAAAGTAAGATTTTATTTTTGGGTGCTTGCGACATCAAACCAGTTATCCAAATATTAAATTTCACACAATCGAATCCTATTTAAACTATGATTAAAGATGTTGATGTTTGTTAACACGGATTCTTAAAATAAAATAAACTTGGCAACGAAAATTAGTTTTAAACAAGTTAAGATCACAACTTCACTCACTACCTCGTTTAAACCTCACACCCCTCTTTTTAATACTAAGATCGACGAATGGTAACCTGAGAATATAAGTAACCTTAAACCTCTTCCAAAAGTTAAGTGATTCACACCATACTAATTAGACCACTATATTCCTATGTGATCCTAATCAAGCAAGATGGCAATAAAAAAAATTCTCAACAAGGCTCCACAAGATACCACAATATATTCCTATTCGAGATACAAGTTAGGCACTTCATCCGAAGATAAAGAATCCTACAAGTGCTATCATGTTTTAAACCAAGTTATTTACTCCATTTTCCAATATCATAAACAACAACACATTACATAAAAGGTACATAATCTATACATGAATCACAAAATATGATAACCATTCATTTTCAATCCATACACATCAAAAAGAGAGATATTCAATTAAAACAAAGTAAGGAGCTCCATTGTGATCCTAGGAATGAAGTTAGTTCATATCTAAATGAATAAAAGTCATTAACAAGTTGCTCATTAGTCTTAAACTACACAAAATGAAGATAAATTAAATGAATGAAACCTCTTAATCACAAGTTTCAAGAACATAAACTCCCTTCAAAATGTAGCAATCTAAGCTTGAAGAATCTTCTTGTTCTTGAGCTTAACACTAATCCAAGTTGCTTTGAAGGCTAGAAGAAATGAAGAAGAACTACTCTAATGCGTCAAAAACCAATCCCCTAGGGTTAGCAACATTGTCACTTAAGTAGCAAAAATCCCGTCTGAAAACAGCATGGCTAACCACTGCAGCGGTGATATCCATCGCTGTGGCGGTGATATCTACCGCTGTGGTGGTGATCCTGGCTGAAATTTACCAAATTGCCCTTTTAGCTTAAAAACCCTACAAATCAGAGACGAGACATTATGAACCCTAACAACATAAATGTACGCATAAATAACTCTCAAAACTCATAAATCACTAAACTAGAAGTACTAATTCGCAGGTATAAAACCCACTCATCAAATACCCCCAAACTTAAGTATTTTCTTGTCCTCGAGCAAAACAGTAAAGCATAAACAAAATAACTAATAATAACTACTAAACCAGACATGAATTGGAATCATAGCCTCAAGAAATAACTGCAACAATTAAGATAAATCATAATGCAGAACAAAGTTTAATATTTCAACAAAATTTTCAAGCTCACGAATGCCCCTGATCCGCTTTACGTGTGTATGTGCAAAACCCAATGTTAAAATTAGTCAGAGTTTAGATGAACTTAAACGGAAAAAAATGCCATGAGTAATTTTACTTTAATCCACATAACCTATACAATCTCAACCAAACAAGGCAATAATATAAGGACAGGGTCTCTCGGATTTAAACAAGAAAAGATAAACCTATTTCTATAAGCACAGGCGAGTGCGTTTTACGCTTCGTCTCACTTTGACTTACAAGCTTGACTGTGCAATGCCTAATTCTATTAGGCTATTCAGAGCTACCCATGTATCGAACTTTTGATCAGTGACTCCCAAACCAGTCGGCTTTAGGGCACTAGGTGGAAAGACACCCCAACGGATCTAATCACTCGAGTAGCAAAGGCCACAAAATTAGACTAACCAAACTTTTATTATACAAAGAACATGAATAACTATATTTTTTTTTTCATAAAAAAGAAAATCCGAGATCCCCCCAAACTTATATACGAGCCTAGATTTAGCGCACAGAAAGGGCTTTAAGAAAATTCTCAGCTTAACCCACAAATAATTTATCATACCAGTTCTCTAAACACAAACTAATCAACATCTGGGATCACAATTGTGCAAGATGAAAAAGCAAGATCATTGGCATCGTTAACTCAAATCAATCGTTGAAATAAAGACTACACATGCAAATAAATTTTACTTAAACCGGCAGCATGGCAAAACATTTCATATCATTAGCTATGAACTCACAACTAAAGTCTGGATATTTACTAATAAACTAACATAAGCATAAAAGCGACGAAACTAATTAGACACTAAATAAAAACATGAACAGATAGAAACAAAAACACCCCCCAAACTTGAATATAACAATGCCCTCATAGGAAAGATAGAGAATTTAAAATTGAGGACTCCCCTAAATTTGATTAGGCATTTGCATCTTCATCAGGAGAATCCTGAGGGTAGTCAGGAATCACTGGCGGGCTTAGGAACTGTAGAGGGTTCGGACCAGGATTCAACCCCTTCCTCTCGAACATCTTAGCAAAGGTCGCAGTGAAATTTGCATTAAATTGCATCATAGTTGTTAACCTGCTGAGTGATATAATTAAGTTGGCGAGAGTGGCGGCGAGATTCTCTTCTCAAGTGCTACACCTCCGTAGCTATGGATGCTAGAGATGGCTGAGTTGCCACGTCATCCTCCGGATCATCCGCAAAGAGCTCCTCAGTATCTGGAGACTGAGCCTCCAATATAAATCCAGCTCCACTCAGATTAGGGGGCGCCATCCCACTGACTATAGTGACTAATCAATCGAGAGTCAATTGGGATTTTGGGTTGCTGCAGAGGTTCATCCGCAGACCATTCTACTCTAGCATTTTGGCACAATCCACAAATCAGTGAAGGATGCTGCAAACCACCTGGAGTACCCTCATGGAGAGTGTGTTTGATTGATCCTAGAATAACCCTCCCCACATTGATGCTCATTCGGTTGACCAAACAATACAACAGCACCACCCTTGATATTATCACATCGCTGACATGCGTGGTGGGGAGCAATTTGGCACAAATGAAATAATACCATGCTTTGACAAACCGATTCGGGAACCGATGCGAAAATAACCGTGGCACCCCATCCTTGAGAGTCCATTTTGCATCAGGCTGACACAAGCCCCGAAGCACGTCGTTTAGATTGAGGCGCTCGATCCTGTACGTGGTATATTGGTCAACCTCGTCTAGGTGGGGAATGTGATAGAAATCATTTATCTGCTCAGCCCCAAAGTGAACATTCACACCATGAAAAAGCACCACATTGACATTCTCCTTCGCATTTGCGTAAAATTCTTTGACAATAATGGTTGCCGGCTCGGGCTGCTCGGTGAAATTGTGTCAATGCTTTTCAATGATTATATGGTGCAAGTGCCCATTATTGACATTCGGAAGGAGGCCTCGCTCTGGGATAATTGTTTTTCCCTCTAGCACTTCATAAAACTTCTTCTCCGCCTCTTCGCTCACAAAACGATGAGTGTCATATGCAGCGCGAGATGATTGACCACGTTGACGCTTAGGAGCCATGATCTCTCAATGCAATGCCAATAAGCCAAAACGACCCAACAAGCAACACGAATCAACTGAATTTTGCACGATACTTGGTTGGGGAAATTTGTCAAACAGTTGGCATGCACCCTTGAGTTGAACTCTGAACAAAGCTTCCCCCAAACCAAATTCAAGCCACCCGTTTAAGGTATTTCACCAATAACACCTAGCTACCAACTCTCAATCAACGAATCAAAGAGAGATTTGCATAAGTGAAGAAAATATGTACCAAATTTTGACCGTGAGACCTAACAAATGGCTCACGGTTTGGCAAGGAGAGAGAATGAACTTGCGTGGATCATTGGCTTGGCTTGAATGCTGGAACGAATTTCACGGCTGGGGCTAATTTAGAGTGATCATAGAGTAGGGGCTTAGAGGGAAAGGGCTGTGTTCATGCTGCTAGGAAATAAACCCCGACTGGGGTTTATATTTTTTTTCTGAGTTTTTGAACGACCACTGCGGCAGTAGCAATGACCGCTGTGGCAGTGAAAGTTTTTGCTTAAAAAAAAATAACCCTAAAAACCACCGATGTGGCGGTGAAACTTTCTGCTTAACAAAATTCGCCTACTGAAGACCACCGTTGCGGCGGTATTAGGGGAGCGCCGCGGCGGTCAAAGTCCCTGCCAGAAAAAAATTCTTCTGCTCAGTTTTTCCAATTTGATGCAATACTTTGATAGTATCTGAAAATGTAACATAGATTTATCAAAAACTAAATAACTAATCACAATTTTAACTCAAAAACATAGAAATTGCAATTAGTTATAAAGCTAATTTTTAATTATAAATATAATTACACGAATATACTATATCAAAAGTATTTAGCCCATCAAACTAAAGCAAAAATGACTAAATATAAAATGTAATGCAGATAAAACTATATTGACAATAAAAATGGGTTGCCTCCCATATAGCGCTTCATTTAAAGTCTTGGGCTTAACTACTTCCCGATTCATTGTGGGTTAGCAAGAATGATAGAAACTTTTTGTCAATCCACCTCACCCCCCATGTATTGTTTTAGACGTTGACCATTGACTTTGAATGTGTTCAAAGTTATGGCATCTTCCAATTCAACCGCACCATGCGAGAATACATTTTTGATAGTGAAGGGGCTCGACCATCTGGATTTCAACTTTCCTAGGAAGAGTCCCAACCGGGAATTATACAGATGCACTTTCTGGCCAATGTCAAACTTCCTCTCCACAATTTTCTGATCATGCCATCGTTTGGTCTTTTCCTTATAATTTTTTTGCGTTCTCATATGCTTGGAGGCGGAATTCATCCATTTTGTTCAGTTGAAGCATTCGTTTCTCACCGGTCGCATGTAATTCAAAAGTGAGCTTTTTGAGGGCCCAATAAGAATGATGCTCAAGTTCAACCGATAAGTGACAAGCTTTTCCGAAAACCAAGCGATATGGTGACATCCCAATTGGTGATTTGAAAGATGTTCTGTATGCCCATAACGCTTCATCCAATTTCCTAGACCAATCCTTCCTGCTGGAATTCACCGTCTTTTCCAAAATCCGCTTTATTTCTCTGTTAGAGACTTCTGCTTGACCACTGGTTTGCGGATGATAGGTCGTAGCAATTTTATGGGAGACCCCATATTTAGCAAGGAGGGCAGCGAAATACTTATTTCAAAAGTGTGAACCTCCATCACTGATAATAGCCCGTGGAGTGCCAAAGCGCAAAAAAATGTTCTTCCGTAAGAAGTTAAGGACGACTTTTGAATCATTGGTCGACAGAGCAACAGCTTCGACCCATTTAGATACATAGTCCACAACAACTAGTATGTATTGGTTGTTATAAGATGACAGGAATGGTCCCATGAAGTCTATGCCCCAAATGTCAAAATTTTTGATTTCTTGAATGCTATTTAGGGGCATTTCATGTCTCCTAAAAATATTACCCGTTCTTTGGCAATTGTCGCATCTTGCTACAAAAGAATGAGCGTCTTTAAACAAAGATGGCCAATAAAACCTAGATTGTAGGACTTTTGCCGTTGTTCTCTCCCCACCAAAATGTCCACCATAATCAGATGAATGACAGTGATGAAGAATATCACTCATTTCTTCTTCGGGCACACACCTCTTTAATAACTGATCTGCGCATTGCTTGAAAAGAAAAGGATCATCCCATACAAAGAATTGGACATCGCTTAAGAATTTTTTTGGATGTTGATAACTTAAATCTGAGGGAGTCACATTGCTCACAATGAAATTAGCGAAATTCGCATACCAAGGTAATTCGCTGTGCACAACAAACAGTTGCTCATCCAAAAAATGCTCATTAATCACCCTGCCATCTCTACTGTTTTGCTCAGAATTTTCTAATTTCGAAAGATGATCAGCGACTTGATTCTGTATCCCTTTTTGTCTTGAATTTCTAAGTCATATTCTTGGAGTAGCAGAACCCATCTGATCAGCCTCGATTTTGCATCTTTCTTTGATATCAAATATTTAATGGCAGAGTGATCTGTGACAATCACAACCTTCGTTCTAATGAGATAAGAACAGAATTTGTCGAAGGCATACACAACTGCAAGTAATTCTTTTTCAGTGGTCGTGTAGTTAAGTTGTGCATCTGACAACGTCTTACTTGCATAATAGATGGTGTGGAAGATCTTCTCTTTTCTTTGTCCCAACACTGCTCCAATAGAAAAATCACTTGCATCGCACATTAATTCGAATGGCAACTCCCAATCGGGAGAAACTACTATCGGAGTAGAGATAAGTTTCTTCTTCAGCATCTTAAATGCGTCAATGCACGCTTTTTCCATCCTGAAGGGCACATCTTTTTCCATAAGATTACACAACGGCTTAGTGATTTTTGAGAAATCCTTCATAAACCGTCTATAGAAACCCGCATGGCCTAAAAAACTCCTAACTCCCTTCACAGATGATGGTGGTGAAAGCTTTTCAATAGTGTCTATTTTGGCTTTGTCAACTTTAATTCTTTGAGCAGAGACTCTATGTCCGAGAATAATCCCCTCTTCTACCATGAAATGGCACTTTTCCTAGTTTAACACCAGATTAGTCTCGACACACCTCTTTAACACCGTCGATAAATTTTCAAGACAAGCATAAAAAGAATTCCCGAACATCGAGAAATCATCCATAATGACTTCCAAAGTCTACTCTGCCATATCCGAAAAGATGGACATCATGTACCGCTGAAATGTAGCAGGCGCATTACACAATCCAAAAGACATCTTTCTAAAGGCAAATGTGCCGTATGGACATGTGAATGTGGTTTTCTCCTGATCTTCCGGCGCAATGGATATTTGATTATAACCAGATAATCCATCCAATAGACAGTAAAATTCATGCCCAGCCAGTCTATGTAGCATTTGATCGATGAATGGAAGAGAGAAATGATCCTTCCTCATTGCTTTGTTAAGCTTCTGATAGTCCATGCATATTCTCCAGCCGGTGACTGTCCGAGTCGGAATTAGCTCATTGTTTTCATTAGACACCACAATCATACCCCCCTTTTTCGGAACGCACTAAACAAGGATCACCCATGGGCTATCGGAGATAGGATATATGAAACCAGCGTCGACCAATTAATGATTTCTTTCTTCACTACTTCTTTCATAATGGGGTTGAAACGTCTTTGATGTATGGTTGGCTTGGCGTCATCTTCCAATAAAATTTTGTGCATATAAATGGATGGACTAATCCCTTTTATGTCTGATATAGTCCACCCCAAAGTTGTTTTATACTTCCTCAGCACACTTAAAAGTTCACTTTCCTGTTCCTCATGTAAAGCTATGGATATTATAGCAGGATAAGTGGATTATTTTCCCAAAAATGCATACCGCAAATGATTTGGCAACGGTTTGAGCTCCAGTATTGGTACTTCCTCTTTAGATAAATTTGAAACAGAAGTTCCTGCTTGTTCCAAAGCTTCATAATGCGGTTTGAACTTGGCAAATCGAGGAGACGAATCCAAATATTTCATGCATTCTGTATGAGTGGGATCTTCTGCAGTAGTGGTTCCAATGATTGAAGCCTCCAACGAATCAGAAATACAAGTTTTCATGAAAACTTCATGAACAAACCTGTCAACCACAACGACTTTAAAGCACTTTTCGGAATCACTTGGAAACTTCATAGATTTGAAGACATTGAACTTTATTTCTTGATCTTGAACCCTCATAGTGAGCTCTCCCTTCTCAACATCGATAATAGTTCTCCCGGTGGCTAGAAATGGACGCCCTAATATAATAGGCACTTCCCTGTCCTCCTCAAAGTCTAGAACTATAAAGTCAGCTGGAAAGATAAACTTGTCAACCTTTACCAGCACATCTTCCACGATTCCTTTAGGGTATGTCAGAGATCTATCAGCAAGTTGTAGAGTAACACTGGTAGGCTTCGCTTCGTTCAACCCCAACTTCCTATAGATAGACAATGGCATCAGATTGATGCTTGCTCCAAGATCACATAAAGCTTTTCCAGTAAATTCACTTCCAATGGAACACGGAATGATGAAACTCCCACGGTCCTTTAGCTTGGGAGGAAGCTTATTCTGCAGAATTGCGTTACATTCCTCCGTTAGAGCAACAGTCTCATGGTCACCAAGCTTTCTCTTCTTGGACAGTATATCCTTCATGAATTTCATATAGCTTGGCATTTGCTCCAAAGCTTCAGCAAATGGAATATTGATGTGAAGATTTTTCAAGACCTCCAAGAATTTTGAAAACTGTCTATCCAGTTTCTATTTTTGCTGCCTTTGAGGAAATGGCATGGGTTGAACTATTGGAAGGGTTTTGTTGACTATGGGAATTGGCTCTTGGACTTCTTCCACAATTTCAGGAGTTCCACTTGTTGTGTTTTCTATCTTAACAACTACTTCCTCTTTAGTTAAAATTGGTGGCACTGTAGTAGTTTCTCCAGTGGTATTCAGTAAGGGTCTACCACTGCGCAGTGTGACTGCTTTGCATTGTTCCTTACCATCCCTCTTTGGATTAACTTCAGTGTCACTAGGAAAGGTTCCTTACGGACGATTGTTCATAGCACTAGCAAGTTGCCCCACTTGGTTTTCAAGATTCCTTATAGCAATATCTTGGTTGTTGATCCTTGTCTCAGTCTGAGAAATGTATCTAGTTAGAAGTTCTTCCAAGTTAGCTTTCTTCTCCGTAGGAGGAGGAGGAGGAGGAGGAGCTTGTTGATGTTGTTGTTGAGTTGGTTGTTGCTACTGTGGATTGTAATTTTGATATCCTAGAGGATATGGTTGCCTTGAAGACGAAGATTGTCCTTGATTGTTGTTATTGCTCCACGAGTAATTAAGATGATTTCTCACTCCAAGATAATAATGTGTCAGCACATTAGTGTTTTGTTACCCATTGTAATTACTGACATATTGCATTGATTCTGCCTTGATGGCACATTGCTCTCTAGGATGTTCTCCAGCATATATATCGCATATCACTGCTACACTTTGCATCGGTTTTGTTCCCATATTGTCAATTTTTCGAGCAAATGCAGCCACTTGTGCAGATAAAGATGTAACTGCATCCACTTCATGCATTCCCGCTATTTTCCTTGGAGTGAACCTCTTAGCAGGCCATTGATAATTATTTGCTGCCATGATTTCCAACAGTTCAAGTGCTTCATCATAACTCTTTCCCATTAAGGCTCCGCCGGCTACAGCATCCACGCTTTGTCGTGTAGAATTTGATAAACCGTTATAGAATGTCTGAACTTGTAACCATTTAGGAATACCATGGTGGGGACATCTTCTAAGAAGATCCTTAAAATGCTCCCACATCTCATTGAGAGACTCCGAATCCTGTTGGCTAAAGAATTTAACCAAGAATTTTTGAGCTAGATCAGCCCAGGTGCTAATGGAGCCTGCTGGTAGAGAATGCAACCAACTCTTCGCCTTATCATGTAAAGTGAAAGGAAACAGACGAAGTCTGAGAGCGTCTTCAGAAACTCCTTGATATCTGAACGTGTCACAGATTTTGAGAAATTTGACCAAATGATCATTCGGGTCCTCATTAGGCAACCCACCAAACTACACATGATTCTGAATCATTTAAAAAGTTCCCGGCCTGATCTCAAAGATAGCATCAACAATGGTTGGCCTATTGATGCTTGTATGAATATCTGTGACTTGCGGCATAGCATATTCCCGCAATATTTTATAATCTTCTTCTGCCATTGTATCTTGATGGTGAATAACTTGACCTCTCTTCTCTTTTCGCAATACACACAAAGTTCTTTCTATCTTAGGATCGAAAGTTACGAGATTTGGATCTTGAAAAGGAAGCATGCACAATCAAGAGTACCTGGAAGAAAATAAAAAGAAAAATAAAACAAATTAGACAAATGTAACAGTTTAAACGAAGATTATATTGATAAAGCTTAATATTGCAGATAAATTAGATAAATAACTCCCCAGCAACGGCGCTAAAAACTTGACAGTCGTTTTCACAATTGATATTAACGTGCAAGTGTACATGGCCTTCAAGTAGTAAAGAGTATTTCTATGTCGATCCCACAGAGAGTTATACTAATGTTATCCAAATATTAAATTTCACACAATCGAATCCTATTTAAACTATAATTAAAGATGTTGATGTTTGTTAACACGGATTCTTAAAATAAAATAAACTTGGCAACGAAAATTAGTTTTAAACAAGCTAAGATCACAACTTCACTCACTACCTCATTTAAACCTCACACCCCTCTTTTTAATACTAAGATCGACGAATGGTAACCTGAGAATATAAGTAACCTTAAACCTCTTCCAAAAGTTAAGTGATTCACACCATACTAATTAGACCACTATATTCCTATGTGATCCTAATCAAGCAAGATGGCAATAAAAAAAATTCTCAACAAGGCTCCACAAGATACCACGATATATTCCTATTCGAGATACAAGTTAGGCACTCCATCCGAAGATAAAGAATCCTACAAGTGCTATCATGTTTTAAACCAAGTTATTTACTCCATTTTCCAATATCATAAACAACAACACATTACATAAAAGGTACATAATCTATACATGAATCACAAAATATGATAACCATTCATTTTCAATCCATACACATCAAAAAGAGAGATATTCAATTAAAACAAAGTAAGGGGCTCCATTGTGATCCTAGGAATGAAGTTAGTTCATATTTAAATGAATAAAAGTCATTAACAAGTTACTCATTAGTCTTAAACTACACAAAATGAAGATAAGTTAAATGAATGAAACCCCTTATATCACAAGTTTCAAGCACATAAACTCCCTTTAAAATGTAGCAATCCAAGCTTGATGAATCTTCTTGTTCTTGAACTTAACACCAATCCAAGTTGCTTTGAAGGCTAGAAGAAATGAAGACGAACTGCTCTAATGCGTCAAAAACTGATCCCCTAGGGTTAGCAATATTGTCACTTAAGTAGCAAAAAACCTGTCTAAAAACAGCATGGCTGACCGCTACAACAGTGATATCCACCGTTGCGGCGGTGGTCCTGGCTGAAATTTACCAAATTACCCTTTTAGCTTAAAAACCCTACAAATCACAGACGAGGAATTATGAACCCTAACTACATAAATGTACGTATAAATAACTCTCAAAACTCACAAATCACTAAACTAGAAGTACTAATTTGCAGGTATAAAATCCACTCATCAATCATATGGCACACATCAAAATCAGTTCTAAAGATTATTTATGAAAACTCATTTTTTGTGCAATATTGATAAAATGGTTATTGAAATGTTCGAGTACCTGCAGTTATGAGTGTAAGTATGGAAAAAATACTATAGGACTCTTCCAGTCACTCTAAACAAGCAAGGAAAGAGTTACTCATGGGTCTGAAGAATTAACTACTTAAAGGTGTGGTCACTAAGAAGTCTTATGCCCTTGCTTAGGAATATATGAAGATGTCACTCTAAGCTAGAAATCTCTCACGTATCATCAAAATGAAATAATTTCACTAATGAGCGATTCAACTTTCTTCTACCAAAAGACTCTGACAAGAGTAAATTGATCAGAAGAGAGAGACAACATCAGCTATAAAGAAATATTGAAGATGCTATAGAATTCTCACTCAGAGACTCTATTAGAAATCAAAGCTAAATCGAAGGTGACGTTACTAAGGGAATATCTCTGATCAGACGTGAACAAGAAGATCTAGAAAACACAATGATCAAAAGAAAGAAACTACAAAGAAAGTAACAAGAAACTGTAGAGTGAAAGTACCAAGACAAAATGATTAAGCTACCTGCATTACTCTTTCAAAAGTACTTTGGGCATCTCCGACACCTTACAATCGTTGAATTCCAAAACCATACAACTCTACAATCTTAGAGCAGTTCAACACATAAATTGTTGGGTTCTCAAGTCCAAAGACAAACATAAAAAAAAAACTCAACGATTCTCTCTACTATCAAAAAAAGTCAATAAATGCAATATCATAAGACCTCCTAAAGAACGATCAGATGTAGAAACAGGAAGACAAATGGCTAAATAGAGAAATTCTTTATAGAACAACTGAAGACCGATCAAATTTGAAGAATCCTATATTGACAAGTGTACAAAAGCCTAAGTACTGACTGATCGATTCAACTGACTCAGTGTCGACTATCAAAGAAGATTCATCAAAATGGAATGTTATTAAGGGAGAAAAAATTGATGCTCCTCAAAATGCTTCACAGAGGTAAATTCGAACTCTAATACACACATCTTTATAAATCATATCTATTATGTGTTAAAAATTTTCTTTTGATAGCATAACACTACGATCAAGTCAAATAGGAACATAAAAGCCAACTTAACTAGATGACGATCGTATAACAAACTCTCCCCCTAAAACACTCACCTTCTACTTACCAATCAATGACTTCATGCCCAAGTTTTTACCAAGATCTTGCACTTCACCCACGCATAGATGATTATAAAAGGCAAGTCTTTGATCTTGTGAAATATTACTACTAAAATAAATAGCAGATACACCATATGACTCCAAAATCATCATGATTTTACCCCCCTCTTCTGGTTAATACTGCACCAAATAATAATTTATCATAAGCAAAAAAGAAATGTCACAACAGTAGTTGATCTTGATATTTTAAAAATTAATTCATTTAGTCGAGTCACAATTTATAACACATTAACGGATAGGAAATTGTATCGCTTTGCAAATTTTTTCCCCCTAACTTGTGCAATATCTCATTTTCTTAGACTTTTCAGAGTTATCCATGTAACAAACGTTTGACCAATGACTTCCAAACCAATTGATTTTAGGGTATTAGGTATATAAAGACACCCCTAAAGGCGTACTAACTCAACTAACAAAGGCGACAAAACTACATTAGTCAAGCTGCTTTTATTAATCACACTTTTCAACGTGAATATTGATGCAAAAGTTTGGATACCCAGTTATTTCGTTCAATGGGCATTGAAGTAATTATTTATTTATTTCAATCTTTATTTTTTTTCCTTTCTTGAAATTGTTTAAATCAAAGTTTAGTACCCCATAACTAAGGGTTAGTGCAAAGGTGTAGTGTAAATATGAATATGAATTTTTATCTAACTCAATATGTTTTATTGAACTAAGATTTTGTATCTAATTAAAAGTTTAAAAGTTCTAAATCTTTCAATCGTACTCATATTTTTTCTCCACAACCAATTATTAGTTTTAATCCAACTCCTAACAAATAAAACAAATAATTTCAAATAATTTTTTTATTTCTAGTCTTTGTATTTTTTATTACTATTTTTTCCTGAAAAGAAAAGAAAAATCTAATACAATAATACAAACTCCTCCCATACCTAAATCATGTATTATCCTTAATGTATGCAAATGAAAAAATAGAAGAAAAAAAATGAAAGAATTGTACCTTGTATGAAAGGCATTATGCTGGAAAAAAATGCGATGAAAAGTAATACAAATTTGAAAAAAAAAAAAAAAAAAGTGGTGTAAAAGGGTAAGTACGTATGAACTTTTCGTGATTTTCAGGAGGTTTAGGAAATTGAAAATAGCTAAAATTTTCATAAAGGTTATGCATAAAGTCTACCTCAAGAAAATTTTCACTTACATTTTCAAAACATGAAAGAATTGGTTCAAATGCTTGCTCCAATTTGGTTGACTTATGAATAGTGGATCTCAACATCTAATTAACTTTATCTAAATATTTAGATTCATTGATCAATGTGATTTAAGAAAAAGTCTATAAGATTATCTGCAACAATGAGTTTATTTTCATTCATTTTTGGGGTCATAGATAAGTCTTGAATCATGTTTACTTTAATAGGTTGGTTCAAAAAATCACTATGTGATTCTCTAGGATTAAGTCTTTCTGAGTATGAAGTTTTAGGTGCAAGAATTTTGAAATGAAGGCGAAAGATTAAGCACATTGCTTAATCTTGAAAATCATAGTGACGAGAAAAATGAGAACCCTCTATTCAATTCTTTACATTTTGAGTCAGGCCAATTTGAGCAGTTTAAATTTTTTACCAGACTCATTAAATGTGACATGGTCAATTTTGGGCATAGGTTCAAAAAATTTAAACTGCTCAAATTGGCTTGACTCAAAATGTAAAGAATTGAATAGAGGGTTCTCATTTTTCTCGTCACTATGATTTTCAAGATTAAGCAATGTGCTTAATCTTTCGCCTTCATTTCAAAATTCTTGCAAATATTAAGGCTCTGAATATGGATATGGATATGAATATTAATGTGGATAATGTAATGACCATAAATTTTAAGTTACATTATAATTATAAATAAGAACTAATTATCAATGAAGTTAAATTTTTGTGTTAATTAATTGTGCACCTATGTAATTAAAGAAATATATATTAATGTATTTGTGTATTGGTTCATTTATTAAGGTCTAGCAAGGTAAGAGAATTAATTAAATAGTGGGTTCAAGTGATAAAATTAAGGTAAACTAGTTTAATCTAGTAACCCAATTGACTTTAATAAAGCAAGTCTAATTGAATTATGTGTTAAATTCAATGGATTTATTAATTAAATTCCAAATGAATTAAACTTGTAGCCCATGTACTTAAATAATGAGAAGTCCATGTAATATATACTTGTATGTATTTAATGATAAACCAATGAGTTGTATTTATATAAATCAACTAGTAGCCCAATTAAAGAAATTAATTGAGCCCAAACAAAATAAAATAATGAACCTAATTGATTTAATTCCTAAGTCCAAAGTGGAGCCCAATGTGAAGTCAATTGTTAGTCAATAAAGCAAAAATGGGGGTGGGGGTGGGGGGGGGGGGGGGGAATGTAGCATTTGACCGGCACTAATGGGGCCCTTTAAGGGTGCCTTGCTAGCTTCTAATCGAGTGTTGTGCACCTGTGGTTGCTTGCAAAATCTTGGAGAGGACAAAGTAGTTGAATAACTTACTAACCCTAGTAAATCAAAGTGTCAATGCAAGGAATAGTAAGCTCAATTAGGGTCTTAATTAACTAGGTATTAGTTGATTAGGAATGCTAATGAGAGTTGTGTTGGTTTGCAAAAAATATGGCATACATATAATCAAATTATATAAGCGCAACAGAAGCAAGAAAAATCAGATTTTAAAATTTTTGTACAAACCAATAACCCGGATCTTTCTTATGCGACTATTATTAATTGAGGAAGGATAAAAGAATTTATACATTTGTAGAACCAAGCTTCCACGGGTACAAGTTCATCTCCCTTTAATCCTTCACGTTCTTCTTCAAATTCACCGATTAGATTCAACGGATAAATGTTAGCTCCCTAAGTGTGAAGCCTCTAGAGGTGATCCACCAAGAGATCTATGAATTAAATAAGTGGATTTTGGTTTCTTCAAACCATGGGTGGCTAGCCCTAATTCTCTCTCTCTCTCTCTTTCTAACTCCTTAGATGTAGATAATTATGGAGTACTCTCTCTATTCTAATGAAAGAGTGTAATCTTGATCTATGATAAGACTCCTCTTATTTATAAATCTAGTCAACCCTCCTAAACTATTTAGGATTAAGGTTTTAATTTAATTTCCAATTTAATTAACTAAATTAATTAATTATAATTCCTTAACCATTTAGGAACTTAATTATTTAATAATGAGAGTACTTCTTATTAATTAATTACTAACCATTTAGTAACTTAATTAATTATTATAATTATAATTTCTAAACTATTTAGGAACTTAATTATTTATAATAATACTACTATTTATTAATTAATTCCTAAACCATTTATGAACTAAATAATAATACTAGTAATAATAATAATAATAATAATAATAATAATAATAATAATAATAATAATAATAATAATAATAATAAGACTCCTCTTATTAATTTATAATTAGTATTTCTAAAATACTAAACTATAAATATTAAGCTATTTAATTTATTCTATCACCATAGTATAAATTAAATATATTTAATTTATTATTACGATTATGTCATTCATTTCTAAAATAAATATTACTCTTTTGTAGTGTGACCCTTTAGGTTCTCCATATTAAATCGGTTGTATAATAAATAAATTAGAATATTTCTAATTCATTTATTATGAATTAACTCTTTAATTCAGAATAAATAATTATTCCACAATAAGGGTAAACCCCCTTAGCGATTAGTCGACATTCCTGATAATATAGATTTCAACATTTGATTGTAAAAGAACCTTTCAGCGAATAGTTACCGTACAATTCAATTATTCTACCATACAATGTCCCAATCAAATATAAGACATGAAATTTCTGTCAAGTCTTATTAATTTAATCATATGCAATTCAATTCACAAATATACAATTCTAGTTAATGTAAATTAGAAACTCCGTTCTTATTCCATTCAATCCCGGTCAGGGATTTCTGAGTTGTCACTTATTGAATCGCATAAGACATTCTCTCCCTTTACTGGAAGTGGTATATCATTTGTTGATCATTCACCTATCTCCATGTGTACCTTATTATACCCAAGCATATTCTTTGATATACCAACAGGTCTTAAGGAATATGTCAAAGTATAACTTAGTACACACAAGATACTATGATGATCTAAAGTTCAAGGATCACTTGTACGACTATCACATAAGGAACTCCTATTGACAGACAAGTAAAACTCCATTAAGTGTTCTTTGAGCGAGTCACGTTCAGCGAACTTATTCTCTAATAAGCACCTACATACTTGCTTTAGTGTCTCTACACAAATGATTATGAGATCAATCATCCTCTTCATAAGAGCAAGCATAGTATGTACCAATCTATCCAGATCTACTAATCCCCCTTTTAGTGATCCAACGATTAGGAACAATTTTAGTTTTGAGCTATCTTGAATTTAAATCTCATTAGCATGATCCTCATCATGGTTCTAAAAGCATTGCTCGAAAACTATGGGTTTATCCATTTAATTAATTTAACTAATTAATCATGAATAAATAAATGACTTGATACTTTTATTAATAAATGAATAAGATTACAAAGTATATGATTATCACATCAAATGTGATTGGATTGAGGGTATACTACTTTCAATCTCCCATTTGCATTAAAGCCAATCGCCATTTGGTATCCCCATACCATTCTTCTCTAAGTGGCGTACAAATTTCTTAGTAAATGCTTTAGTTAGTGGATCTGTAATATTGTTATGAGAGTCTGCCATCTTTATGGTGTCATCTCATTTTCAATGATTCATCTAATCATATGAAAGTGCTGTAACACACGTTTGGATTTCAAATGAGACCTAGGTTCCTTGGCGAATTAAACTCCTTTAATGCTAAGAACCATTATAAGTTCTATAATGAACTTGTTGAACCAAACAATCACCTTTACAGCTTCACTTATAGTTATTTACTATGTCTTTATCACTAAATTAACAACTCTATGTTGTTTGGAACTTTTTCTACTCATTGTAGCACCGTTCACGGTAATCATATTACCTGAAACGGATATGTTGTTATCTTGGTTAGTCTAAACAAACTTGAGTTTGGTAAGCCCTCTAATTTTATATCAGACCCATCATTAGAAACTCTTTTCTAATGTTTTTCTCCAAAATTAAAATTATATCTGTTTATCATACATAAGCAACATCAAGTCTAGTACATATCAACGAATCAATGTACGTTCCTTGGGTCAAGCCAAGCATCCTTTATAATTTATCTCTATAGACCTTTATCATAAATAGAATGTTAGGATGCTTCTCTCAAGTCCTTGGTGGAGAAGTTTTTAGACAACCACATTTTTACTGATTGTAGCATCGGTATGTCATTCCTTATCGATAGTATATCAACATATAATACTAGGAATGTCACAGTGTTTCCACTAACCTTTGTACATACTTGGTTCATCCTCGTCTTTGATAAAATCAAACTCTTTTGATTGTCTCATCAAAACGGATGTTCCATCTTCGAGAAACTTGCTCCAATCCATAATTGGATCATTGTAACTTACATACTTGATTTTCTCCATCTATCTGGAGACAAATCCTCTTGGTTGTATCATACGTACATCCTTTTATATAATAAGTTGCAATTGCAAGTAAACTCCGAATTGATATATGCATTTTCACTAGTGAAAAATTTCATCATAGTCAACTCATTGACCATGTTTGAAATCTTTTTACCACTAGTTGGGTCTTATAGGTCTCTACCTTGCCATTTGCTTTAGTCTTTCTAAAAGACCCATTTTGGATTTTATAGTCATCAGCCATTTCTCTTGAGTATCTAATACTCATACCTCATCGTATATAGCTGGATCATCATCCACTATGATGCATACCTTATCATCATCATCTATGATGAATCCATACCATTCAGGTATCTTCGGTACTAAACCAGATTTACGAATTGGTTGTGGTACAATAGGTTTATCTACTTATACAGATTCCTTTTGTTGAACATTGAATGGTTAAATTTGATGATAATAAATAATGTACAAGGGCTGTATTAGATAAGATCAAAACTGTTAGGTTGATCTCCTGATATAAATGTATAAAAGTCTTGTGTGTTGTACTAAGACTTAGATAGATCAAAACTGTTAGGTTGATCTTGTGTTGTAATATAATCGAAGAATGGACTTTACGATTTCAGTCAAGAAGACTCTACGATTTAAGCAGACTCTACGATCAAGATAACCAATCATAGAACGGACTCTATGATTTTGGTCAAGAAGCTCTACGACCAAACAGACTATGTTCTAAGCGAGAAACCTTAAAACGAACTCTACGATCAACATTCTAACAGTTGAGTAAACTCTACGATAACGGTAAGAGATGATCCTTTACAAATCAATCACGACAGCAAGGACATTCGTAGAGTTGATCGTGGACGGTCATTGAGCAAAAAGGCAAGAGACATCACGACTCTCAGGAGCTATTCTATCTAGGAATTCAATCTGCATTAATGTAACCTAAAAGGAAACTTCTGCAAATCGATCAAAGTCAGAAAAGTCAGGGGACTGACCCAAGCGCACTATGCAACAGAAAGAAGACTTTAAAGGCAGAAAAGTCAGAGGATTGTGTCTTATCAGCCCTATAGTATGGAAGGACCAAACGACTCTATGAAAGTTGGTAGGAACCTACGACTGACATATCTGTCCCCAAGGAAAAAGAAAGCAACCTTCCATGGACTAACAGGTCAGATCAAATAAAATCTCATCAGAGCTTTAATGAGCTATATTAATATAATATACAGCAGCTCTCCTCTGTGAGGTAACGGAAAGAAACACAAGCTCAAGCAGATGATCCAACGGGAAAAAAATTGAAGCCCTAACTTCTTAAATACTAGGATCGGCAAAAGAAGAAAACTAATTCATTTTGCGAGAAGAAAAATATACACAAGAAGTGAAAAAGATCAAACTGATAAGAAAGCTTGCATTGCTACTAAGTCCTTCGAAAACTCAAGCTAATAGCAACTTAGTAGCACATCCAAATATACATCACTCCAGAAGAGTTCTTTGTGAACTAGTGTATCCAAGTCTGTTAGACTTGTAGAGTTCTTAGTGAACTAGAGTTCCAAGACTGTGGGTCTTGAAGGAATCTTAGTGATTCTGAAATTGTAAAAGTATCCTTAGTGGATTTGCTGCTGGAAGAGCAGAACAGTGGAGTAGGAGTCTTGTGAGCTCTGAACCACTTAAAAGCCAGAGTCTTTCTTATTGTGTCTTTTATTTGCTATATCTGCCATATAATTGCTTGTTAAATTCTTACTCTAACATATCAAGAAAAGGGTAACTAAATCGTACTCCGCCGTGTTAAACTTTTTAATTAAGAATTAATTAAGTAAGATCTTTTTAAGTAGAAGAATTTTTTAAAGAATCTATTCAACCCCCCCCCCCCCCCTTCTAGATATCTATTGTGTCATTGGGAACTAACATCTTTCACTTGATCTGTAGTGTTTTGTGGTTCTTAAACTTCTTCAATATCTATTGTACTCCCACTAACCCTTTAAGGAGGTATTTCAACAAACACCTTTTAGTTAGTTGGATTATAGAAGTGATACCCTAAACTTTATTTAGGATATCCCACAAGTTTACACTTATTAGATCTTGTCCCTAGCTTATCATGTCAAATATTTTGACATAAGCTGAACAATCTAAATCTTAACATGCTTAAGACTTGGTTTCCTCCCTATCCATAACTCATATGAAATCTTAACTGTAACGACCCCGAAATTTGACAAAACTTATTACCTTAAATCTCATATTTATTATTCATTATTTCCTTAACGTCCAAATTTCGGTCCGTTAATAAATCTTTAATCACCTTAATTAATTCATTAATTGATTTTAAAATTATCAATTACCAAATTTTCAATATAAATTTTTTTTCTCTCAATCATTGTATTAAAGTATTTGGATAAAAAAAAAAGTTAATATCTCGATCCTAGTTCCTGGATCGCAACCTTTACTTTTATCTTTTCTTTCATAAAAAGTATTCTGGAATAATCAAAATACATGACTATCAATAATACATAAATGAATTCTATTCACCCGATCGGTATTTATAATATCCATAACATACACAATATTATTATAAACTTTGCTAATTGCATTCGCAATAGTTCATTCTACTAAACATTGAATAATTAGACTATACCCTTAATTGGTGTCATAGCATAACCTTCATATATCTTGATATTTTAGGATTCTCATTTTCACCTGCAAAAGTTTATATTATGCAAGTAATGAGCACAACGGCTCAGCAAGTGCAACAGTTTACACCTTTCATGCTTCACATAGCACATAGCATAACATGCTCTTTGTGTATGTCATACATCATGTGTTGTGCTTCTAAATAAAGCTATATGTTTCCCATGTCTCATATCTAATTCAGATTAGCAGCTACGTAGAGCAAACATCAATTAAATTCACATATGGTCACATCATTTTACCAAGTGCACCTCGTGGTCATATTATTCACAGATCACATAATACATAATTTTATATTCATTTGAACAAGAATTAACATATCATAATAGATAAATATTTAACATCAAAGTACTGAAGAACTTGCCTTGACGTCCAATGATTAAATTGGTAGCTCAAAACCCGTTTCTCGATCAACCTAAGATCATAAGATAATTAATTAATAATTATTTATCCTTTCATGATATTAATTTAATTAATTAATATCATCTATAATCTAATTAACCCTACCTGATGGCTTATTTTAGGATATCGTGCCAATTATCAACTTATATGGTTAATTATATTAACCTCATCCTTCAATATATTAATTTAACTTAATATCAAATACCTTCAATACGGACAACCCGGCTTATCGAATAAAATTTTGCATATTTGGTTGTCCGAATTTTTATTTAATAATTTTCTAACTTTTAAACTTAATAGATTAATATTTAAAATATTTAAATATTAATCTCCAATATTTAATATTTTTTCAAAAATATCAAATTTATTGCCCAAATATCATTTATATATTTTTAGTATTTTTTTTATAATTTTTAAGCAAATTTTAAACATTTATTTAATTAAAATTAAGTTTTGGGGGCATTTTCGTAATTTCTACAACGTTAGGGACTTTTGGAATTTCTGGAAAAGCTCGGGGCAAAATCGTAATTTTGCTGAGCCAAGGACACGCTCGGTATAATCAAAAAAGGTCAGGGGCACGCTGATAATTTTGCAGCGTTACCGGCCGCCGCGCATTGCGCGCGGCCTCCCCCCTACGCCAGACAAACGACGTCGTTTAGCCTGGCGTTACCAAAACTCAGCCGCGCCTGGCGCGGCTTCCCTTCCCCCCCCCCCCCCCCCCCCCCAAACGACGCCGTTTCATCCAATGCGGAAGAAAAAAAATTGACCGCGCGCATGGCGCAGTCGACCCTTAAACAATTTTCATCTTCTTCCTGCCTTAAACAGTAGTCAACCCAAGCAATTTTTACACCATTTTTGCACTAAATTTCACAACATAATTATTCCAAAAATCATATAATCTATAGATATACATCCAAAAATTATTAAGAATTATTATTCTAATTATTTACTAATTTTTCTCAAAATTATTTTATCACCATAAATAATAAAATAAATCAATTAAATTCCTTTTTTATACCTTTCGAGCTTGTAATTGTAACGACCCCGAAATTCGACCCACTTTATTCCCTTAAATCTTATATTTAAGATACATTATCTTCCTTACGTCCAAATTTCGGTTCGTTAATAAATCTTTAATCTCCTTAATTGATCCATTATTTAATTTCAAAATCATCAATTATCAAAATTCTCATATAAATTTTTCACTTTCTTGATTCAATCATTGTATTAAAATATTTGGATATTTAAAATCCTTACATCTCGATCCTAGTCCCTGGATCGCAACCTTAACTTTTATCTTTTATTTTACTAGTGTCAAACAGCTCAACATTCATAATTTAGTATTGTTCATATCCATACAATTTTCTTTGTTTCATAATTCATAATTCATAATAATTTCTATCTTGACCATCAACATGAACAATCACAACTCATAATTTAACACTACTCGCTCTATCCAGATCCAACATATATGTACATACAAAATATTAACGTAACCTTGACAAATTATCCACATTGAATTATAATGTTGAACATATGACAATTACGTTTCCAACCTTCTAGGTAATTCATCTCTATCATATCTGATATTCTTGAAAGTTATTTCTTTCCTGCAAAAATATTTATTAAGCAAGTAATGAGCACAACGGCTCAGCAAGTTCAACAGTTATGATTCACGTAGCATATACCTTATCATGCTTGGTGTGTGTCATACATCATGTGCTTGTGCTTCTACTATAGCAATATATCTCATATATATCCATATCGTTGCACAAAATACACATTGTGGTCATATTAATCACGTATCATGTAACACATAATTTGTATGCAGTTAAAACAAGAATTACATATCATAACATTCCAACATTTAACATAAAAGGGACTGAAGAACTTGTCTGGCGTCCAGTTATTTAAATTGATAGCTCAAACTCTTAACTCGATCAACCTATGATCATAAAATAATCAAATAATAATTATTTATCTCTTTATGATATTAATTTACTTAATTAATATCATCTCTGGGCCAATTATTAATTTATATGGTTAATTATATTAACCTCATCCTTCAATATATTAATATAACTTAATATTCAATGCCTTTACTACGGACAACCCGGCTCATCGGATAAAATTTAACATATTTAGTTGTCCGAAAATTTTATTTAATCATTTTCTAACTTTTAAACTGATTAGATTAATATTTAAAGTATTTAAATATTAATCACCCATATTTAATATTTTTACAAAAATATTAAATTTAATGCTCAAATATCATTTTTATATTTTTAGTATTTTTCTATAATTTTCTGTAATTTTTAAACAATTTTTAAACATTTATTTCTTTAAAAATCACTTTCTAGGGGCATTTTGGTAATTTCCGCGCCCTTGGGACATAACCGGAATTTTTCGGAAAGTTCAGGGGCATTTCCGTCATTTCAGCGCCCGTAGGGACATATTCGGTATTTTCCAGAAAGACCGAGGGCATTTCTGTAATTACCGAGGCCAAAAGGACACGTTCGGTTTTAATGGGAATGTCCAGGGGCAAAATGGTCATTTCGCTGCCTAAAACTCGGCCGCGCATGGCGCGCGACCCCTTTCCCCCGGCTCCGCCTCGCCAAACGACGTCGTTTGGCGTGGCAAAATTTCTTCTTCCGCAAATTGCGCGGCCTGCCTCCCTCAGCGCCCAAAACGGCGCCGTTTTATACCCGTATCCGGAAAACTTTTCTTCTTCCTCCCGAAAACAGTAGACCAGCTTTTCCAAAATCTAACCATTTTTGCTCTAATTTTTACCAACAAAACAACTCTAAAAATCATGTAATTCACACATATATATCTAAAAATTATTTGGAATCATTATTCTATTTATTTTCTATTTTTCCACAAAATTAATTTAATACCATAAATACCAAAATAAATCATAAAAAATTTAATTATACCTTCTTTGAAGCTTAAAACTCCCTCTAGATGGCACCAAAATTTCTTCATTTTCCCTCTTGGTGGTAGCATGGTGGTCGGGTGGTGGTGGTTTCGGCGGAAGAGAAAGAGAGGGTTTTTGTGTGTGTTTTGTTGCCTTTGTTTTCCTTTTTCTTTTCTTTTCTTTCCCTTTTATTTCTTTTGTCTTCTTTTTCTATACAACCACTTAACCCATTTGGCATATATAAAAAAAATCCACCGCCTTAAGCCATGCAACTGACTTTATTTTTCTCTCGAACGTTCCAAAAATAAGCTCAAATGAAATATTTTTATGCATTACGTAATTATTTCGTGTAATAATTATTTTACCTAATGTATGTAAAATAATTATTTTAATGCACCAAAATCCATTACATGATTTATCGTTAATATTAATACCTTTTTGAGTACTTTACTTGACAAATTTTGTACACGCATAATGACCTGCATGTAATTATTTGAAGTAATTTATACCTCCAAAATTCATAAAATAATTCATAGGACATATAAAAATTAATTTTCATAATTTTTCACTTCGTTTCTTGCACAACATGTTACATTAACATGTTCACGTTTCCGAAATATTATCTTTCATAAAAGTCATAATAATTCCATTATACATAAATGTAATTTTTAATAACTTAAAACATTCCTTTTTCTTATTTATTATTCAATTTCTTTAATATTTACAATAATTTCTTTATATATAAATTATATAATTTAATATTATATAATTTATATATTTACATTCTCCTTTCTTAAATAATTTCTTAATTTTCTCCAACCTCATTCCATTCAATCACCTTATATAAATTACATAATTATTCTTATATAATTTATATAATTATTATTTTCTTCATACCTTATTTTAATTTCCTTATATAATTATTATTATATAATTTATATAATTACCTTTCCTTCTCAATTAATTTCTAATTTCCTTCCAAAATTCAATAATTTCAACTTTTCTTAGTTTCCTCATTAACTTTTATCTTACTTTGGATTAATTTAATTATTAATCCCTTAATTCTCATAATTAATGAAATTTATAATTATCAATTAAACATTCACATATATAAATATACATATCAAATTTAATATATTTCACATTACCACGTAACCTCAATTAAATCATAATTTCTGCATTTTCATTTAATTGTACAATTTATTGTACATTTACCTAACATTTTTCTTATCCTTCATAAATTGTTTTTAAACAACTTATTTACTTTTCAATTTTTCTAAACCAACATAAATCATCACCATCTTTGTACAAATTTAATTTATCAATTAAATCATATCACATACCTTAAATCACATAATATAATAATTAATTTAACAACCTTGATAATTTAATCAATTAATTCTCATTTGATATTATTAAATAAATTCTGAAAATTCGGATCCTCACAGTAATTCTTTTCTTGAAGCTTGAACTTCACTTGGATGGCACCAAAATTCTCTTTTCTCTTGGTGGTCATGAAATTTTTCGGTGAAGGTGGTGGTGTTCGGGTGGGGAAGAAAGAGGGAATGTTTTGTTTTGTTTTTGTTGCTTTTTCTTCCTTATTTCTTTTTGTTTTCCTTTTGTTCTTATAACTAATAAATAAGTTAACTTATTTGGAACACTCCACAATTCCACCGACTCTCTCTCACCGACTTAGCTAGCTTCTCCCCACTTTTCGAATAAGCCACACAAAAAAAATCACGCAACATTGAAAATTTAATACATTACGTATTTATTTTGTGTAATAAATATTTTATACATAATGTATATAAAATATTTATTTTAATTCACCAAAAATCATAAAATGATTTATAAATAATATTTAGACCTCTTTTAGGTGCTTTACTTGACAAATTTTGTACACGCATAATGACATGCATGTAATTATATGAGGTATTTTATACTTCCAAAATTCATAAAATAATTCATATAACATATAAAAATTATTTTTCATACTTTTTCACTTCGTTACATGGACAACATGTTACATCAACATGTCTACGTGTCTGAAATATTATCATCCATAAAAGTTAAAACAATTCCATTTTACATAATCCTCAATTTAACAATTTAAAATAATAATTTCTCTCATTTATTTTTCTATTTTTTTCACTATTTAACCCACTTTAAATATACATCATATAATAAAATATTGTACCATTTGTACAATTATATTTCCTTTCTTAATTAATGTATTCTCCTTATATAAATTATATAATTATTTTTATATAATTTATATAATTACTATTTCCTTACTATTTACATTAATTTTTCTCACATAAATTAAATTAATTTATTATTATATAATTACATTCTCCTCATTTATTTAATTTTCAAACTTTCTCCATAATTATCGATTAATTATATAATCAATAATTATACCTTGATTAATTCCCTCATTAATTTCTATTTTCTTCTATTCTCAAATAATTGAATCCCCTTATATAAATTATATAATTATTCTTATATAATTTATATAATTATTAATTCCTTGATATTTTACTTAAATTTCCTTTTATAAATTACATAATTTATTATTATATAATTTATATAATTACCTTTTCTTCTTAAATAATTTCCAACTTCCTCCATAATAATTTAAGTGTACAATTTTATCATACCATTACATGATTTTTTTTTTATTCTTAATAAATTATTTTTAAACAATTTATTTACTTTTCAATTATGTTAATTCAACATAATTTATCACCACCTTCGTGCATATTTAATTTATCAATTAAATTCCATCACACACTTTAAATCACATAAAATATATAATTTCCCAATAATTTAAACAACCTTGATAATTTTGTTAATTAAATTCCTAATATTAAGGAATTCCAAAAATTGGTTCCTCGCATTAAGGACGGAATTTGAAGGTGCCTTGTTTAGTAGATATGTGATCGTTTCTATGGCATAACCCTAGAATGATATTGGAAGATTAATATAACTCATCATGGATCATCACCATGTCTATTGTGAGAATACCATTTCGTTTGAGATGATCTAGAAACTTACTGCTTAAGTATTCCCTTTTCAATCTAATCGAAGAACTTTAATACTTTTGGCATTTAGTTTTTATACTTCACTTTTGAATTCTTTGAACGTTTCATACGATTTGGATTTGTATTTCATCAAATACATATATCAAAATCTAGAATTATCAGTGAAAATAATGAATGAATACCCTCCTCTTGTATTTGTTATCATAGGTCCCACACACGATTGTGTGTACCATCTCTAACAACTCTGCAACTCGCTCTCTATGTCCATTAAATGGAGATTTAGTCATATTGTCCATGATACAAGATTAAGATGTTGTATTTGATTCATAATCAAAAGGCTCTAAAAGCTTATCTTTATACAACTTGTTTAGTCTTGTTTCATTAACGTGACCGAGTTAACAATGTTGCATGAATGTATGATTCATATCATCTCTTTACCTTTAGTTTGTTCAATTTGAAATATTTTTCATGTAAGTCAAGTATGCAAAGTCAATTAAGCAATCAACCAGTTCTAAATAAAACATTATCATTATAAACAGAACAACAATTGTTCATTATTATAATGTCAAAAGCTCTTCCTTGTCATCACATAGAATTGAAGTAATATTTCTAAGAACTGGAACATAGTTACAACTTACTAACTTAATAGGCTTGCCCGTAGTGTAAGACTCCGAATTTTATGAAATACAAAATTTAATTTTTCTTCATATATATATTTTTTGAAACAGTAAGTGGTTAAATCGATAAAGTTAAGGATGTTATGTGCAAATTTTATTTTGTCGGACAATATTCGCTTTGTCGGGGAATATTCGTTTGGTCGGGGAATATTCGTTTGGTCCGACGGCGCCAAAATAACAAATTATTGGTGGACCCCACAACGGAATATTTGTCGGATATAGAAAACGACAGAAATAACCTTTTTAAATAAAAATAGTCAACGGAACTGTTAAAATACCGGTGATAAAAGAATAGTAGCATACGGTAGTTATTGGTATTTTCTGTAGCACTCGGTACTCTACAGTAACACACGGTATTGCATAGTGTCTCATATTATTGGTCTGATAATTGACACCGTAACTGTTACGCATCATTTCATCGATAATTGTCACTGCATAATATTTTATATTATCAATTCAATAATTGTTGTTACACAGTATTTTGCATTATTGATTTAATAATTGTCATTACACTGTATTTTATATCATTGAGTCAATAATTGCTGTTGCACTGTTTTTAAAATTATTGAACCTAATAATTGTCACAGTAACATATGCACAGTAATTCACATTATTGAATCAATAATTGTCATTACACAGTAACGTATGCTTTATTTTACATTATTGTTATCTCTATTATGATGTTATTTAAACAGTTGTATTTCATTAATTTATTGACTTAATATCTAAGAGCTAACTATACTGTATTTATAACAATTAGTCATAATAATTGAATTGATAAAGTTATTTGTTTATAATATAAAGTTAGGTGATTATTAGGTGATATGAAATGAATGGTGTAGATTAAAGTGTGAATTATTGTTGAATAATTGAATTGATTTGTTTATAATATAAAGTTAGGTGATTATTAGGTGATATGAAATGAATGGTGTAGATTAAAGTGTGAATTATTGTTGAATAATTAAATTGATTTGTTTATAATATAAAGTTAGGTGATTATTAGGTGATATGAAATGAATGGTGTAGATTAAAGATAATATAATATTTGAAATGGATGGTGTATATTAAAAGATGATCTTTAAATGAATGGTTTAGATTAAATGAATGATAAGATTTTTGGCTATAAATAGAAGCCTTAACTTAAGGATTTTTCATAAACTTCCTTACTTGTTCTTTCTTTCTCTCTCTAAATACTTCTTGTGAAAGTTCTCTCTAAGTGTGCTTAAGTCATCTTGAGTATTTGTGAAGATCTATAAGTATACGTGTACTGTTCAAGTTAATCAACCTCATTTAAATCAATATCCAGTCACGTGTTGAGGTAAGGGATACCATCTTTTTCATCTTCCATTATTCAAACGTACTATGGTAAGGGCTTATCATTATTTGATTCTCGATAATAATATTGTTTCTTCCTTACTCATAAGACGTGCCTTTTATTTCCATGTATTAAATTGTGGGAATAACCTTACGGAGCGGATTGCCGCCTGTTGGTGAATAACCTTTCGTATTCATTCATTATTAATCTCTGAGAATAACCTTACGGAGCGGATTGCCGCCTGTTTGGTGAATAACTCTTTGTACTCAAATTCTATTAAATTGTGGGAATAACCTTACGGAGCGGATTGCCGCCTGTTGGTGAATAACCCTTTGTATTAATTTCCTTCACCTTTTGTTAATCAAACCTGCTACGGTAAGGGATATTATTTTCTTTCATACTCCTAAATCGAAATTTATTATGGAACTATTGCTTCTATAATTCCTGAAAATATTATATGTTCCATAATAGTTGAACTTCATTATTTCAACTAAACCTTCCTATTTACGTGAACCTTTCTATTGAATTGTAACCGTTATTCTAAACTGTGGATCTTGAATATCATTTTTAAATTTCACTCCACATCATGTTGACAATTTGGACATTATTTGAATCTGTACAAAGTAAACTTCCGATACTTATTGTTATCCTATTTCTTCTGTTCATCATTTATATCATTCTAATCATCCAAAAATCAAGCTGTTGTGAATATCTGTGGCCGGGGGCACAGATGTGATATATTTGTTGAACAGATGATAGGTTAAAGGCGATATAATAGGTTAAAGGCGATACATCTGTTCGGTGTCTTTTATGGCACGTGGTGAATGTTCTCTTTGGCCCGTAGTGCAAAGATGAACTGTTGATTGGTATGATTATGACCAAAGGCTGAATCTGGTATAATCATGACCGTTGGTGCTATATTGAATATCTTTGGCCCGTAGTGCAAAGATGAACTGTTGATCTGCATGATTATGATCAGGAACTGTGAATTTGTATTATCTTGACTAATGATATTTCAGATGATAAAAGTTGATGATGTTTTTCCTAAAAAGAGAACCGAGTGGACATTATAGTCTGTATTATTCTTCTAATAGATTACTCATTCCGCTGCTATTATTGATCTGAACGTTGTTTAAGAATTTAACTGCAGTTTTTGATATAAACCTTGTATTCTATTGTATTCTATCAAGAACTCAACTGTTAAAGGCTAATGATAATTTATTCGTCATTATCTTAGTCATGATATTTCTTACTGGGCTATTTGAGCTCACCCTTTCTTTTGTTCCATTATTTTTCAACAGGAGATGAAAACATAACAGGGTCTAGCCGGGGAATGGAGTGAGGGTCCGAGGAATAGTTATCATAGTCTTCACGTTTTGTAAAATAGTGTGGCAATAATAGTGAAGACTTAGTTGTGTATTATTATACACTGTATTGTTGTACGTTGTGCTTTGTTGTAATAATTTTGTTGTAGTCTTTTGACGACTCAAGTTTGGGCTGTGTGGGCCCAGATTTGGGGGCGTCACACGTAGGCAGTGCTAAACTATAAGTTCTCATGGCTAATGCAGCAACCTTTGCTTTATTCCCCACATACAGGATTACTTATCATTTGTTTAGCTTTCTACTTCTGCTTAGTCTCTACAACGACTTGCATATGTGAGACCACTTGCCGGTATCTAATGCCTAAGTAGAAGCTTGACTTATAGAAAGTTTTATTTTATTATGAACAAATCTATATATGTAGTTGAAGCTTCACTAAACTTCTTCTACTTAACTACTGCAACTCTCTTGCAGTTATTCTTCCAGTGTCCCAGCTTATCGCAATGAAAGCAAACTCCTTTGCCCTCGGGATCACTTTTATTTATGTCCATTGTTTAGCCTTTCTTTTGCCTTCTACTCTTTCTAACTCCTCAGATATACCTTTAGTCATCTTCCTCCGCTTAGAAGATTCATCTACGAGTAAGACTTGGTTTTTCTACGAAGGAAAGTGACTCTCAACAGTCTTCAACACGTTTAGTTAATCAGGTAAACTGACATCTAGCTTAATAATGTTTGAAGTTCACAACATATTGTGAATTAGAGTCAGTGAGTGACTGCAAGATCGAATCTTGACTCAACTCTTCATCCTTGACAAAACTGGTTGTCCTAATTGATCAATCCAATTGATCATCTTTAGGACATGTGTCTTTTACTGTAGTGTCATTGGTTATTATAGATCGGAAGAGCTCCTTAGATATCTTATATTTAGTTGACCTACTTTGCTCACTATACAACTATTGAATGTGCAGCAATATAGTAGGTGCATCCATTTTCTCGTGTTGACGTTATAACTCGATACTTATGGATGCGAGCATAATGCATTGAGCCACCTTTGCATCATCTTGCCATTTAAAATAGCAATTTCTTCCTCAGAGGCTTAGTTTGCAATGTTTGCAGGAATAGGTAAATTAAGGACATTTGCTAGCTTTTCAGCATTGGGAACTATTCTCAAATTTGTTTAATCAATCTAAACAATTCGATTCAATTAATTGTTAGCATACTGTCGACGCCGGGATTTTCGTCGTTTCGTTTTTTAATATTTAAAAGCCCTTTCCAAGTTTAGCCTTTTGAATTAAATGTGATTTTGAAAAGGGTCGGCTTAATGTCGACGGGTTTTCAAAGATCGATTTCTTTATGAGCCAATTGACCAGAGCCGCCAGTTGGTATATTTGAAATGGATGTACCAACTCATCCGAATTTTGCTTTCGTAATCGCTGGCTCATATGTGACTCCGAGTTAATTGGTCTGCAAACCGAGATTCATAGAGTTCGGGGGCTTGCTTAAGCGAGGGGAAGGTGTTAGGCACCCCCCGACTTCCGTGAAACACGGTTACCGCAATCTTGATGTTTTCCTATCTTTTTAAATCCTAAAATGTGTGTGTGCGCGTGTGTGTGCGTGTGTGCCTAAATGAATGTTTGTGGCGAATTTTTGCATAAAAGTTGCTTTGATTTTATATGGCAAATGTGTTTTTATCAAGAAAGTGTTTTAGACGTCTTTTGACCCAAAACAAGGCTTCGTTTTTTATAATAAAGATTGATTTTAATTTCGAAAATGATGAGGGTTTTTTATTAGATGTCATTTTCAGAAAATAATAGTTTTTTAAACTTTTGTCAAATAGGAATCGAGACTATACATTGCCTTTTAACAGTAAATATAAATAAAATGAAGGCAACTTCTAGAACTCTTTAACCCTATGCACAAAGTTTAAGGAAAACGTTTATTTATTTTTTACGAAAACATCTTTTATGACATTTTAAAACCAAGTGTAGCCTTTTCGTCAAACAAGGATCAAAGTTTCGCCAAAACTCTTTACTTTTTAAACCTCGTGTATCTAATATCCTAATTTGATTCTTTTTAGAAAAATCTTTATCGTTCGCCATATTTTCGAAAATCGTTTTTTGTGTCGTAAATCAAAATAAGCATTCAACACGTGTCGGGGCTATCCATGGGCATGTGAGCCATTCAGACAACCCCAAACACCCACAATCACATATCTTTATTATTACGGGGCCTTAACCCGACCTCGACTTGGTATCGCTTTAAGGCCCGATATTACATATATACAACCATGAACCCTATTCAACGATTACATATCAAAATGTCCATCATCGGGATTTGATCACGAGGATCTTCTCCCTAGGCTCACAGTTACCCCAAGTCACTACACAATCATACCACGAACAATTTTTATAATACGAAACTTGCTACTACGTTACACGACTCAAATCACAAACCCCACATTATGAACAATCCGTTAACGCCATGAACTCGCATTATCACCGTATGGATGTCCTCGGGATATTAGGAGGAGATTATGTTCCAAAGGAACCCTCGCTAATGATCCCTAATCCACGGATCATCATTAATACAACAACAAACTATGCTAAACAACCCAAAACACAAGATTATCACATTAATATAAACAAGAAAAATATCAAAAGAAACACCCCTTTTCACCTTGTAAAATGTCGATTTAAGCTTCTTATTTCACAAATCGGACAACACCACAAGACCACTCGACTAATTAGCAAGAGAGGATAAACTTTTCACTAAAATCTAACCAAGAACAAGCTATTCTCTCTCCTTCAGCGAGCTCTCTCTCTCTAAAATCTCTCTCTTTTTCTCTTCTTTCTTTTCTTCTCGGGTGGAAATGGCCGCTGTATAGAGTTCAGCAGGCAGTCGCAGGTGCATCTGCGGCTGACTGCTGTAGCCGTCCGCGCCGAATCCTCGGCTGCCGGGTTGTCTCCTCGAGCCGCGCACTGTCCCGTTTGTCAGTGGCCGCAAGTGCATCCGCGGCTGTCCGGCTGGCTTTTCTCGATTTCCGTGCCACGCAGTCTTAATTCGCCAATTTCTGCGGTATTATTTTGGAAGGCTGCTACCTTCCGTGCCACCGGGGAGCGAGACCCCCGAACATCGTAAGCGTAGTGGCCATTAGCCGCCTTTTGTGATCAACTCAGGTTTTTCTGGATCAACTGTTTGCCTTGCCTCAAGTGACCGGATGCTCGTTGTCCGTTGTGGCGGCTTTGACCGTAAATCGTTGGGGTGGCTTCGTGTTGGGGTCCACCCTCATTTTCGCATGTCGGGTCAAATGACGATTTTGCCCTCCTGTCAGGGTTAGTACACAGGCGCAAAATTTGGGTGTCTACACATACATTATGCTATGCAGTGTTAGTGAATTAAACATAGCAATATTCTTTAAGTAATTAATAACAACATTAACATGCATTCGTTTTATTAATTACCAAAATAAATTAGGTCTTTATTTAAAATGGTGTCTCCCACTATTTTCAACAAACTATATTACCCTCCTTATATAGTTCAGCAAATCTAGTTAAAGATTTGCTAGTGAGAATAAGAATCCTATTTCAAATGTATATAGCCTTGTGTGACACAACAAACGATATATAAATAAATAGGTAGACAACTATTTGCCAATTATATCAACATGTAACTCCTTTTATTTTGCCTCTTAAATTATTATGATCATGTGTGACACATCCAAATCAAAATTATCCAAGTTAAGTCTAACATAGCATTTTCTTATATTATAAGAGAAAAAGACCGTCCTTGTGTGACATAACAAAACAGTAATGTTCAATTCTTTTATAAATATCAAATGTGATAAAGCAACATCTCAAAAAATTAATATAAGTCTTGTGTGACACAACAAACTATATTGATTATTTGATACTCTATCGTTTTACCATGTTAGAAGGCGACGTTCGATATTTTTAATAAATATCTTTGAATATTACAACTTAATATTATGAGTAGTAGAATAAATAAATTAGAATCATTCTAATTTTATTTAATTGAATTAAACATTTTAATTCATGAATTAAATATTTTAATTCATTTTATAAATAATATTTATTCTACATCATGAGTGATTTATTAATATTAATTGTCGCATCTTGTTTAGCGCACATGCACATATATATATAAAATATGCATCATATTAATTAACATGCGAAACATGTTAATTAATATATATATATATATATATATATATATATATATAAGCATGCACATGTAGAATACTATATTCTATTTTGATTGATTATGGACTTTATTCTATTTTGGTTCACTAGAGCCACCAAGTGAACCAAAGGTCAAACCTAGGGTACAAGAATAAATTAAATTAAATATAAGTATTATATTTAAATTCGGGCCCCATTACAAATGGGTCTTCATGATCTCCTTGCTTCTTTGCTCTAATTCTTCAAAATAATTCTAACTAATCCTATTACAAAATATTTACAATAAATAGAAATCTTGATCAACAGTTAAGGGGAATTACATAAGAGGGAGATAGAATTATACATAAGAAAAATTAGAAAGACGAAGTACGCAGACCCTATTTATTAAAATTCATTCATTCATGCATTTAATTAAAATAAAATCCAATCATATTGGTCAATAGTCTATAATCAATCTCATTTATTATCATATATATCAACATATATATTAATAAATAATATTCATCACATGAATTAAATAAAATATTCCATATATGTATTGGTATCATTTAATGGACAATTAAAGTTGCATGAAATCTAATTTTATATTTAAAATAAACATTTTATTTTAATTATAAAATTATTTAAAAATAAACTATTTATTTTTATTATTTTAAAATTACCCAAAATAAACTCTTTTATTTTAAAATTTTAAAATCTGTACAAAAATATGAAACTATTTCATGTTGCTGCTTTATTGTACACACCGAAACAGATCGGTAGTATATATATATATATAGCCTATAATCCGAACGTGGCGTTTTTGTTGCTTTATAATACTTCACCAAAAACCGAAACACAAAGTCCTATCAATTTGGTAGTCATCCGAAAATTAATTTTGGTATTTAAAAAAAATTATATAATAAATTATGTCCAATAAATTGTTCTAAACATATACTCATACATATATAAATTAAAACAATTAATAATTCACATAAGTTTGGCTCTGATACCACTGTTGGTTTGCAAAAAATATGGCATACATATAATCAAATTATATAAGCGCAACGGAAGCAAGAAAAATCAGATTTTAAAATTTTTGTACAAATCAATAACCTGAATCTTTTTTATACGACTATTATTAATTGAGGAATGATAAAAGAATTTATACCTTTGTAGAACCAAACTTTCACAGGTAGAAGTTCATCTCCCTTTAATCCTTCACGTCCTTTTTCAAATTCACCGATTAGATTCCACGGATCAATGTTAGCTCCCCAAGTGTGAAGCCTCTAGAGGTGATCCATCAAGAGATCTATGAATTAAATAAGTGGATTTTGGTTTCTCCAAATCATGGGTAGCTAGCCCTAATTCTCTCTCTCTCTCTAACTCCTTAGATGTAGAGAATTATGGAGTACTCTCTCTATTCTAATGAAAGAGTGTGTAACCTTGATCTATGATAAGACTCATCTTATTTATAGATATAGTCAACCCTCCTAAACTATTTAGGATTAGGGTTTTAATTTAATTCATAATTTAATTAAGAACTAAATTAATTAATTATAGTTCTTAAATCATTTAGGAACTTAATTATTTAATAATAAGCGTACTTCTTATTAATTAATTATTAAACCATTTAGTAACTTAATTAATTATTATAATTACAATTGCTAAACTATTTAGGAACTTAATTATTTACAATAATACTACTATTTATTCATTAATTCTTAAACCATTTAGGAACTAAATAATAATACTAGTAATAATAATAATAATAATAATAATAATAATAATAATAATAACACTCCTCTTATTAATTTATAATTAGTATTTCTAAAATACTAAACTATAAATATTAAACTATTTAATTTATTCTATCACCATAGTATAAATTAAATGTACTTAATTTATTATTACGATTATGTCATACATTTCTAAAATAAATATTACTCTTTTGCGGTGTGACTCTTTAGGTTCTCCATATCAAACCGGTTGTATAATAAATAAATTAGAACAATTCTAATTCATTTATTACGAATTAACTCTTTAATTCAGAATAAATAATTATTCCACAATAAGGGTAAGCCTCTTTAGTTAGCATGATCTTCATCATGGTTCTGAAAGTATTGCTCGAAAACTATGTGTTTATCCATTTAATTAATTTAGCTAATTAATCATGAATAAAGAAATGTCTTGATATTTTTATTAATAAATAAAAAAGATTACAAAGTATATGTCTATCACATCAAATGTGATTGGCTTGAGGGCATACTACTTTCAGGTTATCCAAGGTTCTATAAATAGGAGTCTTTAGTGCACTTGGTAGAAGTTTGTTTATTTGCTAACTTTTACTAAGTTTAAGGGAGAGATAGTTTTGAAGAGAGTTGAGAGCAAAACACTTTAAGTGTTGGAGATATTATAAGAAAGATAATCTAGAGGTTAGATTTAGTAGCAAGGTTGGAGCATTCAAGGTTTGTTTCATACTTTGGGAGGAAGAAAAGAAGAGTATCCAAAACTAGAGGTTGAAAAGTTTTCTTTTATTTAGTTCTTTCATTTTTATGGTTAAAATCTATAGTATATGTCTTTGTCATGGTTGGTTATGGGAGTAGTTTTGTTGTGTATGGAATTGTGAAGGGTTCAAAGGTATAAGGGTGGATCTCTGGTGGAGCATATATGAAGATCTATGTGAATATATGTGAATATATGTGTATATGAATTTTTTGTGGTCGAAAATGTATTTTTGTAGTAGAAAATATATTTTTATTGTTCAAAACCTATTTTTCAAACTCTTTGATGGTAGATCTAGATTATTTATGAAGATATATGGTTAAATATGCTAGATATGTGTTCGAACATGTTTAGTATATAAAGTGATGGAAGAAAAGGTCATATGAGCATATTTTGATATAAAACCCTAGTTGGATGTCTAGTTTGGTTATGTGTGTTTTATGTCATGCCAGTTGTTTGTGTATTTTTGTGTTTTGTATTCTAGATTGGTGATTTTTGATCGTAACACAACTTGAATCGTTGAAAACTAAGTTAAAACGAAAAAGTTGTGTGTTTTTTAGTAAAAATGGTCATTTTGAAACCTTATATTGGTCAATCTAGATTTTTGTTATCAAAAATATTTTTGAAAGCTAACTGATTCTAGAAAACTTAAATAATACTAAGTTATGAACATAACAAAATAGATTTGAGATGATTTGATCATGTATTACATATTTCATGAAAGATTGAACCAAAGTAATCAAAGTTAAAAAAATAAAAAAATTAAGTTGGAATTTTGAACTACCGTCACGGCGATGAGCTAGGCTACTGCAACGGTCAAGTTCACTGCCCAACTGGGTAATTTGGTGAACCGGGTTGGGTCGGACTGGGTTTTTTGGGTCAGTCCGAGTCTGGGTTGGTCCACTTAGGTCAGAAAATATAATTTAATCTAATATTAGTATAAGACAAAAATTAAATAGATAATAGTATTAGTAAATGTATAAAATATTATTAAATAATTTATAATATTATAAAATTAATAAAATATTATTAAATGATTAAAAAATATATAAAATATTATTAAATGTTAATAAGATTTGAAAATTAATAAAATATTATTAAATAATTAATAATATTAGAAAATAAATAAAATATTATTAAATGGTTAATAATATTAGAAAATTAATAAAATATTATTAAATGATTAATAATAACAGTAAATCAATACAATATTATTAAATGATTAATAATATTAGAAAAAAAAATAATAACAGTAAATCAATACAATATTATGTATTATAAAAAAAAATTTAATGCATAATTCATATAACATTACATCTCATAAAAATAGAAATAATTCTATTTTACATAAACATAATTTATTTTATTAAAAATAATAATTATTCATATTTATTTATTATTCTTTTCACTATTTTATATATTTTATATAAACTATACAATATAAATTTTGTATAATTTATATAATTATTAACCTTTTCTTTAATAAATTTATTTTCTTGTATAAATTATATATCACCCTCATATAATTTATATAATCAAAATTCCTTCACACATAATTATATTTCCTTATATAAAATATATATTTTATATATATAAATCCTTTCTTAATAATCTCCAAATTTCCTCATAATTATAAATTAATCCATGATCAATAATTTTGACTTCGTTAATTACCTCATTAACTTTTAATTTAATTCAGGAATAATTTTCAATATTAATCCTCTTTTCATTAACATACATCATTAAATTAATAACCGTAATAAAAATATACATCCATAATTAATTTACCTAATTCACATTAATTGCTTAATTTAAATAACTAAAATACACATTTTATTTATTTAAACTTTTTACATGTCATAATATCCTGGATATTACATTCTTCCCACCTTATAAAAATTTCATCCCGAAATTTCTACACCAACTATTCAAATAAATGGGGATAATTCTTTCGCATTTTCTCCTCTAACTCCCAAGTGGCTTCTTTAACGTCATGATTTCGCCATAGCACTTTAACAGAAGGAATCACCTTATTTCTTAAGACTTGTTCTTTCTTATCTAATATTTGAACAGGAATTTCTTCATAAGTTAAATTCCTCTCTATCTGAATTGGTTCATATACTATGACGTGCTTATAATCTGGCTTGTACGGTCGTAGCACTGACACGTGAAAAACGTTGTGTATGTGCGCTAACTCTGGAGGTAGAGCCACTTCATATGCCACTTCCCCAACTTTCCTCAATATTTCAAACGGTCCAATAAATCTAGGACTTAATTTACCTTTCTTTCTGAATCTAATTTTTCCCTTCCATGGAGACACTTTAAGTCAAAATCCCGACTTTGCCTATGCAAATCTGCATACTTTTTCCGTCTATCCTGAGCTGCTTCCAATCGAGATCGTCTCAGCCTAACTGTTTCCGCCGTCTGTTGGACTAGTTCAGGTCCTAATAATTGACGTTCACCAACTTCATCCCAGCACAAAGGAGTTCTGTACTTTCTTCCATATAAGGCCTCATAAGGTGGCATTCCTATACTTGCGTGGTAACTGTTGTTATACGACCCCGAAATTCGACCCATTTTATTCCCTTAAATTTTGTATTTATTATACATTATCTTCCTTACGTCCAAATTTTGGTTCGTTAATAAATCTTCAATCTCCTAATTTAACCCATAATTTGACATTACCGTCATCAATTACCAAATTTTTGGTATAAATTTTTCTTTTTCTCTTTTTCAATTCAAACGTTGTATTAAAATAGTTGAATAATTAAAATCTTTACATCTTGGATCCTAGTCCCTGGATCGCAACCTTAACTTTTTCTTTTCTTTCTTGTATTATAAATCTCGTCATTCAAATTTTAATATCGTTCATATTCATACAAATATTCTTTGTTTCATCGTTCATAATCAAACATATAATAATTTCTCACGTAACAATTAATTTGAACATTCACGGTTCACAATTTAATACAACTCGTCCTATCCGGATCCACCCTATATGTATATACAAAATATTCATGTAATCTTGACAAATTATTCACATTGAATCATAATATAAACATATAACGTTCACAACCTCTTAGGAAAATCCGTCTCTACATAATCTGATATTCTTGAAATTCTTTCTTTCCTGCAAAACGTTTATTAAGCAAGTAATGAGCACAACGGCTCAGCAAGTTCAACAGTTATACTTCACGTAGCACATACCTTATCATGTTTGGTGTGTGTCATACATCATGTGCTTGTGCTTTTACTATAGCAATATATCTCATATCGTTGCACAAAGAACACATTGTGGTCATATTAAACACGTATCACATAACACATAATTTGTATGCATTTAAAACAAGAATTGCATATAATAGTTCAACATTTAACATAAAAGGGACTGAAGAACTTGCCTGGTGTCCAGTTATTTAAATTGTTAGCTCAAACCCTTAACTCGATCAACCTATGATCATAAAATAATGAAATAATAATTATTTAACTCCTTATGATATTAATTTAATTAATTAATATCATCTCTAGGCCAATTATTAATTTATATGGCCAATTATATTAACCTCGTTCCTTAAAATATTCGTTTAACTTAATATTCACCACCTTCAATACGGACAACCCAGCTAATCGGATAAATTTTAACATATTTGGTTGTCCGAAAAATTTATTTAATCATTTTCTAGCTTGTAACCTTATTAGATTAATATTTAAACCTTTAAATATTAATCTCCAATATTTAATATTTTTACAAAAATATTAAATTTAATGCCCAAACATCATTTCTATATTTTTAGTATTTTTTTATAATTTTCTATGATTTTTAAACAATTTCTAAACATTTATTTAATTAAAAACAAGTTATAGGGGAATTTTGGTAATTTCCGCGCCCTTAGGGACCCATCCGACATTAACAAAAAAGGTCCGGGGCATTTTCGTAATTTTCGTGGCCTTGGGGATACGCTTGTAAATTTTCGGAAATTTCAGGGGTATTCCGGTCATTTTACACAGCTAGGGACATGTTCGGTATTTCTTAAAAAGGGCAGGGGCGAAATAGTCATTCCACGTATTGCGTCGGCCGCGCATGGCGCGCGACCCCTCTCCGTCTACACCAAACGACGCCGTTTGACCTTTGGCAGACGAAAACACAGCCGCGCATTGCGCGGCCCTGCCCCAACGCCCCAAAACGGCGTCGTTTAACGCCCGCAAATGAAAAAAAATGGTTGTCGCGCCTGATTTCCTTTCTTCTTCCTGCCGTAACACAGTACATCAACTTTCTAATATTTATCCATTTTTGCGCACAATTTCCCAACATAAATACTCCAAAAATCATAAAATTCAGACATATATATCCTAAAATTATTTGGAATAATTATTCTATTTATTTCCTATTTTTCCACAAAATTAATTTATCCTCATAAATACATAATTAACTCAAATAAATTAATTTTTACCTTCTAAAAATTCTTTCTTGAAGCTTGTACTCCACTTCTTGACCTTCCTTTCTTAGTGGCCAGGTGGTTCACAGTGGTGGTGATGGTGGTCGGATGGTAGAAGAAACAAGGAGAGAGAGAGTTATGTTTTTTTTTGTTTTTTTTTGTTTGTTTTCTTTTTCCTTTTTCTTTTCTTCTTTTCCACACATATATATATATATATATATATACATTATAGTCATGTATAAATAAATTTTAATTCCTTTACAATTCCACCGCCTCTCTCTCTCTCTCTCTCACGCAGTAAATCTGGAAAATTCCAGATTATTCCATGCAAAATTAAACTTTTTAATACATTACATAGCTATTTTGTGTAATAAATATTTTATATAATATATATAAAATATTTATTTTAATTCACCAAAAATTATAACATGATTCCTAAATAATTTTAATACCTCTTTTGGGTACTTTTCTTGACAAATTTTGTACACGCATAGTGACATGCATGTAATTATATGATGTAATTTATACCTCCAAAAATCATAAAATAATTCATATAACATATAAAATTATTTTTCATAATTTTTCACTTCGTTACTTGGACAACTTGTTACACTAACATGTTCCCGTTTCCAAAATATTATCTTTCATAAAAGTCATAATAATTCTATTATACATAAATATAATTTTTAATAACTTAAAACATTCATTTTTCTTATTTATTATTCAATTTCTTTAATATTCACATTAACTTTCCTTATATAAATTATATAATTTAATATTATATAATTTATATAATTACATTATTCCTTTTTAAATAATTTTCATTTTCCACAAGTACAATTTATAAAATTTTCTTCCACCCTTAATTATATTTAATTCTCTTATATAAATTATATAATTATTCTTATATAATTTATATAATTATTATTTCCTTCATACAACATTTTAATTTCCTTATATAAATTATATAATTATTATTATATAATTTATATAATTACATTTCTTCTCAATTAATTTCTAAACTTCCTCCACAATTCCTGATAAAATCTAAACTCAATAATTACAATTTTTACCAACTCCCTCATTCACTTTTTATTTAAATTTGGATTAATTTAATTATTAATCCCTTTAATTTTCATAATTAATAACATTTATAATTATAACAATTAAGCATAAACACATATATATACATATATAATTCATATTTCTTACATTTCCATATAACCTCATTTAAAACATAATTTCTGCACTTCCATAATAATTTAATTGTACATTTACCTGAAATTTCTCTTATTCTTAATAAATTATTTTTAAACAATTTATTTACTTTTTAATTACTTAAATTCAATACCATTTATCATAATCTCTGCACAGATTTAATTTATTAATTAAATCTCATCACATACCTTAAATCACATAAAATAATAATTAATTTGAACAATCTTGATAATTTAATCAATTAAATTCTCATTTAATATTATTAAAGAAATCCTAAAAATTCGGATCCTCACATTCTTCCCCCCCCCCCCCCCCCCTTAACAGGATTCCGTCCTCAGAATCAAAATTGTCGTAATAATCATACTTATATTATGCATAGCACCTTGCTATGCCTTTATCTTGATAAATAATACCTTTATTCAAAATAATCATGTTTTACCTCATTAATTTCCATAATTCACATGGATAACCCCATAATGGTCAGAATATTAAATTCTTAACTAAATTCACAATTTATTTGTAGTATTGCATTCACAATTCTCTAAAATTTTATTGATAATACCTTAGCTCGTTTCTTGATACGCTTATCAAGATAACTTCTCATTCTCTGAAAAATTTCCTTTCTTTAATCACACGTAACCTTACTCAATCCACTTATTGCATACTTTGCACCTTCATCCTTCTCCGTTTTATTCATATTCATGACTCTTCTCCACATTCGATAAAACATTCCTTACTACTTCTATTATTCAATACTAGGTTTTAAACACTAATATTTACTTAATTCATCACAATCCCTATTTGAAATTATTCTAAAATCCTGGGTGTCACATTCACCCCTCCTTCATAAAATTTCGTCCTCGAAATTTCTATGTATTAATATCTCATTCATTTGTAACAATTACAATTTCTTTTTACTCATTCCACATATATTTCTTTCATTCCGTCCTCGTAGTCATTACACATTGTCATTTCTAATCCATCACATTTCATAATTTCTTTACTTCACAATTATTACCTTCATTATCGCTCACTACCCCATCCTACCATCCAATCTTCATAAGAGTAGAGGAAATCAAAATTTTTGTTTTGGAAAACTTTCATGATATGCTGAATGAACATTTATCCCGGTTTACAGTACTTCGCTCTCCGAGTACTTCATACTGCAAACCCTGACAGTGGATCAGTCTGCCATTAAAGTGGTGTATATTTAATCCGTAATTTGGCATGCCAGTAGAACAATCTGTAATGCCAGTGTTTCCTTATGCCAGGTGACCATTTAATCAACCTGCAATATTCTTAATCTCTTTGTTCATCTCAGCATTAGAATTCATTCAGAAGAAATTTAGTTGGATATAACTTTCAAAGAATATGAATTCAATACATTTCAAAATTTGTCTAGCTGAATCAAATAGCTTAGACTTGTATTTCTTCAACGCTTGTCTAGCTAGATCAATTAGCATAGACTTTCTTTTAACTATTTATAATCCGCAGAAATTTTTAAAACATTCATCATGTCAAAACTTTTCAAAATATCAAGCCGAGTCAAATGGCATTGACTTATATTTCTGACATACCTTCAAAAATCAAAATTATTTATGACTTCATGTTACCGTATCATCTTGACAGTCCGTTGAGAATTTCGTCGTTAATAATTCTTACACCATAAACCATACTTTATGGTGTTGAATCATCTTATGACGAAATAGTACCGCACCGTCTCAACAACACGTTGAGCATTCCGTCATTCATCACATCTGCACCGGGCTAAAAGGTGCGTGGATGATTATTTTGAAATACATTTTGATGTTAAAAATATTTTTGTCTAGCCGAAACAAATAGCATAGACACTTTTTAAATCACTTAAAATTCATTTGCATTTTCAAAGTACATTCGTACCAAATTAACTTGAGGCCAAAAATTTCGAAGTCTAGCATAGCTAGAAAAGTGGGAATATCCTAAATTCCCTAAACATTCACCTTCTGCTTCTTTACTTAATTATTAAATTTATTGCTATGACTATTATTACCATTATACAAAAAATTTCTAACTACTCCAACATTTCTATATCCCCGTATAGTTCATCAAACTTGCCACACATTATGAGTCCAGAAACTTACCACAAGAATATGGGTTTAGAAGCTTGTCCTAGCAATATGTAGTCTGAGAACAAATCAAAGACTATCCATATGCTGAGGGGCTCAAACATACCATACAATTATGAGTCATGGACTTACCATATGCATGAGTTTTAAGAACTCGTGCCTAAACTTAATATTATTTATCTATCAGAAACTCTTAGCGCGACTCTAACATTTCAACGATTATCACATAGTAAGTAAACATAAATCCCCCGCCCATACAAAGGATTGTGCAACTCAGTCACCACATGAGTTCTCAAATGAAATTTCATACCCAAGTTTTCTACCCCTTTATCATAACCTTTCTGTCATTCATGGCTCATCATTCTCTAAATTCTTCTTGTACTATTTTATAGTATCATATCTCTTTATAACATTAAAATATGTCTTTTCGACCATTAACATGTCTCTCTGTTATTTCACATTTTCACTTGATCTCATCATGATCTTGCTTCACAACCTACTTCTTACTCGCTTCTCTTATCTCGTGATCGTATCATAGTACGATCTTCTTACCATTCCTGATCATGTTTTTATGATCTCTTGCTCTTTAGATTTTCTTTTTATCTTTATTGCTTAAATCAGGTGTCCCCTGATTATCTTTGAGATTCATCTTTGAATCATTGTAAATATTCTTTCAGATATGTTCTTAATTGAACTTATAATTTTCTTAATTTGTTTCATTCAAATCTTTATTAACATCTTTATCTCTTCCTTATAATCTTATATCTTTCATACTTCCTTTACTTTAGCCAATATCTTAGAACATCTTTCTCAACTTATATCTCTTCATTCTAATCCCCCCATGTTCATCAAACTTATCACGTATTTGGGCTCAGGAACTTACCATAATCATATGGTTGAGGAGCTTGTCCTAGTCAGGCCTTAGTCGCCCATTCGCTAAAGGGGCTCCACCATATAATCATGAGTCACGAGTTTACCATACGCTTGAGTTTTCAGAACACTCAACTAATCGTACTCTTTCTTACTTTAGGTTATAGCCTAAGGTATCATTTTCCTAAGGGTTATAACCTCTAGCTCTGATACCAACTGTAACGACCCCGAAATTCGACCCATTTTATTCCCTTAAATTTTGTATTTATTATACATTATCTTCCTTACGTCCAAATTTCGGTCCGTTAACAAATCTTCAATCTCCTTATTTAACCCATAATTTGACATTACCGTCATCAATTACCAAATTTTTGCTATAAATTTTTCTTTTTCTCTTTTTCAATTCAAACGTTGTATTAAAATAGTTGAATAATTAAAATCTTTACATCTTGGATCCTAGTCCCTGGATCGCAACCTTAACTTTTTCTTTTCTTTCTTGTATTATAAATCTCGTCATTCAAATTTTAATATCGTTCATATTCATACAAATATTCTTTGTTTCATCGTTCATAATCAAACATATAATAATTTCTCACGTAACAATTAATTTGAACATTCACGGTTCACAATTTAATACAACTCGTCCTATCCGGATCCACCCTATATGTATATCCAAAATATTCATGTAATCTTGACAAATTATTCACATTGAATCATAATATAAACATATAACGTTCACAACCTCTTAGGAAAATCCGTCTCTACATAATCTGATATTCTTGAAATTCTTTCTTTCCTGCAAAACGTTTATTAAGCAAGTAATGAGCACAACGGCTCAGCAAGTTCAACAGTTATACTTCACGTAGCACATACCTTATCATGTTTGGTGTGTGTCATACATCATGTGCTTGTGCTTTTACTATAGCAATATATCTCATATCGTTGCACAAAGAACACATTGTGGTCATATTAAACACGTATCACATAGCACATAATTTGTATGCATTTAAAACAAGAATTGCATATAATAGTTCAACATTTAACATAAAAGGGACTGACGAACTTGCCTGGTGTCCAGTTATTTAAATTGTTAGCTCAAACCCTTAACTCGATCAACCTATGATCATAAAATAATGAAATAATAATTATTTAACTCTTTATGATATTAATTTAATTAATTAATATCATCTCTAGGCCAATTATTAATTTATATGGCCAATTATATTAACCTCGTTCCTTAAAATATTCGTTTAACTTAATATTCACCACCTTCAATACGGACAACCCAGCTCATCGGATAAATTTTAACATATTTGGTTGTCCAAAAAAATTATTTAATCATTTTCTAGCTTGTAACCTTATTAGATTAATATTTAAACCTTTAAATATTAATCTCCAATATTTAATATTTTTACAAAAATATTAAATTTAATGCCCAAACATCATTTCTATATTTTTAGTATTTTTTTATAATTTTCTATGATTTTTAAACAATTTTTAAACATTTTTTAAACATTTATTTAATTAAAAACAAGTTCTAGGGGCATTTTGGTAATTTCCGCGCCCTGAGGGACCCATCCGACATTAGCAGAAAAGGTCCGGGGCATTTTCGTAATTTCCGTGGCCTTGGGGATACGCTTGTAATTTTTCGGAAATTTCAGGGGTATTCCGGTCATTTTACACAGCTAGAGACATGTTCGGTATTTCTTAAAAAGGGCAGGGGCGAAATAGTCATTCCACGTATTGCGTCGGCTGCGCATGGCGCGCGGCCCCTCTCCGTCTACACCAAACGACGCCGTTTGGCCTTTGGCAGACGAAAACACAGCCGCGCATTGCGCGGCCCTGCCCCAACGCCCCAAAACGGCGTCGTTTAACGCCCGAGATTTCCTTTCTTCTTCCTGTCGTAACACAGTACATCAACTTTCTAATATTTATCCATTTTTGCACACAATTTCCCAACATAAATACTCCAAAAATCATAAAATTCATACATATATATTCTAAAATTATTTGGAATAATTATTCTATTTATTTCCTATTTTTCCACAAAATTAATTTATCCTCATAAATACATAATTAACTCAAATAAATTAATTTTTACCTTCTAAAAATTCTTTCTTGAAGCTTGTACTCCACTTCTTGACCTTCCTTTCTTAGTGGCCAGGTGGTTCACAGTGGCGGTGATGGTGGTCGGATGGTAGAAGAAACAAGGAGAGAGAGAGTTATTTTTTTTTTGTTTTTTTTTTGTTTGTTTTCTTTTTCCTTTTTCTTTTCTTCTTTTCCACACATATATATATATACACTATAGGCATGTATAAATAAATTTTAATTCCTTTACAATTTCACCGCCTCTCTCTCTCTCTCTCACGTAGTAAATCTGGAAAATTCCAGATTATTCCATGCAAAATTAAACTTTTTAATACATTACATAGTTATTTTCTGTAATAAATATTTTATATAATATATATAAAATATTTATTTTAATTCGCCAAAAATTATAACATGATTCCTAAATAATTTTAATACCTCTTTTGGGTACCTTTCTTGACAAATTTTGTACACACATAGTGACATGCATGTAATTATATGAGGTAATTTATACCTCCAAAAATCATAAAATAATTCATATAACATATAAAATTATTTTTCATAATTTTTCACTTCGTTACTTGGACAACATGTTACATTAACATGTTCCCGTTTCCAAAATATTATCTTTCATAAAAGTCATAATAATTATATTATACATAAATATAATTTTTAATAACTTAAAACATTCATTTTTCTTATTTATTATTCAATTTCTTTAATATTCACATTAACTTTCCTTATATAAATTATATAATTTAATATTATATAATTTATATAATTACATTATTCCTTTTTAAATAATTTCCATTTTCCACAAATACAATTTATAAAATTTTCTTCCACCCTTAATTATATTTAATTCTCTTATATAAATTATATAATTATTCTTATATAATTTATATAATTATTATTTCCTTCATATAACATTTTAATTTCCTTATATAAATTATATAATTATTATTATAAAATTTATATAATTACATTTCTTCTTAATTAATTTCTAAACTTCCTCCACAATTCCTGATAAAATCTAAAATCAATAATTACAATTTTTACCAACTCCCTCATTCACTTTTTATTTAAATTTGGATTAATTTAATTATTAATCCCTTGAATTTTCATAATTAATAACATTTATAATTATAACAATTAAGCATAAACACACATATATACATATATAATTCATATTTCTTACATTTCCATATAACCTCATTTAAAACATAATTTCTGCACTTCCATAATAATTTAATTGTACAATTTTATTGTACATTTACCTAAATTTCTCTTATTCTTAATAAATTGTTTTTAAACAATTTATTTACTTTTTAATTACTTAAATTCAATACCATTTATCATAATCTCTGCACAGATTTAATTTACTAATTAAATCTCATCACATACCTTAAATCACATAAAATAATAATTAATTTGAACAATCTTGATAATTTAATCAATTAAATTCTCATTTAATATTATGAAAGAAATCCTGAAAATTCGGATCCTCGCATTCTCCCCCCCCCCCCCCCCCTTAACAGGATTCCGTCCTCGGAATCAAAATTGCCGTAATAATCATACTTATATTATGCATAGCACCTTGCTATGCCTTTATCTGGATAAATAATAACTTTATTCAAAATAATCATGTTTTACCTCGTTAATTTTCATAATTCACATGGATAACCCCATAATGGTCATAATTGTCAGAATATTAAATTCTTAACTAAATTCACAATTTATTTGTAGTATTGCATTTCACAATTCTCTAAAAATTTTATTGATAATACCTTAGCTCGTTTCTTGATACGCTTATCAAGATAACTTCTCATTCTCTGAAAAATTTCCTTTCTTTAATCACACGTAACCTTACTCAATCCACTTATTGCATACTTTGCACCTTCATCCTTCTCCGTTTTATTCATATTCATGACTCTTCTCCACATTCGATAAATCATTCCTTACTACTTCTATTATTCAATACTAGGCTTTAAACACTAATATTTACTTAATTCATCACAATCCCTATTTGAAATTATTCTAAAATCCTGGGTGTCACAAAAAGAGCACGTAGCACCCAAATCAAAAAGCACACATGCATTAGTATTGCAAATTGAAATGGTACCTAACACCATATCTTTCGATTTTTCCGCATCATGCACCGTCATATTATAGGTTCGAGCGGTAGGACGACCTGATTGAGTTGGTGCGGGGAGTGTCAGTTTTCCTCCAGTATTTGTACTTTTCCTTCCACTCTTTACCTCTATCGTCTTCTTTGGACAGTTTCGAGCAAAATGGTTTGCCGCTCCACAGTTAAAATATCCTGGTTTCTTCAATTTTGGGCAATCTGGTGCAATGTGTGTTGGTTTGCAAAAATTATGGCATACATATAATCAAATTATATAAGCGCAACAGAAGCAATAAAAATCAGATTTTAAAATTTTTGTACAAACCAATAACCCGGATCTTTCTTGTGCAACTATTATTAATTGAGGAAGGATAAAAGAATTTATACCTTTGTAGAATCAAGCTTCCACGGGTACAAGTTCATCTCCCTTTAATCCTTCATGCTCTTCTTATTAATTCACCGATTAGATTCCACGAATCAATGTTAGCTCCCCAAGTGTTGAGCCTCTAGAGGTGATCCACCAAGAGATCTATGAATTAAAGAAGTGGATCTTGGTTTCTCTAAACCATGGGTGGCTAGCCCTAATTCTCTCTCTCTCTCTAACTCCTTAGATCTAGAGAATTATGGAGTACTCTCTCTAATCTAATGAAAGAGTGTGTAACCTTGATCTATGATAAGACTTCTCTTATTTATAGATCTAGTCAACCCTCCTAAACTATTTAGGATTAGGGTTTTAATTTAATTCTCAATTTAATTAGGAACTAAATTAATTAATTACATTTCCTAAACTATTTAGGAACTTAATTATTTAATAATGAGAGTACTTCTTATTAATTAATTACTAAACCATTTAGTAACTTAATTAATTATTATAATTATAATTCCTAAACTATTTAGGAACTTAATTATTTAATAATAATATTACTATTTATTAATTAATTACTAAACCATTTAGTAACTTAATTAATTATTATAATTATAATTCCTAAACTATTTAGGAACTTAATTATTTAATAATAATATTACTACTTATTAATTAATTCCTAAACCATTTAGGAACTAAATAATAATACTAGTAATAATAATAATAGTAATAATAATAATAATAATAAGACTTCTCTTATTAATTTATAATTAGTATTTCTAAAATACTAAATTATAAATATTAGGCTATTTAATTTATTCTATCACCATAGTATAAATTAAATATACTTAATTTATTATTACAATTATGTCATCCACTTCTAAAATAAATATTACTCTTTTGCGGTGTGACCCTTTAGGTTCTCCATATTAAACTGGTTGTATAATAAATAAATTAGAACAATTCTAATTCATTTATTACGAATTAACTCTTTAATTCAGAATAAATAATTATTCCACAATAAGGGTAAGCCCCGTTAGCGATTAGTTGACTTTCCAGATAATATAGATTTCAACATTTAATCGTGAAAGAACTTTTCAGCAAATAGTTACCGTACAATTCAATCCTTCTACCATACAATGTCCCAATCAAATATAAGACACGGAATTTCTGTCAAGTCTTATTTATTTGATTATATGCATTTCAATTCACAAATACACAACTCTAGTTAATGTAAATTAGAAACTCCTTTCTAATTCCATGCAACCCTGGCCAGGGATTTCTGAGTTGTCACTTATTGAATCGCATAGGACATTCTCTCCCTTTACTGGAAGTGGTAGATCCTTTGTTGATCATTCACCTATCTCCATGTGTACCTTATTATACCCAAGCATATCCTTTGATATACCAATAGGTCTTAAGGAATATGTCAAAGTATAACTTAGTACACACAAGATACTATGATGATCTCAAGTCCAAGGATCACTTGTACGACTATCACATGAGGAACTCCTATTGACAGACGAGTAAAACTCCATTATGTGTTCCTTGAGCGAGTCACGTTCAGTGAACTTATTCTCTAATAAGCACCTACATACTTGCTTTAGTGTCTCTACACAAATGATTATGAGATCAATCATTCTCTTCATAAGAGCAAGCATAGTATGTACCAATCTATCCGGATCTACTAATCCCCTTTTTAGTGATCTAACGATTAGGAACAATTTTAGTTTTGAGTTATCTTGAATTTAGATCTCATTAGCATGATCCTCATCATGGTTCTAAAAGCATTGCTCGAAAACTATGGGTTTATCCATTTGATTAATTCAAGTAATTAATCATGAATAAAGAAATGCCTTGATACTTTTATTAATAAATGAACAAGATTACAAAGTATATGCTTATCACATCAAATGTGATTGGCTTGAGGGCATATTACTTTCAATGTGTCCTTCTCGTTGGCACTTATAACAAACTTTCTTCCCCTCCAGACAAACCCCAGCATGACTCTTTCCACAATTACTACACGGCTCGATTTTTCTCTTTACATCTCCGGATTTATTTCCGGAAGTGTTTGTATTACCATTCCACATTTTCTTATTAGGAGGGTTGGTACTACTACCACTTCCCCCCTTAGAATCTCCCTCATTTTTCCTTTTCTTTTGTTCTTGATTGTATTTTATAATAGCTTCACTACCTCCCTCAGCCAAGACTGCCTTTTCCAGTACCTCAGTGTATGTTGTTGTTTGAAACATATTCACCTTGCTACCTCAGCGTATGTTGCCTTTTGCAGTACCTCAGGGTCTTCTACCATTTTTTTATCATTATTTTCTCAACATAATTACTCCAAATACAATATAATTCATCAACAAATATCTAAAAATTATATAGAACAAGTATATAATTATTTATAAATTTTTCATGCAATTATTTTATCACAAAAATTTACATAAATAATGCAAATAATTTATTTTATACCTTTCTTTGAAGCTTTGTATGTACCCAGATGGTTGTAAATATATATTTTTTTCTCCTGCTAGTGGTGGTGAACTCAGGTGGTGGATGGTAATGGCGGACAGAGAAAGGAAGTGATAAGAAATGATAGTTTTTTGGGTGTTTGGCACTTATATTATTATTACTATTATTATCTATTATATATATATATATATATATATATATATATATATATATATATATATATATATATATATATATATAACTTGCCACAATTGAATTGCTTTGAAATTTGTTTACTCAATTCCACCGACTTAGTTTAGTTTAAGTCGGTGAGAAAAGATAATTACCGTGCATACGAACATAATTAATACATTACGCAATTAATTCGAGTAATAAATATTTTATATATGTATATAAAATATTTATTTTAATTTACCAAAATTCATAAAATAATTTATAAATAATATTTATATATTTTGGGGTACTTTATTTGATAAATTTTGTACACGTATAATGACTTGCATGTACTTATATGAAGTATTTTATACCTCCAAAATTAATAAAATAATACCCATAATTTAATAAAATTATGTTTCTCTCTATTTCTCAACTTTGTTACATATACCTTACGTAAACATACATACATGTATTTCTGTTATTACATAATATATATATATATATATATTATGTAATATAACAATTTCTTTTACATGCATAATTCATAAAACATTACATCTCATAAAAATAGAAATAATTCTATTTTACATAAACATAATTTATTTTATTAAAAATAATAATTATTCATATTTATTTATTATTCTTTTCACTATTTTATATATTTTATATAAACTATACAATATAAATTTTGTATAATTTATATAATTATTAACCTTTTCTTTAATAAATTTATTTTCTTGTATAAATTATATATCACCCTCATATAATTTATATAATCAAAATTCCTTCACACATAATTATATTTCCTTATATAAAATATATATTTTATATATATAATTCCTTTCTTAATAATCTCCAAATTTTCTCATAATTATAAATTAATCCATGATCAATAATTTTGACTTCGTTAATTACCTCATTAACTTTTAATTTAATTCAGGATTAATTTCTAATATTAATCCTCTTTTCATTAACATACATCATTAAATTAATAACCGTAATAAAAATATACATCCATAATTAATTCACATTAATTGCTTAATTTAAATAACTAAAATACACATTTTATTTATTTAAACTTTTTACACGTCATAATATCCTAGATATTACATATATATTATGTGTTATGTGATTTGTGGCTAATATGACAACTATGTGTACTTTGTGCAATGATGTGAGATATATTGCTATAGTAGAAGCACAAGCACATGATGTATAACACACACCGAGCATGTTAAGGTATGTGCTACGTGAAGTATAGACTGTTGAACTTGCTGAGCCGTTGTGCTCATTACTTGCATGATACAAACTTTTGCAGGTTAAGAAATGAATTTCAAGGATATCAAATTGTGTAAAGATTTATCAACTTAGAAGGTTGTAAAGGAAGTTGTTATATTCTATGTGGTAAATTTGCAAAGTTTATGTTGATATGTTGTATATAGTTATATGTTGGATTCCGAATAAGATGATTAACATTAATGTATGAACTGCAATAGTTTAATAGAATGGTTACGATAGAAACTAGTATATGTTTAATTAGGAATTACGAAGCAAAGAATATCTATATGAGAATAAATAATAGTAAATTTTGAATGATAAGCATTATGATACTAGCTATAGAAACAAAAAGTGAAGGTTGCGATCCAGGGACTAGGATCGAGATATAAGAATTTTAAATATTTAAATACTTTAATACAATGAAAGAGAAAAAAAATTATACTGAAAATTTGGTAATTGATGACGATAATGTATATAAATGAATTAATTAAGGTGATTAAAGATTTATTAACGAACCGAAATTTGGACGTTATAAAGGAAGATAATGTATAATAAATACAAAATTTAAGGTAATAAGGTTGGTCAAATTTCGAGGTCGTTACAACCGTTACTAATACATATCACAACTTAAATAATAAGTTCTAACATAAGTCTTAATACAATCATAAAGTAACTTCATTTAAGACATCATAATATTATTATTTAGCAACCTTACATTTGCCCTTATCTTTTCCCGAGCCAGTGTCTTGCTCGGTCTTAACTGTAATGTTTAAGAAATGCAAAAATGAGCAACAAGTTTGCTCAACAAGTATAAAGCAATAAAAGTAAATGTTCATGTGTAAGGTTTTATAATCTCAAGGGATGTAACAATAATTAATAGCTCAAAAATTAAGAAATTGAATTGTGAACAAAATAGTGGCAATAGTTCCAAAACTGATCATTTTAAGTACTAAAGAGTCGCTATGGACCAAAGAATTTTTAATTAGAATCAAAGATTCAATATTTTCAAGTTAATGAATATTTTGTACTGAATGATCACTATGGACCGTGAACACATGCTTGAATTAACAATATTTCACTAAAAATTCACAATAATAAATAAGTACAATAGGTTATCAGCCTAAAGTATCATATGTTATGCATAACACTCAGACATGTCGTTCGCGCGCGCATCAGTTCCTTGACGTAAAGTAGTTGTTATTCTTAGGATAAGAGTCCGAACCAAAACAATTGGCTTTGATAGCTTTCTCAAAAAAATATAATTTAATAACAATTAGTATTATCATTGGTCTAGCCGTTACAAATGGCATAGACGTGTTTCTCAATACAATTATAAACAATTAATACGTTTAATGTTTGCAACTAGACTTCGAATAATTGCTCAAGAATATAATGATGATTTAAATCATATTTTAGAGTATATAATTAAATCTTCACAAATATAAATAAACATGAATTATTCCATCAATTAATTCTACTTATACGAATTAATAAGATTACAAGTTATAATACTTACCTGGATTGTCGACTATATTCAACTTTATATCCTTATCCTTTGAACAACCTATATTCATCATAATCGTCAATCGGTTAATATCTAATAACATTCATATAACAATCTCATTGATCTAACTTACTAGTTTTATACAACTAGGACTCTTAAATAAAATTATCTGTCTGAGTATTATTGTCTCTCATTTTCTTTATTTAACTAATTCATTAACCATTACAAATAAAATAATATTTTAGTATTATTCTATTTGTTTCAATATTCTTAATCATATTTTAATTATTCACAAATAAAGTATCATCACTCTATTTTTTTATGACTTATTATTATTCAAGTATTATTTTCTTTAATCACACCTTATAAAATAATTTAAGTTATTATTTTATTTTTTTAATTCCCAATTAGAGTAACATTTACTCTTATTTTAATTATTTATACTTCATTAATACACAATTAAAATAATTTTTAATATTATTTTAATTGTTTACCCTGTATTAATTCACAATTAAAATAATCTTTAATATTATTTTAATTATTTAAGTCTCTTTAATTCATAATTAAAATAATCTATAATGTTATTTTAATTGTTTATACCTTATTAATCTACAATTAAAATAATCCTTAATATTATTTTAATGGTTTAAAGTAATCTTTAATGTTAATTAAAATAATCTTTAATTTTAATTAACTCATAAATAAAATATTTTTTTATATTTTTTTTGTTTATTAATATTTTATTTAACTCTCAAATAAAATAACTTTTAATTATTATTTTTACTTGTTTATTTTATTATGAATTATTATTATTATTTTGACCCAAACCCAACCCGATTTGACCCGAACCCGATCCGAGTGTCTTAACCCGGTTCGGTTCAACTCCAACATAGCAATTTATTTTAACTTTTAATTTTTGTTCACCTTCTTAGTTTAACTTGTTCATTTTACTAGTCTTTAAGTTATTTCTAAGTTTGATTTGTTATTCCATACACTATTTGATCAACACACATAACTTAGATTTTTCAATAAGCAAAACTGCTCACTGATTTGATTATGCTTAACAGTCTAGTCTAATCCAGACACCAAAGCAAACAGCTATATCTGTCTGGTTTAGTAACAAACTAATCCAGACACCCAGAGTAGACAGGTATACCCGTCTAGTTTAGGTCGCAGAATCCCAGAAAACCCAATTTTTTTCGAAATGATGTGTTTTGGTCAGAGAAAAAAATCCTCATAAATCCATTTTAATACAATTTTACTCTTTTTTTTTTCTTTGATCATCTTTGTGACTTGTATACACATAACATACAACTTATAAGTTCTACATACATCATCTTGACCTTTCATGCATTAAAATATACATTATCCATATAACTCCAACAAAACCCATCATTATTCCTTTGGAACCCACCATGGTTCCCCCATCACATAACACTTTAACAACCAAGCATGAATCTTATACACTACCTTCTTGAAGTTTTTTTCCTCCTAGAGATGAACCTTAGATAAGTATTCACTTCTTCCTTCTTACTAAAGCTCCTCAAAGTGCAAGAGTTTCCCATCTTTTTCTATTTTCTCACTTTCTCTCTTTTCTCTTTAAGACTAACATTTTGCCAAAATGCTAGCAAACTTCAAAAATAAATAAGGATGAGCCTATTTATAGGCAAATTCCTTGTACACATACCTTATATATACATGTATTTATCCGATACAAATTAGCTCTAACCATTGATTAATAAAGATTAGTTAAAAAAAGTTTACCCAGTCTCACTTTTTAGGACAATTGTCATGCCCCTTCATATAATAACCTATATGGCTCCTCTTTTAAAAAAAAATTCTAGCAATTCTAGACCATCATAGGGGGTTTTGGTCAACCCTTATAATGTATATATTATAAATATTATTTATTTATTTATTATTTTTTTTTATAAAGAATGCGTATATATATATATATATATATATATATACACACACACACACACACACACACACACACACACACAAACATTACCAACACCAATCATAACATATCGGGTTAACCCAATTAAATTATTATTAGGCTACTAATTAAATCTAATTTGGGTCATGCAGACTTAATCCTATTGAGCTCAATAATAAAACAGTCAACCTTAATCATTTTAGGCTTTAATTTTCTAGCACATTGGATGTAATAACCCGGAAATTCATAAGACTGATGAGTATGGTCTTAGGTAAATTGTGGATATTCATAAGACTGATAAGTACAGTCTTAGGTAATTGATGTGATTTAAGGCTACGTTAATCCTTGGATGAGGAAGTAGTGGATAGTCTATTTGAGGAAATTTTAAGCTTTCGAGGATTCAAGCGAAATTTAAAGTTAAGATATAAAGTTAACCCTCACTGGAAATGAATTAGAGTCCTGTCACGAAAAAACTAGGACAATGTTTATAAAATAATAAGTAAAGCGATGCCTAGAATAAGATAATCGATGCGATTTGTCGGATAGGCATGGGTTTGTAAAGAGTTGGAAATGAAACAAACTCTGATATTTCATTGGTAATAGAAATTTCAAGGATGGAATCATTTGTAAGGATTGAGTTTAAAACCTAGAATTGGTTGAAGAGGTATATGATAAGGTATATACTAAGTTAGGTATCTATATGGTATATAGGTACAGAGAACCTGGTGAGGAAGAGTTATCCTCATATTTTTGGATTTACCTTATATTAAAATTTCGGGGATGAAATTATTATAAAAGGGGAAGAATGTAGCAACCCGGAATATTTTAATATAAAGAAATGAAATTATTGATAGTAATTGTAAATTTCTGGGCGAATAATTAAATCAGTGTATGATGACTTAGGTATGTAATTATATGTTGATATAATTAAAGGAATTAAAGGAAGGTTCAGTTAATGGGTTGACTAAATTAATGGATCAACCTTTGTTGTTTAATATCAAAGTTGATATGGTAAATGAGTTATATGATGATTTAACACTTGTTAAATAACGAGTTAAATTGGAGGAGTAAATTAATTAATGTGGTTATTAATTAATAAGAATGTGTAACCCAGATGGTTCATATGAAACCCTCGTGAATTGGAATAGACCAATGGGAAGAGAGTAAAACTTATCATAAATGGAAAGTTAGAAAGTTTCTATAAATGGAAAGTTAGGAGTAATTGAAAAATGACCAAGCTACCCTTGACACGTTGATTAATAACCTTGGTGTTATAGAAGAGAGGAAATATTCGAAACGTCCGTGACTAAGAAAGGGCAAAATGGTCAAATAGTCAAAGATCAACTAAAAGAAGTCAAAGCCCAAATTTGAGTTCGGAATGGAATTTGGAGACGCGGACTGCACCGTTGAGTCCGGAACGTCAAATTTAGCTAGAAGAGTTGGTAAACAAATTTTGGTGTCGAGGTTGACTTTTTGATCAAAGTCAACTGTTTGACTTGTAAAGGTAAAAAGTCAACATTTGAGTTTGAAGAAAAATTTTGAGAAACCGATTTCACCGTTGCAACGAAAATGTTGAATTTAGTAAGTATGGGTTGTAAACACGATATGTGTTTCGGTTGACTTTTTTTTGTTAAAGTTGACCGTTTGACTTTTTAGGATAAAATGTCAAACTTGAAGTTTGAAAGTGAATTTGAAGAAACGGGTGTTACCACGACGACGGGGACGTCTAAATTAGTAGGAATCGACTGTAATATTGAAAATTTGATTTTTCGGGTCAAACAGTCAAAGAGCGGGTCAGATAATTAAAAGTGGGACCCAAAAGAGAAATTTAATCCACATATTTCTTTAGTGGGCCAGCTGGAATTGCTGAGATTTTTTTTAGTGGCTGAATTTAATAAGAGCCAATCATTTAGTATCTTATCTTCATGTAATCTAGTTTAACCAATCAAAAGTTATCTCCTATCTCTTATCTTGTTACATTATTTATTAATTGTTTAAACCCACTTTTATGAGAGCAAATCAGCATTATAGGGAGAGAAGAGGTTACTCATGGTTGAGAAGGAAAAAGAGAAGGAGAAGAGTAAATTCAAGTTGAGCCAAGAAAATCGAAAGCTTCAAAGGTATAAATCACTAAACCCTTGTTAAATCTTTAATCTCTTAGGTAGATGATTTGATTTTGTTGAAATTAATGGCAATAGATCATGTTAAACTTGTGTTTAATGATCTAACCATAGATTTTCATGAATCTATTAGATGATTCACGGATTGAATTAAAAAGAGAGTTAAAAAAAAATGAAATTTCGCAGAAATGTGTGTTGTGTTGCAGCTGGTTCGGGAATTTTTATAAAATTGAGTTTTTAGAGCTAGAGAGTGGGCTATATATCAAATTAAAGGTATGGAAGTTAGATACAATCAGAAATTTTTAGATCACTGAAATTCTTTCTAGTTTTTTCATAGTGACTGTTTGAATCAGTTTGGGTCAGATCGAAATAAATACTGCTGCCCAGAAACTGTAGCGATTTTTGTTTATTGTAAAAATCATGTGTTTGGAAATTGAAGTTAGTGTAAACTACAAAGTTGTATATATGGAAGTTATCTAGTTGTATAAAAAATATTTAACCATTTTATGGAGTATATCATTTTTGAACGAATTAATGTTGGGTGACTGTCCTGGAGATTTTATTCTCTGGACAGGTTGTGAAAATCGTTAAATTTGTGTTGTTTGGTACATTGGATGAAGTAAAGGTCTCAACGAGATTAAAAGTAGACTTCATAAGGTTTCATTTGATATAAATTTGATCAAAAACGGACATGTAACGAAGAAGTTATGAATTTTTTTTGTGAACTAGTGTCTGACTGCCAGTTTGTTCTTGGGACAAATTTTTTACCTAGCTATTCTTTGAGGTGTACAGCCTAGTGTGTACCTAATTAGGTTCTCAAACCTGAAGAAAAGTTGTAGATCTCGAAGTTACGAAGATATGTCAAGAAGGAATGACATTAAAATTCTTTATAGATTATTTTATATGAATTTTACCGTAAAACAGGTTGGGACAAAAAGTAAGCTGTCACTCACTATTTTGAGTGGGTTGTTTTGGAACTTTTTGAGTTCGAGTAATTTGGGGTTTAAGACGCCTATGGATGTAGCTAGAATATGTTATGGATAGATCATTGTCCAAAGTTGAGCCAATTCCGGGTTGGGACAAAGAAGTTGTGAATTAACTAAGCTTTAAATAAAATGTGTGGCATTGACGATGCGAATTAGCAACAATGTAATGCACCAACGTAATGAAATCAATTTGAAAATAGATTAAAGATTAGTTAACTAATCTAAAACAAGATGGAATTTTAAGAACTTAAGATCTTAAAGATATAAAATTGGTTAATGATTAAGGATTAAATAATTTAACTTAGAAATGAATGAATATTTGAATGGAAATGTGTAAATACATTATGTGTAATAGCTTTGTGATAACTTGAATTACGCTATATAGGTATTACATGGAATGATAAAGTCACGAGTTAGTATAAGTGACCAAATTTGGAGGTTTGATAAGCATAAAGGGAATAACGCAAGCAAGGCAAGTTTTTCAGGATTTGTTGCTATGTGCAATGTTATGCTACCATGTCATATTTAAACTATGGATATGAAGATATATATATGTTATTTGTGTTCTGTGAAATCATTGTAATATGATTATATGTGAAGAATACGCAAAGCATGAATTACGATTACATGTAAAATATGTACCAAATACGAAGCATGATTTGATATAAATTTTGAAGCATGATTTTAAATGCGATATATAAAAATTGTGAAGCATGTATGAATTGTGTCGTATGTGCTATGTGATAACTGTTAAACTTGATGAGCCGTTGTGTTCATCCTTGCTTTAAATTAACATTTTCAGCGAAGTAACTGAAGAAATTTCGGAAGACACTAGATTATGGAAGATGGATATTGCAAGGTTGTTAAAATGACATTCAATGTAATTATCTTGATATTTGAACTCGTCGTTGTTCAATTAGTAAAGCTTTTAGCTATGATAAACAATCTGTAAATTGTACGAGTTCTGAATGAACAAGTAAATAGGAATTTATTGCACAAATTATAAAGTTAAATTGTGAGCTAGAATTACTCATATTGTTGCAAAGAAAATGAATTAAGTTGTAATAAATTTTGGTAAAATGAATAAAGGATATTCATTATGAAAATAAGTTGTATACTTTATATTTTATCAATGTAAACTTATACAAATGAAGTACTTTAAGTAAATTAGCATATGTTAAGATTACGGTATGCTGAAATAATGAATTCAAGATGCTGATTTTGGAATGTAGGATGCTATATTGAATATATGATATGTTGAATTTGAAATTCAAGATGCTGTTTTGGTAAACAATTTCTTGTTTTAGTAGTTCAGCTTGCTGTAATGATATTCCAGCTTGTTGTTTTGGTAATCTAGTTTGCTGAATCATGTATTTAGCTTACCGGATTATATAGAATAACTTATATGAGTAAAGATTAAATATTGAATCATAATATATATGATTTTGTAAGTTAAGAAAAGAAGTAAAGATGAAAATTCTGAAACAAATTGATGTTGCAAGTTAATAAGCTGTGTAGTAAGCAATGGTTGCTAACCTTTGAAATAGATTTGTTATAATCATATAAAGGTTAATTCAATTGATTTATTGATAGGATTAAATTATACAATATTTTTATGCCCTAATACTTAGTTTTTATATTTATTGTGTGCTTAAATGTTTAATTATTTAGCTTATTTCGGTTTTAATAGGTTTTATAGGATTTTAGTTAATTTACGTTAATTTAGATAATTTTATAGTATTTTTATATTTCTTTTTATTTATGTGTTTTTATTTATTTTTAGTATTTTAGGAGTATTATTATGTGTTTTTAGGATTTTTAGTATTTTTATATTATTTTTATTTATTTTTAATTATTTAATATTTATTTTTGTAGGAAAAATAAAGCTGAGGGACAAAACTGTAAATTCTGCAAAAGTTCAATGGCATTTTGATAATTTTGGAAATCCGACCGCGCAATGCGCGCGTATAGGCGGCCTCAGCACACGGAACGAAACGACGCCGTTTCACCAGAAATAGAAAACGTCCGCGCAATGCGCGCAAAGAAGCGGACAAAGCGAGAGAGGAGTAAGAGAAACGACGTCGGTTTGCCAAGTTTCTGCACAATGCGCGGATGTGCGCGGTGACGTCAGCAGACGCGGAACGCGTTGACCGGTCAAAGTTGGCGTGTTAAGGGGTTGTTTGGCTAGCACGGAAATGCTGGAAACGAGATTATTTCTGGATTTTTGCTACTTTTTGATTCCAAATTGGATTTTAATTCCAACTAGGGTTAGGATAATAATTATTTTTCTTTTTTTTTTATTTTTAATTGTAAATCCTATTTGGGTTTGGACAAGTTAGAGGTCTATAAATAGAGGTTCAATCTCTCATTATGAATTGTAAGCTTTTAGGAGTTCTTTCTTCTACTTTCTTGGAAAGAGCTTTTCAACTATTGGAGATTATTTTGAAGAATGTCAGGCTAAGTTTTTATTTTCAGTTCCAAAGGGATGTTGAACCTTATTTTTAATTAATGTTTTAATTGAGTTTTATTATTTATTCCTTCATGCATGAGATTTATTCTTGATAATCTGTTTTAATTGTTTTATGATATTTGCTTGATTAATTTGATAATGGCCTGTTAGATTAATCAATAATTTATCATATGCTAGATTAAGATTTGATATTAAACAAACGATATTTTATCTGTTCATAAGTAGCAGTTAATAATATTTGATTGTGGACAAACTTTTGAATATTATTATGATTATCAAGATGGCAAGTTAAATGGTCCGCGATGTTGAGATTGTTGCTTGGAATAATCTAATTCTCTAATTTTTAATGCAACTGTTATATTAAATCTAGACTGATAGTTCTAGGTTGTATGATAGTTAGGGTCTTTTGTGAGCAATTGCTGCATTAGATTTATAATTTAATGAGGATTTTGGGTAGCTTGACGATTGTCGGTTATCTAGGATTATTAATTTCAATTGAAGAAAAAGATAATAATAACTTGATTAATTTGTTGATTAAAAGAATGGGATACTGAACTAAGGAACTGAAGTTTGTTTTAATTGATTTTTCTCATCTTTATTATTTATTAGTTTTATTTGTTTAAATTTTAATTAGTTAATAATTAATTCCAAATCCCCCATTTAATTAGATATTTTTGAAAACATTAGATTTATTAAAACAATTCACTCTCTGTGGGTTCAACTCTTACTTTCACTATTACATTAATATTTTTCAAAATAAGATTTTATTTTTGGTTGTTTGCGACAGCATCCCATTTATGTAAGGATATTTTGTAATAAATTTAATTACTTAATGTCTTTAAGTTATATTTATGGAGTTAAATGTTAGCATCCGAGATTTATAGTAAAGACCAAGGAACAATAAATGCTTAATGACGCAGCAGGATTGAAGTTATAATTTGGTAATAATTTTGTCATTGGGATTGATAATGGATATCAAGTTTGAGTTGAATCCCTTAGATGTAAAATTTGGGATAGATATGTTATGGTAATATTCTTTATTGGAGACCATGTTCTTGAAATAAAAGATGAATCTACGATAGACGAGTGCTAATATTATTGGACTCGATCGGATAGTAAAAGTCAAGGTATTATTATAATGGCTTATTGTTGGAGTGTGAGTTTTTGTGTACTCACAATTAATGTGGTAAACTGATCATGATATATATGATCTTGAGGTCAAGGAAACTAATGTAAAGATTTCGATTCAGGGGAATTAAACAAGATTTTAATAGTTTTTAAATAAACTAGTTTTATCAATTAATCTATTGAGTTTTAGCAGCATTAAATTATTAAATGTTGTAGTTATTCAGTGAAGGTCGTGCGTAACGACCAGGGATCGCCTGTGGTCAGTAAGGGAATTCTCGGGGCGTTACATTGGACATGTCACCTTAGATTATGTAACATTCATATTGGACTCAAATATTAATTCTCATTAGTTCATTTAATTATATATTGTTAAAATCTCAAAAATTATTTCTATTCAATCATGATATATCATTCTTGTAATTAATGTTTTAAAACTTGTTGAGTTAGCTAGTTGATCACCCTTGTTATATCATGAACTATTTTTCAGCTAAGCTCAAGTGTTCCAAGAAAGACAAGTGCAAAGGAAAAGCCAAAAAGTAGAAATTCATGCTAGAAAGTTATTGTTTAATATTTATATTATGTTGTAAATCTTTTGTAAACCATTAAGATATGTTTTAATTATGTTAAGGTTAGAAGACCTTGAGTTATGTATTTATTTTTGTAAAGAACAAATATGTATTATTCCGCTAGATGAATGAAGATTATGTATTTTGATGTCATTTATGTATTAGATCGTGAGCACCAAACCCGAGATTATGGAACCCGGATTTAGGAGAGCCACAAATAAGGGTTTTGGTAGTTAGAAAAAATTGATTTTCCTGATGTGCATTAAAATTTTCATAGAGTTCTTGATTCCAAGTAAAATAATTATTCCAACAAAAGTAAGTTTATGCTTCACAAACCACTAAACAAATAAGTAATTAACCACGAAAGTCACACAAAGTACAAATAAAAAGTAAATAAATAAAATAAAATAAAATTCTAAATCTACGGTTAGCCTAAATAAAATCTAGACAACTCCTAACTATTCTAAGTTATACCTTAAAAATCACCAAATTCGAAATTAATCACACTACTAGCTAAGTAGGTGTAACAATGGTAGGAGTCTTTCTATGAATATGGTGGTTAATGAAATAACCACAGGTTCTTAAGGCAAACGCTTTATAATCCATTTGTCTATACATCAATAGTTTAATTAATCTAAAATTTGACTTCCTTTTAAAGTCTCTTACCTTAATTGAGTTCAAAATTCTTAGGGGTCAACGTCTACGTAATTTTATTCAGATCGGGTTATGCAAAATGAAAGTTGGATTATTTGTGGACCAAGGAATGATGCTGAAACCCCCCACCTTATCTTGTTATGGGTTGTGCACTTAAAGTTAATTAAAAATGAGAATGCACAAATAAAATAAAAAGTGTAAGCAAATAAAATGTCCTAAAACTATGTAAATTGTAATGACCAAGAATTTTGAATTACATTATAAATAAAATTAGAAATTTAATTTCTAATTAATGACATTATTGTGTGAATTAATTTAAACGCTAATGAGGTGGTTTGATTTTATTTGATAATATTTGACTATTGAATTAATTTAATTAAAGAAAGTCTGATGAAGGGTTATTAATTATCGGACTAACCTAAGGTTATATTTTTCTATATATATCACGGGATTGATATGTTGTGGAACCTTAATTAAATATTCAATTAATATTGAATATGACAAGTCTAATTGGATTATGTAATTAAATTTAATTTGATTATTAAATTGTGTTTTTTTCCCCTTTAAACAAGCCCAATCAATTAATTAAGTGATGGACTTGTAAAAATTGCTATGTGACTTAGTAATTATGTTTTTCTAGCCCAATGTACTAATTAATTAGAAGTTGAGTACATTAAATTACTAGCCCAATGTTGGTGAATTAATTTAGTGATCTAGTGGCCCAAATAAATTAATTGTTAGCCCAAACTTTGACCCATTAATAAATTGGCTTCTAGAAGGTTAATTATTCAAATTGAATGATAAAAATAATTCCAAAATGGTACCAAAAAGGGGGCATTGTCGGTGGTGGTGGAGTGTGAGAGAGCTCCATGGATTTTAAATTTTATCAATTTTAATTGCTTGAGATAGTGTGTGGATTACTCAACCTTGTTGATAGCAATTTTGAAAAAAAACTTGATGTCCAATGTATATATATATATATATATATATATATATATATATAAGCTAGCTCATTTGGTGGAGAGTTTAAAAAATATTGTAAGTATTCTCTACATAGTGTGCTAGTAAGTTTTAGTGAGTTAACTATGTGAGTTAAGGAAAAAGGAAGTGAGTTAGTGAGTTGTGTAGTGAGTCACTGTGACGACCCCAAATCCGGGTTCCTTTAACCCTAGACTCGGTACGTCACTATACATCATCTTCATACACGTTCTATAATTAATGCGGAATATATAAACATAAATTGTTTATTCTACAACATTTCCCAAGGTTTATAACCTTAACTTACATATATACCTTTAGATTCATTAAAAGGTTTACAAAATTACTTACATCATATAACAATTTAGTTATAATGAATAACACTATAATCTTGTCTTTTGCTTCTGTCTCCGTCTCTCCTCGGACATTCGTATTCTTCTGAAATTTGTTATCATGATATAGCAAGAGTGAGCAACGACTTTGCTCAGCAAGTTTAAATACAATAACGATATATCATGATTGAAAGAAAGAACAAGCTTTCGGATTTTCAACAATATAATAATTGTGAAAGAGTACGAATCATAATTTCAATAATTGAATGATTGAATCAAGTAATGTTGAGTGTCAATAATGACCATGAACAATTTTAACTGAACCTTATGGTAATGAAGGTGATCAGCCTTTCATACCTGATGAACACATGCAACAAGCACTATGTGCGAATCAACAATTTAAAGATGTGGAATAATTATACAAAATTAAACCATAGCATGCTTGAAACGTAATAACTTGAATTTGAGTTAGGGACTTGAACAATAAAATAATATATCCTGCTCGAATATAAATTGAGTAGGGTTTAGGAAACTTGCCTGTCTGCTCAGCTACAATAAATGTCTAGCTTTAACTAACTGGCTTTGAAAGACCTAACATCAATAAAGTTGGTCTAATAATTAATACGGCATATTTGCACAACTATACGCTTACTAAGGAACTTATCTATCACATAAGTACTAACACATAATTTACATCAGTCAAAACAATATTATTAACCTTATAGACCCTCAATCATATTAGGTTAATAATTTAATAAGTTAGAAAATATTTTTCTTTAAGTGTTGCACACTTATTAAACTATTAAACAATTTATTATAATTGTTTAAACAAAAGAGTTAAAAGACACTTTCTTTATTCCATTAAATCTAATTTCATTTAATTACTATTTATCATTAGTTAAATAGTAAGTAATTAACTACCTTTAGTTATTATTTAATAATAAATAATAACTTACAAGATTTATTTATTATTTAAAATTAATCAAATAATAAATAATTATATTATATTAAAAATAATCAAATATCTTTAGTTATTATTTAATAATAAATAATAACTAATTAACTAGATTCATTTATTATTTAAAGTTAATTAAATAATAAATAATAAAATTATATAGTAAATACTCAAATATCATTAGTTATTATTTAATAATAAATAATAACTAACTAAATTTATTTATTATTTAAAGTTAATCAAATAATAAATAATTAAATAATCAATCTTAGTTGTCTTTAATTATTATTTAATAGTAATTAAATAATAATTAATTAATTTATCATCCTTGTTTATTATTTAATATTAATTAAATAATAATTAGTTTAATCATAAATTCAGAAGATATAATATTAACTAGATTAATATTTACAACATTTAAATATTAATCCTAAATACTTATTATATTTGAAAAATATAATATTCAATACCTAAATATCATTTTTGTATTATTAATATTTTTGTTATAATTTTAAATTAATTTTTAAAACATTTAAATTAATTTAAATTATCCAGAATGGCAAAATCGTAAATAAACTGAAAAACCGGACCGAGGGCAATTTCGTAATTAAACAGAAAATTGGACGGAGGGGCAGTATCGTAATTTCCGGCAAAAATCTGTTACCGCGCATTGCGCGCACCGACAACGTTTGGTCCCAAACGGTGCCGTTTTATGGGCACCGAGCTAGCTTCCGCGCATAGCGCGCGGAAGAAATTTCTTACACGCCAAAACGACATCGTTTTTCGGTCCGCGGCCGACAGTGAACAGGGTCGCGCGCATTGCGCGGCACCCCCTTTTTCTTTCCCCTTAGCAGATTGTGAATAGTAGTTTTAATACACTACTTTAATAAAAATTATACCTTCAAGTAAGCTTTAAAAATCCGAAAAAATTACCAATCACTTAATATCAATTTATAACATGAAAATTTAATTTTTCATGATTTAATATTAAAAAATTTTATAAAAATTTTTACATCACATAAACTACCACAAATCAAAACTTTTTGTGTATAACTCAATTTTGAGTGATTCAAACTTTGTTTTTCTCATGATTTAATGTTCTATAATATTATAACATTAAATCTAAGTTTTATAAAAATATTTTTGGACATAAATTCCAAAACTTATTTACACACTATTAAATACATATTTTAGCATATAAAATATACCAAAATACAAACCAAGCATATTAAACTCAAGCATGGCATAAATATTACCACTACACATTATTAACTATATTAACATGTTTATACTAACATGATAATTTATTTAATTTAAAAACAAACTACATTTAAAATAATCATTACCTCATTTTAATGGCTATCTTCATTTTTCTTCCAAAATGGGTTGTGAATGTCATGAACTAACTTATGCTTTCTTCTTCTTCCTTGAAGCTCCACCCAAAATCTCTCTCAAATATTTATCCTCTCAATATTTTGCTCTCAAGACTTAGAAGATGAAAGATAGAAAATGAATAACAAAACTCCTAAATTGTAAGTATACTTACAATTTGGATAGATATAAATTCTATATCTATTAAAATTTACCATCATGAGAGTGGTTGGAGACTTGTGCAAGAATTTTAGCTAAGGACAAAGTGGGTGAAAAGAAGAATGGTGCTCATGTCCTTTGAAAATAAAACAAGCAATCCTTTTAATTAATTAAAAGAAAAATAAAAATCAATTAACAATCAATTTCATCCTCTCTCTCCTCTCCTTGCCGGCAATGCACAAATATTTGTCCCAAAATGTTAGTCACATGCCACTTTTTAATAAATAATAGTTTAATTAAGTATTTTTCAAGTGGGCCAATCATTGGGCTTTAATTTAAAATACCAATTGGGCTCTAATTAACTTGTTTGGGCTACTAAATTGTCAAGTCCATTTAATTTATCATTGGGCTATTTAATTATATCCCAAATGATTAATTATTAATTTTGTTACACATTAATTACCCAATCCATAATTAAATAATAATTGAATTGATTAATTAATTAAATACTCTAACCCATTAATATTAAATTACTAAATGGACTAATAATATTATTAATAATATTTTATATTATTTACATTAATTAATTATCATATTAATTAATTTATAAAAATTTAATTCACTCATTATATTCAATTTAATTGAATATTTAATTAATGACAACTTGTCAATTATTTTGATATTAAAACTTTAGAGTGTGTTTGCTAATAATAATATATATAATCTATATATATTATTTATACACATCACCTTACCTCAAAAACAATTTCACAATAAATTATGAAATTTAAATAAATACAATATATAATTTAATATATTTTATTTACGCCATAAATTAAATTATTTAATACATTTACATTAAATAATTCATTTCTCATCAATTATGGAAATAATTCCATTTACCCGAAAATACATTGAAATAATAATATATTTACTCAATTTCTTATTTAAATAATTTATTTAATTATTTAATTAATATTACACAAATAATTGTATAATTAAATTTCTCACTCTCATAAATCATTTACAATGATTTATTTAATTATAGAATATATTCATTTAATATATTCAATTACTTAATTTATTTAATCCCTTTATATATATGTACATATATATGAAATTAAATGTTGTACAAATATACAATTACTAATCTCCCTTAATTAATTCAACTACTTTATATAATTTATAATTATATAAATTACATAATTATTCCCCACAAATAATTTATCAACAATTTGCATAATTGTTGATTAATGAATAAATTAATTCCACAATAAACCTTTTAATTCAATTCGGATTAATTTAATATTATTCTATCTATTTATCACAATTTAAGTAACCATTAAATTATGTTACTAAATGTGCACGCATATATATATATATATTCATATAAATACATATTTAATTTACATGCAACCACGTCGCATAATTACATAACTCCACTAATTAATTCTCTTAATTTAATTAGACTTGCTGTTAGTCAAGTTTATTGAATTATCACTTTACTTGCTAACTTATCAAAAATTTTGATATTACCATATCTAAGTTAGTCCGTTAAATTTAATTTGGACCTCTATTTATCTATCACTACTAGGTTATCAAACTCCAACCTTTATTAAATATTAAATATTAAATATTTTATTTCTAATTCATTCAAATATCCGGGATATTACAGTCACCACCAAGTCAAGTGAGTCAAGTCATTTTCTTCAAGGTGGGTGTTCTTAGATGTCATCACAACTTATAACTTACTTTGGAAAGCAAAGAAAATAAGCCATCAAAAGCAAAAAGTATAATATTTACCCTAAAATCCTAGTTTGAAGTTATTATGTTCTATATAAATTTTCTATGGTAGAAAAGTTATTTACAAACTCTAAACGTTTAGATTCATGATATTTTAGTAGATCAACAGTTTCATAGGTTTATAATGTGTATTTATGTGTGTTTATTATGAATCGTTTAGCAAAAAGCTTGAAATTAGTTTTTACCGATAAACTTAAGTGAAAAGTATGCTTGAAGCTTTTCATTTTGAAATCTACAAATGATCTTGGTGATTTTATTTCTTGAAGTGTTACTAATATAAGTTAAGAATAAAATCTATTTGGAATCATGTGAAAATGATTTAAAATGAACAAGATATGATTTTTTAACCAAAGATACCTGTTTATTTAAAGTCTTTGCAAAACAATCCACTTTATGGCCATTTTTAGTAAGCAAATCCTGTCCAAATTTGTACTTTGATGATGGAATCTTGTAGTTCGAGAATATACGAATCCATCGATACCAATTTGAGGTTAATCAGACTTGTAGATTTTATTTTATTCAAGTTTTAGTCAATGAGGCAAAATATGAAAATTTTAGAAGCTTTCTACCGGTTCTGAAAAACCGGTCGGTCTGATTTTTTTTACCTTGTGGGGTCTGGTTCGGGTGTTTCTAGACCGGTTCTTGTAATGGTTCCAAAGGATAAAATGTTTATAATTTAATAAAGAATATTATAAAACTTAGTTTGGATAATTATGATGTCAGTAGGTATTTATTAAAAGTAATGATTGATTAATACCTTACCAAATAATAAAAATAGTAGATAATTAATTATTATTTTACTACTAAATAATAATTAAACTAATTTTATATTATTTAATTAATATTAAATAATAGGTAAGGAAAATTAATTGATTAAATTATTATTTAAGTAACATTAAATAATAATTAAAGAGTAATTAAGTTGTTAACTAATTATTTAAGATTAAATAATAAGTAAGGATAATTAATTAATTATTATTTAATTAATTTTAAAAAATAATTAAAGATAATTAAGATTAAATAATAAGTAAGGATAATTAATTAATTAATATTTAATTAACATTAAATAATAATTAAAGATGGTTAAAATTAATAAACTAATTATTTTTTAGATTTTTGAAGGATAAGAAAACATCAGGATTTTAAACGCGGCTTAAGCCCTCTAATGTCCCCAGCGGAGTCGCCAGCTGTCGACGTCGGGATTTTCGTCGTTTCGTTTTTTAATAATTAAAAGCCCTTTCCAATTTTAGCCTTTTGAATTAAATGTGATTTTGAAAAGGGTCGGCTTAATGTCGACGGATTTTGAAAGATCGATTTTATAATGAGCCATTTGACCAGAGTCGCCAGTTGGTATATTTAAAATGGATGTACCAACTCATCCGAATTTTGTTTTCGTAATCGCTGGCTCATATGTGACTCCGATTTAATTGATCCGCGAACCGAGATTCATAGAGTTCGGGGGCTTGCTTAAGCGGGGGGAAGGTGTTAGGCACCCCCCGACTTCCATAAAACACGGTTACCGCAATCTCGATGTTTTCCTATCCTTTTAAATCTTAAAATGTGTGTGTGCGCACGTGTGTGTGTGTGTGCCTAAATGAATGTTCGTGGTGTTCTTTTGCATAAAACGTTGCTTTGATTTTATATGGCAAATGTGTTTTGTCGGGAAAGTGTTTTTTATACGTCTTTTGACCCAAATGACGAGGCTTCGCTTTTTATAAGAAAGATTTATTTTAATTTCGAAAACGATGAGATTTTTTTATTAGATGTTTTTTTAGAAAATAATAGTTTTAAACGTTTGCCAAATAGGAATCGAGACTATACATTGCCCCCTAACAGTAAATATAAATAAAATGAAGGCAACTTCTAGAACTCTTTAACCCTATGCACAAAGTTTAATGAAAACGTTTATTTATTTTTTCCGAAAACATATTTTATGACATTTCAAAACCAAATATAGCCTTTTCGTCAAACAAGGATCAAAATTTCGTCAAAACTCTTTACTTTTTAAACCTCGTATATCGAATATCCTAGTTTGATTCTTTTTAGAAAATCTTTATTGTTTGCCTTATTTTGGAAAATCGTTTTTTGCGTGGTAAATCCAAACAAACATTCAAAACGTGTCGGGGCTATCCGTGGGCATGTGAGTCATCTAGACAACCCCAAACACCCACAATCACATATCTTTATTATTACGGGGCCTTAACCCGACCTCACCTCGATATCGCTTTAAGGCCCGATATTACATATATACAACCATGGACCCTATATAACGATTACATACACCCAAAAATGTCCATCATCGGGATTTGACCACGAGGATCTCCTCCCTAGACTCACATTCACCCAAATCGTTGCACAACCAACACTACGACAAATCTAACAATACTAACTCATTACGGTATCAAATGTATCACAAATCCCAATGCCAATACTACAACTATCTATGAACTCAACGAATGATATATCACCGTACGGATGTCATCGGGGCATTAGGAGGAAATTACGTTCCAATGGAACCCTCGCTAACGACCCCTAACCCACGGATCATCATTAATACAACAACAAACTATACTACACAAACCCAAAACACAACATTATCACATTATTATAAACAAGAAAATATCAAAAGAAAACCCTTTTCACCTTGCAAAATGCCGATCAAAGCCTCTTATTTCACAAATCGGACAACACCACAGGAACACTCGACTAACTAGCAAGAGAATACAAAGATTTCACTCAAATCTAACCAAGAACAACACTCTTTTCCTCTCCTCCCGCAAGCTTCTCTCTCTAAAACTCCCTAATTTCTTCTCTTCTTCTTCTTCTCGGGTGGAAATGGCCGCTGTATAGAGTTCAGCAGGCAGCCGCAGGTGCATCTGCGGCTGGCCGCAGGTGCATCTGCGGCTGCCTGTTGTGGCCGCCCCCGCCGAATCCTCGGCTGCCGTGTGCCGTCTCCTCGAGCCGCGCACTGTCCCATTTGTCGGTGGCCGTAGGTGCATCCACGGCTGTCCGGCTTGCTTTTCTCGATTTTCGTGCCACGCGGTCTTAATTCGCCAATTTTTGCGGTATTATTTTGGAAGGCTGCTACCTGATGTATAAACTGCTCTTTGTGCTTGGCTTCCAGGGGGCGCTGCCCCCTTCCACCCCCGCCAGCTCACCGGCGAGCTGGGCAGTCGCTCGCTCACCGGGGAGCGAGACCCCCGAGCATCGCAAGCGTAGTGGCCATTAGTCGCTTTTTGTTATCAACTCGGGTTTTTCTGGATCAACCGTTTGTCTTGCCTCAAGTGACCGGATGCTCGTTGTCCGTTGTGGCGGCTTTTGACCGTAAATCGTTGGGGTGGCTTCGTGTTGGGGTCCACCCTCTTTTTCGCATGTCGGGTCAAATGACGATTTTGCCCTCCTGTCAGCGTTAGTACATAGGCGCAAAATTTGGGTGTCTACAAAGATCATGATAAAGTATGTTGAATTAGAATAATTAACTAAATTGTTTAAAAAACAATTTATGAAGGATAAGAAAAAATTCAGGTAAATGTACAATAAATTGTACAATTTAATTATTGTGAGAATATAGAAATTATTATGTAAATAGTGTTATGTGGTAATATGGGATGTATGAATTAGATATGAATATATATACATTTGTATATATATGTGTGCATGTTTAATTGATAATTATAAATTTCATTAATTATGAAAATTAAGGGATTAATAATTAAATTAATCCAATTTTGAATAAAAAGGTAATGAGGAAGTTAGTGAAATTATAATTGTTGATTTTAGATTTAATTAAAAATTGTGGAGAAAGTTTAGAAATTAATTGAGAAGAAATGTAATTATATAAATTATATAATAATAAATTATATAATTTATATAAGGAAATTAAAATGTTGTATGAAGGAAATAATAATTATATAAGAATAATTATATAATTTATAAAAGAGAATTAAATTAATTAAGGATGGAAGAAAATTTTATAAATTGTATATGTGTAAAATGGAAAATTTTTAAAAAAGGAATAATGTAATTATATAAATTATATAATTTATATAAGAAAAGTTAATGTGAAGATTAAAGAAATGAGAAAATGAATGTTTTAATTTAATAAAAATTATGGTTATGTATAATAGAATTTTTATAACTTTTATGAAGGATAATATTTTAAAAACGTGAACATGTTAGTGTAACATGTTGTCCAAGTAACGAAGTGAAAAATTATGAACAATAATTTTTATATGTTATATGAATTATTTTATAATCTTTGGAGGTAAAAATTTTCTCAAATAATTACATGCATGGCATTATGCGTGTACAAAATTGATCAAGTAAAGTACCCAAAAAGAGTGTTAATATTATTTATAAATCATGTTATGATTTTTGATGAATTAAAATAAATATTTTATATACATTATATAAAATATTTATTACACGTAATAATTACGTAATGTATTAAATTAACTAATTTTTTTTTCATGTAAAATCTGGAAAAATCCGGAAGTTTACGCTGGTGGGTTAAGTCGGTGGAGTAATTTAGCCAAAGGGGATTATATATATATGTGTGCATGTGGAAGAGAAAAAGAAATAGAAATAGAATAAAGGAAGTAAAAGAAAGAAAAGAAAATGAAACAAACAAAACATTCTCTTGCTCCTTCTCCTCCCACGCGATACCAACACTTGACCACCATAGCCACCACCAAGAAAGGAAGAAATATTTGAGCCATCAAGAGGAAGAATTCCAAGCTTAAAAGAAGGTATAAATTAATTGTTTTGTAATTTATTTTAATACTTTGGTGGTAATTTAATTTTGTGGAAAAATTAGTAAATATATAGAATAATTATTCTAAATAATTTTAGGATGTATATCTATGATTTACATGATTTTTTTGAAGTAATTTTGTGGTGAAAAATTGGAGTAAAAATAAATATTTTTGCATGATTGGTCACTGTTGCCGCAAGGCTGGAAGAAAAAAAAAAGGGGAAACTCGCGCGTGGCGCGGATGAAATTTTTCATAAGAAACGCGACCCGAAACGACGTCGTTTCGGGGCGTATAGGAGAAAGGTCCGCGCATTGCGCGTGGCTCGAAAAAAAGTCGGGAAACGACGTCGTTTTCTGGCGTCGGTAGAGGCAGGGGTCGCGCATTGCGCGGCCGACACGCTGGAAATTACAAGCGTGCCCCTGGCCTTTTACGGTAATTACTGGCGTGCCCCTTGGCCACAGAAATTACAATCGTGCCCTTTAGCTTTTCTAGAGATACCAACCGTATCCTATATGCACCGAAATTACAGAAATACTCTTGGACTTTCCGAAAAATTCCAGTTGTGTCTTTAAGGGTGCGAAAATTACCAAAATGCCCTCAGAAGTGATTTTTAATTGAAATAAATGTTTAAAAATTATTTAAAAATCATAGAAAATTATAGAAAAATACTAAAAATATATAATTGATGTTTTGGCATTAAATTTAATATTTTTGTTAAAATATTAAATATTGGGGATTAATATTTAAATGTTTAAATATTAATCTAATAAGGTTATAATTTAGAAAATGAATAAATGAAAATTCGGACAACCGAATATGCTAAAAGCTATCCGATGAGCCGGGTTGACCGCAGTGAAGGTATTTAATATTAAGTTAAATGAATATATTAAGGGACGATGTTAATATAATTAACTGTATAAATTGAAAATTAGTCCGGAGATGATATTAATTAAATAAATTAATATTATAAAGAGATGAATAATTATTATTTGATTATTTTATGGTCATAGGTTGTTCGAGAAAGAGTGTTGAGCTATCAATTAATTAATTGGACATACAGGCAAGTTCTTCAATCCTTTAATGTTAATTGTTACCTGTTATGATATGTAAATACTTGTTTAAATGTATATAAATTATGTGTTATGTGATCTGTGGATAACATGACAACTATGTGTACTTTGTGAAATGATGTGGGATATACTGCTATAATAAAAGCACAAGCACATGATGTATGACACACACTGAGCATGTTAAGGTATGTGCTACGTGAAGCATAAATTGTTGAACTTGCTGAGACGTTATGCTCATTACTTGCTTAAAATAAACTTTTACAGGTTAAGAAATGAATTTCAGGAATACCGGATTGTGTTAGAGATGAATTATTTAGAAGGTTGTAACTGTAACTGTTATATTATAATTTAATGCGAGAAAATTTGTCAATTTTACTGTGATGAGTTGTATGCACATATATGTTGAATTTGGATATGATAAAAGTTAAAGTTGTGTACCATAATTATTCAAGATGATTGTAATGATAGAGACTATTATATAGCAAGTTATGAATCATGAAACGAAAGATATTGTATGGATATATACAATATTAAATTTTAAATGTTGAGCTTTACAATAATTGTAACAGAAAAAAAAGAAAAAGTAAATGTTGAGATCCAGTGACTAGGATCGAGATATAAGAATTTTACATATTCAAATATTTTAATACAATGATTGAGAAAAAGAAAAATTTATACCGAAAAGTTGGCAATTGATAACGATAATGTCAATTAATGAATTAAGGAAAGGTGATTAAAGATTTATTAACGAATCGAAATTTGGACATGCGGAAAATAATGTTTAATAATTATGAAATTTAAGGTAATAAAGTAGGTCAAATTTCGGGGTCATTACACAGAATAAATGTTATGCATATACATGTGGTACGCGTGGCTAATCCTCTCAAGTACAGTTCTGAAAATGTAACCTAAAAGGGTCATTTAAGTGACTGATTTCTCAAAGCATATGTTCACGATTTTTCGACCACTCAGCATTTAAATAATAAATTTTCACTCATTAAATTGTGCGTTGATTATATCAAATTCATATTATTGAATCTTTCAGTCATTATTCTTATTCATGACATATTTTGTATTCATTTTAAACTTGTTTGACAAATTAGTTGCTCACCCTTGCTACGTCATGAAATTATTGCAGCTAAACCTGAGGGGTCGGATACAGATAAAGGCAAAGGAAAAGCGAAATCTTAATTATCTGGATAATTGTTAGTCTATTTATATTTTGTTTAAGACTTATAAGATTGTAACGCAGACACTGATATTCTTTTGTAATTTGTGATGTATATTTTGGTAAACGTTACAGACCTTGGGACTAGGAAGCTATTGTAATAGACAACATATGTTTATTTATTTTTTGCATTAGTATTAAATATTGTTTAACAGTGATTGTTTATATTATTACGTGAACACCAAATTTGAGGTAATGGTATCTGAATTTTGGGGTGTCACATAAACTACTAAAGGCGTAGAAATTGAACGTACCTCTTTCCTCCAGCAATCATCACAAATTTTATTTGACAGAAAAGAAAAAAAGAATCTATGCATGATGTGTTCTACGTGAATGAATGCATCAATATGGCAATTAATTTTCTAACTAACAATAAAAAAAAATTAAACTACAATTTTTCTTTTGTTTAAGTTAAGATACAAAATACCAGGAATAGTGAAGTAACAAAAATTGTCTTTTTGCACCTTTAATCCACTCTGATAGTCCTAAAAAAATATTAAAGCTAAAAACTAATTCACAAACATAAAAATTAAGGAATAAAAAAATAATTATAATCCCTGTCAAAGGTGTCAAAATTTTGATATGATAAAAAAAAAAGTAAATGTAAGTGTACAATATCTATTGTAGACTTGGCAAATACAACTCAAATCACATATACTATATTAATTTTAAAACATCCTTAATATATATCTCAGACAAATTAAAAATAAATATGAAAATTTGATTAACTACAACTAAACATTAATTAAACTAATTAAAAGATAAAAAAAAATTAATAATAAAAAAGCTAGGAATCTAAATCCACTAAATAATAAACATGACAAATAATCCAATCTATTATATTTTTATAACTTAGATTATGCCACTGGTTTGATGTACATAATTCAAAAAATAAATCAATTAAGTTTAATTAAAACTAACTATAGTTTTTATCTCCCTTTCTTTTAATTTAATAATTAACTTGAGCAAGTGTAGACTGTGAAAATTTCAAGATTAATTATAAGTCATCAAAACTTTTTTTAGTAAGTATGAATTATGAAAAACTCATATATTAACAATAATCTACCAAAACCTCTTCATTAATTTAAAAATCACGTAAGAACTAAGATGAAGGAAAAATAACAAAACTTGAAGGTAAAACCAATTAAAAGTGATGAAAAATATTATCATAAATAATTATTTAATTTCATTTTCATCCTAAATCTATAAAAATAAAAAAAATAAAAAATAGTTAGACATTAAAAAAAATAAGATAACAAAAATAAAAAAGAAAAAGAAGAAAACTCTCTTTATTAAGATCTTCCAACAAGAGAACAATGAAAAAGTAATTTAATTCTACTCTTACTCCTATCCTAAAACTAATAATAAAACTAATCTAATATATAATTAATACATAATTCTCTCGTGATACTTCTCTATTTATTAATATAAATCTTAAATTAATTTTCTAATAGCAATCATCGTCCCAGTGGCAATCAACTTCTTTTAAAAAGATCTTTTAGATGAATTTTCTTTTCTTTTATTGAATTTAACTTGCATATCAAGATTGTTCTATCTCCTTTCTTTACATTGTAGAATCTTCTTGGCTCTTTCGTTATATGAATTTAAGTATTAAATATTACTTGATCACCAAGATTTTGAGTTTATTGCAACAAAATATTAAACCCTACAAAATAAATAAAATATATATATCAAATAAACTAAAATAATAAAAAAGGACAAAATTAAGGATAATAAAATGTATGCATCATGTATCTATCAACAGTATATGCTAAAATACTGAGTACCCACTTTACAAAATCATTTGTTTTAACAAGAAACATTGTCCATATATCATTCAACTGGTGCAACAAGTTCGACGGGATGCACTGATCCATTCAAAAACATAAATTAAATAAATAAATAACAACAATTTAAAATTAAGACGATACATAATAATACTACACAACGAAATGCACCTTCACAAACATGAAACTGAGAATGAATTTGCAAAATGTCATAAAAGTTTTAGTTACCGTCCACCTAAAGACATGTACACGATAAATTTTGCCAACATCTTAGTCGTTGTTATGCTATATATGGATTCATCTTTTCTTCAAACCGGGTGCTGCCTGCTTTTTCTATACAGAATATCAATGCAAGTATACCCCCACTAGATGTCTGTTCGGCTTTTGAGCATGTTTCAAGATAACTGGTATGTGCATGTCACAATAAATCTATATAACATCTGAAAAAATAAGTTTCTACCCTGGAATCCCCTTCTATCAGCACTCCAATACAATGCCACTATGTGTGCATGTCTCAGAAGAGAGAAAGTTGGGCAAAGTTTGGAAGCCATTTTAACCAATTCCTGGGTAAAAAAGATTATGGAAACCCTGAATATGGGAATGAACCTACTCAGGTAAAGATGTGGCTGTAACAGGTTCTAGAGACTGATGCTTGTTTATGCCACCGCTTCCAGTTCCTGAATTGTTTACAGGAAAGATGCAGTGAAAGAGTGCAGATCCTCAGATTACAAAATTTAACCACGAGATATATCAACAGAAGCAATTAAAAAATTGCTCACCGTTTTACTTCGCCACGGATTAAGGTTTTGATTAGGCACAACCTACCCGAAAGGAAGAGCACCTTGTAGAAATGATAGCACTTTGTTAAGCCAGAGTCATATTAGACAACCACAGCAAGATTAGTGACCAACTCTGATGCAATTCTTTTGGGCTATTTCTCCTGATCATTTTTTATTTCAATCACCACAACTCTTGTTCCAATTTACTGCACTCCGCTCAAGATGTTAGCATTAGGAGCAGCAATCGCAAGCTTCTAAAGCCAGGAGCAAGCATCAAACAAATTAAGTTGATAATGCTCTATAGCTCACAGTCTGCAACCCAAAAATGCTGAAGACTTGACCAATGGCTACAAGTCTCTCTTCCCTGTAATCCCAGCAGAACTTTGCTTCTTCTGAGCACCATGTTGCCAGGCATCTCGGGATTTATCACCTGACTGATCAAAATCATCCAAGGAGTTCTCCATGGGCGGCTTAAAGGGACGGTAGTTCCCATTTCTAGACATTAATGTTGAGTTTGATTTCTCATCATCTTCAGATGGTGTTCCTGACCTAGACTCCATGTACATATCAAAAGGTCTATGTCTAGGCCCAGATCTAAAACCCCTCATGTTAGGTACCTTGGCAGGCAATGGAGCATAAGCAGGTGTCCTTGATACCAGGAAGTCTTTAGGGAGAGACTCCATGTCCATATAACAGTTTCTTGTTTTCGCATCTGTAATCAATGCAGACCAATCTTCAGATTTCATCAGAGCACTGGCATTCCCCATGACCTGGGAAACATCATGGCTAAATATCTCAATATAAAAACATCAAACAGCATTTCTTAGTGCATGTTCAAACATATGTATCATGAACTAATAAGAGATGACAGCAGGAAAAAATAAACCATACCCAAAGAGCTCTTCTTGCACGAGTGAGGGCAACATTCATTCGGCGGATATCTGCAACAAAGCCGACCCCATGATTTGATGCGCGAACACAAGACATTATAATGACATCACGCTCTTGACCTTGGAAAGCATCCACAGTATTAATATAAAGATCCTTTCCGTCTTCTGAATTTAAAACATCTTCAAACTCTCGTTGAATACATCTCAGTTGAAGCTTGTACGGAGTAATTATTCCCACAGACACTTTTCCCATTTCCAATGATTTTATGGTTTTCTGAAGGTGCTCGTATAAGCGAAGACAGAACTGTGCTTCATGTAAATTCTGATAAGAGACGGAACCACCTCGGTGGGATTCCCTACCATGTGTAATATCATAGAAGATGTAAGGTTTCAGCAAAGGGTCCTTGTAGTATACCTCATCGGGCCTATTAGATATACTTTCACTATCAGTAAGCCGTCCTTGATAGAAGTACCTAGAAGGAAATTCTCTAATTTGAGGATGCATCCTGTACTGCACCGACAGTAACATGGTTGGGCAGCCTGCTTGTTGAAACCTCTCAAAGAGGCTTCGACTGTATAATAAGGTTCCAGCTGCCTTGCTGATAACTGTAGCAGGAAGCTGCTGGGGATCCCCAACAAGAACACACCGCGCTGCCCCAAGAGCAAGGGGAGGAAGCACTGCAACTTCGCTAGCTTGCGCTGCTTCATCGATCACAACCATATCAAAACCATGAGTAAGACGAGAGAACAACTTACGACCGCTGCTCGAGACAGTAGTAAACACGACCTCAGCCTCATTGGCAAAACTTGCCTCCAGACTGGCACGAGCCTCCTCCAAATTGAAGTTGCTGCCCACACGAAATCTGCCTTCCAAAATAAGAAGGCGGGACATCTCCACTAAAACTTTATCCCTATTCTCAACCACTGCAGCAAGATTTTGCAGCAAAGTATCTCTATTCTGGTCACGAGCCATAAGAATATCAGGGTCAACTCCAACAGATCCCTGAACCCGGCCAGCAACAGCTGCAACATTAAGTTCTCTTTGCAAAGTAGCCATCTGCTGAGACAACTGAGCTTCCCGAGCTCTTAACTGGTGCATCCATCCATAAATTTCATCCCTACTCTTCACCAAGAGCTGTTCAGTCCGACGCTCCACAGACACTGCCTGGGCAGCACGTGTTTGGGAATCAACCCCAACTCGAGCTACATCAGGCCTATAAACTTTCATCTCACCATCAATGAACCCACGATCAAGAACACGCGAAAGAAGCTCATCAGTTGCAGCATTTGAAGGAGCACAAACAAGCATTCTAGGCTTTGGGCAAAGTTTTGGAAGAGTGCGAAATAAATTCTGGTCCATGCTTTGGAGCACTTCATCTATGGAACCGGTAGCAACATTGTCAGAGTTGGTCTCATTAGTTTGCTTATAGCTTTCAGGTGCTAGTTTCTTGAGCAATGCAGTATAGTAGTGCTGATACTGAACGAGATGGATGACATTCAGCATTCCCCAAACGGTGTGAGTCTTACCCGTCCCAGGAGGGCCTTGGACAAGGGTAAAAGGCCATGGATCTTGCCTCTTCGCTAATGCATTAGTCGTACCAGCAGCTGTATGTGTTGCAGCCCACTGTATTGCTGCTAGCTGGGGTCCATTAAATGTCGTTCGTAGATAGTCAACAAAGTTTGATGTGAAACATTCAGGCATTGTAGGCTGCTGCTCTTCATATTTTGGAAAGTGCCCAGGACTAGGCTGAAGAATAGCAGTTTGCATCTAAAAAGAATACAGAGTAATTAGCCATTCATGAAAACATAATGACTTTGGATAAAAAATTAATCCTATTAATTTCTCCCACATGCTAGTTTTAAATGTCCCAAAATTTTGTTTTGTTGCATGTCCCAAAACAAAATTACACTTTGTATCTACATATAAAACTCCAAAGTTTTACCCTTAAACTTTAAATGGATGAGGTCCCACCAAGTTACCCCTGGAGAGTATAACTTGTTCAAATTTGAAAATAGATCAAAAAATAATGGGATCAATTCATAATTTAATGCAACACTCTATAGTTTCTTAAATTGCCTGAAATGGGATGGAGGTAATGATTGACTTCAAAATGTTACCTGAAGATTTAGACGACGAAATGCATGCAACGCAATGTATTCCCTTTGGGTGGTTGCCGTTGAGCCAAGCACAGTGAGATACCAGATGCCCTTGGGGTGTATTTTCCTTAGAATATGATCATCATCAGCTTTGCTGCAAAAGTTTGTTAAAATTGGGGTTCTTGATTAAAAATTAAGGTAACAGTCCAAAACTAGATACCAAATGAACAATTAACCATACTTCAACTGACCTATTAGGATCATACGAGTCCCCAACATAAAAGTGAAGAATAGCTCCAGGAGGATCACGAGTATCAATAGGTATATGCCGTCTCACTGTACCAGACAAACGCCCACTGATCTCAGGGTCATCATGTTCTTCAGTAGTTAACCTCCTAGATCTGACTGCTTTACATAAAACAAGAGACTAAATCAAAACCTGAGTTGTCAAAAATGTTAGATTCATATCAGATATCTGGACAAGATAACTAAAACTCCATAGTAAAAAAATAATAAATAAAGAACCTGCTCCAGGCCTTGGGGATGAAAGAACAGCAACATCACCCTCCTTGAATGTCCATTTGCACTCATTTGCTGGAAGGAGTATTACATCATACCATCCTAATAATATGTAAAAAAACATTACGGATATGTAAAAAAATAAAATAGCAAATCTAATGAAACAACTGCATGAGAATATTTTGGCATGAATATTTTAAAACAAAATATGACGAAGACCAAGCAAGAAAATCACATTCAAAACATGATATTAAATCCCAAGCACCATTCCTTTTAAGAATTAAAAAGCTTTAGATATGCACATATCTTGTAGCCACACAAGCTTGAAAAGCTTACTGGGAAATAAAGTTACTTAATGTCCACCAAAAGTATGGTCTCACCAAATAATGTCCCCTTTTAAAAGCTACAAGTACTGCAGTTGACCCACTCAGTAAGTGCTTTCGGCGCTTAAAGAAATGAAGCTGACAAATGAACAGTTTCATAATTGGTAATTGAGTCATCTTTGGAAAGATAGACATTTGCAACTACATTACCATTTATTTTCTTTTTTTAAAAAATCATTTGACTCAGTGTCACTCACAGCACAAGAATTAGGAAAAAGTACAGAAGATGTTATTACCTCTTTCTCGCCTTTCAATGTTTTTAATGCGGACCATTACATGTAAATCTCTTGAAACTGTTTCAGTTAATTCCTCCCAAGTGCTGTAAAGTTGTGCCCGGCATTCCTCAAAAAGCAAGGGTTCAAATACTCGGACATACTCTTCAACGGATTGAAATTGCCCAGGAACACACTGAAGCTCCGCCTCTATTGTGCAAAACAATTGATTGTTATTTTAACAATTAACAAATACAAAAAATAAGGTCCAGAAATTGAACGTCTCTAAAAGCATGACAAAATAAAAGAAAATAAGTAAATAACTAAAATGGTAAAACAAATACACCCCATAGGAAGGAGGTAACAAAATTCAAGCAAATCCTATATAGTTTTCACAAAGTTCGAATTTTCACATTGGTTGCATGAAAAATTTATACTGCTCAAGAGTTATTCCTCCAGCAATGAGATATACTGCACAACTCCAAATTAGATTAGAATGTAAGATATGATTAGCACGAGATACAGTAAGACAAAAAAAATCCACCCAACAGGTTCCTGAACTTGGATGCCCATCACATGAAGCTATACAAGAAGATATTATAGGATATTTTAGACAATAACACCAGTCAAAAATCTGAAAACAATAGAAATTGGACACCTGAACCCAGAGACCATTTATGGTAGTATGAAAATATTTCACAAGCAGCCTTAACCCTCCGAGCAGATTATCCATAAGTTATTTTGGAACATTAGTTGCCAAACGTTCAAATAAGAGGAATCCCATTTTTAATCTATTGAGGTCCCAAGTCAAAAAAAGAAGACAACAATAAACTGAAAAGTAAAGCTCCTCCAATAATTATATCTAAGATTGAGCAAATATGTAGGTCAGTTTCTAGAGTTCCCTGTCAGATTTAGTTTATTACTTTATTAGGGTTTGATTCAAGCCAAAGTTGAATTATTTCTATGAATGACATAAGACCAAATGTTATAGATAAGGAAATCAAGTGGTCTCACTGTGAAGCTTGCAACATCTAGTAAAGCTACATCGTTAGAATGAGTAAATATATAGGTCAGTTTCTAGAGTTCCCTGTTAGATGTAGTTTATTAGAGTTGAAATAATTCAAAACAGTTGAATATTTTCTCTCAAAAATAAAAACACAAAATGTTGTAGACAAAGAAATTAATTGGTCTCACGGTGAGGCTAACAACATCCACAAGCTCAATAAAATTTAATTATCCAATTCCCAACCCAAGGGTGATCTAAAAAAATTTCTTTAGCCACCATATAATATAGCATTAAAGAACATGAATGAACATGATGCAATGAACTAGGGGAAGGGAAAAGAGAACAGAAAATACATTACAAGATATCACTGTCGCAGATAATTGGTAGGAACGTCAAAAGAGATGTCATAATATAGGGGAAATTAACTTAATACCTGGATGATGCCAAAAACTTTCATTGGTCACCTCTCGAAGAAGACGTTCCACTGATGTGTCTTGATACTGGCTAATGCCAGCAGTTTGCTTCTTGGAAGGAAGTTTTTTTACTCCAATTTTTGAATCCATAAAGTTTTGATTGTTTACAGCTGTTTTCCTACCAATTCCCTGCAAATTCTTGTGCAGCCTAAAATCTGCCGGCTGCTTCCATGAACTCTGTTTTGGAATGGTGGATGAATGAGCCTCTGAAGCAAGATCTGTTGCACTATTCAGCCTCCTAGACCGAGCAAAAGCTCCTGAATTAATGTCAATATTACATTCAGATTTAAGGTCATTAGATTCCACACTATTGTTTCCTTCATTGCATGATAAATCAACCTGTTTTGGGTCCTTCTCTGTCGGTTGAATATGATTTTCACCACTGACTTCAGCAGGAACAAGAGTTGGACGGATCTCTTTCACAATACGAGTCATGGTAGGCGCTGGGATCTGCCTTCGAGGGGTAGAACTTTTGATAGCTCCAGCTTGCTTGACATCTTCCAAATTAAGAAACATGGTCTGCCTGCTGCGCTTTTTTCCTAGCATTGCTTCCTTATGCTGGTCAAGCTTAGGCCGCTTTCCAGAACTAGTTGCAAACTTCAATGCATGGCTTGCTTCAGCTCCTTTAGCTTCTCTCTGTTTAGGAACCAAAGCAGAATCTTCATGACTATCTTTTGAAATATCAGCTTTACAGTTGCTATGTGAATTTCGACTACTACTGTTCTTCCTGTCATTTGAAAAAGTACCCAGTCCTAAAGAAGCATGATTGTTATTTCCATCATTAATATGATTAGCCGGATTGCAAGAGACATCTTCCACCCCCAAACCACAATAACTATCATCAGCCATCTCAGCAACTTGTTTTACCTGTTCAACTATATTACTTTGAGTAATTAATCTTTCATGAATACTGTTATTACTTCTGTGGGAATCAGCAGAGCCCTCTGCATCAGACCATTCCCCTTCTTCCTTTTCAACAAGTTGATAATCCCCCGAACCCAACTCTATTCGTGATGCTTCATTCTTATCCTCACCAATACTTGGCTTAGATGAAGCACTCTTGGAGCTCACATCCCCTAGACTTTTCTGATCACCACCAACTTCAGCTCCTAGTGCACCTTTTGATCGAGTAAATGGCTGAAAGCCCGAAACGGAAGATGCATGGGAGAAAACATGGTTATTCGCTATTATCTGGGCACTACTGGATGCTGCAAATAAATCAGAAGTGTGGGTACTTGATGAAGGAACTGCCCGTTGAGGCTGGAAGCAGAAGACACCATCATTCTCCTCATCATCTTCAGCAGGGGGCTCATTGAGATCAAATAATGGCTTTCCTTTAGAACCCATCTCATAATAAATGTATGCAAACTGCACAAAATATCAAAAAAAGATTCACCTCTTTGAATTTGAAGTTTATTTCTAGCAAAAGAGGCAAATGACATGCCAGAAGCTCAGCAGATGGCAACGTCTCCAGAACTTGAAAGTGTTCAAATGGAAGTTAATAATAAAAACAAGAGGTATTCAGTAAGTAAAATTCAGCAATGCAATTATAAGAATTAAGGGAATATGGTATAGCATTTACAAAGAGCTTAGGATAATAGTAATTATGACAGACTATCTGGAGCGTAAAGAAACCATAATGCCTCAACTGCAGACACAACTAGAATAGAAAAAATTATAATTATAAGAGCAGAAACCTATTTCATCCTTTTATGATATATTTTCCAAATTATAAGATCATAATTTATGATATATTTCCTTTATCCCAAATTATAAGATCATAATTGACTTTTTAAGATCAACTTAAAACTCAAAACTGGCGTGAAGTTCTTTAATTTTAGTCATGAATATTTAAGCTGCCTAAAAAGTTACTTATTTGTTTCATATTTTTTTAATAAATCATTTCAATTTTGAGATTAAAAATGTCTCAACTTGTCTTTTAAAAGTGAATAATGATTGTAAAACTTGCAACCGAGGAATATAATTTTATACAGGATTCACGTCTAGATTAATAAGCCCACGTCATGATTCTGTTTGATGAGGCAATGTAGTGAAATTACTGAAAAGTAAGAAATATACATACATATATATATAACCCCCCCCCAAAAAATCAATCTCCAAAATGAAAAGATACAACAGCTAACAAGAATAAACTAAATTCAATAAAAAGGGAAAATGGCATCCATGTTACAAGCTTAAGAAGCAGGGGTGCCGCTGATGGGCAGCGCACTGCTCCCGAGTTGCGCCTGGATACGCACCCCGTTCGGCAAGTGACGTATCCCTCCAGATTAGGGTTAAAGATTGAGAAGAGGGGAAGAACAGTGAGAAAAAGAAGAAGAAGATCGGAGAATAAAGACTAACCACAAGAAGGAAGATCGGAGATTCTTAAGCGTCGTCGCCGTCTCTTTCTCCCTCTTCTCTTCGCTGTGTCGGGTTTTCTTCTTTCCCGTCTCCTTTCTCTTCTTTTTTTTGGTGCAACTATTTCCGCTTTGCTGGAGGTGATCTGATATTTGTACCCTATTTATCAATCAACAAAACTACGGTCAAATCCTTTATGCTTTATACATTTCATATCATAGTCCTATATGTTTATGTTTTTGCACATCACTCCATATACTTTACTAGAGGACACCCGTGCCTACGGCACTAGTCACTGTCCACTGTCTGCCTGTTGAGAAGGAGAAAAAGAAGGAGAAGAATGAAGAATGAAGACTGAAGAAGAGAGATGGGATATAAACTTAAGAAACGACCAGATTTATGCCAAATTTTAAACGGTCCGGATGATTTAATAAATTGGGGGGAAATTCAAAATGTTTTGCATTTTGTTATATTAAATTTATTTACAAATTTAAGTAGAGATACAATACAACACTTTCAAAAACCAGTAGAATCAACTAAAACATCTAAAGCCACAACGGGATTTTGTACTTATCGAGCTTTTATTTGGGTTTCGTCCGAGTTGATTTTGTTGGAATACTCCTTAAATCACATGAAATTGAAATAGTTGCGGATTTAAGTCGAATAAGGAATTGTTGGAATACTCTTTTAATCATATCCAGTAAAGAATTACTATTATGGAAAGTAAGTATCATATTTTGAATTAAAAAAAAAGTTGCATGTGAGGATCCGAATTTTCAGAATTTCTTTAATAAAATTAAATAAGAAATTAGTTGATAAAATTATCAAGATTATTAAAGAAATTATTATTTTATGTGAATTAAGGTATGTGATGAGATTTAATTAGTAAATTAAATATGTGCAGAGATTTTGATAAATGGTATTGAATTAAAATAATTAAAAAGTAAATAAATTGTTTTAAAACAATTTATTAAGAATAAGAGAAAAATCAGGTAAATGTACAATGAATTGTATAATTAAATTATTATGGAAGTGCAGAAATTATGTTTTAAATGAGGTTATATGGAAATGTAAGAAATATGAATTATATATGTATATATGTGTTTATGCTTAATTGTTATAATTATAAATGTTATTAATTATGAAAATAAAGGGATTAATAATTAAATTAATCCAAATTTAAATAAAAAGTGAATGAAGGAGTTGATAAAATTGTAATTATTGATTTTAGATTTTATCAGGAATTGTGGAGGAAGTTTAGAAATTAATTGAGAAGAAATGTAATTATATAAATTATATAATAATAAATTATATAATTTATATAAGGAAATTATAATGTTGTATGAAGGAAAAATAATTATATAAATTATATAAGAGTAATTATATAATTTATATAAGAGAATTAAATTAATTAAGGATGGAAGAAAATTTTATAAATTATATTTGTGTAAAATGGAAATTATTTAAAAATGAATAATATAATTATATAAATTATATAATATTAAATTATATAATTTATATAAGGAAAGTTAATGTGAAAATTAAAGAAATGAGAAAATGAATGTTTTAATTTAATAAAAATTATGGTTATGTATAATGGAATTATTATGACTTTTATGAAAGATAATATTTTAAAAACGTGAACATATTAATGTAACATGTTGTCCAAGTAACGAAGTGAAAAATTACGAAAAATAATTTTTATATGTTATATGAATTATTTTATGATTTTTGGAGGTATAAATTACCTCATATAATTACATGCATGGCGATATGCGTGTACAAAATTTGTCAAGTAAAGTACCAAAAAATGATATTAAAATTAATAATAAATCATGTTATAATTTTTGGTAAATTAAAATAAATATTTTATATATATTATATAAAATATTTATTACACAATATAATTACGTAATGTATTAAAAAAATAAAAAAAATAAAAATAAATTTGCATGTTAATTTAGAAAACTCCGAAAGTTTCACGTTGGTGGCTTAGCTAAGTCGGTGGAATTTTTTTAAGCAACTTGGGAGTATTATAAAAGCCAACAAAAGAAGCAAAGAAGAGGAAAAGAAAAAGAAAAAGAAAAAAAAAACAATACACTTTCTCCATTTTTACTTCTTTGTCTACCTGAACACCACCATGCCGCCACCAAGAACCACCATAAGCCACCAAAAGAATAATTTTGTGCCAACAAGAGGAAGTTCAAGATTCAAGGAGGGATTTTCTAGCACTTAGAAGGTATAAATCAATTTATTTTGATTTATTTTGGTGTTTTTGGTAATAAATTAATTTTGTGGAAAAATTATAAATAATTAGAATAATGATTCCAAATATTTTTTGGATATTTATGTATGAATTATGTGATTTTTGGAGTTATTTTGTTGGGAAAAATTTGAGCAAAATGGAAGAATTATGGAAGGTTGGTGCACTGTTACGGCACCAGGAAGAAGAAAGGAAAAATGGCCGCCCGCGCATTGCGCGACAGCCAATTTTTTTTCCTGAAGCGCGCATATAAACGACGCCGTTTTGGACGCAAGGAAGATTCAGCCACGTTATGCGCGGAGGATTCTGGAACGACGCCATTTGGCGACGGTGAGAGGGGAGCCGCGCGCCATGAGCGACCGACACGCGGGGGTGAATTTACGGACGTGCCCCTGGCCTTTTCGGAAAATGCCGAGCGTGTCCCTGACCCTCGACAAATGACAATTTTGCCCCTGGGCTTTTCATATTATACCGAATGTATCCCTAGGGGCGCGGAAATTACGGATAAGCACCTAAGCTTTTCTGTTAATGCCGATTATGTCCTTAAAGCTGCAGAAATTACAAAAATGCCCCCAGAAATTATTTTTAAATGAAATAAATGTTTAAAAATTATAGAAAAATACTAAAAATATAGAAATGATGTTTGGGCATTAAATTTAATATTTTTGTAAAAATATTAAATATTGAGGATTAATGTTTAAATATGTTAAATATTAATCTATTAAGTTTAAGATTTAGAAAATAGATAGATGAAAATTTTGGACAACCAAATGTGCTAAAATTTATGCGATGAGCCGGGTTGTCTTTAGTAAAGGTGTTAGATATTAAGTTAAATGAATATATTAGGGAACGGGGTTAATTTAATTAACCATATTATTTAATAATTGGCCCAGAGATGATATTTGTAATGACCGAGAAAATTACGAACCCAATTTATTTATTTATTTAATTATATCCATAAGAAAATATGAGGTATGAAGTATGTGCGTATGTGTTAAGTTGTATGATGAGAGGTATTAAATTAGTTAATTAAATTAATTAACTAAAGAAGGAAAAGGATTGCAAGAGAAGCTTATGTGATGAAATCACAAAGCTTGAATGTTGGCCTTGTATGGCAATTAAGAAGTTTTATAATGAACAAGTTAATTACTTGTATAAATAATGAGAAAGAAGAAACAAGTAAATTATTAAAGATAACCCCAATGTGAGAATAATTGTTTATGTATGGTTAACTATATTATAAACCCAATTTGATGATAAGGGTTAGTGGATGAATTAATTTAATCAAGTCCAATGTACTTGTAATAATATGTGTTAGGGTTTTATTAAAACAAACCCAAGAATTTGTAAGTGATAGTGTTATGTAAGCTAATTTAATTAAGGAGTCCAATGGACTTATAAATAGCAAATTTAATTGGATTATATTTTAAATTCAAATGAGTTGTTAAACTAGGTCAATTAAGTTTACCTAATAGTTTATGTAATTAATTTAATTACTAGTCCATGTAATTTAATAAATAAGCACAATACTTATTTTAATTAAAAGTAGCATAGTTATGTAAATGCTAGCCCAATGTGTGATATAAATTGAGCCCAAACAATTTAATTGAATGTGTTGAACATTGAATGATTAAATTTGATGATAAGAAATAATGTACAAGGGCTGTATTAGATAAGATCAAAACTGTTAGGTTGATCTCTTGTTAATTGTATAAAAGTCTTTAGTGTTGTACTAAGACTTAGATAGATCAAATCTGTTAGGTTGATCTGTTGGTGTAATAAAATCGTAGAAAGAACTCTACGATTTATGTCAAGGAAACTCTACGATTTGAACAGACTCTACGATCAAGGCAACCAATCGTAGAATGGACTCTACGATTGTGATTCAAAAGACTCTACGATCAAGGCAACCAATCGTAGAATGGACTCTACGATTGTGGTCCAGAAGACTCTACGACCAAACAGACTATATTCTTTACAAGACACCTTAAATTGAACTCTACGATCAAACAGTCTAACAGTTGAGTAAACTCTACGATGATCAGTAAGAGATGATCATTTACAGATCAATCACGTCAGCAGGGATATTCGTAGAGTTGATCACATAAGGTCGTTGAGCAAAAAGGCAAGAGACTTCACGTTTCTCAGATCAGGAGCTATTCTATTCAAGCATTCAATCTTCATCAAAGTAACCAAAAAGGAAGACTCTGCAAATCGATCAAGACAAAAAAAGTCAGGAGTCTGACCCAAGCGCACTATGGAACAGAAAGAAGACTTTCAAGGCAGAAAAGTCAGAGGACTGTGTCCTATTAGTCCTATAGTTTGGAAGGACCAAACGACTCTATAAAAGTTAGTGGGAACCTACGACTGACATATCTGTCCCAAAGGAAAAAGGATACAACCTTCCATGGACTAACAGGTCAGATCAAATAAAGAGCTTTAATGAGCTATATTAATTTAATATTCAGCAGCTCTCCTCTGTGAGGTAACGGAAAGAAATACAAGCTCAAGCAGATGATCCAACGGGAAGAAATCTGAAGCCCTAACTTCTTAAATACTAAGATCAGCAAAAGAAAAAAGTAGCGCTGCACAAAAAGAAAAACGCAAGAAGTGAAAAAGATTGAACCGAAAAGTCTGCATTGCTACTAAGCCCTTCAAACACTCAAGCTGATAAGCAACTTAGTAGCACATCCAAATATACATCAATCCAGAAGAGTTCTTTGTGAACTGGTGTAAACAAGTCTGTTAGACTTGGAGAGTTTTTTGTGAACTAGTGTAAGCAAGTCTGTTAGACTTGTAAAGTTCTATGTGAACTAAAATTCCAAGACTACGGGTCTTGAAGGAATCTTAGTGATTCAGATATAGTAAAAGTATCCTTAGTGGATTTGCTGCTGGAAGAGCAGAACAGTGGAGTAGGAGTATTGTGTGCTCTGAACCACTTAAAACCCAGAGTCTCTCTCATTCTGTCTTTCATTTGCTATATCTGCCATATAATTGTTTGTTGAATTATTAATTTAACATTTCAAGAAAAGAATAACTAAATCATATTCCGCTGTGTTAAACTTCTGTTTAAGAATTAATTAAGTGAGATCTTTTCAAATAGAAGAAATTTTAAAAAGAATCTATTCAACCCCCGCCCTTCTAGATTTTTACTGTGTCATTGGGAACTAACAATTGGTATCAGAGCAGGTTCTCACATCTAAAGCCTTACAAGCTTGAGTAGATCAAATGACACTCAACAAGAATGGATCGGAACTAGGTGGAGGTAACAGACCACCTATGTGTAATAAAGAAAAATTTGCTAACTGGAAAGTTCGTATGCAGGCTTACATGGATGCTATAGATGATGAACTGTTCGAGACAGTGATGAATGGGCCATTCATACCAATGAAGCTTGCACTATCAACTGAAGATCCAAGCAAGCTAGTAGCAAAGAAAAGAGACGAATGGACAGACAATGAAAAGAAGGATGTTCAAAGAGACAAAAGGGCTAAGAACATCTTATTTCAATCTCTGGATGATGATCTATTTGAGAACGTTGTCAACTGCAAGACAGCTCAAGAAGTATGGCAAACTCTGTTGATCATGCATGAAGGAGCAGAAGAAGTCAGAGAAAATAAGCAATCACTGCTTGTTCAGCAGTATGAGATGTTCACCCACATCTCTGGTGAAAACATTATAGCCACCTACGAAAGATTTAACTTGCTACTAAACTCTCTCAGATCTTATGGAAAAATCTATCCAAACAGAGATCTTATCATTAAATTCATGAGATCTTTGCCAAGCAAATGGGATGCCAAAACCACAGCCATCCGAGAGTCAAAGAACTTGCACGAGATGACTGTACAACAGTTATATGGAAATCTTCTCACCTATGAGCTGGAGCTAAATCATAGAGCAGAAAATCTATCTGGTGAAAGAAAGAAGGAGAAAAACATTGCTCTTAAAGCCTCAACCTCAACTCATAGGAGCAATCACAAGGATATCTCTGACTCTGACAAAGATGAATCAAATGATGATGAAGGAGCTGCCATGCTAGTCAGACATTTTAAAAGATTCATCAACAGAAATAGACCTCAGAAGTTCAGAAGCAACAGCAGCAAAGAACAAGCAAATGACCTTTGCTACAATTGCAAAAAGCCAGGTCATTTCATTGCTAAATGTCCAAAACCCTTAAGAGAAGAGGTGAAGAGGGACAAATCAAGAGCAAATCCAAAAAGAGAATTCAAAAGCTTCCACAAACAAAAGAAGAAGGACAAAAGCTTCATAGCTGAAGGCTCTTGGAGTGACTCAGAAGAAGAACTAAATTCTGAGTCAAGTGATGATGAAGAGCCACAGAAGGCCAACCTGTGCTTAATGGCAAATGAAGAAGGAAACAGCAAAAAGGAATTCATCATAGATGAGGTATTTGATTTATATTCTCCTGATTTAAGCATTGATGATCTTAGAGAAGGCATGCATGACTTAATGACAGAATTGCACAAATATATAAAATTGTTTAGAAGGTTATCTAAAGATTACTCTCATCTAAAAGAGGATAAAGAAAAAATAAGCATGGAATTAGAAGCCTCAGTTCAAACTGCAAAACTTTACTCTAATCTTGAAACTGAGAATAAAAGACTAAAAGAGATAAATGAGTTGAGCACTTATAAAGAATCCTCACTAGTCTCCAAGATTCAGGAACTAGAAAATACTATTTCTATGTGGAACAAGTCTAGTTCGTCTATGGACACCCTGATCTCAAGTCAAAGAGATGTGACTGATAGATCAGGATTGGGATTTGAGAATTTATTCTCAGAACCCAATATGGAGAAGTCAAAGGAAATAAATGAAGGCAAATCCTTTAATAAAGGAATTGTGTTCATCAAATCCTCAGATTCTACCACCCATCCACATTCTGCTAAACCTACAATCAGTTTTAACAAAACTCACACAGGTCTTGGATTCAGAAAATTGAAAAATAAGTCAAGCAAAACTCACTCTACGAATCATGAGAATCGTAGAGTAGTATGGAAACAGAATGTAGATCAACAAAAGACTATGAGAAATCATAATCCATACAAGTCCTGGACGAACAAAAAGTCACAAATACACACATATCATTATCAATATCATATTAATCATAGGCACCCTCATAAAAATGATAAATATTTGTTGAGATATCATAAAATGCAAGGATCTAAAATCAAACAGATTTGGGTCCCAAAAGGTACTAACAAAGCAGGACCCAAACAGATATAGGTACCAAAATGAAGATTGATTTGTTATGCAGGTAAAGAGATCCATCTGGTATCTTGACAGTGGATGCTCACGGCACATGACAGGAGATAAGGCTCTTCTATCAGAGTTTAAAGAAAAAGATGGACCTGCTGTTATTTTTGGAGACAACAACTCAGGGAAAACCAGGGGTTATGACTCAACTGGAAATGGTGCAATATCGTTCAGTAAAGTGGCATATGTTGAGGGATTAAAGCACAACTTGCTAAGTATAAGTCAGCTCTGTGATAAAGGACATCAAGTCACCTTCCTCAACAACCAATGCCAAGTTAGAGACTTGAAAACCAATTCTCTAAAGCTAGAAGGAGTTCGAGAAGAAAATGTCTATGTGGTCAATCTTGCTAAATTGAGTTCAGAACAAACTGTCTGTTTTCTTGCTAAAGCCTCTGAAGATATGTGCTGGCTCTGGCATAGGAGGTTATCTCATCTTAACTTCAAGAGCATTTCAAAGCTTGCCTCCAAAGATCTAGTAAAAGGATTGCCAAAGTTAAACTTCATTAAAGAAAAGCCCTGCAAAGCTTGTCAGTTTGGAAAGCAAACAAAGACGTCATTCCAAAGCAAATCAGCAAACTCAAATGATAGAGCTCTTCAACTACTTCACATGGATTTATTCGGACCAGTATCTACGACCAGCCTCGGAGGAAAGAGATACTCTCTAGTTGTAGTTGATGACTACACCAGATATACCTGGGTATTCTTTCTAAACTCCAAAGATGAAACCATTTCACATCTCATCAAGCTCTTCAGACTGATCATGAATGAAAAGGGCGAAAAGATCAAGGCCATCAGAAGTGATCATGGACGAGAATTTGATTTCTCAGAAATGGACCTGTTCTGTGAAGAAAATGGAATAAATCACAACTTCTCAGCCCCAAGAACGCCTCAGCAAAATGGAGTAGCAGAAAGGAAGAATAGGACTCTTATTGAAGCAGGAAGAACCCTCTTAGCAGCAGCTTCTCTCCCTGAATATTTCTGGGCTGAAGCCATCAGTACTGCATGTTACATTCAAAACAGGTCACTCATACACTCAACATTGAAGAAAACTCCGTACGAATTATGGAAAGGAAGAAAACCAAATATAAGTTATTTTCATGCATTTGGTTATCTGTGCTACGTACTCAACAATGGCAAGAAACATCTTACCAAATTCCAGCCAAAATCAGATGAAGGAATCTTCCTTGGTTATGCAACAGATAGCAGAGCATTTAGAGTGTTCAACAAGGAGTCACTAACTGTTGAAATCTCCATCCACGTCACATTCGATGAATCAGATCCTGAAAAGAAAAGATCACCATTCAACGAGTCAGTAGACACAAGCTCAACGATCGAAGAACTCAAAATCGTAGAGTCCGACTCTACGACCATGGAACCAGCGACATAAATCGTTGAGCTAGGAAAGGAGATCGTAGAGCACACCACATCAGACATTGGAACTCTACGATCAGAACCAGAAGCTGATTTAGAGGAACTCAGACAAGAGGGCACCAGAACAGACGTTCCTAGTAGAATAAAATGGACCAAAGATCACACTCAAGATCTTATTATTGGAGATCCAAACACCGGAATCAAGACTAGAGCTGCAACCTCTAATGAATGCTTTTACCTAAGCTTTCTCTCTCAAGAGGAACCCAAAAAGATTGAAGAGGCCTTAGGAGATTCAAGTTGGATAGAGGCCATGCAAGAGGAGCTAAATCAATTTGAAAGAAGCAAGGTCTGGAGATTAGTGGTCAGGCCTCAGCATAAACCTGTCATTGGCATCAAATGGGTTTTCAGAAATAAGATGGATGAAAATGGTGTGATAACAAGGAACAAAGCAAGACTAGTGGCCAAAGGTTACTCTCAAGAAGAAGGAATTGACTACGATGAAACATATGCTCCAGTTGCCAGATTGGAAGCCATAAGGATTTTCCTTACCCATGCTGCTCACATGAAGTTCAAAGTCTTCTAAATGGATGTCAAGAGTGCTTTTCTAAATGGGGAACTCCAAGAAGAAGTTTACGTGGAACAACCTCCAGGTTTCATCAATCCAACTTTTTCAAATTATGTTTATAAATTAGATAAAGCACTATATGGTCTAAAACAAGCACCTAGAGCATGGTATGAAACCTTGACTAACTTTCTCATTGAAAAGGGATTTACTAGAGGAAGAATTGATACTACTTTATTTTTGAGAAAACATAAGGATAAGACACTGCTAGTTCAAATTTATGTAGATGATATCATATTTGGTTCCTCTGATGAAAAATTATGTGAAAGATTTGCCAAGCTTATGTAGAGCAAATTTGAAATGAGCATGATGGGAGAACTCAACTTCTTCCTTGGACTACAAGTGAAGCAGACTGATGAAGGCATATTCATTAATCAAGCCAAATACATCAAAGACTTATTAAAGAAATATGGCAAGGAATCTACATCTATCATGAAGACTCCTATGCCACCTGCCACCAAGCTTGACAAAGATGAAAATGGTAAATCCACTGAAATCACTCAGTACAGAGGTATGATAGGTTCACTATTATATCTTACTGCGAGTCGACCAGATATAATGTTTGCTACATGTATATGTGCTAGATTTCAGGCTAATCCCAAATAGTCTCATCTATTAGCTGTGAAAAGAATTTTCAAGTATCTTAAAGGAACTCCAAATTTAGGATTATGGTATCCCAAGGAGTCCTCCTTTGATCTTGTGGGATACTCAGATGCTGACTATGCAGGATGCAAAATAGACAGAAAAAGCACAAGTGGAACTTGCCAGATGCTTGGCAACAGACTTGTTTCTTGGTTTAGTAAAAAGTAGAACTCAGTATCGACATCTACTGCAGAAGCTGAATATATAGCCGCAGGCAGTTGCTATGCACAAATTCTATGGATGAAGACTCAACTTGCAGACTATGGGTTTGAGCTAAATTCTATTCCTATATACTGTGATAATACTAGTGCAATTGCTATAACACATAATCCTGTTATGCACTCTAGAACTAAGCACATAGATATAAGATATCATTTCATCAGGGATCATGTACAAAATGGAAATATATCACTTCACTACATCCCAACTGAAGATCAACTAGCAGATGTCTTTACAAAGCCTTTAGATGAATCAAGATTTAATAAACTAATAAGTAAGTTAGGAATGCTAAATCTAGACCCTTAATATATATATATCATGTTTTTTTTAAGATATTAACTCTGCAGGAACAAAAGTGTGCAAGGAAAGTAATGGACATGCTCAACTCAGTCAACAATTGTCAAGGATCGTAGAGTGTGCTTAAGATCGTAGAGCTCACTCGACGATCATCAAGCCAAGAATCGTAGAGCTTACTCAACGACTTTCAATCCAAGGATCGCAGAAAATTCCTAAATCGTAAAGACAACTCTACGAAAAACAAAAGAATCGTTGTGCAACTAAGGATCGTAAAGCTCTGAGGAACTAAGGGTAAAATGGTCATCAACCAACTGAAATGATCCTATCAGAACTTGACACGTATGTCAGCAAACATAGAGGGAAGTTTTAAATACTTTGAAAACTGCACGTCGTTCATTTCTTCAAAGTTCAAAAATCTATATCTCTCTCTCTTTTCTCTCTCAATCCCGAACCCTAAGTTATCATTTCTCAGATAAACCGTTCTTCTCGTTCTAGAAAATCTATCAAATGGCACCTGCTCAAGTTATTTCTGAAAATGAGCTCAACTTTGAAGCCTTCGATACAGCAGATAAGCAGTTCAAAAGAATAATCCAGTTGCTAGATAAAGCTGGACTGCGAGAAGCGTTGGGGACAAATACAAGTATTCTATCAAAGCTTGTTCGAGAGTTTTACGTAAAAGGATCCTATGCTAACGGAACTCTAACCACCACTGTAAAAGGGGTTCAGCTCAGCCTCACTGCCGAAGAATTCAACCTAGCCCTAGGTTTCAAGCAAGGGGGCCTAACATCTCTAAGTATGGTAAGCACCGAAGAAGGGCTGAGAAGAATGCACCATCAAAAGAATCCAGGACTGAAAGGGTTGAAGAAGAAAGAATTTTCTCAGAAATACGAGTTTTTAGCTGATGTTGTAGGAAAATGCCTCCTCTGTAAAGATTCAGCCCATGACTCAGTCAGTGAGATACAGCTGAAAATAATGACAGCCATAGTAAAAAAGACAAACATCAACTATGGCTCCTTGCTGTTGGAATGGATAGGGAATTGGGTCCTAAATACAGAAAAGGCTAAGGGGACCAGAAAAATGTTCTATGGAAGATTCATCAGCATTCTCCTTAGATCATTATTGGGGGATTTAATTGAGCATGATGAAGGAGAAGCCCTCAATACCAACAAAAGGATTACCCAGAAACTCTTTGACAACTGAAGGAGGAACCCAGTTGAAAATAGGAAACTATCTCGGTCAGGGGATAGTGAAGGAACGCAGAGTGGTGCAGGGCCATTACTTCTGAAGAACACTCCTGCTGAAGAAGAATCTCAGGAGGTCAGCAGGCATTCTCCGGGTCTTGTCAGAAGAAGGAAAGGAAAAAGAGCTCTTGAGCTTGAAGAACCTCAAGGATCTTCAAATGAGGTTCCTGTTACTGCTCCTGAAGAAAAGGCTGCCTCAGGGGATGAAAGTTCAGATCTGCGAAGAGAGACTCGCAGCAAATATGAGGCTGAAGAGGTCATTCCAAAGGAGCCAAGGAAAAAGAGAAGAAGGCTAGTAAAGTTAGCCGACAAAAGCTCAGTAGCTAAGGGGGAGCTACTTGAAAGACCTGACCTTACTCCAGGAGAAAAGGAGTCATCTGAAGCAGTTGAGCCTATGGATGCTCAAACTGAGGGGGAGCTTCCAGTTGTTCCTGAGCCAGCAGATGCTCTGGCTGAGGGGGAGACTCAAGATGACATTTCAATCCCTACAGCCACAATGAATGATGATGAAGAGGATGACATTGAAATAGTGGCCGTTGGAAGAAATGAGCAAAGGCACCTTAACTTCAACTGCCTGATAAAATTCTTGCCACTAATGCCATTCCACCGAGCTCTGGTGCACAATGCATGGGATCAACTCTTTTGGACCTTCAAAGCCTATCCAAATGTGGTGATTATTGCTCAAGGCTATCCTCAGAATCTGTTCTTTGCCCAGAAGCTCATCTCTTGCAGCCCCTTTTCACAAACTTTAGGGCAAAAGGTACATTTTATTCCTCTAACCCTCATTCAAATTCATACACCTTCACAAATGTTCAATAAATTTGAGGAGTCCTCAAGTACTCATACTGCATCAAGCTCTACGACCCACACTTCCCCGATCGTAGAGTCCCCTCCATCTACGATTGGTGGTCAAGAAAGCCTACATGATCAAAACGTAGAGTGCCCGCCAGACTCTCCTGAAATTCTGCCTACTCAGCAAACAATTCCTCTGGCTCCATCTTCAAGACTCCTGTTAACTCACAAGGATATTCCCTCCACCTCTGGTCACGAATACTTTCATATTCCAAGCTCTACGGCTGACCAGGGACAATCATCTCAACTTCTCCAGGAAATTTTAGACAAGGTATCTCGGCTTCCTACATCTGAAGGCTTAACTGACTTGACAAGCCATATCCATACAAAGATACAAAACGACCTGGCATCGAAATCCCACAACCTTCAACGTAGAATGGACGATATCATTGATGCTGCCAATGGTCTCTCTACCAGTCTGAATAAACAATTTTCCACAAGATTGAAGCAACTAACGGCAGCAGTCTCTGAAAATCTCCAAGAAAGGGATAAAATTATTCTGGCAGCCTTAAACTCACATCAGCAGGCCATTGTTATTCTTCAAGAAACCAATGATAAATCTATCACCCTCCTCAGTAATGAAATCATTGCCTTGAAGAACTCTCTCACAGAACAAAAACATCGGTCGAATGACACTTTGTCATTGGTGGAGTAAAAACAGATCATGGCTGACGAAAGACTCCAAGCCCACCAAGATGATGTAGCTGCCACTAAGACCCAACTTCAAGAAATCATTCAGGGCATCCAGCAGCTTTCAGAACAGGTAGCTACAATTAATGATGCCAACAAGGGGGAGAAGAAACTGAGCACAGCAGAGCAAACAAGAACTAGCTCAGACTACAGTAGAAGAGGAAGAGCACCTCAAGGAATGAGGATGGTTCAAACTTCAATATATCCTCCTAGATACGAAGTAGTACCATCTCGTCCCAGACAGGAGGTGACAGCAAGACCTTCTTCCTCATCAATGAGGCCTTCTAGCTCACAGGAATGGTTTCAAATTAAAGAAGAAGAAGCTGTGCTGAGGGAAGAAGAACTGAGAAAAGCTGAAGAAGAAAGGAGAGCATTCTTCAGGCAGAGGGAAGAAGAAGGCAGAAGACCTCCTAGCAGAAGGAGATAAGTTTCTTTTTTATTTCTTTTTCTGTTGTTTTCTCAATTGTATCATCTGACTAAAACATCAATTAAATTCATACTTTTTCTAGGAAATACAGCTGCTCACTGTATGATTAGGCATTCAATTACTCTTGCATTTTGCCTATTTTAATATGTTCAAATCGCTATCTGTTAATAATGTTGTCATCATCAAATTAGGGGAGATTGTTGAACATTGAATGATTAAATTTGATGATAAGAAATAATGTACAAGGGCTGTATTAGATAAGATCAAAACTGTTAGGTTGATCTCTTGTTAATTGTATAAAAGTCTTTAGTGTTGTACTAAGACTTAGATAGATCAAATCTGTTAGGTTGATCTGTTGGTGTAATAAAATCGTAGAAAGAACTCTACGATTTATGTCAAGGAAACTCTACGATTTGAACAGACTCTACGATCAAGGCAACCAATCGTAGAATGGACTCTACGATTGTGATTCAAAAGACTCTACGATCAAGGCAACCAATCGTAGAATGGACTCTACGATTGTGGTCCAGAAGACTCTACGACCAAACAAACTATATTCTTTACAAGACACCTTAAATTGAACTCTACGATCAAACAGTCTAACAGTTGAGTAAACTCTACGATGATCAGTAAGAGATGATCCTTTACAGATCAATCACGTCAGCAGGGATATTCGTAGAGTTGATCACATAAGGTCGTTGAGCAAAAAGGCAAGAGACTTCACGTTTCTCAGATCAGGAGCTATTCTATTCAAGCATTCAATCTTCATCAAAGTAACCAAAAAGGAAGACTCTGCAAATCGATCAAGTCAGAAAAGTCAGGAGTCTGACCCAAGCGCACTATGGAACAGAAAGAAGACTTTCAAGGCAGAAAAGTCAGAGGACTGTGTCCTATTAGTCCTATAGTTTGGAAGGACCAAACGACTCTATAAAAGTTAGTGGGAACCTACGACTGACATATCTGTCCCAAAGGAAAAAGGATACAACCTTCCATGGACTAACAGGTCAGATCAAATAAAGAGCTTTAATGAGCTATATTAATTTAATATTCAGCAGCTCTCCTCTGTGAGGTAACGGAAAGAAATACAAGCTCAAGCAGATGATCCAACGGGAAGAAATCTGAAGCCCTAACTTCTTAAATACTAAGATCAGCAAAAGAAAAAAGTAGCGCTGCACAAAAAGAAAAACGCAAGAAGTGAAAAAGATTGAACCGAAAAGTCTGCATTGCTACTAAGCCCTTCAAACACTCAAGCTGATAAGCAACTTAGTAGCACATCCAAATATACATCAATCCAGAAGAGTTCTTTGTGAACTGGTGTAAACAAGTCTGTTAGACTTGGAGAGTTCTTTGTGAACTAGTGTAAGCAAGTCTGTTAGACTTGTAAAGTTCTTTGTGAACTAAAATTCCAAGACTGCGGGTCTTGAATGAATCTTCGTGATTCAGATATAGTAAAAGTATCCTTAGTGGATTTGCTGCTGGAAGAGCAGAACAGTGGAGTAGGAGTATTGTGTGCTCTGAACCACTTAAAACCCAGAGTCTCTCTCATTCTGTCTTTCATTTACTATATCTGCCATATAATTGTTTGTTGAATTATTAATTTAACATTTCAAGAAAAGAATAACTAAATCATATTCCGCTGTGTTAAACTTCTGTTTAAGAATTAATTAAGTGAGATCTTTTCAAATAGAAGAAATTTTAAAAAGAATCTATTCAACCCCCCCCTTCTAGATTTCTACTGTGTCATTGGGAACTAACAGAATGAATCCAATAGAATTTAATTCTAAGATCCAAGGTGGAGCCCAATAAGCTTGTATAGGTGAATATGTATACATATATTGGTGTATATATATATATATAGATACTTATATAATTATATAAGACTTAAAAATAAGTCAAATTGGATAAATAATTGGTCAATCCCGAATTTTGGGGCCCACATGGATGGAAAGCTAGCTTGTTGGTTGATTTTGGAGTGTAAAATGGTGCAAGTAACCCCCAACCACCCTAGTCAATCAAAGGGTCATTCAAAAAATCCATCAAATAGTCATTCCATGCATAGTAAGCAAGATTAAACTCCTAATTGACTAGCATTGGTTGATTAGTAGATGTTAAGCAAGTCTAGGGAGGTTCTATAAATAGAATGCTCCATTCATTTGCTAGGTTTGTTAGTCATTTTGTAAGAACTCCAAGAGAGAATAGAAAGAGCATTCTAGAGAAAATAGAGAAGGCTCTTGAGAGTTGATTTTTCACCAAGGAGATTGCTAGAGACTTATCAAGGAGGAGTCACCAACAAAGTCTCTAGCCAAGAGTAGAAGAACATAAGGTTCAAAAGTGTTCTATCTCATCTTTATTTCATTTTTGTAGGCTATATATGTTTTATATGGTCAAAATATGTTTTTAACCGATCAAAAGTGGTTTTGATGGTCTAGAAGTCTTAAGCTATGATAAATTGATAGATACATGGTTTGATATGCTTAAATCATGATTTGGTATGTGTGAAAGGCATAAAATTGGAAGAAATGTCGATATAGAGATTTACCGGTAAAACCTTAGGTAGCTATGTGCTATTTAATGTTGTAGTTTGAAATATACAAGTTGGAAAATTGATTTCTATAGCTAGAAAGTTAGATCTATGAGTTTTAAAGAAAAACCCAACTTGAAGTTTTCAAAAATATTGAATAACAAAGAAGTTATAGCTTTTACCGCAAAAGATGTCGTTTTTAAACCCTAGATGGTTCGATCAGTAAATTTCGTGTAAAACGTTTTCAAAAAAGAAGATCGAACCATGGAATATTGTAAAGCAAGGGGTTAGGAACACAACAACACTAAGTTGGTGTTATTTGGATGTGTAGAGTTTATTTTATTCAAGTTTGAACCATTAAAACCAAGGATTTGTGAAATTAGTTTTCACTTTGACCTTGTGAGCGATTTTAAGCTTAGATCCGTTTGGAATTTGGATTTGTGATCTAAAGAGAAATTGTAGATCATGAAATTCTAATGAATTTAGACTCACAAAACACCTCAAAATGTTTTCGTATGACAAAGTTATGACCAAATTAGTAAGAGAGGTTTCGGCAGCCAAAAAGGGCCCGGCGTCTAGACGCCAAGTCTATGCCCTAGCTTCTGTTCATGGGCGTCTAGACGCCCCAAATCAGCCTTGGAGCGGCGTCATGACGCCCATGCTTGATAAAAATTATTTTATTATTTTTTTTATTATTTTAAAACCAATAAATGTATTTTTAATGATAAATAAATAATTAATAATATTAGATAATGATTAAAATATTATTAAATAATTAATAATATTACTAAGATAATAAAATATTATTAAATAATTAATAATATTAGATAATGATTAAAATATTATTAAATAATTAATAATATTACTAAGATAATAAAATATTATTAAATAATTAATAATATTAGATAATGATTAAAATATTATTAAATGATTAATAATATTAGATAATGATTAAAATATTATTAAATCATTAATAATATTACTAAGATAATAAAATATTATTAAATGATTAATAATATTAGAATGTGAATAAAATATTATTAAATGGTTAATAATATTACTAAGAGAAGAAAATATTATTAGATGATTAATAATATTAAGCAAATGATTAAAAATATTATTAAAGAATTAATAATATTATTTTGAGTGTAAAGTATTATTAAATGGTTAATAATATGTATAAGTGATGAATGATACTATTTGAGAAATAATGTTATTAAAAAGGGTAAGACATTATTAATAATATTAATATGTGATTAAGATATTATTAAATGATATTATCTTGAGTGTAAAATATTATTAAATGGATAATAATATTTATAAGTTATTGAAGATATTATTTGATAAATAATATTATTTGAAGTGTAAGACATTATTAATAATGTTAATATATGATTAAAATATTATTAAATAATTAATAATATTAACTAAGGATAAGAATATTATTAAAGGATTAATAATATTATAAAGAGGATAAAATATTATTAAATAGTTAATAATATTTATAAATGATTAAGATATTATTTGATAATTAATATCATTGGGGATAGTGTAAAGCATTATTTAATTATTATAATGTTAATAAGTGTTTGAGATAATAAAGAGATTAAGAGGATTATTAGATGGTTAATAATATTGAGGAGCTAAGTGATTTATTATTGAAATAATAAATGGTTAAAATATTATTATACGATTAATAATATTATATGTAGTAATTATATATTATCAAAGGAGATAATATTATAAAGCAATGAAGTGATGGTTATGTGAGTTAAAATATTATCAAGGGATTGATAATATTATTAAGAGTTTTAAGGTTATGATTAAGTGATAGATGATTTAAGACATATATGTTAAGTTTATTAATGTTAAATAAACCTTTATGTGTTTTGCTAATTGGAGGATCAATGTTATTGAATATTAGGTCACCAAAGGAAGTATTTTTAAGTTGAATAGCAATAGTCAGCGGAACAGGCAAGTTCTTCTTAACCCTAACTTGTATTTATTGTTGCAAGTTTCCTTCAACTTTATTTACATTGAGCTATTCAAATTATTGTTGAGCAAATTCTACACTCGTAGTTATTTGACAGAACTTAAAGTGGATTAATTATCTAAAATTATTCCACCTCATTATTTGTTATTGTATTCGCACATAGTGCTTTTGCAATTGTTATAGTTCATAAATTCACGAACTGTTTAAGAATGTCTAAGCTAATTGTTTCGGCTAGACAAATGCATGTTTAAATTCATCTAAATGAATATTATGAAAGCTTATCCAAACCATTGGCTGGTGCGGATTCTTACAGTAAGACTGAGAAAGAACAACCCTAGTTAAAGAGGATTTTTATATTGTCGAGTAACCGAATTTGCGCAAGAAATCTAAATGTTATGCATATACATAGGACATGAGAGGACTGATCCCCTCAAGTGTCCCGTTATTTTTAGCAAGGTGTCAGACAATGTATGTCTGTTCTACCTTAGTAGCAGTTCATGGTCATTAAGGACCACTCAGCAGTAAAGAGTCAATCCATTCTTTTATTGAACATTGATTCTTGTTATTTCACAATTGTTATCTATTGTTGAAACTCTCGAAGATAAATCTTTTTCATTCATGATATATCATTTCTTATTTATTTAAACTTGCTGGGCAAAGTAGTTGCTCACCCTTGCTATATCATGAACTATTTTCAGTTAAGCCGAATGATCTAAGGAGTACCACGACAAATGAAAGATGAACGAGTAGTCGTAATTAGTTCGAATTATATGTGTAAACCTTTTGTAGTATAAGGTAATGATGATGTATTATGGTTAGTGGAATCTGGGATTGACGGTACGTTTTGTAATGAAATTATGTATATTTTTCGCGAGTTATTGAAATTTTAGTTTATGAATGTTTGTCAAGGGATGAATAGTGAGCACCGAACCCGAGGTTCAAGGGACCCGATTTTGGGGGAGTCACAATATTAATTAAGAAAATTAATATCATAAAGAGATAAATAATTATTATTTGATTATTTTATGATCATAGGTTGATCGAGTTAAAGGTTTGAGCTATCAATTTAAATAATTGGACGACAGACAAGTTCTTCAGTCCTTTAATGTTAATTATTGCCTGTTATGATATGTAAATATTTGTTTAAATGCATATAAATTATGTGTTATATGATCTGTGGTTAACATGACAACTATGTGTACTTTGTGCAATGATGTGGGATATACTGCTATAATAGAAGCACAAGCACATGATGTATGACACACACTGAGTATGTTAAGGTATGTGCTACGTGAAATATAAACTGTTGAACTTACTGAGCCGTTGTGCTCATTACTTGCTTAAAATAAACTTTTGCAGGTTAAGAAAAGAATTTCACGAATATCAGATTATATAGAGACGAATTTTTCAAAAAGGTTGTGAACGTTAGTATTAAATGTTTATATTATGATTCAATATGGATGATTTGTCAAGGTGACATTAATATTTTGTATACTTTGTAAATTTGGTACGGATAGGACGAGTAGAAATAAAATATGAATTTTGATTGTCCAATGTAGTTGGTATGAAAGAAATTATTATATGTTGAATTATGAATTATGATTCAAAGAATATTTGTATGGACATGAATGATATTAAAATTAGCTTTATGATACAAGAAAGAAAAGAATAAGTAAAGGTTGTGATCCAGGGACTAGGATCAAGAAATTAGGTTTTTTTAAATATCCAAATGTCTTAATACAACGATTGAATCGAGAAAAAGAAAATTTTATACCAAAAATTTTGGTAATTGATGATTTATAAAATCAATCAAGGGATTAAAGAAGGTAATTAAAGATATATTAACGGACCGAAATTTGGACGTAAGAAAGATAATGTATTATAAATACAAAATTTAAAGGGATAAAGTTGGTCGAATTTCGGGGTCGTTTCATTGTAGAAGTACTCTATAAATAAAGTATTATATTTAGTTGTTGAAATGTAACACAATTAAAAATTATGTAATAGCCTAAGAGTTGAGAGAGGGTTTAAGTGAATTTTTAGTTTATGTGATAGAGTTTTTGTAGTTTTTATATTCCATGCAAAAAAGTTTTATTTTAGGAATGAGGGTTTTGTAGCTTTTATTCCGTGCAAAAAGTTGTATCGTGGTATTGTGTAACCTCAAGTTTTATGGCATAAAATTTGGGAGGAATTTTAAGTCCATTATTATTATGATAACGGAAATTTGAAGTGTGGTCTATAGTTTTTACCTTTAAAGATTTTTCACATTAAATCTTATGTTGTTCTTCTCTCTTTATTTTATATTATTTGGTTTGCATCAACTTAAGTACCAACAAGTAGTATCAGAGCAAGGTTGATTAGATCCAAGGGTAGAAGAAAATTAGTCGCACTTGTATAACAAATAAAGAGAGTGATTATAGTAGGAGTTGGATTCGATGTTCATCGTAATGCTGATGAACAAGAGATTTTATGGTTATAAAGGATCACCGTTCCAGTCATTAGATGATTAAAATGATAGATATATTAATTGAGATGAAGGTGCTGCAAATAATGTGGATAGTGCGAGTGACGCTAATAATGTGGATGTTGCAGGCAGTGCAAGTGACGCAGATGATGTGGATATTACGAAAGATACGGATTATAAGGATAACGTAGATGTTGCAGATAATTTAAATGTCGCGAATTATGTGGATAGTGCAAATGTTTTAGATGATGTTAATGATGGTGACGACTACGACAACAGTGACAGTAATGAAGTTGAAGTATTTGGGGATTTGAGTTGAGGGATGAATTGTTAGGATACTCCTTAAATCCTATTCAGACATGAAGTTGAAGTAGTTGCGGATTTGAGTCGAGGGAAGAATTATTGGGATACTCCTTGAATCTTATTCAAAAAAGAATTGTTATTATGGAAATAAATGTCATATTTTGAAGAAGAAGAAGAAGAAAGTTGTGGGTACTTTGTAAATAGAGTATTATGTTTAGTTGTTGAAGTGTATCACAACCAAAAGTCATGTAGCATCCTAACAGTTGAAAGATGGTGTGAGTGAGTTTTTGGTTTATATGAGGCAGAGGGTTTTTGCTAATTCTATATTACATGCAAAAAAAGTTATATTCTGGGAAGGAGGATTTTGCAACTTTTATTTCGTACAAAAAGTTGAGTCGTGGTATTGTGTAACCTCAAGTTTTAGGACATAAAATTGAGGAGGAATTTGTAAGCCCATTATTATTGTGATTGTGGAGATTCAAAGTTTGGTATGTGGATTTTCCTTTTAAGGGTTTTTTACATTAAATCCCGTATTTGTGACGCTTTCAAATCTAAGCCTACATAGCCCAATTTGAGACGCCATAAATTATATGATTTCTAATACAAACAGTACATAGAACAGAAATACAGAACTCAATAATACACGACTAAGTCTTCACTATTATTGCCACACTATATACAACATGTGAAAACTACAATAGCTATCTCTCGGATCGTCACTTCATTCCCCTGCTAGACCCATCTATTCTCTTGTTTTCTAAAAAACAATGGAACAAAAGAAATGGTGATCTCAAATAGCCCAGTAAGAAAATACCATGACTAAGATAATGAGAAATAGATTATCATTAGCCTTCAACAGTTGAGTTCTTAATTGAATATAATAGACAATAAGCTTTATATCAAGAACTGCAGTTAAATTCTTGAATAAAGTTCAGATCAATGATAGTAGCGGAAGGAGCAATCCATTAGAAACATAATGTAGACTATGATGTCCACTCGTTTCTCTTTTTAATAAAAATATCATCAATTTTTATCATCTGAAACATCACTGGTCATGATGATACAAATTCACAGTTCCTGGTCATAATCATGCAAATGAACAGTTCATCTTTGCACTACGGGCCAAAGATACTCAATATATCACCAACGGTCATGATTATACCAGTATTCAGCCTTTGGTCATAATCATACTAAACAACAGTTCTTCTTTGCCCCCGGCCAAAGAGAACATTCACCACGCGTCATAAAAGACATAACAATTATATCGCCTTTATCCTATCATTTGTGCCCCATGCCACATATATTCACAACAACATGATTCTTGATGATTAGAATCAGTGATATAGATGATAAATCAGATGAAAAATTATGATCAATAAATATCGAAAGTTTATGATTTTTGTTTGTGCAGATTCAAATAATGTCCAAATTGTCAACATGATGTGGACTCAAATTCAAAAATGATATTCAAAATCCACAGTTCAGAATAACGGTTAAGGTTCAATAAAAAGATTTAGAAAAATAGGAAGGCTCAATTGAAATGATATTAGATGAAGCGCAAACTATTAAAGAATATATAATAATTTCAGGAAACTTTACCAACAAGAGACAAATAAGAAATGAATATGAAGAGTAATTCACCAAATATGTGGTAGTCCGCGCAGTCAGGTTATTCTCAGATATTAATAAGGAATGAATATGATGAGGCAATGTAGTAAAATTATTCTCAGATACAGGATTCACGTTTAGATTAATAAGCCCACGTCATGATTCTGTTTGATGAGGCAATGTAGTAAAATTACTGAAAAGCAAGAAATATACATACATATACATATACCCCCCCCCCCCCCCAAAAAAAAATAAATCAATCTCCAAAATGAAAAGATACTACAGCTAACAAGAATAAACTAAATTCAATAAAAAGGGAAAATGGAATCCATGTTACAAGCTTAAGAAGCAGGGGTGCCGCTGATGGGCAGCGCATTGCGCCCGAGTTGCGCCTGGATACGCACCCCGTTCGACAAGTGACGTATCCCTCCAGATTAGGGTTACAGATTGAGAAAAGGGGAAGAACAGTGAGAAAAAGAAGAAGATCGGAGAATAAAGACTAACCACAAGAAGGAAGATCAGAGATTCTTAAGCGTCGTCGCCGTCTCTTTTTCCCTCTTCTCTTCGCTGTGTCGGGTTTTCTTCTTTCCCGTCTCCTTTCTCTTCTTTTTTTTGGTGCAACTATTTTCGCTTTGCTGGAGGTGATCTGATATTTGTACCCTATTTATCAATCAACAAAACTACGGTCAAATCCTTTATGCTTTATACATTTCATATCATAGTCCTATATGTTTATGTTTTTGCACATCACTCCATATACTGTATTTATTTACAAATTTAAGTAGAGATACAATACAACACTTTCAAAAACTAGTAGAATCAACTAAAACACCTAAAGCCACAACGAGATTTGTACTTATCGGGTTTTTATTTGGGTTTCGTCCGAGTTGATTTTGTTGGAATACTCCTTAAATCACATGAAATTGAAATAGTTGCGGATTTGAGTCGAATAAGGAATTGTTGGAATGCTCTTTTAATCATATCCAGTAAAGAATTACTATTATGGAAAGTAAGTATCATATTTTGAATAAAAAAAGAAAAGTTGTAGAAGTACTCTATAAATAAAGTATTATATTTAGTTGTTGAAATGTAACACAATTAAAAATTATGTAATAGCCTAAGAATTGAGAGAGGGTTTAAGTGAATTTTTAGTTTATGTGATAGAGTTTTTGTAGTTTTTATATTCCATGCAAAAAAGTTTTATTTTAGGAATGAGGTTTTGTAGCTTTTATTCCGTGCAAAAAATTGTATCGTGGTATTGTGTAACCTCAAGTTTTATGGCATAAAATTTGGGTGGAATTTTAAGTCCATTATTATTGTGATAGTGGAAATTTGAAGTTTGGTTTATAGTTTTTACCTTTAAAGATTTTTCACATTAAATGTTATGTTGTTCTTCTCTCTTTATTTTATATTATTTGGTTTGCATCAACTTAAGTACCAACAAGTAGTATCAAAGCAAGGTTGATTAGATCCAAGGGTAGAAGAAAATTAGTCGCACTTGTATAACAAATAAAGAGAGTGAATATAGACGGAGTTGGATTCGATGTTCATCGTAATGCTGATGAACAAGAGATTTTATGGTTATAAAGGATCACCGTTCTAGTCATTAGATGATGAAAATGATAGATATATTAATTGAGATGAAGGTGCTGCAAATAATGTGGATAGTGCGAGTGACGCTAATAATGTGGATGTTGCAGGCAGTGCAAGTGACACAGATGATGTGGATATTACGAAAGATACGGATCATAAGGATAACGTAGATGTTGCAGATAATTTAAATGTCGCGAATTATGTGGATAGTGCAAATGTTTTAGATGATGTTAATGATGGTGACGACTACGACAACGGTGACAGTAATGAAGTTGAAGTATTTGGGGATTTGAGTTGAGGGATGAATTGTTAGGATACTCCTTAAATCCTATTCAGACATGAAGTTGAAGTAGTTGCGGATTTGAGTCGAGGGAAGAATTGTTGGGATACTCCTTGAATCTTATTCAAAAAAAAATTGTTATTATGGAAAAAAAATGTCATATTTTGAAGAAGAAGAAAAAGAAAGTTGTGGGTACTTTGTAAATAGAGTATTATGTTTAGTTATTGAAGTGTATCACAACCAAAAGTCATGTAGCATCCTAAGAGTTGAAAGATGGTGTGGGTGATTTTTTGGTTTATATGAGGCAGAGGGTTTTTGCTAATTCTATATTACATGCAAAAAAAGTTATATTCTGGGAAGGAGGATTTTGCAACTTTTATTCCGTACAAAAAGTTGAGTCGTGGTATTGTGTAACCTCCAGTTTTAGGACATAAAATTGAGGAGGAATTTGTAAGCCCATTATTATTGTGATTGTGGAGATTCAAAGTTTGGTATGTGGATTTTCCTTTTAAGGGGTTTTTACATTAAATCCCGTATTTGTGACGCCTTCAAATCTAGGCCTACATAGCCCAATTTGAGATGCCATAAATTATGTGACACCCCCAAATCTGGGCCCACACAGCCCAAACTTGAGTTGTCAAAAGACTACAACAAAATTATTACAAAGTAGTACAACGTTCAACAGTACAGTGTATAATAATACACAACTAAGTCTGCACTATTATTATCACACTTATTTTACAACACGTGAAGACTATAATAGCTATCCCTCAGACTCTTACTCCATTCCCCGGCTAGACCCAGCTACGTTCTCATTTCCTGTTGAAAAACAATAGAACAAAAGAAAGGGTGAGCTCAAATATCCCAGTAAGAAATATCATGACTAAGATAATGACGAATAAATTATCATTAGCCTTCAACAGTTGAGTTCTTGATAGAATACAATAGACTAAAAGGTTTATATCAAAAACTGCAGTTAAATTCTTGAACAATGTTCAGATCAATAATAGTAGCGGAATGAACAATCTATTAGAAGAATAATGCAGACTATAATGTCCACTCGCTTCTCTTTTTAGTAAAAACATCATCAACTTTTATCATCTGAAATACCATTAGTCATGATAATAAAAATTCACAGTTCCTGGTCATAATCATGCAAATCAACAGTCCATCTTTGCACTACGGGCCAAAGATATTCAATATAGTACCAGCGGTCATGATTATACCAGATTCAGCCTTTGGTCATAATCATACCAAACAACAGTTCATCTATGCACTACGGGCCAAAGAAAACTTTCACCACGTGCCATAAAAGACACCAAACAGATGTATCGCCTTTAACCTATCATATGTTCAACAATTATATCACATCTGTGCCCCCGGCCACAGATATTCACAACAGCTTGATTCTTGATGATTAATACAAATAACAGTGATACAAATGATGAACAGAAAAAACAGGATAAACAATAAGTATCAGAAGTTTACTTTGTGCAGATTCAAACAATGTCCAAATTGTCAACATGATGTGGAGTGAAATTTAAAAATGATATTCAAGATCCACAGTTCAGAATAACGGTTATAGTTCAATAGAAAGATTCAGCAAATAGGAAGGTTCAGTTGAAATGACGAAGTGCAACTATTATGGAACATATAATATTTTCAGGAATTATAGAAGCAACAGTTCCATAATAAGGTTCGATTTAGGTGTATGAAAGAAAATAATATCCCTTATCGTAGCAGGTTTGATTAACAAAAGGTGAAGAAAATTAATATCCCTTACCATAGTAAGTTTGAATAATGAAAGATGAAAAATATGGTATCCCTTATGAGTATAAAGGAAAATGATATCACCTACGAATATGAAAGAAAATGATATTACAAACGAATATGGAATAAAAGTGTCATGTGATAATTCGTGTAGACAAATTATTTCCACACGAGACAAATAAAAAGGGTTATTCACCAACAGGCGGTAATCCGCGCCGTAAGGTTATTCCCATCAATTTGAATACGAAGAGTTATTCACCAAATAGGCGGTAATCCGTGCCGTAAGGTTATTCTCAGAGATTAATAAGGAATAAATAGAAAAGGTTATTTACCAACAGGCGGCAATCCGCGCCGTAAGGTTATTCCCACAAATTAATACATGGAAATAAATGGCACATCTTATAAGTAAGAAAGAAACGATATTATTTTCGAGAATCAAAGAATGATAATCCCTTCCAGTAAGAAAGAAAATAATATCCATTTATAGTGATGAAAAGAATGATAACCCTTACTTTAACACGTGACTGGATATTGATTTAAATGAGGTCGATCAACTTGAAAATTTTCTGCACTCCTTTTGGCTTTCAAACACTCAAAATAGCCTTACTATTCTCAGAGAAAACTCATAAAATTCTTATAGAAAAATTTATGTTTTAGGTGTGATTTTTGTATTCAATTGAGTAAGCTATTTATAGGAGAAAATAAGTTACTATGCGCGGTAGGTGGGTGGCGTGCTGCACGCCAGTGCTGAAAAATTTTCAACAGCGCAGCCGCCCACGCCCTTTTGAAAAATTTTTCTCCCAGCACATTTTTGTGCAAATTTTCTCAGGTGGGTCCTACAGGGGCCCATATGTTACTATTCACGTTACTATTCACATAAAATAATTAATTAATTAATTAATTATTTTTAAATTTTATTTTTCCTACGGGTCCTGCGTATAAAATACTGCTACAACAATAATTCCACAATAATAAACACGTTACAGATTATTATTAATTTAATAATATAAATTACAGTGTATTTGCTACTGTGACAATTATTAGGTTCAATAATTTTAACCTATAGTGCACCAACAATTATTGAGTCAATGATATGAAATACAATGTAATGACAATTATTAAATCAATAATGCAAAATACTGTGTAACAACAATTATTGAATTGATAATATAAAATATTATGCAGTGACAATTATCGATGAAATGATGCGTAACAGTTACGGTGTCAATTATCAGACCAATAATATGAGACACAGTGCAATACCGTGTGCTACTGTAGAGTACCGCGTGCTACAGTAAAATACCATAAATTACCGTATGCTACTATTCTTTTATCACCGGTATTTTAACAGTTAACACCGTTGACTATTTTATTTAAAAAGGTTACTTTTGTCGTTTTCTATATTCGACAATTATTCCGTTGTGGGGTTCACCAATAATTAGTTATTTCGGCGCCGTCGTACGGCCCGAATATTCCCCGACAAATCGAATATTCCCTGACAAAACGAATATTCCCCGACAAAATGAATATTGTCCGACAAAATAAAATTTGCACATAACATCCTTAACTTTCAATTTTGTTAATTTAACCACTTACTGTTTCAGGAAAAATATATACGAAGAAAAATTTAAATTTTATATTTCATAAGATTCGGGGTCTTACAACCTCCCCTCCTTATGAAATTTCGTCCCCGAAATTGACGTACCTGACATATCGAAGAGGTAAGGATACTTAGATTTCATCTCAGATTCTAGCTCCCAGGTCATTTCCTCAGTATCTTGGTTCCTCCATAAAACCTTAACTTGAGGTATAACCTTTGAGCGTAAGATCTGATCCTTCTTATCTAGGATCTTAACAGGTACCTCCTCGTACGTTAAATCCTCTGCTATAACGTCTGGTTCTAACTCAATGACGTGGTTTGGGTCCTTCACATATTTACGTAACATAGATATGTGAAAAACGTTATGGATGCGAGACATACTTGGTGGTAGGGTTAGTCTGTAGGCTACGGTTCCTACTCGATCGAGGATTTCAAATGGGCCAATAAATCGAGGGTTAAGCTTTCCTCTCTTTCCGAATCTCGTAACTCCTTTCCATGGAGAAATACGTAAGAATACATGATCTCCAACATTGAATCTCTCATCTCTTCGATGAAGATCAGCGTAATTCTTTTTTCGTTTTTGCGCGGTCTGTATTCGTTGTCAGATCATTTGGATCTTTTCTGTTGTTAAGCGTACCAACTCGGGTCCCAACAATTTTGCTTCTCCTACCTCATTCCAATATACTGGAGAGCGACACTTGTGTCCATATAAAGCCTCGAATGGAGCCATGCCTATACTTGCTTAGTAACTGTTGTTGTAGGAAAATTCAACCAATGACAAGTACTTATCCCAACTTCCTTTGAAATCTAGTACGCAAAGTCTCAAAAGATCTTCAAAGGTCTGGATCGCCCTTTCCGATTGTCCGTCCGTTTGACGATGATATGCAGAACTGAATCGTAGCTCAGTGCCCATAGCTTTTTGTAGACTGATCCAAAAGCGTGAAGTAAATCTAGGATCTCGATCAGAAACTATGGAAACTGGCATGCCATGCAATCTCACAATCTCATTGATGTACATACCGGCAAGACGTTCAAGTGAAAAGTTTTCTCGTATAGGCAAGAAATGGGCAGATTTGGTTAATCTATCTACAATCACCCAAATTGCATCTAAGCCTTGAGAAACTTTGGGAAGACCCGTTACGAAGTCCATATTGATGTGTTCTCACTTCCATTCGGGAACTTCAAGTGGTGTAATGGACCTTTAGGTACTTGATGTTCTGCCTTGACACGTTGACAAGTTAGGCACCTTGAGATAAACTCTGCAATCTCCCTTTTCATATTGTTCCACCAAAATGTATGTCGAAGATCTCGATACATCTTGGTACCTCCTGGGTGGATTGCAAACGGCGTGTTGTGTGCCTCTATCATGATTTTATGCTTTAATTCAGGATCGTTAGGAACACAGAGTCGAGAGTTGACTCGAAGTATTCCTTTCTCGTCAATTCTTGCTTCGGGAATGGCACCTTCTTGTACTTTCTTCATCATGTTCATCAGTTCCGGATCGGTAGCTTGAGCAACTTTAATTTCATAGATTAACGTTGGTTCTACTCGCACGTGAGCAATCTTCGAGTGGGTCCCTGGTGTCTTTAGCTCTATCTCCATCTTTTGCAAGTCGTACATAATACACTTTTGTGTTGTCAGCAGTGTACTTGTACTCGTATAAGATCTTCTGCTCAAAGCGTCAGCTACAACGTTCGCCTTTCCCGGGTGATACTGGATTGTGTGGTCGTAATCTTTCAACAGCTCAAGCCAACGTCGTTGTCGCATATTGAGTTCCTTCTGGTTGAAGAAATACTTGAGACTTTTATGATCCGTATAGATATCCACCTTTTCTCCGTACAAGTAGTGTCTTCAGATCTTCAACGCGAAAACGACTGCTGCCAACTCTAGATCATAAGTAGGATAATTTTTCTCATAATCTTTGAGTTGCCGAGAGGCATAGGCTATAACATTTCCATGTTGCATAAGGACACAGCCTAGACCTTTGTTTGAAGCATCGCTATATATAACACATTCTCCTGATCCTGATGGTATGGTCAGAACATGAGCTGAAATAAGTCTCCTCTTGAGTTCTTGAAAACTTTTCTCACATTCTTCGCTCCATACGAAATTAGTGCTTTTCCGAGTAAGCTGAGTTAATGGAGTGGCGATTTGAGAAAATCCTTCTACGAATCTCCGATAATAACCAGCTAGGCCCAGAAAACTTCGAACTTCGGTTACTGTCTTGGGCTGTTCCCAATTTAGTATTGCTTCAATCTTCGCAGGGTCAACCGATATTCCCTGTTTTGAAATTACATGCCCAAGAAACGTGACTTCCTCAAGCCAGAACTCACATTTCTTCAACTTGGCATATAATTTGTTCTCATGGAGCTTTTAGAGTATCAATCTCAGGTGTTGTTCATGATCTCCACGACTCTTGGAGTATATGAGGATGTCATCAATAAAGATAACCACAAAATGATCCAAATATTCTTTGAATATTCGGTTCATCATGTCCATGAAAGTTGCAGGAGCATTGGTTAGTCCAAAAGGCATGACTAAGAACTCATAATGCCCATAATGAGTTCTGAAAACAGTCTTTGGAATGTCCTCAGCTTTAACCTTTAACTGATGATATCCAGAACGGAGATCAATCTTTGAGAAATGTTGAGCACCTTGTAATTGATCAAACATGTCATCGATCCGAGGTAATGGATACCTGTTTTTGATAGTGACATGGTTCAATTCTCGGTAGTCAATGCACAATCTCATACTCCTGTTTTTCTTCTTCACAAATAGAAAATGAGCACCCTAAGGTGATGCACTCGGACGAATGAAACCAATATCCAACAATTCCTGTAGTTGGACTTTTAACTCTTGAAATTCAATGGGAGCCATTCGGTATGGGGCTTTGGAAATGGGCTTAGTACCGGGTTCAAGATCGATACAAAATTCAATTTCTCGGTTTGGGGGTAAGCCAGGAAGTTCCTTAGGAAAAACGTCAGGAAACTCATTAACAATAGAAATATCATTCAAGTTTGACGTGTTTTTGTTCAAATTAGTGACATGAGCTAAAAAGGCTTGACATCCGTTTTTCAATAAACGAATGACTTTATGGCTAGAAATAATAGTTATAGATTTCAACGGTTTAGTTGCTTGAATTTGCATGACAGGTTGATTGGGAATATGAAAACTAATAATCTTATGAAAACAATCAATTTTAGCATGATGGATAGTCAACCAATCAATTCCTAGAATCATATCAAATTCATGCATTTCCAAAGAAATAAGGTCAACAGGTAGTGTGAGGTTGTTGATTTGAACTAGGCAAGATTTATAGACAGTAGATGTAATGGTCATTTCTCCTAATGGGGTTTCAACTGATAAGTCAAAGTCCAAAATTTTAGGATTTAAGTTTAAACGCTGAACACATGCAGGTGAGATAAGAGAATGGGTAGAGCCAGTATATAACAAAGCGTAGACTTCACGAGAATTTATGAATAGCTTACCGGTTATCACTTCGTTCGAGTTTCGTGCTGTATGGGATGTCACAACAAAAGCTCTCCCTTGAACTATAGATTTTCCCTTATCCGCGCTAGCTTTTGGTATCATCATTGCAGCTGGACTTGATTTTGTGGTAGGATAAAATCGTGCAACATGACTCTCTTTCCCACAACTGTAGCACTTTTTGGATTGTTGTGTACAGTTTGGGCTGATGTGACCTTCTTGACCACACTTATAGCATATCACCGGTGGTCAATCTTCTCCCCTTGAAACTGGGGCCGGTGCTGGTACTGGTGCCGGTGCCCTTCCATAATTATTATGGAATCTCTTTCTTTTGAAATTGTTCCCACTGGAATCTCCTCTTCTGTTATTCGATGGGGAATTACCACCGAAGTGTTGGTTACCTCCTCGATGGTTCTCGTTCCTGTGGTTGTTGTCATTCCTTTCTCTATGCTAATCATTGACTCTTGGCTGCAATGTTTCATCTATTTGCTCTACCCTTTGAGCCCTATCCACAACATCTGAATACAAACTAAATTTATGAGAGCTAAATTGTTGACAAATTTTGAATCTCAAACCTCGTAGGAACATCTGACTCATTCATGCTTCGTCATCTACTAGATGGGTGGCAGAACGAGATAACTCGGCAAACTTAGCTTCATATTGAGAGACTGTCATGTTTCCCTACTCCAGTTTAATAAACTCCACATCCTTCATATGACGAATGCTTTCTGGAAAGTACTTCTCGTTAAACAGTTCTTCGAAATCTGTCTAAGACATTTCGAGTGCTGAAGGGTGGATACATTTTACCGCTTCCCACCAATGGGCCGCCTCACCTCGTAACATAAAAGTGGCGAATGTCACCTTCTGATCATCAGCGCATTGTAAGACATCAAGTATTTTTGTCGTTTGCTTCAGCCACGCCTCCGCTTTGATTGGGTCAGGCTTCCCGTGGAATTCAGGTGGTCCCAATTCTTTAAATTGCTTGACAATGACCATCCTCAAATTACCAGCGTTTCTACCATTATTATTGACTGGATTTCCTCTTGCTTGATTCTGTATGAACTGCATGAAATTCCTAAAGAATCCATCGTTCATCATGTTATTAGGAACATTATTTCCTAAGTTGGCAGGAGGATTGTTTGGAGCTTCTTGATTCTCGGCTACATTCGCTTCGGGTATTCCATAGTTAACCTCATGATTTCCAGATTCCATACTTAACTGTGGTCACAAAATAATTGTTAGTTCAAACAAACTGACTCATCTTTTCATGTTCCTGCATTCAAATCGATTCATTAAATAACAAAATCTCATTTAAGTGGGACACATTAGTGACTTATTATATTCGACTCTCCCCTCCTAGTTCTAACCCCAGATCTCCATTAAAGACCATATCCCTAAGCTCTGATGTCAACTGTGACACCCCCAAATCTGGGCCCACACAACCCAAACTTGAGTTGTCAAAAGACTCCAATAAAATTATTACAAAGTAGTACAACGTTCAACAGTACAGTGTATAATAATACACGACTAAGTCTTCACTATTATTATCACACTTATTTTACAACACGTGAAGACTATAATAGCTATCCCTCGGACTCTCACTCCATTCCCCGGTTAGACCCAGCTACGTTCTCATTTCCTGTTGAAAAACAATGGAACAAAAGAAAGGGTGAGCTCAAATAGCTCAGTAAGAAATATCATGACTAAGATAATGACGAATAAATTATCATTAGCCTTCAATAGTTGAGTTTTTGATAGAATACAATAGACTACAAGGTTTATATCAAAAACTGCAGTTAAATTCTTGAACAATGTTCAGATCAATAATAGCAGCGGAATGAACAATCTATTAGAAGAATAATGCAGACTATAATGTCCACTTGCTTCTCTTTCTAGTAAAAACATCATCAACTTTTATCATCTGAAATACCATTAGTCATGATAATAAAAATTCACAGTTCCTGGTCATAATCATGCAAATCAACAGTTCATCTTTGCACTACGGGCCAAAGATATTCAATATAGCACCAGCGGTCATGATTATACCAGATTCAGTCTTTGATCATAATCATACCAAACAACAGTTCATCTATGCACTACGGGCCAAAGAGAACTTTCACCATGTGCCATAAAAGACACCGAACAGATGTATCGCCTTTAACCTAGTATATCGCCTTTAACCTATCATATGTTCAACAATTATATCACATTTGTACTCCCGGCTACAGATATTCACAACAGCTTGATTCTTTATGATTAATACAAATAACAGTGATACAAATGATGAACAGAAGAAATGGGATAAACAATAAGTATCAGAAGTTTACTTTGTGCAGATTCAAACAATGTCCAAATTGTCAACATGATGTGGAGTGAAATTTAAAAATGATATTCAAGATTCACAGTTCAGAATAACGATTATAGTTCAATAGAAAGATTCAGCAAATAGGAAGGTTCAGTTGAAATGACGAAGTGCAACTATTATGGAACATATAATATTTTCAGGAATTTTCTCCCAACACATTTTTGTGCAAATTTTCTCAGGTGGGTCCTACAGGGGCCCACATGTTACTATTCACGTTACTATTCACATAAAATAATAATTAATTAATTAATTATTTTTAAAATTTTATTTTTCCTACGGGTCCTGCATATAAAATAATTCTATAATAATAATTCCACAATAATAAAGACGTTACAAATTATTATTAATTTAATAATATAAATTACAGTGTATTTGCTACTGTGACAATTATTAGGTTCAATAATTTTAACCTACAGTGCACCAACAATTATTGAGTCAATGATATGAAATACAGTGTAATGACAATTATTAAATCAATAATGCAAAATACTGTGTAACAACAATTATTGAATTGATAATATAAAATATTATGCAGTGACAATTATCGATGAAATGATGCGTAACAGTTACGGTGTCAATTATCAGACCAATAATATGAGACACTGTGCAATACCGTGTGCTACTGTAGAGTACCGCGTGCTACAGTAAAATACCATAAATTACCGTATGCTACTATTCTTTTATCACCGGTATCTTAACAGTTAACACCGTTGACTATTTTATTTAAAAATGTTACTTTTGTCGTTTTCTATATTCGACAATTATTCCGTTTTGGGGTTCACCAATAATTAGTTATTTCGGCGCCGTCGTACGACCCGAATATTCCTCGACAAATCGAATATTCCCCGAATAAACGAATATTCCCCGACAAAACGAATATTGTCCGACAAAATAAAATTTGCACATAACATCCTTAACTTTCAATTTTGTTAATTTAACCACTTACTGTTTCAGGAAAAATATATACGAAGAAAAATTTAAATTTTATATTTCATAAGATTCGGGGTCTTACAAATTATATGATTTCTAATACAAACAGTACATAGAACAGAAATACAGAACTCAATAATACACGACTAAGTTTTCACTATTATTGCCACACTATATACAACATGTGAAAACTACAATAGATATCTCGCGAATCGTCACTTCATTCCCCTGCTAGACCCATCTATTCTCTCGTTTTCTAAAAAACAATGGAAGAAAAGAAATGGTGAGCTCAAATAGCCCAGTAAGAAAATACCATGACTAAGATAATGACAAATAAATTATCATTAGCCTTCAACAGTTGAGTTCTTAATTGAATATAATAGACAATAAGCTTTATATCAAGAACTGCATTTAAATTCTTGAATAAGATTCTGATCAATGATAGTAGCGGAAGGAGCAATCCATTAGAAACATAATGTAGACTATGATGTCCACTCGTTTCTCTTTTTAAGAAAAATATCATCAATTTTTATCATCTGAAACATCACTGGTCATGATGATACAAATTCACAGTTCCTGGTCATAATCATGCAAATCAACAGTTCATCTTTGCACTACGGGCCAAAGATACTCAATATATCACCAACGGTCATGATTATACCAGTATTCAGCCTTTGGTCATAATCATACTAAACAACAGTTCTTCTTTGCCCCCGGCCAAAGAGAACATTCACCACGCGTCATAAAAGACATAACAATTATATCGCCTTTATCCTATCATTTGTGCCCCATGCCACAGATATTCACAACAACATGATTCTTGATGATTAGAATCAGTGATATAGATGATAAATCAGATGAAAAATTATGATCAATAAATATCGAAAGTTTATGATTTTTGTTTGTGCAGATTCAAATAATGTCCAAATTGTCAACATGATGTGGACTCAAATTCAAAAATGATATTCAAAATCCACAGTTCAGAATAACGGTTAAGGTTCAATAAAAAGATTTAGAAAAATAGGAAGGCTCAATTGAAATGATATTAGATGAAGCACAAACTATTAAAAAATATTTAATAATTTTAGGAAACTTTACCAACAAGAGACAAATAAGAAATGAATATGAAGAGTAATTCACCAAATATGTGGTAGTCCGCGCAGTCAGGTTATTCTCAGATATTAATAAGGAATGAATATGAAAAGTTATTCACCAAACATGCGGTAGTCCGCGTAGTCAGGTTATTCCAACAAATTAATAAGAAAGGTTATTCACAAAACATGCGGTAGTTCGCGTAGTCAGGTTATTCCCACAAATGAATAAGAAAGGTTATTCACCAAACATGCGGTAGTCCGCGTAGTCAGGTTATTCCCACAAATTAATACATGAAAATAAATGACATATCTTATGAGTAAGGAAGAAACTATATTATTTTCGAGAATCAAAGAATAATAATCCCTTACCGTAGTAAGTTTGAATAGTTGAAGATGAAAAAGATGATATCAATTACCTTAACACGTGATTGGATATGAAGTTGATCAACTTAGTCAGTACTCGTACACTTACAAATTTTCACAAATACTTAAGATGACTTTAGCACACTCAAAGAGAACTACAAAGAAATATTTAGAGAGTGAAAGAAAGAATAAACAAGGAAGTTTTTATGAAAAATCTTTAAGTTAAGGCCTCTATTTATAACCAAAAATCTTATCATAAACCAAGATTTTCTAATTTAATCCAAACCATATATTTCAAGATAATGTTTAATCTATATCACTCATTTCATCTTTTAAGATTTTCTTAATCTAAACCATTCATTTAAAGATCATCTTTAATCTATACCATTCAATTTACTTTATATATAAAATAACTAACTTTATATAAATCAATTAACTTTATATATAAAAACAAATAACTTTATATAATTTATTATAATAAAAACAAATAACTTTATCAATTCAATTATTCAACAATAATTCACAATTATTCATTATTATGACTAATTGTTATAAATGCAGTGTAGTTGACTTTCTGAGTTAGATAAATAAAGAAATTGACTAATAATAGAATACAAGAGTTTAATCAACATTATAAAAGAGATAATAATTATGCTGAAAATAAATAAGAAAATAGCACGTTATTATGTAATGACAATTATTGATTCAGTAATGTAAATTACTGTGCATATGCCACTGTGACAATTATCAGCTCAATAATATAAATTATTATGCATGTGACAATTATTGGTTCAATAAAGTCAATATAGTACAATAGCCACTTTATCAGTTCAATAATATGAAATACTATACAATACCGTGTACTACTGTGCAATACCGTGTGCTACTATGCAATATCGTATTTTACTATTCTTTTACCACCGGTTATTTTAACATTTAAAAGTGATAATACCGTTGACTATATTTATTTAGAAAGGTTACGTATCTCGTTTTCTATATCCGACAATAATTCGTTGTGGGGATTCACCAATATTTGGTTATTTCGGCGTCGTCGTACGAATCGAATATTTTCCTGACAGAACGAATATTCCCTGACAAAATGAATATTCTTTGACAAGATAAAATTTATACCAACATTTCTTAATTTTTACTTTAGTCAATTTATTTATTTACCGTTTTCAGAAGAAAATATATAAAGAAAAAAATTAATTTGTATTTCATAAAAATCGGGGTCTTACAGTATTGTTCTTCTCTTTTTATTTTATATTATTTGATTTGCATTAACTTAATTCCCAACATATTTATTTTAGGTTCTGTCCCAATGGATTTAATGTAATATGTTTCAGTTTCTGTTTTGGATTTCGTCTTTAGCAGATTTCAATTTTTTCCAATTCGCCTACCCTTCTCCATCACAATAGCTTTTCGTTGTCGTCTTCTTCATGATAGTCACAAACTTCTTGGTCACCCCTTTTTGTACATTATTTAGAGAGAACAAAGGCAAATCAATGGACTATTTGGTATACTATGTTTTAATTATCTTCAGTCGAGTATATATATGTAATTTTAATTTTTTTTTCTTACTTGTGCAACTTGATATAATATATCTCACATTGATTTTGGTTGTTATATTCAAAGTCTCCAGGCAATTATAATATAAATTGTTATTGTCAATCTTTCTTGCCAAATTGTGGTTATTGTGCTTTTTACGAATTAATATTTATCAATGAAATAAAAATATTGGAATTGTATAGATTTTTTTTTGCATAAATGTGTATTATATATGTTAGGCTTTTTATTACAATCTCAGATTAAATTTATTTACTCAATAATTTATTAATTAACTTATATCAGTTATGCACAACGAAATATTATATTTTATATATAAAAAAAATCTTCAAAGATATATTAAAGACCTTAGTCCTAAATAATATTGCAGTTAATATAGCAGTTGATATGACAGTTATGTAAAGAATAAAGAAGACAGTGATTTTAAGATGTTCGGAGTCTAAACTGAAAGTAGTATGCCCTCAAGCCATACATTTGATGTGATAAATATATACTTTATAATCTTATTCGTTTATTAATAATAGTTTTATTTAAATGTATTTCTTTATTCATGATTAATTAGTTGAATTAATTAAATAAATAAAACTCATAGTTTTGAGCATTGCTTTTAAAATTATAATGTTGATTATGTTAATTAGGTCAAAATTCTAGATAGCTCAAAACTAAAATATTCATAATCGTGAGATTACTAAAATGGGGATTAGTGAATATAGATAGATTAGTATATACTATATTTGTTTTTATGAAGATGATGATTGATCTCATAATCATTTGCATTAAAACACTAAAACAAGTATGTAAGTGCTTATTAGAGAATAAGTTCACTAAATATGACTCGCTAAAGGAATACCTAATGGAGTTTACTTGTCTGTCAATAGAAGTTCTTTATGTGATAGTAATACATGTGATCATTGGACTTGAGATCATTATAGTATCTTGTGTATGATGAGTTATACTTTGACATATTCTTTAAGACCTTTAGGGTATGACAAAGATTATACTTGGGTATAATAAGTTGTACATGGAAATAGGAGAATGATCAACAAATGATCTATCACTTTTAGAAAATGAAGAGAATGTCCTATGTAATTCGATAAATAATAACTCAAAAATTCTTGGCTAAGGTGGAATAAAAATTAGGAATGAGTTTCTAATTTACATTAGAGTTGTGCATTTGAGAACTAAAATGCACATGATCAAATAAAATAAGACTTGATAGAAATTCCATGTCTTATATTTAATTGGAATATTGTATGGTAAAATGATTGAATTGTATAGTAACTATTCGCGGAATAAGTTCTTTGTGATCAAATGTTAAAATTCATATTATCTGAAAAGTCGTTTATTGCTAAGGGGGCTTACCCTTATTGCGGAATAAATATTATTTATTAAATAAATTAAATATTTATATAAATAAGATTAGAATGATTCTAATTTATTTATTCTACAACCGATTTAATATGGAGAACCTAAAGGATCATATCGTAAAAGAGTAATATTTATTTTAGAAGTGGATGACATAATGGTAATAATAAATTAAGTGTATTTAATTTATATTACAGTGATATATTAAATTAAATAGCTTAATATTTATAATTTAATATTTTAGAAATACTAATTATAAATTAATAAGAGGAGTCTTATTATTATTATTATTATTATTATTATTATTATTATTATTATTATTATTATTATTATTATTATTATTATTATTATTATTATTATTATTATTATTATTATTATTTAGTTCATAATTAGATTAGGAGTTAAATTAAAACCCTATTCCTAAAGAGTTTATGAGAATTGACCATATTTATAAACAAGAAGAGTCTTATTATGTATTGGGTGATACATAATTCACAAGTATTAGAGAATATTTCTAATAATTCTCTACATCTAAGAGTTAGAGAGAGAAAAAAAAATTAGGGCTAGTCACCTATGGTTTGAGAAACCAAAATCTACTTGAATTTCATAGATCTTTTGGTGGATCACCTTTAGAGGCTACACACTTTGATAGCTAACATAGATCCATAGAATCTAATCGGTGAATTTGAAGAAGAACACGAAAGATAAAAGGGAGGTGAACTCGTACCTATTGAAGATTTGGATCTACAAAAGTATAACACTTTTATCTTTCCTCAATTAATAGTATTGCATAAGAAAGATTCTGGTATTGGTTTGTAAAATTTTTAAAATATGATTTTTGCTTACTTTCATTGCATTATTTTAATTTAATTGTATGTATGTCATGTTTTTGTAAATCAATAGTAGCAACAAGAGCCAAATTTTGAGAATTATTAATTGTTTTGATTCTGTATATCTATGAGCATGTGATTAGAACAATTTATTGAGCATAATTTATTGTATAAAATCATTAGTTTTGAAAACAACCAACAAAAATTGAGTTTTGGATAAAAAGGAATCAAAAATTGCGAAAAATCATGATTGGGTACTGTTCATCGCTAGACAGTGCCATGGCGCTGTCCTTGGTACTGTTCATGGCTAATCAAGTGCTGGGGCATTGTTTTTGTTCTTCAAAATAGCACCGGGGTTAGTTCAGCAAATTTCGATTTTTGATTTTTTTATGCAATTTTTCAAAGTTATAAAATAAAAGGTTTATTTTGGATGATTTTATAATTAAAATAAAGAGTTTATTTTAACTTGAAATTGAATTTCATGCAACTTTAAATTACCCATTAAATGATATCGATATATATATGAAATATTTTTAATTCATAAGATGAATGATACATATGATGATATAAATTGTGTATTGATACATTTGATGATATACATAAAAATACAAGGGATTAATTATGAACTTTTGATCAATGTGATTGGATTTATTTTATGTGAATGCATGAATGAATGAGTTTTAATAAATAAAATTTGTGTACCATGTCGTATCTAATTTTTCTTGATGTAAATTCTAACTCTCTCCTATGTACTTCCCCTTGACTACTGATCAATATTTCTATTTTATTAAAATAGTTTGTAATATGATTAGCTAGATTTATTTGAAGAATTGAAGCCGAAGAGTAAGGAGCACGTGAAAACCAGTTTGTATTGGAGCCCAGGTTTAAATGTAATAGTTACATTTAATATTTGTTCTTGCACTACATTTAATGATATGTATGATAATACAAGAGATTAATTATGAACTTTTGATCAATGTGATTGAATTTATTTTATATGAATGTATGAATGAATGAGTTTTAATAAATGAAATTTGTGTACCACGTCATATCTAATTTTTCTTGATGTAAATTCTATCTCTCTCCTATGTACTCCCCCTTGACTGCTGGTCAATATTTCTATTTTATTAAAATAGTTTGTAATAGGATTAACTAGATTTATTTGAAGAATTGGAGCCAAAGAGCAAGGAGTGCGTGAAAACCCGTTTGTATTGGAGCAAAGGTTTAAATGTAATAGTTACATTTAATATTTGTTCTTGCACCTTAAGTTTGACATTTTGGTTTATTTGGTGGTTTGAATAAATCAAATTAGAATAAAGTCCATAATCAATCCAAGTAGAATATAGTATTCTATATGTGCATGCTTATTATGTATATATTATATATCATCAAACATAAAATGTAATAAGATGAGATGTGTGCATGCGCGCTAAATAAGATGAGATAATTAATAACAAATCCCTTAAGGTAAAATATATTAAGTTGTAACGTTCAAAAATATTTGAAATATCGAACGTTGCCTTTTAGCACAATAAAACGATAGAGCATCAAATACTTAATATAAGTTTGTTGTGCCCAAACAAGGCTTAAATCAATTATTTGAGATGTTATTTTATTGTATGAGATGTTTATAAGGAATTGAACATTACTATTTTGATGTGCACACATACGGATCATATTTTTCTCTTTGCTTATATGGAATGCTAAGTCAAATTTAACTTCGATAATTTTGATTCGGATGTATACACACTTTATCATAATAATCTAAGATGCAAAATACAAGGAGTTACATGTTAATGTAATTGACAAGGAGTTGTCTAGTTATTGAATAAACTATAGTTTGTTGTGCACACGCAAGACTATACTTATGTCGATAGGATCCTTATCTCACTAGCGAATCTTTAACTAGATTTGTTGAACTATATAAGGAGTGTAATATAGTTTGATGAAAATAGTGGGAGACACCATTTTAAATAATGACCTAATTAAGTTGGTGATTAATAAAATATACATGTTAATGTTATTATTAATGTTCATTTAAAGAATTTGTTATGCCTAATTCACTAACATTATATAGCATATTGGATGCTAACAAATTAATTGAATCGAATTGATTAAAAAAATTTGAGAATAGTTTTCAATACTGCAAAGCTAACAAATGTCCTTAATTTGCTTATTACTTTAAATGTTTCAGACAGTGCCCCTAAAGAAGATATTGGTACTTATGAAGTGGCAAGATGATGCAACTGTGGCTCTTTGCATCATGCTCGCATTTATGAATATCGAGTTGAAGTGTCAATACAAGAAAATGGATGCACCTGCTATACTGCTACACCTTTATGAGTTGTATGGTGAGTAAAGTAGATAAGCTAGATATAAGATATCTATGAAGCTCTTTCGATCTATAATAACTAATGACATTATAGTACAAACACTTGTCCTAAAGATGATTAATTGGATTAATCAATTAGGACAAATGAGTTTTATCATGGATGGAGGGTTGAGTTAAGATTTGATTTTGCAGTCACTCACTGACTCTTTTTCACAATTTGTTGTGAACTTCAACATTAATAAGCTACACGTCAGTTTACCTGATTTGCTTAATATTTTTAAGACCGTTGAGAGTCACTTTCCTTCCAAGAAAGATTAAGTCTTACTAGTAGATAAATCTTCTAAGCGGAGGAATAGGGTCAAAGGTGTTTATAAGGAGTTAAAAAAGATAGAAGACAAAAGAAATGCACTAAACAAATGACATAAATAAAAGTGATCCCGATGAAAAATGAGTTTTTATTCATTGTGATAAGTTGGGATACTGGAAGAGGAACTACAAGGAGTGTCTTGCAGTGAATAAGTAGAAGAAGCTTGGTGAAGCTTCTACCACAAATATAGTTTTGTTCATAATGAAATAGAACTTTCTATAAGTCAAGTTCTACTTGGGTATTAGATACCGGCTAGTGGTCCCACATATGCACGTTGTTTGCACAGATTGTGCGTGGGGAATATAGCAAAGGTTGCTACATTAGCCATATGAACTTATAGTTTAGCATTGCCTATGGGCAAGTCTATTAAGTTAGTAAGTTATTACTATGTTTCAGTTCTTGTAAGAAACATTATGTTTGTTCCATATGTTGACAAAGAAGGTTGTATCATTATAATAAAAAATAATTGTTGTTCTATTTATACTGATAATATTTTTTTTAGAACTGGTTGATTACTTGATGGATTTTGCATACTTGACTTCTATGGTTTTTTCTTCCAAATTGAACAAGCTAAAGAAAAGATATGATATGAATCATACCTTCATAGAGCACTGTAGACTCGGTCATATTAATGAAACAAGATTAAACAAGTTATATAAAGATAGGCTTTTAGAGCCTTTTGATTATGAATCAAATTCAACTTGTGAATCTTGAATCATGGGTAATATGACTAAATTTCCATTTAATGGACATGGAGAGAGAGTTGTAGAGTTGGTACACACAGTTATGTGTGGACCTATGACAACACTTGCAAGAGGAGGACATTCATTCATTACTTTCACTGATGATTATTATGGATTTGGATATATGTATTTAATGAAATACAAATTCGAATCGTTTGAAAGGTTCAAAGAATTCAGAAGTGAAGTATGAAAATAAACTGACAAAAATATTAAGTTTTTCAATTAGACCGAGAAGGAAATATTTAAGCAGTGAGTTTCTAGATCATCTTAAAGAAATGATATTCTTTCATAATGGGCATAGTGATGATCTATAATGAGTATTATCGATCTTACAGTATCCTTCTAGGGTTATGCCCTAGAAACGACAACATATCTACTAAATAAGGTACCTTCAATATCCTTCCCTAAGACTCCATATGAGTTATGGACAGGGAAATGGACGTATGTAAGCTAAAATGATCCAATTATGGATTAAAGACAATCAAAGGAGTTTTATTTTATCAAAAAAGAGGATGAACCAAGTGTATACAAAACGGTTAGTGGAAGCACTGTGACATTCATAGTACTATATATTGATATACTACTGATAAGGAATGACATATCGATACTACAATCAGTAAATATATGATTGTCTAAACACTTTTCTATAAAAGGACTTGGGAGAAACATCCTATTATTGGGATAAAGGTTTATAGAGATAGATCGTAAAGGATGCTCGGCTTGACCCAAGAATCATACATTGATTCGATAATATGTACTAGACCTGATATTGCTTATGTATGATAAGTAATTATTAGCTCAATCCTAGAGAAGAATATTATAAAAGAGTTTCAATGGTTGGTCTAATTAAAACTAAAGGGCTTAAAAGACTCAATTTTTTTAGACTAAGCAAGACAATAACAAATCCTTTTCAAGTTATATGATTACCATGAATGGTGATGTAGTGAGTTGAAAAAGTTTCAAGTAGTAAAGAGTTATTGATTTAGTAACAAAGATATAGTATATAGCTATAAGTGAAGATGCAAAGGTGATTGTTTGGATGAACAAGTTCATTGTAGAACTTGAAATGATTTATAGTATTAAAGGAGTTTAATTTACCAAGGAACCTAGGTTTCATCTGAATTTCAAATATGTGTTGTAGTACTTTCATACGATTAGATGAATCATTGAAAGAGGAGATGACACAATAGAGATGGTAGACTTTTAGAACAACATTAAAGATCCATTAACTAAGTAATTTGTACGATCGCCACTTAGAGAAGAATGGTAGGAGATACCAAAGGGTGATTAGCTTTAGTACAAGTGAGAGATTGAAAGTAGTATAACCTTAATCCAATTACATTTGATGTGATAAGTGTATACTTTGTAATCTTATTCGTTTATTAATAATAGTTTTATTTAAAGGTATTTTCTTATTCATGATTAATTGGTTGAATTAATTAAATGAATAAAATTCATATTATTGAGCAATACTTTTAGAATCATAATGTTGATTATGCTAATGAGATCTAAATTCTAGATAGCTCAAAACTAAAATATTCCTCATCGTGGGATCACTAAAATGGGGATTAGTGAATTTGAATAGATTAGTACATACTATGTTTGCTCTTATGAAGAGGATGATTGATCTTATAATCATTTGTGTGAAGATACTAAAGCAAGTATGTCAGTGCTTATTAGAGAATAAGTTCACTAAACGTGACTCACTAAAGGAATACCTAATTGAGTTTTACTTAATTGTCAATAGGAGTTCTTTATGTGATAGTAGTACATGTGATCATTGGACTTGAGATCATCATAGTATCTTGTGTATAATGAGTTATACTTTAACATATTCTTTAAGACCTTTAGGGTATAACAAAGGGTATGCTTGGGTATAATAAGTTGTGTATAGATATAGGTGAATTATCAACAAAGGATCTACCACTTCTAATAAAGGGAGAGAATGTCCTATGTAATTTGATAAATGACAACTCATAAATCCTTAACCAAGGCGGAATGGAAATTAGAAATGAGTTTCTAATTTATATTAGAGTTGTGCATTTGAGAATTAAAATGCATATGATCAAATAAAATAAGACTTAACAGAAATTTCATGTCTTATATTTGATTGGAACATTGTGTAGTAGAATGATTGAATTGTACTGTTAGTTCCCAATGACACTATAGAAATCTAGAATTGGTGTGGGGGGGTTGAATAGATTCTTTTAAAAATTCTTTTACTTAAAAGGATCTTACTTAATTAATCCTTAATCAAAAAGTTTAACACGGTGGAATACGATTTAGTTTCCCTTTTCTTGATATGTTAGAGTAATAATTCAACAAGCAATTATATGACAGATATAGAAAAATAAGAGACACAATGAGAAAGACTTTGGGTTTTAAGTGGTTCAGAGCTCACAAGACTCTTACTCCACTGTTATGCTCTTCCAGCAGCAAATTCACTAAGGATACTTTTGTAATTTCAGAATCACTAAGATTCCTTCAAGACCCGCAGTCTTGGAACTTTAGTTCACAAAGAACTCTACAAGTCTAACAGACTTGGATACACTAGTTCACAAAGAACTCTTCTGGAGTGATGTATATTTGGATGTGCTACTAAGTTGCTATAAGCTTGAGTTTTCGAAGGACTTAGTAGCAATGCAAGCTTTCTTATCAGTTAGATCCTTTTCATTTCTTGCGTATACTTTTCTTTTTGCAGAAAACTTTTTTTCTCTCTTTTGCCGATCTTAGTATTTAAGAAGTTAGGGCTTCAGTTTTCTTCCCGTTGGACCATCTGCTTGAGCTTGTGTTTCTTTCCGTTACCTCACAGATGAGAGCTGCCGTATATTATATTAATATGGCTCATTAAAGCTCTGATGAGATTTTATTTGATCTGACTTGTTAGTCCATGGAAGGTTGTTTTTCTTTTTCTTTTGGGGCAGATATGTCAGTCGTAGGTTCCTACCAACTTTCATAGAGTCGTTTGGTCCTTCCATACTATAGGACTGATAGGACATAGTCCTCTGACTTTTCTGCCTTGAAAGTCTTCTTTCTGTTCCATAGTGCGCTTGGGTCAGTCCTCTGACTTTTCTGACTTTGATCAATTTGCAGAAGTTTCCTTTTTGGTTACATTAATGTAGATTGAATTCCTGAATAGAATAGCTCCTGATCTGAGAGTCGTGATGTCTCTTGCCTTTTTGCTCAACGACCTTCCATGATCAACTCTACGAATATCCTTGCTGTCGTGATTGATCTGTAAAGGATCATCTCTTACTGTCATCGTAGAGTTTACTCAACTGTTAGACTGTTGATCGTAGAGTTCGATTTAAGGTTTTTTGTTTAGAACATAGTCTGTTTGGTCGTAGAGTCTTCTTGACCAAAATCGTAGAGTCCGTTCTACGATTGGTTGTCTTGATCGTAGAGTCTGTTTAAATCGTAGAGTCTCCTTGACTGAAATCGTAGAGTCCATTATATTACACCAACAGTTCAACCTAACAGTTTTGATCTATCTAAGTCTTAGTACAACACAAAAGACTTTTATACATTTATATCAAGAGATCAACCTAACAGTTTTGATTTTATCTAATACAGCCCTTGTACATTATTTCTTATCATCAAATTTAATCATTCAATGTTCAACAATCTCCCCCTATTTAATGATGACAACATAAATAACAGATAGTGATTTGAACACATTAAATAGGCAAAATGCAAGAATAATTGAATGCCTAATCATACAGTGAGCATTTGTATTTTCTAGAGAAAAAATATGAATTTTATTGAAGTTTTAGTCAATTGATACAATTGAGAAAACAAAAAAAAACTTATCTCCTTCTGTTAGGAGGTCTTCTACTTTCGTCTTCCCTCTGCTTGAAGAGTGCTCTCTTTTCTTCATCTGCTTTTCTCAGTTCTTCTTCCTTCAACAAGATTTCTTCTTCTTTAATTTGAAACCATTCTTGTGAGCTAGATGGCCTCACAGTTAAGGAATAAGGTCTTGTTGTCACCTCATGTCTAGGATGAGATGGTACTGCTTCGAATCTAGGAGGATGTATTGATGTTTGAACCATCCTCATCCCTTGAGGTGCTCTTCCTCTTCTGCTGTAGTCTGAGCTCGTTCTTGTTTGTTCTGTTGTGCTCAGTTTCTTCTCCCCCTTGTTGGCATCATTAATTGTTTCTATCTGTTCTAAAAGCTGCTGTATGCCCTGAATAATTTCTTAAAGTTGAGTCTTAGTGGCAGCGACATCATCTTGGTGGGCTTGGAGTCGTTCGTCAGCCATTATTTCTTTTTGCTCCACCAATGACAAGGTGTCATTCAACCGATGTTGTTGTTCTGTGAGAGAGTTCTTCAAGGCAATGATCGCATTACTGAGGAGAGCGATAGATTTGTCATTGGTTTCTTGAAGAACGACAACGTCCTGCTGATGTTTGTTTAAGGCTTTCAGAAATTTTTTATCCCTTTCTTGGAGATTTTCAGAGACTGTTGCCGTTAACTGCCTTAATCTTGTGGAGAATTGTTTATTTAGGCTATTAGAGAGATCATTGGCAGCATCAATGACATCGTCCATTCTACGTTGAAGGTTATGGGATTTCGATGCCAGGTCGTTCTGTATCTCTGTATGGATATGGCTTGTCAAGTCAGTTAAGCCCTCAGTGGTAGGAAGCCGAGATACCTTGTCTAGAATTTGCTGGAGGAGTTGAGATGATTGTCCCTGGTCAACCATAGAGCTTGGAATATGAAAGTATTCGTGACCAGAGGTGGAGGGAATATCCTCGTAAGTTAAAAGGAGTCTTGAAGATGGAACCAGAGGCATTGTTTGTTGAGTAGGCAGAATTTCGGGAGAGTCTGGAGGGCACTCTACGTTTTGATTATTTAGGCTTTCTTGACCACCAGACGTAGAATGTGGGGACTCTACGATCGGGGAAGTGTTGATCGTAGAGTTTGATGCAGAGTTGGTATTTAAGGACTCCTCAAATTTATTGAACATTGGTGAGGGTGTATGAATTTGAATGAGGGCTAGAGGGATAAAATGTACCTTTTGCCCTAAAGAATGTGAAAAGGGGCTGCATGAAATGAGCTTCTAGGCAAAAAATAGGTTCTGAGGATAGCCTTGAGCTATAATCACCACATTTGGGTATGCTTTGAACGTCCAGAAGACCTGATCCTATGCATTGTGCACCAGAGCTCGGTGGAATGACATCAGTGACAAAAATTTCAGCAGACAGTTGTAGTTAAGATGCCTTTGCTCATTTCTTCCAACTGCCACTATTTCAATGTCATCCTCTTCATCATTATTCATTGTGGCTGAAGGGACTGAAGTACCTTCGTGAGTTTCCCCCTCAGCCAGAGCATCTGTTGGCTCAGAAACTACTGGTGGCTCCCCCTCAGTTTGAGCATCCATACGCTTAGCTGCTTTAGATGACTCCTTCTCAACTGGAGCAATGATAGTTTTTTCAAGTAGCTCCCCCTTAGCTACTGAGTCTTTGTCGGCTAATTTAACTAGCATTCTTCTATTTCTTTTTGGCTCTTTTGGGGTGGCCTCTTCAGCTTCATACTTGCTGCGAGTTTCCCTCCGCAGATCAGAATTTTCATCCTCTGATGCAGCCTTTTCTTCAAGAGCAGCATCAGGAGCCTCATTAGATGAGCCCTGAGGTTCTTAAATCTCAAGGGCTTTCTTTCCTTTCCTCTTTCTGATGAGACCCTGGGATTGTTTGCTGACTTCCTGAGATTCTTCTTCTGCAGGAGTGTTCTTCAATAGAGATGGCCCTGCTCCACTCTGCATTCTTTCACTATCCCCTGACCGGGATAGTTTCCTATTTTCAACTGGATTCCTCCTCCAGTTGTCGAAGATTCTCTGGGTGATTCTTTTGTTGGTATTTAGGGCTTCTCCTTCATCAGGCTCAATCAGATCCCCCAAAGATGATCTAAGGAGAATGCTGATGAATCTCCCATAGAACATTTTTCTGGTCCCCTTTGCTTTTTCCGCATTTTGGACCCAGTTCCCTATCCATTCCAACAGCAAAGAGCCATAGTTGATGTTTGTCTTCTTGACTATAGCTGTCATCAATTTCAGCTGCACCTCACTAACTGAGTCATGAGCCGAGTCTTTGCAGAGTAGGCATTTACCAACCACATCTGCCAGGAACTCATATTTCTGAGGAAATTCTTTCTTCTTTAAACCTTTCAGTCCTGGATTTTTTTGGTGGTGCATTCTTCTCAGGCCTCCTTCGGTATTCACCATATTCAGAGATGTGAGGCCTCCTTGCTTGAATCTTAGGGCAAGATTAAATTCTTCTGCAGTGAGTTTGAGCTGTACTCCTCTTATAGTAGTGGTTAGAGTTTTGTTTGCATAGGATCCATTGATGTAAAACTCCCGGATAAGCTTTGACAGAATCCTTGTATTTGTTCCCAGAGCTTCTCGTAGACCCGCCTTTTCTAGTAACTGGATTATTCTTTTAAATTGCTTATCTGCCATTGTGAAGGCTTCAAAGTTGAGCTCGTTTCCAGAAATGACTTGAGCAGGTGCCATTTGATAGTTTTCCTGAAATAGTAGGAACGATTTATCTGAGTATTGAAAACTTAGGGTTTTGGATTGAGAGAGAGAGATAGGAATGATAGTTTTTTGATTTGAAGAAATAAACGACGTGCAGTTTTCAAAGTATTTAAAACTTCCCTCTATGTTTGTTGAGATGCGTGTCATGTTCTGATAGGAGCATTTCAGTTGGTTGATGACCTTTTTGCCCCTAGAGCTTTACGATCCTTCTTGACACATCTATTCTTTTGTTGATGTTCGTTGAGTTAGCTTTACGATATAGGAATACTCTGCGATCCTTGGCTTGCCAACCGTTAAGTGAGCTCTTCGGTTTGTAGTGTACTCTACGATTCTTGGTTTGTTAATCGTTGAGTGAACTCCACGATCTTCAGCGTACTCTACGATCCTTTGCTTGACGATCGTTGAGTGTACTCTATGAATTTGTCTTTTACTTATTTTCCTTGCTCACTTTTATTCCTGCAGAGTTAGTATCTTCCCAAAAAATCATAATATATATTAAGGGTCTAGATTTAGCATTCCTAACTCACTTATGAGTTTATTAAATCTTGATTCATCTAAAGGTTTTGTAAATACATCTGTTAGTTGATCTTCAGTTGTGATGTAGTGAAGTGATATATTACCATTTTGTACATGATCCCTAATGATATGATATCTTATATCTATGTGCGTAGTTCTTGAATGCATAACAGGATTATGAGTTATAGCAATTGCACTAGTGTTATCACAATATATAGGAATAGAATTAAGCTCAAACCCATAGTCTGCAAGCTGAGTCTTCATCCATAGGATTTGTGCACAGCAACTGCCAGCGGCTATATATTCAGCTTCTGCAGTTGATGTCGACACTGAGTTCTGCTTTTTACTAAACCAAGAGACAAGTCTGTTGCCAAGCATCTGGCAGGTTCCACTTGTGCTCTTTCTGTCTATTTTGCATCCTGCATAGTCAGCATCTGAGTATCCCATAAGATCAAAGGAGGACTCCTTGGGATACCATAATCCTAAATTTGGAGTTCCTTTAAGATATTTGAAAATTCTTTTCACAGCTAATAGATGAGACTCTTTGGGGTTTGCCTGAAATCTAGCTCATATACATGTAGCAAACATTATATCTGGTCGACTAGCGGTAAGATATAATAGTGAACCTATCATACCTATGTACTGAGTGATTTTAGTGGATTTACCATTTTCATCTTTGTCAAGCTTGGTGGCAGGTGGCATAGGAGTTTTCATGATAGATGCAGATTTCATGCCATATTTCTTTAATAAGTCTTTGATGTATTTGGCTTGATTAATGAATATGCCTTCATCAGTTTGCTTCACTTGTAGTCCAAGGAAGAAGTTGAGGTCTCCCATCATGCTCATTTCAAACTTGCTCTGCATAAGCTTGGCAAATCTTTCACATAATTTTTCATCAGAAGAACCAAATATGATATCATTTACATAAATTTGAACTAGCAGTGTTTTATCCTTATGTTTTCTCAAAAATAAGGTAGTATCTATTCTTCCTCTAGTGAATCCTTTTTCAATGAGAAAGTTTGTTAAAGTTTCATACCATGCTCTTGGTGCTTGTTTTAGACCATATAGTGCTTTATCTAATTTATAAACATAATTTGAAAAGGTTGGATTGATAAAACTTGGAGGTTTTTCCACATAAACTTCTTCTTGGAGTTCTCCATTTAGAAAAGCACTCTTGACATCCATTTGGAAGACTTTGAACTTCATGTGTGCAGCATGGGCAAGGAAGATCCTTATGGCTTCCAACCTAACAACTGGAGCATACGTTTCATCGTAGTCAATTCCTTCTTCTTGAGAGTAACCTTTGGCCATTAGTCTTGCTTTGTTTCTTGTTATCACACCATTTTCATCCATCTTATTTCTGAAAACCCATTTGGTGCTAATGACTGGTTTATGCTGAGGCCTGACCACTAATCTCCAGACCTTGCTTCTTTCAAATTGATTTAGCTCCTCTTGCATGGCCTCTATCTAACTTGAATCTCCTAAGGCTTCTTCGATCTTCTTGGGTTCCTCTTGAGAGAGAAAGCTTAGGTAAAAGCATTCATTCGAGGTTGCAGCTCTAGTCTTGATTTCGGTGTTTGGAGCTCCAATAATTAGATCTTGAGTGTGATATTTGGTCCATTTTATTCTGCTAGGGATGTCTGTTCTGGTACCTTCTTGTCTGAGTTCCTCTAAACCAGCTTCTGGTTCTGATCGTAGAGTTCCAATGTCTGGTGTGGTGTGCTCTACGATTTCCTCTCCTTGTTCAACAATTTCTGTCGCTGGTTCTATGGTTGTAGCGTCAGACTCTACGATTTTGAGTTCTTCAATCGTTGAGCTTGTGTCTGATGACTCGTTGAACGGTGATCTTTTCTTTTCAGGATTTGATTCATCGAATGTGACGTGGATGGAGGTTTCAACAGTTAATGACTCCTTGTTGAACACCCTAAATGCTCTGCTATCTGTTGCATAGCCAAGGAAGATTCCTTCATCTGATTTTGGCTGGAATTTGGTTAGATGCTTCTTGCCATTGTTGAGTACGTAGCATAGGCAACCAAACGCATGAAAATAACTTATGTTTGACTTTCTTCCTTTCCATAATTCGTACGAAGTCTTCTTCAATGTTAAGTGTATGAGTGACCTGTTTTGAGTGTAATATGCAGTACTGATGGCTTCAGCCCAGAAATATTCAGGGAGATAAGCTGCTGCTAAAAGGGTTCTTCCTGCTTCAATAAGAGTCCTGTTCTTCCTTTCTGCTACTCCATTTTGTTAAGGCGTCCTTGGGGCTGAGAAGTTGTGATTTATTCCATTTTCTTCACAGAACAGGTCCATATCTAAGAAATCAAACTCTCGTCCATGATCACTTCTGATGGCCTTGATCTTTTCGCCCTTTTCATTTATGATTAGTCTGAAAAGCTTGATAAGATGTGAAATGGTTTCATCTTTAGAGCTTAGAAAAGATACCCATGTATATCTAGTGTAGTCATCTACTACCACTAGAGAGTATCTCTTTCCTCCGAGGCTAGTCGTTGATACTGGTCCGAATAAATCCATGTGAAGTAATTGAAGAGCCCTATCATTTGAGTTTACTGATTTGCTCTGGAATGACGTCTTTGTTTACTTTCCAAACTGACAAGCTTTGCAGGGTTTTTCTTTGATGAAATTTAACTTTGGCAATCCTTTTACTAGATCTTTGGAGGCAAGCATTGAAATACTCTTGAAGTTAAGATGAGATAACCTCCTATGCCAGAGCCAGCACATATCTTCAGAGGCTTTAGCAAGAAAACAGACAGTTTGTTCTGAACTTAATTTAGCAAGATTAACCACATAGACATTTCCTTCTCGAACTCCTTCTAGCTTTAGAGAGTTAGTTTCAAGTCTCTAACTTGGCATTGGTTATTGAGGAAGGTGACTTGATGTCCTTTGTCACAGAGTTGACTTATACTTAGCAAGTTGTGCTTTAGTCCCTCAACATATGTCACTTTACTGAAAGATATTGCACCATTACCAGTTGAGCCATAACCTCTGGTTTTCCAGAGTTGTTGTCCCCAAAAATAACAGCAGGTCCATCTTTTTCTTTAAACTTTGATAGAAGAGCCTTGTCTCCTGTCATGTGCCTTGAGCATCCACTGTCAAGATACCAGATGGATCTCTTTACCTGCATAAGAAATTAATCTTCATTTTGGTACCCATATCTGTTTAGGTCCTGCTTTGTTAGTACCTTTTGGGACCCAAATCTGTTTGATTTTAGATCCTTGCAGTCTATGATATCTTAACACATATTTATCATTTTTATGATGGTGCCTATGATTGATATGATATTGACGATGATATGTGTGCATTTGTGACTTCTTGTTTGTCCAGGACTTGTATGGATTATGATTCCTCATAATCTTTTGCTGATCTACATTCTGTTTCCATACTATACGATTCTCATGATTCGTAGAATGAGTTTTGCTTGACTTATTTTTCAATTTTCTGAACCCAAGACTTGTGCGAGTTTTATTGTTAAAAATGATAGTAGGTTTAGCAGAATGTGGATTGCTGTGAGATATTGAATCTGAGGATTTGATGAACACAATTCCTTTATTAAGATTAAAGGATTTGCCTTCATTTATTTCCATTGACTTCTCCATATTGGGCTTTGAGAATGAATTCTCAAATCCTAATCCTGATCTATCAGTCACATCTCTTTGACTTGAGATCAGGGTGTCCATGGACGAACTAGACTTGTTCCACATAAAAATTGTCTTTTCTAGTTCCTGAATCTTGGAGACTAGTGAGGATTCTTTATGAGTGCTTAATTCATTCATCTATTTTAGTCTTTCATTCCCAGTCTCAAGATTAGAGTAAAGTTTTGCAGTTTGAACTGAGGCCTCTAATTCTATGTTTATTTTTTTCTTTATCCTCTTTTAGATGAGAGTAGTCTTTAGATAACCTTCTAAACAATTTTATGTATTTGTGCAATTCTTTCATTAAGTCATGCATGCCTTCTCTAAGATCATCAATGCTTAACTCAGGAGAGTAGAAATCAAATACCTCATCTAAGATGAATTCCTTTTTGCTGCTTCTTTCTTCATTTGCCATTAAGCACAGGTTGGCCTTCTGTGGCTCTTCATCGTCACTTGACTCAGAATTTAGTTCTTCTTCTGAGTCACTCCAGGAGCCTTCAGCTATGAAGCTTTTGTCTTTCTTCTTTTGTTTGTGGAAGCTCTTGAATTCTCTTTTTAGATTTGCTCTCGTTTTGTCCCTCCTCAGCTCTTCTCTTAATGGTTTTGGACATTTAGCAATGAAATGACCTAACTTTTTGCAATTATAGCAAAGGTCATTTTGTTGTTCTCTGAGGTCTGTTCCTGTTGATGAATCTTTTAAAGTGTCTGACTAGCATGGCAGCTCCTTCATCATCATTTGATTCATCCTTGTCAGAGTCAGAGATATTCTTGTGATTGCTTCTGTGAGTTGAGGTTGAGGCTTTAAGAGTAATGTTTTTCTCCTTCTTTCTTTCTCCAGATAGATTCTCTGCTTTTTGATTTAGCTCCAGCTCATAGGTGAGAAGATTTCCATATAACTGCTGTACATTCATCTCGTGCAAGTTCTTTGACTCCCGGATGGCTGTGGTTTTGGCATCCCATTTGCTTGGCAAAGATCTCATGAATTTAATGATAAGATCTCTGTTTGGATAGATTTTTCCATAAGATCTGAGAGAGTTTAGTAGCAAGTTAAATCTCTTGTAGGTGGTTGTAATGTTTTCACCTGAGATGTGAGTGAACATTTCATACTGCTGAACAAGCAGTGATTGCTTATTTTCTCTGACTTCTTCTGTTCCTTCATGTATGATCAACAAAGTTTGCCAGACTTCTTGAGCTGTTTTACAGTTGACAACGTTCTCAAAAAGATCATCATCCAGAGATTGAAATAAGATGTTCTTAGCCCTTTTGTCTCTTTGAACATCCTTCTTTTCATTGTCTGTCCATTCGTCTTTTTTCTTTGCTACTAGCTTGCTTGGATCTTCAGTTGATAGTGCAAGCTTCATTGGTATGATTGGCCCATTTAGCACTGTCTCGAACAGTTCATCATCTATAGCATCCATGTAAGCCTGCATACGAACTTTCCAGTTAGCAAATTTTTCTTTATTACACATAGGTGGTCTGTTACCTCCACCGAGTTCCGATCCATTCTTGTTGAGTGCTATTTGATCTACTCAAGCTTGTAAGGCTTTAGATGTGATAACTTGCTCTGATACCAATTGTTAGTTCCCAATGACACTATAGAAATCTAGAAGGGGGGGGGGGGGGTTAATAGATTCTTTTAAAAATTCTTTTACTTAAAAGGATCTTACTTAATTAATCCTTAATCAAAAAGTTTAACACGGTGGAATACGATTTAGTTTCCCTTTTCTTGATATGTTAGAGTAATAACTCAACAAGCAATTATATGGCAGATATAGCAAAATAAAAGACACAATGAGAAAGACTCTGGGTTTTAAGTGGTTCAGAGCTCACAAGACTCCTACTCAACTGTTCTGCTCTTCCAGCAGCAAATTCACTAAGGATACTTTTACAATTTCAGAATCACTAATATTCCTTTAAGACCCGCAGTCTTGGAACTTTAGTTCACAAAGAACTCTACAAGTCTAACAGACTTGGATACACTAGTTCACAAAGAACTCTTCTGGAGTGATGTATATTTGGATGTGCTACTAAGTTGCTATAAGCTTGAGTTTTCGAAGGACTTAGTAGCAATGCAAGCTTTCTTATCAGTTAGATCTTTTTCATTTCTTGCGTATACTTTTCTTTTTGTAAAAAACTTTTTTTTCTCTCTTTTGTCGATCTTAGTATTTAAGAAGTTAGGGCTTCAGTTTTCTTCCCGTTGGACCATCTGCTTGAGTTTGTGTTTCTTTCCGTTACCTCACAGATGAGAGCTGCCGTATATTATATTAGTATGGCTCATTAAAACTTTGATGATATTTTATTTGATCTGACTTGTTAGTCCATGGAAGGTTGTTTTTCTTTTTCTTTTGGGGCAGATATGTCAGTCGTAGGTTCCTACCAACTTTCATAGAGTCGTTTGGTCCTTCCATACTATAGGACTGATAGGACACAGTCTTCTGACTTTTCTACCTTGAAAGTCTTCTTTCTGTTCCATAGTGCGCTTGAGTCAGTCCTCTGACTTTTCTGACTTTGATCAATTTGCAGAAGTTTCCTTTTTGGTCACATTAATGTAGATTGAATTCCTGAATAGAATAGCTCTTGATCTGAGAGTCGTGATGTCTCTTGCCTTTTTGCTCAACGACCTTCCATGATCAACTCTACGAATATCCTTGCTGTCATGATTGATCTGTAAAGGATCATCTCTTACTGTCATCGTAGAGTTTACTCAACTGTTAGACTGTTGATCGTAGAGTTCGATTTAAGGTTTTTTGTTTAGAACATAGTCTGTTTGGTCGTAGAGTCTTCTTGACCAAAATCGTAGAGTCCGTTCTACGATTGGTTGTCTTGATCGTAGAGTCTGTTTAAATCGTAGAGTCTCCTTGATTGAAATCGTAGAGTCCATTATATTACACCAACAGATCAACCTAACAGTTTTGATCTATCTAAGTCTTAGTACAACACAAAAGACTTTTATACATTTATATCAAGAGATCAACCTAACAGTTTTGATCTTATCTAATACAACCCTTGTACATTATTTCTTATCGTCAAATTTAATCATTCAATGTTCAACATGTACGATAACTATTCACGAAATAGGTTCTTTGTGATCAAATGTTGAAATTGATATTACCTGGAAAGTCGTTGATCGCTAAGGGGGCTTAACCTTATTGTGGAATAAATATTATTTATTAAATAAATTAAAAAGTTTAATTCATTTGTATAAATAAGATTAGAATGATTCTAATTTATTTATTCTACAACTGGAAGGGTCACACCGCAAAAGAGTAATATTTATTTTAGAAGTGGATGACATAATAGTAATAATAAATTAAGTTTATTTAATTTATACTATGATAATAGAATAAATTAAATAGTTTAATATTTATAATTTAGTATTTTGAAAATACTAATTATAAATTAATAAGAGGATTATTATTATTATTATTATTATTATTATTATTATTATTATTATTATTATTATTATTATTATTATTATTATTATTATTATTATTATTATTATTATTATTATTATTATTTAGTTCCTAAATGGTTTAAGAATTAATTAAGAAATAATAGTATTATTATAAATAATTAAGTTTCTAAATGGTTTAAGTATTATAATTATTATATTAAATTAATTTAGTTCCTAATTAGATTAGGAGTTAAATTAAAACCCTATTCCTAAAAAGTTTAAGAGGGTTGACCATATCTATAAATAAGAAGAGTCTTATTATGAATTGGGTTGATACACAATTCACAAGTATTATAGAATACTTTTAATAATTCTTTACATCTAAGAGTTAGAGAGAAAAAAAATTAGGGTTAGCCACACATGGTTTGAGAAACCAAAATCTACTTCTTAAATTCATAGATCTCTTGGTGGATCACCCCTAAAGGCTACACACTTGGATATCTAACATAGATCCGTAGAATCTAATTGGTGAATTTAAAAAAGAAAACGTAAATTATTAAAGGGAAGTGAACTCATACATGCTGAAGATTTGAATCTATAAAGGTATAACATTTTTATCCTTCCAAAATTAATAGTATCGCATAACAAAGATTCTGATATTGGTTTATAAAAATTTTAAAATATGATTTTTGCTTACTTCCATTGTGCTATTATAATTTGACTGTGTGTATGCCATATTTTTGCAAACCAGTATAAACTACTCCTACTCCTCTCTTCCACTCCACTGAGCAGGGATGATCCACTAAGGATAATTAAGGTCACTTAGAATAGGTTCTCTCTGAACCAATTACAACATTGTGATCCACTAAGTATCACGCAAGTCACTAAGACTTAATAAGTCACACAGACTTAAACCACACTAAGAGAACTGATTCTCACATAATCAGGCGAGTCACAAAATATCGTCTTTCAAAGATCACTAAGATCTAACTAGTGTTTCTCTTCTTCAAAAGACTTAGCAGTAATGATCGATTTCTCAAAAAGCGAAGAGTGGCTTCTAGATAAATCAGTCATGGTTGTCCACTATCACCTTAGTGTGTATTTCTTTTCTCTAAGCTGACAGTTGGTATTAGCCCAAAAACGATTCATTTGTAGAAGTTTCAGAGGCCTATTTGTTAACGATGTTTGTCTTCTTGAATGAGATTATTGCTTTTTTAACTGACATGCTTAGCATGATGTCTTTTTAACGAAGGTCGGCTTGAGAAATTTAGAGACTAGATACTATTGGTTTGCAAAAACATACATATATACATTCAAATTGATGTAACGCAGCGAACAACATGGAATAAATCATAGTTAATTTTTTTTTCAATCCAAATTTCAGGATCTATCTTATGCGATATTTATTAATTGAGGAATGACGAAAGATTATATCTATTGAAAACAATCTGCAGTCATAAAGTGTTGTACAAGTACCAATCCCACGTTCCTTCAAGATTCTTCAATTCCACCGATTAAATGCAAGCTACTCAGTGTGGGTAGCGCTATAAAGATGATCCACCAAGAGGATATAGATTAAAGAAGTAGATTTTGGTTCTTGTAGACCTTGAGTGGCTAACCCTAGCTTTCTCTCTTTTCTACTTCTTTAGATTATAGAGAAATATAAAGTATTCTCAATACTTATAATTATGTAAGTAACCCCTATCTATAATAAGACCTCTGTTATTTATGTTGCGTTTAGATTGAAGGAATGGAATGGAGGAAGAAATTAAATAATTTTAAGGTATTTCAAGTATATGTTTGATTGTTAGTAGGAGTAAGTGGTCTAATATGATGGTAAAATTATCATACATATCTATTCTACTGGAATGAATTTTATTCCACTACCTCTCATATGTAATAAAAATCACAGGGATGGAATGATTTATTCCATCAACTAGAATGATTTATCCTCTAAAATGACTATCTAATACACTATTTTTTATTACATCCATTCTATCATTCTATTCCCTCAATCCAAACGTAGCATTATAGATTTGCTCCTCTCTCATAATCTCTTTAGGAATATGGTTTTAATTTAATTTCCAATCTAATTAGGAACTAAATTAATTATAATAATGCTACTTATTATTAATTAATTCCTATGCCTTTTAATAATAATAATAATAATAATAATAATAATAATAATAATAATAATAATAATAATAATAATAATAATAATAATAATAATAATAATAATAATAATAATAATGGGATTTTATTCCTATTTATTAGATATTTTTAGACTTAATTAATTGAGAGTTTTTAAGCATTTTAATTGATTTTAGGTAATTTATTTAATTTTATGTGTTTTTATTATTTTTAGTATTTTTATATTATTTTTATTTATTTTTAATTAATTTATATTTCATTTTGTAGGAAAATAATCCTTGATGGCATTGTTGTAATTTCTAAAAGAAGGCTGATGGCATTTTGGTCATTAAGCTGCTCAGGGGCATTATCGTAAATAATCCGAAAGGAGTCGTCCGCGCCATGCATGCATGAAACATCAACAAACGGATGAGAAACGGCGTCGTGTGAGTATCAGCAGCAGTAGCTTTTCGCGCTATGCTCGGAAGCTGTAAAATGAGGCCATACGACGCCGTTTTATTTATCAATTTAAGGGGCCATATTAATTCACGCACAATGTGCGGTCCGACTTAAAGATGACATGGCTCAGGTGAGGTTTGACTGGGTCAGGTGCTTGTTTGACTGGTGCACTAATGCTGGGAAACGACATTATTCGCGGAATTAAGCATTAATTTGATTCCAAATTGAATTTCTTTTGCACATTAGTTTAGGATTATTAATGTAATCCTATAAATATACTATTAGAGACTTGTTCTCGGCAGATTATTATACATTAACATATATTAACATAGTTTTAGAGTCGTTTTATTTTATTAGTTTAGAAGCAAATATTCAACGCGAAGGATTCGAGAATTAAAGACGGAGCTTGAAAATTGGAGACTAAGATCTGAGTGACAGACGAATGTCAACACAGATTTGATTTCTCTTCTTTTACTTTTAATTTTTATAATTTTGAGATGTTGAATTATTTGTGGATAATCTATTATTTAGTTATGAATTAATTTGTTATTGAGATTGCAATTGAACCCAATGTGTAGTTTAAATTAATTTATTTTCTTTCTAATTAAATTGTTTATCATACTTTGTGTGTTCAAGTATTTAATTAGTTTCATTAATTAATGTGGTAATCTATATGAAGTTAACGAATTGATTATAGTTTTTAGAACTAATTAATTATTTTGCGCGTTAATGTATTAATTAATTGTGATTAATTATTGGGATAATCTATATGAAATCAAAAGTAAAGTTTAGATTTAGATTCATATATGATAACATGTGAATTTGTTGATTTTTTCTAGGAAGAGTAGCATAATAGTGTATAGGATGAAGATGCCTATATGCCACATGTAACTTTGTTGAAAGTTGGATCTTAATGAGTTTATTTCAAGTTATTTTGCATAGCAATATAGCAACTTAATTGGAATAAATCTTTTTATTAATTCTTGAAAAATGTTAATAAATAGTTAGGCATTCTCAGTTAATAATTCAATATAATTAATTAATTAAAAAGAGAATAAAAATATTTAAATGAAGTATTGAGAGAAATTGTGATCTTGACTATGTTTAATTTGATTTAATCATTTTCATTAGTTTAATTTAGTTGGTAATTTTAATTAGTTTATTTTATAATTAAATTGCGAATGTTTAAATAGAATTAATTTGATATTAAATTAGTGTTTGGTATTAATTATTTTTAATTCCTTGTGTGTTGTAGACACCCAATTTTTGCACTTCTCTACTAACCCTGGCAGGAGGGTAAAATCGTCATTCGACCTGACACGCGAAAAGGGAGGTGGACCCCAACACGAAGCCACCCCAACGATTTACGGTCAAAGCCACCACAACGGACAACGAGCATCCGATCACTTGAGGCAAGGCAAGCAGTCGATCCCGAAACACCTGAGCTGACCACCAAGGACGACTAATGGCCACTCCGCTTACGATGTTCGGGGGTCTCGCTCCCCGGTGAGCGAGCGGCTGCCCAGCTCGCCGGTGAGCTGGCGGGGGGGGTAGGGGGCAGCGCCCCCTGGAAGCCAAGCACAAAGAGCAATTTATACATTAGGTAACCGCCTCCCGAAATAATACCGCAGAAATTGGCGAATTAAGACCGCGCGGCACGGAAATCGAGAAAAGCAAGCCGGACAGCCGCGGATGCACCTGCGGCCACCGACAAAGGGGCAGGTTCGCGGCTCGAGGGCGGCACACGACAGCCGAGGTTCGGCGCGGGCGGCCAGCAAAGTCGGCCGCAGGTGCACCTGCGGCCAGCCGCAGTTGCACCTGCGGCTGCCTTCGAAACTCTATTAAGCGTCCAGATCTGCGTCCGAGAAGAAAAGAGGAAGAGAAAAAATAGATTTTAGAGAGAGAGAGAGCGCGGGAGGAGAGAGGAGTGCTCGGTTCTTGGCTAGATTAGTGTCAAATCTTCATCTCCCTTTGATAATCACTTGAGTGTTCTTGTATTGTGGTTCGATTAGTGAAATACGAAGCTTCAATCGTCTTTTTGCAAGGTGAAAAGGGTGTGTTCTTGGGTTTTCTTTTTGTTGTTTGTATTGTTAGCATATTGTTGTGATTGGGTTATTTGATGTAGTTATTGTTGTGATAATGACGACGATCCGTGGATTAGGTGTTGTTAGTGAGGGTTCCATCGGAACGTAATTCCTCCTAACACCCCGATGATATCCGTACGGTGATATTTTTTCGTTCGTTATGATAATGAGAGTTTCGTAATGTTGAGTTTGTGATATTTGGGTTATGTAATGATGTTCAATCTTGTAGATTTGGCTTAGAAATTGTTTGTGCAACGGTTGGGTGTTTGTGAGCCTAGGGAGGAGATCCTCGTGGTCAAATCCCGATGATGGACCTTGTTGGGTGTATGTAATCGTTAAAAATGGTGCACGATTGTAGATATGTAATTTTGGGCCTTAAAGCGATACCGAATCGGGATCGAGTTAAGGCCCCGTAATAATAAAGTATGTGATTGTGGGTGTTTGGGGTTGTCTGGATGGCTCACATGCCCGTGGATAGCCCCGACACGGTTTGAATGTTTATTTTGATTTTTGACACAAAAAATGGTTTTCAAGTAAGGCAAATGATAAAGATTTTCTAAAAAGAATCAAATTAGGATATTAGATACACGAGGTTTAAAAAAGGGTGAAGAGTTTTTGGCGAAATTTGATCATTGTTTGACAAAAAGGCTATATTTGGTTTTAAAATGTCATAAAAGATGTTTTCGAAAAATAAATAACGCTTTCATTAAACTTAGTGCATAGGGTTAAAGAGTTATAGAAGTTGCCTTCATTTTATTTATATTAATTGTTAGAAGGCAATGTATAGTCTCGATTCCTATTTGACAAAAGTTTAAAATTGTTTGTTTTCTAAAAATGACATCTAAAAAACCCTCAACGTTTTCGAAATTAAAATCAATCTTTCTTATAAAAAGCGAAGCCTCGTCATTCGGATCAGAAGACGTCTAAACACTTTCCTGACAAAACACGTTTGCTATATTAAATAAAAAACAAACTTTTTATGCGAAACTCACCATAAACCTTCATTTAGGCACACACACACACACACACACACACACACGCAACTCACACATTTTGGGAATTTAAAAGGATAGGAAAACATCGAGATTGCGGTAACCGTGTTTCACGGAAGTCGGGGGGTGCCTAACACCTTCCCCTCGCTTAAGCAAGCCCCCGAACTCTATGAATCTCGGTTTGCGGACCAATTAACTCGGAGTCACATATGAGCCAGCGATTACGAAAACAAAATTCGGATGGGTTGGTACATCCATTTCAAATATACCAACTGGCGACTCTGGTCAATTGGCTCATAAAAAATCGATCGTTCAAAACCCCGTCGACACTAAGCCGACCCTTTTCAAAATCACGTTTTAAACCTAAAGGCTAAAATTGGAAAGGGCATTTTTAATTATAAAAAACGAGACGACGAAAATCCCGGCGTCGACAGCTGGCGACTCTGCTGGAGACAGTAGAGGGCTTAAGCCGCGTTTAAAATCTCGATGTTTTCCTACCTTCAAAAATCTAAAAAATGTGTGGTTGCGTTATTTGCTTTAAAATTACCTTTTTGTGCGTGTATGTGAATGGTGTGATTGCGATTTCTTTTCAAAGCTTTACTTTATTAGCATCATATGCACACGGTGAGGAACGATGAATGAATGTTGAATGTATGTTGAGCAGTCCCTCCTCCTGAGGCAAACCCGTCGGATGTGGATTACTGGACTCAAAGGGGTGCTCCCCGGCGAGGCTCAGGAAAAGCATCCACTCAGATCCAATCCAATTGAAAGATCGGATTTATTCCCTTCTAGTATGTTGCGAAGATCTGGGAACCTTCATGCCGAAAAGCCCGCGAGAGTAACTTAGGGTAGGTCAGCCTCAGATAAACCCGACGCATGGAAAGTCTCTTCATACCCTTTTACACTTTACATCATTCTTAGTCAAACATTTTGTGCCTCCCACCTTGTCAAAATAAAAATACTAACCTCTGTTTTACAGGGACAGCTTGGAGAGCATCATAATTGCACACTGTCATACCTTGGTTAAAATAAAGGGATACTAACCCTGTTTTGCAGGAAAAGATTACAAAACTCAAAAACACGAAACTATTTGCTTTAGCATGCATCCATTTGTATCACTCCCCAAAACTAAACTTGGGTCATTTCATTTGTAGGATTGCTCCCCAAACCCGTCTCCGATCCAAGAAAGCCGGAGAATCAACAGTCGAAATGGCTGAGAACCCCAATCCTAATCCGGCTCCCGTATCTAGGGAAGAATTTGATGCTGTGAGAAATCAAATGACAGAACTGACCATGCTGCTCAAAGAACATTGTAAGCTAAAATCAGGGCAACAACCCGAGGACCCGCCGGGGCCATCATCTCAAGGGAACGGGCCGACCCCAGAAACTCCGAAGGTTGAACCGCCGAAACAAATTATTGTCATTCCAAAAGATGAAGTTGCCAATAGTATCAGCAAGAAGATAAACCAGATGGAAGAAGCCATAAAAACTATGAAAGGGATCGGGTCATATGGCAGCGTTAACTACTCCGACTTATGCATCTTTCCGGGAACCAGATATCCCGAGAAGTTCAAACTCCCCGAATTTGAAAAGTATAACGGTTCGGGTGATCCTTACACGCATCTGAAAGTCTACATCGGAGAACTAGGGGCATATGCTGAGGACGAGTCGCTGAGAATGCAGTTATTCCAAAAAAGCCTGACAGGGGAGGCTAGGACCTGGTATGCGAGGCTGGATAATGCTAAGATCCACAATTGGGAGGAGCTGGCCCACACCTTTCTGACGCAATACAGCTTTCAATCCCAGATGGCCCCGGACCGATACCAGATGACCAAAATCAGAAAACAGACCAAGGAATCCTTCATAGACTACGCTCAACGGTGGAGGAGGATGGCGGCCCAAGTAAACCCACCCATGAACGAAACGGAGATGGTAATGACCTTCATCGATATCCAAGAGGCCCCTTATTATGAAATGATGATAGCTGGGATAGGGAAGCCTTTTGCAGAGATGATCAAACACGGGGAGATGGCAGAAATGGGGTTAAAGTCAGGAAAGATCCGAGACTTCACCGCTCTTGAGGCTGTTGCTGAGCAAATCCAGAGTGGAAACTATGGCAGTTCTTCCCGGAGACCACAGGAGAGAAAAGAGGAAGATGTGTCCCTGGTCTTGCAAGGGCTATCTGGGGAAGCAATGAGTAACCGTCCTGTCCGCATGCCGAGAAGCGAGCCCCCGCGTCAACCAACTTTTAACAATCAAAGATTTGAGGGGCGGAGGAGATTTAAAAATGCCCGAGATAGGGAATTCACCCCGTTGGGAGATCCATTAGAGCAAATTTTGGCCGTGTTAATCACCCAAAAGAAGATTACGGAGTTGGCACCACCGACTGACCCAAAGGGGAGGAAGTACGACCCAAGCAAGAAATGTGCCTATCATTCTGGGTCCCCGAGGCATGACACTCAGGAATGCTGGGCGTTGAAACATAAGATACAGAACTTGATCGATAGGGGGGACATTGTAATTAAACGACCAGATGTCAATGCCAGCCAGCGGCCACAATGCGAAACAGATGAGGTAAACATGATTGGGTCAGGAAATATCGGGGTGGACCCCAATCGCAAGTACATACGAAAGGTCGAAGAATACCCCCCAATGAGCGAAACAAATATCCTTGAATGGGAATGTCTGGAGGAGGTTAAGGTCATTAGGCAAGAATTGAAGTTGGTCAGGCATCAAATGAAGCAATTAGCAGACCTGGTGGTACACCAACATAATCTTACGAGGCAACTCTTCACCCACTTACTGAGAGACCAAAAGGAAGAAGAGGACAAACAGATTTCAAACCAGGATCCTTCCCAGGAAAACCAGCTGACTCAAAAAGATCAAAGCAGACTGAAAGGGCATGGAAATCAAAATAAAGATGCTAGACGATCCCCACAGTGGAGCGTTGATAACCGCTTGGACGAGTGTGAACCCTCAAAAAGGAAAGATCGAGCAACATCCTCAAGAGATCGAAGGTTCACCCCTTTGAGCAAATCAAAGGCAGAAATATTGCATCTTTTGATCAGCCGGGGAAAGATTACAGAGTTGCTGCCACCAACAGACCCCAAGTCTAAAAGATACAATCATACACAAATATGCCTCTATCATTCCAACTCACTAGGGCATGATACTGAAGAGTGTTGGGCGTTGCGGCACCAAATTCAAAATCTGATCGAAAGAGGAGAACTAAAAATGACAAACGATATTGAGATCACTGCAATGGGAAGCCTGGCCACCGACGAACGGATTGTCGAGCCTCAACGAACCATGAAATGGTAAATTCCAAGGATACGATTGCGAGTCCCAAAAAAAAGGTGGGGACGATCTTGGCTGCTTGGTATTATGACTTGTTTTATTTTTCTATGCATTATTATGTTATGTTTTATTTTAAAAAAAAAAAAAAAAAAAAAAAAAAAACAATCTTGTGTGCTATTGAGGGCCTGAACTACGAAAGACCTGATCTCCTCTAGGAGTACGTAGGCAGCCACTTTGGCGCGGTCTAATCCTTGTAAAAATGTATATAACCCTTCGATAGTTTTGCAATTAACGATCAATGACCCAGACAACCTGTTCTCCTGTCAACCCATCGGAGTGCACTTCCTACCTGATTAAAAGCAAAGGATTTTGGGTTCCCAGCATCTCATCAGCCCACCTGTCAAAGACACCACGAATCAATGACCTTGACAACAATCAGGACTGGGGCAATTTTGAAATCGATGACGATTCGACACTGGGGAATTCATCAATCATCCATGGAAGGGTAGTGCACAATTCAACATCTATGGTACGATCTCGTCAGCATACGACAACGTCATCCGAGATGCACGATCAATTGGTCCTTTCCAGTCAGAGCTCTTTCAGAATACGAGGACCCACAGGTAAGATACAACTCATCTCAGTTATTTATTTCTTTCCTGTCTTCATGTACATATATTAAGACTGTACATAGTTTAACTCTAACATTACTTTTGGAAAGAGAAAAGTTTTATTTGACTTGTTAGGAATCGAATTAATTCTGACAAGCATCCGTGGAGCAGACTCGTGAGTATGATTAGATGATTAAAACTGTTCAACAAAGACCTGATTTCGAAGTGTCGTTCGAAGCAGAATCCACCTCATAGGCAAGTCTGCACTTTGCGTTTGCGCCAACTTTCAGATATGGGGTATAAAGCTATGACGATGATGATGACGGTTGGTGCGGAGTCGGAGGGTAAATAAAAGTGAATCAAATGCCTCGAATCGTGGCCTGAGTTATTCGAGCAATTAAGCCTGAGGGGTGTCTTCACACCTGGCGCCCTAAAGTCATCTGATTTGGGAGTCGCCGGCCCAACACTCGTTACATGGGTAACTTAGAGCCTAAGAAAACGAGCATTACGACTGCAGAGACCTGAGCAGATTCGAATCGTGGCAAGGGTTATTCGAGTAATTAAGCCTAAAGGGTGTCTCTACACCTGGTGCCCTAAGGTCGTCCGATTTGGGAGTCACCGGCCCAACGCTCGCTACATGGATAACTCAAGCCTAAGAAAACGAATCTTGCACAGAGTCAGACGAGGAATAAATGCAGTAAACCACCTAACTTGTATCGAAGCGTGGCCTTTGTTACTCGAGCAAGTAAACCCGAAGGGGTGTCTTTACACCCAATGCCCTAAAGCCGTTTGGTTTGGGTGTCATTGGTCCAAAACTCGTTAAATGGGTAACTCTGAATAGCCTAAGAAAACGAGACAAGTTGAGTGGACGCGAAAAGGAAAAGGCGGAGTCGAAAAAAAAAGAAAAAGAAAAAATATTCGACCAGAGAAAAAAAAGAGAGGCTCATCTAAAGTCACGGAAAAGAGGCCCCTAATTGAAGGATGCATCGCACAGTGCACTTGCCATATGACGTTAATTCTGTGAATAACGACAGCGAGTATGAAGACGGAATACCTTTGATAAAGGAAGGTAGTTTTGAATTTAAATCATACTCACGTATATTGACCATGAATGCTTAAATGTTTTATTACGATTCCATAACTCGTCAAATGAAAAAAAAAATAAAAAAAAATAAAAAAAAAAATAAAAAAAAAAATAAATAAATAAAAATAATAATAATAAAAAAAATAATAATAATAATAATAATCGAGAGTGACTTAATACATTCACAATTCATTCAATGTCAAATTAATCCACTCACGATTTACGAAAAAAGAGATCCATCTCGATGCCCAGTTTTTTTTACGATAAAACGAAAACATCACAGACATGAGCTAAATTGCATAATCACGAGCATTCCATTTTGTGCTCTACTGTTGAAATGTTTAGTAATATCGGAGTTAACCCCGCCGACCCGAACGGTCGAGCATTTAGCGTTTGTTACTTGTGCAGGATATGAATCGGTGTGCGTAACTCGGCATGACAAACGAAATGACTTCCCAAACGAATCCTCGACAAGAACATGAGTAAAGGCTGGGGCATCTTAAAGATCATGGAAATGAAAGGAGCACAGGTCTGTATCAGACTCCTCCTCAACAAACTTTCCCCACGACCATCAATGGATTTTGACGACCTCGGTCTGATGCACGTTGACATTACCTCGCTACTCGAGCGAACATATGCAAGAGCGGTATAATTCCTGACGTCAGAGCTCGTCGATTAAAAGGCGAGGAAGGGCAACATGGTCGTCGGTCATCGCAAAAAGCCAAATGGACTGCCCCAATCAGATGAGAGTCAAGAGCTATCAATGCATACGATCAAATGACAAGAGGATCACCTTGATATCAACCCATAGTCTAGGCATAAGAGGAAGTCTCTGCACCCCAAATTCAAAGACATGACGATCTGTGAGCAGGATGAGGAGCCCGGGATAAGTCGATTGGGCATTCAAAAACGACAGATACAATTCCCCAATAGAAAGACGATCAGGGGCATGCGATTCAACGAACCAACCTTGAAGTCCAGAAACTGTCCTCCCAAAAAGGCATTGACTCAACGGAGTGGTCAAAAAGAACGACACGTGAAAAATTGTATCATTTGACTAAACAGGGGTCATTTCCTTCCAAGCATATATATTGATCCATGCATAACATCTGCGCATCCTTGTATATATCAAAATAAAAAAAAATAAATAATAAAAAAAAAAACATGAAAGAAAAATCACAGGTATGAGACTGTCGGCGTCACGAGTACCGGTGCCATTTATCGAAAAGCCATGACAGCGGGAAACTTCCACGATCCGATGCGCCCAGAATCTATGGAACATCAAGGAATTGCAAAACGACTGTCTGAAGCACCTTCAGCTAATCAACAAGGATGACAGCTCAAAAGCAATGGCTGTCAAGAGCGATCTACAAGGACGAACCCCGAGAATGACAAGTCAAATCAAAGAAGTGGCTGGCAAAAGCGATTTACGAGGACGAATCCCAAGGAGGCCCCACAAACTAATCAGGTACGCTTTCTTTTAAATTTCCTCAAGAATTATTGCATTTTTATGATGTACAATACGATGCGAGTCCATTTGGGACAATACACAGCGATTCCGGAGACGAGACCTGACCAATTCAAGACCGACCCGTCAGATACGAGACCTGACCAATTCAAAACCGACCCGTCAGATACGAGACCTGACCAATTCAAAACCGACCCGTCAGATACGAGACCTGACCAATTCAAAACCGACCGTCAGATACGATACCTGACCAATTCAAAAAAGACCCGTCAGATACGAGACCTGACCAATTCAAAATCGACCCGTCAGATACGAGACCTGACCAATTCAAAACCGACCCGTCAGATACGAGACCTGACCAATTCAAAACCGACCGTCAGATACGATACCTGACCAATTCAAAAAAGACCCGTCAGATACGAGACCTGACCAATTCAAGACCGACCCGTCAGATACGAGACCTGACCAATTCAAAACCGACCCGTCAGATACGAGACCTGACCAATTCAAAACCGACCGTCAGATACGATACCTGACCAATTCAAAAAAGACCCGTCAGATACGAGACCTGACCAATTCAAAACCGACCCGTCAGATACGAGACCTGACCAATTCAAAACCGACCCGTCAGATACGAGACCTGACCAATTCAAAACCGACCCGTCAAAGACGAGACTTGACCAATTCAAAACCGACCCGTCAGATACGATACCTGACCAAACCAAAAACGACCAGTCAGATACGATACCTGACCAATTCAAAATGACCTGTCAGTGAAAACCCCTGACCATCCAAAATGACCAGTCAGTGAAAACCCCTGACCGTCCAAAATAACCCGTCAGTCAAAAGAACTGACCGCCCAAAATAACCCGTCAGTCAAAAGAACTGACCGCCCAACATGACCCGTCAGTCAAAGGAAACTGACCGTCCAAACATGACCCGTCAGTCAAAAGAAACTGACCGTCCAACATGACCCGTCAGTAAAAACCCTGACCGTCCAACATGACCCGTCAGTGAAAATCGCTGACCGTCCAAAATGACCCGTCAGTGAAAATTCCTGACCGTCCAAAAACGACCCGTTGGAGAAAGATCCTACGATGACAATGCGATAACCGTTGGGAAAAGATCCGACGATGACCAAAACAATGCGATGCGATGCGATGTGCGATGCAATGCGATGTGCGATGCGATGCGACGCGATGTGCGATTCGATATGCGATGCGATATGCGATACATCATATGAGAAGCAGTGCGATATGCGATTTGATATAATTTTGATTTAATATGATATGCGATTTGATGTTTAAATATGCGATACGCGTTAAGCAAGAGAAAAATAGTTTTGGCGAATATGCGATGCGAGTCCATTTGAGACAGTAACTGGTGATATTGGTGTTGCATCATTAATATGTATATGTTGCATCATTGATATATATGTTGCATCATTTAAATATGTACAATCATTTTCATGCATTGGGTGCCTACTTCTTTATCATGTTCATTTCATATTGCATTCCATAAACATGATAAAGAGGGGCAGTTGTAGACACCCAATTTTTGCACTTCTCTACTAACCCTGGCAGGAGGGTAAAATCGTCATTCGACCTGACACGCGAAAAGGGAGGTGGACCCCAACACGAAGCCACCCCAACGATTTACGGTCAAAGCCACCACAACGGACAACGAGCATCCGATCACTTGAGGCAAGGCAAGCAGTCGATCCCGAAACACCTGAGCTGACCACCAAGGACGACTAATGGCCACTCCGCTTACGATGTTCGGGGGTCTCGCTCCCCGGTGAGCGAGCGGCTGCCCAGCTCGCCGGTGAGCTGGCGGGGGGGTAGGGGGCAGCGCCCCCTGGAAGCCAAGCACAAAGAGCAATTTATACATTAGGTAACCGCCTCCCGAAATAATACCGCAGAAATTGGCGAATTAAGACCGCGCGGCACGGAAATCGAGAAAAGCAAGCCGGACAGCCGCGGATGCACCTGCGGCCACCGACAAAGGGGCAGGTTCGCGGCTCGAGGGCGGCACACGACAGCCGAGGTTCGGCGCGGGCGGCCAGCAAAGTCGGCCGCAGGTGCACCTGCGGCCAGCCGCAGTTGCACCTGCGGCTGCCTTCGAAACTCTATTAAGCGTCCAGATCTGCGTCCGAGAAGAAAAGAGGAAGAGAAAAAATAGATTTTAGAGAGAGAGAGAGCGCGGGAGGAGAGAGGAGTGCTCGGTTCTTGGCTAGATTAGTGTCAAATCTTCATCTCCCTTTGATAATCACTTGAGTGTTCTTGTATTGTGGTTCGATTAGTGAAATACGAAGCTTCAATCGTCTTTTTGCAAGGTGAAAAGGGTGTGTTCTTGGGTTTTCTTTTTGTTGTTTGTATTGTTAGCATATTGTTGTGATTGGGTTATTTGATGTAGTTATTGTTGTGATAATGACGACGATCCGTGGATTAGGTGTTGTTAGTGAGGGTTCCATCGGAACGTAATTCCTCCTAACACCCCGATGATATCCGTACGGTGATATTTTTTCGTTCGTTATGATAATGAGAGTTTCGTAATGTTGAGTTTGTGATATTTGGGTTATGTAATGATGTTCAATCTTGTAGATTTGGCTTAGAAATTGTTTGTGCAACGGTTGGGTGTTTGGGAGATCCTCGTGGTCAAATCCCGATGATGGACCTTGTTGGGTGTATGTAATCGTTAAAAATGGTGCACGATTGTAGATATGTAATTTTGGGCCTTAAAGCGATACCGAATCGGGATCGAGTTAAGGCCCCGTAATAATAAAGTATGTGATTGTGGGTGTTTGGGGTTGTCTGGATGGCTCACATGCCCGTGGATAGCCCCGACACGGTTTGAATGTTTATTTTGATTTTTGACACAAAAAATGGTTTTCAAGTAAGGCAAATGATAAAGATTTTCTAAAAAGAATCAAATTAGGATATTAGATACACGAGGTTTAAAAAAGGGTGAAGAGTTTTTGGCGAAATTTGATCATTGTTTGACAAAAGGCTATATTTGGTTTTAAAATGTCATAAAAGATGTTTTCGAAAAATAAATAACGCTTTCATTAAACTTAGTGCATAGGGTTAAAGAGTTATAGAAGTTGCCTTCATTTTATTTATATTAATTGTTAGAAGGCAATGTATAGTCTCGATTCCTATTTGACAAAAGTTTAAAATTGTTTGTTTTCTAAAAATGACATCTAAAAAACCCTCAACGTTTTCGAAATTAAAATCAATCTTTCTTATAAAAAGCGAAGCCTCGTCATTCGGATCAGAAGACGTCTAAACACTTTCCTGACAAAACACGTTTGCTATATTAAATAAAAAACAAACTTTTTATGCGAAACTCACCATAAACCTTCATTTAGGCACACACACACACACACACACACACACACACGCAACTCACACATTTTGGGAATTTAAAAGGATAGGAAAACATCGAGATTGCGGTAACCGTGTTTCACGGAAGTCGGGGGGTGCCTAACACCTTCCCCTCGCTTAAGCAAGCCCCCGAACTCTATGAATCTCGGTTTGCGGACCAATTAACTCGGAGTCACATATGAGCCAGCGATTACGAAAACAAAATTCGGATGGGTTGGTACATCCATTTCAAATATACCAACTGGCGACTCTGGTCAATTGGCTCATAAAAAATCGATCGTTCAAAACCCCGTCGACACTAAGCCGACCCTTTTCAAAATCACGTTTTAAACCTAAAGGCTAAAATTGGAAAGGGCATTTTTAATTATAAAAAACGAGACGACGAAAATCCCGGCGTCGACATGTGTCGCTTATACTTGTGTGTAAATTCCTATTTAAATTTAGGCAAACAAGTTTTTGGCGCCGTTGTCGGGGAATTAATTTAATAATTATTTGCCAATATTAATTTTAATTTAAACTTTTTTTTTTAATTTTAATTTTAATTTTTACTTCCTTTTCAGGTTAAATGAAGGACGAGGATCGAAAATTGTTGCGAGACTATGCGATGCCACAAGTCACTGAAATCCAATCTAGCGTCCATAGGCCTGCAATTCAAGCCACAAGTTTTGAGATGAAGCTGGGCACGATACAGATGATCCAAAATTCAGTGCAGTTTGTGGGTTTACCCAATGATTATCCGATTGAGCATCTCATGAGCTTTTTGGAGATATGTGATACTTTCACGTATGATGGAGTTTTGGATGACGCTGTAAGACTTTGCTTGTTCCCTTTCACACTTAGGGACAAGGCGTAGAGTTGGTTGCATTCACTTCCACCGGGGTCTATCATTACTTGGAACGACTTTGCTCAAAAGTTCTTAGCGAAGTTCTTTTTACCAGTGAAGACTGCAAAAATGAGGAACGACATCACTTCATTCGTGCAGCATGATTCAGAATCGTTGTAATTTAAAGATTTATTGCGGAGATGTCCACACCATGGAATACCCAAGTGGCTTCAAGTTCAAACGTTTTACAATGGGTTATTAAGTACAACGAGGACTATTATTGATGCAGCTGTGGGTGGTGCTTTGATGGCGAAGAATTTGGATGAGGCCTATGACCTATTGGAAACTATGGCAGCGAATGATTACTAATGGCCTTCTACAAGGGTTCAGCGAAGGGCAGTTGGGAGAATTGATAATGCAATTTCTGCAATGGCAACGCAAATGTTGTTAATTACTAGGAGACTTAACACTCTTGAAGTTCCTAATATTCAACCTGTGGCAATAACTTGTTATCTATGTGCTGGAAACCATTCAGTTAATCAATGCGCAATCAATGCAGAATCGGTCCAGTATGTGGCAAACTACAATCAGCAACAACAACCCAATAATTCAAATTACTATCACCCGGAGGTGAGCAATCCTGCAAATCAGCCATGGAGAAATAATCAAGCTCAATCATATGTTCCAAGAAAATCATATCAACCTGGACTTCTAAATCAACCTCCACCATAGTAAGTAAGGGGTTCAAATTTGGAGGAACTTCTTTCTAAGGTCCTAGAGGAAAATGCTTTATTAAAGAAAAGTAATGAAGTTGCAATTCGTAATCTCGAGAATCAAATGGAACAGCTCGTCAACCATATGGGGCAGCTTGCGAGTGCCATAAATAGTCAATCCCAAGGTGCTTTGCCAAGTGATACAGTGACAAATCCTAGAAGGGAAGACAATGAACAATGTAATGTTGTGATCTTACGAAGTGGAAATGAGTTACATGAGGTTGATGGAGGAAATTCGAAGAAGGCACATCCGGATATGCAAGATGATAGTGAGGCTAAAAAAGAAATTGTGACACATGAGGTAGAGCAAAAGAAGGCAGTGGAGAATCCTAATCAGAATCAGTTTGTGCCACCCGTGCTATTCCCGCAAAGACTTCAAAAGAACAAGCTTGACAAGCAATTTTTAAATTTTTTGGAGGCATTCAAGAAATTACATATTAACATCCCATTCGCAGACGCATTAGAGCAAATGCCTAGCTACTTAAAGTTCATGAATGAGATTTTGTCTAAGAAAAGGAAGCTAGGGGACTACGAAACAATGGCTTTTACAGAGGAGTGCAACGCCATATTGTAGAAGAAACTACCACCAAAGTTGAAAGATTCAGGTAGTTTCACCATTCCGTACACTATTGAGAGCCAGTTCTTTAATCGATGCTTATGTGATTTGGGAGCGAGCATAAATTTAATGCCTCTATCAGTTTATAAGAAGCTTAGTTTGAAGGAAGCGATGCCCATACATGTCACCTTATAGTTGACGGATAGGTCGTTTACTTATCTAAAGGGGATTGTTGAAGATGTTCTTGTGAAAGTGGATAAGTTTATCATCCCCGTGGATTTCATTGTGCTAGATTTTGAGGAGGACAAAAATATACCGATTATTCTTAGGCGTCCATTTTTAGCTACGGGAGGAGCGTTGATTGATGTGCGAAAATGCGAGTTAACTATGAGAGTTCAAAATGAAGAGGTGACCTTCAAGGTGTTTAATGCAATAGAATTTTCAAGTGGTCAAAAAGAGTACTTTCGGGTTGATGTTGTGGGATTGAAAGGTCAGTTTTATTGGAGGAAGAAGGATGAACGCGGGTTTGGGGGTCTCAAGTCTCAAGGAAAAGTTAAACGGATGGTCAATGCATGGCTTCCAAGGTGACTCATAAAGCATAAATTCGATCCGGGCTAGAGAAAAGAGAGTAGTTAGGTTGAGACTTTAAAATAAGCGCTTATTGGGAGGCAATCCAAGTTTTAGTTTTAGTTTTTAATTTTTTTTTAGTAGATTTTATTTTAGTAAAATTTAATTTTAGTTATTTAGTTATTTGTTTTAATATTTTATTTTTGTTTTTGTTTTGTTTCTGGTTATTTGTGCACTCAAGCTTAGCAGATGAAGGAAAAATGTTATATATTAAGGGGAGTCTCTTGTTCTTACTTTTCTTTATTTTATTCATTGAGGACAATGTCTGTTTTAAGTTTGGGGTGTGGGTAAATTTGAAATTTTTTTATGTTTTTTTTTAGTTTAAATTTTAAAATTTTGTGGGTATATTCACTGCAAACCCTCGCGAGACACAACTCGTTCACTTGGGGTTTAAATGCTTGTTACACATGCTAAGTGCAATCGTGTTTTCTACGAAAATGGTATAACTTAGTATTAGGTTGAGTCATTTGGGCAATGAAAAAATTTGAATTAATTTTTTGGTCAGTGATAAAAAATTTAATTTTTATTTAATAACTTTTGGAAAAAAGATAAATTTTTGCTAGTCTAATTTTGGCTATTTGTGGGTTATTATTTTATTTGAAATCCTTTAAATTTTTAAGCACATATCCATTTGTGTTGAGTTAGGTATACCTTAGAGAAAGTTTATCTAATTGAATGCTTATGATAGATATTTATGAACTCTATATCTTATTTGATCATAATTTAATGCGAAATATTAAGCAAATTATAATTTTGGAGAGATGATTTAGGTGATTTTTCTAGGATTATTTAAAATTGAGTTTCCCAAGTTAAATTGAATAGGAAAAAATGTGGTGAATTGAGATGGAACGTAAAACGCACTTACTCATAAATATATGCAAAAACGAGATAGAGTATAAAACGCACTCGTATTAGAAAAAAAGAAAAGTGAGATAGAGCATAAAATACACTCACCTATTAAAGAAAAGAAAGAGAATGAAAAAAAAAAAACTAGAAAAGGATGGCCACCTATTTTAGTTAAATATTTGGGAAATTATATAATTAATGCAAATAATGATCCTAGTGTGTTTAATATGTTGAAACCTTTTGATCTTATAGTTATATTTTGTCTATTTATTAGCTGAAATATGTGAAAAAAATAAGTTTATAGAGTTTTGTTTTGTAATTCTTTTATTGTGTAATATCTTTTATGAGGCATATAATTGCATGAATTTATTTGAGTTTTAACTAGTTTGATACATTTTGATTCACACACACACGAAGGGTCTTGAGTAGAGTAAGATTAATAAATATGTTAAAATTTTTGACATTGCATAATTTTAAAATTTTCTTTGAGTTATCATTTAAAAAATCTTTGAGGCGAAAATTGAAATTCATGTTGATTCATTGCTTGAGTAATTTTGGGTTTTTTAGTAGAGTTTTAGTTTTGCTTGAGGGCAAGCAAATAGTTAGATTTGGGGGTATTTCATAATGAGATTTTATTCCTATTTATTAGATATTTTTAGACTTAATTAATTGTGAATTTTTAAGCATTTTAATTGATTTTAGGTAATTTATTTAATTTTATGTGTTTTTTTAATTATTATTTATTTATTTATTTTTAATTAATTTATATTTTATTTTATAGAAAAATAATCCTTGATGACATTGTTGTAATTTCTGAAAGAAGGTTGATGGTATTTTGGTCATTAAGCTGCTTAGGGGCATTATCGTAAATAATCCAAAAGGAGCTATCCGCGCCATGCGCGCATGAAGCGTCAACAAACGGATGAGAAACGGCGTCGCGCGAGTATCAACAGCAATAGCTTTCCGCACCATGCGTGCGCGGAAGCAATAAAATGAGGCCATACGATGCCGTTTTATTTATCTTCTTAGGGGGCCAGATTAATTCATGCACAATGCGCAGTCCGGCTTAAGGATGACGTGGCTCAGGCGAGGTTTGACCGGGTCAGGTGCTTGTTTGGCTGGTGCACTAATGCTAGGAAACAACATTATTCGTGGAATTAAGCATTAATTTGATTCCAAATTGAATTTCTTTTTCACATTAGATTAGAATTATTAATGCGCTCCAATAAATACATTATTAGAGACTTGTTCTCAGCAGATTATTATACATTAACATATATTAACATAGTTTTAGAGTAGTTTTATTTTATTAGTTTAGAAACAAATATTCAACGCGAAAGATTCGAGAATTGAAAATGGAGCTTGGAAATTGGAGACTGAGATTTGAGTGACAGACGAATGTCAACACAGATTTGATTTCTCTTCTTTTACTTTTACTTTTTGTAATTTTGATATGTTGAATTATTTGTGGATAATCTATTATTTAGTTATGAATTAATTTGTTATTGAGATTGCAATTGAACCCAATGTGTAGTTTAAATTAATTTATTTTCTTTTTAATTAAATTGATTATATTTAAATTGTTTATCATATTTTTTTGTGTTCAAGTATTTAATTAGTCTCATTAATTAATATGGTAATCTATATGAAGTTAACGAATTGATTATAGTGTTTAGACCTAATTTATTATTTTGCGCGTTAATATATTAATTAATTTTGATTAATTATTTGGATAATCTATATGAAATCAAAAGTGAAGTATAGATTTAGATTCGGATATGATAACATGTGAATTTGTTGATTCTTTCCAGGAAGAGTAGCATAATAGTGTATAAGATGAAGATACCTATATGCCACACGTAACTTTGTTGAGAGTTGGATCTTAATGAGTTTATTTCAAGTTATTTTGCATAGCAATATAGCAACGTAATTGGAATAAATCTTTTTATTAATTCTTGAAATAGGTTAATAAATAGTTAGGCATTCTCAGTTAACAATTCAATATAATTAATTAATTAAAAAGAGAATAAAGAGATTTAAATGAGGCATTGGGGGAAATTGTTATCTTGACTATTTTTAATTTGATTTAATCATTTTCATTTGTTTAATTTAGTTGGTAATTTTAATTAGTTTATTTTATAATTAAATTGTGATTGTTTAAATAAAATTAATTTGATATTAAATTAGTATTTGGTATTAATTATTTTTAATTCCCTGTGGGTTCGACACTCTATTTTATCAATTTATTACTTGTGTGTCGCGTATACTTGCGTGTAAATTCATATTTAAATTTAGGCAAACAAATAATATTAATAAGACTCTTATTAATTTATAATAAGTATTTCTAAAATACTTAATTATAAATATTTAAGCTATTTAATTTATTCTATCACCATATTATAAATTAAATATATCTAATTTATTATTATTATAATTATTAAGTCAACTACCTCAAAAATATATATTTCTCTTTTGTGGTATGACCCTTTGGGTTCAATATTATACCAATTGTTGAATAAATAAATTAGAACAATTCTAATATTATTTATTATGAATTAAACTCCTTTAATTCAAAATGAATAAATATATTTATTCTACAATAAGAGTGACACCTCTCAGCATATCATGACTTTTCAGATAATATGAAATCAACGTTTAATTACAAAGAATCTATTCAGTAAGTAGTTATAATATAATTCAATCATTCTACCATACAATGTCTCAATAAAATATAAGATATGAAGTTTCTGTCAAGTCTTATTTAATTTGATCATATGCATTTTAATTTTCAAATGTACAACTCTAGTTAATGTAAATTCGAAACTTTTTTCTAATTTCTATTTAACCCTGGCCAAGGATTTCTGAGATGCCATTTATTAAATCTCGTAAGACATTTATTGATTATTCACCTACCTCCACCTACACTTTATTATACCTGAACATACCCTTTAAATACCCTAAGAGTTTTAAGGAATATGACTAAGTATAATTCAGAATACACAAGATACTATGATGATCTCAAGTTCAAGGATCATATGTGCTACTATCACTTTAGGAACTCCTATTGACAGACAAGTAAAACTCTATTAGGTGTTCTTTATGCTAGTTACGTTTAGTGAACTTATTATTCAATAAACACTTACATACTTGCTTTAGTGTCTGTACACAAATGATTATGAGAACAATCATCATATTCTAAAAAGCAAGCATAGTATGTACTAATATATTCGGATCTACTAACCCCACATTAGTGATCATATGATTAGGAACATTTTAATTTTGAGCTATCTAGAATTTAGATGTCATTAGCATGATCAACATCATGATTCTAAATGTATTGTTAAAAAACTATGGGTATATCACATTACTTAATTCTAATAATTAAACATGGATAAATAAACGTCTTTAAATAAATTAAATTTTTATTAATTAAATAAATAAGATTGTAAAGTATATGCTATCACATCAAATGTGATTGGCTTGAGGGCATACTGTTGAAGGTTGTTTGATTTGATGATGATGACTGTTATGTAAAAATGATTGTCGTAAATGTGCTTATATGGTTGATTGTCAATGTGTATCTGACAAAGTGCTTACGTGTTAATGTGCTTACTTAATTATGTGCGTAGATGTTCTAAAAGTGTTTATGTGGTTAATTGACAAAGTGATTATATGTTAATCAAATTATGTGCCTACATGATCATGTGTGTATGATATATATTACCTATTTCAAAATATTGTGATTTACACACTTGTATAACACAAATATGATCTTGTTGAAAACTATATGATACTTATAAAAGAGAATGAAAGTTATCTGGTTCAAATGTTGTAAAGTCTTTTTAAAAAGATATATTTGTACAAAGGACTTAGATTTTAAAGATAAAAAATGTTAGGTTGATCTTCCTGTAGGAGTCACTCTGCATAAAAGATGTATGATATAAGCAGAGTAGCATAAGAATGAATCATTGTTGTATTTGTGTATGACAGAGTCTGTAAAGTCTTTTCAATATATATAATGATGCAATAATGTACGAAAGGACTTAGTTAGAAAAGATCAAATCTGTTAGGTTGATCTTATGTTAGATCTGATCAGTTTATATGATCGTAGAATGGACTCTACGATTCCAAGCAAAGAAGACTCAACGATTCAGTATGATTCGTAGAGTGAAATATACGACTTCTTACCAGGATAACTCTACGATCATCAAAGAGAGACAGATGTGCAAGAGGTCTACAGAATATACAAGAAAAATTAAAGAACTGATCAAGCACAAATCGTAGAGCATAACTCTACGATCGTCGAACAGACAGCTAAGCAAGCCAGCAGTTAACGCAGAACCAGAGAAGAAATGTACTCTACAATATACTCAATCTAGCAAGATCGTAGAGTAACCTTGAAGAACAAGCACATACGAGAACTATACGATTTGTACAGTTAGAAGAAATCATAGAGTGAAACAGGATGACAAGACAATGTAGAAAATTGTTCTACACATGGAATAATCGTTGAGTAGAAAAAAAGGATGTGCCAACGAAGACAACAACTCAACGATTCCACTGAAAAGCACTGCAATCAGCAGCTTCACGACTTGCACAAAAGGACAAGCTCGTAGAACGAAATCATAAAGCTAAGCACTGTAGACAAACTCTGTAATCTGAACAGAATAGCAAGATCGCAAAGTAAGTGAAAAGATCGCTCTAACTCAACGTTTTACTTGAGATACCTCAAGTAACATTCATGGAGCTGAATTCGTAAAATTTAGAATGAACAACCTATCACTCGACGAATTCACTGACCATCAGAACCAGTAAATGAATAGATCGACAATATAGTGCAAGAGAAAAGAGAATACTTCTCGCCCAAATTCAAGAAAGATTAAGTGCTGTTGAGAGTACAGATGCATGTCAGAGTCACAGAAGACTTTGTGACTAAACGACTAAGTCAAGACCCACTGCTCAGGAAAATGGTGAATAAAGTCAGACGGATGGGACATCTCTGATTACATCAGAACAACTGATTCTAAAAGTCAAGGAAAGTATTTATTGATGGATCAGAAGATTAATTAGCAAAGAATATAATAATCTTTGCTGAACAACTTTAGGAGTGCAACGACTATAAATTCAGAGAAAAGCTGAGCTACAGTTTGATATATCAGAACATGTCAGAAAAAGAAAAAAGAACTAACGCAAGCAGCAAGAAGTCAACAATGAAGATATTGAGGATCTGCACAAAGCCAAATGAAAGCAACGAGATTTGTTTTAACGGTAAAATATGCACAAAGATATAAAGGCTTTGATAATTTACAGAAAAAAGGTTGTTGAAAATACAAAAAAGGATGATGGACAACAACAGATCGTAGAGTGAAATAGAAAATGAGTATCCTGAAGAACTTCACGATCCATCATAACACTAATACTAAATAGAGAGAGACATAGTGTGAAATAATTCTATTACAAGAGAAGTGTTCAAAGCTGCTAGACACGTGGTAGAGAGAAGTTTAAATGCCAACTTGATACAGACATGGAAGCAACTGAGTACCAAAAGGAAGGAGCATTACAGTCATCTCAGAAGCCTATCTCGAGAAGCTATAAACGGTCTATGATAAGAAAGAACAACTGAGTACCGAAAGGAAGGAGCTTCACAGTCATCTCAGGAGTTCGTCTTGAGAAGTTATCAAGTACCAAAGGAGCTGAAGTACAAAAGCCTAGCAGCACAATGAGTGATCACAAGAAGATATTGAGCAAATAAAAAAGCCAAGCATCATTGCCAAACTCAATATCATTTCAAGAATGATCACATCTTGCTATTGAGTATTTAATGACAATGTACAACTCAGTAGCAACTCCAACATCTATCAACAAGCAAGGAGCCAAGTCTGTTGGACTTGAAGAGGACAGTTATGTCCTTGTCTTAGTGACTAAAGGAGCCAAGTCTGCTAGTCTTGAAGAGGGCAATTATGTCCTTGTCTTAGTGACTAAACTAGCCAAACCTGCTAGGTTTGAAGGGTTCTTAGTGAACTAGAGTTTCCAGGCCTAATGGGCTTGAAGGGTTCTGCATGAACCATTCTTAGTGGATTTCCTACTCGTCGTAGTAGAAGAGTGGAGTAGGAGTTATTCAATCTCCGAACCACTTAAAACCCTCTGGTGTCATTTACATTCAGTCATTTACGTTCCGTCATATATATATATATATATATATATATATATATATATATATATATATATATATATATATATATATATATATATATGTATATATAAATTTAACTGTTAAAATTGGTTTACTTGACTAGTGGTTATCTTCAATATAGTCTTAACTCAATGGAGAAGCTTTACAAATCTTTAAGGGGAGTTTTCAAACTAATATTCCGCCGAGCAAACAAATCTTGATTAAATGAATTAATTGGTAATAAACTTTTGAAGTTACTTAAAAAGTTTTTAAGAGATCTATTCAACCCCTCTTCTAGATCACTTGTGTGCCTCTGGGAACTAACAATTGGTATCAGAGTAGGTTCTCACGAACATAAAGCTCACGTTTTGAGTAGATCCTATGGCACTAGTAAAACTATGTTTATAAATTTAAGAATTGAAGTGAACCATTATTTATGAAGAAGCTTACATATTAATGTGTCTTTTCATGCAGGTACAAGTATGAATGTTGATTGTTGATACTCTGTCTGATACTGTATACTCACTGTCATTAATCTTTTTAAGACAAATTCAGATGATCTCAGCAAGGAAACTATCGAGTGAACTTTCTAAATTAAACTGGTGCAACAAGATGAAGAAATCAAAAGGATGTTCTGTTGATAAGAGTTATTAATTGATTCACTCAAAGAATGCAATAACTTGTATTTCTGCCCTCAAATACTGGGAAGTTCCATTCTTGATGCCAAAGGACACCGGATCCTATTCTTCTCAAAGGAAGCATCACTGTACCAAGCACTAACAAAATTACTTCTCACCGGTTCGAAAGTGTATAGCAGAAGCAAGTCCAACAGAAATCTATGCTTTAAAGTGTAAAATGATTTTCTATATACCAAATGTCAGTAGCTGGAATCAGTCTCGAATCCAAGTATTCACTCGATGGGCTCAGCATTAAGCTTTACAATAAGCTTAAGGACTTAAATTCAAAGGATATTATCTGAAGAAGAGTGGCAAAGGAAGTGCTTCACTTATTTAAGAACAGTATTAGGAGTTCTGTTAAGCTACAGTATATGATCTTATTAAAAATTACAGATGTGTACCTCACTATAATGTCCTTGATGATGAATATCAAAGTCATTTTCCTAAATCATAGATACTAGGCCCGAGACCTGAAAATCAACTCAGCACAGATAAATGGACATATATATATATATATATATATATATGTGTGTGTGTGTGTGTGTGTGTGTGTGTGTGTGTGTGTGTGTGTGTGTTTATATGATCACCGGATCTAAGATTCATTCTGCAGATCATTAAAGTTCTAGAAGAGTTGAAGAAATTCATTCATGTATAAAGCAACTCATTCAATGAAGAAGTTCATACAAGGCACACCCTGTGTACGTGCTCAGATTTAATAAACAAATGCTCTCAATGTCAAATTTCTTCAAAACCATCTATGAATGAGAAGGGTGAGAAGATCAAGACAATAAGGAGTAATCACGAATGACTTACTCTAAGTTTAAGGAATCACCCTTCAATCTGTGAGAAAAGGAAAAGTTTATCTCAAGAAAATTTCACGCTCATAGCCATTGGCAGTAGGCTCTCCAACATCAATGCATCAGAAGAATCTCTAAGCTTGAAATGGTTGAAGAAATATCTGCTTGACATTCTATGGAAAAGTTAGATCTAAAATGCTTAACAGGAAGTCTTTTGATAGTGTACATCCTCACAAATCATTCTGGATAGAGATGACCAAAGGAGAACAACAAGAAGGAAACAATGCTATAGTCTCAAGGGAAAATTGTATTGAGACTCAACGATGAATATCGTAGAGTTCCTTACTCAACAAATTTGCTAGATACCTCAAAGAAGTCAATCTATGAAAGATTGAATGAAGTCTGTATACTAATACAAGAAGAAGACTTGATTCTTGGAATTCTCTAGAAGAGAAAGTAGCTGGTTATAAAAGGAAGGCATCTATTAATCTTTGACCTCACCTATTGATTTAGTGAATCAGGTCGGATCTGTTGTCACTAATATCATGGTAAGTTAAAAGAAGGATCGTAGAGTCTGTCAGGCGATCGCAGAATAAGGCTTGGCAGATTGAAGTGTCTCTTCGGAAGATCATAGAGTTGTCTCCTCATCAAAAAGCTAACTCTCGAGATCGTAGAATCAACGCAATCATTCACTCTATGACTCTCAAAATCCAGTCTACGAACCAAGCAGAGTCAAAGAGCAACCTCTACATGAGCAGTCAGAGTCATGACAACGATCCTTACAAAGTCCATCCAAAAAGCTGTCCTTGAGCTGATAAACAAGCTGAACAAAGATCTCTGAGTTCATCTAAAGCTTCTAGTCTTAACAGAGATCGTAGAGCAGCTCAAATCTTAACTCTACGATTGCACTTCAGGCAAGATTGTAAAGTAGCAAAGCCAAGTTGTAGAGTAAGAAAGCAAGCTAAGAAGTACAAAACTCATCAGAAGACAAAATTGAGAAAAATTATTGTTGAATGATCGCTACAGTCAACTCTGTATCTTCAAAAGGCAGCTGAAGGTAAATTTTATTCTTCAATGGACTATCTTTCTCATTCCAGTCACATGGTCCCAAAACAATGTGATTGATGAACCAAATGCACTTATCTCTCCTGTCATAATCTCTAAATTCTACGACTGATAACCAAACTAGCCTTATCATCCCAAATCGTAGAGTCACTTCCTGATCGTAGAACATATTGAGTCTACATTTGCACTTCATATAAATTTCTTGGCCATAAACTTCTTCATAGCTATTTACCAGCCTACAATTCATGACATCCATAATCAAGGTCATCTATTGAAAGGATGATGGTTGAGGGACTAGCAGCCAACCCTACGAATTGTTCAAGGTTACTCAAACAGGGAAGGTGAACTTCACGCCCTCTAAGCTCAAGTGGGTTAGAATACTTGATGTGCTTCAGTTATGATAAATACAAAAGTCAAGCCCACGTTCTACAAATGAGTATCTGGCACGTGCCCTCTACAAAGATAAAAGGGAACTAGCATAAATCATTTTTTAAAACTGACGGTGGTCATTTCCCATCAGTTGTCAATACCCATTCTCCAAAAACTCAGCAAACCCCTAAAAATAGAAAATTCTTCAGAAATCGAAATCTTTCTCCTAGTGCTATTCTCAAATCAGTTTTAATCTCATGGCATCTCTTCAAGTTATTCCTGGAAATCTTGTTTGCTTTGAAAAATTTGGAGATGCAGAGCACAAATTCAAAGATGTTCTTCATCTGGTCATGAATGCTGGATTCACCATGTGTTTGGAAACCAGCACCAGGATTTTCTCTACATTTGTGAAAGAATTCTATTTAAACGCTGATTATCGAGGAAATACCTTCATCACCAAGGTTAAGGAAATCTTATTGCAAATAGGGGTTTCTGAAATCAATCTCAGTCTAGGTATTCAAATCGGAGGAATTACTTCTCTTGACAAGATTAATATTGAGCTTGGACTGGAGCTGATGGACTATGAGAAGAAGTCTCCTCTTAAAGGAATCAAGAAGAAAGATTTCCCTCAGCAGTACGAGTTTCTGGCTGACATTTTTGGGAAGAGCATTCTGTGCAAATACATTGCATATGATACTATCAGCGAAGATCAATTAAGGCTTATGACTGCTATTGCTCAAAGAAAGAAAATCAACTTCAGAGCAGTTCTCTTAGGATGGATAAAGAGATGGATAGATGATGCCAAGACAAGAGCTGAAGCAGGAAAGCCCACTCCCAAAATGCTCTATGGGAGATTCATAAGTATCATTTTGAACAAATTGCTGGCAAATGCAAATGGGGAAAATGAAGGAGAAATTTTAAACTGCAACAAAAGAATTACTCCAAGATTGTTTGAAGATTGGAAAAAGAACCCTCATGCCAATAAGGGTAAGAAGGCACAAGGATTGAGAAGCATCAGCAAACAGATGGAAGAGAAATCTAAAGGAAAAGGAAAAAGGGAAATGGAAGAAATATCAGAGAAAAAATTACAGGAGGCTAATGAGCAGTCAAGAAACAAAACTCTTGTGATCTATGATTGTTAGGAATCAAAGAAGAAAAGAAAATTCAATGAAGCAGAGAAGACTGCAGAAGAGAAAGATGTCAGTACAGGGAAAGCTAAGAAGGTGAAGATAAATCCCAAAGGGTCTGAAATTGAGAAGAAGAAGAAGAAGACAGAAAAGAAAATTACTCACACTGTTCCAAGGAGAAGTTGGAGAATTAGAGAACAGTGGAGAAGTTCAATCATTACAGGACCACCTCAGGTTATAAAAATTGATGATGATGAAGCAAATTCATATTCTGGAGAAAGAACATCTGATAGTTCAATAGAAGAAACTTATATAGACTTTTCAGAGAAGAAATCAGAATGTCATAAAACTAGCCTGTCTGAAAAAGAAGTCATATTGGGTTCTGATCAGGAAGCTGAACTAGTTGTAAAAGACTCAGCACCTGAATTCAATGAAGATGATGATGTTGCTGAAGATGTTGCTGTACCAGGGGAACAATTCTCGAAAAATTCTGAAGCTGGAAAGACTAAATTAGATGAGAAAAGAGACTGTCAAGAAACTGTGATGAAAGAAGATAGACACCTTCAAGAAGATACCAGCACTTATAATTTAGAAGAATCAAAAGATAGGTCAAGAAGGTCAAATAGAAGAAGAGGATTAAGTGGCTTTATGAAGAAAATAGGCAGGAGTTAAAGTACAAGTCATAAGGAGAGACAAATAAGGATGCAAGTTGAAAAGAAGCTGAAGAAAGTGAGACTACTGAAGAAATTGGAAAAGCAGCAATATGAAGCATATCGACTGAAGCAGATCAAAAGGAGATGTAGAGAAAGAAGAAAGCATGCAAGCCAGACGGAAAAATGTTCTATTTCATGGGATCATGATCATCTATTCAGTTTCATTCCCATACTACCACTTCTAAGGGCTATAGTCAAGAATGATCAAAGGTCTATCAGCTGGAGCTACTCAACATTTCCAAATCTTTCGTTAGTCGCTCAACATTTCTTAAAAGCAATGACCATTGCAACCACACTGATAAGCAGTGAGCCCTTCTATCCTCACTACCAAAGTTGCCAGGAAATATCCACCTGGAATCTGACCAGCTCTCAATCATTCAGCCAGCCCATGGGGAATCAAAATGCTGAAATCAGAAAGTCCTCTTTTGTGACTTACTAAACTTTTAGTCACCCTGCACCACCTCCCTATTTGTCGAGTCCCAAAACTTTGCAAACATTTTTCAAACTACCAATTTTCCAGTCATAGAGTCCCAACATTCTATGGACCATGAAAATGTACTTATTCTTAGTCTCATAAAGTCTCAAAACTCTGTGTTAGACTTCAAGATATTTTTCTAAACCAGCATTGGCACAGTCAGCTCTATACAATATCTAAATTGACGATGTCAAAAAGGGAGAGAGAATATAAGAAACTAAGGGGGAACAAACTAAGGGGGAGCAATATCAAGGAACTAAAGGGGAGCAAACTAAGGGGGAGCAACATCTATGAAGAAGGAGAATCAGCCAACTAAGGGGAAGACAGCAAACAACCAGCAAACTGAGTGAGAGAAAAGTGGAACATAGAGAGCAGCTGTAAGTATGTATAACCTTTTTGTAAAAATGCTCATTTAATGAAATCATTCCTTTGCACTAGCCATATAGTATTTCACTGTATTGTAAGACATAATTTACCTATCAAGTAGATGCATTATATGAATGTCATATCAATAAGTCTATTAGTTTTGTCATCATCAAATAGGGAGAGATTGTTGAAGGTTGTTTGATTTGATGATGATGACTGTTGTGCAAAAATGATTGTGGTAAAGGTGCTTATATGGTTGATTGTCAATGTGTATTTGACAAAGTGCTTACGTGTTAATGTGTTTATGTGCTTACTTGATTATGTGCGTAGATGTTCTAAAAGTGTTTATGTGGTTAATTGACAAAGTGATTATATGTTAATCAAATTATGTGCCTACATGATCATGTGTGTATGATATATATTACCTATTTCAAAATATTGTGATTTACACACTTGTATAACACAAATATGATCTTGTTGAAAACTATCTGATACTTATAAAAGAGAATGAAAGTTATCTGGTTCAAATGTTGTAAAGTATTTTTAAAAAGATATATGTGTACAAAGGACTTAGATTTTAAAGATCAAAAATGTTAGGTTGATCTTTCTGTAGGAGTCACTCTGCATAAAAGATGCATGATATAAGCAGAGTAGCATAAGAATGAATCATTATTGTATTTGTGTATGACAGAGTCTGTAAAGTCTTTTCAATATATATAATGATGTAATAATGTACGAAAAGACTTAGTTAGAAAAGATCAAATCTGTTAGGTTGATCTTATGTTAGATATGATCAGTCTATATAATCGTAGAATGGACTCTACGATTCCAAGCAAAGAAGACTCAACGATTCAGTATGATTCTTAGAGTGAAATATACGACTCCTTACCAGGATAACTCTACGATCATCAAAGAGAGACAGATGTGCAAGAGGTCTACAGAATATACAAGCAAAATTAAAGAACTGATCAAGCACAAATCGTAGAGCATAACTCTACGATCGTCGAACAGACAGCTAAGCAAGCCAGCAGTTAACGCAGAACTAGAGAATAAATGTACTCTACGATATACTCAATCTAGCAAGATCGTAGAGTAACCTTGAAGAACAAGCACATACGAGAACTATACGATTTGCACAGTTAGAAGAAATCATAGAGTGAAACAGGATGACAAGACAATGTAGAAAATTGTTCTACACATGGAATAATCATTGAGTAGAAATAAAGGATGTGCCAAGGAAGACAACAACTCAAGGATTCCACTGAAAAGCATAGCAGTCAGCAGCTTCACGACTTGCACAAAAGGACAAGCTCGTAGAACGAAATCATAGAGCTAAGCACTGCAGACAAACTCTGCAATCTGAACAGAATAGCAAGATCGCAAAGTAAGTGAAAAGATCGCTCTAACTCAACGTTTTACTTGAGATACCTCAAGTAACATTCATGGAGCTGAATTCGCAAAATTTAGAATGAACAACCTATCACTCGACGAATTCACTGACCATCAGAACCAGTAAACGAATAGAACGACAATATAGTGCAAGAGAAAAGAGAATACTCCTTGCCCAAATTCAAGAAAGATTAAGTGCTGTTGAGAGTACAGATGCATGTCAGAGTCACAGAAGACTTTGTGACTAAACGACTAAGTCAGGACCCACTACTCAGGAAAATGGTGAATAAAGTCAGACGAATGGGACATCTCTGAATACATCAGAACAGCTGGTTCTAAAAGTCAAGGAAAGTATTTATTGATGGATCAGAAGATTAATTAGCAAATAATATAATAATCTTTGCTGAACAACTCTGGGAGTGCAACGACTATAAATTCAGAAAAAAGCTGAGCTACAGTTTGATATATCAGAACATGTCAGAAAAAGGAAAAAGAACTAACGCAAGCAGCAAGAAGTCAACAACGAAGATATTGAGGATCTGCACAAAGCTAAATGAAAGCAACGGGATTTGTTTCAATGGTAAAATATGCACAAAGATATAAAGGCTTTGGTAATTCACAGAAAAAGGGGTTGTTAAAAATACAAAAAAGGATGATGGATAATAACAGATCGTAGAGTGAAATAGAAAATGAATATGCTGAAGAACTCTACGATCCATCAGAACACTAACACTAAATAGAGAGAGACATGGAGTGAAATAACTCTATTACAAGAGAAGTGTTCAGAGCTGCTAGGCACGTGGTAGAGAGAAGCTTAAATGCCAACTTGATACAGACATGGAAGCAACTGAGTACCAAAAGGAAGGAGCATTACAGTCATCTCAGAAGTACATCTCGAGAAGCTATAAACGGTCTATGATAAGAAAGAACAACTAAGTACCGAAAGGAAGGAGCTTCACAGTCATCTCAGGAGTTCGTCTCGAGAAGTTATCAAGTACCAAAGGAGCTGAAGTACAAAAGCCTAGCAGCACAATGGGTGATCACAAGAAGATATTGAGCAAATAAAAAAGCCAAGCACCATTGCCAAACTCAATATCATTTCAAGAATGATCACATCTTGCTACTGAGTATTTAATAACAATGTACAACTCAGTAGCAACTCCAACATCTATCAACAAGCAAGGAGCCAAGTATGTTGGACTTGAAGAGGGCAGTTATGTCCTTGTCTTAGTGACTAAAGGTGCCAAGTCTGCTGGACTTGAAGAGGGAAGTTATGTCCTTGTCTTAGTGACTAAACTAGCCAAACCTGCTAGGTTTGAAGGGTTCTTAGTGAACAAGAGTTTCCAGGCCTGATGGGCTTGAAGGGTTCTGCATGAACCATTCTTAGTGGATTTCCTACTCGTCGTAGTAGAAGAGTGGAGTAGGAGTTATTCAATCTCCGAACCACTTAAAACCCTATGGTGTCATTTACATTCTGTCATATATATATATATATATATATAAATTTAACTGCTAAAATTAGTTTACTTGACTAGTGGCTATCTTCAATACAGTCTTAACTCAACGGAGAAGCTTTAAAATCTTTAAGGGGAGTTTTCAAACTAATATTCCGCCGAGCAAACAAATTTTGATTAAATGAATTAATTGGTAATAAACTTTTGAAGTTAATTAAAAAGTTTTTAAGAGATCTATTCAACCCCCCCTTCTAGATCACTTGTGTGCCTCTGGGAACTAACACATACTACTTTCAATATCTCACTTGCACTAAATCCAATTGCCCTGGTATCTAATACTCATCTTCTCGAAGTAGTGATCGTACTGCTGCTAAGATAATGCATTAGTAAATGGCTCTGCAATGTTGTTATGAGAGTCATCTCGCTCTATGGTGACGTCTTCTCTTTAATTTATTTCTCTAATTAAATGAAAGTACCACAACATGTGCTTGAATTTTTGATAAGACATGGGTTCCTTAGTTTGTGCAATAGTCCTAGTGTTGTCACAATATAAAGACATTGGTCTTTGAATGCTAGGAACTACTCCAAATTCTGAGATGAACTTATTTATCCAAACAGTCTCCTTTGCAACTTCATTTGCAGCTATATACTCTATCTCTGTCACTGAATTAGCAACTGTTTACTACTTGGACCTTTTTCAACTCAGTGAACCACCATTCAAGGTAAACACATAACTTGAAATGGATTTGCTTTTGCCTCGGTCAGTTTGAAAACTTGAGTCAGTTTAGCCCTCTAGCTTCAAATCAAACACACCGTATATTAGGAACATATCCTTAGTCCTTCTTAATTGCTTTAGGATGTTCTTCACTACTTTTCAGTGTTCTTTTTCAGGACTGGACTGATATCTGCTAGTCACACTAAGTGCAAAAGTAACATCAGGTTTAGTACATATCATCCCATACATGATAGATCTTATTACTGTAGCATAAGAAATCTTACTCACGTGATCTCTCTCTTTCGATGTCTTTGAGGACCGTTTCTTGGAGAGATGTACTACATGGTTCATTGGTATGAGATATCTCTTGGAGTTTTTCATGCTAAACCTCTCTAGCATTGAATCAGTGTATGTACTTTGGTTCAAGCCAAACATCATCTTTGATCTATCTTTATCCCCAAAATATAGGATGCTTCTCCAAAATCTTTCATAGATAAATGTTTAGACAATCATATATTTTACTGATTGTAGCATCGGTATGTGGTGTGCTGTTGTATGCACCCAAAAATAAATTCTTACTTTGAAAAAATATTTATGTAGTAAGTAAGAGTCGATCCCATATGGAATGATTAATTTAATTTTTATGTTTTGTAAACCATAATGAGGGGCTTTTTAAATTAACAAAAATAATTTAAATAATATTAACTAAAATAAACAAAAATGCAAGTAATTTAATAAAATAAATCAGAAGAACAAGCCTTGGTTTAAGTTAACATCCAACATAAAAAATTTACACTGATCATTGATGTAAGTATAAATCAATCAATATTTTGAATATTTACTGTGGAATAAGTACTCTCATTCAAATAATTTTTATCTCTCCTTAATTTTAGTTAAATAGAAACATGTAATTTAAATAACCCTTATTACTAAACAACCTCCGACACTCACTAAAGATTTAATTTAATAGCAATTTTAAGAATTAGAAAGATCGTTAAAGCTAAATAACATAAGCCACTCATTTGTATTTAATTTAAATGAACATTCTTCCTAAGATATAATAATCTTTTGATCTGCAAAATAATTATTAATCTTAATTGCTTCACAAATAGCAATAGATTAATGCGAAGAATAAACTAGTATATATCCTAGCAATTAAACAAATCAATCATAAAAATTAAGAACAAAAGAATATCCAATACTTAAAATATAAATTGAACAATTAAAATAGATTAGATCTCACAGTGTATAAATTTCGGTGACTTCCGCTAAATTACAATAAAAAGAATAATTTAACTACTCATAATTAAAAAAAATAAAAATTATATACAAGAAAATACCCTAATTATGTCTAACATCCTCTATTTATAGATACATAATTTTTTCTAACCCTAATAGGAATTATAATGTACTTAAAATAAATTATTAATTAAAAACCCTATTTTTAATCCAATTCCAAATTGTAATTGGATTTTTTAAATATAATATACTAATTTAGTTCATTGTTGGACCCATACGTGGAAGAAGAGCATTACTGGAGACAAACTAAAACTGCAACATGACAAAAAGGGTGGGACCCAAGTAAATAATTAAGATGCCAAGATTCCCTCACGCGCGCCAAGAATCTTCTTGCTGGTAAGACTCTTGCGCTATGCGCGCTAGGCAATTGAACCAACAAGCACCCGCGTATTGCACGGTGCTCCTCTTGTTGATGACTTCATTCCGCAAAACGGTGTCACTTCTTCAAGCTCTGTTGACTGCTGCATCATTACCGTGCCAGGCGCCAACTTGCCATATTCCTATAATTACTGAATTGCTATCAAGAGCTAGTTATTTATCATTTTGCCATTAAGCTTCAATCTTCCTACAAAATGAAATTAAAAATAAATAAAATAATAAAAATGCATAAAATTAAATAAATTACCTAAAACACTAAAAATACTTTAAAATTCACAAATAATTAAGAATAAAATACCTAATAAATAGATATAAAAATATACTTATGAAATACATCCACACTTAAATCTTTGTTTGTTTTCAAGTAAAACAAATAAAAACTATAAACCAACTAGTTTGAACTAACTTGAGCAATAAATTAATATGAATTCAACATTGGCCTCAAAGATTTTTTTAAATGATAACTCTAAGAAAATTTTAAGAATATACAAAATCCAAAAATTTAATATAATTGTTATTCTTACTTTACTCAAGACTCTTCGTGTGTGTGTGAATCCAAATGTACAGACTAATCAAAACTCATATAAGTCTAGGTTATTAATTATCTTATAAAAGATATACAATAAAACTTTATATACTTATTTTTCACATAACTTTATGCTAATATAGACAAATATAAACTAAAAGATCAAAAAGCTTTTAAACAATTAAATACACTAGAATTATTAATATCATTTTTTAAAATATGTTTCCATTTTTTCCCTTTCAAATGAGTGTATTTTATGCTCTATCCCATTTTTGTTATTTTTCTTTCTTGGTAAGTGCATTTTATACTCCATCTCACCAGTAAGTTCACTTTACGCTCTCTATTTTTTTTCATTGCATGTAATTATGAGTGAATGCATTTTACGCTCCATCTCAACTCACTATAATATTTTTTTTTAATTTAACAATCCTAAAAAAATTACCTAAATCATCTTTCCCAAATTATATTTTGTCTTATATTTTATTTTAAGTTACGATCAATTAAGATATAGAGCTTAAAAATATCTTCAATAAACATTTAACCAAATAAACTTCTCTTAAGTAAAAACTAGCTTAAAACAAATGGATATAAGTGCATAAAAATTTAAAGAATCTCAAACTAAGTAATAACTAACAAATAATCAAAATTTAGACTAAATTTATGTCTCATGGATATCCCTTTCGTGTTAATAGTTCTCATCTATCTGAAATTCACAGTGTTAAGTGATAAGTTTGTTCTTGGAATCAAAGAAGCGACCCTTAATTCTTACAGAACTCCTTCAATCAGCTAACACCCTCACTCAGATGTATAGTTCGTATTAATACTATACTAAATCAGTACAAATATTCTAGACAACTAAAGATCAGAGTACAACGCAGTTGATATAACAAAAGATGATAATATATTACAATACCATATATTTGTTTTTATATCGTTCCCAATTTCGTGTTCTTATTACAACAAAGTCTTACAATACTTAAATATATACAAACAGTAAATATTAAACTAAGCTAACATGACCTCTTTTCTTTATTTGTTCCAGAAGTTTCAGGATTATCGTCTAAAGGGCAAATAAGATTTATTTATAAGGATGAACTATAAGATGCTTAGCCAGTCAAATTAATGGATAAAGCGTACACATACTATGGTTGAGGTGAAAGAAAATAACATAGTTTTTCAATCTTTATTGTGGTTTGTTAGGCAAATCACATTATATTTTTTATTTTTGTCAGTCGTAATTGACTTAGAAACCATTTGTTTAGATATATCATAGGGGATCAACCTATCCAATATCTCAGGAGTATGTATATCATCCTAATGGTGCCCGTATGCACACAGGTCAGTTTATTACTACCTCTAATGATCCCTCATAGGGATTTGTTCATTTGTAGTATAGATGTTGAATCAACAAAAATAGTTCATGCTTTGATATATTATTAATTCAAATTTACATGAATAACAATTCATTTTTCAAGTTATGCCAAACAAAAAGCGATAACTTTGTACCAATTGATAAACACATTGTCTGTACAATTGTACTGGAGAATTATAACCTTTATGCTCAATAAAACAAGTTCAAGAATTACTTGGGAAAAATAGAGTGTATAAATGTTAGAAGAATCTGTACAAAGTATTTAAAAAAAATTCGAAAATCGGTTCGAAAAGTTGCACCTTAATGGTACAAGGGTTAGAAGATTTATCTGATCATTGTGCGTTAGGTTTACGTTGATTCGAATGCGTTGCGTAGCCTAAATATGTTGAACATATTAATATCAATCATTAGTATACATAGATATATGCATTTGATTTTATTAATTATGTGTGTTTATGATTCAGTGTCAATTCACTACTTTAATCATTGTATTAGATATCATATATCGTTAGTATAATATATCTGTCGCTAAATCTTTTGTTAAAAGCAGAAAAATGATTTTATATACGCTGTTTGTCGTTAAAAACTGCTTTAAAGTACGTTTTTATTAAGTTTTAAATGAATCTGTCGCCTCTAGCTACTACTACAGACAGAACTGTCGCTAAAGATGGTTTATATTTAAGCTTAATTGAAACTATCAAAGGACTGTCGCTAAAGATTGTGTTTTAAGGTTTCTGGGTTTGTCTATCACTACAGGCTATGTGTTGGTTTGCACAAATATGGCATACATATAATCAAATTATATAAGCGCAACGGAAGCAAGAAAAATCAGATTTTAAAATTTTTGTACAAATTAATAACCCGGATCTTTCTTATGCGACTATTATTAATTGAGGAAGGATAAAATAATTTATACCTTTGTAGAACCAAGCTTCCACGGGTACAAGTTCATCTCCCTTTAATCCTTCACGTTCTTCTTCAAATTCACCGATTAGATTCCACGGATCAATGTTAGCTCCCCAAGTGTGAAGCCTCTAGAGGTGATCCACCAAGAGATCTATGAATTAAAGAAGTGGATTATGGTTTCTACAAACCATGGGTGGCTAGCCCTAATTTTCTCTCTCTCTAACTCCTTAGATGTAGAGAATTATGGAGTACTCTCTCTATTCTAATGAAAAAGTGTGTAACCTTTATCTATGATAAGACTCTTCTTATTTATAGATATAGTCAACCCTCCTAAACTATTTAGGATTATGGTTTTAATTTAATTCCCAATTTAATTAGGAACTAAATTAATTAATTACAATTCCTAAACCATTTAGGAACTTAATTATTTAATAATGAGAGTACTTCTTATTAATTAATTACTAAACCATTTAGTAACTTAATTAATTATTATAATTATAATTCCTAAACTATTTAGGAACTTAATTATTTAATAATAATATTACTACTTATTAATTAATTCCTAAATCATTTAGGAATTAAATAATAATACTAGTAGTAATAATAATAATAATAGTAATAATAATAATAAGACTCCTCTTATTAATTTATAATTAGTATTTCTAAAATACTAAATTATAAATATTAGGCTATTTAATTTATTCTATCATCATAGTATAAATTAAATATACTTAATTTATTATTACAATTATGCCATCCAATTCTAAAATAAATATTACTCTTTTGCGGTGTGACCCTTTAGGTTCTCCATATTAAACCGGTTGTATAATAAATAAATTAGAACAATTCTAATTCATTTATTATGAATTAACTCTTTAATTCATAATAAATAATTATTCCACAATAAGGGTAAGCCCCTTTAGCGATTAGTCAACTTTCCAGATAATATAGATTTCAATATTTAATCGTAAAAGAACCTTTCAGCAAATAGTTACCGTACAATTCAATCATTCTACCATACAATGTCCCAATCAAATATAAGACATGAAATTTCTGTCAAGTCTTATTAATTTGATCACATGCATTTCAATTCACAAATACACAACTCTAGTTAATATAAATTAGAAACTCCTTTCTAATTCCATTCAACCCTGACCAGGGATTTCTGAGTTGTCACTTATTGAATCGCATAGGACATTCTCTCCCTTTACTGGAAGTGGTAGATCCTTTGTTGATCATTCACCTATCTCCATGTGTACCTTATTATACCCAAGCATATCCTTTGATATACTAATAGGTCTTAAGGAATATGTTAAAGTATAACGTAGTACACACAAGATACTATGATGATCTCAAGTCCAAGTATCATTTGTACGACTATCACATAAGGAACTCCTATTGACAGACAAGTAAAACTCCATTAGGTGTTCCTTGAGTGAGTCACGTTTAGTGAACTTATTCTCTAATAAGCACCTACATACTTGGTTTAGTGTCTCTACATAAATAATTATAAGATCAATCATCCTCTTCATAAGAGCAAGCATAGTCTGTACCAATCTAACTGGATCTACTAATCCCCTTTTTAGTGATCCAACGATTAGGAACAATTTTAGTTTTGAGCTATCTTGAATTTAAATCTCATTAGTATGATCTTTATCATGGTTCTAAAAACATTGCTTGAAAACTATGGGTTTATCCATTTGATTAATTCAAGTAATTAATCATGAATAATGAAATGCCTTGATACTTTTATTAATAAATGAACAAGATTACAAAGTATATGCTTATCACATCAAATGTGATTGGCTTGAGGACATACTACTTTTAATCTTCCACTTGCACTAAAGCCAATCGCCCTTTGGTATCCCCATACCATTCTTCTCTAAGTGGCGTACAAATTTCTTAGTAAATGCTTTAGTTAATAGATCTGTAATGTTGTTCTAAGAGTCTACCATCTTTATGGTGTCATCTATTTTCAATGATTTATCTAATCATATGAAAGTGTCGCAACACATGTTTGGATTTAATATGAGACCTAGGTTCCTTGGCGAATTAAACTCCTTTAATGTTAGGAACCATTATAAGTTCTGTAATGAACTTGTTTAACCAAAAAATCACCTTTGCAGCTTCACTTATAGTTATTTACTATGTCTTTGTCACTAAATCAGTAACTCTTTGCTGTTTGAAACTTTTTCAACTCACTGCAGCACCGTTCACGGTAATCATATTACCTGAAATGGATATACTGTTATCTTGATTAGTCTGAACAAACTTGAGCTTGTTAAACCCTCTAGTTTTATATCAGACCCATCATTAGAAACTCTTTTCTAATGTTCTTCTCCAGAATTGAAATGATATCTGCTTATCATACATAAGTAATATCAAGTCTAGTACATATAACGAATTAATGTACGTTCCTTGGGTCAAGCCGAGCATCCTTTATGATCTATCTCTATAGACCTTTATCCTGAATAGAATGTTAGGATGTTTCTCCCAAGTCCTTAAAGGAGAAGTTTTTAGACAACCACATCTTTACTGATTGTAGCATCGATATGTCATTCCTTATCGATATTATATCAACATATAATACTTGGAATGTTACAGTGCTCCCACTAACCTTTGTACATACTTGGTTCATCCTCGTTTTTGATAAAATCAAACTCTTTTGATTATCTCATCAAAATAGATATTCCATCTTTGAGAAATTTACTTCAATCCATAATTGGATCAATATAACTTTTATACTTGATTTACTCCATCATTATGGAAACAAATCCTTTTAGTTGTATCATACATACATCCTTTTGTATAGTAAGCTGCAACTGCAAGTAAAATCCGAATGGATATATGCATTTTCACTAGTGAAATTTTTTATCATAGTCAACTCATTGACCTTGTTTGAAATCTTTTTACCACTAGTCAGGTCTTATAGGTCTCCACCTAGCCATCTGCTTTAGTTTTTCTCTAGAGACCCATTTCGGATTTTATGGTCATCGACCATTTCTCTTGAGTATCTAATACTCATACCTCATCGTATATATCTGGATCATCATCCACTATGATGCGTACTTTATCATCATCATCTATGATAAATCCATACCATGCAGGTATCTTCGGTACTAAACCAGATTTACGACTTGGTTGTGGTACAATAGGTTTATTTACTTATATAGATTCCTTCACTTGATTTGTTGTATTTTATGGTTCTTGAACTTCTTCAAGATCTATTTTACTCCCACTAACCCTTTAAGGAAAAACTTCTTTTTCTTATAAGACAGCGTGTTTCAACAAACACCTTTTAGTTAGTTGGATTATAGAAGTGATACCCTAAACTTTCTTTAGGATATGCCACAAGTTTACACTTATCAGATCTTGTCCCTAGCTTATCATGTCAAACCTTTTGACATAAGCTGAACAATCCAAATCTTAACATGCTTAAGACTTGGTTTCCTCCCTATCCATGACTCATATGAAGTATTAGGGACAGAATTTGAAGGTATCTTATTTAGTAGATATGCGATCGTTTCTAGGGCATAACCTTAGAAAGATACTGGAAGATCGGTAATACTCATTGTGGATCATCTCCATGTTCATTCTGTGAGAATACCATTTTGTTTGAGATGATCTAGAAACTTAGTACTTAAGTATTTCCTTCTCGATCTAATCAAAGAACTTTAATACTTTTGGCCTTTAGTTTCTATACTTCACTTTTGAATTCTTTGAACGTTTCAAACGATTTGAATTTGTATTTCATCAAATACATATATCAAAATCTAGAATCATCAATGAAAGTAATGAATGAATACCCTCCTCTTGCATTTATTGTCATAGGTCCCACACACGACTGTGTGTACCATCTCTAACAACTCTGTAACTCGCTCTCCATGTCCACTAAAAGGAGATTTAGTCATATTGTCCATGATACAAGATTCACAAGTTGTTAATTGATTCATAATCAAAAGGCTCTAAAAGCCTATCTTTATACAACTTGTTTAGTCTTGTTTCATTAGCATGACCGAGTAAACAGTATTGCATGAAGGTATGATTCATATCATCCCCTTGCTTTTAATTTGTTCAAATTGAAATATTTTTCATGTAAGTCAAGTATACAAAATCCATTAAGTAATCAACCAGTTCTAAATAAAACATTATCATTATAAACAGAACAACGATTGTTCATTATTATAATGTCAAAAACCCTTCCTTGTCATCACATGGAACTGAAATAATGTTTCTAAGAACTGGAACCTAGTAACAACTTACTAACTTACTAGGTTTGCCTGTAGGCAGTGCTAAATTATAAGTTCTCATGGCTAATGCAGCAACTTGCTTCATTCTCCAACACAGGATTACTTATCATTTGTTTAGCTTTCTACTTCTACTTAGTCTCTGCAACGACTTGCATATGTGAGACCACCATCCGGTATCTAATATCTAAGTAGAAACTTGACTTATAGAAAGTTTTATTTTATTATGAACAAATCTATATCTGTAGCTGAAGTTTCGCTAAACTTCTTCTACTTAACTACTACAACTCTCTTGCAGTTGTTCTTCCAGTGTCCCAGCTTATCGCAATGAAAGCAAACTTCTTTGCCCTCGGGATCACTTTTATTTATGTCATTTATTTAGCCTTTCTTTTGCCTTCTACTCTTTTTGACTCCTCAGAAATACCTTTGACCATCTTCCTCCGCTTAGAAGATTCATCTATGAGTAAGACTTGATTTTTCTAAGAAGGAAAGTGACTCTCAACAGTCTTCAACATATTTAAGCAAATCAGTTAAACTGACTTCTAGCTTATTAATGTTTGAGGTTCACAACATATTATGAATAGGAGTCAGTGAGTGACTGCAAGATCGAATCTTGACTCAACTCTCCATCCTTGACAAAATATGTTGTCCTAATTGATCAATCGAATTGATCATCTTTAGGACATGTGTCTATACTGTAGTGCCATTGGCCAATATAGATCGGAAGAACTCCTTAGATATCTTATATCTAGTTGACCTACTTTACTCACCATACAACTATTGAATGTGCAGCAATATACTAGGTGCATCAATTTTCTCTCGTTGACGCTGTAATTCGATACTTATGGATGCGAGTATTATGCATTGAGCCACCCTTGCATCATCTTGCCATTTAATAAAATAGCAATCTCTTCCTCAGAGGCTTAGTTTACAATGTTTGCAGGGATAGACAAATTAAGGACATTTGCTAGCTTTTCAGCATTGAGAACTTTTCTCAAATTTGTTTAATCAATCCGAACAATTCGGTTCGATTAATTGTTAGCATCCAATATGCTATGCAGTGTTAGTGAATTAAACATAGCAATATTCTTTAAGTGAATTAATAACAACATTAACATGCATTCGTTTTATTAATTACCAAAATAAATTAGGTCTTTATTTAAAATGGTGTCTCCCACTATTTTCATCAAACTATATTACCCACCTTATACAGTTCGACAAATCTAGTTAAAGATTTGCTAGTTAGAATAAGGATCCTATTTCAAATGTATATAGCCTTGTGTGACACAACAAACGATATATAAATAAATAGGTAGACAACTCTTGTCAATTACATCAACATGTAACTCCTTTTATTTTGCCTATTAGATTATTATGATTATGTGTGATACATCCAAATCAAAATTATCCAAGTTAAGTCCAACCTAGCATTTTCTTATATTAGAAGAGAAAAAGACTGTCCTTGTGTGACACAACAAAACAATAATGTTCAATTCTTTTTATAAATATCAAATGTGATAAAACAACATCTCAAAAAATTAATATAAGCCTTGTGTGACACAACAAACTTATAATGATTATTTGATACTTTATCATTTTACCATGCTTAGAAGGCGACGTTTGATATTTTTAATAAATATCTTTGAACGTTACAACTTAATATTATGAGTAGTAGAATAAATAAATTAGAACTATTCTAATTTTATTTAATTGAATTAAACTCCTTTAATTCATGAATTAAACATTTTAATTCATTTTATAAATAATATTTATTCTACATCATGAGGGGTTTGTTAATATTAATTGTCTCATCTTGTTTAACGCGCATGCACATATATATAAAAAATACGCGTCATATTAGTTTACATGCGAAGCATATTTGATAATATATAATATATATAAATAAGCATGCACATATAGAATACTATATTTTACTTGGATTGATTATGGACTTTTATTCTAGTTTGATTTATTCGAGCCACCAAATAAATCAATTGGTCAAACCTAGGGTGCAACAATAAATTAAATTAAATGTAACTATTACATTTAAATTCGGGCTCCATTACAAAGGAGTCTTCATGCGCTCCTTGCTTCTTTGCTCCAATTCTTCAAAATAATTCTAACTAATCCTATTACAAATTATTTACAATAAATAGAAATCTTGATCAGCAGTCAAGAGGAAGTACATAGGAGAGAGATATAATTTTACATTAGAAAAATTAGAAAAGACGAGGTACGCAGACCCCATTTATTAAAAACCCATTCATTCATGCATTTAATTAAAATTAAATCCAATCACATTGGTCAATAGTCCATAATCAATCTCATTTATTATCATATATATCAACATATATATTAATAAATAATATTCATCTTATGAATTAAATAAATCATTCCATATATGTATTGGTATCATTTAATGGCCAATTTAAAGTTGCATGAAATCTAATTTCATATTTAAAATAAACCTTTTATTTTAATTATAAAATTATTTTAAAAATAAACTGTTTATTTTTATTATTTTAAAATTACCCAAAATAAAATCTTATTATATATATTAATCAGCCAAACAGTTTGATAATTTTGTACAAATTTTAAAATTTCAAAATAAGATTTTATTTTGGGTAATTTTAAAATCTTATTTTGAAATTTTAAAATTTGTACAACAGTTTATTTTTATTATTTTAAAATTACCTAAAAAAAAATCTTATTTTGAAATTTTAAAATATGTACAAAAACTGTTTGGCTAATTAATATATATATACTCGGTTATTATGTTTATACATAATCCGAAAGTGGCTAGCTTTGTTGCTTTTAGAATTTACCAAAATAGTAGGCAGCCTTTTTAAATTAACCAAAACCGAAAACACAGTGGGTTCAAAACCGAAAACACAGTGGGTTCTTTTGTTGCTTTATAGGTGACACTAATTTTGGGACAAACTTCCTCAATATATCACAAAACCGAACATTACCAGACATATATATAATATATTCGGCTTTCACCAAAACCGAGCATGACCATCAATATAATATATATTATATATAAGTGAATTACCGAAAACCGTGGGCTTTATTGCCATTTGACCGAAACATTGAATGCTTATATCCAAATATGACAAAAGCGTGGCTGCCAGTTTTTTCCTTTAATTTAATACGGAAACAATGACCCTTCTTTTATATATACATGTATATATCCAAAAGTATCCAGTTCGGTAATCAATTTTGGTATTTAAAAAAAAATAATTTTATACAGTAAATTATGCCCAATAAATTATTTTAAACACATACCCATACATACATGAAATTAAAATAATTAATAATTCGCATAAGTTTGGCTCTGATGCCACTGTTGGTTTGCAAAAATATGACATACATATAATCAAATTATATAAGCGCAATGTAAGCAAGAAAAATCAGATTTTAAAATTTTTGTACAAACCAATAACCCGGATCTTTCTTATACGACTATTATTAATTGAGGAAGGATAAAATAATTTATACTTTTGTAGAACCAAGCTTTCACAAGTACAAGATCATCTCCCTTTAATCCTTCACGTTCTTCTTCAAATTCACCGATTAGATTTTACGAATCAATGTTAGCTCCCCAAGTGTGAAGCCTCTAAAGGTGATCCACCAAGAGATCTATGAATTAAAGAAGTGGATTATGGTTTCTCCAAACCATAGGTGACTAGCCCTAATTTTCTCTCTCTCTAACTCATTAGATGTAGAGAATTATGGAGTACTCTTTCTATTCTAATGAAAGAGTATGTAACCTTTATCTATGATAAGACTCTTCTTATTTATAGATATAGTCAACCCTCCTAAACTATTTAGGATTAGAGTTTTAAATTAATTCCCAATTTAATTAGGAACTAAATTAATTAATTACAATTCCTAAACCATTTAGGAACTTAATTATTTAATAATGAGAGTACTTCTTATTAATTAATTACTAAACCATTTAGTAACTTAATTAATTATTATAATTATAACTCCTAAACTATTTAAGAACCTAATTATTTAATAATCATATTACTACTTATTAATTAATTCCTAAATTATTTAGGAACTAAATAATAATACTAATAGTAGTAGTACTAGTAGTAATAATAATAATAATAATAATAATAATAATAATAATAATAATAATAATAAGACTCCTCTTATTAATTTATAATTACTATTTCTAAAATACTAAATTATAAATATTAGGCTATTTAATTTATTCTATCATCATAGTATAAATTAAATATACTTAATTTATTATTATGATTATGCCATCCAATTCAAAAATAAATATTACTTTTTTGTGGTATGACCCTTTAGGTTCTTCATATTAAACCGGTTGTATAATAAATAAGTTAGAACAATTCTAATTCATTTATTATGAATTAACTCTTTAATTCATAATAAATAATTATTCCACAATAAGGGTAAACCCCCTTAGCAATTAGTCGACTTTCCAGATAATATAGATTTCAACATTTAATCGTAAAAGAACCTTTCAGCAAATAGTTACCGTACAATTCAATCATTATACCATACATTGTCCCAATCAAATATAAGATATGGAATTTCTGTCAAGTCTTATTAATTTGATCATATGCATTTCAATTCACAAATACACAACTCTAGTTAATGTAAATTAGAAACTCCTTTCTAATTCCATTCAACCCTGGCCAGGGATTTCTAAGTTGTCACTTATTGAATCGCATAGGACATTCTCTCCCTTTACTAGAAGTGGTAGATCATTTGTTGATCATTCATCTATCTCCATGTGTACCTTATTATACACAAGTATATCCTTTGATATACCAATAGGTCTTAAGGAATATGTCAAAGTATAACTTAGTACACACAAGATACTATGATGATCTCAAGTCCAAGGATCACTTGTACGACTATCACATAAGGAACTCCTATTGACAGACAAGTAAAACTCCATTAGGTGTTCCTTGAGCGAGTCACGTTCAGTGAACTTATTCTCTAATAAGCACCTACATACTTGGTTTAGTGTCTTTACACAAATAATTATGAGATCAATCATCCTCTTCATAAGAGCAAGCATAGTATGTACCAATCTATCTGGATCTACTAATCCCCTTTTGAGTGATCCAACGATTAGGAAAATTTTTAGTTTTGAGCTATCTTGAATTTAGATCTCATTTACATGATCCTCATCATGGTTCTAAAAGCATTGCTCGAAAACTATGGGTTTATCCATTTGATTAATTTAAGTAATTAATCATGAATAAAGAAATGCCTTGATACTTTTATTAATATATGAACAAGATTATAAAGTGTATGCTTATCACATCAAATGTGATTGGCTTGAGGGCATACTACTTTCACTATGGTCACGGACATGACTGTCACTTAAAACTGTTCTTGAGCTACCGAAAGGAAACTGTGGCTAAAGGTTATAGCCATCACTAAAGGGTTGAATGTTCTTCATTTTCCCAAAACAGTTGGTCATGGTCAAGTGGGTACTTTCTGACAAGAATTTCTCTCAGATTATGTACTATTTTGGTATATCAATTGATCCTAGATGTATTAGACATGGAAGCTTATAACGAGATGTCTTAAATACCACAAAAGAACATCAAAATTAAAAGTTCTACTTCGGTCAAACTAGCTTGTCAAGTTGCTCCTCATTTATGGGCAACCCAAAATTATAGGTTCCAAAATTCTGTGATCAAAATGGGTAGATATTAGGTTAAATAACTTTATGAATATTGATACGATTGTTGTGATTTTTGTTTCTAGGTCTTTATTACGTGGTATACTACAACTACAAGGCTTAAAACAAATCAAACTAACAATCTAAGACATAGATTTCATAACATTAAGGTGCCTTATTAGATTGTTTCTGGGCAGTCTTGGACAGAGAGCAACATTATATTATTTAGTGTATTTAAATATTATCAAAACATGTTTTATCAAACCATATCACTTAATAACATAATATATCAGTCATCCCCAAACATTATAACATATATTTTAGCTAAAGATTAAAGATGTGACACCCCCAAATCTGGGCCTACACAGCCCAAACTTGAGTTGTCAAAATACACAACAACTATTACAATACAACGTATAACGTACCACAATACAGTATTAAATAATACACTACTAAGTCTTCATTATTATTTTCACACTATTTTACAACTTATGAAGATTAATACAGCTACAACTCGGACCTTCACTCCATCCCCTGACTAGACCCAACTACTCTCTCATCTCCTGTTGAAAAACAATGGAACAAAATGAAAGGGTGAACTCAAATAGTCCAGTAAAGAATATCATGACTAAGATAATGACAAATAAATTATCATTAGCCTTCAATAGTTGAGTTTTTGATAGAATAATTTAGACAACAAGTTCTAATTCAACAACTACAGTTAAGTTCTTATACAAAGTTTAGATCAATAACTGCAGCAGAATAAAAATCATTAGGAAAATCATATGGACCATGATGTTCACTTGCTTCTCTTTTTAAGAAAAACATCATCAACTTTTATCATCTGAAACACCACTGACCATGATAATATAATTTCACAGTTCTTGGTCATAATCATGCAAGTCAACAGTTCATCTTTGCACTACAGGCTAAAGATATTCATTATAACACCATCGGTCATAATTATACCAGTATTCAGCCTTTGGTCATAATAATACCAAACAACAGTTCATCTTTACCCCAGGCAAAAGAGAACTTTTATCACGTGCCATAAAAGACACACCACCATTATATCGCATTTATCCTATTATCTGTGCCCTAGGCCACATATATCCACAACAACTTGATTATGATTATTAAAATAACAATAGTGATATAAATGATGAACAGAAGAAACAGGATAAATAATAAATATCAGAAGTTTATAATTTTACTTTGTGTAGATTCAAATAATGTACAAATTGTCAACATGATGTGGAGTAAAATTCAAAATGATATTCAAGATCTACAGTTCAAAAGAAAGGTTCAGAAAAATAGGAAAGTTCAATTAAAATGATATTAGATGAAGCACAAACTATTAAGGAACATATAATAATTTTAGAAGTTTTACCAAACAATACTTTCTATAGTATGTTTAAAAGTATAAAAGAAATGATATCCCTTACAGTAGTAAGTTTGAATAATGGAAGATGAAAAAGATGGTATCCCTTACCGTAGTAATTTTAAATAATAGAATATGAAAGAAGATGATATTCCTTACCTTCACGTGACTGGATATTGATAAAAATGAGGTTGATCAACCTATATATTTATAATATAATTAGTAATTATCACATAAATTTCAAGGTGTATGATAACTCATATATTATGAACTATCAAAATTATTTATATAATATAAATTTCTGTAGTGTAAAATAATAACTTCAAAAATAAATTTTTTAAAAATAAGTCTTCTCAAAGAAGAGTCTTATAAAGGAAGATTTGTGAATATCGTGTGAAATAGGTATTTGTGCAATTACTACTCTTTAATAAAATACGTACTTGAAAAATTTATGTACTCCTTTTAGTTTACAAACACTCAAGATAACATTACTATTCTCAGAGAAAACTCACAAAATACTTGTAGAATTTTTTTATGTTTTAGGTGTGATTTTTCCATTCAGCTAAGTAATTTATTTATAGGAGAAAAAAGAGATACTATGCACAGTAGGTGGCTGGCGTGCTGCATGCCAGCCTGAGAATTCAAAGCAGCAGCCAGCAGCTTTGCTACTTTTTCCTTCACCAACTCCAGCAGTCATTTCCATGCCCATTTCTCATGTGGTCCCCACAAAGGGCCCACATGTTTACTATTCAAAATAATAATAATAATATTTTTATTTATTTTTCTTCCTGTGGGTCCTACATATATAATAAAATAATGCTACAACAATAATGTAAGAAACACATTACAGATCATTATTAATTTAACAATATAAATTACTGTGTATTTGCTACTATGACAATTATTATGTTCAATAATTTTAAAATACAATGCAATAACAATTATTGGTTCAATGATATAAAACATGGTGTAATGACAATTATTGAATCAATAATGCAAAATACAGTATAACAACAATTATTGATGAATATTGTGCAATGACCACGTTATCAGATCAATAATATGAGACACTGTGCAATACCGTGTGCTACAGAAAAATATCATGAAATACCGTATGCTGATATTCTTTTATCACCGGGTATTCTAATAGTTAAAAGTGATAACACTGTTGACTATTTTTATTTTAAATGGTTACTTCTGTCGTTTTCTATATCCGAAAATATTTCGTTGTAGGGTCCACCAATGATTAGTTATTTCGGCGCCGTCATACGACCCGAATATCCCCCGACAAAACGAATATTCCCCGACAAAACGAATATTGTCCGACAAAATAAAATTTGCACATAACATCCTTAACTTTTAACTTTGTCAATTTAACCACTTACTGTTTCAGAAAAAATATATATGAAGAAAAATTAAATTTTGTACTTCATAAAATTCGAGGTCTTACAAAAGATCTATGTAGAACTTAAGGTTTTATACATTTTAGGAGTTTTCTTGATTCTTGCCTTTCTAATTTGGAGTGGACCTTGATGGTTGATCTGTTGATTGAGTTTGGGAGTATTGAAGTGAAACACTAGTGGGGTTGAAGTGTGGGAGGGTGATATGGTTATGAAAGTTTGTTTTAAGGTTTTCTAAAATTATTTTATTCATTTTCCAAGGCTAGTCATTGTTGGATTGTCTCTTAGCTTGACACCTTGCATTTATTGGTGATTGTTAGGTATAGTGTGGGCCTGCCACGTGCCCTAACATGAAATACTCAGCCAAGCCTTGTTTGGTTGCATTTATTTAATCAATTTTTGCTAAATCAAGGTAATGAAAATCCTAATTAGGGTTAGAATTTATTAACCAGATTAGAATTTTCATAATAACGTTTTAGAATATCATAAGGAGGTTTACAATTTTATAATTAGATTTTAGTTATTATTTAAACAAATTTATTAACTAGAATAATCCCAAAAGCAAGACAATTCATTTTACTTAACCTCTATTACTGTTTAAATATAACATCATATAATATTAAGTCAATTTTTTCTTCATATATTAATATATTAAAAGATTACAAAACGATCCTTTTTAGGGTTCAAAATATCACTTTCATCCCCCTCTTATAAGAATTTCATCCTCAAAATTACAGTGTAAGTTATAAAAATAAATGTGGGTAGTTTACACAAATTTTATTCTCGAGTTCCCACATAGCTTCTTCTATATTTTAGCTTCTCCAAATTATCTTTATCAAAGGTATTACCTTATTTTGTTGAACTTTCTTTTTCCTATCGATGATCTGAATAGGAATTTCCTTGTAAGATAGATCTTTTTTGATCTGGATTGGTTTATGGCTTATTATGTATTTATAGTTTGGTTTGTAGGGTCATAATACGGATACGTGGAACACATTATGTATACGTTCTAACTCAGGAGATAGGGTTACCTCATATGCAACCTCACATATCCTCCTTAGTATCTGGAATGGCTCTATAAACGTCAAACTCAACTTCCCTTTCTTACCAAAACGTATCTTGCCCTTCCATGGAGATACTTTCAAGAATACGTGACTTTCAACCTCAAAGTCTTTTTGTTTTTTATGTTGATTTTCATACCTCTTCTGTCGATCCTATGATGTTTGTAATCTCTCGCGTATGACTTGGACTACCTTAGTGGTCTGTTGGACTATCTATGACCCTAACATTTGTCGTTTTCCGGCTTCGTCCCAACATAAAGGTGTTCTATACTTTCTGCCGTACAAAGCTTCATATGGTGGCATTTTTATGCAAACATGATAACTGTTATTGTAAGCACATTCTATTAATGGTAACTGATCTTCCAAACTTCCCTTGAAGTCCATGATGTAAGTGTGCATCATATCCTCCAATGTCTGAACCATTCTCTCACTTTATCCGTTTATTTGTGGGTAATACGTTGTGCTTAATTTCAACTGGTTTCCTAAGTATTTTTGAAGACTTGTCCAAAAGTTTGACGTAAAACGTGGATCTCAGTTTGACACTATAAAAACAGGAACTCTATGCCCAGAGATAACTTCTTTAATGTATAGCTTAGCTAGTTGATTTAGGTTAAAGCTAACCTTTACAAGTAGGAAATGGGTTGATTTGGTGAGACGATCTACTATTACCCAAATGACATTGTGACCTCTTTGTGTGGTTGGAAAACCTACTATGAAGTCCATGGTGATGTGCTCCCACTTTCACTCGGGAATTTTTAAAGGTTTTAGTAATCCACTTGGCTTTTGGTTTTCAACTTTAACCCTTTGACACGTGAGACATTTTCCTAGTTATTTCACTATTTCCATTTTCATGTTTGACCACTAGAAGTTTCGACTCAAGTCTTTATACATTTTAGTGCTGCCCAGGTGAATCGTGAACTTCAAGCTATGGGCTTTAGTTAAGATTTCATCTTTTAGTGCTTATACTGAAGGCACTCAAATTCTATTCTCGTACCTCAGTACCCCATCTTTATCTATTCTGAAATGAATATTCTTTATATGAGTTATTTCACCTTTACATTTTTTACATTCTTCATCTTTCTCCTGTAGTTCTTTGACTTTATCTAGTAAAGTTGAACCACTCTCCATTATGAATAGTTTTTGAGTGGAGTTAGTTGGAACTCTCACCTCAATATCAAGTTTGTTAATTTTTTTATCAGTACCTCTTGAGTAATGATTACATTTAATTTCTCTTGATTCTTTATACTTAGCGTGACCGCAACGATGTTGGCTTTTTCGGGATGATATAAAATCTCACAATCAAATGTTTTTATCAACCCTAGCCACCTTCTCTGCCTTATATTCAACTTCTTTTGTGTAAAAATATACTTTAGACTTTTATAATCTGTGTATATTTCACACCTCTCCCTATTCAAGTAATGCCTCCAGATTTTTAAGGCAAATACTACTGCGGCTAACTCAAGATCGTGAGTAGGATACCTCTTCTCATAATCTTTGAGTTGAGGTGACGCATACGCGATCACCTTCCTATATTGCATCAACACATAACCTAATTCCTTGTGTGATGCATCACTATAAACCACAAGGCCCTCAGTATTATTTGGCAGAGATAACATTGGTGCCATGCTATATCTCTTCTTCAACTCTTGGAAGCTTTCTTCGCATTTATCTATCCAGACATATTTTACCGTCTTTCGAGTTAAATTGGTTAGCGGGGTTGCAATTTTTGAATAATCTTTTATGAATCGCTGGTAGTAACCAGCTAAATTGAGAAAACATCGTACCTCTGTTGGAGTTGTTGGTTGTTCCCAATTCATAACCATTTTTTTTACTGGATCTACAACAATTCCATTCTTATCAATATGTGACCTAATAACTGGACTTGCTGTAACCAAAATTCGCACTTGGAAAACTTTGCATAAAGTTATTCCTTTCGTAATATCTCCAATACGCTCCTCAAGTGTTCAACACGCTCCTTCCGTGTTTCCGAGTATATTAAGATATCATAGATGAAAGCCATAATGAATTTGTCTAAGCATGATTTAAACACTCGATTCATCAAGTCCATGAATGTCGTTGGCGCATTGGTCAACCCAAAAGACATTATAAGAACATCATAATGTTCGTAGTGTGTTCTAAATGATGTCTTTAGCACATCTTCTTTTCTTACTTTTAATTGATGATAACTTGATCGTAGGTCAAGCTTCAAAAGTGTTCAGCCCCTTTCAACTAGTCAAAAAGATCATCAATTCTTGGTAAATGATACTTATTCTTTATGATCAATTTATTCAATTTTCACTAATCAATGCATAACCTTAAAATTTCATCCTTTTTTTCTTTACAAACAACACAGGTGCTCTCTAAGGTGAAACACTAGATTATATGTACTTTTTGTCTAAGAGTTCTTGTAACTACACAAGCAATTCATTCAACTCTACCGGTGTCATCTTGTATGGTGCTTTTGAGACTAGCGTCGTACCAGGTGCAAAGTCAATAACAAATTCAATCTCCTTATCCATAGGAAGACCTGGTAAGTCATTAGGAAATGCATCTGGGAATTCTTTTATAACGGGTATTTTACCTAACTTTAGTTATTCCTTGCGAGCGTCAACTATATATGCCAAATGACCCGTAACACCCTTCCTAAGTAATCTCTTTGACTGCATTACTATTTGACAACGAGTTTTCTTTGGTGAACAACTACCATTGAACATTACCTTTGACTTCGATGCAGTCAATATGTTCACACGCTTTTGTTGGCAGTCAATCATTGCATTATGATTAACTGACCAATCCATCCCTAGGATTAAATCGAATTTCCCCAGTTGTATATGAATAAGGTTTACAAGAATTTTGTGTCCCTTAATCTCTACGTTACCATTTTTATGCATAGTTTTAATGGGAATTACTTATTTGTTTGCAATTTCTACATTTATAGGTATGTCTAAGTCTTCATATGGCATGTTCAAATTTTTAGCAAAATTATTAGATACAAATAAACAAGTAGCACCAAAGTCGAATAACACATGTGCATTTAAAGAATCAATTAGGATGATACCTGTCACCACATCTTGTGAAGCAACAACATCCTTCACCGTTATGTTAAATGTTCTTGTGGTTGGAAGACTCTGGCCTCCAGCTCCTGTTACTGTTGGCTTGGGGTTATTATTGGTGTTTTGGTTTTCCCCTCAATTTTGATTTTTAAATCTTGGACATAATTTAACTATGTGCTCCACTGACCCGCAATTGAAACATTAGTTGTTATTATTATTATTGTTGTTGTTGTTGTTGTTGTTGTTGTTGTTGTTGTTGTTGTTGTTGTTGTTTATATTATTATTAGTAGTAGTATTAGTATTAGTATGAAGGCATCGATTGGAGTAATGCCCATTCTGTCCATAAGTATAACAAGTGGCTTCCTCCATACGACACACTCCTTTGTGGCCTTTTCCACAAGTGCCACAGAGATCAAATCTCTTGTTGTTATTGTTGTTGAAATTGTTGTTCCTGATGTTGTTATTACTACCCTTATTGTTGTTGTAGTTGTTACTTTCTCCTCTCCCAAAATTAAAAGAAGTGGCATCCCACTTCCTTTTGTTATGGTTGTTGTTTCCTCCTGAACTTGCTTCTCCTCTCATCCTCCCTTCATTGTTATTCTTTCTATCTTTATGAAATTTTATCAAAGCTTCATTCTCATTTTCAGCAATTATGGCTTTCTTAAGAATCTCCGTAAAGACTTTAACTTGTAATGTTGATACCTTACTCCTGATCTGGGGTTTTAACCCCTCCTTAAACCTGCGAGCTTTTCTTGCCTCAGTATTAACTTGACGGGGGGAAAAATAGGCCAACTCATTGAATTTAGCTGCATACTGAGATACAATCAATTCACCTTGCTTTAATTCCAAAAATCTCACTTCCATACAATCCTGCATTGAGCACGAGAAGTAATTTTCAAAGAAAATTTCTTTGAACTTATCCCAAGAGATGATTCCATCTTCAGCTTGAGTTTTGTTGGCTTCCCACGAGGGGTTAGCTTCTTCTTTTAAGAAGAAAGTGGCAAAGTCTATCTTTTGTTCCTCATTCACTTTGGTCACATGAAACACCTTTTTAATTTCTGTAATCCAAGTTTGAGCTTTTATTAGTTCATATGTCCTCCTAAACTCCGGTGGTCCGGTTAACTTAAAGTCTTTGAATAAAGTAGTTGTAGGTGTATTTGTTTTAGCAGGTGGTGTGTTCACTTGTCTACCTTGTAAGACACCCAATAAGATAACTAATAACTGTTGTGTTGGGTTTGCCTCTCTAGCTTCTACATTTAATTCAGCTCGTGCTATTCTTCGTGGTGCCATTTGTCTAAACATAAAGGAAAGAGAAGTATAAATACAAGTATATGAAAAATATAGAGTAAACAACTTGGTTTTGCAAACATAATTTGTATATTACATGCTGAAGGTTACATATCCAACTAGTGATTTATATGAAAGTAGTACACACACAAGCCAATCATATTTGATATGATGTAGTATGTACTTTGTAATCTTATTCATTTATTAATAAAAGTTTATTGATACAAAGGCATTTTCTTTATCCATAATTAATAGATGACATTAATTATGATAAACCCATAGTTGTTTAGCAATGCTTTTAGAATCATGATGATGATCATGCTAATGAGATTTAAATTCAAGATAACTCAAAACAAAAATTGTTCCTAATCGTGGGATTACTAAAATTGGGATTAGTGAATCCGGATAGATTAATATATACTATCCTTGCTCTAATGAATTGGATAGTTGATCTCATAATCATTTATGTAGAGACACTAAAATAAGTATGTAGGTGCTTATTAGAGAATAAGTTCACTGAACGTGACTCGTTCAAGGAACACCTAATGGAGTCTTACTTGCATATCAATAGGAGTTCCTTTTGTGATAGTAGTATAAACGATAATTGGACTTGAGATCATAATAGTATCTTGTGTATGATGAATTATATTTTGACATAATCCTTAAAACTTTTAGGGTGTATCAAAGGGTATGTTTGGATATAATAAGTTGTACATGGAGATAGGTGAATGATCAATAAAGAATCTATCACTTCTAGTAAAAGAAGAGAATGTCCTACACAATTTGATAAATGACAACGCAGTAGTCCTTGGCCAAGACAGAATGACAATTAGAAAGTAGTTTTTAATGTACATTAATTAGAGTTATTCATTCGAGGATCGAAATGCATTTAATTAAATAAAACAAGTCTTGACAGTAATACCATGTCTTATATCTGATTGAGACGTTGTGCGGTAGAAGAGTTGAATTGTACGGTAACTATTTGCTGAATAGGTTCTTTTGTGATTAAATGTTGAAATCTATATTATCTGAAAAGTCGTTGATCGCTAAGAGGGCTTACCCTTATTATAAAATAAATATTATTTATTTAAATGATTTAAATAGTTTAATTTATTTATATAAATAAGATTAGAATAGTTCTAATTAATTTATTCTATAATTGGTTTAATATGGAGAACCTATATGGTCACATCGCCAAAGAAAAATAATTATTTAAGAAGTAAATGAGATAATCGTAGTAATGAATTAAGTATATTTAATTTATACTATAAGGATAGAATAAATTAATTAGCTTAATATTTATTATTTAGTATTTTAAAAATACTAATTATAAATTAATAAGAGGAGTCTTATTCTTCTTCTTCTTCTTCTTCTTCTTCTTCTTATTCTTATTATTATTATTATTATTATTATTATTATTATTATTATTATTATTATTATTTAGTTCCTAAATGGTTTAAGAATTAATTAATAAAAGTAATCTCATAATTGATAATTAAGTTCCTAAATAGTTTAGAAATTATAATTATTATATTAAATTAATTAACTTCCTATTTATATTAGGAGTTTAATTAAAAATCTTATTCCTAAAGGTGTTAGAAGGGTTGAATAAATCTATAAATAAGATAAGTCTTATTATGGATTAAGGTTACATATACTTATACAAGTTTTTGGGAGAGTACTCATAAGTTCTCTAGATCTAAGAAGTTAGAAGAGAGAAAAAACTAGGGTTTACCATCACTCACTTCTTAAATCCTTATTCTTCCTTGGTGGATCACCTTTAGAGGCCAAACACTTGGGGGCTAACGTTGATCAAGAATTTAATTGGTGAAATTCAAGGAGAACACGAAGGAATTTTAGTTGAACACGTACCTGTGGAAAACTAAAATCTATAAAGGTATAATTCTCTATCTCATTCTTGTTAATTAATAGTTATGCATAAATGTTGATCCTAGATTATGATTTATAGTAAAAAATTAAAAATCAGTTTTACCATGCTTCCGCTACTTATATGTAATTTGATTGCATGTTCATGAATATTACAAACCAACAGTGGCATTAAGAGCCAAACTTTATGCGAATTATTAATTATTTTGATTTCGTATATATGTGGATATGTGTTTAGAATAATTTATTGGGCATAATATGTTGTATAAAATCATGGTTTTTCTTATAACAAGCATCAAAAGTTGTTTTATTTTTCTGAAATCGTGAACTTCAAAAATTGGTAGCACCTCCAAGAGCAGCCGCGGTGGGTCTGAGCGTAGCTGCACTCGACCTCCCTGTTTTGTCCTTTTTTTTTCCTTCCTGTTTTGTGCTGTTTTTCGAAAACTAAAATAAAAGATTATTTTACATGGTTTTATAATTAAAATAAAGAGTTATTTTAAATATGAAACTAGATTTTATGCAACTTTAAATTGTCCATTAAATAATATCAATGCATATATGGAATGGTTTTAATTTCATTAGATGAATATTATTTATTGATACATATGGTGATATGTATGATAATAAATAAGATTGATTATGGACTATTGACCAATGTGTGATTGGATGTGGATAAATGAATGAATGGGTTTTATAAATGGGCTTTGCGTACCTCGTCTTTCTAATTTTTCTTATATATAATTCTATCTCACTTCTATGTACTTTCCCTTGACTGTTGATCAATGTTTCTATTTGTTATAAATAGTTTGTAATAGGTTAGTTAGAATTATTTTGAAGAATTGGAGCCAAGAAGCAAGGAGTGCTAGAAGATCCGTTTGTAAAGGAGCATAATCAATCCAAGTAGAATATAATATTCTATATGTGCATGCTTAATATATATATATATATATATATATATATATATTATCCAAACATGCTTCGCATGTTAAATAATATGATGCATATTTTATATATATAATGTGCATGCACGCTAAACAAGATGAGACAATTAATAACAAATCTCTCAAGGTAAATTATATTAAGTTGTAACATTTAAAGATATTTGGAATATCGAATGTCGCCTTCTAGCATGATAAAACAATAGAGTATCAAATACTCAACATAAGTTTGTTGTGCACATACAAGGCTTATATCGATTATTTGAGATGTTGTTTTATCACATTGGATGCCTATAAAGGAATTGAACATTATTATTTTGTTTTGTACACATAAGGACAGTATTTTTCTCTTCAGTTATATGGAAGTGCTAAGTTGGACTTAACTTAGATAATTTTGATTTGGATGTGAACACACATGATCATAACAATCAAAGAGGCAAAATACAAGGAGTTTCATATTGATGTAATTGACAATGAGTTGTATACTTATTGAATAAATTATAGTTTGTTGTGCATACACAAGGCTATATTTATGTCGATAGGATCCTTATCTCACTAGCAAATCTTTAATTAGATTTGCCGAACTATTTAAAGAGGGTAATATAGTTTGATGAAAAGTAGTGGGAGAATACCAATTTAAATAAAGACATAATTTATTTTGGTATTAATAAAATGAATTTATACTACAATGTTGTCTATTTTTCATATGCAAAATTTTACAAATGTCAAACTCACTATCACTGTGTAGCATACTTGATGCTAACAAACTGATCGGACTAAATTACACGGACTGGTTAAGGAATTTAAGAATTGTTCTCACTGCTAAAAAGTTTTTCTATGTCCTAAATCCTACAACTGTTGCAGTAAATGTCTCTAAGGAAGAAGTTGCTACTTTTAAGAAGTGGCAAGATGATGTAGTTGTGGCTCAATGCATCATGCTCACATCCATGACTAATGAGCTTCAGCGTTAGCACGAAAAGATGGATGCTCCTACTATACTGTTGCACCTTAAAGCACTTTATGATGAGAAAAGTAGGACTGCTAGATATCAGATATCTAAGGAGTTCTTCTAATCTCGGATGGCGGAGGGCACTACCGTTAAGACTTATGTCCTCAAGATGATCAATATGATTGAACAATTTGGATAGTTAGGGTTTGTGATGGATGGAGAGTTGAGTCAAGATTTGATCTTACAGTCACTCCAGGATATCTTATCGTAATTTGTTATGAATTTTCACATGAATAAGTTAGACGTTAGCTTGCCTGAGTTACTAAACATGTTAAAAATAACAGAGGGTCACTTCCCATATAAACATAATACAGTCTTGTTGGTAGATGTTTCTTCCAAGAAAAGGAAGAGGCCCAAGGGAACTTCTTAAAAGAAGAAATCTAAGAAGGCTAAGGGCAAGGCAAAAGTAAAGGACAATAAGAAGATAGATCCAGATAGCAAAGGAACGTGTTTTTATTGTAACAAACTGGGTCACTGGAAAAGAAATTGCAAAGAGTATATTATAAGTTTAAAGCAGAAGAAGCTTGGAGAAGCTTCAACCACAGATCAAGGTTTGTTCATGATTGAAAGAAATCTTTTTGCAAGTCAAAGTTCTACTTGGGTATTAGATACCGGCTGTGATTCTCACATATATAATACTATGAAGGGACTAATCAGAAGTAGAAAGCTAAACAAAGATGAAGTCATCCTATGTGTGGGGAATGGAACAAAGGTTGTTGCATTAGTCGTAGGGACTTATTGTTTAGCACTGCTTACGAGCAAGTTTTTTTTATTTAAATAATTGTTATTATGTTTAAGTACTTATAAGAAATATTATTTCTATTATTATGTTATATAGGGATGGTTTTGAGATTATAATAAAGAACAACAATTGTTCAATTTATAACAATAATGTTTTATTTGGTATTGGCAATTTAATGAATGAACTTTACTTACTTGACTTGCAAGAAAATATATTACAAATTGAACAAACTAAGAAAATAAAAAGAAATAATATAAATTATACCTTTATGTGGCACTGTAGACTTGGTCATATTAATAAAACAAGATTAAACAAGTTGCAAAAAAATGGGCTTTTAGAGCTATTTGATTATGAATCATATCCAACTTGTGAATCTTGTCTCACGGGTAAAATGACAAAATCTGCTTTTAGTGGAAAATGAGAGAGAGAGTTACAGAGTTGTTAAAGTTGGTACACACAGATGTACGTGGACATATGACAACACATGCACGATGAGGGTATTCATATTTTATCACTTTCACCGATGATCATTCAAGATTTGAATGTATATTTGATGAAATACAAGTCTGAATCGTATGAAAAGTTCAAAGAATTCAGAAGTGAAGTAGAGAAACAAACTGACAAGTATATTAAGATTCTTCGATCGAATCGAGGTGGTGAATACTTAAGCAATGAGTTTCTCAATTATCTCAAAGAAAATGGTATAATATCACAATGGACTCCACCAGGTACACCACAATTGAATGGTGTATCTGAAAGGAGAAATCAAACATTGTTGAATATGGTTCGTTCTATGATGAGTTTTACTAATCTTCTAGTTTCATTCTAGGGTTATGCCTTACGCCTACGCCTACTTAATAAGGTACCCAAAAAAATCGTCCCGAAGATCCTATATGAAGTATGGATAGGGAGGAAACCAAATCTTAAGTATGTTAGGATTTGGGATTGCCCAACTTATGTCAAAAGATTTAAGCATGATAAGCTAGAGACAAGACCTGATAAGTGTAAATTTGTGGGATATCCTAAAGAATCAGCAGGATATTATTTCTATCATCTTATTAATCAAAAGGTGTTTGTTGCGAAATATGCTACCTTATTAGAAAATGAGTTTATCTTTGAAGGGGTTAGTGGGAGTAAGATAAATCTTGAAGAAGTTTAAGAACCGCAAAACACTATGGGTCAAATTGAGGTTCCTAACCAAGTAACACAACCTACTGTACCATTACCTATTCAAAAGTCTGGAAGAGTACCGAAGATACCTGAAAGGTATGGATTTATCATATAAAATGATGATGAGGTATGCATCATAAATGATGATGATCCATGGACTTATGAAGAGGGAATGAGTAGTAAAAACTCAAAAAAATGGCTAGCATCCATAAAATTCGAGATGGACTCGATGTATGAGAATCAAATATGGATTCGGTTACTTCACCTGAGGGCATTAAGCCTATTGGGTGCAAATGGGTCTTTAAGAGAAAGACTGAAACAGACGGTATGGTAGAGACCTATAAGGTCCGACTAGTTGCAAAAGGTTTCAAACAAAGACAAGGTGTTAACTATGACGAAATCTTATCACTAGTTGGAATGCTCAAGTCTATTCGAATTTTACTTGCAATTACAGCTCATCATGACTATGAGATTTGACCAATGGACATGAAAATGGCATTCCTCAATGGAAAACTAGAAAAGGATGTATATATGATACAACTAAAAGATTTTGTTTCAAAGATTGGAACAAATCAAGTTTGTAAGCTACACCGATCCATCTATGGATTGAAGCAAGCTTCTCGAAGATGGAACATCCGTTTTGATGAGACAATCAAAGAGTTTGATTTTATCAAAAATGAGGATGAACCATATGTGTACAAGAAGGTTAGTGAGAGCGCTGCCACATTCCTAGTATTATATGTTGATGATATATTACTGATAGAGAATGATGTTCCAATACTACAGTCGATCAAGATTTGGTTATCTAAACACTTCTCCATAAAGGAATTGGAAGAAACATCCTATATATATTGGGGATAAAGATCTATAGAGATAAATCTAAAAGGATGTTTGTCTTGTCCAAAGGAACGTACATTGATTTAATGCTAAAGAAGTTTAGCATAGAAGATTCCAAGAATGGGCTCATGCCGATGGGTTCTGGAATACATCTCTCTAAGAAGCAGGCCCCAAAGACACTTGAAGAGAGAGACCGTATGAGTAAGATTCCTTATGCCTTAGCAATACGATCTATCATGTACGGGATGATATGTACAAGACTTGATGTTGTTCATGCACTTAGTGTAACAAGCAGATATTAGTCTAATCCTAGAGAAGAACACTGGAAGGTAGTGAAAAATATCATAAAGTACTTAATAAGAACTAATAATATATTTCTTATCTGCGATGTGTCCGATTTGAAGTTAGAGGGTTACATAGACTCAAGTTTTCAAACTGATCGAGATGACAGTAAATTCGTTTCGGGTTATGTGTTTACCTTAAACGGTGACATAGTAAGTTGAAAAAGTTTCAAACAACAAACAATTACTGATTCAGTGACAGAGGTAGAGTACATAATTACGAGTGAAGCTGCAAATGAGGCTGTTTGGATGAAGAAGTTCATTACAGAACTTGGAGTGGTTCCTAGTATTTAAGGACCAATGCCTTTATTTTGTGAGAACACGGGAGTTATTGTACAAGCCAAGGAACCCAGGTCTCATAAAAAATCCAAACACGTGTTGCGGCAGTTTCATTTGATTAGATAAATCATTGAAATAGGAGATGTCATCTTAGAGAGTGTCGACACTCTTGACAACATAACAGATCCATTTACTAAAGTTTTAACTTAAAAGCAGTTTAATCGTCACTTAGAGAAGATGGGTATTAGATACCATAGCGATATACTTTAATGCAAGTGGGAGATTGAAAGTAGTATTCACACAAGCCAATCATATTTGATATGATATAGCATGTACTTTGCAATCTTATTCATTTATTAATAATAGTTTATTGATACAAATGCATTTTCTTTATCCATAATTAATAGATGACATTAATTGTGATAAACCCATAATTGTTAAGCAATGCTTTTAGAATCATGATGATGATCATGCTAATGAGATCTAAATTCAAGAGAGCTCAAAACAAAAATTGTTCATAATCGTGGGATTACTAAAATGGGGATTAGTGATTACGGATAGATTAATACATACTATGCTTGCTCTTATGAAGAGGATAATTGATCTCATAATCATTTGTGTAGAGACACTAAAGCAAGTATGTATGTGCTTATTAGAGAATAAGTCCACTGAACATGATTCGCTTAAGGAACACCTAATGGAGTTTTATTTGCCTATCAATAGTAATTCCTTTTGTGATAGTAGTACAAGTGATCTTTGGACTTGAGATCATCATAGTATTTTATGTATGATGATTTATGTTTTGAAATATTCCTTAAAACCTTTAGGGTATATCAAAGGGTATGCTTGGATATAATAAGTTATGCATAGAGATAGGTGAATGATCAACAGTAAAAGAAGAAAATGTCATATGCGATTCGATAAATGACAACTCAGTAGTCATTTGTCAAGGCAAAATAAAAATTAGAAAGTAGTTTCTAATTTACATTAATAAGAGTTATTCATTTGAGAATCGAAATGCATATAATCAAATAAATAAGACTTGAGAGTAATACCATGTCTTATATTTAATTAGGACGTTGTGAGGTAGAATAATTAAATTGTACGGTAATTATTCGCTGTATAGGTTCTATTGTGATTAAATGTTGAAATCTATATTATCTAAAAAGTCGTTGATCGCTAAGGGAGCTTACCCTTATTATGGAATAAATATTATTTATTTAAATAAATTAAATAGTTTAATTTGTTTATATAAATAAGATTAGAATAGTTCTAATTAATTTATTCTATAACTGGTTTAATATGAAGAACCTAAAGGGTCATATCGCAAAAGAAAAATAATTATTTAAGAAGTAAATGACATAATCGTAATAAAGAATTAAATATATTTAATTTATACTATGAGAATAGAATAAATTAAATAGCTTAATATTTATTATTTAGTATTTTAAAAATACTAATTATAAATTAATAAGAGGTGTATTATTATTATTATTATTATTATTATTATTATTATTATTATTATTATTATCATTATTATTTAGTTTCTAAATGGTTTATGAATTAATTAATAAAAATATTCTCATAATTAATAGTTAAGTTCCTAAATGGTTTATGAATTATAATTATTATATTAAATTAATTAAGTTCTTAATTATATTAGGAGTTTAGTTAAAAATCATATTCCTAAAGGTGGTAGGAGGGTTGACTAAATCTATAAATAAGAGAAGTTTTATTATGGATTAAGGTTACATACACTTACATAAGTTTTTAGGAGAGTACTCATAAGTTCTCTATCTAAGAAGTTAGAAGAAAGAGAAAACTAGGGTTTGACATCACCCACTTCTTGGTGGATCACCTATAAAGGCTAAACACTTGGGTGGCTAACGTTGATAAAAGGAATTTAATCGGTGAAATTCAAGGAGAACACGAAGGAATTAGAGTTGAACACGTACCTGTGGAAAGCTAGAATTTACAAGGGTATAATTCTCTATCTCCTTTTTGTTAACTAATAGTTATGCATAAAGGTCGATCATAGATTATGATTTTTAGTAAAAAATTTAAAATTAGTTTTACCATGCTTCCGCTGCTTATATGTAATTTGATTGCATGTTCATAGATATTACAAACCAACATTATATACTCCCACTAGTTAAAACAAAGATTCCCTATTTATAATAAAACCCTGGGAATACACTAGATACAATAACTGATTACCCTCATACGAACATATCATTTTTTTCTTTTCTCTAACTTCTTATTTTTCACCTTTAGGTTTTCTTCTAGTTTCTGTATTCTTGCTTCTAGCTCAATAACTTTCTTCTTTAAATTGGATTCAAATTGACTGTTTATAAATTCTTCCTTTAATTCTACAACGTTAGATGCAACCACTTCCCGAACTGATTACTTGGTGCTATCATTTGTAAAGGTTCGAGTGCAAGTACTAACTCTTCCCAAACTACAAGCTGTTTATCTTGATTCATCCTACAAATTTTTTTACTTGTTTAATATATAGATGAATCAATTTTACACGAAAAGGTATAAATTTTAGGTTATTTTATGTATATTGCAGTATTTTACGGACTTACTATCTCCAAAGTCCATATCGTAAGGCATCCCTACCTTAGAGCTACTCTTGATAGGTCGGATACCAAAATGTGACGCCCCAAATCTCTATATCCCCTATAGCAGATTTGGTGTTCATGTCTAATTGATTGTTCTATAGATATTCCATAATGTATAAACTCTATCTATCCAAGGTTTACAATATCCCATCACATATGGTCGTTCTCGTCAGAACAGTTAATGTGTTTAGATAACCTCACTTGGATGTATAGATTTATGTATTATGGATATCCCTTTCATGTCAATAGTTCCTATTTATCTTAAATTCACGGTGTTAAGTGATAAGTTTATTCTTGGAATAAAAGGAGCGACCCTTAATTCTTATAGAACTCCTTTAATCACTTAACACCCTTACTCGGATGTATAGTTCGTATTGATATTGTACTAAATCAGTACAAACATTCTAGACAATTAAATATTATAGTACAACACAGTTGTTGTAACAAAAGATGATAATATATTACAATACCATATGTTTGTTGTTACATCATTCCCAGTTTTGCATTCTTATTACAACAAAATCTTACAAGACTTGAATATATACAAACAGTAAATATAAAACTAAGTTAACATGGCCTATTTCCTTTGTTTGTTCCAGAAGTTTCAGGATTATCATTTAAAGCTGCAAATGAAATTTATTTTCAAGGATGAACTACAGTATGCTCAGTAAGTCAAATTAATGGATAAAGCATACACACACTATGTTTGAGTTGAAAGAAAATAGCAATTCAATAGTTTTTAAATCTATACTGAGGTTTATCTGTGACGCTCTCAAATTCGGGTTCGATAACCTCAGGTTTGGTACTCACGATTCATCAGCTCCAAACACATTCTATAAACTAAAGTAGAATATATAAACATAATTTTTTCATTACAAAAGGTTCTACAATTCCTAAGTTCTATCAACCTTAACTTAATACAAAACATACACCTTAATTGTTCAAAAGGTTTACATAAGCAAATTACAAAAGTTAACAAATTAACTAAGCATGCATATTAATATAATCTTGGACTTTTTCCTTTCCTTTGTTCTTCTTTGAGCATTCGGGCTTAGCTGAAAAAATATCATAATATAGCAAGTGTGAGCAACTACTTTGCTCAGCAAGTTTAAGTAAACAATGAATATAAGAATAATATATCATGATAAATAAGAAATAACTTATAAGATTTCAACAATATATAATAATTACGAAAGAATAAGAATCAAGTTCTAATTAAAAAAAATATTTGAATCTTTTCTGTTGAGTGGCCACTATGGACCATGAACTAATTCTAAGAAATATCAGTAATTTAACTAACCTTTTAGTGTTTTGGTATTTGTGGAAATCAACCTCTTGTACTCTATTAGTTTGGAAAAACTTTTAAAATTATTCAAGTTGATGAATTTATAACTGCATTGTCTAGCTGAAACAATTAGCTTAGAATATTTTATTAAATAGTTCATCAATGACAGAACTTTAATGTTTTACAGTTCAATAATGAAACAATCTTTAATTTGCACACAAGTGTGAATCACAATAACAATATCGATGTGCGTAATAATTAAACTACTTAGAGATCTTACAAATTAAATACAAGTCTTGGTATAAAAAAATTGTCTGTTCCGATGATTACTGTTAATCAATTTAATTTAATTTCATTTGAAAAGACCTAACATTAATAAGGTTGATCTTTCAATTAGTATAACGCATAATTGGTTTATATTAACAACCTTTGAACATCTTACTATAAATTATTTAACATTTAATTGCATAATTAAACATTTAATAATACATTAAACACCTGAAATATTATCATCATTTGATAATATTTTAATCATTTATTAATAATATTAATCATTTAATAATCTTTAAACTCTTGTTAATATTATTAATTATTTAATAATATTTAAATTATTTACTAACATTATTAATCATTTAATAATATTTTAACCATTTAATAACACATTAATTATCTTACTAATATTATTAATCATTTAATAATATTTTAATTATTTACTAGTATATTATTCATTTAATAAAGTTTTATTTATTTTTTAATATTATTAATTATTTAATAACATTTTATTCATTTATTAATATTATTAATTATTTAATAATTATTTATTTATTTTTTAATATTATTAATCATTTAATAATATTTTATTTATTTACTAATTTTATTATTTATTTAATAATATTTTATTTCTTTACTAATATTATTAATTATTTAATTATATTTTAATTATTTAAATTGAGTCTAATAATAATATTAATTAATTTATATTTTTCTGACCTATTTTGTACTTAAAAGATTCGACCCGACCCGTTTTACAAGGCCCGACGCAACCCGAACTAATTAAATTTAGTATTCAAAAATCCGGACCAGTGTCGCAGCGTCCGATTTTTTACTACAAACCGGCGCCACATCGCTGGAGCTTAGGAGCAAATTTCAACTCTTTTTTTTTTTCTCCAGATTTTAGAACTTGAGCTACTTTGATTCAATATTCAATAAAATATGTTATACACATCCAAATGACTCTAAATTTGATTTGTTATCTTCTTAATTATTGTTCTTTAATATTTCATGAATCAATCACATTTTCGAAAGCGTTTTTGACATAAAAATTATGATCGACCATTAAACTTTTGAAAATCGACATGTTTTGATATAAACTTCATAACTATTTCATTTTACCATATTTTTCAATGATTTAAGTTGAGTTGTCTTTATAACTTATATAACTATCATTCAAGCCATAAAAATCTGAAAACAACTTTCACAACTCAAACCAGAAATCATCAAACTACACTTTAAACTAGGGTTTTTACCTGGTTGTTAAGTTTATATACACATTCATATACAGATTGGTATACATGGACACATTATGACTCAAATGACCATATAAGTTCTAAATCTACACAAATGCTTGAGTACTTAGCTCATATAACTTAAAATAGGTTTTCACCATTTGTTTTCAAACCAAATAAACATACATACACATTTTACCTATTGTGGCTTATAACACATAGATCTCATAGATGCACATATTCTCCATCATATTTCCATCCTTATACCTCCGAAATCTTTCATGGTTTCCTTCACAACAATATTTCTCCCACAACCAACATATTACAACTTATACTACAACATAAATTATGAAAAAGACTAAAGTTTAAGTTAAGAAAACTTTTAAAACTTCTTATTCTTGATGCTCTTCTCCTTTTCCACAAAACTAGACGACTCTCTAAATCTTCTTATTCTTGATGCTCTTCTCCTTTAACCTTGGCTCTTTAGATCCACCCGAAATGGCTAAAACTACTAACATTCTAAGTGTTTTGCTAAAATAAAACTCTCACAAAAGTTCTTGCTTCTCTCTCTAAAATTTAGTGAGTGAAAAAAATGAACTAATATTTGCATAAGTGTTGGTGAATTTTATTTGTGAGGACCCGAATTTCAGGATTTTTTTAATAAAATTAAATAAGAATTCAATTAACAAGATTATCAAAGTTGTTTAAATTATTTATGATGTGAGTAATTTAAAGTATGTAAAGGAAATTTAATTGGTAAGTTAAATTTGTACAAAGATGGTAATAAAATTGTATTTGAAAAGGAAATAAATTATTTAATTTTCTTTTATTAAGAATAAGAGAAATGACATGTAATGGTACAATAAAACTGTACAATAAAATTATTGTGGAGGTACATGAATTATTATTTAAATAAAAAGTTAATGAGGGAGTTAGTAATAATGCAATTATTGATTTTAGAATTAATCAATAATTATAGAGGAAGTTTAGAAATTGATTAAGAAAAAAAAGTAATTATATAAAGTATATACTAATAAATTATATAATTTATATAAGAAAATTAAGGTAAGGTATGAAGAAAATAATAATTATATAAATTATATAAGAATAATTATATAATTTATATAAGAGGATTAAATTGAATAAGGATGGAAGAAATTTTTTATAAATTGTACTTTGGGTGAAATGGAAATTAATTAAGAATAAAAGTAATTATATAAATTATATAGTAATAAATTATATAATTTATATAAGGAAAGTTAATGTAAATAGTAAGAAAATAATAATTATATAAAAATGATTATATAATTTATATAAGGAGAATACATTAATTAAGAAAGGAAATATAATTGTGCAAATGGTACAAGATTTTATTATATGGTGTATAATTAAAGTGTGTCAAATAAGTAAAGAAATGAAAAATGAATGAAAAGAAGGAATGTTTTAATTATGTTTATGTATAAAGAAATTTTTATGAGTTTTATGGAGGATAATATTTCAAAAATGTAAACATGTTGATGTAACATGTTGTACAAGAAACGAAGTGAAAAAGGAATGAAAATAATTTTTATATGTCATATGAATTATTTTATTAATTTTGGAGGTATAAATTATCTCATATAATTATATACATGTCATTATGCGTGTACAAAATTTATCAAGTAATGAACCCGAAAAAGGTATAAATATTATTTATAAATCATGTTATGAATTTTAGTGAATTAAATTATTTTATATATATTATATAAAATATTTATTACATGAAATAATTACGTAATGTAATAAATTATGAGATATGCATGATTTTGTGACAAATCTAGAAGCTTCAAGTCGACTGGAATAAGTCAGTGAACTTCATAAGTTTTTCAAAATGATTAATTCTTTTTTTTTATAAAAGAAAAAAAAATAATAGTAAAAAAAAAAAAAAAAAAAAAAGGAAACAAAAAAAACTTCTCCCTTCTCTTATTCCACCCGACACCACCACATCCGAAGCCACTGCCAACCGGAAAACTCTATGACCACCAAAAGAGAAGAGGATTTTGGTGCCAACAAAAGAATAACAAGCTTCATAGGAATGTTTTTCAAAGCTTTGGAAGGTTGTACGAGAAGCATTATAGAATGGGTATTTATTAATTGCAAAAATCTAGGCAAGTTCTTCAGTACTTTGATGTTAACTGTTTATATGTTATGATATGTTAATTCTTGTTCAAATGCATATAAATTATGTGTTATGTGATCTGTGGATAATATGACAACAATGTGTACTTTGTGCAATGATATAAATATATATGAGATATATTGCTTTAGTAGAAGCACAACACATGATGTATGACACACACAGAGTATGTTATATTATGTGATACATGAAGCATGAAAGGTGTAAACTGTTGAACTTGCTGAGCCGTTGTGCTCATTACTTTCATAATATAAACTTTTGCAGGTAAAGAAATAAGTTTCAGGAATATTGGATTGTGCTAAAGATGGATTATACTAGAAGGTTGTAAACGTAATTGCTATAGTTTTAATATCATATTTCAATTGGTGAAGTTTACATTGATGTGTTGTATGTACATATAAATCGGATCTGGATAGGACAAATAAAGTTATAATGTGAATTGTGATTGTTCAAGGTAGTTGTTACAATAGAGAATATTATATGTTTAATTATGAATCATGAAACAAAGAATATTGTATGAATATGAACAATATTAAATTTTGAATGTTGAGCTTTACGACACTTGTAATAGAAAGAAAAAGTAAAAAGTAAAGGTTGCGATCCATGGACTAGGATCAAGACAATAAGTTTTTAAATGTCAAATATTTTAATACAAGGATTGAGAAAAGAGAAAAATTTATACGAAAAAAATATGGTGATTGATGACTGTAGAGTCAATTAAGGGATTAAATAAAGTGATTGAAGATTTATTAATGGACCAAAATTTAGACGTTAAGAAAATAATGTTTAATAAACATGAAATTTAAGGTAATAAGATTTGTCGAATTTCGGGGTCATTACATTATTTATAGAACTCAAGTGGTCCTCTTACTTATGCTCTTAATCAACTAATAACTTTAATTAAGCAAACTTATGGTGCTAATTCATGCATACTATTTGATGGATTGACAAGTTGATTGACTAGGGTTAGTAAAGTGGTTCAACAACTATGTCCTTCATTAGATTTTTCAAGCAACATGAAGCTCACACTCCACCCCAAGTAGGATCCCCTATTGCCAATTGTTTTCCATCTTTTTCCATCATTTTGCTTTAATTTTTATACCAATAATACATACACACACACACACACACACACACACACACACACACACACACATATCACACACACACACACACACACACACACATATATTAAACCAATACTTGCACATATTTAGGCTCCACATTAGACTTAAATTTACATTCATTTGGGCTCATTTAATTCATGTTGGGCTACTAATTAATTTATTTAAATTACCAACATTGGGCTAACATTTAATACATACAAGTATATATATCACACGGATTACCTATTAATTAATTGCTTGGGCTACTATTTTAAACCTAATTTAATAATTCATTTGGACTAAATATATAATCCAATTAGACTTACCTTATTAATTCATTTGAGTTACTTGGTTGGCTTATTCCACTTTGATTTAATTATTTAAACTCTTCCTTAAATGAATTCATCCATTCATTAATTCTCTTACCTTGTTACACTTAATAAATGAATAAATATACACATACAATGATATATCCATTCAATCTCATTAAATATACACATACAATGATATATCCATTCAATCTCATTAAAATTTACTTTATTAATAATTAATTATTAATTATAATTATAATGTGACTTAATTTTCATGGTCATTAAATTCTCCTCCTTATACTAATTTTGTCCCCAGAATTACAAATTCAAGGCTACTCAAAAAGATTCGGGTAAATATTCTTTATCTTTTTTTCAAGTTCTCACATAGCTTCTTTGGTGTTGTAGTCCCTCCAAAGTACTTTGACATAATTTATAACCTTATTTCTTAAAGTCTGTTATTTTCTATTGATAACTAGGTTTTATACTTATGTATTGATTATCTTTTAACTTAATAATTTATGATTTTTAAGTGTTTTATATTAGTTTTAAGTGTTTTAAGTGTTTTGACATTGTTTTGTAAGAATTGGAGTAAAGGCTTGGTGAATTAACGTTTGAAGTTGCTATGCTTGCATTTTCAACTTGTCAATTACACAGCAGTCACTTCAGGTCTGATTTTGACCTTGAACTGGGTAGAATTTTAAATATCCTAAAACATAAAAGTTGTAGATTTATTTCTCAGCTTTTTGGAACATCTTGAATCATCTCAATCAGAGTTTGTATGAGAAAGTTATGGCTACTTTCTTAAAGGGTGATAGAGTAAAAAATGTCCCAACGCTAGGGCGCCCGTATCTTGTGCATTCGCAGCGCCGGGGAGCTGGTGGGCCAAGAGTTCAGCTCCTAGGTACTAAAAATATGAAGAATTTAAGAGTTGGTGCGCTGAGGGTCAGCCATATCAACTTTTGGGCACGTTTTTTTTTGTTGATATTTCTGACTCTGAATTGGATTGAGTTGTCCATATATATTTTGGATTTAATATGTAACCTATAAATACCCATTAAAGCACACATTTTAGAAGAGATTAACATAGTTAGGAGTATAATTTTATTAGATTTGAAGCAAATATTTAACGCGAATGATTAAAGAATTGAAGACGAAAGCTTGGAGATTGAAGATTGTGATCCGAGTGACAGACGGATATCAAAACACAAATTTGATTCTTCTCTTTTTCTCTTATTTTTGTAATTCGAATATGTTGAATTATTTGTGCATAATTTATTTAATTATGAATTAATTTTTATTTAAGATTACAATTGAACCCAATATGTAGTTTGAATTAATTATTATTTTTATTTAATTGACACCATATGAATTGACTCAATATATTTTGTGCGTTAATGTACTAATTATATGCATATAATTAGTGGATAATTTATATGAACTTGACAGACGTATTATAAATTTAGATCTAAATATAATGACACATGTTTGTGTATTTTGCATAGGATGGGATACATAATTCGTATATAGGATAGACATATACATATATGCCACGCGTAATCAATTTGATAATCTGATATTAAAATCCTTATTAACGTTAATTCTCATAGAAATATAGTAAATTATTTAGCTTGGATGTTCCTTTCAATTCTGCTACCTTATGTCGAATGAGGAAGGATTTGTTTATATGACATGGACCAAATACGAATAAATACTATAAAGAGTTCTCAAGTTAACAATTCACCGTGATCGTATAATTAAATAGAGAGATAAGACATTTAAATAAAGCATTGAGAAAAATTATAATATTAAATTTGATTTAATCCTTTTCATTAGTTAAATTAGTTAGTTGTTATTTTTAATTAGTTTTATTTTATAGTTTAGTGCAGTTGTTTAAATAAAATTAATTTAATATAGAATTAGTAATTGATAATAATTATTATTTAATTCTCTGTGGGAACGATACTCTTTCTTGTCATTATAGTACTAGTCGATCGCGTATACTTGAGTTTATTTCCTAAGTAGTAAATTAGGCAAACAAGATTTTTGGCGTCATTGCTTGAGAATTAATTTAATAATTTTTGCCAATATTAATTATAGCCAAATTAGTTTTAATTTAAACGTTTTAGTTTTTATTTTTATTTTCAGATACGATGGTTGCACTTAATTATCAATGGTCTTCTACGTGGTTGGATCAACCAAGTAAGGTGGAATTATTTGACTAAATGAATACACAGTTAGCGAAGCTTGAAAGAAAAATTAACATTCGTGGGAATCAATCTATTCAGAATGCCTACTATTATCCGTAGCAGCCCAATACCACCCCAAACTATTATTATTCGGGTTGGCAACATCATTCGAGTTTTTCATGGAACAATTATCAAACTTAATTCTATGCTCCCAAACTATCATATCCACCAGAATTCTTGTATCAACCACCTCCATCGCAAGGGAATGACACATCTAATTTATAGGAGTGTTTTTATTAAATTCATGGATCAAAATAAGAGAAGGATGGAAAGTCAAGATGCCTCACTTCGGAACCTCGAAATGGTGTTGAGAAGTTAAGAAGTCTCGGGACGAAACCTCAAAAATGAAATAAAACAACTTGTCAATCTAGTCAATAATAACCTTCACAAAATTTTACCTAGCGATACAAAGAGTAATCTTAAGGAGAAAAGTAAAGAGCAATGTGAGGCAGATACATTAGAAAGTGGCAATTAATTTCAAGATGATGACAGAATAAATTTAAAGAGGGCATATTATGATGTGGAAGAATATTTTGAGGTTGAAAATAAGAGAAGCAAGGTTTGCGAAGAGAAAAAGAAGGATGAGGATGATCAAACCTTCAACTCAAATGGTATTAAGAAAAATTCGACTGTGACCTTCGTGCAACAATTTTGTAATTCTGAGGAGTATTATCGGATTGACTTTGTTAAAGAAAATAACTTAGATGAATTCAAGTTTGGGGGTGGTTCTCAATTGCAGAATGATGCCAAGGAAATCAAAGAGAAGACCACTAGGAGGCATGGCATGACAATTTTTGTAATTGAGCCTGATTGAAAGAAAATGGAGAGGCCATGTTGAGACTTTAAAACAAACGCTTATTGGGAGGCAACCCAAGTTTTAGTTTTTATTTTTATTTTTAGTAGATTTTCTTAGTAGGATTTTTTTTGATTATTTAGTTATTTATTTTAATATTTTATTTTTATTTTGTTTCAGGTTTATTCAATGCACTCAAGCTTAGCAGATGATGAGGAAATTGTTACATATTCAGGAAAGTCTTCTGTTATTAAATTTCTTTTATTTTATAGATTGATATAATAATACCATTTTATAATATTCGGTTACATGGTTTGCTTGTTCGTATTATAACAGTCATTATGACTTTATATAAAAATAAGTAATATAACATGAAACATAGTCTACGCTTCTTCTTTACATTCAAGATCTTCTAATCATTCTTCTTTAACTACAAATAAAGTTTTATTCGCAGGAATGAACACGACGGCTCAGCAAGTCTAACAAATATCACATACACAATTTATGCTTTTATATAAACTTTAACATGTATTGACTTAACATATCTCTCAATTCAATATCACAAATACCTTTCACATATATACTTTCACATGTCATCTTAACATAACAACTATCACATAAAAATAAGGGATAAAAGACTTGCCTTGGTGTTTAGTATAATAAACTGTAGGGTTTTCGGCACATAAACGCAGCAAAATTTCAAAATTTAAAACTATTTTCGAAACCCTAAAACAGAATCCATGCGAAAACATATTAATTCAGAGGTTTATATTTGTTTTACCGATTATCGGAGCTTGAATGAAGGCGATGAATGATTATGGAACAGCTTCGAATCTTCAACACAATCCAACGGAACTGCGCCTCTATGGTATCTATACGAACGTCCCGCGAATCGTCGCATGATCTGCAGCAAAAAGAGCTGCGGTAATAGCCGCTAAGATCTGGATTTTTCTTAAGTTCTCTCTAGTCACTTTCTGAAAGCAGTTAGGGTTAGGTTTTTATTTTTCCTCACTCATAAAAAAACAAAGTTGCTGATATATCATATATATATAGCAGTCAAAAGGAATTAACCAAAACCTAATCCAATTAGAAAAATAAAATTCGAATTTATATATATTATATCTTAATTAAGTCTTACTTAATTAATATACATATATACAAGTTATCCTATTAATTTAAATTCGTAAATTAAATACTATCAATCATATTGACATATTTAAATCATTACAATTTAAATTAACTCCCTTTTAAATACGTTCTAAGTGTGTGACCCTATAGGTTATTATTATGTTGGTAATAATTTTAAAATCATATTATAAAATTATAAACAGTGAGCGACATCTAGTAATGCATCATTGCTACCTAAATAATAATAAGATCGGTGATTCGATGCAACCTTTTCGTGACCAATGTTTCAATGTAATTTAATCATTTTAACCTTGAGATCCTAGATTAAACTCGAGGCATGGAATGTGTCATACTCTTCATAATTTAATCTGAGTTTTCTTAATCAATGAGTACACTATATAAAATAAATCACTATTTGAGCATGACCATGCATTTCATAGTCCTACTCAATTAAGAGGCTTATGGATATCACCCCTAATATATAGGAGGGTTAAATTCCATCTAGATCACTCATATTCCTCACACGATTCATGATTTACCCAATAATCACTTTGATTGTCCACCCTATTAAAGGTGACATTTAATGATATCAAAGTCTATAAATTCTCGTGCAATAATATAGTGATTTCAGGTCGGAGGATCATTACATCATTGTCACTATGAGAATTTTTTATGACACTTTGCATAATGCTCCACGTAGAATTCTCATGGTGGGTTTGTCCAGTACATTGTTCTCTAACATGTACCTATGCATTGACTCAATATCTCTTATATTTATGACCAATGAGATTTGGCCATCAGTCAATCCACATACTAGTCTCAATGCATCATTGTTGTCCCATTAACAATGATACTCGACTAGGGACATTTAAGAGCAATGATACTAATTGTAATTATATAATCTCATGTTCAAGTCACATACTTGAAGCTATATAATTTGTATCACTATTCTAAGGACTTTTATTACGCTAACATTTATATAACGTAGTAAATAAAATTATAATAAAATAATTAATTTATTCAATCAAATATAATATAAAAAATGTTAAGCAATTACATCAAATAATTGGACTCTAGGGCATGAACTCTAACATAAATATTAAGCGTAAACTTGTTAAAATAACTTTACACAATCATATAGTGTATAAGTGGTTAGATTTATCGTATTATATAACTTCATAAGTCTTATATTAGCTTATTTAAACTATTTCAATAGGTGAAATTATTAGGAAAATTAGCTAACTAAAAAATTCATTTTAAAGCCAAATTTTCGGATTGTGGGCATATTGTTTTCTGCTGGACCTCGGCTCGGTTAAATGACCATAACTTCTTCGTTTTAAATTTTTTTTATCAATTTAAAATTTCATGTGTTTATAACTTCCTCCTTTAAAACTTTCATGAAGGTGGCCAAGACAGATTCTTAACCGGTTTGAACATAATTCACTAGTAAGTGGACTGCTAAAAAACTATTTTATATTTCTTTGATCTAATTGAAAAAACTTGATAATTCAGGCATTAATTTGCTAAGATAACATGTTCTAACACTCAATAACACAAAAATAACAAAATCATAAACCTACTTATGTAAGATTTAATGGCTTTTTCTCAAGAACACAAAGAACAAAGTTTTATCGTTCCTTCACTACAACTTGATATCGCTAACCTTTCAAGTTACTACATCATGTTTTAGGACTCTATAATACTAAATTACAAAACCATAAATAAACTTATATAGAAATTCATTACTTTTAATAAAGAACACGAAGAACATAAAACATAATTACAAAAGCATAATTTTGATTACCTCTTGAAGTGCAAGCTTTATTACTCTTGAATTCTTCTAGCTCTCAACTAACACTTTTTATATGATTATACTAGCTTTTTAAGCTCTAGATTACTTAGTGAATTGGTAAGGATTATGAAGAGTGAAGGCTGCTATTTATAAGATTTTCTAAGTTAGGGTAAAATGATAAAAATGATAACCAAACTTTGGCTCCAAGTTTGGCTTAACTTTAACTGTGGCTCCAATTTTGGCTCCAACTTTGACTCCAAGTTTGGCTTGGCTCCAACTTTGGCTTAAACTTTAGCTCTAAGTTTAGTTTGGCTCCAAGCTTTATATTTTAGCTCCAAGCCTTAAATTTCTAAGACCCTAATGCCCTTCCAATATTAAATCTAATATGTTGACTTTTTACTATTCAAAGTTGACTTTTTGTAATTATACTGTATAATTTTTATATTCTATCTGTATAATTTTTGTATTATACGTGTATTTGTGAATAGTGATTAGGGTTAGGTTATAACCCTTAAAATTTGAACCCTTAGGGTTTTTAGATTCAGGGTTTAGGTTTTAACCCTACTTTAGATTTTAACCTTTAAATAATTTTTTGATTTTTTTTTTAAATAAGTGTTAACGTTGAATTCTTGAAGCGAAACATAAAATTAAACACATGAAAATCACATAACACATAGTTCAATCTTTGCATCTCACATAACATATAGATTAGGTTAAAGATTTTTAACCTCTAATAGTATACGATCGTAGTTTCAAATTATATTTAATTTTTAAGACAACTCAATGTATACTCGAGCAATCGTTCTTAGGTTTTGAATTGACAACATTTATCAGATCTTGTCAGATCATATTTAAAATATTTAGGTTATTACATCTAGCCCTAATTCTCTCTTCTAACTCTTAGATGTAGAGAATTAATAGAAGTATTCTCCAATAATTAAAAAGTGTAAGGCTCTATAATTCATAATAAGACTTCTCTTATTTATAGATTTGATCAACCCTCCTAAACTATTTAGGAATATAATTTTAATTTAACTACCAATCTAATTAGGAACAAAATTAATATATTATTATAATTACAATTCCTAAACACTTTAGAAATTTTATTATTTATAATGAGAGTATTTCTTATTAATTAATTCCTAAGCCATTTAGAAACTAAATAATAATAATAATAATAATAATAATAATAATAATAATAATAATAATAATAATAATAATAATCATAATAATCATAATAATCATAATAATAATCATAATCATAATCTATTAAGCTATTAAGCTATTAAGATATTTAATTTATTTTATGACCATAGTATAAATTAAATACACTTTATTTATTATTATCATTATACCATTACTTCTAAAATAAATATTTCTCTTTTGTGGCGTGACCCTTTAGGTTCAATATTAAACCGGTTGTAGAATAAATAAATTAGAACCATTCTAATATTTTTTATAATAATAAATTAAACTCATTTAATTTATTTATAAATAAATACGTATTTATGCCATAATAAGTGTAATCTCTCTTGGCAATTCATAACTTTTCGGATAATATGAATTTCAATATTTGATCACAAAGAACCTATTTCGCGTATAGTTACCATACAATTCAATCATTCTATCATATAATGTCTAAATCAAATATAAAACGTGGAATTACAATCAACTCTTATTTAATTTGATCATATGTATTTCGATTCCAAAATGCACAACTCTAATCAATGTAAAGTAGAAGCTCATTTCTAATTTCCATTTTGCCTTGGCCAAGGATTACTGATTTATCATGTATCGAATCATATATGATATTTTCTTCCCTTTACTAGAAGTGGTAGATCATTTGTTGATCATTCACATATCTCCATATACAACTTATTATACCCGAACATATCCTTTGTTATACCCGAATAGACTTAAGGAATATGACAAAGTGTAACTCATCATACGCAAGATACTATGATGATCTAAAGTCAATGATCACTTGTACTATTATCATATAAGGAACTCTTATTGATAGGCAATTAAAACTCCATAAGGTGTTCATTTATCGAGCCACGTTCTGTGAATTTATTCTCTAATAAACACCTACATACTAGCTTTAGTGTCTTCACATAAATAATTTATGAGATCAATCATCATCTTCATAAGAGCAAGCGTAGTATATGCTAATCTATTCAGATTCACTAATTCTCAATTTAGTGATCCCACGATTAGGGACATTTTAGTTTTGAACTATCTAAAATTTAGATCTCATTAACATAATTAATATTATGATTATAAAAACATTGCTCCAAAACTATGGGTTTATCCATTTAATTAATTTAACCATTTAATCATGAATAAAGAAATGTCTGTAAATAAATAATTCTTTTATTAATAATGAAATAAGATTACAAAGTATATGCTTATCGTAATGACGTATGATTTCCTTGAAAGTATATTACTTTTATTGTATATGGTAGATATATAAGATATGAAGATAACCTAAGTGGAATGGTTGAAAAATGAGTTAAAATAAATTTATGATGAATTTTCAAAGAAAGTATGTTCATGTGCAACCCTAAAATGTGGATCATACATGTTTTTTAATACATGTATCAAAAAAATATAAAGTTCATGAAATGACGTTAAAATATGAATCTAATATGTTTATGAGGCAAGTTTCAACTCATTTGAGTATAAGTTATTAAGCCTTGAAGCAAGAAACATAAAAATCCGGAAAGATTGAAAAGTTGGGAAAAATTAGGGTTCAATTTTCTGGTAGTCACGCTCGGGGCCGCGAGTTCTCTGGAAAACACAACCATGGCCATCTTTCCAAGCTTATTTAAATAAATAATTGACAATAAAGATTATTTGTGGATTATGAATATAAATGTAATTATTAAACAAATAAAATACCAATAAAGGTTATTTTATTTGAAGAGAATGAATATAAATATTAATAAATAATGAATAATAATGTGAAATAAAGGAGATTGTGAATGAGATAATTGAGTTGATGTTAAAGAATGAGTGTGGGGATAAATGGTGAAGGCTTATGAGATAATTTAGGTCGACTTAAATTTTATTGATGGTCCAATAGAGACTAATCGGTAGATCGAATTACGACTTATGTAGGTCAACCGAAGGTCGATAATTTAGAAGAAAAGAAAGCAGACGTAACTGGCAAGTACACTTAACTTGTATACCTTTATTGTTCCGTGCAAGTTTTACATGTGAAGTAAATATTCGAAATATAAATTGTTGTAATTTGAATACGACCATTCATATGTATATGCTTAGAAAGATTTTTCAAACATTAAATTTTAAATGTTGGGAATCCTAAATTCATACAAATTTCTTGGAAAAGTAAGTCTATGCTGTCGGTTTGTAAAAACAAGGCATACAAACATCTAAATTGTATAACGCAGCAAAAACAAGGCATAAATCGTATTTAAAAAATTTTTACAAACCAAATTTTAGGAACTTTCTTATACGATAATTATTAATTGAGGAAAGATAAAGGGTTATACCTTTGTAGATTCAACTTCTTGAACAACTACGAGTTCACCTCCAAAATCCTTCGCGTTCTTCAAGATCCACAGATCAACGTTAGCTACCCAAGTGTGCAGTCTCTAAAGGTGATCCACCAAGAGTAATATGGATTGAAGAAGTAACTTAGATTCTACTAGATCTTGGGTGGCTAGCCTTAATTCTCTCTCTCTCTCTCTCTCTCTCTCTCTCCTTCCTTAGATGTAGAGAATTATGAAGTATTCTCCAATACTTGCAAAAATGAGTGTAACCCCAATCTATAACAAAATTCCTCTTATTTATAGATTTGTTCAACCCTCCTAAACTCTTTAGGAGTAAGGTTTTAATTTTAACTCCTAATCTAATTAGGAACAAAATTTATTTATTATAATAATTATAACTCCTAAATAATTTAGGAACTTAATTATTTATAATGAGAGTACTTCTTATTAATTAATTTCTAAACCATTTAAGAATTAAATAATAATAATAATAATAATAATAATAATAATAATAATAATAATAATAATAATAATAATAATAATAATAATAATAATAATAATAATAATAATAATAATAATAATAATAATAATAATAATTTTTATTATTAATTTATAATTAGTATTTCTAAAATACTTAATTATAAATATTAAACTATTTAATTTATTTTGTCACTATAGTATAAATTAAATACACTTAATTTATTATTACTATTATGCCACTTACTTCTAAAATAAATATTACTCTTTTGCGGTGTGACCCTTTAGGTTTAATATTAAACTGATTGTAGAAGAAATAAATTAGAACCATTCTAATATTATTTATAATAATAAATTAAACTCATTTAATTTATTTATAAATAAATACTTATTTATTTCACAATAAGGGTAAGCCCCCTTAGCAATTCATGATTTTTCGGATAATATAAATTTCAACATTTGATTATAAAGAACATATTCCGTGAATAGTTACCGTATAATTTAATCATTCTACCATACAATATCTCAATCAAATTTAAGACATGGAATTATTGTTAAGTCTTATTTAATTTGATCATATGTATTTCGATTCCAAAATGCACAACTCTAATTAATGTAAATTAGAAGCTCTTTTCTAATTTTTATTCTCTTTTCTAATTTTCATTCTACCTTGGCCAAAAATTACTGAGTTATCATTTATTGAATCATATAGGACATTCTCTCCTTTTACTAGAAGTGGTAGATCATTTGTTGATCATTCACCTATATCCATATACAACTTATTATACCCAAACATATCATTTGTTATACCCGAATAGACTTAAGGAATATGACAAAGTATAACTCATCATATACAAGATACTATGATGATCTCAAGTCTAATGATCACTTGTACTACTATCAGATAAAGAACTCCTATTGACATGCAAGTAAAACTCCATTAGGTGTTCTTTTAGTGAGTCGCGTTCAGTGAACTTATTCTCTAATAACCACCTACGTACTTTCCTTAGTGTCTACACACAAATGATTATGAGATCAATCATCCTCTTCATAAGAACAAGCATAGTATGTACTAATATATAGGGATTCACTAATCCCCATTTTAGTGATCCCATGATTAGGAACATTTTAGTTTTATGCTATCTTGAATTTATATCTCATTAACATAATCAACATTATAATTCTTAAAGCATTGCTCCAAAACTACTAGTTTATCCATTTAATTAATTTAACCAACCGATCAATCATAAATAATGAAATGCCATTAAATAAATAATTCTTTTTGTTAATAAATGAATAAGATTACAAAGTATATGTTTATCATATCAACATATGATTGGCTTGAGGACATACTACTTTCAATCTCTCACTTATACTAAAGCCAATCGCCTTGGTATCTAATATTCATCGTCTCTGAATGACGATTGAATTGCTGCTGAGATAATGCTTTAGAAAATGAATTTGCTATTTTGTTCTGAGAGTCCACTCGCTCTACAGTGATGTATCTTCTTTAAATGATTTCTCTAATCAAATGAAACTGCCGTAACACATGTTTGGATTTCTGATGAGACCTAGGTTTCTTGGCTTGTGCAACAGCTCCTGTATTGTCACAAAATAAAGACATTGGTCTTTGTATGCTAGGAACCACTCCAAGTTCAGTTACAAACATCTTCATCCAAACAGCTTCCTTTGCAGTTTCACTTGTAGCTATGTACTGTACATCTGTCATTGAATCATCAATTGTTTGCTGCTTGGAACTCTTCTAACTCATTATGCCACCGTTTAAGGTAAACACGTAACCCAAAACGAATTTGCTGTCGTCTCGATCAATTTGAAAACTTGAGTCTGTATAGCCTTCTAGTTTTAAATCTGCCCCTCCGTAAACAAGAAATACATCCTTAGTTCTTCTTAAGTATTTAACGATATTTTTCACTGCTTTCCAGTGCTCTTTTTTAGGATTCGACTGATATCTGCTTGTCACACTAAGTGAAAAAGTAACATCTGGTCTAGTAAATATTATTCCATACATGATAGATCCTATTACCGAAGCATAAGGTATCTTACTCATATGGTCTCTCTCTAGGTGTCTTTGGTGCCCGATTCTTGGAGAGATGTTTTCCATGGCTCATTGGTATGAACCCTCTTTTGGAATCTTTTATGTTAAACCCATAATATCCCAAATATTTTAAATATGATATAAAAAGATCTATATAAAGGTTGTCAATTCAAAACCTAAGAATGATTACTCGAGTATACCTTGAGCTATCTTAAAGAATAAATACGACTAAAAAATGCGATCGTATACGACTGTAGGTTTAAACTTAAATTATGTGTTATGTGCTTAGTAAAGCTTAAATTGAGCTTCAAATGTGTTATGTTATTTATCTATAGGTAGAATTTTGTATTTTGATTCAGGTAGTTAATCGTAACACTTATTAAAAAATCATAAAAGTCAATTTAGGGTTAAAAACTAAATTAAAAAAAGACTTAAAACCTAAACCCTAAGAGTTATAACCTAACAGAATCGTCAACTGTCTTAAGTCGTTTTGACATATCACATTTCACAAAATAGTGTTAATATGAGGTATAGATGCTAGGGAATCAATAAAAAAATTTATGGAAAAAAAAAACATGATTCACGAGAAAACGTTTTTCGTCTTTTTTATTGTTGTGACTTTTTACATTTCACGACATAGCATTTATACGGGGAATAGATACCAGGAAGCCACTAATATTTTGTTCAAGAATAAAATAAAAAATACTATTCATACAGAAACGCTTTTTATTTTTAAATGTTTCGTTTGAAGATAAAGTGTTTGTATGGAACACAAATACGTAATAATCAATAAAAAAAATTCTTGAAAAAGCGCGCACAGGAATAAGACGTAAAATATTTTTGTAACCATTTTCTGAGAAATGATCGTCAAAAATACTATTCATAGAAAAATGTACCAAGTTTAATAAGACAAGTGCAAAGTGTAATAAGCTTAGGTAAAAGTACGATTAATGAAACTTGATTTTTTCTATAAATAGGAAGCTCACCATTCATTATTTCTTACCATTTTAAGAGAAAAATTACTCTCAAGCTCACCATAGATATATTATAAATGGTAATAATTTACGTGATCTCAAGTTGCAAAGAAATAGTTAAAGTTTGAAACTACAAGAGGTAAAATCCGTAGTAGTTGTTATGTTCGATTTTCTTTCATTGTATAGTCGAAAAGCTCAAGAAAATAAGTCGTTACCATGTACAATTTTTCGTTCTCTGTATTTCTTCATATGTTCTTGAGGAAGTCGTTGTTATTTTTGATTATAGTAGAAAAGCTCAATAACACAAGTCGTTACTATGTACGATTTTTCGTTCTCCGTGTTATTCGTGTGTTCTTGAGCAATTTTTTCTATAAGTTAAGTTTATTTTATTTCAAGTTTAAAGTGTCATAAATCACTTATGTAACTCGTTATAATGCCCAAATTATTTCAATTATGAAAACCAAATGCTCAAGAACATAAGTCGTTATCATGTACGATTTTTCGTTCTTCGTGTTCTTCGTGTATTATTGAGTAAAAGTCATAATTTTCTACATAAATAGGTTTATGATTTTATAATTTAGTATTATGGAGTCTTAAAACATAATGTCATAGCTTGATACGCTAAGGATATCAAGTTGTAGTAAATAAACGATGAAACTTAGTTCCTCATGTTCTTCGTGTTCTTCGCGTTCTTGAGAAAACGTCATAAAACTCTATATAACGAGGTTTATGATCTTGTTGTTTTTATGTTATTGAAGTTATTTAAGTGTTAAAACATGATAACATAACATATTGACATTTGTGGTATCATGTTTTACTAAATGGAATGAAGGAATTGTGAACAAGTTTACATTTCTAACATTTCAGCCTATTTTTTGAAATTTTAACTTTTGAATCTGCCTTAACAACCTAAAAACAAATTGTAGATCATGAAATTATAATAAATTTATACTCAAGAATTACCTCAAAATATTTTATTATATGAGTAAGTTATGGCTATTTGCATAAAAGAGGTCAAAGCTGAAAATCCTTAAATGACATTTGGATTTTTGACATTAAAAATGATTTTTTAAGTTAGTCAACTTTTCAATTAATTTCACATATGGAAATAGTCTAGTTAAGTTATAAAAACACTTATTAAGAAGTAAAATATGATAAACTAATAGTTAGGTACGCGTAATCCTTTATGTAGGCTTTTAAACGTTTATCGGGAAACCCTAGTTTGCGAATCAGGCAAATTCTAACTCTTGTTTAAATTGTTATGTGAAATTTTTATGTGCAATTGTGTTTATATGCAACTTGTGAAGTATTGATATGTGAACAGATATGTTGATTAACTGTGAATGTTAAATGAGTATGAAATGTTATATTGTTACGTCAACACATGTTAAAGTTTATATGAAAGTATAAACTGTGTACATGTTATTTGTTAGACTTGCAGAGTCGTTGAGCTCATTCTTGTGAATAAAACTTTATTTGTAGTTAAAGAAGAATGATAATTAAGAAGATCATGAACATAAAGAAGAAGCGTAGACTATGTTTCATGTTTTATTTACTTGTATTTGTATAAAGTTATAATGACTGTTGTAATACGAACAAGAAAACCATATAACCGAATATTATGAAATGATATTATTTATTATAATCAGAATATTGTTATGCCTTTACTTTGATATAACTTAGAGTTGTTAAAAATCTATTAATCTGAATGAGGGTATTGATAATATGGACTGATCATGTTATGCCGATACTCTGAATTTTAGATAGATAGTAAAACATTAAAACAATGATATTGATTAACATTGTGAGTGTTGTAAGACCAGAGATTTAGCACCAATGAAGAAACCAAATTCATCACAAAGGTTCTTCTATTCTAAGTACAAGTGTGTTAATAATATTGTGAACTTTAGATAGATAGGAGATATCGATTTAAAAAGATATCTCTATGAAGATATGTATCTAAGTGAGGGTATTGAATGATATGAAACGGTCTGTAAGAAAATGAATCTTGCCACAAATAAATATATAAATATTTATTGCAAGGTTAATACCGTGAATCTCAGATAAGTAAAGTGATAGAATATTTAAATCTTAAGGTTAAAATTTGACCGGTTTATATATGTGGTATTATCCATGTATACGGATGAACTATAAGTTGATACTTGTAGAAAGGATGAGATCAAGATCAAGTTAAGATCTAGGGACTAAGTTAAGGAAATTTTCAATGTGTAGTCTAAAATAGACTATTTCAACCAATATGATTGATCATTGATTAAGTTAGTAGATGTTATTGGAAGATAACGCACAAAGTCCGCCATAGCCAGTGCGTGGATTTTAAGACGTTACAAAATCTCTTTAACATTGATTTAATGTACCTTTCATGGGTTAAGCCGAGCATCCTTTTAAATCTATCTCTATAGATTTTAATTCTCAAAATATAGGATACTTTTCCCAAGTCCTTCATAGATAAGCGTTTAGACAACCATATTTTGACTAATTGTAGCATTGGAACATCATTATCTATCAGTAGTATATCATCAACATATAATACTAGGAATGTAACAAAGCTCCTATTAACCTTCTTGTATACACATGGTTCATATTCTTTTTTAATAAAATCAAACTATTTGTTTGTCTCATCAAAACATAAGTTCCATCTTCTAGAAGCCTACTGCAATCCATAAATGGATTGTTGTAGTTTACAGACTTGATTTATTTCATCTCTAGGAATAAATCCTTCTGACTGTATTATATATACATCCTCATTTAGTTTTCCATTAAGGAAGGCCATCTTCACGTCCATTTACTAGATTTCATAGTCAAAATAAGCCGCAATCGCAAGCAAAATCCAAATGGACCTAAGCATAGCTACTGGTGAGAAGGTTTCATCATAGTTAACTCATTGTCTTTGTTTGAAACCTTTTACAACTACTCGGGCCTTATAGGTCTCTACCTTGTCGTCTACTCCAGTCTTTCTCTTAAAGACCCATATGCACCTAATGGGCTTTATCCCTCAGATGGAGTAACCAAAGTCCATACTTGAGTCTTATACATGGAGTCCATCTCGGATTTCATGGCTGTAAGCCATTTCTCTGAGTCTTTACTACCCATTGCCTCTTCATATGTTACTGGATCATCACCATCTATAATGCGTACCTCATCATCATCCTCTATGATTTACCCATACCTTTCAGGTATTTTTGGCACTCTTTTAGATTTATGAATAGGTTGTGGTAGAATAGGTTCTTTTACTTGGTCAGGTTCCTTCATTTGATTCGTAGTGTTTTGTGGTTCGTGAACTTCTTCGAGATTTATCTTACTCTCATTGACCCCTTCAAAAATAAACTCATTTTCCAATAAGGTAGCATATTTTGCAACAATCACCTTTTGATCAGTAAGGTTATATAAATAATATCCTAAACTTTCTTTAAGATATCCCACAAATTTAGACTTGTTGAATCTAGTCTCTAACTTACCATTATCAAACCTTTTGACATAAGTGGGACAACCCTAAATATTAACATGCTTAAGACTTGATTTCCTCCCTATTCATAACTAATATGGAGTCTTAAGGATGGATTTTGAAGGTACCTTATTAAGTAGGTACACAACTGTTTTTAGGGCATAACCCCAAAAAGATACTGGAAAGTCGATAAAACTCCTCACGAATCGAACCATGTCCAATAAGGTACAATTTCTCCTTTTAGATACACCATTCAACTGAGGTGTATCAGGAGGTGTCAATTGTGAGAGAATACCATTCTCTTAAAGATGATCGAGAAATTCATTGTTTAAGTATTCCCCTCCTCGATTCGATCGAAGAATCTTAATACTTTTGTCCGTTTATTTCTCCACTTCACTTTTGAATTCTTTGAACTTTTCAAATGATTCAAACTTGTATTTTATCAAATACACATATCCAAACCTTGAATAATCATCAGTGAAAATGATAAAATACGAATGCCTTTCTCTAGCGTGTATTATCATAGATCCACATACATCTGTGTGTACCAACTCTTAAAACCCTATAATTCTTTCTCCTTTTCCAATAAAAGGAGATATAGCCATTTTTCCTGTAATGTTATAAACTTCTAAAGAAATGTAATCCAACTTTATATGAATAATAAAGATTGACTTATGCTTCAAATGTGTTATGTGATTTTCCTGTGTTTTTGATTATATGTTCTGGTTCAAGTATTCAACCTTAACACTTAATAAAATCAAGAAGTTATTTTAGGGCTAAAACCTAAATTGAAAAAAAGGTTAAAACCTAAACCCTAACCCTAAGGGTTATAACCTAAATCCTAGAAAATCACTTTTCATAAATATAAAAATAATATGAGAATTATACAAAAATAATACGATAATAATAAGAAAATTATACGGTAGAAATACGAAAAGTCAACCAACCAAAAGTTTTAGAAATGAACTAAGTTGAAGGGTATTTAGTTGTAAACAAACTAGGTTAGGTGTAACTAAGTTGGTGCAACCAAACTAGGAAAAACTAGCAGAATTACACTCACTAGTTTGTAACTAAATTCATGTGAAATGAGATCAACCAATCATAAGCTAAGCTAGCAATCCAAGTGAAGTTAAATCAACTAATCATAAAAGAGTATAAGCATGATATCACCTTGGAATAAGCCCAAAGTGGTCGGCCATATTGGTTGAGAAAGAAAAATTGTGCACTTCTTTGTTAAGATATTTTATGTCTTAGTGACCATAATACCTTAGGTTTGTTAAGCCTATAAATAAAAGCCGAAGCTCTTCATATTCCTTACTAATTCACAAGTAAATTGAGAGCAAAAAAATTATTGAGAGTATTGTGAGAATTATCTAATATTCAAGTATTGAAGCCTTGCAAAGAAAAAGTTAAAGTTTGCACTTCAAAAGGTATAATCTTAGTTATTATGTTCATTTTCAATTCATAATTATAGCTAAATAGAACAAATACAAGTAGTTATAATGCTCAATTTATTTCATATTTAGATTAGCAACATACTATTTTTCACTAAAGGCCTTTAGTCATAGTCACCATCTGTAGACACCCAAATTTTGCACTTCTCTACTAACCCTGGCAGGAGGGCAGAATCGTCATTTGACCCGACGAGCGAAAAGGAAGGTGGACCCCAACACGAAGCCACCCCAACAACTTACGGTCAAAGTCGCCACAGCAAACAACGAGCATCAGGCAAGGCAAAAAGCTAATCCAGAAGAACCTGATCGGATCACCAAAGACGACAAATGGCCACTACGCTTACGATGTTCGGGGGTCTCGCTCCCCGGTGAGCGAGCGGCTGCCCAGCTCGCCGGTAAGCTGGCGGGGGTGGAAGAAGGGCAGTGCCCCCTGGAAGCCAAGCACAAAGAGCGATTTATACATCAGGTAACAGCCTTCTGAAATAATACAGCAAAAAATGACGATTTAAGACCGCGTGGCACAGAAATCGAGAAAAGGAAGCCAGACAGCCGCGAATGCATCTGCGGCCAACGACTTTCGGGGTTTCGCACGGCTCGAGGAGACGGCACACGACAGCCGAGGAAACGGCGCAGGCGGCTTGCAGCCCAGCCGCAGATGCATCTGCGGCCAGTCGCAGATGCACCTGCGGCTGCCTGGAGATGCCTATAGAGCGGCCATTTCCACCCGAGAGCGAAAAAGAGAAGAAAAAAGAAAGAAAATAGAGAGAGAAAATGGCGAGAAGGAGAGAGAGAAACCCACGGGTTTGAGAGAAAAAGGGAGGATTCTTCATCTTTTGTTCAATCTTCACTCTATATTGTAGCCTATTTTGATTTCCAAGTGTTAAGGCTTCCGTTTCATCGTTTGAAACGTGAGAAAATCTGAATTTATTGCGTTGTTGGTTTTAATCTAGTTAGATCTAGTTTTCATTTCATCTTATTGTTTAAGTTGTTATAGATCTAATATTTGTGCATTTGTTGGGTGGATCTACTGTTAGATCCGAAAATATTTGGTGCATTGCTATTTAATATAGTTTGATTTTGTATATGTTGAAGTTAGATCTGATGTAGTCGATATATGTTTGGATCTATGGATTAGGGATGGTTAGGGAGGATTTATTGCGGATGAAATCTCCTCCTAACCTCCCGATGATATCCTTGTAGTTTATTTCTAGCATTTACGTATGTAGCGATGGCGATGCATTTGTACGCTTAAATATGTAAATTTTGGGCCTTAAAGCGATGTCGGATCGAAAATCGGGTTTAAGGCCCCGTCATAATGAAACGTGCGATTGTGGGCGTTTGGGGTTATTTGGATGGCTCACATGCCCGTGAATAGCCCCAACGCTATTTTAATGCTTAATTTTCCTTTTCGACCCGAGAAAATGATTTTGGGAATGAAAAGATAAAGATTTTCATAAAATCAATCAAATTAGGATATTAGCTTCACGAGGTTTTAAAGTAAAGAGTTTTGGCGAAACTTTGATCTTTGTTTGACGAAAAGGCTATATTTGGTTTGAAATGTCATAAAAGATGTTTTTTCGAAAAAATAAAATAAACATTTTCATTAAACTTTGTGCATAGGGTTAAAGAGTTCTAGAAGTTGCCTTCATTTTATTTATTTTTATTGTTAGAGGGCAATGTATAGTCTCGATTCCTATTTGGCAAACGTTAAAAAATATTGTTTTCTAAAATAACATCTAATAAAAAAACCTCATCATTTTCGAAATTAAAATCAATCTTTCTTATAAAAAGCAAAGCCTCGCCATTTGGGTCAAAAAACGTCTAAACGCTTTCCCGACAAAACACATTTTGCTATATAAAATCAAAGCAACTTTGATGCAAAACTCACCACAAACAGTCATTTAGGCACACACACACACATTCTTAGGATTTTAAAAGGATAGAAAAAAAAAAACATCGAGATTGCGGTAACCGTGTTTCACGGAAGTCGGGGGGTGCCTAACACCTTCTCCTCGCTTAAGCAAGCCCCCGAACTCTATGAATCTCGGTTTGCGGACCAATTAATTCGGAGTCACATATGAGCCAGTGATTACGAAAATAAAATTCGGATGAGTTGGTACATCCATTTCAAATATACCAACTGGCGACTCTGGTCAATTGGCTCATTACAAAATCGACCTTTCGAAACCCCGTCGACATTAAGCCGGCCCTTTTTCAAAAAGCACATCTTAATCTAAATGCTAAAATTGGAAAGGGCATTTTTAATTATTAAAAATACGAAACGACGAAAATCCCGGCGTCGACAGCTGGCGACTCCGCTGGGGACATTAGAGGGCTTAAGCCGCATTTTAAATCTCGGTGTTTTCCTATCCTTTAAAAAATGCGAAAATGTGTGTGCTTTACTTACGTCGATTTACCTTTTGTACGCGTATGAATGAATGTGCGAGTTTTGTGGCTTTAACGAATGTTTTACGTTAATGTCATCATTTGCATACGGTGAGGTACGATGAATGTATGATGAATGTATGTTGAGCGGTTCCTCCTCCTGAGGCTAACCCGTCGGATGTGGATTACTGGACTCAAAGGGGCGCTCCCCAGCGAGGCTCAGGAAAAGCATTCACTCAGATCCAATCCAATTGAAAGACCGGATTTATTCCCGTCTAGTATGTTGCGAAGATCTGGGAACCTTCATGCCGAAAAGCCCGCGAGAGTAACTTAGGGTAGGTCAGCCTCAGATAAACCCAACGCGCGGGAAGTCTCTTCATACCCTATCACGTTTTACGTACATGATGTCGTACTTCAGTTAATCATTTTTTATCTCTCATCCTGTCAATTAGAATCACTGACCTATTGTTTTGCAGGGAAGAGTTGATGAGGCACAATGATTGGCATTACGATCCAAGTACCTCATTGTTAAAATTAAAAATAAATAAATATATGCATATATATATATATATAAAAGAAAAAACAAAAAAACAAAAAAAACAAAAAACAAAAAAAATAATAATAAATAAATAAATAAATTAAAAAAAAAAAAAAAAAAAAAAAAAAAACTGCTAACACTGTTTTGCAGGGAAAGATCAAAAACTCATAAAACATGAAAATATTGCTTTAGCATGCCTCTGTTTTTCTATGTCCCAAAGTTTAACTTCGATTGTTTTGTTTGTAGGTTGCTCCCCGAGCCGCGTACGGTTTCATAAAAAAATAATAAAAAAATAAAAAAAAATTAAAAAAAATAAAAAAAAGAAGTGTTAACACTGTTTTGCAGGGAAAATATTAAAGTACTCATAACATGGAAATATCGCTTTTGCATGCATCCGTTTCTTCCATTTCTCAAAACTAAAATTCAAATTGTTTTGTTTGCAGATTATTCTCTAAGCCTGCCTACGATCTAAATGAATCTGAACTTCACCGATCAGAATGGCCGAGAATTCAACTCCGGATCTGGTTCCCATCCATTAGGGGAATTTGAAAATTTGAAAGGGCAGATGGTTGAAATGGCCATATTATCTAAGCAACGGGGCAGCTAAACTAGGGTCCGCAATCCAATGCTCCGCCTGAGTCATCGTCACAGGGGAGAACCATATTTCTTCTAGAAAATCCAGCTGACCAGAAAAGATCAAAGCAGATTGAAAGGACAGGGAAAGCGAATCGATGAAGTTACGAGACAATCCCCCAGTGGAGCTTTGAATTCGCTTGGAAGAATGTGAAACCCTAAAAGGGAGGGTCAAGCAATATCTATGAGAGATTGAAAGCTCACCCCTTCAAGCAAATCAAAGGCAGAAATGTTGAATTTTCTAATCAGCTGAGGAAAGATTGTGGAGTTGCTGCCTCCAACAAACCCCAAGTCTAAAAGATACGATCCTGCACAAAGATGCATTCCAACTCACCGGGGCATGATACGAAAGAATGTGGGGCGTTACGACATAAAATCAAAAAACTCCATCGAAAGTGGAGAGCTAAAAATGGCAAGCAACATTGAGATCACCACTATGGGTAAAAGCAGCATATAAATGAAGAATCTAACATACCCAACAAAGAGGGAAAGTTCAGATGAAAGGATGGATATGGTCACCAACCGCAAGGAGATACGAGGCAGATCCCTCATGATCCGAAGAGTGGCGAAAGAAGCGAGAGGTGTCCCGACGAGAATAGCAGTATCCGAGCCTAAATGCCCTGCTGTGAACTTGAAAGTTATCCCTTGGAAGTAAGGTAAAGGATCAAAATTTTACTCAGAATGTGGGCCAATCCTGCCAAAGGACCATAATCTTGGTCTGCCAAAGCGAGCGATTAAAATGTTGAAAATGCCTTATGAGAAGAAGAGGTAGTCGAGTTTAGAAAATGGGACGCCTTAAAGAAGAAGTTGCGAGAAAGTTGGAGGAGGACATTCAGTCAAAAAAAAAATCAAGTGCTTACTCCTTCCATCAACGGGACTAGCATGAACGTCCCAGAGAATTGCGACAAACTGACTGGTGATCAAGTTATGACAATCACAGAAGATATTTCTCAAACATGGGAGTAACCTCTATCGAAGGAAGCATGACCATCGACAAATGGATTGACGAGCTCACAAAAAAAATAAAGCAAAAAAAAAAAAAAAAAAAAAAAAAAAAAGAAGAAAAAGAAAAAGAAAAAGAAACAAGCAATCTTGTGTGCTATCAGGCCTGAACTACGTAAGACCTGATCTCCTCTTCCTAGAGTACGTAGGCAGCCACTTTGGCGCGGTCTAATCCTTACAAAAAAATGTATAGAACCCTTCGATGGTTTTGCAGTTAACGATCAATGACTCAGACAACTTGTTCTCGTGTCAACCCATCGGAGTGCACTTTCTACCTGATCAAAAGCAAAGGATTCTTGGGTTCCCAGCATTTCATCAGTCCACCTGTCAAAGACACCACGAAGCGACGACCTTGATGACAATCAAAGCTGGGGCAGTTTCGAAATTGAGGACGACTCGACACTGGGACATTCATCAACCATCCATGGAGGGTTAGTGCACGATTCGACATCTATGGTGTGTTCCCGTCTGCTTACGACAATATCATCAGAGTTGTACGATCAATTGGTCATATCCAGTCAAAGCTCTTTTCAGAATACGATGACCCGCAGGTAAGGTACAACTTTTTACATCTTTTTATTTCTTTCCTGTCTCCCTGTACATATATTAAAGACTGTACATAGTTTAAATCTAACATTACTTTTGGAAAGAGAAAATTTTTATTTGACTTGTTAGGAATCGAATTAATTCTGACAAGCATTCGTGGAGCAGACTCATGAGTACGATTAGACGATTAAAATTGTTCAACAAGACTTGATTTCGAAGTGTCGTTCGAAGCAGAATCCACCTCATAGGAAAGTCTGCACTTTGCGTTTGCGCCAACTTTCAGATGTGGGGTATAAAGCTATGACGATAATGTTGACAGTTGATGCAGAGTCGGAGGGTAAATAAAAGTGAATCAAAATGTCTCGAATCGTGGCCTGAGTTATTCGAGTAATTAAGCCTGAGGGGTGTTTTTACACCTGGCGCCCTAAAGTCGTCTGATTTGGGAGTTGCCGGCCCAACACTCGTTACATGGGTAACTCAGAGCCTAAGAAAACGAGCATTACAGCTGCCGAGACCTGAGCAGATTCGAATCGTGGCACGGGTTATTCGAGTAATTAAGCCTGAAGGGTGTCTCTACACCTGGTGCCCTAAAGTCGTCCGATTTGGGAGTCACCGGCCCAACGCTCGCTACATGGGTAACTCAAGCCTAAGAAAACGAATCTTGCACAGGGTCAGACGATGAATGAATGCAGTAAACCACCTAACTTGTATCGAAGCGTGGCCTTTGTTACTCGAGCAAGTAAACCCGAAGGGGTGTCTTTACACCTAATGCCCTAAAGCCGCCTGGTTTGGGAATCATTGGTTCAAAACTCGTTAAATGGGTAACTCTAAATAGCCTAAGAAAACGAGACAAGTTAAGTGGACACGAGAAGGGAAATGCAGAGTCGAAAAAAAAAGAAAAAGAAAAAATGTTCGACCAGAGAAAAAAAGAGAGGCTCATCTAAAGTCACGGAAAAGAGGCCCCTAATTGAAGGATGCATCGCACAGTGCACTTGTCATATGACGTTGATTCTGTGAAGGACGATAGCAAGAATGAAAACGAAATACCTTTGATAAAGGAAGGTAGTTTTGAATTTAATCATACTCACGTATATTGACCATGAATGCTTAAATGTTTTATTACGATTTCATAACTCGTCAAAAGAAAAATGTGAAATCGAGGGTAAATTAATACATTCACAATTCATTCAATATCAAGTTAATACACTCACGATTCATGAAAAAAAGAGATCCATCTCGATGTCAAATTTCTTGTACGATAAAACGAAAACATCACGGACACGAGCCAAATTGCATAATCATGAGCATTCTATTTTATCCGCTCTACTGTTGAGATGTTTAGTAATATCGAAGTTAACCCCGCCGACCCGAACCGTCGAGCATTTAGCGTTTGTTACGTGTGCAGGATATAAATCGGTGAGGGTAACTTGGCATGACCAACGAAATGATTTCCCATGCAAATCCTCGATAAGAACACGAGTAAAGGCTGGGGCATGTTGGAAATTACGAAAATGAAGGAAGCCCAGATCTATATCAAACTCCTCATCAACGAACTTTCCCCCACGACCCTCGATGGATTTTGACGAACTCAGCCTGATGCATGCTAACATTACCTCGATACTCAAGCGAGCGTATGCAAAAACGATATAATTCCTAACGTCAGAGTTGATCGATTAAAAGGGCGAGGAGGGGGCAACATGGTCGTCGGTAATTGCAAAAAACCAAATGGGCTGCCTCAATCCGATTGATGTAAAGAGCTATCAAAGTATACGACCAACTGACAAGGGGATCACCCAGATATCAACCCAGAATCTAGGCACAATTCTCCAGCATCAGAGAAAGTCCCAGCGTCCCAAATTCAAAGACATGACGATCTGGGAACCAGCAGGACGAGGAGCCCGGGATAGGTCAATTGGGCATTCGAAAATGACAGATACAATTCCCCAATAGAGAAACGATCAGGGGCATGCAATTCAACGAACCAACCTTGATGTCCAGAAACTGTACTCCCAAACAAGGCATGGCACAACTAAGTAGTCAAAAAGAGCGACACGTGAAAAATTGTATCATTTGACTAAACAGGGGTCATTTCCTTCCAAGCATATATATTGATCCATGCATAACATCTGCGCATCCATGTATATATCAAAATAAAAATAAAAAAAACATGAAAGAAAAATCACAGGTATGAGACTGTCGGCGTCACAAGTACATGTGCCATTTATCGAAAAGCCATGACAGCGGGAAACTTCCACGATCCGATGCGCCCAGAATCTATGGAACATCAAGGAATTGCAAAACGACTGTCTGAAGCACCTTCAGCTAATCAACAAGGATGACAGCTCAAAAGCAATGGCTGTCAAGAGCGATCTACAAGGACGAACCCCGAGAATGACAAGTCAAATCAAAGAAGTGGCTGGCAAAAGCGATTTACGAGGACGAATCCCAAGGAGGCCCCACAAACTAATCAGGTACGCTTTCTTTTTAAATTTCCTCAAGAATTATTGCATTTTTTATGATGTACAATACGATGCGAGTCCATTTGGGACAATACACAGCGATTCCGGAGACGAGACCCGGCAATTCAAAACCGACCCGTCAGATACGAGACCTGACCAATTCAAAACCGACCCGTCAGATACGATACCTGACCAATTCAAAAAAAAAAGACCCGTCAGATACGATACCTGACCAATTCAAGACCGACCCGTCAGATACGAGACCTGACCAATTCAAGACCGACCCGTCAGATACGAGACCTGACCAATTCAAAACCGACCCGTCAGATACGAGATCTGACCAATTCAAAACCGACCCGTCAGATACGAGACCTGACCAATTCAAAATCGACCCGTCAGATACGATACCTGACCAAACCAAAAACGTCCAGTCAGATACGATACCTGACCAAACCAAAAACGACCCGTCAGATACGATACCTGACCAAACCAAAAACGACCAGTCAGATACGATACCTGACCAAACCCAAAACGACCAGTCAGATACGATACCTGACCCATTTAAAAAACGACCAGTCAGAAACGATACCTGACCCATTTGAAAAACGACCAGTCAGAAACGATACCTGACCCATTTGAAAAACGACCAGTCAGAAACGATACCTGACCCATTTCAAAAACGACCAGTCAGAAACGATACCTGACCCATTTCAAAAACGACCAGTCAGAAACGATACCTGAGCATTTCAAAAACGACTAGTCAGAAACGATACCTGACGATTTCAAAAATGACCAGTCAGAGACGATACCTTACCAGCCCAAAAACGACCAGTCAGATACGATACCTGACCAAACCAAAAACGACCAGTCAGAGACGATACCTGACCAACTCAAAAACGACCAGTCAGAGACGATACCTGACCAATCCCAAAACGACCCGTCAGAGACGATACCTGACCAACCCAAAAACGACCCGTCAGAGACGATGCCTGACCATCACAAACCAACCCGTCAGAGACGATACCTGACCATCACAAACCAACCCGTCAGAGACAATACCTGACCATCACAAACCAACCGTCAGAGACGATACCTGACCAACCCAAAAACGACCTGTCAGAGACGATACCTGACCAACTCAAAAATGACCCGTCAGAAACGATACCATACCAACTCAAAACGACCGTCAGAGACGATACCTGCCCGTTCCAAAAAACGACCCGTCAAAAACGATGCCTGACCATCACAAAAATGAAACGTCGGAGACGAGACCCGACCATTACGAGATAAATTGTTAGAGACTAAGCCCAGCAATGACGATACGACCCGTTGGCAAAGGATCCGACGATGACGATACGACCCGTTGGCAAAGGATCCGACGATGACGATACGACCCGTTGGCAAAGTATCCGACGATGACGATACGACCCGTTGGCAAAGGATCCGACGATGACGATACGACCCGTTGGCACAGGATCCGACGATGACGATACGACCCGTTGGGAAAAGATCCGACGATGACGAGACGACCCGTTGGCAAAAGATCCGACGATGACGATACGACCCGTTGGAGAAAGATCCGACGATGACTGTTGGAGAAAGATCCGACGATGACGATGACGAGACGACCCGTTGGAGAAGGATCCGACGATGACAATGCGATGACCGTTGGAGAAAGATCCGACGATGACCAAAACAATGCGATGCGATGCGATGTGCGAGGAGATGTGCGATGCGATATGTGATTTGCGATACATCATATGAGAAGCAGTGCGATATGCGATTTCATATGCGAGGTGATGCGATTTTGATTTAATATGATATGCGATTTGAAATTTAAATATGCGATATACCTTAAGCAAGGGAAAAATAGTTTTTTGGCGAATATGCGATGCGAGTCCATTTGAGACGGTAACCGGTGATGTTGCATCATTAATATGTATATGTTGCACAATTGATATATATGTTGCCTCATTAATGTATATATGTTGCATCATTAACACATGTTGCCATCATCATGCCTTGGGTGCCTACTTCTTTATCATGTTCATTTCACTTACCATTTCATAAACATGATAAAGAGGGGCAGCTGTAGACACCCAAATTTTGCACTACTCTACTAACCCTGGCAGGAGGGCAGAATCGTCATTTGACCCGACGAGCGAAAAGGAAGGTGGACCCCAACACGAAGTCACCCCAACAACTTACGGTCAAAGCCGCCACAGCAAACAACGAGCATCAGGCAAGGCAAAAAGCTAATCCAGAAGAACCTGATCGGATCACCAAAGACGACAAATGGCCACTACGCTTACGATGTTCGGGGGTCTCGCTCCCCGGTGAGCGAGCGGCTGCCCAGCTCGCCGGTGAGCTGGCGGGGGTGGAAGAGGGGCAGCGCCCCCTGGAAGCCAAGCACAAAGAGCGATTTATACATCAGGTAACAGCCTTCCGAAATAATACAGCAAAAAATGATGATTTAAGACCGCGTGGCACAGAAATCGAGAAAAGGAAGCCAGACAGCCGCGGATGCATCTGCGGCCAACGACTTTCGGGGTTTCGCACGGCTCGAGGAGACGGCACACGACAGCCGAGGAAACGGTGCAGGCGGCTGCCTGGAGATGCCTATAGAGCGGCCATTTCCACCCGAGAGCGAAAAAAAGAAGAAAAAAGAAAGAAAATAGAGAGAGAAAATGGCGAGAAGGAGAGAGAGAAACCCACGGGTTTGAGAGAAAAAGGGAGGATTCTTCATCTTTTGTTCAATCTTCACTCTATATTGTAGCCTATTTTGATTTCCAAGTGTTAAGGCTTCCGTTTCATCGTTTGAAACGTGAGAAAATCTGAATTTATTGCGTTGTTGGTTTTAATCTAGTTAGATCTAATTTTCATTTCATCTTATTGTTTAAGTTGTTATAGATCTAATATTTGTGCATTTGTTGGGTGGATCTACTGTTAGATCCGAAAATATTTGGTGCATTGCTATTTAATATAGTTTGATTTTGTATATGTTGAAGTTAGATCCGATGTAGTCGATATATGTTTGGATCTATGGATTAGGGATGGTTAGGGAGGATTTATTGCGGATGAAATCTCCTCCTAACCTCCCGATGATATCCTTGTAGTTTATTTCTAGCATTTACGTATGTAGCGATGGCGATGCATTTGTACGCTTAAATATGTAAATTTTGGGCCTTAAAGCGATGTCGGATCGAAAATCGGGTTTAAGGCCCCGTCATAATGAAACGTGCGATTGTGGGCGTTTGGGGTTATTTGGATGGCTCACATGCCCGTGAATAGCCCCAACGCTATTTTAATGCTTAATTTTCCTTTTCGACCCGAGAAAATGATTTTGGGAATGAAAAGATAAAGATTTTCATAAAATCAATCAAATTAGGATATTAGCTTCACGAGGTTTTAAAGTAAAGAGTTTTGGCGAAACTTTGATCTTTGTTTGACGAAAAGGCTATATTTGGTTTGAAATGTCATAAAAGATGTTTTTTCGAAAAAATAAAATAAACATTTTCATTAAACTTTGTGCATAGGGCTAAAGAGTTCTAGAAGTTGCCTTCATTTTATTTATTTTTATTGTTAGAGGGCAATGTATAGTCTCGATTCCTATTTGGCAAACGTTAAAAAATATTGTTTTCTAAAATAACATCTAATAAAAAAACCTCATCATTTTCGAAATTAAAATCAATCTTTCTTATAAAAAGCAAAGCCTCGCCATTTGGGTCAAAAAACGTCTAAACGCTTTCCCGACAAAACACATTTTGCTATATAAAATCAAAGCAACTTTGATGCAAAACTCACCACAAACAGTCATTTAGGCACACACACACACATTCTTAGGATTTTAAAAGGATAGAAAAAAAAAAACATCGAGATTGCGGTAACCGTGTTTCACGGAAGTCGGGGGGTGCCTAACACATTCCCCTCGCTTAAGCAAGCCCCCGAACTCTATGAATATCGGTTTGCGGACCAATTAATTCGGAGTCACATATGAGCCAGCGATTACGAAAACAAAATTCGGATGAGTTGGTACATCCATTTCAAATATACCAACTGGCGACTCTGGTCAATTGGCTCATTACAAAATCGACCTTTCGAAACCCCGTCGACATTAAGCCGGCCCTTTTTCAAAAAGCACATCTTAATCTAAATGCTAAAATTGGAAAGGGCATTTTTAATTATTAAAAATACGAAACGACGAAAATCCCGGCGTCGACACCATCCGACCTTCAAGAACAGAATGAGCGACAAATTGACCCGTCGCCATAGCATTTAATGGAAGATTTAGTAAAATTAATTTACACCTATTTTAAATCACTTTTAGCGACGGATTCTACGATAGTTTCAATTAAGCTTTATTATAAATTATCTTTAGTGACAGTTATGTCCGTAGCAGTAGCTATAAACGGCAGATTCATTTAAACTTAATTAAAACCTATTTTAAAGTAGTTTTTAGCGACTGACAACTTATGTAAAAACATGTTTCAGCCTTCAACAAAATATTTAGTGACGGATATGCTATATTAACAATATATAAAATCTAATATAGTGCTTAGAGCAACGAATCGACATAGAATCTTAAACACACATAATTAATAAAATCGAACGCATATATCTATGGATATTAACGATCGATATTGATATGTTCAATACATTTAGGCTACGCTACGAGTTCAAAAACATTGTAAACCAACACCGCGTATGTAACGCCCCAAGAATCCTTATACTTGCTACAGTCAACCTTGTGCGTTGAAACATAACATTTTTCTTTAAAACCATAACATATAATTATGATACAGTTCATAAACCTATTTATATAACTTACAACCATAACTTGTCTCAGAATCACAATCTTCACTTCATTCACATTAGAACTCAGATAACATATACATATATCATGACATAGTCTATTACTGTTTAGAATCATATATCTTATGATTCAATCTAATATCACATGTGAACACAATCACTATTCATAACTATCCATACATAATCCTGCTTACTCATATCTGTTATCTATTCATTCAAATTTAATACATATAATTATTCGACATAAAATGATACAATAGTTGTATCCTATTATAAGTTCCTTTAATTAAAAACTTACAAACATATCTATCTTAATGGATTTACATGTCCATACACCTTATTACTCATGACAAAGTTTAATGTTAAAACAAAGACGTTACGCAACTTATACCTTTATAAATTTACATTCATCTAGCTGACTTGTCATATTACACAGATTAATATAATAACATTCCTTCACGCGCCTCTACACAATTACTATTTCTTACCCTTTAGCTTTATCAGAACCTCCGACCTTCTCGTACTTAGCTAAAAATATCAGTTTAAAGTAAGAATGAGCACGATAACTCAACAAGTTTAATAGTTATCACATTTCATACTCGCAATTTATATACCTACGCTATACCTTTCATGTTGTGCATATTATCTATGCATCATATCTATCATACTATGTATTTTTAAAACATAAATCTCACATACTGTATTTAAATAGTTACAATCATATAGTTGTACAAAGTCCACATTTTAGATATATTCACATCGATTTCAGATAACATAGAAATCTTACACATAATTTATCAACTAGTTCACATAGAAGAATTTATCACATTTTAGCAAGTTCTGAAAAACTTGACTGTTACTCGTATCCATACCAAACCTTTACGCTCATCGAACGTCCTTCATATTCTATCACGTTGGTTAGTTAATCCGAACTCTATCTGTCATCGTACAACCTACAAATCATAATATAGTTATAACACTTTCATTATCTCATTCGAGACTTGAAACATAAACACTAGACCACTAGTCTTTAAATATCTCACATTTGATGTATTACACCTTACATAGGTTAATAATATATCTAGACACATTAGGAAGCCTTTACATACACATGTTCTTAATTAATCTTAGGTACATTTAATTATTCCTTACATTGCTTAATTATACCTTATTACCTATCAAATTGATTATCTTTATCAATTTAAGGTTTACATAACATAACTCTATTATATAACATCAAAAACATAGCTTTCCAGATAAAAAAAAATAAAAAAAATTGGGTACTGGGCACTGCACCCCGGCACAGTACATCATGCTCCCAGCAAAGTCTTCTCAATTAACTGTGCCCTGGCGCAGTCTTCAATACAAAAGATGACGCCCCGCTGCCGTCTACATAATTCAATTTTTTTATTTTTTGCAGTCACTTTATATATTTTTAACTTATTCATCTTACATCCAAATAAGTTCAAATTTGAACCATAGCTAGATCTTACTACATAGTATTTTACAAAAATACAACTTGACGTAAACGACTTCTTAAAATCATCGAAGCAATAGTCCGAAAAATAACGTTTAGTCATATTTTCGCACTTTACTATCTATTAGTGACTTTTGGCCATACATATCTATACTTCATACCAATAGTTGATTAAGCATGCCTAACACATAACACTTATCTAGGTCTTTAAAAACAACTTAGGTTTGAGAATGACGTTATTTTTTTTCGTAAAAATCGTTTCAACTTCCAACAATCGATTTCGATCGCACAAAACACATTTTCAAGCTCATTTTCATTCAATGACTACAAAATCAATGTAGATACATGTAATTACATAAAACTAAGTGATAAAACCTTGTTTCACCACTTAACTTTCTAAATTACCATAAATCACATTTGAGTTGAATTTTCATCCACTTAACATAGTTTTTCATCAAAATTATTTTCAAGCCCTTAGACTCCATTTTTCATATACTTATTAAAGAGTTCACTTACCAATTTCGCAGACTCATACTGCACATATATAAAAATTTTAAAATACATTCACCTTCAAAATATGTTTATATGGACATATTAATACCATAGATAGGTTTAACTTTCAAAATCATATTTTCTATACACATTAAAGTATCTAACATGCTATATAACATGTAAATACACATAACACTTTCATGTTCAGCTGTATAACTTAGGGTTCACCATGAACCTCCAGCATAAAATACATAACCTTCCATAAACTATACCTTTTAACTATAAATACATACATAAACCAAAGTTTTAAGTTAAGAAAATTTTTAAATCTTATTGGATGATCCACTTCCTTACATAAAATGCTTCACCATGACGAGACCTCCAACTTTAAGCCTTGCTTCAAGATGATCCAACCATCCAATCTCTTAAGATCAAACTTTCTCCCTTTTCTTCCATGGCCTTTTTTTCTTTTTATCTCTCTAGGGTTCTAACTCTTGTAAAACAAATGAAGAGCTCTCTCCCTTCTATGCTAGGTTTGTAGAGACCTAACTTAAGTTAGGTTAGTTAGATATAACCATAGTTAACTAATCAATGGCATTTTATTTTTTTCCCATACTTAGTTAAGAACAATTTAGATATTTCATTTTTGTAGGACACCAAGGTCATTAATTCAATTGTCAAGGGTATTTTGGTCATTTGCCAAATGCTCTAAACTTTTCATTTATGAAAACTTTCTATTTATGGTAACTTTTCAATTAAGAAAAGTTTCTTACTCTTCTCCCATCGGTTCAATTCACGCTCACTTGGATTATGTTACTTCCAATCTACCAATTAGGTACTTCATTTCTGTTCGAGCTACTTTCACTTAGTTTCATTTAAATTGCTTAGTTAGTTATTTAGCCATAAACCAATTAAATCACTTTTTTTTAACTAGAATTACGCTCCTAGTTCTATACGAGCCTTTCCGGTTACACATTTAGTTAATTTAATTCCCATCATTTTAAATAGTAGAAACACTCATATATTTCATGAAAACGCTTTCTCTAAAAGCGAACCTTTGAAAAAACGATAAACGCTTAAATCATGCATATTGACTCTGTGTCCATTTCTCCATAACAATATGTTTTTTTTAGAATTAAATAACATATATATTTTGTGTCATACCATACCCTGATCGAATTTTTAAAATTCATGTTCGTTTACCATTTTAGCTCATATTACCCGCTTTTACGATTTTTGGGTCATTACTTTCATTTACTTAATACCTATAAGATAATTTGTATCATACATATATTCTTCATTCATTTTACTCATATTTGAGAGTATTATCTTCTGTATTTATACGTCATACAAATAGCCAGCTTAGTTCAATCAATTAATGTATATTCATTAATCAATTTTAGATTTTAAATCTCATAACCCTTACTACTCAGTTAATTCATAATATATAAAGTTAAACTGTTATATCATTTTTGCATATTCTGTCATACCTTTTATTCACTTATTAAAATCTTTCTAATTTTTCCACCTTGTCATTCTCTTAACCCAGTCTCTCAATGCCAATTCATCAAGCTGGTTATTAATTTTCACAACTAAAGCTTAATTTACATAATTTTCAATTATCTCAATTTTCTCTACGTCTTAGCTTTCCTTTCATTTATTAGATCAAATATATATATATATATATATATATATATATATATATATATATACACACACACACACACATCCAATCTATCACGTTCTGAAATAATATTGTGCCTTATAATAATTCTTTTCCGACTACCTAATCGTAGGTAATACTTTTTGTCCTTTGCCTTTAATCTGTTCTATTTTTGTCCAACCGTAGTAAATTATATTTATTATAATTTCATTATCTATCAAGTCACTAACGTACCTTAAATTAATGACTGATCCACTTAATCTCTATAGAGTCCTTTTTACATCAAGAGTCTTTTCGTACCAATTTAACCACATTAGTTATTCTTAACACATTGATTAAATAAAAATAAATAAAATTAATCACTTCTTTACACTTTCTGTTCTTCCAAACTAGATTGTAACTTTTAACATTTATTTTATTAACTAAGATCCTTATTTAGAAATCTTGTCAAAAATTTGAGATGTCACATTCATCCATTCTTCTAAAAATTTCGTTCTCGAAATTGTTGCATACATATCTATACTCATTTCATTCATCATAACTAGGTTTTTAGCTAACCGTTGCATTGCATTCATTCCTTTCTCTAAGAAGCTCATATCTTTCTACCATTCCATTGTAGAATATTGAAATATCTTTTCAGAATCTTTAACAATTATTCAATAATTATGAAGCAATATGAATAACTAGGAATAAACTTTTTTCATTAATTTTTTTTTTCATTTTTTGCTGAGGGGTCATAAAGACCATGAACATGAGTTAACGACGCATTCACGTCACTTTTTATTCAACGATGTAACCACGCCACTCTGATTCAACAACATAACTACGCTAAATTAAACCAATAGATCTTTCCACTGTAAACCTACAAGTAGACTGTCTACAATCGCACAGATTGTAAACATTCATTGCAAGAATTTGAGGGGATCAATTCACCATACTTTCTCGTTTAGAACATTAACAATCAAAATTTTGGAATGCAATATCCAAAAAGGTTATAAGACCACATTCATCCATTTTCAGGGTTGCTCACCTCAGACTTTAAAACAACATTCCTCACCAATAGTTGGATTTTGAAACACTTACTTATTTATTTAACAAAAAGGGTCTAACCGAAATAAATAACATAAACGCACATTATTAAACTGTTCGAACATTATGAACTTGAAAATTTTTCCCTAAAAAAAATTATTTTTACTATAACTTCATCACATTGCATCATATAACGATGTGTTAGTGGTTCATATTACCACATCCACACTTTTGTTACTGTGCTTTGAGAATTCTGTCATTGCCATAAAATTTTAACCTATTTCCATAAATTGAAAAGAAAATCTTTTGAAGACTTCGTAATACCGCACTATTATAGCAGTACGTTAAGAATTCTGTTGTTTTACCATTACACACCATATTTGACAATGTGACAATGATTCCATAAATATATTTTGATATTTTTAAATAACTTTTATCTAATTGAATCAGTTGGGCATATGTTGAGTGGGTTAAATACCTACGAATTGAGTATTTTTAACCGTGAATTAGTGTTTGTTTCTATGTGTTGCATGTTATTTTTGACGTGTTTTTATGTTATTTTGTAGGAAATATCATTTCGGAGGAAAAACTCGACAGCAAGAATTCTCTAGCAATAGCACGACCACCCCACTTCATAGAGCGGTCGCCTTAAGTATGTAAAACATAGTAATGTTTCTAGAGCAGCAGCTTAGCCACCCCACTTCATAGCACAGTTCATAGCGCAACCGCCCCTGACGGGGAGCGGCTTTAATTATGCGAATTTTGGTCTGGGCTAAATATGTTTGTTAATCAAGAGTTCATGGGCAGGTAGGAAAACCTATTAGGAGTATAAATAGTAGGTTTATAACCCTAAGTTGGGTATTCTCTTTGACGTTGGGGCATCAAAGATAGCAATTGGAGTCTAGAGCTTGGAACAACAGGAGTAGATCAATGCATTAGGATTGGGGAGATTTACAGAGTTTATTCTTATTTCTTCTCTATTTTCTTGTATTTGATACTCTTAGATGTTGGAAACTTTTACAACTATGGTTTTTAATTATTCTATGATGAACTAAATTCTTTTTTAAGATAACAACGGAACCCGATGCATAGTTTGAATTGAGTTTGTTCTTATTTATTTTATGTTAAATATATTTGGATTGTCTATCATATTCGTGCATATTTTTAATTATCTGGCTAGTAGTTAGCGTGGTAATCTATATGAACTTGATAAACGGAGTATAGATTTAGATATTGGTATGATAGCGCATGATTGTAATTTCAGTGTCGACAGAAGTTATGATTTGTGAGTACGATAGAGATATGCCTATTTGCCATATGGAATTGTGAAGAGAAATTGCACTTAAATCCTCTTTAATATAAATCACATAGAGATATAGTGTTTTAATTAATTTGGATGCTCAACGCAATTTTATTCCTTAATTGGTAGAATTGAGTGGAATTGTTTATGTGTCATCGAGAGGTGCATATGAATATTATAAAGAATTCTTAATTAACAATTAAGTGTATTTAATATGAAGTAATGAGAATTAATAATATTTAGATGAAGCATTAAGGGAAGTTGTAGTCTTAAGTCTTTAAACATAATATTTGATCTTTGATAATTAGTCTTAGTTAACTTTAATTTTTTTTTAATAGATCATAATCAATCTCAAAGTGTTAGTTTAATTGAGATTAGGTTATTTGGAAAGTTAATTATTGACGGTTATCGAATATAATCTTTGTGGGACGATACTTTTCTTGTCAAATTTACTACAGTTTGACCACGTATACTTGCGTGTTAAACCTAGAGTTAAAAATAAGCAACAAGTTTTTGGCGCCGTTGCCGGTAATTATTTTTGATATTTTGTCAATATTATTTTTTATTAAATTGATCTTAGATTAAACTTTTTCTCATTTTTTTTTTAATTTTTTTTTTTACTTTTTGTTTCAAGTACTCATGATTTTGTATGCAAACACGTTTGAAGGGCCAGGTAACTGTACCTTACAAAGACGATATTGAACGAAGGTTCCATAGACTTCGACACTTCATTCAAGAAATGCTACAAAATCAAGAGAAAATAGCAGACGTGGAACAAAAATTGTTAAAGGACTTTGCAATGCCTTAGGTCATTGAGATACAGTCAAGTATCCAAAGGCCAGCAATCACTGATACAAATTTTGAAATTAAGCCAAGAACAATTCAGATGCTTCAAAATTCGGTTCAGTTTGGGGGATTACCGAATGATGATCCGCGTGAGCACTTAGTTAGCTTTCTAGATATTTGTGATACGTTCAAGTTTCATGGAGTCAGTGAAGATGCAATCAGCCTTAAGGCTGTTTCCTTTTACACTCAGTGATAAGGCAAGGGCTTGGCTTCACTCTTTACCCCTAGTTTAATAATGATGTGGAATGACTCAAGTTCTTTCCATCAGCTAAAACAGCCAAGATGCGGAATGACATTACTAGCTTTGTTCAACATGATTCGAAGTCGCTATATGAAGCATGTGAGAGAATTAAAGACTTAATGCGCAAATGTCCTCATCACGGGATACCACAGTGATTGTTAGTTTATACGTTCTATAATGGGTTATTCAATGCCACCCGAACAAGTATTGATGCGGCTGCAGGGGGTGCTCTCATGTCAAAGAATTATGATGAAGCTTACACGTTGTTAGAAACCATGGCAGAGAATAACTACCAATGGCCTACCGCGCAAATGAATCAACCTAGAGTAGCTAAAAGAATTGAAGTAGATCCGATAACTACATTGGCTGCACAAATGTCTACCTTGGTGAAGAGGTTTAATGCTATGGGAGTGCCCAATATTCAGAATGTATTACTGATTTATGAATTGTGTGCTGGTGAACATCCAACTGAGCAGTGTGCTATAAGTTCCGAGTCAGTGCAATATGTGGGGAATTATAAGTAGTAGAAAAATGTTAGTAACCCTAATAACTACAATCCCGGGTGGAGGAATCACCCCAACTTCTCTTGGAGAGACAATCCAACTCAACCTCAATTTCCACGTCAACTTTACCCACCTGGATTCCAGGCTCGTTAACAACAGCAACCCCTTCCTTAGCCAGAAAAACAAATAAATTTGGAAGAAATGTTGGCCAAATATATAACAGAAACTAAGGTAGGAATGTAGGCTCAAGATAAAATGATGAATCAGATGGATGTAAACGAAAAAAATCAAGTAGTTACAATTCAAAACTTAGAGAATCAAATAGGGCAATTGGCCAATGCAATCAATAACTAACCACAAAGGGCTTTACTGAGTGACACTGAAATGAACCCTAGAGGAGATCAGAATGATTATTGTAAAGCAATAATGCGTAGAAGTGGTAAGGAGTTAAAAGCTACAGATGGAGAAACGTTGAAGGAAATGGAATTTAACGAAGAAATTAACAATTCAGTCATGGCCAAGAAAACCGATGGTGAGCCAACAATGAAATCAAAATAAGGAAAGCAGACTTCAACTTATCCTCTAGTGTTTTTCCTACAACATCTTCAAAAATAGAAATTAGATAAGTAGTTCTTGGAGCTATTTAAGAAACTCCAAATCAACATCCCTTTTGCAGATGCATTAGAACAAATGCCAAGTTACGTGAAGTTCATGAAGGATATCCTCTCAAGAAAAAAGAGACTTGGAGAATTTGAAATCGTGGCCTTTACCAAAGAGTGCAGTGCAATATTATAAAAGAATTTGCCTCCAAAACTTAAGGATCCAGATAGCTTCACTATTCCATGCACAATTGGGACTTAGTTTTTCACCCGGTGTCTTTGTGATTTGGGGGCCAGCATCAATCTGATGCCTCTATAGGTTTATCAGCAACTTAGGTTAAAGGAAATAGTTCCCACTAATGTGACATTGCAGCTGGCAGATCGATCTCTTACTTATCCAAGAAGAATTATGGAGGACGTGCTTGTAAAGGTGGATAAATTTATATTCCCATCAGACTTCATCGTCTTAGATTTTGAGGAAGATCATAATATACCAATCATTCTTGGGCGACCATTCTTGGTAACTGGCAGAACACTGATTGATGTGCAAAAAGGCGAGTTAACCATGCGAGTTCTAGATCAAGAGATAACTTTTAATGTGTTTAAGGTAATGAAGTTTCCTAAGGAGATGGAGGAGTGTTTTAGCGTGAATATAGTAGAAGATGTAGTAGAGGGTGAATTCGTGGCTACACTCAATGCATATCCTCTAGATACATCTTTGATCATCGATACTAATTCAGATGATCCAGCATTGTTCAAGTTGGTACAACTATTGAATACTGTGCCAAGGGTAGATAAATTCAGACCACTAGTTGAGACATTGGATTATTCGGGTAAACCATCTGCTCAAGTTAAGTCTTCATTGGAGGAACCATCCACATTGGAGTTAAAATTGCTACCGAGTTATTTGAGGTATGCTTATTTAGGGAGTTCTTCTACTTTACCAATAATAATATCTGATTCGTAGAAAAACTCCTATAGGTTCTTAGAGAGTACAAATCGGCTATTGGTTGGATTTTAGCAGACAAAAATGGGATTAGTTTGTCTATTTGTATGTACAAAATCCTTTTGGAGGAAGAAGCTGCGCCAACAATAGAGCAACAGCGGAGGTTAAACCTAATAATGAAAGAAGTCATGAAGAAAGAGATTATCAAGTGGCTAAATGCGGGTATAATCTATCCAATTTCTGATAGCACATGGGTAAGCCTAGTGCAGTGCGTTCCTAAGAAGGGTGAAATGACAGTGGTGACTAACGACAACAACGAGCTAATTCCAACAAGGATAATTACGGGTTAGCGGGTATGCATGGATTACAGGAAACTGAACAAAGCTACACGAAAGGATCACTTCCTTCTACCCTTTATTGACCAGATGTTGGACCGTTTGGCAGGTCATGAATTCTACTGTCTCTTGGACGGGTATTTAGGCTATAATCAGATAGTGATTGCACCTGAAGACCAAAAAAAGACGACATTCACTTATCCCTATGGTACGTTTGCTTTTAGAAGAATGTCTTTTGGGTTATGTAATGCACCTGCTACTTTTTAAAGGTGTATGATGGCAATTTTCTCTGATATGGTTGAACACAATCTAGAGATATTTATGGATGATTTTTCAGTATTTGGGAATTCTTTCGATTTACATTTGGAGAACCTGATTCGTGTGCTAAAACGACGTGTGGAAACAAATTTAGTGTTGAATTGGTAGAAGTGTCATTTCATGGTCCAAGAAGGTATTATTTTGGGACATAGGGTGGTTTCTGCCAAAGGAATTGAAGTAGACAAGGCGAAGATAGAAACAATTAAAAATCTTTCATCACCGAGGTCTATTAAGGGGATTCAAAGCTTTCTCGAGCATGCGGGTTTTTATAGATGGTTCATCAAGAATTTCTCGAAAATCACTAAGCCTTTATGTTATCTTTTGGAGAAGGATTTATCTTTCAATTTTGACAAAGCATGCGTAGAAGCTTTTGAAGTTTTAAAAAAGAAATTGATCACAGCTCCGGTCATTGTTGCCCCAGATTGGTTGTCATCATTCGAATTGATGTGCGATGCTAGTGACTCTTAGGCCAACGCAAAGATAAGATTTTTCATGCTATCTAATATGCTAGGTAGACATTTACGGAGGCTAAATTGAATTACACAACTACTGAGAAAGATCTTCTAGCGGTTGTATATGCATTTGATAAGTTCTAATTATACTTAGTTAGGACCAAAATTGTGGTTTTCACAAATCATACAGCTATTAAATACTTAATTTCCAAGAAGGATGCGAAGTCGTGACTAATTAGATGGATTTTATTGCTTCAAGAATTCAACTTGGAAATTCGGGATAGCAAAGGAATGGAGAATCAAGTGGCTGACCACCTTCTCAAGGTTAGAAAATCAAGATCATAAGAAAGGTGATGAGCTGTTAATAAATGATTTTTTTCCAGACGAGCAATTACTTGCTTTCAGTACAGTAGCACCATGGTACGTAGATTTCGTTAATAATATTGTGGGTAAAGTGATTTCTCCTGATTTGTTGTACCAGTAAAAGAAAAGATTTATACATGATGTGAAATACTATATGTGGGAGAAGCACTTCTTATTCAAGCAATGTATAGATCAAATGGTTAGAAGGTGTGTACCCCAAGAAGAGATAGACAGTATTCTACATCATTGCCATAATTCGTTGTATAGAGGGCACTACAGTGGAGAGAGGATAGCCGTAAAAGTATTGCAATCAGGATTCTATTGGCCTACTCTTTTCAAGGACGCCCATTCCTTTGCCTCACGTTGCAACATATGCCAAAGAATTTGCAATATCTCTAAAAGGCAAGAGATGCCCTTCAATTCTATTTTAGAAGTCTAACTTTTTGATGTATGGGGTATTGACTTTATGGACCCTTTTCCATCTTCCTTCAATAACTCCTATATTCTAGTCGCAGTTGATTATGTCTCAAAGTGGGTAAAAGCTGCTGCTTTGCCCACTAACGATGCAAAAATTGTGATAAAATTTCTTCAACGGAACATCTTCACAAGATTTGGAACCCACGTGCAATAATTAGTGATGAAGGATCACATTTTTGTAATAAACTCTTTGAGGCCTTACTCGCTAAATATGGAGTCACGCATAGGATAGCGATAACTTACCACCCTCAAACAAGTGGTCAAGTTGAGATTTTAAACAGAGAGGTGAAGAGGATTTTGGAGAAGGTAATGAATCCCAATAGGAAGGATTGGGCGTTGAAGCTTGACGATACTCTATGGACATATAGAACAACCCATAAAACTCTAATTGGAATGCCGCCATATCAGCTAGTCTTTGAAAAAGCGCACCATTTACCGGTGAAATTAGAGCATAACGCATTTTGGGCTATCCGAAAACTCAATGTTGATTTAGATGTAGAGGGAGAAAAGCGCCTCTTACAACTTAATGAAATGGATGAGTTCCGTCTCCAAGCTTATAAAAATACCAAGGTTTATAAGGAGCGAGTAAAGAGGTGACATAACAAGAATATTGTGGATCAAAAAATTGAACCTGGTCAAGATGTGTTGCTATTCAATTCCCGATTGAAGCTTTTCCCTGGGAAGCTTAAATCTAGATGGTCAGGCCCATTTATTATCAGATCAGTGTTCCCACATGGAGCCATCAAGTTAGAAGATAATAAGTCCGATGCTACATTCAAAGTCAATGGCCAAAGAATTAAACATTACTGGGGAGGTGGTATTGATCGCCATATATCCTCATTCAGCCTTACTATGAGCAACTGAGACAGGAAGTAGCCGGCTGAAGACTCTAAAATAAGTACTAATTGGGAGGCAGTCCAGTCATATTATTTATCTTTATTCAGTATTTAGAATTGTTTTAAAATTTCTAGGAATACTTTTATTTTTATTTTATTTTATTTTATTTATTTATTTATTGTTAGTAACTCTATTTGCAATCAATGGGTTTAATTGTGAATTTATTTTGTTTGCAGGTTAACCAACATAGTTGTGGACAATAGGTTAAGAGAATCAAACAGAAAGAAGTCACTGCCAATATAGATAACATGCCCCATATTATCGCGCGATAGCCCCATTTTCCCAGATTATGAAAAAAAAGTATGCCAAAGTAGCAAGTCTGCCCTATAACCCCAAATCATGCCTAAATTTTTTTGCCAAAGTAGAGAACCCGCCCCATATACCCAAGCAGTCGCCTGCTGTTCGCTGTACTCTATTAACCTCCCCCAAACAAGCCACGACTCTCATTCTATTTACATCATCACTTCATCTCCTTCTAAATTGAAACAAGCCACTCCTCTTCTCCTCCCAATCCGCATACACAACCGCTAGGACTCAACTCACGCCTCTTCTCTCCCCCAATCTACCCATCAATACACCCTAAGAGTACGACCATCATAAATCAGCACCAGGGCCAATTTCTTCTACAACGATTTTCATCGCCAGATTATGGCTTCTGTCTCCAAGGTTTATTGCTTTAAAAGTCTTCATGCAATCAAGTAAGTGCAATATAATAGAGATTTACACTTTTTTGTGCCAGAGAAAAGGATTTGTGGGATCAATCTACACGGCTAATTATAGGTTCAATGTGAATTGAGATTTTTAGATTTTACATATGTTATTCCTTTATTGTGTGATCTTAATCTTTCGCATGCTTGTATGTACACGTATTGGGCTCATATATTACTTGGGTAGTGTGGTGCTTAAGTGGGGTGCGTAGAGTGCACAATTCATAAGTTTGGGGGAGTATATTGCCGCCCATTAACTGTTTGACAAAAAGCCATAGAGATAATTTTTAGACAGAGTGTGGGTCATTTAAGTAGTGAACCAGTTATCAGTGGGTTACATCTGACATGACGTCAAAGTGAAGAAGGGGTTCCAGTTCGAGTTCTTCACGAACGACTTATGGGGAAACTAGATTTATGAATGAAGAAGCGGCAACAAGATATCAAACAGTGCTAGTAGGGAAAACATTTGTCCTAGAAAGAGGTTTACAGTCGGACGTTGAGAAGGATGGTGAGATGACCGCACAGATTACAAAGCGCAATTGGTTTGACTTCATAGAACAACTGGGGCCAGCCGTTATATCAATGGTGAAGGAGTTTTATGCAAATGCAATACACGCCACTAACTTCATTGTTCAAATCTGTGGTCAACCAGTTTCTTTTTCAAGTCACATGATCAATGCCTACTTTCATTTGTCAAATCTTGCAGATAAGGCTGATGACTATTTGAGTCATGGGATTGAAAAGTACGATTTGGATTTGGTGGTGCATCGAATTTGCCAACCCAGTACTACTTAAACAAAGAAGAGTGGTACCAAAAAACATGCTACCTTCTCTTAAACAACACTTAGTAAGTATGGGAAGGCGTGGTTTAGCTTTATTTGCTCCAACTTGATGCCAACTACTCATCAAACTGAAGTGACTATTGATAGGGCCTTATTGTTATATGTTTTAGTACTCGACAAGAAGTTGATGCGGGGTCGGTAATTTATGAGTTTATCACCAAGTTCCTTACTAGGTGGACCACATGCAATTTACCTTTCCCAGCTTTGATTACTAGCTTGTGTCGGCTAGCTGGTGTCCAGTGGAGAGTTGATGAAGCACTTCAGGTAACAATAGCAATATTGAGCGATATTAGGTATGGGATGGTGCAATTTCCCATCCGCGAGGCCTGGGATTTAGAGGTGTACCTGATGTTCCAATTGAACCACCTTAACCAAAAAACCAACCACCTTCTTTGGAGTCCTTGCAGCTTACCATTGACTGAATCGAACGTAAAGTGGACCGTCAGACCAGAAGGCAAAACAGACGAATGTATGTCATGGCACAATACGTGGATTCTATGTTATAGTTCAACATGTAATTTTCCCACACGCTGTCCCAGATACACTCTAGTGGTGGTGCAAGTTTCAGCTCCGGACCAGTCCAATTTCCAGATCCTCCAAACATTCTAGAGTATCCAGTTGATTCTCCTGATGAGGAGAACGATGATGACGCTTGACTAAACTACTAGGGGAGTCCTCTATTCTTAACTCTTTCTATTTTCTGCATGAGGACATTGCTTATATTAAGTTTGGGGGTGTTGTCCTTGTTTTATGCATGTGTTGCATTGCATTAGTTTTATTTACTTAGTAGTATAGTTGTATTTCAGTCTAGGCATATAGTCGTGTTATTTCATCTTGCATAAGTTGTTGTATACATCGTGTTGCATTTAGGGTAATAGCTTGATCACTAGATTGATAAAGGAAAATGATGAAAACTTCAATTGCTTACAGATAAATTTCATGAGATGAATATGGAAGACACATTTGTGAATGGTCTAATTATTAGTTTTGTGATACTTAAGACCCTGTTCAAATAGCATGTACATATTCGAAGCATTAAACTTATTAAATTTGGAGTAAGCCGTAAATGTGGGTGCTTGCAAGAGATATATAATTCCTGCATTATACATAATCATGTCATAGGCATAAGTAAATATATTGGGTTGTGTTTTACTTCAATGTCCATCGGTTTTAAAAAAAATTAAAATTATGTTGATATGTTAAAAAATTGATGGTTAAAAGTAGCTTGGCTGGTTTATTTTTGTGGCCTTTGTTATTTGAACGAGTAAACCCATAGGAGTGTCTTTACACTTAGTGCCCTAAAACCAACTGGTTTGGGAGTCATTGGTGGAAAGTTCGCTATGCATGTAACTTTGAAAAGTCTATGAGGAATAAACATTGTACATGCGTGAGATGGAGCGTTAAAAAGCGCGATGTGAGCTGAAATTATAAAGATGTGATAATTGAGTTTAATGAGAACAAATTATATATTGATTACTAAGTATCCCTATTCATTGTTTTAATTGTGTTTGATGCATTTGAGTACACACACACACGGACGGGGTTGAAAAGTGAGTGAAATAGGTAAAAGGATAATTCATAGATAAGTATGAATTTGATATTTTTGTGGAATTGTTTGTAAGAATCTATGAGGTTAAATGTTTGGATTACTTATTGATCTATTGCTCAAGTTGGTAGTTAAGTTTGCATCATGTTCGGAGTTGTCTAGTTTGTGTTGTGAATAGTAGGTATGTGTTTAGTTTTGTGCATTTTAGTGTTGTTTGGGGATAAACAATTGTTCAAGTTTGGGGGTATTTGATTAGTGGGTTAAATACCTACGCATTGAGTATTTTTAGCCGTGAATTAATGTTTATTTCTATGTGTTGCACGTTACTTTTAACGTGTTTTTATGTTATTTTGTAGGAAATATCATTTCATAGGAAGAACTGGACATTTAGGATTAAAAGAGCATGAAAAGGAGCAAAGCAAGAATTCTGTAGCAGTAGTGTGACCTCCCCACTTCATAGAACGGCCTCCCGAAGTATGCAGAACGTAATAAAGTTTCTGGAGCAGCGCGCGACCACCCCACTTCATAGCGCAGCCGCCCTTGCGGACGAGCAGTTTTAATTACGCAAATTTTGGACTGGGCTGAGTAGTTTTGTTGATCAAGAGTTTGTGGGCAGTTAAGAAACCTATTTAGAGTATAAATAGTAGGTTTATAACCCTAAGTTGGGTATTCTCTTGGATGTTGGGGCATCAAAGATTGCAATTGGAGTCTAGAGCCTGGAAGCATTGAACAGGAGGAGATCAACGCATTACGATTGGGGAAATTTACAGAGTTTATTCTTATTTCTTCTCTATTTTCTTGTATTTGATACTCTTAGATTTTGAAAACTTTTACAACTATGATTTTTAATTATTCTATGATGAACTAAATTCTCTTTTAAGATTACAATGGAACTCGATGCATAGTTTGAATTGAGTTTGTTCTTATTTATTTTTTTTATCTTAAATATATTTGGATTGTCTATCATATTCGTGCATATTTTTAATTACCTAGCCAGTAGTTAGCTTGGTAATCTATATGAACTTGATAAACAAAGTATAGATTTAGACCTTAGTATGTTAGTGTATGATTGTAATTTCTGCGTCGATAGGAGTTATAATTTGTGAGTAGGATAAAGATATGTCTATTTGTCATATGTAATTGTGAAGAAAATCTACACTTAAATCATCTTTAATATAATTCACATAGAGATATAGTGTTTTTATGAAGTAACTAGAATTAATAATATTTAGATGAAGCATTGGAGGAAGTTGTAGTCTTAAGTCTTTAAACATAATATTTGATCTTTGATAATTAGTCTTAGTTAACTTTAATTTGTTTTTAATAGATCATAATCAATCTCAAAGTGTTTGTTAATTTGGAAAGTTAATTGTTGACAGTTATCAAATATAATCTCTGTAGGACAATACTCTTCTTGTCAAATTTACTATAGTTTGACCATGTATATTTGCGTGTTAAACCTAGGGTAAAAAATAGGCAACAACAAAGACCCATGAACCAAGAAATTTTAAAAAATTAAAGTTCAAACTCAAACAAATCCTTTCTGATGCACCCAAATGTAAGAATAAACACATTTTCAAAAAAATTGATGATCTAGCATAGCTTGAATATTTGGACTGCATACTCAATCCTAATCACCTTTCATTTCTTTCCTTTACAAATTCAATCATTGCTTAACAGCTTTATCTCTTTCCTATTTCCTTAATCCTAGCATACACAATCTTAATACACAAAAAAGTTACATATGACATATAATAATAATAAAGTTTGAATTTATTCAATTTACTCGATTTCCTTTCATTTGCCTTTGTTCTTCTTAAAGCATTCGGACTTCTTTGAAAAAATAGTTCATGATATAATAAGGGTGAGCAACTACTTTTCTCAACAAATTTAAATAAGAAAAGAAAATATATCATGAATGAAAAAGAATTACTATTTTGGAACTTCCACAATATACAATAATTATGAAGGCATGCAACATACGTACTATATTTAATAAAAAAATTGTAGAATATTTACTGCTGAGTTAGTTAAAAAGAACCAAGAACATACGTGAGAACTTTTCAGCTCTGAACTGAATATTTCAGAAGTAAGGAGGGCTTGCTAAGGCATATCTGACTACCTCGGGAGTATTTAACAATTAAAAAATTGTTAACACTCAATCTGGACACTCGAGTGGATTAGACCTCTTGTATCCAATGTATATGCATAACATTCAGTTATAGTGTTCGCAAAAAATTTCGTTTCCAATAGAGAATACCCCATTATAAGGGTTGTTCTACTCAGTCTTACTATACGAGTCCGTACCAACTACTGGTTTGGATAGCTTTTCAAAATTATTCAAATTAATGAATCGATACATACCATGTCTAGTCGAAATAATTGGCATAGATCTACTTCTTTAAATAGTTTATATTAAGAACAAGTCATGCAAATGCACATAAGATGAATACCGATAACAATTGTGATATGGAATAATTATCAATAATTAATCCAGCTAAAATAATAATCAGTTCTAGGTTTTAAAAATAACTTGCATAATGAAACGAGTTTGGGTTTCAAAAGAAACTTGCATAATAGATACAAGATTGAATTTAGGAATTTACACAATAATAATTGAGTTATTGTGACGTCCCCAAATTCAGATACATGTACCTCGAATCTAGTGCTTCACGATCCAACTCATACAACATGCTAATAACAACTAAATGCGGAATAATAGAAATATTTACATTGCGTTAATATAAATATTTGCGTCCCAAGTCTCGTAACCATTACTAATACATGACATCACTCAAAATAACAAGTACTAACACAAGTCTTAAAACAATACTAAATAAAATTAACTACTACATCTCAATAAGGCTACTCAACAACTTTGTCTTTGCTTTTATCCTTTCCTAAACTAGTACATTGATCAGTCTTTACTGTAATATATAGAGAAAGTAAGAATGAGCAACGAGTTTACTCAACAAGTATAAAAACAATAGAAGTAAGCGTTCATGTGTAGGGATTCATATCTCAAGGTATGTAACAATAATTAATAGCTCAGGAATTAAGTAAATGAATTGTAAAAAATATAAGTGCCAAGAGTTTCCATATCTGATCATTTCTAAATTTAAAAAGTCACTATTGTAACGACCCCAAAATTCGACCCATATTCTTACCTTAAATTTTGTATTTATTATACATTATCTTCCTTTACGTCCAAATTTCGGTCCGTTAATAAATCTTTAATCCCTTCTCTAATCCAATGATTGGTTTTAAAATTATCAATTATCAAAATTCTCGTATAATTTTTTTTTTCTCAATCATTATAAATATTTAAAACTTATCATCTTGATCCTAGTCCCTGGATCGCAACCTTCACTTTTTCTTTCCTTTCTGTTACCAATATCTTAAATCTCATCATTCAAAATTTAATATCCTTTCATATCCGTATAACTATTCATTGATTTAAAATTTATAGTCATCTATTTTCATACAAATATTCCTTATTGCATCGTTCATAATCAAACGTATAATAATTTCTACCGTAACAATTTAATTTGAGCATTCCCGGTTCACAATTTAACACTACTCGTCCTATTCGGATCCAACATATATGTACATACAAAATATTCATATAACCTTGACCAATTATCCACACTAAATGAACAATATACAATAATGTTTCCAACCTTCTAGCCAACTCATCTCTAATTTAATCTGATATTCTTGAAATTTATTTATTTCCTGCAAAAATGTATATTAAGTAAGTAATGAGCACAACGGCTCAGCAAGTTCAACAGTTTATGCTTCACATATCACATACCTTAACATGATCAGTGTGTGTCATACATCATGTGCTTGTGCTTCTACCATAACAATATATCTCATATATATTCATATCGTTGCACAAAGTACACATTGTGGTCATATTAATCACGTATCACATAGCACATAATTTGTATACATTTAGAACAAGAATTATATATCATAACAGTTCAACATTTAACATAAAAGGGACTGAAGAACTTGCCTGGCGTCCAATTATTTAATTGATAGCTTAAAACCCTCTCTCGATCAACCTATGATCATAAAATAATCAAATAATAATTATTTATCTTCTCGTGATATTAATTTAATTAATTGATATCATTTATAATGTAATTAACTCTACTCGGCCCTTTAATTTTAGGGTGTTGGGTTAATTATTAATTAATATGGCTAATTATATTAACCTCGTTCTTCAATATATTAATTTAACTTAATATCAAATACCTTCAATACGGACAACCCGGCTCATCGGATAAATTTTAGCCAAACTGGTTCTCCAAAAATTTTATTTTAACCATTTTCTAACTTTAACCTTATTGGATTAATATTTAAATATTTAAATATTAATTCTCATTATTTAATATTTTTACAAAAATATTAAATTTAATGCACAGACATCATTTCTATATTTTTAGTATTTTTCTATAATTTTTAAACATTTATTTCATTAAAAATCACTTTCTGGGGGCATTTTGGTAATTTTCGCGCCCTTAATGACACATTTGGTATTTCTCGGAAAGCCCAGGGGCATTTCCGTAATTACCGTGCTCTAGGGACACGCTCGGTAATAGTCGAAAAGGTCAGGGGCAAAACCGTCCTTGCACCTTGTTGCCGATCGCCGCGCATTACGCGCGGCGTCCCCCTTGCCAACCAAACGACGTCGTTTGGCTGGGTCGGTTCCGGAATCTTGGCCGCGCATGGCGCGGCCCCTTTTTCCCCCCATACGCCGTCGTTTTAACGCTAGCGTCTGAAAAAAAATTGGTCGTCGCGCAATACGCGGGCGGCTATTTTTTTTTTTCTTCAGCTTCCTTTGACAGTAACCCAAAAAGGAAACAAAACACCATTTTTGTTCACAATTTCTCAACATAAATACTCCAAAAATCATAACATTCATACATATTCATCCAAAAATTATGTAGAACAATTATTTTAATTATTTACAATTTTTCTACAAAATTAATTTATTACCAACAATACAAACAAATAAACTAAATAAATTAATATATACCTTCTTTGGCTTGTAATTCACCCTCTTGATAACACCAAATATTTCTCTTTCTTGGTGGTATTTTCCGGTGGTCATGGTGGCATTGTGGTGGTGGGTGGTGGTGGGTGGCGGTGGAACAAGGAAGAAGAAAGAGAGTTTTGTTTTATTGCTTTGTTTTGCTTTTATTTCTTTTCCCTTTTTATAACCAAACATCTCTTAACAATATTTAAAAATCAGCTCACTTCCACCGCCTTACTCCTCTTCTCCTCATCCGAGATGGCAATAATTTAAGCATAATTAAATATTTAAATACATTACGTAATTATTTCGTGTAATAAATATTTTATATAAAATATATAAAATATTTATTTTAACTCACCAAAAATCATAACATGATTTATGAGTAATATTAATACCTTTTTCGGTATTTTACTTGACAAATTTTTGTACACGCATAATGACATGCATATAGTTATCTGAGGTAATTTATACCTCCAAAAATCATAAAATAATTCATATGACTTATAAAAATTATTTTTCATAATTTTTCACTCCGTTACTTGGACAATATGTTACATTAACATGTTCACGTTTTCGAAATATTATCCTTCATAAAAATCATAAAAAATTTATTATACATAAACATAATTTTTAATAACTTAAAACCTTCATGTCCCTTATTTATTATTCATTTCTTTACTATTTATTACTAACTTCTTTATATATATATATATATATTATAATTTATATATTTACATTCTCCTTTCTTATATAATTCTTAAATTCCTCCAAAATTATACATTTATTAATCCTCTCATTAGTTTAATCATCTTATACAAATTATATAATAATTCTTATATAATTTATATAATTATTTTTTCATTAATATTTTACTTTAATTTCCTTATATAAATTATATACTTTATTAGTATATAATTTATAAAAATTACTTCCTCCTCTTAAATAATCTTTAAACCTTCACCATATTTATTGATTAATTAAATAATCAATATTTCTAATTTTACTAACTTCCTCATTCACTTTTATTTAACTTTGGATTAATTTAATTATTAATCCCTTTATTTCCATATTCAATGGAATTTAACTTATAACAATTAAACAAGCATATATATTCACATATTAAATTCATATTTCTCACATTACCATATAACCTCATTTACATAATAATTTCTGCACTTCCATAATAATTTAATTGTACAATTTATTGTATTTTTACAAAAAATTTCTCTTATTTTTCATAAATTATTTCCAAACAATTTATTTACTTTTTCAATTATTTTAAATTCTCACAAATCATCACCATCTTTGTACCGTGTTAATTTACCAATTAAATCTCATCACGTACCTTAAATCACATAAATAATTATTAATTTAAACAACGTTGATAATTTTATCAATTAAATTCTCATTAAGAAAATCCTGAAAATTCGGATCCTCACAACTATGGACCGAGGGAATTTAAAATATAATCAAAGTTTATTGATTCCAAGTTAATGAATAATCAAAATTGAGTGGTCACTATGGACCATGAACACATGCGGAGATTAGCAGTATTTCACTAACAGTCCATACTATAAACGAATTATAATAAGTGATCAGCCTAAAGTACCCTATGTTATGCGTAATACTCAAACATGCTAGTCGCGTGCGTGTCGGTTCCTAGACGTAAAATAATTGTTCTCCTCAACATAAGAGTCTGCACCAAGACAATTGATTTGGATAATTTTCTCAAGAAAATATGATTGATTAATAATCAGTCTTATCATTGGTCTAGCCGATATAAATGACATAGACATACTTCTCAACAAAATTAAAAATAATTGATACGTTCAATGTTCACAACTAGGGTTTGAATAAGAGTCTAAGAGTATAATCATGATATTAAATTAAGTTTCAGAGTTAGTAATTTAATCTTCACAATATAGATAAACAAGAATTAATCAATCAATTAATTCTACTTGTACGAATTGATAAAAGTACAAGTTAAAGTACTTACCTAGATCATCGACTCTATCCGACTTTGATCCCTTATCCTTTGAACAACCTATGTTCAATATATTCATCTAATGGTTAGTCTCTATAACCTTTACATAATTGATAGGATTAAATTATATGATATTTTTATTCCCCAATACTTAGTTTTTATATTTATTATATGCTTAAATGTTTAATTATTTAGCTTATTTTGGTTTTAATAGGTTTTATAGGATTTTAGTTAATTTATGTTAATTTAGGTAGTTTTATAGTATTTTTATATTTCTTTTTATTTATGTGTTTTTATTTATTTTAGGTGTTTTATTTATTATTATGTGTTTTTAGGATTTTTAGTATCTTTTTTATATTATCTTTATTAATTTATACTTTGTTTTGTAGGAAAATAAAAGTCTGAGGGCATATTTGTAAAATCTTCAAAAACCGGATGGCAAAAATGTAATTTAGCAAGGCTGAGTGGCAAAATGGTAATTAAGCTGAAGTTGGCGACCGGTGGCATTGCCATAATTATTCAAAAAAGCTACCGTGCAATGCGCGTGGGATTCTGTCGCGTAAATGGGACGACGTCGTTTGGCAGTTGGACAGCAAATTGAAGACGCCCGCGCAATGCGCGGGCTTTGTTAGGCAAGAATTGGCGCGTGGATTACACGCGCCAATAGTAACAGGCGCTGGCTGTGATTTTCTCTCTCTACACGTGTGTCAGTGGGCAGCCTTTTGGTCTAAGTTAGCGTGCACGCGTGGTTTCCAACAAAGAAGTAATTTAATATACTCCAAAAGCAATTTGGATTAGGAAAAATATAACTTGGAATTTTTGTATTTATTTATTAATTCCAATTAGGGTTAGGATAATAATTATTTTATTTTTCTTTTATTTTTAATTGTAAATCCTATTAGGATTTGGACAAGTTAGGAGGTTTATGGAGCTTATAAATAGAGGGTTTGACACACAATGTAACATACAACTTTTCTATTAGAAAAATTCTCTCTTCTATTATTTAGATTTTTTTACAATTATGAGTAGTTAATTTATTTTTCTTGGTTTAAGTTATTGAAGCCATGGAGATTTATACATTGTGAGATCTAATTTATTTTAATTGTTCAATTTATATTTTGAGTATTGAATATTTTTCTGTGTTTAATTTTATGATTAATTCGTTTAATTATTAGGATGCATACTAGTTTATTATTCGTTGAAATCTACTGCTAAATTAAATATCAAATCTGTAATTGTTTGGTTACTTTAATTTGCGAAGAAACTAAGATTAATAATTATTTTGCTTATCAAAATATTGTTATATCTTAGGAAAAATATTCATCTAAATTAAATGCAGACGCTTGAATTGTGTTGTTTAGTTCAACGATCTCTCTATTTCTTTATGCTGCTACTAGGTTAAATCTTTAGCGCTTGTCTGAGATTATTTATTAGCAATGGTTATTTAGATTGCTTGTTTCTACTTAACTAAAATTAAGGAGAGATAACAAAATTATTCGAATTGGAGTAATTATTCCACGTTGAATATTTAAAATATGAATTGAGTTATTCTTGCATCAGTGATCAGTTGTAAATTCTTGATTGTGGATGTTAACTTAAACCAAGGTTTTTTCTTCTAATTTCATTAAATTACTTACATATTTATTTTATTTAGTTTTATTTAAATTATTTTTTTTTTTATTCAAAAACTCCCCAATTCTTATTTGCAAAAACATAAAATTAAATAATCATTCTCTGTGGGATCAACTCTTACTTACACTACTACATATTTATTTTTCCAAAATAAGATTTTATTTTTGGGTATTTGCGACATCACACCAAATTTTGGAGTCGTTGCCAGGGAATGATTTTACATTAATTTTGTGCTTTTGTAAATATGTATTTAATTTAGTAATTTTTTTATTTTATTTTTAGATTTTCATAATTTAATTTAGTTGTGCAGGTTCAGGATGGAATTCATGCATGATTATGCCAATGAGGTAACTATTTCTTCTCTTGAGCAACATATTAATGATCTAACTTCTCTTGTTTATCAAATAGTTGCAGGTAATGCACAACCAATGGAAGCTTGTAGGATTTGTGCGGTGGTAGGATATTCAACTAATATGTGCCCCATTCTTCAAGAGGAGTCCTATGAGCAAGTCAATATAGCAAGTGGTTTCCCTGGTCAACCCCAATGGAGATATGATCCCTATTCAAACGAATATAATTCGGGATGGAGGGATCATCCTAATTTTGGCTATGAGAATCCACAAATGAATCCGTCTACAAATCAGAATTTTTCAAGCTATCAACAATACATGCATTCATACCCCAAACAACAACAGGGCCAATTATTTAATTCTGATATGTCTTTAGAGGATATAATTAAACAACTTAACACTAACACTTTGCAATTTCAACAGGAAACGAAAGCAAATATACAGAATTTGGAAAAACAAATGGGCCAAATGGCAATTGCACTTAGTCACTTGGAGGAACAGATTCTGAAAAATTACTTTCTCAAACGGTGAATAATCCAACAGAGAATACAAGTGTACAAGTGTTAAGAAGTGGTAGCGATATAGAAGATCCAGAAAAGACAGTCTCTCCATCACCGAAGCAAGAGAAAGCAAACACCATCAATGAAGCGGACAGTGTTCATATAGACAAAGATGTTATTTTTGATGATGACATGCCTACGGTGGCGAAAGTTGTTGAGGAAATAAAGAAGAAAAAGTTAGAGATGGTAATTACCAACAATTTGGAGTTAGAGGAAGAAAAAGTAATTGAGCTGAAACAAGATTTGAATGAGGATGAAACTCCATTAAATTCTTTGCCAATGATTTTTGATAATAATGCAATTATTTCCATTCCATTGCCTGTTACTCATAACAAATTTTCATCTCTTATTTGCAGGATCCCATTCCGAATATAAAGACTCTCTCCAATCATATTAAATATCTATTCATTAAAAAGGGAGTCGAACAGTCATGTCGAATGCAAGGGAGACTGAATCTACCAATGAAAAATAACGTGATGTATGGGGTACTCAAAATTTATGAAGTTGGAGTAACGTAGTACTTTGATCTGCTGTCAAGCCAATGACGATAAACAAAGACGCTGCTTGGGAGGCAACCCAAGGGGAGTATAATTTTCTTTCTTTTTATTTTTGTATTTATAGTTTAGTTATTTTTGCCTTTTTCTTTACATTTTATTTTACATTGGGGACAATATAAATTTTAAGTGTAGGGGAAGGGATTTAGGATTTTTGTTATTTTTAGGTCATATTTTAAAAAATTTAGGGAATTTTAAAAATTTTAAAATTTTGAATTTTGTGGGTAAATTCACTGCAAACCCTCACGAGACAAAACCCGTCCACTTGGGGTAACCTTAGGGTTTAAAGGCTTGTTGCACATGCTAAGTGTAACCGTGTTTCCAACGAAAATAGGGTAGTATTTTATTTTTATTTTTTTAGGATGAGTCATTTGAGCAATGAGTTAATTAAATTTTAAATTTTTAGCCAATGATAAAATTTTGAATTTTATTTAATACCTCTTAGAAAAATAATAATTTTTTGCTTAGTTTGAAATTTTGACTTTTTATTGATAATTACTTTGTTTGAGACCCTTTAACTTTTTATGCACTTATATCCATTTGTTTGAGCTAGTTTTAATTAAGAGAAAGTTTATATGGTTAAATGCTTATGAAAGATATTTTTGAACTCTATATCTTATTTGACCATTATTTGAAGTGAAATATAAGACAAAATATAATTTGGAGAAGATGATTTAGGTAATTTTTCTAGGATTATTATTGAAGAAAAAAATTATGTGGTGGGTTGAGATGGAGCGTAAAACGCACTCACTCATAAACACATGAAAAAGTGAGATGGAGCATAAAACGCACTCGCTGGTGAGATGGAGCATAAAATGCAATCACCGTGGAAAAAAAAATGAGATGGAGCATAAAATGCACCCATTAAAAGAAAAAAATGAAAAAATATTTGAAAAAAAATGCATATTAAAAATCTTAATGTATATAATTGTTTGAAACCTTTTGATCTTCTAATTTATATTTGTCTGTATTAGCTGAAAGTGATGAGAAAAATAAGTATATTGAGTTTTGCTGTATGTCTTTTATAAGGTAATTACTAACCTAAACTTATCTGAGTTTTAATTAGTTTGATACATTTGGATTCACACACACACAAAAAGTCTTGAGTAAATTAAAATTGATAAATATGTTGAAATTCTGAATTTTGCATAGTTTTGAAATTTTCTTTGAGTTATTATTTTAAAAATCTTTGAGGCTGTTGTTAAATTCATATAGATTTGTTGTTCGAGTCAAGTAAGTTGTTTGGTTATTAGTTTTAATTTTTTTAGTTTTTGTTCTTATTTTGCCCGAGGACGAGCAAAAAGTTAAGTGTGGGGGTATTTAATAGGGTTAAATTATATGATATTTTTATTTCCCAATACTTAGTTTTTATATTTATTGTATGCTTAAATGTTTAATTATTTAGCTTATTTTGGTTTTATTAGGTTTTATACGATTTTAGTTCATTTATGTTAATTTAGGTAATTTTATAGTATTTTTATATTTCTTTTTATTTATGTGTTTTTATTTATTTTAGGTGTTTTATTTATTATTATGTGTTTTTAGGATTTTTAGTATCTTTTTTATATTATCTTTATTAATTTATACTTTGTTTTGTAGGAAAATAAAAGTCTGAGGGCATATTTGTAAAATCTGCAAAAATCGGATGGCAAAAATGTAATTTAGCAAGGCTGAGTGGCAAAATGGTAAATAAGCTGAAGTTGGCGACCAGTGGCATTACCGTAATTATTCAGAAAGGCTACCGCGCAATGCGCGTGGGATTTTGCCGCGTAAATGGGACGACGTCGTTTGGCAGTTGGACGGCAGATTGAAGACACCCGCGCAATGCGCGGGATTTGTTAGGCAAGAATTGGGGCGTGGATTACACGCGCCAACAGTAACAGGCGCCGGCTGTGATTTTCTCTCTTTACACGTGTGTCATTGGGCAACCTTTTGGTCTAGGTTAGCATGCACGCGTGGTTTCCAGCAAAGAAGCAATTTAATATACTCAAAAAGCAATTTGGATTAGGAAAAAAATAACTAGGAATTTTTATATTTATTTATTAATTCCAATTAGGGTTAGGATAATAATTATTTTATTTTTCTTTTATTTTTAATTGTCAATCCTATTAGGATTTGGACAAGTTAGGAGGTTTATGGAGCCTATAAATAGAGGGTTTGACACACAATATACTATACAACTTTTCTATTAGAAAAATTCTGTAACATCCCCAAATCCGGGTACCTTGAACCTTAGACTTGGTACGTCACGATACATCATCTTCATATATGTTCTATAACTAATGCAGAATATGTAAACATAAATTATTTATTCTACAACATTTTTCAAGATTTCTAACCTTAACTTACATATATACCTTTAGATTCATAAAAAGGTTTACACAATTACTTACATCATATAACAATTTAGTTATCATGCATAACACTATAATCTTGTCTTTTGCTTCTGTCTCCGTCTCTCCTCGGACATTCGTATTATTCTAAAATTTGTTATCATGATATAGCAAGAGTGAGCGACGACTTTGCTCTGCAAATTTAAATACAATAACGATATATCATGATTGAAAGAAAGAATAAACTTTTGGATTTTCAACAATATAATAATTTTGAAAGAGTACGAATCATAATTTCAATAATTGAATGACTGAATTAATTAATGTTGATTGTCAATAATGACCATGAACAAATTTAACTGAACCTTATGGTAATGAAGGTGATCAGCCTTTCATACCTGATGAACACATGCAACAAGCACTATGTGCGAATCAACAATTTAAAGAGGTGGAATAATTATACAGAATTAAACCGCTAGCATGCTTGAAACATAATAACTTGAGTTTGAGTTAGGAACTTGAACAATAAAATAATATATCCTGCTCGAATATAAATTGAGTAGGGTTTAGGAAACTTGTCTGTCTGCTCAGCTACAATTAATGTCTAGCTTTAATTAACTGGCTTGAAAAGACCTAACATTAATAAAGTTAGTCTAATAATTAGTATAACGTATTTGTACAACTATACGTTCACTAAGGAACTTATCTACCACACATAAGTACTAACACATAATTTACATTAGTCAAAACAATATTATGAACCTTATAGACCCTCAACCTTATTTATTATTTAAAAATATTTAAATAATAAATAATCAATTTATAAATTTTTATCTCTCTTTAATTATTATTTAATAGGAATTAAATAATAATTGCTAATTTATCACCTTTATTTATTATTAACATTTTAAATAATAAATAAACAAATAATAAATTTATTTAACTTAACCATGATTTAGCTAACTAAATTAATATTTAAAATATTTAAATATTAAACTTAATGAAAAATATCATTTCAAATATCATTTTTGTATTATTATTATTTTTGTTATAATTTTAAATTAATTTTTAGATATTTAAATTAATTAAAATTTCCCAGAATGGCAATTCTGTAATTAAGCCGAAAAAATGAACGGAGGGGCAAAACTGTAATTGCGCAAGAATTGTCTCGCGCGCATGGCGCGGCTAACAAATCCCGGGGGCCCAAAATGGTGCCGTTTAGAAACAGCGAAAATCGACTTCCGCGCATTACGCGTGGGTTATTTTTTTTATACACCAAACGACGTCGTTTGGCTCGGCGTCTGGCGGATTAATTGGCTGGCGCGCATTGCGCGGCCAGTCCTTTTTCTTTTCCTCTGACAAAACGTGAACAGTACTTTTTAATACACCACTTAATAAAATTTATACCTTCAAGTAAACTCTTAATCTCTCAATAAAAATCCTGAAAAAATACCAATAACTTAACAACAATTTATAACATGAAAATTTAATTTTTTTATGATTTAATATTAAAAAAAAATTATAAAAATTTTTACATCACATAAACTACCACAAATCATAACTTTTTGTGTATAACTCTATTTTGAGTGATTCAAACTTTGTTTTTCTCATGATTTAATGTTTTATAATATTATAACATTAAATCTAAATTTTATAAAAATTATTTTTGGACATTATTTTGAGATTTGATTACACATCACCAAACACATGTTTTCCATCATTAAAACTTTATAAAACATAAGTTAAACTCATGATCAATTATAGAAACATACATAGCATGATTTTAACCATAAAAATTACTATGTTAATATTTCTACCATAAACTTAAAAGAAAACAAGATTAGGGTTTATAAAAATAACTACCTTGTTTTGATAGTTATTTTCCTCTTCTTTGCAAAATATGTTGTGAAGGAAGATGGCATGAACTACTTAGAATTTCTTCTTCTTCCTTGAAACTCCACCCAAAATCTCTCTCAAATATTTACTCTCACAAGCTATTTCTCTCAACTCTCTCTTTTGGAATTGAAAAAAATAAATGAAGTGCAATGTTTATCATTTCAAGTATACTTGTAAAATTATTAGATACAAAAATTATATCTATAATTCATGATGCTCCTACTTGGATACTTGCACAAGAAAGTTAGCTCATAACTTAGTTGGTGAGAATTTTGTGGGAAAAGACTCACAAAAAAAAAATCAAAGCAAGCAACCTAATTAAATAATAAAATAAAACAAAAAAAAATTATTTTCTCTCCCTCATTCACTATGCTCATCTGACTTGGGGACTTTGTCCCAAAAAGATGGTCATGATGCCCACTTTTTATTAAATAAAAAGTTACACAATTAAATTTCAATTAAATTCCAAGTGGGCTCATGTTTTGGACTTCATTTAAAATCCAATGGACTCCTAATATATCACTTGGGCTACTACCTAGTCAAGTCCATTTAATTCATCATGGGACTATTTAATTATAACCCAAATGATTAGTTATTAATTTTGTTACACATTAATTATTCAATCCATGATTAAATAAATAATTAGATTGAATAAATAATTAAATACTATAACTCATTAGTACTAAATTACTAAATGAACTAATAAATATTATTCTTAATATTTCACATTGTTTACATTAATTAATAATCATATTAATTAATTTATAAAATTTAATTAACTCATTATATTCAATTTAATTGAATATTTAATTAATAGGAAACTTATCAATTATTTTGATATTAAACTTTAGGGTTTGTTCGCTAATATATATATATATATATATATTATTTATACACATTACTTTACTTCAAAAACAATTTCACAATAAATTATGAAATTAAAATAAATACAATATATAATTTAATATATATTATTTAGGCCATAAATTAAATTATTTAATACATTTACATTAAATAATTCATTTCTCATCAATTATGGAAATAAATCCATTTACCCGAAAATACATTAAAGTAATAATATATTTACTCAATTTCTTATTTAAATAATTTATTAAATTATTTAATTAATATTACACAAATAATTGTATAATTAAATTCCTCACTCCCATAAATCATTTACAATGATTTATTTAATTATAGAATATATTCATTTAATATATTCAATTACTATTTAAAATTACTCAATTAATTTAATCCCTTTATATATATGTACATATATATGAAATTAAATATTATACAATATATATAATTACTACTCTCCCTTAATTAATTCAACTATTTTATATAAGTAATAATTATATAAATTACCTAATTATTCCTCACAAATAAGTTACATAAATATTGATTAATGAGTATAATCAATATAATAACTAAATTAATTCCACAATAAACCTTTTAATTCAATTCAGATTAATTTAATATTAATCTATTTATTTACCACAATTTAATTAACCATTAAATTATGTTACCAAATATGCACGCATATATATATATATATAAATACATATTTAATTTACACGCAACCACGTCGCATAATTACATACCTCCACTAATTAATTCTCTTAATTTAATTAGACTTGTTATTAGTCAAGTTTATTGAATTATCATTTTACTTGCTAACTTATCAAAAATTTGATATCACCATATCTAAGTTAGTCCATTCAATTTAATTTGGACATCTATTTATCTACCACTACTAGGTTATCAAACTCCAACCTTTATTAAATATTAAATATTTTATTTCTAATTCATTTAAATATCCGAGATATTACAAATTCTCTCTTTTATTATTTAGATTTCTTTACAATTATGAGTAGTTAATTTTTTTTTATTGGTTTAAGTTATTGAAGCCATCAAGATTTATACACTTTGAGATCTAATTTATTTTAATTATTCAATTTATATTTTGAGTGTTGAATATTTTTCTGTGTTTAATTTTATGATTAATTCGTTTAATTGCTAGGATGCATACTAGTTTATTATTCGTTGAAATTTATTGCTAAATTAAATATCAAATCCGTAATTGTTTGGTCACTTTAATTTGCGAAGCAACTAAGATTAATAATTATTTTGCTTATCAAAAGATTGTTATATCTTAGGAAAAATATTCATCTAAATTAAATGCAGACGCTTGGATTACGTTGTTTAGTTCAACGATTTCTCTATTTCTTTATGCTGCTACTAGGTTAAATCTTTAGCGCTTGTCTAAGATTATTTAGTAGTAAGGGTTATTTAGATCGCTTGTTTCTACTTAACTAAAATTAAGGAGAGATAAGAAAATTATTCGAATGAGAGTAATTATTTCACGTTGAATATTTAAAATATGAATTCAGTTATTCTTGCATCAGTGATCAGTTGTAAATTCTTGATGGTGGATGTTAACTTAAACCAAGGCTTTTTCTTCTCATTTTATGAAATTACTTACATATTTATTTTAGTTAGTTTTATTTTTTAAAAAAAAATTGATTCAAAAACTCCTCAATTCTTGTTTGCAAAAACATAAAAATAAATAATCATTCTCTGTGAAATCGACTCTTACTTACACCACTACATATTTATTTTTTCAAAGTAAGATTTTATTTTTGGGTGCTTACGACATCACACCAATAATGATCTAATTGATTTGACTCACTAGTACTATACAACTAGGACTCGCGAATTAATTTTATTATTCAGTTAACACACATATAATCTCAAATAAAATTATTTGTTTAAATATCATTGTCTTGCGTTCTCTTTATTTAATTCATTCATTAAACATCACAAATAGAATAATGTTTAACATTATTCTATTTGTTTCATTATTCTTCATCATCCTTTAATTATTTTACAAATAAAGTGTTTTAACTTTATTTGTCTAAAACTTATCATTATTTTATCATTTTCTTTAATCACACCTTATTAGTCCACAAATAAAATAATTTAAACTATTATTTTATTTGTTGAATTCCCAGTTAGAGTAACCTTTACTCTTATTTTAATTTAATTATGCATTATTATTACATAATTAAAATGATCCTTAGTATTATTTTAATTGCTCATCATTTATTAATTTATGATTAAAATAATTATTAATATTATTTTAATTATTTATTCTTTATTGATTCATAATTAAAATATTTTTTAATATTATTTTAATTGTTTAAGTCTCATAAAAATAATCCATAATACTATTTTATTTGCTTATGCATTATTACTTCACAAAATAATTCTTTAATATTATTTTAATTGTTTAAAGAAATATTTAATATTAATTAAAACATCCTTTATTACTATTTTAATTAACTCACAAATAAAAATATTTTTAATTATTATTTTATTTGTTTAATATTATTTTAATTAACTCACAAATAAAATAAATTTTAATTATTATTTTATTTGTTTAATATTATTTTAATTTACTATTATTATCAAAATTAAAGTATTTTTTAATGACCTGACCTGGACCGACCTGGTTGGACCGGGAATAGTAATTGCTAGGCAGAAGTTTTGACTGTTGCGGTGGAAGTTTCGACCGTTGCGGTGGTGGTTTCGACCGTTGCAGCGGTCACCCTTATTATTATTATTATTATTATTATTATTATTATTATTATTATTATTATTATTATTATTTTCCATCTTTTATTCATTAGTTCAATGTTTGTTCATTGTTTATCCAATTAAGTTAACACTTAAACTATCACTTCACAAACTCATCTTTTAACAACATTTCATGATCTTGACCAATTTTTACAATATTTATAAACCAACACATATAGTTAAAATTTTTAAGGTTTTTCATTTTGACACCATTTCTTCAAAAATTCACCATACGTTCATTTTAGCTTTGTTTTTGTTCGTTCCACTTTGAATATTTTTTTATTTCATAGATCTACAACATATAATTTTTAGATCATGCAAATGGGTTATACATTTCATTCCATTTTTACCAATCACATGTTTTCAACTAGTATGCTTAGGATTTTTAACTTACATGCATTTTTCTTGTTCATTTAGACATAAAACACTTACAAACACCTATCAAATACATATTCTCCTTGACAACTCATTACTTATGCCTTCAAAATTATCCATGATTTCACAACACAAATTCTCCCACAACCAAGCATAAATATTTACACAACTAATTACAACATGTTACAAAAAGAAATATTTAGGGTTAGAGATTATTTATACCTTCTAGTAGCTTTCCTTCTTCTAGAAATGAATCTTATGTAGCTCTCCACCTTTTCCTTCCTTAGAGCTCTTACTTGAATCACCAAAGTGCAAGAGTTCTACTAGATTTATCATTTTTCTCTCAATTTCTCTCTCTTATTCTCTCAATGCTAGCACTTAGCCAAAATGCAAGTAAACTTTGTAAATTGATTTGAAAACCTCTATTTATAGGCAAATTCCTTATACACCTACACTCCATATACTTTTATTAATACATGTATTTATCTAATACAAATTAGCTACAACTATTGGTTAATAAAGATTAGGTAAAAAGAGTTTACCTAAACTCATTTTTAGGACAATTGCCATACTCCTTCACATAATAACCTCTATGGCTACACTTTTTTAAAAACAATTCCAGCAATTCTAGACCACTATGGGGGTTTTCGGGTCAACCCCTATAATATATATATATATATATATATATATATATATATATATATATATATATATATATATATATAAACACACACACACACACACACACACACACACATTACCAACTCCAACATAACACATTGGGCTAACCCAATTAAATTATCATCGGACCACTAATTAAATCTAATTTGGGTCTTGCACACTTAATTATATTGGGCTCAATAAAACAATTAACTTTAATCACTTTGGACTTTAATTTCCAACACATTGTACCATACCAAATAATATTTTTAATTTTCATATTGGACTCAAATATTAATCCTCATTAGTCTATTTAATCATCTCACCATTTATTCAGTTAATTAATTAATTAGTGCATTTTAACAATTATGTCACGTAAGACATATTACATCATCATCATCGTTTTATTACTTAATCATCACATTATTAATTCAAATATAACACATAAATATATGTGCACACAAATAATTTTTTTAAAATATTCTTACTTTTCATTTAATGATAATGTTTACAAATTTCGTGGTTATTACATTATCTCCCCTTATAAAGATTTTGTCCTCAAAATCAGTATAAGGTTACATAAACAAATGGGAGTAATCTCGCATCATCATCTGTTCTAACTCCCATGTAGTCTCATCGGCATTGTGGTTTCGTCATATTACCTTTACAGAAAGTATAACTTTATTCCTTAATATTTGTTCCTTTCTATCCACTATCTGTATATGAATTTCCTCATGCGTCAGATCCTTCTCAATTTGAATGGACTTATAGGATATCACGTGCTTATAATCTAGCTTATATGGTCGTAGTATTGAAAAGTGGAACACGTTGTGGATATGCTTGAGTTCGGGAGGTAAAGCCACCTCGTACGCCACTTCTCCTATTCGCTTTAGTACCACGAACGGTCCTATGAACCTTTGACTTTATTTTCCTTTCTTCCCAAACCTTATATTCCCTTTCCAGAGAGATACTTTCAAAAACACAAAACTACCGACTTCAAAACCTCGGCTCTGACGTTGTAAATTTGCATATTTCTTCTGTCGATCTTGGGCTACAGTTAGTCGAGTTTTTATTGTCTTCACCACCTCAGCTGTTTGTTGAACCCATTCTGGCCCTAAAAGTCGATGTTCTCCTACCTTGTTATAACATAAAGGCATTCTGCATTTTCTTCCATAGAGAGCTTCATATGGCGGCATGTCAATGCTCGCATGGTAACTGTTATAATATGCAAATTCAACAAAAAGTAGGTGTTCATCCCAGCTTCCTTTGAAATCCATTACACAAGCCTTGAGCATGTCCTCCAAAGTCTAAATTGTCCTTTCACTCTGCCCATCTGTTTGCGGATGGTATGTGGTACTCAACCTTAGTTGTGTTCCCATTCGCCCTTGTAAGCTTCTCCAAAAGTTTGACGTGAAGCGCAAATCTCTGACAGAAACAATCGATACAAGCATCCAATGTTGTGAAACAATCTTTTTTATAAATAATTTCGCCAACTGATTTAGATTAAAACGACCCTTGATTGGAAGAAAGTTCTCTGACTTTGTCAACCTGTCCACGATGACCCATATCGCATCATAACCCTGAAATTTAAGATATGCACACTTAGAAAGGGGGGGGGGGGGTTGAATAATTGTGGAGCAAACAATATTAAATTTTTATATTTTTAAAAATCTATTACAAATACACAGCATGCAATGACCTTGTTATGCTGCATTAATACACAGCCAAGACCCTTGTGTGACGCATCACTATATACCACAACCTCCCGTACTATCCGACAATGATAATACTGGAGCTTCGCTCAACCTCTTCTTTAACTCTTTAAAACTTTCTTCGCATTTATCTGTCCAAGAAAATTTCATTGTCTTCCTCGTTAGATTGGTTAATGGTGTCGCAATCTTCCAGAAGTCCTGAATGAATCTTCGGTAATACCCGGCTAAACCAAAAAAACTCCGTACTTCCGTCGGCATCTTCGGTTGTTCCTAGTTAATCATTGCCTCTACCTTTGCAAGATCCACCGATACTCCATCCTTATCAACCACATGTCCCAAAAACTATACCCTCTCCAACCAGAACTCACACTTGCAAAATTTTGCATATAACTTCTCTTTCCTTAATGTCTCCAACACCACTCTCAAATGCTCCGCGTGTTCTTCCTTTGTCGTCGAATAGATCAAAATATTGTCACTGAAAACTACCACAAACTTATCCAAGTATGGCTTAAAAATTCGGTTCATCAAGTCCATAAATGTTTCTGGGGCATTTGTCAGTCCGAAAGACATTACCAAAAAATCGTAATGTCCATATCAAATCCTGAACACCGTCTTCGGTACATCTTCTGTTCGCACTTTTAACTGATAATAACCCGTTCTCAAGTCAATCTTTGAAAAACATCTCGTTCCCTTCAACTGATCAAAAAGATCGTTGATTATTGGCAATAGATATTTATTCTTGATCATCACTTTGTTCAACTCTCAGTAGTCGATGGAAAGTCGTAACGATCCGTCCTTCATTTTAACAAACAAAATTGGTGCTCCCCATGGAGATGCACTCGACTTCATTTATCCCTTATCTAGCAACTTTTGAAGTTGTATAATTAATTCCTTCATTTCTACTGGCGCTATTCGATACGGAGCCTTCAAAATTGGTGTCGTTTCTGGTACTAAATCTATTACGAACTCGATTTCCCTGTCTGGAGGTAAACCAAGCAAATCGTCTGGAAGTACAACAAGAAATTCTTTTACTACCAGTATACTATTTATCTCTGCTACCGCTTTCTAAGTATCTACAATATGGGCTAAATACCCCACGCATCCCTTCCTCAGTAATTTCTTGGCCTGCATCATTGTCAAACAGCTAGATTGCCTAGGCGACGTTCTTCCATAAAATACTACCTTAAACTAATTTGGTGTCTGAAAGTTCACACTTTTCTTCTGGCAGTCAATTATTACCCCGTGATTATATAACCAATCCATCCCTAATATCACATCAAACTTTCCCAATCTTATAGGGATTAGATCTATCGACAACTTATATCCCCTAATTTCTACGCAATAATTTCTATGTACAAATTCTATGGGGATTACTTATATGTTAGTGACTTCCATATTTAAAGGATTTTTCAACCGCTCTTGGTGTAAATTTAAACGTCGATCAAATTCATAAGACACAAAAGAATAGGTAGCACCCGAATTAAACAACATATATGCATTTATGTTATTAATCGAAATAATACCTGACACAACATCCTTTAAAGTTAACCGTTATGTTGAAACTTTTAGCAGTCGGTCGGTTCTGCTGAGTAGATCCTCTAATCATTATCTTACTTCCTCCAACTTTGTTACCGCTTCCTCCACTATTTCCCTTATTCAGGCAGTCTTTGATCTGGTGGTCGATTGCCCCACAAGAAAAACATCATCGGATCTTCTTCGAGTTTGGGCAATTTAGTGAAAGATGCCCCTCCTGGCCGCAGTTATAGTAGTCATTTCATCCCTTCCAACTCTTCCCTTGGTGATTCTTCCTGAATTTTGGACATGCCTTACTTCTCTTTTTAGATCATCCTTGCCTGGATTGGTTATTGTTGTTGTTGCTGGTGTTATCCCACTTTCTCTTTCCTAAATTACTTCCACGATTGTTACTACCTCTTCCGCGATTATCTCCCCCACTTTTCTTATTCTTTTTCTCTTTATTGTACTGACTCAAGGCTTCACTTCCACCTTTAGCTATGTGTGCCACCGATATCTCTCTTTACTTTAATTCCATAAACTTAACCTTTATCCAGTTCTTCATGCTTTTGGGAAAGTAATTCTAGAAAAATAATTCCTTAAACCGGTCCCATGATATAACTCATTCTCCAACCCTTAGTTGATTCGCCTCCCACCATAAATTTACTTCCCCTTTCATCATATATGTAGTAAATGCAGTCTTCTGATCGTCTGCTACCCTTTCTCTATCTCTTTGACCCAGAACTGAGCCTTGATCAGATCAGTCATCCCCTTAAATTCTGGGGGTCCTACATTCTTAAAATCCTTGAAATTTGCTACCGGAATCGTTGGGGAGTTGGGATTTACAAGTTCTGCGTTTCTCCCCTGAAAGACACCTCCTAATAATTCTACCAATCTTTGCATCGGGTCTCTCTGACCTCATTCATTATTTACACTCTTCTTGTGTAGGTTGTACTGGTTGTCTACGTCGTGGCAACATTTTCTATTTAAATAGAAACTTAAAATTATTACCTCATTTTATTCTTTAAATAATCATCTTTTAATGCAAGAATGTAAATAATACATTTTAATAAAAACATTTATATTCATATACCAATGAGTAGTACATCATACATGAAAAAACTATAGCATGCTGTCATAAAAATCAGCATTTATCCCCTAATATAACAAAAGGTGGGGATCTACAAACATACTATATCGTTGTCAAGTACAAAAGTTGGGGTTTACACATACTATCCCATATAAGAGTTCGGGATTTATAATACATCATAAATAAAAGTAGAGACCATCGTACTATATATATATAACAACACATAATACCAACTACATCAACTATATCAGAGTATACCACGCTCCAAAGCGCTATGGTACTTAATCTGACCTAACTAGATCACCAAATCCCTGCTCATAGTGTGGTGAGTCAGTCTCGCCTCAGCTGGATAATGACGAATACCGTCCATCCATCTCCCAAATGTCGTGCTAAAAGTGTAGCTCATCTAGTTTATCTTTCTTCTCTTCACTCTCACCTCCTCCTCGAGGTCACCCATTATGCCATGTACATCCTCCCACATTTTCTCAAGCTGAATCCCATCAGCTACCTCCTTTTCCAGCTGGTCTTGTATGGCCTCCTTCTTAGCCCTCTAGGCTTGTACCTGGTGCTCAGCCTACTCCAATTTACTTACCAACTCTACATTACGGGCCAACTTTGATGCCCCCAAATTCAAAAACATGTACCTCGAATTTGGTGCTTCGTGATCCAACTCATACAACATATTAATAACAACTACATGCGGAATAATATAAATATTTACATTGAGTTACCATAAATATTTGCATCCCAAGTCTCGCAACCGTTACTAATACATGACATCACTTAAAATAAAAAGTACTAACATGAGTCTTAATACAACACTGAATAAAATTAATTACTACATCTCAATAAGACTACTCAACAACTTTGCATTTGCCTTTATATTTTTTCGAGTCAATGCCTTGCTCAGACTTAACTGTAATGTTTAAAGGAAAGTAAGAGTGAGCAACGAGTTTGCTCAACAAGTATAAAACAATAAAAGTAAGCGTTCATGTGTAGAGACTTATATATTAAGGTATGTAACAATAATTAATAGCTTAAGAATTGAGTAAATTAATTGTGAACAATGTAAGTGTTAAAAGTTTTCATATCTGATCATTTTTAAATTTGAAAAGTCCCTATGGACCAAGGGATTTTAAAATAGAATAAAAGATTCAATGATTCGAAGTTAATGAATAATCAAACTGAAGGGTCACTATGGATCGTGAACATGCGCGAGGATTAGCAGTATTTTACTGACAATCCACAATATAAACGATGTACAATAGGTGATCAACCTAAAGTACCTTATGTTATGCATAACACTCAGACATGCTGATTGCGCGCATGTCGGTTCCCCGACTTAAAATAATTGTTCTCCTCAGCATAAGAGTCTACACTAAGACAATTGGTTTAGATAACTTTTTCAAAGAAATGTGATTGATTAACAATCAGTCTTATCATTGGTCTAGTCGATACAAATGGTATAGATGTACTTCTCAACACCATTAGAAATAACTGATACGTTCAATATTTGCAACTACAGTTCGAATAATCGTCCAATGATATAATCATGATATTAAGTCAAGTTTCAGAGATAATAATTTAATTCACACAATATAGATAAACAAGAATTAATCCATCACTTAACTCTACTTGTACGAATTGATAAAAATACAAGTTAAAGTACTTGCTTGAATCGTCGACTCTATCTGACTGCAATTCCTTATCCTTTGAATAACTCATATTTAACATATTCATCTAACAGTCAATTTCTATTAACCTTCACATAATAATCTAGTAGATTTGACTTACAAGTTCTATTTAACTAGGAGTCTCAAATCATTACACATATAGTTTTAAATAAAATTATTTGTTTGTACACTATTGTCTCTCACTTTCTTATTTAATTTATTCATTAATTATTACAAATAAAATAACACTTAGTGTTATTCTATTTGTTTTATTATCCTTTATCCTCTCTTATTGATTCACAACAAAATGTTCTCACTTTATTTGTTTATGACTTGTTATTATATTCTTTGATTACACTTTATTAATCTACAAATAAAATAATTGAAGTTATTATTTTATTTATTTAATTCCCAATTAGAGTAACATTTACTCTTATTTTAATTTAATTATGTTTCATTAGTACACAATTAAAATAATTCTTAATATTATGTATATTGTTCATCCTTTAATAATTAAAATAATTGTTAACATTATTTATTCACTTATTCTTTATTGATTTATAATTAAAATAATTCTTAATATTATTTTAATTATTTAACTCTCATTAATTCACAATTAAAATAACCTATAATATTATTTTAATTCTTTATGTATTATTAATCCATAATTAAAATTGTTCTTAAATATTATTTTTATTGTTTAAAGAAATATTTAATGTTAAATAATCTCTATTATTAATTTAAAAATAAAATTATTTTGGTTATTATTTTATTTTAATTAACTCACAAATAAAATAATTTTAAAGTATTATTTTATTTGTTTAATATTATTTTAATTAACTCACAAATAAAATAAATTTTAGTTATTTTATTTGTTTATTATTATTATTTTTATTTTTTCCTCGGGTCGGACCGGTCAACCCAACCGATTTGACCGGCCCGTTTAACTGAAAATTTTGATCAGCGCTGCAACGCCCCAAATATCACTGGGGGTGGTGCTACAACACCCCCCGGCAGAAACAATTTAATTTTTTTTTATATTTCTATCCTTTTTTATTCAATACTTCATATCTTGCTCATTTTACCTCCAAATAAGCTCAAATTAATTTTGTTATTTCATAAACTCATAACTCTACAATATTTCAATTTTGACATTATTTTTAAAAATATTTATTTAACCAAATTTATTGGTTCTTCAAGCTAGAGTTTTCTTTTGACATCATTTACAAGAAAATTCACCATAAATCCATTTTAGCTCCGTTTTTGTTCGTTCCATTTGGACTTTCACTTGGGCTACACTAACTTAATTATGGACTCATCTTGGGCTATAAATTACTTCTACTGGCCTTATAAATATATAAACGATTAGGTCAATCAATTCCCTCATTATTCACACATATAGTGGGCTAATTAATATTAATTGTCCACTAAACCTATTCTCATAATACCCAAACTTTATAAACCTTTATTATAACTTAATTTATAATTTAATTCCTTATCAAATTATACCACACAAGGTTTAATACACAAGTTTCAATTAATCATCAATTCATTTCTTACTTGTCATATAATTAATTCAATTTACTTGAATTATTAATTCCATAACACACATAGGCACACAATTAATTTAAAATAATTCCTTATTTCCATTAATATAGTATATAAATAAATTTTATGAATATTACATTCTCCTCACCTTATAAAGATTCCGTCCTCGGAATCAAGACAAAGTTACTCAAACAATTAGGGGCAATCCCTCTTCATTTTATCTTCCAACTCCCACACAGCCTACTCGGCATTATGGTTACACCATATTACCTTTATAAAAGGTATAATTTTGTTCCTCAATATTTGTGCCTTTCTATCCACTATTTGCACAGGGATTTCCTTGTATGTCAGATCTTTCTCTAGTTGACTGGGCTTATAGGATATCACATGCTTATAATCAGGCTTATATGGTCGTAACACTGAAACGTGAAACACATTGTGAATATGCTCCAGTTCAGGAGATAAGTCACCTCGTACGCCACTTCGCCTATTTGCTTTAGTGCCTCGAACGATCCTATGAACCTTGAACTTAATTTTTCTTTCTTCCCAAACCTTATCTTCCCTTTTCAGGAAGATACTTTTAAAAACAAAAAACTACCAACTTCAAAATCTCAGCTCTGGCGGTGTAAATCTGCATATTCCTTTTGCCAATCTTAGGCCACAGTTAGTCGAGCTCTTATTGTCTTCGTCACCTCAGCTATATGTTGAACCAATTTTGGCCCAAAAGTCGACGTTCTTCTACCTCGTTCCAACATAAAGGTGTTCTGTATTTTCTTCCATAGAAAGCCTTATATGGCAGCATGCCAATGCTCGCATGGTAACTGTTATTATAAGCAAATTTGACAAGAGGTAGGTGGTCGTCCTAACTTCCTTTGAAATCCATCACACAAGCTCTAAGCATGTCTTTCAAAGTCTGAATTAGCCTTTCGCTATGCCCATCAGTCTACGAATGGTATGTTATACTCGACATCAGCTGAGTACCCATTCGCCCTTGTAAGCTTCTCCAAAAGTTTGACATGAAGCAAGGATTTATGTCAGAAACAATTGATACCGGCACCCCATATCATAAAATAATCTCTTTCATATATAATTTCGCTAACTGATTTGGATTAAATTGGACCTTGATTGGCAGAAAGTGCGCTTACTTTATCAACCTTTCCACGATGACCCATATCGCATCATAACCCTTCTGAGTGACTAGAAGTCCCACCACGAAGTCCATCGTAATGTGCTCACATTTCCATTCTGGTATCTCTAACAGTTGAAGTAGACCACTCGACCTATGATGTTCTGCCTTTACTTTTTGACAAGTTAGACATTTGTTGACACACTCTGCGACTTCCCGCTTCATATTAGGCCACCAAAAATGCTGGTGAAGATCTCGATACATTTTTGTACTTCTTGGGTGAATTGAGTATGACGAGTTGTGTGCCTCTTGCAAAATCTCCGCTTCTACTATGGGCTCTGTTGGCACCCACACTCTTCCTTCAAACCTTAAAATCCCATCACTATCCAGTTAAAATTCGTTTACATTCCTCATTTTTCTTTTAGGCTTCCTTTATTTTGTGCAACAACATTAGATGAGCTCTTTCGACTCTTTCAGATCTCAAACTTCTGTTTCCAACTTCGTTGTCTCTCTTATAAGCTCCTCCTAAGCTGTCAATATTAATAATTTCTCCATTTCTTTTCGACTTAACGCATCTGCGGTTACATTCGTTTTCCCCGGATGATAAAGAATCTCGCAATCGTAATCCTTAATCAACTCCAACCACTTTCTTTGTCGCATATTTAACGCCTTCTGTGGGAAGATATATTTTAGACTTTTATGGTCCGTATATATCTCATATTTCTCTCAATAAAGATAGTGCCTCAAAATTTTTAATGCAAAAATCACTGCCACTAACTCCAGGTCTTGAGTAGGGTATCTCTTGTCGTAATCCTTTAACTGTTGTGACGCATACGTAATGACCTTGTTATACTGCATTAATACACAACCAAGACCTTTGTGTGATGTATATATACACCACAAAACCTCACCATACTATCTGACAATGATAATACAGGCGCTTCACTCAACCTCTTTTTCAACTCCTTATAACTTTCTTCGCATTTCTCTGTCCAAATAAACTTCACTGTCTTCCTCGTTAGATTGGTCAATGGTGTCGCAATCTTCGAGAAGTGCTCAATGAATCTTCGGTAGTACCTAACTAATCCTAAAAAAAATCGTACTTTCGTCGGCGTCTTCGGCTGCTCCCAGTTAATCACTGCCTCCACCTTTGTAGGATCCACCGATACTCTATCCTTATCAATCACATGTCCCAAAAATTGAACTCACTCCAACCAAAACTCACACTTGAAATTTTTTGCATATAACTTCTCTCTCCTCAATGTCTTCAACACCACTCTCAAATGTTCTGCATGTTCCTCCTCTATGTTTGAATAAATCAAAATATCGTTAATAAAAACTACCACAAACTTATCTAAGTATGGCTTGAAAACTCGGTTTGTCAAGTCCATAAATGTTGTTGGTGCATTTGTTAGTCCAAAAGACATTACTAGAAATTTGTAATGTCTATATCAGGTCCTAAAGCCGTCTTCGGTACAACTTATGTTCTCACTTTTAACTGATGGTAATCCATTCTCAAGTCAATCTTTGAAAAACACCTCGCTCCCTTCAACTGATTAAAAAGATCATCCATTCTTGGCAAAGTATATTTATTCTTGACCGTCACTTTGTTCAACTCTCGATAATCGATACAAAGTCGTAACAATCTGTCCTTTTTTTTTAACAAACAAAACTGGTTCTCCACATAGAGATACACTCGACTGTATTATCCCTTATCTAACAACTCTTGAAGTTGTATCATCAATTCATTCATCTCAACTGGTGCCATTCGATACGGAGCCTCCGAAATCGGTGTCGTTCTTGACACTAAATCTATTATAAACTCAATTTCCCTGTCTGGAGGTAGATCGGGCAAATCGTTTGAAAATACATCCGAAAATTCTTTTACCATCGGTATACTATTCATCTCTGCTCCCACTTTTTGAGTATCTATAATATGGGCTAAATACCCCGCACATCCCTTCCTCGGTAATTTCTTGGCCTGCATCATCATTAGACAACTACACTGCCTAGGCAATGTACTACCATAAAATACTACCTTAGACCGATTCAGGGTCTGAAGGTTCACACTTTTCTTCTGACAGTCAATTACTGCACCATGATTATATAACTAGTCTATTCCTAATATCACGTCAAAATCTCCCAATCTTATAGAGATTAGATCTATCGCCAGCTTATGTCCTCTAATTTTTACGCAATAATTTCTATGTACAAACTTTACGGATATTACTTCTTTGTTAGGGACTTCTATATTTAAAGGATTTTCTAACCGCTCTTAGGGTAAATTTAAGCGTCGAGCAAATTCATTAGACACAAAAGGATAGGTAGCCCTTGAATCAAATAACACATAGGCATTTATGTTATTGATCGGAATAATACCTAACACAACGTCCTTTGAAGTTACCGCATCCTGGACCGTCATGTTGAAAGTTCTGGCAATCGGTCAATTCTGCTAAGTAGATCCTCCAATCATTAGCTTACTTCCTCCACCTTTGTTACCGTTTCCTCCACTATTTCCCCTCTTCGGGTAGTCTTTAATCTGGTGGTCAGTTGCCCCATAAGCAAAACATCCTCGAATCTTCTTCGGGTTTAGGAAATTTGGTGAAATGTGCCCCTTTTGACTGTAATTGTAACAAACGTTACGTCCCTTCCAACATTCACCTTGGTAACTCTTTCCACATTTTGGACACGCTTCACTTCTCTTCTTGGAATTTCCTTACCTACTACCAGACTAATTGTTGTTATTGTTAGTATTGTTGTAGTTGTTATCATCTCACTTTCTCTTTCCAAGATTACTTCCTCCGCTACTACTTCCTGCTCTATTATCTCCTCCACTCTTCTTATTTTCTTTTCCTTATTTTACTGACTTAAGACCTCATTCCCACCTTCAGCTATGATGGCCTTCTCCATCAGACTTCCAAATGAGTCAATTTGAAAAATAGATACTTTACTATATAGCTAAGGCTTCAACCCTTGCTCGAAACATCGGGCCTTTCTCTCCTCAGTATCTACCTGGTGTGGTGCAAAATGCGCAACTTCATTAAATTTGGCAGCGTATTATGCCACCAACATTTCTCTCTACTTCAACTCTAAAAACTTAACCTCCATCCTATTTTTCATGCTCTTAGGAAAATAATTTTTGTAAAATAACTCCTTAAACTTTTCCCATATTATGATTCCTTCACCCGCTCTCTATCGATTCGCTTTCCACCAGAAATTTGCCTCCCCCTTCATCATATATGTGGCAAATGTAGTCTTTTGATCGTCTCTTACCCTTGCAATTTCAAACGTTTTCTCTATCTCTTTGACCCAAAATTGGGCTTCGATCAAATCAGTTGTCCCCTTGAATTTCAGGGGTCCTACATTCATAAAATCCTTAAAATTTGCCACAGGAACTGTTGACGGGTTGGGATTACTGGTTCTGGGTTTTTCCCCTAAAAGGCACCTTCTAATAATTCTACCAATCTCTGCATTGGGTCTCTCTGACCTCCTTTATTATTTACGGACTCTTTTATGTATATTGTACTGGTTATCTACGTCGTGGCAGCATTTTCAGTTTAAATAAAAATTTAATATTATTATCTCATTATATTCTTTAAATATTCATCTTTTAATGCAAGAACGTAAATAATACATTTTAATAAAGATGTTTATATTCATATGTCAATGAGTAGTACATCAAACATGAATATCCTATAGCATACTACTATAAACGTTAACATTTATCCCCTAATATAATAAAAGGTGAGATCTACAAACATACTATCTCGCTATCAAATACAAAAGTCGGGGTTTACACATACTATCTCATATAAGAGTTCGGGATTTACAATACATCATAAATAAAAAGTAGAGACCATCCTAATATATATACATAAGGACACTGAATACAAAAGACATCAACTAACTAGTCCATCAGCGCATGCCACGCTCCATAGCACTGTCATACTTGATCTAACCCATATAGATCACCAAATCCCTGTTAATTGTATGGTGAGTCTGTCCCATCTCAGCTGGACAATGACGAATACCGTCAATTCATCTCCTAAATGCTGTGCTAAAAATATAACCCATCCTGTTCATCTTTCTTCTTTTGCCTCTCACCTCATCCTCGAGGTCACCAACTCTCTCTCTATCGTTCACCGACATCTCCTCCTGCTGAATCCGATCAGCCACTTCTGTCTCTAGCTAGGCTTGTAGAGCCTCCTTCTTGGCTCTCCAATTCTGTATCTGATGCTCTGCCTACTCTAACTTCCCTACCAGTTCCCTATTACGGGCCCACAAATACTGTAACGTGGCCCCAATTTGTGCCCCGGCCTCTTGGTGCCCTTACACCTCGGCCTCCAACTCCTGGATCCTATGCTCCAACTCTATGATACGACTAGCATACCCTTCTAGAAAATCATCCCCAAATGTGTGAACCACTGGAGACCCTCCATCGGACTCCTCAGCAGCATCCTCTTCCTGAACTGACTCCTCCTGTGGATTTGACTCTACAGTTGTAATGGGCTCTACTCTGGGAAGTGACTTTGGGTCTATGTGGATGTCCCTCGGCTCATCCTCCATGACTCTACTCGGCTCCCCCATCTCTGGCTCCTACAACCACAAACACTGACAAACAAACTCTATCAATATCTCGAAATAAAATACAAGTTCATTGTATGGAATGAAAATATATTTCATGGCATTACAGACTCTCTATGATAAGTCTACTAACACGTAAAACTCTACATGAGTTTTATCTCCTTCTATTCTAACTTTTTTTTCTGAGGTTATAGCCTAATGATCTTTTTCCTAAGGTTTATAACCTACGACTCTGATACCAACTTGTGACGCCCTCAAATTCAGATACATGTACCTCGAATCTGGTGTTTCACGATCCAACTCATACAACATACTAATAACCACTACATGCGAAATAATAGAAATATTTACATTAAGTTAGCATAAATATTTGCGTCCCAAGTCTCATAACTGTTACTAAAATATTACATCACTTAAAATAACAAGTACTAACATGAGTCTTAATACAACACTGAATAAAATTAATTACCACATCTCAATAAGGAAAGCAAGACTGAGCAACAAGTTTGCTCAGTAAGTATAAAATAATAAAAGTAAGTGTTCATCTGTAGGGATTCATATATTAAGGTATGTAACAATAATTAATAGCTCAGGAATTGAGTAAATGAATTATGAACAATGTAAGTGTCAAAAGTTTCTATATTTGATCATTTTAAAATTTGAAAAGTCACTGTGGACCAAATAATTTTAAAATAGAATCAAAGATTCAATAATTCTAAGTTAATGAATAATCAAATTAAGTGGTCACTATGGACCGTGAACACATGCGAGGATTAACAATATTTTACTGATAATCCACAATATAAACGAAGTACAATAGGCGATCAGCTTAATGTACCCTATGTTATGCATAACACTTAGACATGTTGGTTGCGCGTGTGTCGGTTCCCCGACGTAAAATAATTTTTCTCCTCAGCATAAGAGTCAGCACCAAGACAATTGGTTTGGATAACTTTTTTAAAGAAATATGATTGATTAACAATCAGTCTTATCATTGGTCTAGCCGATACAAATGGCATAGATGTACTTCTCAACACCATTAGAAACAATTGATACATTCAATGTTCGCAACTACGGTTCGAATAATCGTCCAATGATATAATCATGATATTAAGTCAAGTTTCAGATATAATAATTTAATCCATACAATATAGATAAACATGAATTAATTCATCAATTAATTCTACTTGTAGGAATTGATAAAGGTACAAGTTAAAATACTTTCCTAAATCATCGTCTCTATCTGACTGTAATTCCTCATCCTTTGAACAACCTCTATTTAACATATTCATCTAATGGTTAATTTCTATTAACCTTCACGTAATAATCTAGTAGATTTGACTTATAAGTTCTATATAACTAGGATTCTCAAATCATTACACATAATTTCAAACAAAATTATTTGTTTGTACATTATTGTATCTCACTTTCCTTATTTAATTTATTCAGTAATTATTACAAATAAAATAACATTTAGTGTTATTCTATTTGTTTCATTATCCTTTATCATCTCTTATTGATTCACAATAAAATGTTCTCACATTATTTGTTTATGACTTGTTATTATATTCTTTCATCACACTTTATTAATCTACAAATAAAATAATTTAAGTTGTCATTTTATTTGTTTAATTTTCAATTAGAGTAACCTTTACTCTTATTGTAATTTAATTATGTTTCATTAGTACACAATTAAAATAATTCTTAATATTATTTTAATTGTTCATCCTTTAATAATTAAAATAATTGTTAACATTATTTAAGTACTTATTCTTTGTTGATTTACAATTAAAATAATTCTTAAAATTATTTTAATTGTTCAACTCTCATTAATTCACAACTAAAATAACCTATAATATTATTTTAATTGTTTAAAGAAATATTTAATGTTAAATAATCTCTATTATTAATTTACAAATAAAATAATTTTGGTTATTATTTTATTTTTTTAGTGTTATTTTAATTAACTCACAAATAAAATAATATTAGTTATTATTTTTTTTAATTAACTCACAAATAAAATAATTTTAAGGTATTATTTTATTTGTTTAATATTATTTTAATTAACTCACAAATAAAATAATTTTAAGGTATTATTTTATTTGTTTAATATTATTTTAATTAACTCACAAATAAAATAATTTTAAAATATTATTCTATTTGTTTAATATTATTTTAATTAACTCACAAATTAAAGAAATTTTAGTTATTTTATTTGTTTATTATTATTATTATTATTATTATTATTATTATTATTATTATTATTATTATTATTATTATTATCATTTTTTTCCTCGGGTTGGACAAGTCAACCAAACTAGTTTGATCAGCCCGGTCAACCAAAAAATTTGACCAGCACTATAACGCCCCAAATAACACTTGGGGGGGGGGGGGGGGGGGGAGGGTTTATTTTTCTATTCTTTTTTGTTCAATCGTCATATCTTACTCATTTTATATCCAAATGAACTCAAATTATTTTTGTTATTTCATAAACTCATAACTCTACAACATTCCAATTTTTACATTATTTTAAAAAATATTTATTTTACCAAATTTATTGGTTTTTCAAGTTAGAGTTCCATTTTGACATCCTTTATAAGAAAATTCTCCATAAATCCATTTTAACTCTGTTTTTGTTCATTCCACTTGGAATATCTTCGTATTTCATAAAACTACAACATACAATTTTTAGATCATGCAAATGAGTTAGACATTTTTTTTTTTACCCAAATCACATGTTTTCACTATAACATTTAGAATTTTAGACTCCTGTATTTTCTTTGGTTCATTTGAGCATAAAACACTTATTAACACATATAAATCACATATCCTCCTTCATAACATCATCTTTATGTCTTCGAAATCCACCATGATTCCCACACATAAGATCTCCCACACCTAAACATAAATATATAACCATGAACTAATATTTACTAACTTAACTTATAAAATTATGTTTAAGGAATTATACCTCCTTGATGCTCTTTTTCTTCTAGATGTAAACTTATAGTAGTGCTCCACCTTCTTCCTCTTTGCTAGACCTTGCTAGACCTTGCTAGAGCCAACAAAATACAAGAGGTTCCTTTGGATTTCTAATTATCTCTCTTAAGCTTTCAATTTCTCATTATGCTCTCAGCTTCACCAATCTTAACAAACTTAGAAAATGAAATAAGCCATATTTATAGAGAAATTCTCATACATATACACTACATATATATGTATGAATACATGTATTAATCCATTATGCTTTAATTATCTAGAGAATTATTATACAAGGGTTCCACAAAACTTGAAAAAAGTTTGTATAATTCCTTAATTTAAGGCATGAATCAAGATCCTCCTTCATGATGGCCTATGTAGCTTCATTTTAAAAATAAATTTAGCATTCTAGCTTCATGATGGGTTATATATAATATATTATAAAGCATTCTAGAAAATGGATCATTTGGATCATATAATTGGACTATGTCTTGGACTTTCACTTGGGCTACATTAACTTAATTATGGACTCACCTTGGGCTACAATATCACTTCTATTAGCCTTGTAAATATATAAAAGATTGTGCCAATCAATTCCCTCATTATTCACACATATAGTGGGCTAATTAATATTAATTGTCCACTAAACTTATTCTTATAATATCTAAACTTTATAACCCTTATTATAACTTAATTTATAATTTACTTCCTTATCAAATTACATTTACAATTTTCATCTTCCATGAATTAATTAATTATTTAATTAATCCATCATCTCAATTATACCACACAAGGTTTAATACACAAGCTTCAATTAATCATCAATTTATTTCTTTCTTGTCACATACTTAATTCAATTTACTTGAATTATTAATTTCATAACACACATAAGCACACAATTAATTTCAAATAATTCCTTATTTCCATTAATATAGTATATATATCAATTTTATGGATATTACACCAACATTTGATATAATATGGTCCCCAACTAAATAGCGGCCTCTCGGCGTCCCTGGATTTCTGTTTCTAGCTCTTGGATCCTCTCCTGGTGCTCCTGGGCCACATGCTCTAGCTCCTCAATCCTATGCCTCTATTCTATAATGCTATCAGTATAATCCTCCATCAAGTCATCCTCAAATGTGTAAACTATAGGAGACCCTCCGTCGGACTCCTCTACCAGCACATACTCCTCAGCAGTATCCCCCTCCGGATCCAACTCCACCTCCAACTCTAACTCTATGGTGGTAATGAGCTCCACTCTAGGAAGTGACTTTGGATCTATATGGATGTCCCTTGACTCATCCTCCATAGTATGACTCGGCTCCCCCAACTCTAGCATCCTACAATCACAAACAAAAAATAAATAACTCTATCAGTACCTTGTAATAAAATATAAATTCATTGTATGTTTTCATAACACTACTAACTCTCTATAACAAATCCACTAACGCGTAAACTCTACATGAGTTTTATCTTCTTCTATTATAACTCTTTTTTTTTAAGCTTATAGCCTAAGGATTTTTTTTTCCTAAGGTTTATAACCTACAGCTCTGATACCAACCTGAGACCTCCCCAAATTCAGATACATGTACCTCGAATCTGGTGCTTCACGATCCAACTGATACAACATGTTAATAACAACTAAATGCAAAATAATAGAAATATTTATAATGAGTTAATATAAATATTTGCGTCCCAAGTCTCGCAACCGTTACTAATACATGACAACACTCAAAATAACAAGTACTAACATAAGTTTTAATACAATACTGAATAAAATTAACTACTATATCTTAATAAGGCTACTCAGTAACTTTGCATTTGTCTTTATCCTTTCCTGAAATAATACTTTACTTAGTCTTAACTGTAATATATAGAGAAAGCAAGAATGAGCAACGAGTTTGCTCAGCAAGGATAAAAACAATATAAGTAAGCATCCATGTGTAGGGATTCATATCTCAAGGTATGTAACAATAATTAATAACTTAGGAATTAAGTAAATGAATTGTGAACAATGTAAGTGTCAAGAATTTTCATATCTGATCATTTCTAAATTTGAAAAGTCACTATGGACCAAGGGATTTTAAAATATAATCAAAGATTCGATGATTCTAAGTTAATAAATAATTAAAATTAAGTGGTCACTGTAGACCATGAACACATGTGGGGATTAGCAGTATTTCACTAACAATCCACAATATAAATGAAGTACAATAGGTGATCAACCTAAAGTACACTATGTTATGCATAACACTCAGACATGTTGGCCGCGCGCATGTCAATTCTCCGACATAAAATAATTGTTCTTCTCAACATAAGAGTCTGCGCCAAGACAATTGGTTTGGATAGCTTTATCAAGAAAATATGATTGATTAACAAGCAGTCTTATCATTGGTCTAGCTGATACAAATGGCATAGACGTACTTCTCAACACGATTAGAAATAATTAATACGTTTAATATTCGCAACTAGGGTTTGAATAATCGTCCAGTGGTATAATCATGATATTAAATCAAGTTTCAGAGTTAATAATTTAATTGTCACAATATAGATAAACATGAATTAATCTATCAATTAATTCTATTTGTATGAATTGATAAAAGTACAAGTTAAGTACTTGTCTGGATCGTCGACTCTATCCGACTTTGATCCCTTATCCTTTGAACAACTTATGTTCAATATATTCATCTAACGGTTAATCTTTATAACCTTCACATAATGATCTAGTCGATCTGACTCACTAGTTTCTATACAATTAGGACTCATAAATCAATTTTATTATTCAGTTAACATAAATATAATTTTAAATAATATTATTTGTTTAAATATTATTGTTTTGCATTCTCTTTATTTAATTCATTCATTAAACATCACAAATAAAATAATATTTAGCATTATTCTATTTGTTTCATTATTCTTCATCATTCTTTAATTATTTTACAAATAAAGTATTTTTACTTTATTTGTCTACAACTTATTATTATTCTATCATTTTCTTTAATCACACCTTATTAGTGCACAAATAAAATAATTTAAATTATTATTTTATTTTCTTAATTCTCAATTAGAGCAACATTTACTCTTATTTTAATTTAATTATGTTTTATTAGTACACAATTAAAATGATCCTTAGTATTATTTTAATTATCCATCCTTTATTAATTCATGATTATTATAATTATTAATATTATTTTAATTATTTATTCTTCATTGATTCATAATAAAATAATCGTTAGTATTATTTTAATTGTTTAAGACTTATAAAAATAATCCATAATACTCTTTTATTTGCTTATGCATTATTACTTCACAAAATAATTTTTTAATATTATTTTAATTGTTTAAAAAATATTTAATGTTAATTAAAATATCCTTTATTATTATTTTAATTAACTCACAAATAAAAATAATTTTTAATTATTATTTTATTTATTTTAATATTATTTTATTAGTTCTAGAGAGCAAACACTTTGAGTGTTATTAAGTATGGGTGATTTTTGATCCATACAAGAAGATCAAAGAAGAGCTCTAACCATTTCCAAGAAGAAAATCTACATTAAAGGTTTAAAAGTTTCTTTGAACCTTAGTTTGTTAGTTAGTTTGTTATGTAAGAAAGAAAAACTCATGTGGTGTTAGATCTAGAATATATATATGAAGATATATGGTTAAACATGCTAGATGTGTGTTCTAACATGTTTGGTATGGAAGATGATAAAAGAAATGGTAGTATGTGCATGCTTGGTTTTAAAGCCCTAGTTAAATGTCTAGGTTGATGATTTATGATTTAGGATATGCAAATTATTTTTGTGACCTAAGAGTCTTGAATGATAGATCTATGTGTTATAAAGATAACCCAACTTGAATATTTCAAAAATATCGAAAAACAAAAAAGTTATCGCTTTTACCGCAAATGATGTCATTTTTAAACCCTAGATCGTTTGATCCGTAAATTTCATGTAAAACATTTTCAAAAAGACAATCGAACCATGGAATATTGTAAAACAAGAAGTTAGGAAGACAACAACACTAAGTTTGTGTCATTTGGATGTGTAGAGTTTATTTTATTCAAGTTTGAACAATTAAAACCAAGGATTTGTGAAGTTAGTTTTCACTTTGTCCTTGGGAGCGATTTTAAGCTTAGATCCGTTAAAAAATTGGATTTGTGATCTAAAGAGAAGTTGTAGAGGGGGAAATTTTGATGAGAATGGACTCAAGAATCACCGCAAAATATTTTGAAATGAAGAAGTTGTGACAGTTTTAGTAAAAAAGGTCCGGACAGCCAAAACAAGCGCCGCCAGCGCTCGGACCTTCTGCTTTGAGCGCTGCCAGCTCTATAATAAGCCTATGGCCAGCGCCGCCAGCTCTGGCCCAGTTTTAAAAAGTCAAAATTTTGATATTTTAAAGTTTTACCAAGTTAGAACTCCGGTTTAACTTGTCGGTTAATGAAAAGTCTAAACGAAACACCGTTAGGGACTCAAAACTTAAGATAAACATGTAAAATAAATGTGTTTGAATATTAAACCAATATATATAAAAAGTTTATTAGTAACTAATTGGTAGCTAGATGTTTAAAATAAAGAATAAGGTTAACACAATTAAAAAGTTAACTATTGGTATTGTTAGAAGATTATTAAAATATTATGAAATGATCAATAATATTAGTATATGATTAAAATATTATTAAATGATTAATAATATTAATAAATAATTAAAATATTATTAAATGGTTGATAATATTACTATAAGAATAAAATATTATTAAATAGTTAATAATATTAGATAATAAATAAAGTATTATTAAATGGTTAATAATATTAGTATATGAATAAAATATTATTAAATAGTTAATAATATTAGATAATGAATAAAATATTATTAAATGATTAATAATATTAGTAAGTTAATAAAATATTATTAAATAATTAATAATATTAATAAATGATTAAAATATTATTAAATGGTTAATAATATTAGTATAGGAATAAAATATTATTAAATAGTTAATAATATTAGATAATGAATAAAGTATTATTAAATGAATAATAATATTAGTTAGTTAAGAAAATATTATTAAATAATTAATAATATTAATAAAGGATTAAAATATTATTAAATGGTTAATAATATTAATGAGAGAAGAAAATATTATTAAATGATATTATCTTGAGTGTAAAATATTATTAAATGGATAATAATATTTATAAGTTATTGAAGATATTATTTGATAAATAATATTATTTGAAGAGTACGACATTATTCATAATGTAAATATATGATTGAAATATTATTAAATGATTAATAATATTAACTAAGGATAAGAATATTATTAAAGGATTAATAATATTATAAAGAGAATAAAATATTATTAAATGGTTAATAATATTTATAAATGATTAAGATATAATTTGATAATTAATATCATTGGGGATAGTGTAAAGCACTATTATTAATAATGTTAATAAGTGTTTGAGATAATAAAGAGATTAAGAAGATTATTAGATGATTAATAATATTGAGGAGCTAAGTGATTTTTATTAAAATAATAAATGGTTAAAATATTATTATACGATTAATAATATTATATGTAGTAATTATATATTATCAAATGAGATAATATTATAAAGCAATGAAGTGATTGTTATGTGAGTTAAAATATTATCAAGTGATTGATAATATTATTAAGAGTTTTAAGGTTATGATTTAAGTGATAGATAATTTAAGACATATATGTTAAGCTTATTAATGTTAAATAAACCTTTATGTGTTATGCTAATTGGAGGATCAATGTTATTGGATATTAGGTCACCCAAAGGAAGTATTTTTAAGTTGAATAGCAGTAGTCAGCGGAACAGGCAAGTTCTTCTTAACCCTAACTTGTATTTATTGTTACAAGTTTCCTTCAACTTTATTTACATTGAGCTATTCAAATTATTGTTGAGCAAATTCTACACTCGTAGTTATTTGACAGAACTTAAAGTGGATTAATTATCTAAAATTATTTCACCTCATTATTTGTTATTGTATTCGCACATAGTGCTTTTGAAACTGTTATAGTTCATAAATTCACGAACTATTTAAGGATGTCTAAGCTAATTGTTTCGGCTAGACAAATGCATGTTTAAATTCATCTAAATGAATATTATGAAAGCTTATCCAAACCATTGACTGGTGTAAATTCTTACAGTAAGACTGAGAAAGAATAACACTAGTTAAAGGGGATTTTTATATTATCGGGTAACCGAATTTGTGCAAGAAATCTAAATGTCATGCATATACATAGGACATGAGAAGACTGATCCCCTCGAGTGTCTCGTATTTTTAACAAGGTGTCAGACATTGTATGTCCGTTCTACCTTAGTAACAGTTCATGGTCCTTTGAGACCACTCAGCAGTAAAGAGTCAATCCATTCTTTTATTGAGCATTGATTTTTGTTATTTCACAATTGTTATCTATTGTTGAAACTCTCGAAGATAAATCTTTTTCATTCATGATATATCATTTCTTATTTATTTAAACTTGTTGGGCAAAGTAGTTGCTCACCCTTGCTATATCATGAACAAAGGAAAGATGAACGAATAGACGTAATTAGTTCGTACTATATGTGTAAACCTTTTTTTTGTATAAGGTAATGATGATGTATTAAGGTTAGTGGAACCTGGGATTGAAGGTACGTTTTATAATGAAATTATGTATGTTTTTCGCGAGTTATTAAAGTTTTAGTTTATGAATGTTTGTCAAGTGATGAATAGTGAGCACCGAACCCGAGGTTCAAGGAACCCGGATTTGGGAGCGTCACAGTTCAACTTGTGTAATAAAGATTTTTAGAAAAAAATATCCTAAGTAATTTGAGTAAATAAATTTGTATTTTATTATATGTCATAAATATATGTATGTATATTTATTATGCATAAGTGAATTGCTATGAAACAATTTATATTCCAAAGAGAAATAATTAGTTTAAGTATACAAAAATAGTGTATACTTGAAATAAAGGATATTAAAATAAATTCTAGCATTGAATTATTTTAATAAAGATAGAATATTATTTTTAATGTGTGTAAATGTTTAATTTATATATATATATACTAGTAATTGCCCGTACCTGAAGGCACGGTGTAACGAAAAAATAGATTAAAATATTACATTACATAATAATTATATATATATTATTTGTAGCCTATATTACCTAAAGACTCAGACATAACAATTATCATACTCAATCATCATTCCATACCCAAAAAATCACAATCATCGATACATATCCAACCTCCAAAAAACCAAGTTAGTCGTTATGAATTTAAAGAAATTTTGGCAGAGTTTCCTTTAAAAATAGATAGCCAGAAAAAAGATAAACATGTATAAAAAAACTTACAATCATCAAAACAACCATCATGTCATACCAAAAATCATCATAACCATTAACCATGTATAATTAGTTAACGGTACATAAGACGGAACACCAAAAATACACATGCATAAATTTAATACATACTCAATCATCAACACATATCCAAGCACCAAAACATCAAGTCAGTCGCTACTAATTTTAAGAAATTTCGGCAGAGTTTACTTTAAAAATAGACGTCCAGAAAAATATAAACCTGTATATAAAACTTATAATCATCATTCCATACCCAAAATCATCATAACCATGTATAATTAGTTAACTTTACAAAAGAAGGACCACAAAAAATATACACATGTCGAAAATAGAGAAACAACTTCGTATTATTTACAATTTAAACCAAGTATTATTCAATGTATACCTGAAAATATTTGAAATATAAAAATTATCGAAATATGTGAGTCAAAATAAAACAATTGTAAATACAAAACATAAGATCTCTTACTTTACCCTGAATTATCTAAAAAACAAATGAGCACACACAGTTGTATATAGTTGGGGGTTGGGGGGGGGGGGGGGGGGGGGGATGATTTAGTTGTAACAATTTAGTTAGGAAAAGATATGAATGAATGTAAACTTACAATAAAATAAAGTTATTTTAGTACCATTTCAATGGTACTAATGATTTATATCATACTTATGCATTCGTGGCAGTATAATGGCATGTCAATAGAAATTGAGACTATTTGAATAGTTATAGATACGTGTGTGTGTGTGTGTGTGTGTGTGTGTGTGTGTGTGTGCATGTATTGTGTGTGTTGTGTGTCTGCATGAGAAGTAGAGGAATATAGAGTCTTAGTAAGAGAGAATTTCACACTTAGACAATTGTTTGGTCAGTTATGGGTTATTCATCATCAAAGGTGGATAGTTCGGTACTGGATTGCATATCAATATCCTTAATGTCCTCGTATCAATACAAATGCACTTTGCCCAATGAGGAGAATGCACAACCACCTAAATTACTGATATAAACATTAAAATTAACATTATTTATATTGCAAAAATAGTAAAGTTATTGTGATGCAGTGACATAAAAGTAAATTTACCTGATTACATCAGCCCCATCCATAAAGGTCCATTGTATATACTCTATCGTTCTCGGTAAAAAATTCACTCCAAACCTACAAAGAATGAACCTCATTGTAAAATTAAGTTGAAATGTTGAAAAGATTACATAATTCAGTAGAAATAAACTTGTTTAAACTATACCATTTTATTGTCGTAAGAGTATTATAACAAAACTTCTAGGTAAATGATATTTGTGGTGCAATTCGACCCATCTTCCGGAAGGAGGACAGTAATACGATCTGAAGATGTGCATCTAGAAAGTGCCACATAAAGGTGTCCATAACTAAAAACAGGTGTTCGCAAATCAATCCCAACGAACTTGACAGGTTGTCCTTGGGCTTTATTGATTGTCATAGCATAAGTTAATCGAACAGGAAACTGACGTCTTGTCATTCGAAAAGACAAGCCCAAAGACGTTGGTGTCAATGATATTCTAGGAATGAAGACTAAATTGCCAATTTTATCTCCATTTAATATCCGAGCTTCGATTACCCTTGAGGCACATCTAACAACCATCAATCGCGTGCCATTACAAAGTCCATCTTTTGGAGCAATATTTCGTAACAACATTATTGGGCATCCAATTTTCAACTCCAATTTAAACGGTGGCAACCCTGAAGGATTCAGCGAGTTTAAGTACTCATTAGGATATCGATTCCTAATGGTATGATCAAGCTCATCACCTTCAGACATTTTATCTGCAACTCAAAAAGTAATTGTTTCTCCTGGAGTAATATTAAGTGCTACAACATTTATATCACTAACGTCGTCATTGCGAGCAAATAGAATTGTGCATTCAGTCAGAAAGATTGGAGTCACTATACCAACCACATCCAATTGTGGATAGATTCTAAATATCAATTCATTTAAATTATGGCATCGATTTATTATAGACGGAAGTTTCACAATTTCTTGGGGATTGGTCCCAACCTAAAAAATGAATTTATAATTAGTTACAAAGTGAGATATAATTCAAAACATCATGTTATAAAATTCAATTCATGGTTGAATGAAATATTACCTCCATCAAGAATTGAGCAAAATTAGTATTTCGAACGTCTATGCGAGTTAATCGCATGTTTAAACCCAAAGTCAAAACACATACACCTTTCCATAGCAAAGACCGTCTCAATGATGCACCCACAATTTGCTCGCGAACGCCTTTAGGAATAACAGGCAATATTTGTCGAAAGTCTCCACCTAAGACAATAGTGATACCCCCAAAAGGTCTTTTATCGTCTCTGATATCTTGAAGGGTGCGATCAACTGCCTCAACACAGTATCGATGTTGCATAGAAACTTCATCCCATATTATCAGCTTTGTTTTTCTAAACAATTCGGCATGCATTGTTTGTTTAGTGAAACCACATATTGAATTATCTAGGGTTTCCAAAGGAATACAAAATGTGGAATGTGCAATGCGCCCCCTACCAATAACAATAATGCAATACCAGATGAAGCCACAACAACAACAACATGTCCATAGCTACGCAATTTGGTTACAATGGTATTATACAAAAATGTTTTCCCCGTCCCAGCAACTCCACTCAAAAAGAAAGTAGTAGGTATGTTTTCACATACTGATGTTGTGACAACAGTATAAGCAGCAAGTTGTGCATCATTAAGGCCGTCAACATTAATTTGTGCATTGAACTGTCGTGCCTCATTCACAAGTTGTTGGTGCTCAAATAGTAATCTATTTCCAACTATTGCATTCCAATTTCTAGTTGGTTGTGGCATGGGTGGAAAGTCAACTAAACTCTTCCCCGACTCATGAAGATATTGATTCATCAAATATAAGCCATAATCTTCAATATGAGCATCAGTTGGATTCAGAATACCAAATATAGTATGAATCTTGTGTGCTAAATCATCACATATATGTGATGAGAATTGCTTCCACAATTCAAATGGATGCAATGTAAAGCATTCAGTTAGAATTATAGCAAATAGTCTCCTTAATTGGTATCCCGTTCTCATAATTGCAGCCGCTTGAAGACACTGTACCCATTCTTCATCATCTTCAAGAAGTCCTCTTGCAACACATGCTGACTTGAATGTATCATGCATAACATTATTTACCATGCGCAGCCAGTCAAATGAAGTAGGTCCTCTGACAACAGTTAGAAACAAACACAAATAAAACCGCTCACCTGAATTAGGGCTAGAAAAGTACATTCTACCAATTGCATAACCCCTTTGTCTTGGAGTCCATTTATTGGTAGACTTGTTCCAAACAAATTTGTTTGAAAATTCTTGATAAGTTAATACACGGGCAAATTCATTTGTAGCGCAACAATCAAAAAAGCCAGTTAGAGTTGTTTGTTGATGTGCACCTTTAGAAAGGATCGTATCAAAAGATTCAGCAGGGTTAAAGACCACACGATGCATCCCAGGCAAATGAACTGCCAATTGTACAACTGACGGAATCTCTTCATGTAAAGGATTACTAAACAATCGCCATGCATCTTCTGGAGGTCTAATATACCTAGCATCAAGATATTGTTGGATCTCATTAATTCCTCCAAGTACTATTGTTGCGCGATCATGTCCTTTATAAATATACTTGTGAATGTATTTTACATATCTGAGTCCTGCACAAACTTCAACATTGATATGACAGTTGAACATTCTTGATAAATACAGATTATGTGGCACAACGTCTCTATTATCAATTTGTTGCCCCCTCACGATGTACTTCTGACCAGTATTACGACGACGATATACAAGATATCCATCGGAGTCCATACTTGTTGATTCCACAAATGTTCGAGGGTACCGCTTGGTACACACCCCATTTTTCATACATGGTGCTTGTGGATTTCGAGCACCACATGGTCCATGTAGCATGCAACCCCCTTTTTTGGAATTCAATTGTAAAAAGATGCGCAACTTTTCGACCAAAGACGTTGTTTGTTTCTATCTCCTTCATCAAAAAAAATCGCTACAACTCAAAAACCCAAGCCACTAAATTAGGACGGTCAGTAGGGATCTGATGTGGCAATAGTGAGTTAGCAATTTTAGGCCATTTGGGATTTGCAGTCATAGTTAGAAAAATATCTGGGTGTTGATTATACCGCATGATAGCCATTGAATCTTGAAAAATCTCAAACATATGTCGGGCACTACCAGTGAATGAAGATGGCAAAACCATTCATTGACCAACTTGTTCAGGACCAAGCTCATCTGCACAAACATTTGTTAGACCTTGGTAAAGTTCTGCACGAAGCTTCGATTGATTCAACTTGTAGCATGTCAACCGATTTTGTTCAGTAGCGGCCCAAACATCTACTACAAATTCCTAAAATAGTTTTCCAGCTCGTAAAATTGTTGAATACTCAGTGTCACGTTGGAACATACGATAACTGTAATATTGCAATTGGGTCAGTTGAATAGATGAAAGTCCACCTTGGGAAGTGTTCCACTGTTTCAAATCTAGATTCCATCCTAGCTCACCATAAGGGAACAATACCACATAATGCAATGGCAAATAGGCCAGATGACACTCATTAATTTGCATAAGACCATTATCCCCTCTCAAATGTAACACAATATCTCTCATTCCGCTTGATTCTGTTCCATCTCCAGGTAATATTACCGCAATCTCATCGATTGTTGGGAGATTATATCGACGCCGGTCTGTTACAGAATTGTAGTGTAGATAGGCTGGTAAATTCAGCCCCGTTAATTCCAATTCACTTAAAATTGTGTGAGCTTACCGAAATTTCACAGGAAATGGATTGACTTGCAGTAAACAATCTTGTATGGTTTTCAAAACATCTCTTCTCAAGTTAGGATTTTTGTTGGTGTGAACATCTAAGGCTGAATTAGGATCATAAATGTACAATTGAGAGTAAATTGGTTCACACCCTGACTGTGGTATAAGCGATCATGTTCAATGGCGTAATTCTCCATGGATGGTGAATGTTCTAGGCCCCCTCTCGGCAATTAATCTGTCATCCAAAGTAGCACCAAGACTCGTAAACGCATTAGTTGCATTATACTCTCGTGTGTGTTGACGAAACGATTTTGATTGTTCGTCATTGTCGTCATACAATGCTTTAAGCATTAAAGGAGGTGCAATAAGTGGAGGCATTATAATTTTTCCTTATAAACAACATTTACCAAAGAGAGGATTTGATATAAATGATTTTGTTAATTTTTCAGCAAGCCAATGTAAGGCAGAACGATGAGGACATGTTCGATTCATCAAGCCGAGGAAATGATGATCTGGAATTTCATGGTTTTGAGGATTAAATGCAACATCCATAGCTACACCTTCTACTGTGTAAGCACAACAGATAAAATTATAGATGTCATACAATTTTAGTATATAAAATTAATAAGACATGAATAAGACAGCAAGAGTGAGAATAGAAAATTAAAACTTATAGCGAACACCTGGTGCCTTCATTCAGAGTACGCATATGTTGGAACATGTTTGTCATATACGATGCCCTTGGAGAACATAGGGAGAATGGTTCCAAGACTGTTGTTGTGCTTTTGTATAGGTTTTGAGGAGGCAAGTCTTGGAGCATGGTAGTCATAGGCGACACCAGTGAGATATTTGTTCGTGTGACTTCTTCAAGATTATGAGGAGTTTCTTGATTCATGATGGCCACAGACAACCACCATGAAACAATTGTTGTAGTGTCTTCATTAAGATTTTGAAGCAAGGTGGTTGAAAATGACTTTGAAATATTTGTTGTCGCTATACTGTCTGTTAGAGGATGTGAAATTTTGGTAGACAAAGTCATTGGTTGAAGGCGGGACCTTTTATTTGATTCTCGTTCTAGACATGAGCGGCGACGACGGCTCGGTGGTAAAGAAGGGAAAAATCTAGGCTGAAAAGGGGCACAACGTTTTGATCGTTGTGTTGTGTGACGTGCAAGTTGTCCCAATCGACGTTTGGAGCACTCATTTTTTTTCCCAGCATAACGCATTTCTGGAGCAAGCATTGCACGTTGTGGAAATGTTGATTTTGATATGACATTATAGTTTGGCACCTAAACCACAAACGCATAAAAAATTAATTATTATTTAGTTGAGTTAACATATATTGTATCGTTTTCCACTAAAGTGTTGCATTAACAGAACTATAGCCACGGTTGCATCCAACACATTGTTCTATAGTAATATGTTCGATCAATAGGATATTGAATTTAACAACTTGAAAGGTATGCTATAAAAAAGATCAAAATATGCTTCAAAGTACTGGGAAAGGTTGAGATTTCACTATTGATTAAGAAACTAAAACTTATAACAAAAATGGGACCCAACAAAAGATTCAAATTATATGTCATAACAAAAGCTTAAAGGCTACAAAGAATAACATAAAACGAAATCAAAAACATGTTGACAAAACAAAAATTCAACATAAAACGAAACTTATAAATATTTTAAATCAATAACATCCAAATCCATTGTTAAAACAAAGAGATAATAATAGGATTAAAAGTGATACCAATTGGCAATCTTTATTTTTTGTTGCTTGTGTAGAAGAGGTTGATTTTTGTTTCCCCTTAAATTTGGCATTCGCCAAAGCATCAGACCTTTTTTATCCTTCTGTGTAAGAACACGATAAAAAAAATAAGTAAAACGAAACTTAAAACTATTTAACTTCAATAACATCCAAATCCATTGTAAAAACAGAGAGAAAAGAATAGGAGTAAAAGTAATACCAGTTGACAATCATTATTTTTTGTTCCTTGGCTAGAAAAGGTTGATTTTTCGTTCCCCTTAAAATTGGCATTCGCCAAAGCATCAGACATTTTTTGCTCCTTCTGTGTAAGAAAACGCTACTTAAAAGAAAAAAAAATAAAAAGAAAAAATGAATGAGAAATGGGTGGGAGAGAAAAAATGAATGAGAAATAGGTGTGAGGATACACTACCGCACGTAGACGGAGATTTTTTAGTTCATGCTCATTGCGAATTACCACTCCTACATTATTATGACGAAGTCTTCAAACTTGTTGACAAAAAAATGTTGAATAGTAAGTACGCGGGTAAAAAGATTAGATAAAAAGTAAGAAAATGAAGAGTAAGAAAAACTTATCATACGGCCCAAATGTTCTTTCCCTTTTGTGACACTAAAGTATGAAGCTTTGTACAGAACATGAAAATGACTTTTGTTCCAAAACATAATTCTGCCCTATTTAAACTCACTTCATTTAATTAATAAGAGTTATTCCTTAGTTGCTCGATTTGGGATTAAGAATCTATAATAAACAATTTATCGAATATGTTTGAAAACAATGAATTTTAAAATCCTATATATTCGCACAACAACAACTAAGCTCCTTCATTCTAAAATCATATAAATTTTGAAAACAACGAATTTTATAATGAACACCTTTTACATAACTCAAATACATATGAATCAACATTAAATAAATCAATAAATTTTGTATGAATCAACAGTAAAAAAATATAAATCACACTCATTTTGGGAAGTAGAAGACATCCGTTTTATTCTGTGCGGTTCCCTGAGCAAAGATCCTCAATGGTTCGAAAAAATCTTCGAGATGCCAAAACAGGTACATACCAAACTATCTATATATATCCAAAACAGGTACATACCAAACCATATCCCTAATGAAATGCAATTGTGACAAAAGTTCTATTATTAATGAGATGCAATTGTTCACTTTCTTTTAAGATCTATTCTTAAATATTTTTTGTGATATTTGGTCTTTTTTTTTACTTCTTATAAAAATTAGATTCTCTCGTGTTTATGAAATCAAATTAGATTCTCTCATGTTACAGTAATTGTTTTTCTTAATGAAGTTACATTCTAGATGTGTGACGTATAGTGATGTAAACTTAAACTCACCAAGGAAGTTTGTCTAATTCGTAAGCTCACCAAGGAAGTTTGAAGCACAATGCAAAATCACCAAGGGGTTGCATAAGTGTGTGACTCAATGCGAGTAAAAAGCACAATGCGAGTAAAAAGCACCATTGTACTAACCCAAAAGCTTAACTTTATTTCCAGTATTGCTTTGATAATATATTCACTTTAAATATCTATCCAGTAAAAAGCACAATGAATAAGAGATATATACTCAAGTTCTTTTGATGATTTACATTTATTTGAATATTAACAGTAAAATGCATCATGGTTCGAAAAAGCGTTTGAGGCGCACGCCTCAAGGTGCGCCTCGAAGCGAGGCGGCATGTTTCTATTGCGAGGCTTACGCATCAATTGGGGAAAAGGAAACTCACGCCTCATTTGGCTGAGGCGTACGCCTCAGGGCGATGCGCCTCAAGGCGTAGCAAGGCGCAGGCTTCGGATGGCAATAAAAAAACCTAAGAATGTATGCAATTAGTGTTATCTGCTCCAGAGTTATCACGGCGTCGCGATGCAGAAGATGCCATGGCGCATGTTACCTTGAAGAAAACCTTCAAAAACCTTACCTAACCCACTAACTGCAAAGCATCTACTGCGAGTCTGCGACTTCTTCGACCTTTTGCTGCTGCTGCGACCCATCGCGAGTTCTTCCGGCGACTCCATCGCAGATCGATCGACTGTGACTCCCTAGCAGGCGAGTTTTGCTTCTTCTGTTGTGAGTTGCCACCCATCGCGACTTCTTCTTCTGCTTATTCTACTGCTCGGTTGGTACTTGAATTGGGATGAGAATGAGAAATGGGTATTTGCAGAAGAATGAATTCGAGAGGAAGGGGGTTTGGGTTGGTACAAGTTATATTCATATTTTTATTTTTGAGTCTGTCAGTACTTAGTACCATATTAATTCAAATATTTGATTAAATTTAATTTTTTTAATACTCACTTCTCGTTTGTTGTGTGTTGTTGCAGCCTTGCAACTGCCTTTCTTGGGGATGCAGTTTTGCTGACTTGAGTGTGACCATGTCACATATTTTTGCCTTATTTTATTATTCTTTAGTTTGGTAATTTTTTTTTATTGTACCATGTTTGGTTGTTTGCTTCTTGTTGTTGACCTGGGGTATGCCCCTATGACATTGTAATATATATTTTTTATTTATATAATTTTAATTTAGCAAAAAAAAACAAATAACAAAGACCATAATTTTTACTGTTATTTGTAAATTCTTATTAATTAGTGTGAAGTTTATTAAATGAGACATTTGATAATACTAAATATGAAATTATTTCTATTTGTGTAATTTTCAAAATTAAGGACCTAAAGAAAATGATAAAGATCATCTCTAAAGTATTGCTAACATAACATTAACATATTAGCTTTATTCATAAATAATGAAAAAGAAAATATCATTGTTGTAATTTCGTCGAAACAATTTTAGTTTTCTACGTATAGTTGTTATCATAAAATGATAACTTTTAAGAAAATATAAATTAAACGAAATTACCATAAAATATATTAGCTTTATTCATAAACAAGATTGCCATTAAATATTATTTTAGAATTTTTGCATTGTAAAAGAAAAGAGCCTTAGAATGCAATAATATGATTTTGATCATTTTAATTAATCTACATATATTAACTATGCATAAAAAATAATAAAATTTAGAATTTCAATCCAATTTTTTATGTTTATGAGTTGGATCCAATATAATTTTATTTGGTAACAATTCAAACCAAATTTTTTTTTAATTTTTTAATATCTTTACCTTCTTTACAAATTAAAACAAAATTTACCACAAGTGATATGACGTACTCTTTGAAAATTGAAGGTGGGCAACAAAAATACAAACAAAATCCCCTTATGAATGGAAATTATATAATATACTTTTGTAAATCCCTTAGATAAATGGGATTAACATACAAGCTTAGAAAAAGAATACATGTAAAGTTAATCATGTGCACAACCTGCAATTGCATACAACCTTGACTATTGTTATTGCTAAAGCTAATACATTGCATACTAGTTGAGCATATCAAAAGTATAATATTAGGTGTGATTTGTTGACGACTGCTACTGCTGATCTTGTCCACTTCTTCTTGACACTTGTGATTTAATATGCTACAACCTGCATTATAAATATGGTAAATCATTAGAAAAATAACTATGTATAATTGTATAAATGTATAATATGTAATGTTATTCACTTCATTTAAAAATGATGGATTATTTTATGATTTTATTAGTATTTTTTTATAATTTTTTGGGCACTTTTAGCTTTTAACATCGAGGCTTACGCCTCGTTCCGCCTCGAGGCTTACGCCTCGCCTCGTCCGAACAAAAACGCCTCGTACCGCTTTTAGCTTTTTCGAACCTTGAAATGCATTACCCTGTGGAACAGACGTACGTTATAAGCAAAATGCAGAGATTAACTAAGGAAGGACTACAACGTACTGATAAAAGAATTGGCCTCATGAATGAAATTTTGGCTGCCATGGATATTGTAAAGTATGGTTCATTTGGACAATCTGAGTGTTTAGGTTATTCATGGGGCTGTATGTCATAAAAACCCATGAGCAAAAATTTCTACCAAAAGGAAAAAAGTTGCTCAAAAAACTTAACACATGCTCCCTCCAATCCAAAATAAGAGTCCAACTAACAAAAACGTTAGGATTCAAACTAAGGATGGGGGAACAACGAACTTAATGATTAACAAAAAATGAATAATTCAATGAGAAGCACAGTACACCAATTATAAATTTTGTATGAATCAACAGTATAAAAATATAAAGTAAACTCATTTTAGGAAGTAGAAGACATTCGTTTTATTCTGTGCGGTTCCCTGAGCAAAGAGACTCAATAGTTCGCAAAAATCTTCGAGATGCCAAAACAGGTACATACCAAACTATCTATATATATCCAAAACAGGTACATACCAAACCATATCCCTAATGAAATGCAATTGTGGCAGAAGTTCTATTATTAATGAGATGCAATTGTTCACTTTCTTCTAAGATCTATTCTTAAATATTTTTTGTGATATTTGGTCTTTTTTTTTTACTTCTTATAAAAATTAGATTCTCTCATGTTTATGAAATCAAATTAGATTCTCACATGTTACAGTAATTGTTTTTCTTAATGAAGTTACATTCTAGATGTGTGAGGTATAGTGATGTAAACTTAAGCTCACCAAGGAAGTTTGAAGTCCAATGCACAATCACCAAGGGGTTGCATAAGTGTGTGACTCAATGCGAGTGAAAAGCACAATGCGAGTAAAAAGCACCATTGTACTAACCCAAAAGCTTAACTTTATTTCTAGTATTGCTTTGATAATATATTCACTTTAAATATCTATCCAGTAAAAAACACAATGAATAAGAGATATATACTCAAGTTCTTTTGATGATTTACATTTATTTGAATATTAACAGTAAAATGCATTACCTTGTGGAACAGACATACGTTATAAACAAAATGTAGAGATTGACTAAGGAAGGACTACAACGTACTGATAAAAGAATTGGCCTCATGAATGAAATTTTGGCTGCCATGGATATTGTAAAGTATGGTTCATTTGGACAATCTGAGTGTTTGGATTATTCATGGGGCGGTATGTCATAAAAACCCATAAGCTAAAATTCCTACCCAAAAGGAAAAAAGTTGCTCAAAAAACTTAACACATGCTCCCTCCAATCCAAAATAAGAGTCCAACTAACAAAAACGTTAGGATTCAAACTAAGGATGGGGGAACACCCAACTTAATGACTAACAAAAAATGAATAATTCAATGAGAAGCATAGTACACCAATTACCTTAATAGAAGTCAAGTAGAGAATTCACTTCCTTGATAGAATCTTTAATTCTTGAAACAATTCCCTGGGAAGAGAAAAATAGGATCAACACAAAACCATTGGCACATCTATTGTGTTCAAGCAACGTCTAAGTGCAGATAGAACAAATACTGCAAAAAGAGATGGGATCAGTGAGGGAGCGCATAAATGGTTGGACCACCCCAAAAGGCCCGACCCAAATATTCACCACTTCATGGCTGCCCAAATTATTGTTATTATTATAGCCCGTCCAGACGCTCCTCTAATCTAATCACTTCCCCACAAATTTTATATATATTCCAAGTAATATTTAATATCTATATCTATATAATACTGCCGCTCACAAATGTATTCACATTTTCTTCTTATGCATATGTGAAATAAGGCTCATATTTAAATATACATAAAGCGGTAATTTATATTTTTTTAAAATAGAATTGATATTTTTTTAAGTAAAGTTGATATTTTTAAAAAACTTCTCATATATGAATAATAAATGAATAATATATAGATTTCATTAGTAACAAAGTGTAAAAACCAGCGCTATTTAGTAAAAACCAACACTAAAGTTAACATATAAATTAGTTTTAACTAATTGGTTTACTCCAGAGCTTTAAGCAACCAAGATAACTATACATGAATAATTGTTTTTTACTCCAAACCTGTAGCTTCAAGTGGCCAAGACACTTTTGACCGAGTCTCACACGATCAAAGCACAATCATGCAAATAACTATTATTCATACCAAAAGCGTTATGTAAAATTAAAATTTTATAAAATTTAAAAAATTAAATAAAAAAATAATAATAATAATATATATTTATGATAATAGGAAGAGGGAGAAAAACTTATGGAATGCTTTTGATCGCTGGGTGGCGGTGGACATACTGTTGAGTTGAACTTTAATTCCTCATTTTAGGGAAGGAAAAGGGGACTGATTGTGGGAATGGAAGGAACGGTGCGTGGGTATTACAGTTTTTGCTTTAAAATTTTATTATAAAAAACAAAGAAGAAATTCTCTGGACTGAATCAAACACAATGGAACTGCTTACTTGACAAACCAGTCCAGCCCAAGAATGTCAGGCCTTAATCAAAGTGAGACGAAACAATATGAAAATCACCCAAAAAAAAGAGTTAATGAGAAAATTATACCTCTTTTAGGATGGAGGGACTACATTTACTCCACAGCTATGTCGGATATTTGCAGTATTTTAGCACAATTCCAAAGCCTTTCAAACTGCAAAAAGAAGGGATTCTATTATATGGTTGTTCACAGGTTAGCACAAAAACACTTGAACCACACCAAAAACAAATAGAGAACGTACGCTTGAAGAGGGTAAGGAGAAGTTTCCTGTTCACAGGTTAGCACAATTAATTTCTCTGCAAAAACACTTGAACCACACCAAAAACAAACAGAGAACTGTACCTGCTGCAACCACAGTAGCTTTAGGTAAGGAGAAGCTCACCGGGAAGCGCAAGGTCCCGTCGCCGGCGAATCGTGGCAGTCGGCAAAGCGACGGGATGATTCGGTAGTTTGGCAGTCGGCGGTGACTGAAGGCACGGCGGAGCGGATCGTGGCAGACGACAAACTCTCTCTGATTTGGGGCGAAGGTGTTGATTTCTGATTTGGGGAGAAGGATTTATGATTTGGACGGGATTTTTGAAGGGGAGAAATCATTGTGAGCCATTAGATTAAAAGCCAAATATCTAAATCGTTCTTGTGGTATGTCAAATGAAGATTTTAAAATGGGTTATGTTTTATTATAAAGATTTTAAAATGGGTTGTGTTTTATTATAAAGATGAGAATCATCCAACTTGAGCGAGTTTAAAAGCTTTAGAAATGAATCTGTGGTAAAAATTTGAACGAACTAAGTCTTATAAGAAAAACCTTAGAGGAACACTGTCCGTTGAAACAAAACTGGTACTGATGTGTTGTGTATTAAGTTTTGAAATTTTGTGTAGTTGTAGTACACGAAGTTACGAAGCCATAGGCTTTGGAATCACCTCATTCCGACCTCGGATGAGGGAGTAATGGCATTTGGGAGAAAAAGGTGTCAAGTTTGTCCAAACTAGAAATCAGCTCGGGAGGAAAGTTTCGGGCCACTGTTTCCGCTAGTTAGAGTTTCTGGAAATTTATGGGGTTTATATATGTTGTATTTTATGTTTCAAGCTTTCCATAGCCTCTGGAACGGACGAATTTGAAGTCCAAACGACCGAGTTATGGCATGCCAAAATAGGCATGTCAAAATCGCGAATCCTGGAAGTAGACTGGACGGTTTTAATGTCCTGTAATATAATGGGCATAACTTTCTCATAAGAACTCGGATTGAGGTGATTCAAGATGATTCAGAACGAGAAAGAGTAGACCTACATTTTTTTTTCTTTATGAATTTCGATTTGAGGACTGTATCAAGGTCAAAAATGACCATTTTGGGGCAGTCGTGTAGTGGAAACAATCCAAGGGCGTCGGGCGTGCACGTATGTAACGTGCAATGCTTCCGACAATGAAAGGTGTTGTTTGAAGTTCTAAGGGATGAATATTATTATATATAATGATACTTAACATTAATAAATGATGTATTAGATAAGTTATATGAGCATGCTAAGCATGCGCGAGGAAGGCGAATTGTGCGTGAAAAATATGAACGTCGAAACGCCATGTTAATGAACTCAAATAGTGTTTCGATTCAAACTAAATGAACATTATAAGATATGGAGTTGGGTTCTTATAAACCAATGAGGATGAATGATGATGAGGGTTGTAACGTTTTCAAACGACGCGACGTCGAGAGCTGTTTTAGAGTTAATCGAGTTTATTAATCTATAATGCGCAAACAATTTGGGATAAAAAATATTATTATGTGAACCAATATGAGAGTCCATTAGGGATTTATGGGTGATCAATCTAAAGGTATAAATAAGGATACTAAAATAATTAGTTATTATTTAATTACTATTAAATAATAATTAAAAACAAATAAGATTGATTATTTAATTATTTATTATTTAATTAACTTTAAATAATAAATAAACCTGATTAGTTATTATTTTTGATTAAATAATAAATAAAGATATTTAATTTCTTACTAATTTAATTATTTATTATTTGATTAACTTTAAATAATAAATAAACATAATTATTTATTATTTATTATTAAATAATAACCAAAGATATTTAATTACTTATGATTTAATTAATATTAAATAGTAATTAAATAAAGTTTGATTTAATAAAGTAAATGTCTTTTAATATTAATTAAACAATTATAATAAATTGTTTAATAGCTTAATAAGTGTTTTTCACTTAAGAAAATTTCTATAAATTTAGTAAGTCGTTAACCTAAAATCAAATAATTGTTTTACAGAGGTAATGATAGTTTGTCAAATTATTTGTTATGTGATCTTTTATTTGCTAGATAAATAATATATGTAAGCGTATAATTGTACAACTTTACACAGTTGTACAATTATTTATTATTTAATTATTAGTTAAATAATAAGTAAACATAATTAGTTATTATTTAATAATAAGGTAATTAGTTAATTACTATTTAATTAATATTAAATAGTAATCAAATAAAGTTGAGTTAATTATGTGATTAAGGTTTAAAATATTATTAAAAAGATTTAATAATAATTATGTTTATTTAAAGTGTTATTTAACCATCAAATAACATTAGAATTTATTAATGCATTACTAATGGAATAGTAAGAGTTTAAAATACTAGCTAAGACGGATAATATTATGACTAATTAATGTGTCAACTTGTATGCTTTTGTTAAACCAAGAGTATGGTCCGTTAATGACTAATTGGTGGGTCAACCTAATTATTTATGAGGTCCTAAGGTATGTTGTGACATTAAGGAATGTCGGATATACCGAGTTATATAAAAGGTTATGTTGTATAGTTAAAATATTTTGACGAGTTCGCGATGGACTAAACAAATGAATCAACCCTAATGAATAATAGGACGATAAAAAGGATTAGATATCTTAAAATAAGATTAGATATTGAGTCAAACTTTGACTGATATTGTGCACTGTTGGTCTCACATACCGTGTAGGTCATGTGATAATTAGATTTTATGTCTATTTATTATATATTTTTAGACTTAATTATTTGTGAGTTTTAAAGTATTTTTAGGAATTTAGGTGTTTTGTTTAATATTATGCATTATTATTATTTTTAGTATTTTTATTTATTTTTTATTAATTTATATTTTATTTTATAGGTAAAATAATCCTTGGTGGCAGATCTGAAACTAACAGCAACTTTGAGGGCTAAAAGTGTAATAAAGCAACAAACCGGTGGCATAATTGTAATATTCGGCAAGTTGGCACGGCGCGCCAGGCGCGCGTATGAAATTCCCAGCAGTCAAAACGGCAGCGTACGGCGTCGTATGGTGAAGAAAACAGCGTCGCGCAATGCGCGGACCACGAATAGGCAACAGCATACGAGCACACAGCGTCGTTTCCGGAGCAGCAAAATTAAAAGGCGCGCAATGCGCGGCCTGGGCCGGGAAAAAGAAAGCGCGTTGACCGAAGTCAACGCCGCGTTTGGCTACGCGGTTTATTACCAGATTTCGGGATTTTGCTAGATTTTTTATTCCGAATTGGATTTTAATTCCTACTAGGGTTAGGAAAAATAAACTCCTATAAATATTATCATTCTATGTATTATTTAGGTGTTGGGAAAAAGCCAATGAACACCATGTGAGGCTAATTCCTTTCCAATTTTTGGAGTTTTAGAGCAAACAAGATATCAACAAATATGGAGGCCATGAATTGATGAAGCATGGAGATTGAAGATTGGCGGGAGAAAATTCTTCTTCTCTAACTTTTATTTATTTTTTGTCTAACATTGATGTTGAATATTTTGTTATTTAATTTTATCTGCTATGAACTCGTGTTTTTAATTTAAGATTTTAATGGAATTCATTATTTAATTTAAATTGATTCTCTCTCCGTTTATTTGGCACCATATGAATTGGTTATTATATTTTGTTCGTTCATGTACTAATTAGTTGCAAATAATTAGTGGGATAATCTATATGAAATTGGAAAGTTGATTATAGGTTTGGATCTGAATATAATGACATGTGTTTGTGATATTCTGCATTAGATGGAATTCATAATTTGTGTATAGGATAGGAATATACCTATATGCCATGTGTAACCAATTTGGGAATTTATTCTTAATGAATCTGTTCTAATTTAAATTGCATAGGAATATAGTGATTTAATCAGAATGGATATTTTTATTTGCTAATGGAAAGATGCTTATAAATAATTTAGAATTCCTGGTTAACAATTCATCGTGACCGTATAATTAAATGGAGAGTTATGAGATTTACATGATGCATTGGGTGAAATTAATAATCTCAGATTTATTTTATTATTTAGCTATTTATTTTTATTAGTTAGTTAAATTAATAATTTTAGTTTAATTCATATGTTTAAATAAGATCAAGTTGGTATAAAATTGGTACTTGGAAAATATTAGATGTAATTCTCTGTGGGATCGATACTTGACTTATCATTATATTACTTGTTGATCGTGTATACTTGCACGCATATATTCATATAGAAAATACACAACATCATGCAAGGAACGAGAAAGGTTAACGTAAGCTGGTTATGCAATTCAGACAAGTTTTTCAGAACATGTTGCATTATGTGCATGATTTAGAAAAATGTTGTTAAACTGGTATATGGGCATACGTTATTATGTGCAAGAATGTGTTAATGTGCCTTTGTACAATAAGTTGATTTGAACTGTTGGTATGCAGTAGCTGATTTAAGTTGATTGTTCTGCGTTGACTATATGACATGATAAATGCTAGACATGAAAAGCATGAAGCATAGATTAAATGCAAGGCATAACATGCATGAGATATGTATTCATTGTCAAACATAATATGCATGAAGCATGATTGAACTGTATTACGTGTTATGTGATAACTGTTAGACTTGTTGAGCCGTCGTGCTCACTCTTGCTTAAAACAAAACACTACAGAGTAGTTTGAGGAAGCTGAGTATTCCGGTAGAGACAAAGATGAAGATTGATTAGCGAGTCATCAAGATCGAAGCATAAGTGTTTTTTATGGTAAAACCCTGCGATAGTGTAAATTACGTTTTTGTGTAATACTTGTGTAGAGATATGTTTTGTTGTGTTATAAATTAGTAACCCTATATGTTGAAAGAACATGTGTAGATTATTTAAGATCGTTTTTAGAGGTTGTCCTTTATGTATAAGGATAATAGATGGGGTGATTGAGTCATTATACATATGATCTCAAGGTTGTAAAAGAATGTTTAAAGATTGTGATTCTGGAATGGAATAAAGTTGAAGGTTGTATTCAAACGTATCGTTTGTATTCATGTAAGGTTTAATACCTAGAGTATAGTAATAATTGTATTAACTTATGGTTTATAAGTTTAATATAATTAGTTTAAACTCAGAATTGATGTTACTTTTAACGGACCAGATCCGGGGTAAAGGAGTCCGTATTTGGGGTCGTTACAGTATATATATATATACACACATTATAGGGGTTGACCCGAAACCCCCACGATGGTCTAGAATTGCTGGATTTTATTTTTTTTAAAATGTAGCCATAGAGGTTATTATGTGAAGGAGCATGACAATTATCCTAAAAAGTGAGTTTAGGTAAACTTTTTTTTACTTAATCTTTATTAACCAATGGTTATAGTTAATTTGTATTGGATAAATACATATATTAATACATGTATATGGAGTGTAGGTGTATACTGAATTTGCCTATAAATAGAGGTTTCCAAATCAATTTGTAAAGTTTACTTGCATTTTGGCTAAGTGCTAGCATTGAGAGAGTAAGAGAGAAATTGACAGAAAAATGAGAAATCTAGTAGAACTCTTAAACTTGGGTGGTTTAAGTGAGGGTTTTAAGGAAGGAAAAGGTGGAAAGCTACATAAGATTCATTTCTAAAAGAAGGAAAACTACTAAAAGATATAAATAATCTCTAAATATTTCCTTTTGTATCATGTTGTAGTTAGTTATATAAATATTTATGATTGGTTGTGGGAGAATTTGTGTTGTGAAATCATGGAGGATTTCGAAGGCATAAGGAATGAGTTGTGAAGAAGAATATGTGTTTGTAAGTGTTTTATGTCTAAATGAACAAGAAAAATGCATGTAAGTTCAAAACCCTAAGCATACTAGTTGAAAACATGTGATTGGTAGAAATGGAATGAAATGTTTAAATCATTTACGTGATCTGAAAATTATATGTCGTAGATCTATGAAATACAAAAATATTCCAAGTGAAACGAACAAAAATAAAGCTGAAATGAACATATGTTAATTTTTTGATGAAATGGTGTCAAAATGGAAAACCCTAAAAATATATCTATATGTGTTGGTTTATAAATGTTGTAAAAATTGGTCAAGATCATAAAATGTTGTTAGAAGATGAGTTTATGAAGTGATAGTTCAAGTGTGAACTTAATTGGATGAATAATGAACTAACACTGAACCAATGGACAAAAGATGGAAAGAAAGAAAAAATAGTATTAAGGGGGATCGCCGCAACGGTCAAAACCACCGCCGTAGCGGTAGAGCCTTCTAACCCAACAATTATGGTTCCTGGTCGAATCGGGTCAAACCGGGTTGTGTCATAAAAAAATTTTAATTTTGATAATAATAATAAACAAATAAAATAATTAAAAATTATTTTATTTGTAAATTGATTAAAATAATATTAAACAAATAAAATAATAATTAAAATTTATTTAAATGTTTTAGCTTCTCTCTACAACTTTCTCTCTCTAAATTTTAGTGAATGGAGCAAATGAACCAACATTTGCACAAGTGTTGGACATTTCTATTTATAGAACTCTAGGATTTCACCATTAGCTCTCATAATCAACTAACATTAGTTGATTAAGGCTCTAATCTTTCTTACTATGCATGGAATGACCACTTGATGGACCTTTTGAATGACCATATGAATGACTAGGGTGGTTGGGGGTTGTTTGAACTATTTTACACTCAAAAATCAACCAACAAGCTAGTTTCCCATCAATGTGGGACCCAAAATTCGGGATTGACCATTTTATTTCTCCAATTTGACTTTATTTTTAAATCCTATATAATTATATAAGTATCCATATATATATATATATATGTACCAATATATGTATACATATTCACCTATACAAGCTTATTGGGCTCCACTTTGGACCTTAGAATTAATTATATTGAGTTCATTCATTTAATTTGTTTGGGCTCAATTTATTTATTACATTGGGCTAACATTAACTAACACATGCTACAATTAATTAAATTAAGCATTGGGTTAGTTTTAACTATTACAGGGATCATTGTTTAATTAAATTATATAAGCTACTAGGTTGGTTTATTGGACCTAGTTTAATATATCATTTGGACTTATTATATAATCCAATTAGACTTGCTATTTATAAGTCCATTGGACTCCTTAATTAAATTAGCTTACATAACACTATCACTTACAGATTCTTGGGTTTGTTTTAATAAAACCCTAACACATGTTAATACAAGTACCTTGACTTGATTAAATTAAGTCATTCACTAACCCTTATCATCAAATTGGGTTTATAATATCGTTACACATACACGTACAATTATTTCCACAATGGGGTTATCTTTAATAATTCACTTGCTTCTTCTTTCTCATCATTCCTACAAGTAATTAACTTGTTTATTATAAAACTTCTTATTTGCCATACAAGGCCAACATCAAGCTTTGTGATTTTATCACATAAGCTTCTCTTGCAATCTTTTTTCTTCTTTAGTTAATTATTTTAATTAACTAACTTAATACCTCTCATCATACAACTTAACATATACACACATACTTCATACCTCATATTTTCTTATGGATATAATTAAATAAAAAAAAATTGGGTTCGTAATTTTCTCGGTCATTACATGAATCATATTGGTTCTTGCTAACACATAGATTAAACGAATAAAATTTTAATTTAATCCAAAATCTTCCTCAATTCTAATATCCACAACTAGGTTATCAAACTCTAACCTTTATTTAAATATTAAATTTTTCATTTCTAATCATTTAAATATTCAGGATATTACATACACACACACATACACACACACACATTACCAACACCAACATAACACATTGGGCTAACCCAATTAAATTATCATTGGACCACTAATTAAATCTAATTTGGGTCATGCAAACTTAATTCTATTGGGCTCAATAAAATAATTAACTTTAATCACTTAGGACTTTAATTTCTAACACATTGGACCATACCAAATAACATTTTTAATATTCATACTGGACTCAAATATTAATCCTCATTAGTCCATTTAATCATCTAATTATTTATTCAATTAATTAATTAATTAGTTCATCTTAACAATTATGCCACATAAGGCATATTATATAAGCTTAAATTAATTATAAATTTAAGCTCATCATCATCATTTTATTTCTTAATCGTCACATTATTAATTCAAATTATTAATACTCATAACATAACACATAAATATATGTGCCCATAAATAAATTTTTTTAAATATTCTTATTTTTCATTTAATAATAACTTTTACAAATTTCGTGGTTATTACAGTTATGGTTTAGAAGAACTTGCGTAATGAAATGAGTTTGATTTTCAAAATAAACTTGCATAATAAACACAATATTTAATTTATGAATTTACACAATAATAATTGAATTATGCTTCAGAAGAACTTGCGTAATGAAACGAGTGGGTTCAGAAGAAACTTGCATAATAAACACAAGATTTAATTTAGGAATTTACACTATAATAATTGCGTATTGGTTCAAAAGAACTTACGTAATGAAACGGGTTTGAATTTTAGAAAAAACTTGTATAATAAACACAAGATTTAATTTAGGAATTTATACAATAATAATTGAGTTATGGTTCAGAAGAACTTGCATGTTTCGCTAATTACTGCTAATCAACTTAAATTAACTTTCTATGGATAACCTAACATTTAACACAATGATCTACAAATCAGTATATCACATAACCTTATTATACATCACTTAAATTATCAAACACTTAATCATAATATTTAATCACTTAATAATATTATCAATCTTTGATAATATTTTAATCAGACAATTATCATTTAAGAATATATCAACCACTTCATAATATTATCACATTTGATAATATATTAACCACAAATAAATATTATTAACCATTTAATAATATTTTAACCATTTATGAATATTATTAAATATTTTATTCAATCATCAATATTATTAATTATACAGTAACATCTTAATCACTTAACTATTTTAAGCACTTACTAACATTATTAATTATTTAATAATGTCTTACTCTTTTTCAAATAATATTATTCATTAAATAATATCTTAATCCTTTATAAATATTATTAACAATTTAATAATATTTAACCCTCTTAATAATATTATTAATCCTTTAATAATATTTTAATCCTTTGTTAATATTATTAATTATTTAATAATATTTTATTCAGTTACTAATATTATTAACCATTTAATAATATTTTAAACCTTTATTAATATTATCAATCATCTAATAATATTTTATTCACTTACTAATATTATTAACCATTTAATAATATTTTAATCCTTTATTAATATTATTAATCATTTAATAATATTTTATTAACTTATTAATATTATTAATAGTTTAATAACATTTTAATCTTTATTAATATTATTAATTATTTAATAATATTTTATTCTCTTATTAATATTATTAACCATTTAATAATATTTTAATTATTTATTAATATTATTAATTATTTAATAGTATTTTATTCACTTACTAATATTATTAATCATTAAATAATATTTTAATTCTTTTGTAATATTATTAATCATCTAATAATATTTTATTTACCTACTAATATTATTAACCATTTAATAATATTTGAATCATGTATTAATATTATTAATTATTTAATAATATTTTATTCATTATTAATATTATTAACCATTTAATAATATTTTAATTATTTATTAATATTTTATTCCCTTATTAATATTATTAACCATTTAATAATATTTTAATTATTTATTAATATTATTAATTATTTAATAATATTTTATTCAGCTACTAATATTATTAGTCATTTAATAATATTTTAATCTTTTATTAATATTATTAATCATCTAATAATATTTTATTTACTTACTAATGTTATTAACCATTTAATAATATTTTAATCCTTTATTAATATTATTAATTATTTAATAATATTTTATTCAATTATTGATTTTTTTAACTATTTAATTCGTTTTCTAATATTTTTAATCGTTTAATAATATTTTATTTATTTTCTAATATTATTAATTATTTAATAATATTTTATTCATTTATCAATACTATTAATCATTTAATATTATTTGATGCATTTACTAATATTATTATTCATTTAATAATATTTAAATTATTTAAATTTTGCCTAATATTATTAGTATATTAAATTATATTTTCTGACCCGTTTTATACTAAAAAGAACTGGCCCGATCCTTTTTAACATGGCCCGACCCGACCCATAATAAATTAATTTTAAATTGAGAAATTCGGCTGGCGCTACAGTGCCCAGTTTATAACTAGGAACCAATATTGACATAATACAATTTTTTTTTCTTCAACTTTGGCTCTTTTGATTTCACAGGTAGGCTAGTCAAATGATTAGGATGGCTAAACAAAGGAGTGGAACTCTAAAGCTGATGATCAAGCTAATCTTGTTGTCACGTGATAATGTGAGGACATATCGCCTCTCTTGTAAGCTTTATCCAGTTATGTTTGATTATATAATCTTGTTTAATTACTTCCAGCATCTTACAAAAATTGTGCTTATGCAGATGGTGAAGTTCAAGAAGAATGTGAGCATAAATAGGCTTGAATAATTTAAAATAGCAACCATTGTGCTTTTTGTTATAAGTCATTTAGTGCAGAACTTAAAGCTTTTTGTGATATATATGTTAGATTTTGAAGAGTGGATTTAAACTACAAGTTTGTAATATTTAGAATGTTAACTTTGTAATGTACATAATTGATGTGTAATTAATGATAGTTGTAATTACAATATTGTGTTTTGATCATGTTTTATTTTATTAAATTTAAGTATTAAAATTGTTTGGGCGTGAAATATTTTAAAAATAAAAACTGTGGTAAAAAAACAATTATGTTCACAGTAGGGCAACATGTGCAATTAATAATTTATTACTAAAATGTTTACTCCAGTCACAGCCTAAGTAAGTCACATATAATGAATCGCAATCTCCTAACGAATTGGCAATGAAATTTTACAACGACTTATAAAATTCATTACAAAAAATGAAAATATTTCACAAATTGTAACGAATGGTAAATTTCATTGCTAAACATGCATTTTTGGCAACGACAAAAATCGTTGTCGAATGTCCATAAAGAATTGGCAATAAAGAAAGTAAATAAGCAGGGATTTTTTTTTTCACTAATGAATTGGTAATAAAATTTTGCAATGACCAATGAAATTCATTATGAAAAATGAAATCCTTTCACAAACTGTAACGAATAACAATTTTTGTTGCTAAACATGCATTTTTGGCAACGATTTTATAAATCATTGCCCAAAAAATAGTTGTCAAATGTCCATTTTTTTTTGTAGTGTTCTTAAAATTAAAGGAGTTTAATTGGCCAAAGAACCTAGGTCTCAACAGAAATCCAAATATGTGTTGTAGCACTATCATATGACTAGAGGAATCATTGAAAAATGGATGACACCATAAAGATGGTAGACTCTCAGAACAACATTATAGCTCCACTAACTAGAGCATGTACTTAGCAATTCATACGATCGCCACTTAAAGAAGATGGGTATGAGATACCAAGGAAAATTGGCTTTAGTGCAAGTTATAGATTGAAAGTAGTATGCCCTCAAACCAATCACATTTAATGTGATAAACATACTATGTTTGCTCTTATGAAGATGATGATTAATCTCATAATCATCTGTGTTGAGACATTAAAACAAGAATGTAGGTGCTTATTGAATAATAAATTCACTGAACGTGACTCGGTAAAAGAACACCTAATAGAGTTTTACTTGTCTATCAACAAGAGTTCCTAATGTGATAGTAGTACAAGTGATCTTTCGACTTGAGATCATCATAATACATTGTGTATGATGAGTTATACTTTGTCATATTCCTTAAGACTATATAGGTTTAACAAATAATATGTTAGGGTATAATAAGTTATACATGGAGGTAGGTGAATGGTCAACAAATGATCTACTACTTCTAGTAAAGGGAGAGAATGTCCTATGTAATTCGATAAATGATAACTCAAAAATTCTTAGCCAAGGTGGAATGAAAATAAGAAAGAAGTTTATAATTTACATTAGAGCTGTGGATTTGAGAATTTAAATGCATATAATCAAATAAAATAAGTCTTGACAGTAATTTCATGTCTTATATTTGATTGGGACATTGTGTGGTACAATAATTGAATTGTACGGTAACTATTCACGGAATAGATTCTTTGTAATCAAACGTTGATATTCATATTATACGGAAAGTCATGAATTGCTATTATTATTATTATTATTATTATTATTATTATTATTATTATTATTATTATTATTATTATTATTATTATTATTATTATTTAGTTCCTAAATGGTTTAGGAATTGTAATTAATTAATTTAGTTCCTAGTTAGATTATGAGTTAAATTAAAATCACACTCCTAAAGAGTTTAGGAGGGTTGACTATATCCATAAATAGGACACACATTCTTTCACAAGTATTGAGAAAGTATTTCATAATTCTCTACATCTAAAAGTTAGAGAGAGAGAGAATTAGGGCTAGCCACCCATAGTTTAGAGAAATTAAAATTACTTCTTCTGTTCATATTTTTCTTGATGAATCACCTCTAAAGGCTACACACTTGGATAGCTAAAGTTGATCTGAAGAATCTAATTGGTGGATTTAAAAAAGAACGCGAATGATTAAAGGAATGTGAACTTGTACATATTAAAGACTTTAATCTATAAAGGTATAATACTTTTATCATTCCTCAATTAATAATAGTCGTACAAAAAAATATCCTGAAATTTGATTTGTAGAAAAAATTTAAATATGATTTATGTCTTTCTTTCGTTTCGTTACATAATTAAATTGTATGTATGTCATATTTTTGCAAACCAACACATCAACTTATACAAATACCTATGTAAACTCATAATTATCTACAATTAACTCAAGCGTGATCAATATTAACCATAGCTATTTACATGTCCCATTAAATTTATATATCACTTTCCCAACCATGTTTATTTACTTGGCTTCAAAAATTGTTTCTCATTATGCTTCTTGTTACAAGTCTTTAATTAAATAATTTGGATCATTTAAATTTATTAGACTTCCTTTATTTAAAAATCTTGACCCAATTAAGTCTTCCATACCAAACACATTTTAAACATACTATTGGACTTCTTTAATTCTCATACTTGTCCAACATTTCTCATATCACTTGAACTAATCCACAAATCATTTAATTAATTTATTTACATACTCTGTGATATTTAAAAGTTTAAAAAAATTTAGTAGGGCTCTTCTAATGTCATTCAAGGCTTACTCATTAACTTACTCATTAAAAGTTTAAAAAAATTTAGTAGGGCTCTTCTAATTTTAATCCTTTTCTTCCACTTGGCTTAACTAATTTAAATTAACTAGCTTAATTTCTTGCCCTTGAATAACTTTAATCCATTTATTGGATTTTTTTCCATATCCCCATAATTAAGTTAATCACTTTATTAATTCAAATCTTTAGTCTTATCTCATAATGTCATTCATTTAAGCTTTGTTAATTAATAACACAAGCTCATATAATTAACTTAATTAATTAAAATCTATATTATTGACATTCAAGGTCAACATTTAAACATTATTAATTTAATAACATAAGTTTAAATCATATTTCATATGATTAATTTCATTAATCATTCTTCTTAGCTTCCACTTTACTCATTAGTCATTCAAACTAATTAAATTAATTAGTGTGTTTAATAATTAATTTCTTATTTTTAACATACGTTACATCATTTACACAGAGATTTTAAAAAAGAATTCCTCTCTTTAATAACACTTTTACATGACCTTCTTAATCGTTACATCATTTTCTTTATTTCAGAATTCCCTTCCAAGAACCACTGTTACCATAACACTTTAATTATATTTTCTTTTCACTTTTTCATAATCTCTTCCCATTGAATAGTTTCATCAAATTACCTTATCATAGGTATTTTATTACTACCTTTTTTATTTCTCATTTATATCCAATTCATGGACAAGAATCTACTTTTAGCCAAAGTCTTATTAGACTTGCTCCAACTCATCACTACCTGTTTATTTCAAGCATTAGCATTTTCATCGTCACCTCTTTTGTACATAAATTTTATAATTCATTCTAATATCATAACATTTTCTACTTCCATCCCTTCATCTCTCATTTTTTTATAATTACCTCTTACATTCATTAATTCATGACACGAATAAAATTCTTTAAAATTCAATATTATAGCATTCTTCTATTTAGTTATAGGATTTGATATATCACAATCTCATCCCTTCATCATCATCCTCTCATTTCTTACTTTTCAACAATTCTATTTTTTTATATATCTAACTTATAAGTTGATTTGTCTGTAAGGTTACTAAGACACCATGCTTTCATGACTGTTCTACTAACCTCTCCACATATCTTTCTTTGAACTTATTTCCACAAAAAGTCTCTCATTCTCATCACATATAAAATTATACATATCCACATAGTCAATTATCTACATATTTCTCTATTCCAAATCTAATTTTTCACACATTGACCTTAGCTTTATTTCAATATTTCTTCTTAAATTCTCTTATATAAGGATCATCAAATACCATTATCGATCACATCGATCATCTAGAACTCATGTTTACTAGCTTCATGAATATTCAGGTTATCACATTCTTTGACTCTCTGTTGACAGTGGTCTTTACATCCCATTTGTTAGACAAGGCTCGCAAGAACTTTATGTTGACATCTTTCTTTGGGTAGCCCTTGTCAAAGGCTTTTATAGAATTTAGACGGGTGTTGAATCTCTCATATGTTACAGTGATGTCTTCACCAGAGATATGTGAAAGTATCTTATACTTTTGAGTGAAGATAGATTATTTGTTTTCCCTGATTTCTTCTGTTTTTTCATGTATAACAAGGAGAGATTCCTATACCTCCTTGGCAATTTTGCAGTTAACCACATTTTCGAATATTTCATCTTCTAGAGCCATAAACAAAATATTCTTTGTTCTCTTATTTAGGGCCACCAGTTTCTTCTCACTATCAGTCTTCTCAACTTTGTGCTGACCGCAACATTGTTGGGATCTTCAGTGGATAGAGCTAACTTTGTGGTAATATATGGGCAATTAAGCACTGCATTGAAGTGCTCATCATCAATAGCATCCATATATACCTGCATTCTAACTTTTCAATTATAAACTATTCTTTATTGCATAGTGGTAGCTTGTTTCCACCACCAAACTCAGAGCTGGTTTTGTTGTGTATCATTTGGATTAACTCAAGAAATTAAGTTATTCATTGAGAGCGCTGCTCTGATACCAACTGTTATTCCAAATGGCACAAAGAGATCTAGAAGTAGGTTGAATAGATCTTTTCAAAATTCATATTAAAATTATTTACCAAATAATTATCAGTTAATCTGATTCAGTTAAGCACAACGAAATATTATGTTTTATAAAAACCCCTTAAAGATTGGTTAAAGATCTCAGTTTTGACTTTAATGATAGTGAGTGTTGAATCAAGTCTCAGATGAAATCACAGTTGATATAGCAGTTTATTGCGAATAATATAGTAGTTAAGGAAAGCAATAAAAAGATAATGACTTTTAAGAGATTCAGAGCTTAAATTACTCCTAATCCTCTCTCTCTCTGTGTAGGGATCATTCACTACAGGATAAGATCACCAAGACCAGGTTCACTCTGAATAAATTACAATCTCACTTAAAGATCTGATTCCCTCATAATCAAGCAAGAAACTCTGTCGCGAATTACAACCTTATACAGAGAATTGATTATTTCATAATCAGGTGAGAAACTCTATTTTGTCTTTTAACCTCCCACAGATAGCTTATTCACTTAGAATCAAGCGATAAACTCTGTATTGACTTTCACAGATCACTTAGATCTTATTGCGGTCCCTCAGACCAGGTTTGTGTTTAAGGTGCTGCTAAGTTACATTTAAGCTCATCTTTAGAATGACATAGTAGCGATGATCAATTTCTTTCCAGAAAGCGTAGAGTAACTTTCTAGAAAGCTTAGAGTGGCCTTTGGATTTTAGGGGATGCTTTGAGTTTTTTTACTTGTAAGCTTTATCTCATGGAATTGCTTAATCGATCGGTAGCTTTGAAGTTTAAAGTTGAAATTTATTTATAGATTTTTTTTTAAAATGCCCGTTAAGAAGTTACCATTAATTTGTCATGTATCTGCCTCAAAAGTCTTTTGATGCAGACTAGCACACTAGCAAACTACTGTAGTAGCCTGATTTGTCAACTGTGTCAGTTCATTGTATGTTATGGTAAACTCTAGTTTTTAAATATAGCTGTTAAAAACGTGACTGAATGGACATCTTTCTTTTAGTAATAACACTTCGAGGATATTCAGGTTCGATGTTTATTGGAGAAACTTCCTGTCAAAATGGCTACTGATGTGATAACCCAAATTTTCATAACATATTTTAATGAGAACTGTGTAAGAATTTCATGAATGAAAGATTATAATAGAATATTATGATGTAAATTAGTTTAAATACACTAGTGATAGTATTTTTTTTTAGATAAGAAATAAGAAGATCGAGATTTAATTAAACGAAACAAAACAACATATAAAATATACGCATGTATGACAACATAAATATTTGTATATTATACATGATTGGAATGAGTTGTTGGTTTGCAAAAACATGGCATACATATAATCAAATTATATAAGCACAACAGAAGCAAACAAAATTAAATTTTAAATTTTTTTTACAAATCAATAATTAGGATCTTTCTTATGCGACTATTATTAATTGAGGAATGATAAAAGATTTATACCTTTGTATAACCAAGCTTCCACAGGTACAAGTTCAACTCCCTTTAATCATTCGCGTTCTTCTTCAAATTCACCGATTAGATTCCATGGATCAATCTCAACTCCCCAAGTGTAAAGTCTCTAGAGGTGATCCACTAAGAAATCTATGAATTAAATAAGTGAATTTTGATTTCTCTAAACCATGGGTGGCCAATTCGCTCTCTCTAACTCCTTAGACATAGATAATTATGAATTACTCTCTCAATTCTTGTGAAAGAGTATGTAACCTTAATCTGTGATAAGACACCTCTTATTTATAGATATAGTCAACCTTCCTAAATTATTTACAATTAGGGTTTTAATTTAATTCCCAATCTAATTAGAAATTAAATTAATTAATTATAATTCCTAAACTATTTAGGAACTTAATTATTTAATATTAAGAGTACTTATTAATTAATTAATTAATTAATAATAATAATAATAATAATAATAATAATAATAATAATAATAATAATAATAATAATAATAATAATAATAATAATAATAAGCTGGGACACTGGAAGAACAACTGCAAGAGAGTTGTGGTAGTTAAGTAGAAGAAGTTTAATGAAGCTTTAACTACAGATATAGATTTGTTCATAATAAAAATAGAATTTTCTATAAGTCAAGTTCTACTTGGGTATTAGATACCGGCTGGTGGTCTTGAATATGCAAACCGTTGTAGAGACTAGACAAAAGTAGAAAGCTAAACTAAAGATAAGTAATCTTGTGCGTGGAAAATGGAGCAAAAGGTTGCTACATTAATCACAGGAACTTACAGTTTAGCATTACCTACGGGCAAATCCATTTAGTTAGTAAGATGTTACTATGTTGATTACTTAATGGACTTTGTATACTTGACTTACATGAAAAATATTTCAATTTGAACAAACTAAAGGCAAGGAGATGATATGAATCATACTTTCATGCAATACTGTTAACTCGGTCATGCTAATGAAACAAGACTAAACAAGTTGTATAAAGATAGGCTTTTGGAGCCTTTTGATTATGAATCAATTACAACTTGTGAATCTTGTATCATGAAAAATATGACTAAATCTTCATTTAGTGGACATGAAGAGCGAGTTACAGAGTTGTTAGAGATAGTACACACAATTGTGTGTAGGACCTATGACAACAAATACAAGAAGAGAGTATTCATTCATTACTTTCACTAATGATTCTAGATTTCGATATATGTATTTGATGAAATACAAATCCAAATCATTTGAAACGTTCAAAAAATTCAAAAGTGAAGTATAGAAACTAAAGGCCAAAAGTATTAAAGTTCTTCGATTAGATCGAGAAGGGAATACTTAAGCAATAAGTTTCTAGATCATCTCAAGCGAAATGGTATTCTCACACAATGGACATGGTGATGATCCATGATGAGTTATACCAATCTTCCAGTATACTTCTAGGGTGATACCTTAGAAACGATCGCATATCTACTAAATCAGATACCTTCTTATTTCCTCCTCAAGACTTCATATGAGTCATGGATAGGGAGGAAACCAAGTCTTAAGTATGTTAATATTTGGATTGTACAGCTTATGTCAAAAGGTTTGACAGTGATAAGCTTGAGACAAGATCTGATAAGTGTAAACTTGTGGGATATCCTAAAGAAAGTTTAGGGTATCACTTCTATAATCCGAAAAAAAGGTGTTTGTTGAAACACGCTGCCTTATAGGAAAAAAAAAGTTTTTCCTTAAAGGGTTAGTGGGAGTAAAATAAATCTTGAAGAAGTTCAAGAACCACAAAACACTACAGATCAAGTGAAGGAATTTGTATAAGTAGATAAACCTATTGTACCATAACCAAGTCATAAATCTGATTTAGTACCAAAGATACCTGAATAGTATGGATTCATCATAGATGATGATGATGATGATGAGGTACGCATCATAGTGGATGATGATCCAGTTACATTCGATGAGGTATGAGTATTAGATACTCAAGAGAAATGACTGATGATCATAAAATCCGAAATGGGTCTTTAGAGAAAGACTAAAGCATATGGCAAGGTGAAGACCTAAAAGACCTGACTAGTGGTAAAAAGATTTCAAATAAGGTCAATAAGTTGACTATAATGAAATTTTTCACTAGTGAAAATGCATATATCAATTCGGATTTTACTTGCAGTTGTAACTTATTATACAAAATGATGTATGTGTGATACAACCAAGAGGATTTGTCTCCATGTAGATGGAGTAAATCAAGTATGAAAGCTACAATGATCCAATTTTGAATTGAAGCAAGTTTCTCGAAGATGGAACATCCGTTTTGATGAGATAATCAAAAGAGTTTGATTTTATCAAAGACGAGGATGAACCAAGTGTGTACAAAGGTTAGTGGGAGCATTGTGACATTCCTAGTATTATATAATGATATAATACTAATAAGGAATGACATACCGATGCTACAATCAATAAAGATGTGGTTGTCTAAACACTTCTCCATGAAGGACTTGGGAGAAACATCCTATATTTTGGGGATAAAGATCTATAAAGATAGGTCTAAAAGGATGTTTAGCTTTTCCCAAGGAACGTACATTGATTCTATGCTAAAGAAGTTTAGCATGAAAGATTCCAAGAAAGGGCTCATGCCGATGGGTCCTGGAATACATCTCTCAAAGAAGCAAGCCCCAAAGACACCTGAAGAGAGAGACCGTATGAGTAAGACTCCTTATGCCTCAGCAATAGGATCTATCATGTACGGGATGATATGTACTTGACCTGATATTGCTTATGCATGATAAGCAGATATCAGTTCATTTCTGGAGAAGAATATTAGAAAAGAGTTTCTAATGATGAGTCTGATATAAAGCTAGATGGCTTAACAAACTCAATTTTGTTCAGACTAACCGAGATAACAACGTATCCGTTTCAAGTAATATGATTACCTTGAACGGTGCTGCAATGAGTTGGAAAGGTTCCAAACAGCAAGGAGTTGTTAATTTAGTGACAAAGACATAGTAAATAACTATAAGTGAAGCTGCAAAGGTGATTGTTTGGTTCAACAAGTTCATTACAGAACTTATAATGATTCCTAGCATTAAAGGAGTTTAATTTGCCAAAGAACCTAGGTCTCATCTGAAATCCAAACATATGTTGCAGCACTTTCATATGATTAGATGAATCATTGAAAAGGAGATGACACCATAAAGATGGCAAGCTCTTAGAACAGCATTACAGATCCATTAACTAAAGTATTTACTAAGCAATTTGTACGCCACTTAGAGAAGAATGGTATGGGGATACCAAAGGGCGATTGGCTTTAGTGAAAGTGGGAGATTGAAAGTAGTATGCCCTCAAGCCAATCACATTTGATGTGATAAGCATATACTTTGTAATCTTGTTCATTTATTAAAAAAAGAATCAAGGCATTTCTTTATTCATGATTAATTACTTGAATTAATCAAATGGATAAACCCATAGTTTTTGAGCAATGCTTTTAGAACCATGATGAGGATCATGCTAATGAGATCTAAATTCAAGATAGCTCAAAACTAAAATTGTTCCTAATTGTTGGATCACTAAAATGGGGATTAGTGAATCCGGATAGATTAGTACATACTATGCTTGCTCTTATGAAGAGAATGATTGATCTCATAATCATTTGTTTAGAGACACTAAAGCAAGTATGTAGGTGCTTATTAGAGAATAAGTTCACTGAACGTGACTCGCTCAAGGAACACCTAATGGAGTCTTACTTACCTGTCAATAGGAGTTCCTTTTGTGATAGTAATACAAGTGATCATTGGACTTAAGATCATCATAGTATCTTGTGTATGATGAATTATATTTTGACATATTCCTTAAAACCCTTAGGGTGTATCAAAGGGTATGATCGGATATAATAAGTCATACATGGAGATAGGTGAGTGATCAACAAAGAATCTACCACTTCTAGTAAAAGAAGGGAATGTCCTATGCGATTCGATAAATGACAACTCAGTAGTCCTTGGCCAAGGCAGAATGGAAATTAAAAATTAGTTTCTAATTTACATTAATTAGAGTTATTCATTTAAGGATCGAAATGCATATAATCAAATCAAATAAGACTTGACAGTAATACCATGTCTTATATTTGATTGGGACGTTGTGAGGTAAAAGGATTGAATTGTACAATAACTATTCGCTGAATAGGTGCTTTTGTGATTAAATGTTGATCGCTAAGGGGTCTTACCCTTATTATGAAATAAATATTATTTATTTAAATAAATTAAATAGTTTAATTTATTTATATAAATAAAATTAGAATAGTTCTAATTAATTTATTCTATAACCAGTTTAATATGGAGAACATAAAGAGTCACACCGCAAAAGGAAAATAATTATTTAAGAAGTAAATGGCATAATTGTAATACTGAATTAAGTATATTTAATTTATACTATATGGATAGAATAAATTAAATAGCTTAATATTTATTATTTAGTATTTTGGAAATACTAATTATAAATTAATAAGAAGAGTCTTATTATTATTATTACTATTATCATTATTATTTAGTTCCTAAATGGTTTAGGAATTAATTAATAAAAGTACTCTCATAATTAATAATTAAGTTCTTAAATAGTTTAGAAATTATAATTATTATATTAAATCAATTAAGTTCCTAATTAGATTAGGAGTTTAATTAAAAATCCTATCCCTAAAGGTGTTAGGAGGGTTTACTAAATCTATAAATAAGAGAAGTCTTATTATGGATTAAGGTTATACACATATACTTCCACAAGTATTGGGAGAGTACTCACATATTCTCTAGAGAGAGAAAACTAGGGTTTGTCATCACCCACTTCTTGAATTATTATTATTCCTTGGTGGATCACCTCTAGAGGCCAAACACTTGGGTAGCTAACATTGATCATTGGAATCCAATCGGTGAAATTCAAGAAGAACGCGAAGGATTTGGAGGTGAATTTGTACCCGTTGAAGCTTTGAGTTCTACAAGAGTATATCTCTAACTTCTTCTTTATTAATTAATAATTGCACATAAAGGTCGATCATGGATTATGGTTTGTAAATTTTTTAAATTTGATTTTACCATGCTTCCGTTATTTTGTGCAATTTGATTGTGTCTATAAATATTACAAACCAACATTACGTGTTTCACATATTATACATGCTCTGTATTTTATTCTTACATCATGCATTTCATGCTTTTCATTTTATAAATGCTTCATACTTCTTATAATAATCAACTAACATCTAGCAATTCATGCTTCATATTTTCACATGTAATCATACCTCATGCTTTTCACATAACACAAATATCATCAATATATCTCCATATCAATAATATAATATCAAATTATAGCATATTAATACACATATGAGCAAGTTTTGAAAAATCTTGCCTGGTTCGCTTCTACCATTACACTTATTTTGCGTCTTTCGTTCAACCTACAATTTATATATAAAATTGACATAATCATTAGTAACAATAACTATTAATTAGTCTTAACTTAAAACCTTAACTTCGAATTATTAACTCTTTAGTTGCCGACAAATGAAACTTTACGTTCCGAATAAAAACCCTAGCCCCAACCTAATTGGACATGTCAAGTACACTTAATCAACTTACGCATTCACTATACGTTCTTCGTACGACTTACTTTTAATAAGTTGTCTAAAATTTAGTCACAAATGGACTATCTACTTTGGTTTAATTCGATTAAACTTTCTTCTCTTACATAACTTAATAATTTGGACATTTAATAATGTACCAAATACTTCAAAATATTATCTACCTTTGATAATATACAACTATGTTTAAATATTATTAATTATTTAATAATATTATACTCACGTATTAATATTATTTATTATTTAATAATATTTTAATTACTTATTAATATTATTAACCATTTAATAATATTTTAATCACATATTAATATTATTAACCATTTAATAATATTTTAATCACTTATTAATATTATTAACTATTTAATAATATTTTAACCATTTATTAATATTATTAATCATTTAATAATATTTTAATCTCTTACTAATATTATTCATCATTTAATAATATTTTAATCATTTATAAATATTATTCACCATTTGATAATATTTTAATCTTAACCATTTAATAATATTTTAATCATTTACAAATATTATTCACCATTTGATAATATTTTAATCATTTACAAATATTATTCACCATTTGATAATATTTTAATCTCTTATTAATATTATTAACCATTTAATAATACTTTAATCACTCATTAATATTATTAACCATTTAATAATATTTTAATCACTTATTAATGTTATTAATCATTTAATAACTTTTTAATCATATACTAATATTATTGATCATTTAATAATATTTTAATAATCTTCAAACAATACCAATAGTTAACTTTTTAATTGTGTTAACTTTAGTCTTTATTTTAAACATTTAGCTACCATTAATTCACTAATAAATTATACATATATAGATTTAGTATCCAAATACATTCATTTTATACTTATTTTAACTTAAAATTTCATTAAAAACTCGACCCGGACCGACCCGACCCGACCCAGAATGCCCATAATCTGTTTGACAGATTGTTTGGGTGCAGCTGCGCCCACACCGAGCGCAAGTGCGCTCGGCCAGTCGGTCCGAAAGTTAACTTTTTTACTGCTCGACCCTCCGGCGCTCCGACAACGATAACTTCTTCATTTTAAACTATTTTGAGGTGATTCTTAAGTCCATTATCATCAGAATTTCCCTATCTACAATTTCTCTTTGTATCACAAATCCAAATTCCAAACGAAAATGGACTAAAAATGGCTCACAAGGACAAAGTGAAAACTAAAATCACAAATCCTTGGTTTTAATTGTTCAAACTTGAATAAAATAAACTCTACACATCCAAATGACACCAACTTAGTGTTGTTGTCTTCCTAACTTCTTGTTTTACAATATTTCATGGTTCAATTATATTTTTGAAAACGTTTTGATAAGAAATTTTAAGATCGAACCACTTAAGATTTTACCGGTAACACAATATGGAATTTTCTTCCATTTATTTGCTTACCACATGTCGACGCCGGGATTTTCGTCGTCTCATTTTTTATTATTAAAATGTCCCTTTCCAATTTTAGCCTTTAGATTAAGATGTGATTTTTGAAAAGGGTCGGCTTAATGTCGACGGGGTTTTGGAAATATCGAATTTGTAATGAGCCAATTGACCAGAGTCGCCAGTTGGTATATTTGAAATGGATGTACCAACTCATCCAAATTTTGTTTTCGTAATCGCTGGCTCATATGTGACTCCGAGTTAATTGGTCCGCAAATCGAGATTCATAGAGTTCGGGGGCTTGCTTAAGCGAGGGGAAGGTGTTAGGCACCCCCCGACTTCCGTGAAACACGGTTACCGCAATCTCGATGTTTTCCTATCCTTTTAAATCCTAAAATGTGTGTGCGCGCGTGTGTGTGCGTGTATGCCTAAATGAACGTTTGTGGTGCGTTTTGCCTAAAAGTTGCTTTGATTCTATATGGCAAATGTGTTTATCTGGAAAGCGTTTTAGACATCCTTTGACCCAATTGACAAGACTTCATTTTTTACAATAAAGATTGATTTTAATTTCGAAAGCGATGGGGGGATTTTTATTAGGTGTCGTTTTCATAAAATAATTTGTAAACTTTTGTCAAATAGGTATCGAGACTATACATTGCCCTCTAATAATAAAATGAACAAAATGAAGGCAACTTCTAGAACTCTTTCACCCTATGCACAAAGTTTAATGAAAACATTTATTTATTTGCGAAATCGTTTTTTATGACCTTTTGGAACCAAATGAAGCCTTTTTGCCAAACATGGATTTAAGTTTGCCAAAACCCTTAATTTTAATCCTCGTGGATCTAATATCCTAATTTGCTTGATTTTATAAAAATCTTTATCATTTCATTCCAAAATCGTTTTCTCGTGTCAAAAGGGAAAACCAAGCATCAAAATAACGTTGCGGCTATTCACGGGCATGTAAGCCATCCGAATAACCCCAAACGCCCACAATCGCACATTTCATTATTACGGGGCCTTAAACCCGATTTTCGATCCGACATCGCTTTAAGGCCCAAAAATTTACATATTTACAATAAAAGTGCATCGCAATCGCTACATACGTAAATGCTAACAAATAAACTAAAAGGATATCATCGGGAGGTTAGGAGGAGATTTCATCCGCCATAAATCCTCTCTAACCGTCCCTAATCCATAGATCTACAATATATTGACTACATTGGATCTAACATCCAAATACACTAAATCAAACTATTTAAAACGCAATGCACCAAATATTTTCGGATCTAACAGTAGATCCACCCAACAAATGCACAAAAATTAGATCTATAATAACTTAAACAATAAAATGAAATGAGAACTAGATCTAACTATAAAAAACCACAAATACTAGAAACTTAGATTTCTTCACATTTCAAATGAGGAAAGACACGCTTGAATGCTTGAAAATCGAAATAGGATACAATATAATGTAAAGATTGAACAAATGAAGAAGAATCCTCACATTTTCTACCAAACCCGAAGGTTTCTCTCTCTATTCCGCCATTTTCTCTCTCTAAAAACCTTCAAAATTTCCTCTCCCTTTTTTTCTCTCGGACGAAAATGGCGATGTATAGCTGATCTCCAGGCAGCCGCAGATGCATCTGCGGCTGCCTGCTCTGGCCGTCTGAGCCTCCGCCTCGGCTGCCGTGTGCCGCCCTCGAGCCACGCGAAGCCCCAAAAGTCGTTGGCCGCAGATGCCTTCGCGGCTGTCTGGCTTCCTTTTCTCGATTTTCGTGCCACGCGGTCTTAAATCGCCAATTTTTGCTGTATTATTTTGGAAGGCTGTATTTTTGCAATCCGGAAATCCCTGGGAAACGTGCCATATTGTTCTGGGAGGCTAGTTCGGCGGGCTGCGACTTGATATAGAATTTGATAATTGTGCCTGGCTTCTAGGGGGCGCTGCCCCCTTTCCACCCCCGCCAGCTCACCGGCGAGCTGGGCAGCCGCTCGCTCACCGGGGAGCGAGACCCCCGAACATCGTAAGCGGAGTGGCCATTAGTCGTCTTTTGTGGTCAGCTCAGGCCTTTCTGGATCAACTGTTCGCCTTGCCTCAAGTGACCGGATGCTCGTTGTCCGTTGTGGCGGTTTTGACCATAAATCGCTGGGGTGGCTTTGTGCTGGGGTCCACCTTTCTTTCCGCATGTCGGGTCAAATGACGATTTTGCCCTCCTGCCAGGGTTAGTAGAGAAAGTGCAAAATTTGGGTGTCTACAGCTGCCCCTCTTTATCATGTTTATGGAATGGTAAGTGAAATGAACATGATAAAGAAGTAGGCACCCAATGCATGAGGATGGCAACATGTGTTGATGATGCAACATATATATCAAATGTGCAACATATACATATTAATGATGCAACATCAATATCACCAGTTACTGTCTCAAATGGACTCGCATCGCATATTCGCCAAAAACTATTTTTCTCTTGCTTAACGCATATCGCATATTTAAATATCAAATTCAATATCATACTAAATCAAAATCGCATTACATCGCATATGAAATCGCATATCGCACTGCTTCTCATATGATGTATCGCATATCGCATCGTACATCGCATCGCATCGCATCGCATCGCATTGTTTTGGTCATCGTCGGATCTTTTCCCAACGGTCATCGCATTGTCATCATCGGATCTTTCTCCAACGGGTCGTCTCGTCATCGTCAGATCTTTATCCAACGGGTCGTCTCGTCATCGTCAGATCTTTCTCCAACGGGTCTTCTCGTCATCGTCGGATCTTTTGCCGACGGGTCGTATCGTCATCGTCGGATCTTTTGCCGACGGGTCGTATCGTCATCGTCGGATCCTTTGCCAACGGGTCGTATGGGTTTAGTCTCTAACAAGTTATCTTGTAATTGCCGGGTCTCATCTCCGACGGGTCATTTTTTGTGACGGTCAGGTATCGTTTCTGACGGGTCGTTTTTGGGACGGTCAGGTATCGTCTCTGACGGTCGGTTTTGTGATGGTCAGGTATCGTCTCTGACGGGTCATTTTTGAATTGGTCAGGTATCGTTTCTGACTGGTTGTTTTTGAAATGGTCAGGTCTCGTATCTGACGGGTAGTTTTGAATTGGTCAGGTCTCGTATCTGACGGGTCGTTTTGAATTGGTCAGGTCTCGTATCTGACGGGTCGTTTTTTCAATTGGTCAGGTATCGTATCTGACGGGTCGTTTTTCAATTGGTCAGGTATCGTATCTGACGGGTCGTTTTTCAATTGGTCAGGTATCGTATCTGACGGCTCGTTTTTTCAATTGGTCAGGTATCGTATCTGACGGGTCGTTTTTCAATTGGTCAGGTATCGTATCTGACGGGTCGTTTGAATTGGTCAGGTCTCGTATCTGACGGGTCATTTTTGAATTGGTCAGGTATCGTATCTGACTGGTCGTTTTTTTTAGGTTGGTCAGGTATCGTATCTGACTGGTCGTTTTTGGTTTGGTCAGGTATCGTATCTGACTGGTCGTCTTTTGGTTTGGTCAGGTATCGTATCTGACTGGTCGTTTTTGGTTTGGTCAGGTATCGTATCTGACTGGTCGTTTTTGGTTTGGTCAGGAATCGTATCTGACGGGTCGTTTTGAATTGGTCAGGTCTCGTATCTGACGGGTCGTTTTTGAATTGGTCAGGTATCGTATCTGACTGGTCGTTTTTGGTTTGGTCAGGTATCGTATCTGACGGGTCGTTTTGAATTGGTCAGGTCTCGTATCTGACAGGTCGTTTTTGAATTGGTCATGTCTCGTATCTGACGGGTCGTTTTGAATTGGTCAGGTCTCGTATCTGACGGGTCGTTTTTGAATTGGTCAGGTATCGTATCTGACTGGTCGTTTTTTAATTGGTCAGGTATCGTATCTGACTGGTCGTTTTGAATTGGTCAGGTCTCGTATCTGACGGGTCGTTTAGAATTGGTCAGGTCTCGTATCTGACGAGTCGTTTTTTGAATTGGTCAGGTGTCGTATCTGACTGGTAGTTTTTTAGGTTGGTCATGGGTTTTCACTGATGAGTCATTTCTATAATTGCCGGGTATCGTCTCCGGAATCGTTGTGTATTGTCCCAAATGGACTCGCATCGTGTTGTACATCATAAAAATGCAATAATTCTAGAGGAAATTTTAAAAGGAAAGCGTACCTGAATATTTTGTGGGGCCTCCCTGGGATTCGTCCTCGTAAATCGCTTTTGCCAGTCATTTCTTTTGGTTTGACTTGTCATTCTTGGGGTTTGTCCTCGTAGATCGCTCTTGACAGCCAGTGCCTTTGAGCTTTGATCCTTGTTGATTAGCTGAAGGTGCTTCAGACAGTCATTTTGCAATTCCTTGATGTTCCATAGATTTTGGGTGCATCGGATCGTAGAAGTTTCCCGCTGTCATGTCTTTCCGATCAATGGCACTGGCATTCGCGACGCCGACAGTCTCGTACCTGTGATTTTTCTTTCATGTATAGTTTATTTTGATATATACATGGATGCGCAGATGTTATGCATGGATCAATAGATATGCTTGGAAGGAAATGACCCCTGTTTAGTCAAATGATACAATTTTTCACGTGTCGTTCTTTTTGACCACTCAGTTGTGTCATTCCTTATTTGGGGGGACAGTTTTCTGGACTTCAAGGTTGGTCCGTTGAATCGCATGCCCCTGATCGTTTCTCTGTTGGGGAATTGTATTTGTCGTTTTCGAATGCCCAATTGACTTATCCCGGGCTCCTCATCCTGCTAGTTCTCAAATCGTCATGTCTTTGAATTTGGGACGCTGGGACTTCCTCTTATGCCAAGACTCTTGGTTGATATCTAGGTGATCCTCTTGTCATTTGATTGTATACATTGATAGCACTTGACTCTCATCCGATTGGGGCAGTTCATTTGGCTTTTTGCTATGATCGATGACCATGTTGCCCTTCCTCGCCTTTTAATCGATCAGTCCTGACGTCCGAGATTATATCGCTTTTGTATATGCTCGCTTGAATATCGAGGTAATGTCAGCGTGCATCAGACTGAGTTCGTCAAAATCCATTGATGGTCGTGGAGGAAGGTTCGTTGATGAGGAGTCTGATATAGACCTGTGCCCCTTTCATTTCCATGATCTTTAAGATGCCCTAGCCTTTACTCATGTTTTTGTCGAGGATTCGTTTGGGAAGTCATTTCGTTTGTCATGCCGAGTTACGCACACCGATTCATATCCTGCACAAGTAACAAACGCTAAATGCTCGACCGTTCGGGTCGGCGGGGTTAACTCCGATATTACTAAACATCTCAACAGTAGAGCACAAAAATGGAATGCTCGTGATTATGCAATTTAGCTCATGTCTGCGATGTTTTCGTCTTATCGTAAAAACATAGCATCTAGATGGATCTCTTTTTTCGTGAATCGTGAGTGGATTAACTTGACATTGAATGAATTGTGAATGTGTTAAGTCCCTCTTGATTTCATTTTTTTTTCTTCTCTTTTTTCTTTTCTTTTTTTTTTTTTTTTTTTTTTTTTTTTTGACGAGTTATGAAATCGTAATAAAACTTCTAAGCATTCATGGTCAATATACGTGAGTATGATTAAATTCAAAAACTACCTTCCTTTATCAAAGGTATTCCGTCTTCATTTTTGATATCGTTCTTCGCAGGATTTACGTCATATGGCAAGTGCACTGTACGATGCATCCTTCATTTAGGGGCCTATTTTTCGTGACTTTAGATGAGCTTCCTTCTTTTCTCTGGTCGAAAATTTTTTCTTTTCCTCTTTTTTCAACTCCGCATTTCCCTTTTCGTGTCCACTTAACTTGTCTCGTTTTCTTAGGCTATTCAGAGTTACCCATTTAACGAGTTTTGGACCAATGACTCCCAAACCAGGCGGCTTTAGGGCATTAGGTGTAAAGACACCCCTTCGGGTTTACTTGCTCGAGTAACAGAGGCCACGCTTCGATACAAGTTAGGTGGTTTACCACATTCATTCCTCGTCTGACTCTGCGCAAGATTCGTTTTCTTAGGCTTGAGTTACCCATGTAGCGAGCGTTGGGCCGGTGACTCCCAAATCGGACGACTTTAGGGCACCAGGTGTAGAGACACCTTTCAGGCTTAATTACTCGAATAACCCATGCCACGATTCGAATCTGCTCAGGTCTCTGCAGTCGTAATGCTCGTTTTCTTAGGCTCTGAATTACCCATGTAACGAGCGTTGGGCCGGCGACTCCCAAATCAGACGACTTTAAGGCGCCAGGCGTAAAGACACCCCTCAGGCTTAATTGCTCGAATAATTCAGGCCACGATTCGAGGCATTTGATTCACTTTTATTTACTTTTCGACTCCGCATCAATCGTCATCATTATCGTCATAGCTTTATACCCCACATCTGAAAGTCGGCGCAAACGCAAAGTGCAGACTTGCCTATGAGGTTGATCCTGCTTCGAACAACACTTCGAAATCAGCTCTTTGTGCAGTTTTAATAGGTTGATCAGTTTTAATCGTCTAATCATACTCACGAGTCTGCTCCACGGATGCTTCTGAGGATTAATTCGATTCCTAACAAGTCAAATAAAATTTTCTCTTTTTCCAAAAGTAATGTTAGAGTTAGACTATATACAGTCATAATATATGTACATGGAGACAGGAAAGAAATAAAGAGATGAAACGAGTTGTATCTTACCTGAGGGTCATCATATTCTGAAAGAGCTCTGAATGGAAAAGACCAATTGATAGTACATCTTTGATGATGTTGTCGTACGCTCACGAGATCGTACCATAGATGTTGATTTGTGTACTATCTTTCCATGGATGGTTGATGGCTGCCCCAGTGTCGAGTCTTCATCGATTTCAAAATTGCCCCAGTCCTGATTGTTGTCAAGGTCATTGCTTCGTGGTGTCTTTGACAGGTGGGCTGATGAGATGCTGGGAACCCAAGAATCATTTGCCGTTGATCAGGTTGGAAGTGTACTCCGATGGGTTGACAGAAGAACAGGTCATCTGAGTCATTGATCGTTAATTGCAAAACTATCGAAGGGTTATATACATTTTTACAAGGATTAGACCGCGCCAAAGTGGCTGCCTACGTACTCCTATAGGAAGAGGAGATCAGGTCTTTCGTAGTTCAGGCCATCAATAGCACACAAGATTGCTTTTTTTTTTCTTTCTTTTTGTTTGTTTTTTTTTGTTTTTGTTTTGTTTTTTTTTTTTTTTTTTTGCAAGAAAACATAACATAATAATGCATAGAAAAATAAAACGAGGAATAATATTAAGCAGCCAATAACATCCCCACCCTTTTTTTTTTTTTTTTGGGACTCGCAATCGTATCATTTAAGTTCACCATTTCATAGTTCGCGGAGGCTCGTCAATCCATTCGTCGGTGTTCGGGTTCCCCATTGCGGTGATCTCAATATCGTTTGCCATTTTTAGCTCTCCTCTTTCGATAAGATTTTGGATCTTGTGCCGCAACGCCCAACACTCTTCAGTATCATGCCCTGGTGAGTTGGAATGATAGAGGCATATTCGTGTAGGATCGTATCTTTTAGACTCGGGGTCGGTTTGTGGCAGCAACTCCGTAATCTTTCCCCGACTGATCAGAATGTGCAATATTTCTGCATTTGATTTGCTCAAAGGGGTGAACTTTCGATCTCTTGGGAATGTTGCTCGATCTTTCCCTTTTGAGGGTTCACCTCTGTCCGAGCGATTATCAAGGCTCCACTGGTGGGGTCGTCTGGCATCTTTATTATTTTCAGTTCCCTGCCCTTTCATTCTGTTTTGATCTCCTTGAGTCAGCGGGTTTTCCTGTGAGGGATCCTGGTTTGAAATTTGTTTGTCCTCTTCTTCCGTTTGGTCTCTCAGTAATTGGGTGAAGAGTTGCCTCGTCAGATTATGTTGGTGTACCACCAGGTCTGCTAATTGCTTCATTTGATGCCTGACCAACTTCAATTCTTGCCTAACGACCTTAACCTCCTCTAGACATTCCCATTCAAGGACATTTGTTTCGCTCATTGGGGAGTATTCTTTGATCTTTCGTATGTAATTGCGATTGGGGTCCACCCCGATATTTTCTGACCCAATCATGTTTCCCTTGTCTGTTTCGTATTGTGGCAGATGGTTGGTGTTGACATCTGGTCGTTCAACTACAATGTCCCCCCTATCGATCAAGTGTTGTATCTTATGTTTTAATGACCAACAGTCTTGAGTATCATGCCCAGGAGATCCTGAGTGATAAGCGCATTGTTTGCGGGGGTCAAATCGTTTTCCTCTTGAATCGATGGGCGGAGCTAGCTTAGTGATTTTCTCCTGGGCGACCAATAATGCCAATACGTTCTCGAGGGAATCGCCTAGAGGAGTGAATTTTCGACTTTCTGTTCGTTCAAACTTCCTCTGCCTGCCTGGACCCTGATTGAACGTGGCCTGCTGTTGTAGTTGCAGATGGTTTCCATTTTCCGATGTGGGGGGACCATTGTTCGGTGTCCACGATTGTTCGCTGGATCGGATGGCCTCTTTCATCTGTTTCATCTTTTGGCTGAAATTACTTGCACTTTGGTTCTCGGGAATAACAATAACTTCCTTTGGCTGCTCGATTTTAGGAATTTCTTGGGTCGTCCCGTTTCCCTGTGATGATGGCCCAGGTGGGTCCTCAGTTTGTGGCCCCGATTTTAACTTAACATGTTCTTTGAGCAATATGGTCAGCTCCGTCATCTGATTTTTCACCGCGTCGAATTCTTCCCGAGATACGGGAGCCGGGTTAGGATTGGGGTTCTCAGCCATTTCGACTGTTGACTCTCTGGCTTTCTTGGATCGGAGACGAGTTTGGGGCGCAATCCTGCAAATAAAATATGTCAAGGTTTAGTTTCGGGAAATGACATTTGGCAAGTGCATGCTAAAGCAATTATTTTTGTATTTTTGGGTTTTGTAATCTTTTTCTGCAAAATAGGGTTAGTATCCCTTTATTTTAACCAAAGTAATGACGTTGTGTAATTTATGATGCTCTCCAAGTTGTCCCTGTAAAACAGAGGTTAGTACTTTATTTTGACAAAAGTGGGAGGTACAAAATGTTTGACTAAAGTATGACATTATGTGCGTGAAACGTAAAAGGGTATGAAGAGACTTCCCACGCGTCGGGTTTATCTGAGGCTAACCTACCCTAAGCTTACTCTCGCGGGCTTTTTGGCATGAAGGTTCCCAGATCTTCGCAACATACTAGAAGGGAATAAATCCGATCTTTCAATTGGATTGGATCTGAGTGGATGCTTTTCCTGAGCCTCGCCGGGGAGCACCCCTTTGAGTCCAGTAATCCACATCCGACGGGTTTGCCTCAGGAGGAGGAACTGCTCAACATACATTCATCATTCATTCATCGTTCCTCACCGTATGCATATGATGCTAATAAAGTAAAGCTTTTGAAAAGAAATCGCAATCACACCATTCACATACACGCAAAAAAAAGGCAAATTAACGCAAGCAACGCAACCACATATTTTTAGATTTTTAAAGGATAAGAAAACATCGAGATTTTAACGCGGCTTAAGCCCTCTAATGTCCCCAGCGGAGTCGCCAGCTGTCGACGCCGGGATTTTCGTCGTCTCGTTTTTTATTATTAAAATGTCCCTTTCCAATTTTAGCCTTTAGATTAAGATGTGATTTTTGAAAAGGGTCGGCTTAGTGTCGACGGGGTTTTGGAAATGTCGAATTTGTAATGAGCCAATTGACCAGAGTCACCAGTTGGTATATTTGAAATGGATGTACCAACTCATCCGAATTTTGTTTTCGTAATCGCTGGCTCATATGTGACTCCGAGTTAATTGGTCCGCAAACCGAGATTCATAGAGTTCGGGGGCTTGCTTAAGCGAGGGGAAGGTGTTAGGCACCCCCCGACTTCCGTGAAACACGGTTACCGCAATCTCGATGTTTTCCTATCCTTTTAAATCCTAAAATGTGTGTGCGCGCGTGTGTGTGCGTGTATGCCTAAATGAACGTTTGTGGTGCGTTTTGCCTAAAAGTTGCTTTGATTTTATATGGCAAATGTGTTTATCTGGAAAGCGTTTTAGACATCCTTTGACCCAATTGACAAGACTTCATTTTTTACAATAAAGATTGATTTTAATTTCGAAAGCGATGGGGGGATTTTTATTAGGTGTCGTTTTCATAAAATAATTTGTAAACTTTTGTCAAATAGGTATCGAGACTATACATTGCCCTCTAATAATAAAATGAACAAAATGAAGGCAACTTCTAGAACTCTTTCACCCTATGCACAAAGTTTAATGAAAACATTTATTTATTTGCGAAATCGTTTTTTATGACCTTTTGGAACCAAATGAAGCCTTTTTGCCAAACATGGATTTAAGTTTGCCAAAACTCTTAATTTTAATCCTCGTGGATCTAATATCCTAATTTGCTTGATTTTATAAAAATCTTTATCATTTCATTCCAAAATCGTTTTCTCGTGTCAAAAGGGAAAACCAAGCATCAAAATAACGTTGCGGCTATTCACGGGCATGTAAGCCATCCGAATAACCCCAAACGCCCACAATCGCACATTTCATTATTACGGGGCCTTAAACCCGATTTTCGATCCGACATCGCTTTAAGGCCCAAAAATTTACATATTTACAATAAAAGTGCATCGCAATCGCTACATACGTAAATGCTAACAAATAAACTAAAAGGATATCATCGGGAGGTTAGGAGGAGATTTCATCCGCCATAAATCCTCTCTAACCGTCCCTAATCCATAGATCTACAATATATTGACTACATTGGATCTAACATCCAAATACACTAAATCAAACTATTTAAAACGCAATGCACCAAATATTTTCGGATCTAACAGTAGATCCACCCAACAAATGCACAAAAATTAGATCTATAATAACTTAAACAATAAAATGAAATGAGAACTAGATCTAACTATAAAAAACCACAAATGCTAGAAACTTAGATTTCTTCACATTTCAAATGAGGAAAGACACGCTTGAATGCTTGAAAATCGAAATAGGATACAATATAATGTAAAGATTGAACAAATGAAGAAGAATCCTCACATTTTCTACCAAACCCGAAGGTTTCTCTCTCTATTCCGCCATTTTCTCTCTCTAAAAACCTTCAAAATTTCCTCTCCCTTTTTTTCTCTCGGACGAAAATGGCGATGTATAGCTGATCTCCAGGCAGCCGCAGATGCATCTGCGGCTGCCTGCTGTGGCCGTCTGAGCCTCCGCCTCGGCTGCCGTGTGCCGCCCTCGAGCCACGCGAAGCCCCAAAAGTCGTTGGCCGCAGATGCCTTCGCGGCTGTCTGGCTTCCTTTTCTCGATTTTCGTGCCACGCGGTCTTAAATCGCCAATTTTTGCTGTATTATTTTGGAAGGCTGTATTTTTGCAATCCGGAAATCCCTGGGAAACGTGCCATATTGTTCTGGGAGGCTAGTTCGGCGGGCTGCGACTTGATATAGAATTTGATAATTGTGCCTGGCTTCTAGGGGGCGCTGCCCCCTTTCCACCCCCGCCAGCTCACCGGCGAGCTGGGCAGCCGCTCGCTCACCGGGGAGCGAGACCCCCGAACATCGTAAGCGGAGTGGCCATTAGTCGTCTTTTGTGGTCAGCTCAGGCCTTTCTGGATCAACTGTTCGCCTTGCCTCAAGTGACCGGATGCTCGTTGTCCGTTGTGGCGGTTTTGACCATAAATCGCTGGGGTGGCTTTGTGCTGGGGTCCACCTTTCTTTCCGCATGTCGGGTCAAATGACGATTTTGCCCTCCTGCCAGGGTTAGTAGAGAAAGTGCAAAATTTGGGTGTCTACACCACACATACCAATACTTGTATTAAACCTATTAAACCATTAATCTACCTATATATCATAGATTTAGACTTCTAGAGCATCAAAATAATTTTTGATCGGTTAAAAATACATTTTAACCGTTCAAATCATATCTAAACTATAAAAATGAACTAAGGAAGAGATAGAACACTTTTGAACCTCTTGGACATGGATGTTTTTCTTATTCTTGATATGATCTTGCTAAGGAATCCTCCTTGACTATTCTCTAGCACTTTTTCTTGGTTGATTCTCAATCTCACAAGAATTTTCTCTTTTTTCTCTCTTGAGAGCTCTCTCTTTTCTTTCTTGTTGCTCTAGCAAAATGACTAACAACCTAACTCATTGATGATGCATTCTATTTATAGAACCACCTTAATCTCCGTCAACTTCCACTAATCAACTAGTATTGGTCAATTAGAGGTTAATCTTGCTTACTATTGCTTTAAATGACCATTTGAGTGACATTTTGAATGACCATATGAATGACTAGGGTTGGCGGGGAGTTCTTGAGCAATTTTGCACTCAAAATTCACCAACAAGCAAGCTTCACGTCCATGTGGACCCCAAAATTCGGGATTCCTCTATAATTATATCAATTTGGCTTTATTTTTATGTCCTATATATTCATATATACATATTCACCAACATCTATATACACCTATATATATATTGACCAATCTTTGACTTCATTTGAGCTCCACTTTGGAGTTAAGAATTAAATATATTGGGCTCATTCATTTAATTTGATTGGGCTCAATTTATTTATTACATTGGGCTAACATTAACTAACACATGCTACATTTAATTAAATTAAGTATTGGGCTAGTTTAATTATTACATGGATCAAGATTTATTTAGACTTACCATATTTTTCATATATGGTTAACTAATTTGATTCAATAAACTATTATTTTCAAACAGTCTGTACCACCGCTGCGGCTGTGATTACCACAGCTACGGCAGTAGTTCTATCTTTCACATTTCAGGGAGTTTCACCGTGGCGGCGGTGAAACCTACCACTGCGGCGGTAGTGCTGATTTTCATACACATTAATACAAGTACTTCGACTTGATTAAATTTAATTCATTAACTACCTTTTATCATTAACTTGGGTTTATAATATAATTACCCATACCCATACAGTTATTCTTACATTGAGTTACTCAATTAACTCATCCATAGTTAATTCTCATCATTACATTCACTTATCAATTAACCAATGTTTGATTAATGTCCTCTCTTGCCTACCAACTAGGGTTATTCAATTAACTCTACATTAGTTAATTCTCTAACTCGTCAATCCTTGAAATTTCTCAACACATTGACCATCATTTGAATTTTAAATGTTTGGGCTACATAGTTTACTTTGCATTGAGATATCTTATTTAATTATCCACATTCATGCAAGTATTCCCATATTGGGCTAACATCTATAATCCTTTTGGGCTAGTCCACTATTAGAAATTAAATTACTTGGACTTTTCATGATTAATTGGTTGAATTAATTAAATGGATAAATTCATAGTTTTGAACAATGCTTTTAGAATCATGATGTTGATTATGCTAATGAGATCTAAATTCAAGATAGTTCAAAACTAAAATATTCCTAATCGTGGGATCACTAAAATGAAAATTAGTGAATCCGGATAGATTAGTGCATACTATGCTTACTACTTAAAAGAGAATGATTGATCTCATAATTATCTGTGTGGAGACACTAAAGCAAGTATATAAATGCTTATTGGAGAATAAGTTCACTGAACATGACTCGCTTAAAAAATACCTAATGGATTTTTACTTGTCTGTCAATAAGAGTTCCTAACGTGATAGTAATATAAGTGATCATTGGACTTGAGATCATCATAGTATCTTGTGTATGATGAGTTTTACTTTGTCATATTTCTTAAGACTATTTGTGTATAACAAATGATTTATTTGGGCATAATAAGTTGTACATGAAGATGGGTGAATGATCAACAAATGATCTACCATTTTCAATAAAGAGAGATGATATCCTATGTAATTCGATATATGACAATTCAGAAATTCTTGGTCAATGTGGAATGAAAATTAGAAAGGAGTTTCTAATTTACATTAGAGTTATGCATTTGAGAATTGAAATGTATATGATCAAATTAAATAAGACTTGACAGTAATTACATCTCTTATATTTTATTGAAAAATTATGTGGTAGAATGATTGAATTGTACGGTACCTATTTACGGAATAAATTCTTTGTGATCAAATGTTGAAATTCATATTATCCGAAAAGTCATGAATTGCTAAGGGGGTTTGACCTTATTGTGGAATAAATAAGTATCTATTTATAAATAAATTAAAGGAGTTTAATTTATTATTATAAATAATATTATAATAATTCTAATTTATTTATTCTACAACCGGTTTAATATGAAGAACTTAAAGGGTCACACCATAAAAGAGAAATATTTATTTTAAAAGTAGATAACATATTGGTAATAATAAATTAAGTATTTTTAATTTATACTGTGGTAATAGAATAAATTAAATAGCTTAATATTTATAATTAAGTATTTTTAAAATACTAATTATAAATTAATAAGATGAGTATTATTAGTAAATGGTTTAGGAATTAATTAATAAGCAGTAGTAGTATTATAAATAATTAAATTCCTATATAGTTTAGGAATTGTAATTATTATAATGAATTCTTTTAATTCCTAATTATATTATAAATTAAATTAAAATCCTACTCCTAAAGAGTTTAGGAGGGTTGAGCAAGTCTATAAATAAAATAAATCTTATTATGAATTGGGGTTACTCGTTTTGTTGTAAGAATTACAGAATACTTTATATTTTCTCTACAATTTAAAGAACTAGAAGAGAGAGAAAATTAGGGCTAGCCACCCATAATTTTGAGAAACCAAAATATACTTCTTCAATCTATATTATCTCTTGGTGGATCACCTTTAAAGGCTGCACGCTTGAGTAGCTAACGTTGATCCGTAGATTCTAATCGATGGATTTGAATAAGAACGCGAAGGATTAAAGGGAGGTGAAGTCGTAGCTGTTCAAGAATAGAATCTACAAAGTTATAATATCTTATCATTCCTCAATTAATAAGTATTGCATAAGAAATATCATGGAATTTGGTTTGCAGAAAAAATTTAAATATGATTTATACCTGCTTTCGTTGTGTTACATCAATTTGATTATATGTATGCATTGTTCTTGCAAACCAACATATAAACGTTTTATTTAAATGTGTTATGTGAATATAAAAGTTCAAAATAAATAATAAGATAATAATATAAAGTTTTATTAAATAGAAAATGTCGCCAAGACATATACTACCTCCGCAACCTACGCAAGAGGAATCGGTAAATAATGAAGGGGGTCAAGTAGACCCTATGCAACGATTAGTAGTTATGTTGGAAGGAACATTCCAAGGAATGAATCCTAAACCCATGAACCCCAATCCCCTAGTGGCACATGTAGCTAGTTTTAAAGATTTTAAGAGTGTAAGACCTTCGAAGTTTAGGGGAACTAATGATCTGATCGAGGCCCAGTTTTGGGTTAAGAAAATAGAGAAAGCTTATTGCACGTGTAGGAGAGGAGCAAAAGACAACATTTTCCACGTACATGATGAAAGGTGAAGAAAATTACTGGTGGGAGGCGCAGCGAGCCGGAGAGATAATTGTTTTATGGGAAAGATTTAATGAGCTATTTTTCGAGAATTATTTTTTGAAGAGTATGCAAAGTCGAATGGAGATGAAGTTTTTGGAATTAAAGCAGGGCGATATGACCGTAGCCCAATACGTCGCTAAGTTTAATGAGCTTGCACGATTCGCTCCACACTAGGTAGACACGGAAGAACGAAAAACGCGTTGTTTTGAACAAAAATTGAAGTTGTGGTTGTACTACAAGGTATCGGTGTTTCAAATTGATTCTTTAGTACATTGTTGGAGAATGTAATGTATATGCATAACATTCAAACATCTTATGCAAAGGTCAATTTCCCGAAATATAATCCCCTTATTTAGAGTTATTCATTCTCAGTCTTACTATAAGAATCTGCACCAGCCAATGGTTTGGATAAGTTTTTAAAAGTATTCAAGTTATTGAAGTTATACACACAGTGTCTAGCCGAAACAATTAGTTTAGACATTCTCAAACAGTTTATGAATCAAAAAACTATAAAACTTTAAATGCACTATGTGCGAATTCATAAATAATATGGATGTGGATTAATTTTCAATAATTAAACCACTTAAACTCTTGCAAAAATAAATACAAGTTCAGATATAGGAAACTTGTCTCAATTGTTGATTACAACTAACCAATACAACTTAATATTATTTGAACAGACCTAACAATTAAGCAAGTTGATCTTTCAACTAGTATCATATTTAGGTTCATATAATAACCTTTGTACATCTTAATTTGCTAACCCTTAATCACACAATTAATTAATTAAGGGTATGTTAAATACTTAAGAAATATTATCATTATTTGATAATATTTTAATCACATAAAACTTATATTAATCATTTAATATAGTTTAAGCTACTATCTAATATTATTAACCATTTAATAATATTTTATTAACCTCATAATAGTATTAATCATTTAATAATATTTTATTAAACTTATAATATTATTAATCATTTAATAATATTTTGTTTATTTTCTAATATTATTATTTATTTAATAATATTTTATTCATTTGCTAATATTATTATTCATTTAATAATATTTTATTCATTTTCTAATATTAATATTCATTTAATAATATTTTATTAATTTCTTAGTATTATTAATCATTTAATAACATTTTATTTACTTGCGAATATTATTATTTATTTAATAATATTTTATTAATTTCCTAATATTATCAATCATTTAATAATATTTTATTTATTTTTGAATATTATTATTTATTTAATATTATTTTATTTATTTTCTAATATTATTATTTATTTAATAATATTTTATTCATTTCTTAATATTATTAATCATTTAATAATATTATAATTATTTAGCACTTATTAAATATTAATGTTATATAAATTTATATTTTTTGACCCATTTCATTTTCAAAAGATCCGATCTGACCCTTTTTATTTGGCCCGACCCGACCCAGTTAATAAACCATTAATTTTCAAACATTCTGGATCACCGCTGCAGCGTTAGTTCTGATTTTTCAAACCCTAATTTTTTTAACTTTGATTTTTTTGGTTCAATCTTTTATAAAATGAAATATACACGTCCAAAATACACCAAGTAAATTTTGTTATCTTCCTAACTTCTTATTTTTCAATATTTCATTGTTCGATCTCATTTTCAAAAATATTTTTGATATAAAATTCAAGATCGATCACTCTAGGATTTCAAAACGATATAGTTTACGATAAAAGCCATAACATATAAAACATAACTAGTTAGGGTTTTACCGGTAAACCTTAATATGCACATTTCTACAATTTATTTCCATATCAGGCATATAAATACACGTATTAAACATACTAAATCATAAATCTTTATATATATATCCAAGATCTAGCATTATAGAACATCAAAATAGGTTTTGAACCGTTAAAAACATATTTTAACCACTTAAAATATATATAAACCATAGAATTGAAATGATGAAGGTATAGAACACTTTTAAACCTTCTTGACTTGGATGCTCTTCTTCTTCTTGAAATAAATCTAGCTAGATACTCCACCATGATTAATCTCTATCAACTTTCTTGGTGATTTCTCTAAAGCTCACAAGAATTCTCTTTAGAAAGCTCTCTCTTTTCCTCTCTTAGTGCTCTAGCAAAATGACTAACAACATAACTAATTAGTGGAGCATTCTATTTATAGCACTCTAGGAACTCTTCATTAATTTCTTAATCAACTATCATTGGTGAAATTAGAAGCTAATTTATGCTTACTATTTGATGGATTGACTAGGCGATTGACTACTAAAGCAATGTGTGTAAATGAAGCAACTTTGAGTAACAAGCCACCCCCATGTGGGGCCCCAAAAGTGCCAGCCAAATAGCCTATTTTTATCCCATTTTTGCTTTATTTTTCTTGTAATTACACACACACACACACACACACACCCACATTGACCAATTTTGACTTTGATTTGGGCTCCACTTTGGATCAATTGAATCATTCTATTGGCTCATTCATTTAATTTGTTTGAGCTCAATTTATTCATTCCATTGGGCTAACATTTAACTAACACATGCTACATTTAATTAACATAAGCATTGGGCTAGTTCAATTATAACGTGGACCGTCAATTAATTATCTTCATGGACTTACTATGTTAATTTTATTGAACCTAGTTTAATAATTTAGTTGAACTAAAATATTATCTAATTAGATTTGCTTTAATTAATTCTACTACCTTGCTACATTATTAGATTAACAAATAAACACACACACACACACACACACACACACACACACACACACACACACATATATATATATATATATATATATATATATATATATATATATTCATTTAATCATTTAAGTGCCCAATCAATTGGTACAAAAAAAATTATTTCATTGATAATTATTTAATAATCATCATTACAATGAACTTAGAATTTGTGGTTATTACATTCTCCCCCTTATAAGAATTGCATTCCCAAAATTACAAATTTAAAGCTACTCAAAAAGATTCGGATAATTATTCATCATCTTTTTTTCAAGTTCTCACGTAGCTTCCTCAGCGTTGTGGTTCCTCCAAAGCACTCTGACAAAATGTAAACCTTATTTCATAAAGTCTGTTCTTTCTTATCTAATATTTGGACATGAATTTTTTCACATGATAAGTTTTTCTCAACTTGAATCGGCTCACAGGGGATGACATACTTGTAATCAAGCTTGTATGGCTGCAACACTGATACATGAAACACATTATGAATATATTCCAGTTCAGGATGTAGAGCTAACTCGTACTCCACTTCACCCACTATTTTTAATATTTTGAACGGTTCTATGAACCTCGGACTCAATTTTTCTTTATTTCCAAATCTGATTTTTTCCTTTTCAAATAGACACCTTCATAAATACAAAACTTCCTACTTCAAAATCTCACTTCTGTAGATGTAGATCTCTGCATATTTCTTCTATCGGTCTTGAGCTGTTACTAGTCAAGCTCTTATTACTCTGATAATTTCTACAGTCTGTTGAACCAATTCTGACCCCAACAGTCGACGTTCTCCTGCTTTATCCCAATATAGAGGTGTTCTACATTTCCTACTATACAATGCTTCATAAGGCAGTATGCCTATGCTCGCATGGTAACTGTTATTATATGCAAATTCTACTAAAGGTAGATGGTCCTCTCAACTGCCCTTGAAATCCATCACACAGGTTTTGGGCATGTCTTTCAACGTTTAAATTATTCTCTCACTTTGCCCATCAGTCTGCAGATGATACATTGTACTCATTCTTAACTGCGTCCTCATTTTTTTTCTAAAGACTCTTCCAAAAATTTGATGTGAAGCACGGATCTCTATCTGACACAATTGATATCGGCATTCCATGTCTTGATACTATCTCATTAATGTACAACTTGGCCAACTAATCCAAATTGAATTTAATGTTGGTCGGCAAAAAGTGCACTGACTTTGTTAGTCGATCTACAATCACCCATATCGCGTCATATCCCTTCTGTGTTGCTGGAAGTTTTACCACAAAATCCATCGTGATATGTTCCCATTTCCATTCAGGAATCTCTAATGGTTGTAATAACCTGCTTGTTCTCTGATGTTCTGTCTTTACTCTCTGATAAGTTAGGCATCGGTTGACACATTCTGCAACTTCTCTTTTCATATTTGGCCACCAAAACTACTGACTTAGATCTTGATACATCTTTATACTACCCGGTTGTATCGAGTATCACATACTATGGGCCTCTTACAAAATCTCCTCTCGTAATTCAAGCACTAATGGTACCCAAATACGATTTTTCAAACCTTAGCAATCCTTTGTTATCCACTTTGAACTTGACATCTTCTCCATTGGTCATTCTCTTCCTTACTCTATCACATTCTTTATCTTTGTCTTGAGCCTCTTTCACCTTATCTAATAAGGTCGGACTCACTTCCATCTCTGTCGATTTCTCTTCCAACTCATTTGGATTTGTTACCTCTAACTCCATTAGAGTCATTTCTTTTACCAGTTCTTCCTGGTTTGTCAATACGAATAACTTCTCTCTGCTCTTTTTGCTTAGAGCATCTGTTACCACGTTGGCTTTACCGGGATGATATAGAATCTCACAATCATAATCTTTGATCAATTCTAACCATCTCCTCTGCATCATATTCAACTCCTTTTGTGTAAAGATATCCTTCAGACTTTTATAATCTGTGATTATCTCACATTTTCCTCCATATAAATAATGCATATAAATTTTAAGGGCAAACACTACCGCTGCCAACTTCAAGTCGTGGGTAGGGTATCTCTTCTCATAATCTTTTAATTGCCTTGATGCATACCTAATGACATTGTCGATCTGCATAGGCACACAACCTAGTCCCTTATACGATGTATCACTATAAACCGTAAAAACACCCATGTCATTTGGTAAAGTCAACACAAGTGCTTCACTAAGTCTCTTCTTTAACTCTTGAAAACTCTTATCGCACTTCTCTGTCCATACATATTTCACTGTCTTCTTTGTTAAATTTGTTAACGGCATTGCTATCTTCGAAGAGTCCTTGATAAATCTCCAATAATAACCCGCTAACCCTAAGAAACTCCTAATTTCCGTCGGCGTCCTTGGTTATTCCCAATTAATTACCGCTTCTACTTTTGCAGGATATACTAAAACTTTTTCCTTGTCAATAATATGACCTAGAAATTGAATTTTCTTCAACCAAAATTCATACTTCAAAAATTTAACATATAATTTCTCCTTCCTTAATATCTCCAACACCAATCTTAAATGTTCGGCGTACTCCTCTTCCATTTTGGAATACACCAAAATATCGTCAATGAACACAACTACAAATTTATCCAAATACTACTTGAATATGTTGTTCATCATGTCCATAAATGCGGCTGGCGCATTCGTCAGTCCAAACGACATCACCAAAAACTCATAATGGCCATAACGAGTTCTTAATGTCGTCTTGGGTACGTCTTCCTTTCTTACTTTTAACTGATGATAATAATTTCTTAAGTCAATCTTTGAAAAGTACTCCGCCCCTTTTAGTTGATCAAATAGATCGTCAATTCTTGGCAACGGGTACTTATTCTTAATCGTTACTTTGTTCAACTCTCTATAGTCCATACAAAATCTCATCGATCCATCATTCTTCTTTACAAATAGCACAGGTGCTCCCCATTAAGAAATACTAAGCTGAATGTACTTCTTATCCAACAACTCTTGTAACTAAACCATCAACTCCCTCATCTCTGCCAGAGTCATCCTATATGGTGCCTTTGATATCGGTGCTATCCCCATTACTAAATCAATCACGAATTCTGTCTCCCTATCTAGCAAAAGACATGACAGTTCATCTAGAAAAATATCCATAAACTCATTAACTACATATATCTGTTCCATCTCAGGATTCATCATTTGTGTATCCACTACATATGCCAGATATCCTATACATCCTTTCTTCAACAGTTTCGTGCCCTGCATCATCATCAGACAACAAGATTATCTTGACGACTTACTGCTATAAAATATGACCTTATACTTATTTGGTGTTTAAGGTGTATACACTTCTTCTGACAATCAATTACCGCTCCATGGTTAAACAACCAATCCATTCCAAGTATAACATCAAACTCCCCCAAACGTATTGGAATTAAGTTCATAACCAACTTCTGACCCCTGATTTCAACACAACAATTCTTATGTATATACTTTACATGAATCACTTCTTTATTTGTAACTTTTATATTCATAGGGTTTTCTAACTTTTCTCTAGGCAATTCTAACTGTCTAGCGAAATCATCAGACACAAATGAACAGGTAGCTCCCGAATCAAATAATATGTAATCATTTATATTACTGATTGGAATAATAATACCTGACACCATATCTTTTGACACATCTTGTACCGTCATGTTGAAGGTTCGTGTTGTTGGCTTATTCTATTGTACTAGTCTCCTGATAGTCAATTTGTTGTTATTGCTTTTGTTGCCACTTCCTCCATCATTCTTCTTTTTAGGACAATCATTTATCCTATGATCAGCAGTTCCGCACTAGTAGCATCCTCTCTTCTTTGGGCGGGGACACTTTCGAGAAATGTGTCCCTCCTGCCCGCAGTTGTAGCATATGTTCTTGCCCTTCATGCATTTCCCGGAATGATTCTTCCCACAGTTGTTGCATACCTTCTTTTTCTGAAAATCTTCTTATTATGTTTCGAGCTCTTATCATTGTTGTTGTCTCATTTACGCTTATTGTTGCTGTTTCCACCACTGTTAATATTCTTATTTCCACATTCGCTTATCTTTTTGTTCCTCTCTTGGTTATACTTAGTTAACGCCTCATTTCCTCCTTCAGCTATAATTGACTTCTCTAGTAGAATTGAGAATGAATGAATCTGTAACACTGCCATCTTGTTAAATATCCATGGTTTTAAATCATTCTCAAATCTTCTAGCCTTGCGTTCATCCGTGTCCACCTGATGTGGAGCGAACCTGGCCAACTCATTAAATTTTGCCGCATACTCAGGTACCGACATATTCTCTTATTTTAGTTCTAGAAATCTAACCTCCATTCTACTCTTCATACTTTTTGGAAAGTAGTTTTCATCAAATATCTTCTTAAACCATGCCCATGACACCACACCTTCTCCAGCCTTATTTTGATTGGCTTCCCACAAGAAATTGGTCTCTCCCTTCATCATGTAGGTAGCAAAAATAGTCTTTTGCTCCTCCGCCGCTCTTGCAATAACAAATGCCTTCTCTATCTCTTTTATCCATGACTGGACTTCGATTGGGTCTGTCGTTCCCCTAAATTATGGCGGTCTGATTGCTTTAAAGTCTTTGAAATTGGTCAACTGATTCGACGGCGGTGGCGGATTTCCTACCATTGGATGTCGATTCTGCATTGCCTCTGCTAGCATATCGACAAAGTTCTGCATTGGATCTACATTGTGTCCTCCCTCATCGTTATTAACTGACTCTTCTACTCCTTGGTTTCTTGGTGGTTGTCTACGTGGCATCATTGTCTGATTAAAGAGAAAAGAAAACTTCTAAGTTATTATTACTAAATCTTATTCTTTTATCTTTTAAACATTAACTATTACATGTAAAGATTTAACCAATCAAAACACATAATCATAAAACATAACTGCATTTATATTCATATGCTAAAATAATAGTGCATAACACCTTACATCACAACCATACTGCTATAAATGCCTCTATCCCTGAAAGGCTACAAAAGATGGGATCTAATCATAAACATATCTCACAAACTTCCTAGAGTTGGGATTTACAACATACTAACCCTCTGTCAAAATAAAAGTTGGGTTTTACTACATCTATAATAACTACAATTAATGATTATGCATCCCTTGACGAACCGCATCATTATACTCCTCATCCCTTATGGCCATCACTAAGCTCCTACTGATAGTGTGCATGGACAGACCCTCCTCAGCTGGGTAATAACACCCCCTGCTCTGAAATCTACCGAATGTAGAACGATGAACGTAACTGATCCTATCGATCTTCACCCTTTTTTCTCGAACCTCGTCCTCTAACTCAAGCATTAGCCCATGTGTCGCATCTCTCTGGATCTCCATCTCAATCATCTCCTCTACTGCCTCTTGCCAGTGAGCCTTGATGACCTTTTTCTCTGTCTGTACCTGCTGAACCTTCAGCTTAGTCTCTGTTAGTCTTGTCTCAGTCTCTGCTAATTTAGCCTACAGCTCGGCATCCTGATCAACCATCTAATGGGTTAACAACCCAATGTGCTCTACAGAGTCATCATACCCCTGCACCTGCTCCTTTAACTCAGCTACCTGGTCCTTCAGCTCCACGTTCTCACCAGAGAACTGATAAGCTACAACCTTGTACTGATCCTCCACTGGGTTAGATTCTCCTCCTCTAAATGATGGACTCTACCCTCTAACTCGTCGTTCCTGGTAGCCAGCTCCTCGATGATGTCACTGGCAGTAGTGTTCATGCCATCAGCATACTCAGTTGACTCCTCTTCCTCAGATTCCTCTGACTCGGCCTCATCCTCATCCTCACTATAGGGCCTCATCACCCCAGCTCTGACTGGCTCCTCTCTATCCTCCATCTCTGGATCAAACTCTGGATCCTCTATCGATTTAGCCACCAGCGGTTGTGCAGTATCCATACGGATATCAATGAAATCCTCCTCAGCTGTGTGACTAGACTGTCCAATCTCAGGCATCCTATAATCACACAAACAAAATGACATCAGTATCGCAATAAAATATATTCATTGATAAAATGAAAGTATATTTAATTGTGTTACTACTCGACTCGATGAATTTCCTCAATTCATCTCCTATAACTCTAAATGAGTTGACTCTTCTAAGATTATATCCTAAAGTTTCACAACTTAAAGTTTTATAACCTACAGCTCTAATACCAACCTGTGACGCCCCCAAATTTGGGTTCCATAACCTCGTGATTAGTGCTCACAATCCAAAACATAACAACAACTAAATACATAGTCTTCATTTAAACTTCGCGGAATAATACATAAATGTTCCTTTTAAAAAAGACTACAATCCCAAGGTCTTTTAACCTTAACATAAACAACACATATCTTAAGGAATTACAAAATATTTATAAACTGTAATTACATATTAAACAAATAATCTATCTAACATGCAATAATCTAAGTTTTGACTATTCCCTTGCCATTATCCTTCTTGGAGCATTTGGGCTTAGCTGAAAAATGGTTCATGATATAGCAAGAGTGAGCAACTAGCTTGTTCAACAAGTTTAAGAACAGTAAATATAAGATTTGATATATCATGAGTGGATGAAAATAACTTCAGAGTTTTCAACAATATATAACAATTGTGAAAGAACAAGAATCAACTTTCAATGAAAAGAAATAATTGAGTTTTTACTGCTGAGTGGTCTCGAAGGACCATGAACTAATACTTAAGGTAAATCAAATATGTATTTGACCATTTTATTGTTTTGGCACTTGAAGGAATCAACCTCTTGTACCCCATGTATATGCATAACATTCAAACATCTTACGTAAAGGTCGGTTTTCCGAAATATAATCCCCTTTTTTAAAGTTGTTCGTTCTCAGTCTTACTATAAGAATCCACACCAACCAATGGTTTAAATAAGCGTTTAAAAGTATTCAAGTTATTAAATTTATACATGTAGTGTCTAGCTGAAATAATTAGCTTAGACATTCTTAAACAGTTTATGAATCAAAGAACTATAAAGCTTCAAATGTACTATGTGAGAATTCATAAACAATATGAATGTGGATTAATTTTCAATAATTAAATCACTTAAACTCTTGTAAAAATAAATACAAGTTCAGGTATAGGAAACTTGCATTGATTGTTGATTACAGCTAACCAATACAACTTAATATCATTTGAACAGGCCTAACAATTAATCAAGTTGATCTTTCAATTAGTATCATATCTAGGTTCTTATAATAACATTTGTACATCTTAATTTACTAACGCTTAATCACATAATTAAATAATTAAGGATATATTAAACACTTATGAAATATTATCATTATTTGATAATATTTTAATCACATAAAGCCTCTACTAAGTATTTAATATAGTTTAAGCTTCTATATAATATTATTAACTATTTAATAATATTTTATTAACCTTATAATATTATTAATTATTTAATAATATTTTCTTAAATTTATAATATTATTAATCATTTAATAATCTTTTGTTTATTTTCTAATATTATTATTTATTTAATAATATTTTATTCACTTATTAATATTATTATTTATTTAATAATATTTTATTCATTTTCTAATATTATTATTTATTTAATAATATTTTATTAATTTCTTAATATTATTAACCATTTAATAATATTTTATCCATTTTCTAATATTATTATTCATTTAATAATAATTTATTTATTTTCTAATATTATTATTCATTTATTAATATTATAAATCATTTAATAATATTATAATTATTTAAAACTTGTTAAATATTAATGTTATTAAATTTTTTGACCCATTTTATTTTCAAAAGATCCGACCCGACCTGTTTTATTTGGCCTGACTTGACCCAGTTAATAAACCATTAATTTTCAAACATTTTGGACCACCGCTGCGGCGGTGACTCGCAGAGTGTTTCACCGCTGTGGCAGTAGTTCTGATTTTTCAAACCCTAATTTTTCCAACTTTGATTTTTTTGGTTTAATCTTTTATAAAATGAAATATACACGTCTAAAATACACCAAATCAGTTTTGTTATCCTCTTAACTTCTTGTTTTTCAACATTTTATGGTTCGATCTCGTTTTTGAAAATGTTTTTAACATAAAATTTAAGATTGATCACTCTAGGATTTCAAAACGACATAGTTTGCGATAAAAACTATAACTTTATCATTTTTTCATATTTTTGAGATAGTCAAGTTGAGTTATTTTTATAACTCATAAATATAACTTTCTAGTCATCAAAATAAAATAACCAACTTTTACATTTCAAACTACCATAATATATAAAACATAACTAGTTAAGGTTTTACCGGTAAACCTTAATATGCACATTTCTACAACTTATTTCCATATCAGGCATATAAAATACACGTATTAAACGTACTAAATCATAAATCTTTATATATATCCAAGATCTAGCATTATAGAACATCAAAATAGGTTTTGAACCGTTAAAAATATATTTTAACCACTTAAAATATATATAAACCATAGAATTGAAATGATGAATGTATAGTACACTTTTAAACCTTCTTGACTTGGATGCTCTTCTTCTTCTTAAAATAAATCTAGCTAGAGACTCCACATTGATTAATCTCTATCAACTTTGTTGGTGATTTCTATAAAGCTCACAAGAATTCTCTCTAGAAAGCTCTCTCTTTTTCTCTCTTGGTGTTTTAGCAAAATGACTAACAACATAACCAATTAGTGGAACATTCTATTTATAGCACTCTAGGAATTCTTCATTAATTCCTTAATCAATTATCATTGGTAAAATTAGAAGCTAATTTATGCTTACTATTTGATGGATTGACTAAGTGATTGACTAGGGTTGTTGAGCAACTAAAGTAGTGTGTGTAAATGAAGCAACTTTGAGCAACAAGCCACCCCCATGTGGAGCCCCCAAAGTGCGGGGCAAATGGCCTATTTTTGTTCCATTTTTGCTTTATTTTCTTGTAATTACACACACACACACACACACACACACACACACACACACACACACTGGCAAATTTTGACTTTGATTTGGGCTCCACTTTGGATTAATTGAATTATTCTATTGGGCTCATTTATTTAATTTGTTTGGGCTCAATTTATTCATTCTATTGGGCTAACATTTAACTCACACATGCAACATTTAATTAACATAAGCATTGGGCTAATTCAATTATAACATGGACCATCAATTAATTATTTTCATGGACTTACTAGGTTAATTTTATTGAACCTAGTTTAATAATTCAGTTTGACTAAAATATAATCTAATTAGATTTGCTTTAATTAATTATACTACCTTGCTACATTATTAGATTAATAAACACACACACACACACACACACACACATATATATATTCATGCAATCACGTAAATGCCCAATCAATTGGTACAATTTTTTTCAATTCATTGATAATTATTTAATAATCATCATTATAATGAACTTAAAATTTGTGGTTATTACAGGATCGACAAAGCATCAAATTAAGGACTGCCCAAATCCTAATTGCCCAAATTATCATATTATTTATATTTGATGGTATTATTCTATGCTAATATATTAATTATAATAATAATGAATTAATATCGCGTATAATAATTTTTGTAAAACAATTATTTCCTTTCAAAATATGTTATTTAACTAATAATGCATAATTAATTATTTGTGAAAAATTAAATAAATTTTAAAATCTACAATAATAGTCATCTATTTATATAATTTAAATGATAGTATTCATATTTAAAATTTATGATTTATTTGTTTTGTATATTCATCTATTTATGTAAAGATAAAATCTTAATTAAGTCAAATATTTATATTTATATAATTTAATAATAATAAAATATTATATAATTGAATATTATTATTATCAAGAATATGAATTTTAAAGAACACTAACTAAATAAAAAAAATGAACAAGAGTAAGAGATAATTGTAAGTAGATAATTATGATAGTAAGAATGTAGATGATTTTTTTTTTGAAATTAAATAATAATAAAATAGTTTATATTTTAAAATTTTAGTATTGAAAGACCATTCTTTAATTTTATGGTTGAGAGATGATTTTGTGTTATTTATTATATACATAAAAATAAAAATTTAGAACCATTTCAATCTCAAAATGAGTATAATTTTTATATAGTTTACAATAATTATCATTGTATTTGAGTAAAATTAAATGAATTCATATTAATTTTAAGTTTAAAATATCTTAAATTAACTTGTTAAAAAGTAATAATAATGTTATATTTTAAAATAGAGGAAGTATATTAATACAATATAGACTAAAATATATATTGAATCCCAAAATTGTAAGAATTTTGAGATTTGCACCATAATGTTTAAAATATATCTAAATGCACCTTAATTTTTTTTTATAAAAAGATACAGTTTGTATCCAAAATTGAGGATGTATTTTGTTTAGTTGAAAGAATTTTGGAGTGCATTTTGTCTAGTGAAAAACTTTAAAAGATATATTTTGTCTGATAAAAAGAATTTTAGGGTGTACTTGGATACGTTTTAAATATTAGAATATAAACTTCAAAATTTTTATAATTTTAGGGTGTAATATGTACTTTAATCTATAATATAATACAAAAAAGTTTAATATATATATTAGTTTTGAACGAAAACTTTCTCATTCATTTTCGGCCCTGGCTCATTTTCAGTTGAAGCTGAGCTGCGGACGAGTTATTTCATCTCCGGATTCTATTCTACTGTAACCTTCCGGTAGATCTTATTACCGCGGTAAGATGAAAACCTAAAATTCCCCCCAATTCGCTTGCGTTAGATCATTGCGATCTCTGTCTTCAATATATGCACACATATGTATTTATATCTGAATAAATTCTTATTCTCTGATGAATAAATAAGCAACATTTTTCTGTCTGTTTCATTTTCGTGTTCTTGTACTTCATACATACACGACACACATAATTATACCTGTATTTTGAAGTTTATTATCTAGTTATTAGTTATTAGCCCGTTTGATTATTCATAACTTCGTGGTACCATGTCATTAAAAGAGGCAAAGTTAGACATTGATGTTATAACATTCAAATCAGTGATGGGTAAATTTTTATTTTACTTTACTTCGATACAATCATTATTAATTTTTTTGATTATTCATAATTTTGGGGCAGCATGTCAGTAAGAGGGGCAAAGTTAGAACTGGATGTTATAAAATTCAAATTAGTGATGTGAATTTTTTTTATTTTACCTTACTTAGATACAAACTTTATTAATTTTTTTGATTATTCATAGGTTTGGGGTAGCATGTTATTAAGAGGGAAAAGTTGGACTCTGATGTTATAAAATTCAAATAAGTGATGGGCAAATTTTTATTTCACCTTACTTAGATACAAGCTTTATTAAAATTTTTGATTATTCATAAGTTTGGGGTGGCATATCGTTAGGAGGGGCAAATTTAGACATTGATGTTATAAAGTTAAAATCGGTGATGGACTAATTTTTTATTTCACCTTACTTAGATACAATCTTTATTAAATTTGTTAATTTGTGACACTGGTAAGTTGTTTGTTTCAAAGGTAAGAGGAGCAATTTCCCCACTAGGATTTATATTTACATATATGTGTGTGTTCTTATATGGATAAATGTGTTTAATGTGGGATTATACTATGTAGTTTTACCTCAAGATGATGGTCAAAGATCTTGGCATCGAAGCCAAAGAAGCAGCAGTTCGTGAGGTTGCCAAGCTGTTGCCACTTCCAGATCTTCTACAATCCATTGCTTCAATCAAGGCCGATTACATTACACGTCAACAGGTATGGTTTTCAATAATATAATTTTATCAATTTTATGCTATTCATTACTTTGGATTCGAATAGTTTATCAATTTAGAGTATTTCATGCGAGGCTATATAAATTTATAACTCATTGAACATGTGTTTCTGTGCCAAATTTGGTACTGAGTTTGTCTTTTGACTATTTTTTAGGAGATAACTTGGCTTTTAATCCCTCTGTATCAAAATTAAAATCCTGTTTCCCTTCTTGTGTTCCCGAAGATCAGAGTCCTATTTCTAAAAATAGACTAAATGATGTATGACAAAGTGGAAAGAAGGAATAAGAGTACCTATCTATGCAGAGAATCGATAAAGAAACACAAAAAAACACACAACTTTAATCTCAAATCAATTTATTCTATAATCTGTCAAATAATGAAGTATTACAATGTTTAAATAGAAAACCCAATGCTTGGGGACTAAGTAAAAACCCTAATTTAAAAAAGAAACAATCTTCTAATTAAAATTTACTACTATAATAAAACAATCCTAATTAAAATAGAACTTTCTTAACATATCTTACTAAATAATTACATTAATTATCCAATATTTATTCCTAACTAACAATACAAAATTAATAACAAATCCTCTTATTTTCTTCCTCCTTTCCGCATCATTCTCGTTTTCTTTGAAAAAAACTCGTCCACGAGTTTTGAAGTATCGAAGAATAATAAACCAGAGCCCCATAAGATACGTTCCCACAAAACATACGCATCCAAACGTTCAGTGTCATGAGCACAATTTTGAGAAACAACACCAATTATAACATAGAAATTTGAAATACCTTGAGACTTTAATGTATCAATTGGAAACAAAAAATTAACATGGTTGACCTCAATGTTATCTTTCTTGATCTTTTCGCATTTGAGGTCAAACTTAACTTCAATTTCCTTCGTGCATACCATCTCTAAATCGGTAATATGTTCAACACTTATTTTGCTCTTCATGTTTCTCATCAGCATCAATATGGGAGAGTACCTGCTTTTCTTTAGACTTAAATGTTGCGATACATTCATCAATTACCTTGTGAGAATTTGCTTTGCGAATCTCCTCTTGTGAATGCGTCGCTCTAGTTGCATAAACACGATTAGGATGAACATTCCCTTGCGCTTGAACAAAATATGGACAATAGCATGCAGTTATGTACTTGTAATGTGATTTGAAATTGGCAAGACTTGTTTTCGTTATTGCAAGCTCATCGCATAATTCCCAATACTCAGTACTATATGGAACACAAGACTTTTTAAGTTATTCGCATGTGACAAAAACTCGATACTCAAGTTGCTCTATCTTAGCCTAAAGAAAATCCGGATCATTAAACTTTGAAGACATTTTATTTCCCTACAGGGACAACTGAAAAGTAATGAAGATGCAGGGGTTGAAACAGTAGAAAATAAAAGTGCAGTGACTGATTTGAACTTTAAGGGTTGAATTGAAAATTTCATAAACCTAGGGGCGGAATTGAAAATTTTAGAAACTTAAGGGACTGAATTGAAAATTTCAGAAATTTGGAGGTACCAAACTGTAATTTATCAAAAATGGAGTATTGTAGCAGCGGATTATTGTAGTAGTTTTTTTTTTTCTCGGGGATGATGGAGACTACGATGACGACGATTCCTGCTGCAGATCATGCTTTTGTCTCGAAAAATAGTTGTCGATTCTCTACTGAACTTCGACAATTTGATGGAGGCTAGAAAAATAGGGTAGGAAGGAATTGGGTGAAATCAAAAGATATCAGGAATTTTGGCTTTGATACCACTAAGACTTGAAATCATGTTTCAAAGTTTCTTTAATGAAAAATGGTTAAACCTAGCTTCCATTTATTATTAAATTTGTTATTTAAATTGACTTAGAAGGACTGAATGGGAAATGAATGACTTTTCTTAAAATACATTTTTTTAAAATTATTAATTTTGTGATGATTCTCATTTTGGGACGTTGGAGTTGGATTTGTTTTGCTTTCCGGAGATGTTTGCAGTCTTTATCATTGTTGAGCTCTGACTTCACAAAAGTTTTTCTGCTGTATGTTCGATTTTTTCCTTTAGCACATGACATTTAATTGAAGAACTTTTTTTCCACCAGTAATGCTTGACGAATGAATTGCAGACAATAACTGTCATTGACTGTTAGTCCTATGGATGGTTTTTGTGCTGTAACTACTTTTTATATTCATAAGGTTGATTGGACAAAGAGTTCATATCCTTTTGAGGGTGTTGTAGGCTTGTAGTCCCATGCATTGCCATGTTAGGCATAAAAAAGGTTTTATTGACATCCTAGTCTGTCACAGAATGGTACAAATAGTGATTTGGATGGAAGTAAGAGAAATTTAATATTATTGAATTATTATTGTATATTATTATTTATGGATAGTTTCAATGTAATTAGTTTATTTAGTAGATAAAATAGAATATATTTAATTATATTAGCGAAACATTCTACAGTATTAATTATTTAATATAGTAGATAATTACTAGTATTTTATTTCCTTATTTAATTAGGTTACTTAATATTTTACTTAGCTTCCAAGTGTTATGGATTTTTCCTATTCCTATATATAGAGTTGTAATCCATGATTATTGTTATATTATTGAATTAATCCTTGTACTTTGTGGATTTTAGTCCGTCTCCTTTTAATTCCCTTTATTCTATCCTCCATCTTTGTCCTATATCATAATGGTATTAAAAGTCAAAAGTTCCTGATATATTTTGATTTTACTCAATTTTTTTCTACCCTAATTTTTTGGCCTCTACCAATTGTTGAACTCGCTAGAGAGTCGACAACATCCTAGACGACAATGTAGTTTCAAATCTATCCCAATTTTTTTTATTCGAAACAAAAAAATCTACTACAGTACATGCCATAGTTGTCACGGGACCACGACGAGTCATGGTGGTAGCTGACTGCCAGGACGCCTAGGCTACAAGGCGACCATCATGGCGTCCATATGGTGACAAGTCGTTCACAGTGTGCAATTTATATATTATTTATTTACTTCACAAGTATATTGGCAATAAAATTGCATATACATTAAAACCCAAAATATAAATACCAAAATATAACTATATGAAATACCATTAAAAGCACAATTATGTAAATACTTGGTAATATTGGTAATAAAATTTCACCTTTGTATTTTTTTTGCAGGGGCTGAATTGAAAACTAATAAAATTTCAGGGGTTAAAATGTAAAAAGATAAAAGTACAGGGGATAATATATAATATTTTTTTCAAAATTTAGGGTGTATTTTAAAATTTTATGAAACTTTGGGGACTAAAAGAGAAAACCATGGAAACCTTGGTGTACGAAATTTTAATTTTCCAATCAGATATTTAACAACTCATCAGCAGTCTTCTTACGTGAATAAAAAAGAAATAGAGAAGCAGTAGCCATGTCACAGGAAGCAGCGCATGTGAAAAAAAAGAAAAAGAGGAGAAGCAACCATTGTCGCAGGAAGCAACGCAGTTTCTCTTCTTCTTCGTCTAGGGTTTCTTCTTTTTCTAGGGTTTCTTCTTCCTCTTCCCTCTGATGCAACTAGGCGACAGGACGTCTTGGCGACGCTGTAACAACTATGGTACACGCTACAGTGTTACTGTTCATCCGTGGCAGAAATACAGTTTGGTACACCATTATTTCTGAAGCGTTCAACTTGGCCCATAAAGTTTATGAAATTTTCAATTTAGCCCCTAAAGTTTTTGAAATTTTCAATTATGCCCCAAAAGTTTCTAATTCAGTGTAGGCCTCAATGTTTTTGAAATTGCAGTTAATCCCTTGAAGTTTCTGCCAAGTTCAAATCAGTCATCAAAATTTCAGTTTTGTCCAGCCTTGAATTGTTAAATTTCTTCATGGAACTGGATATCTCGAAATTTCTCACAAAGGATTCTTCAAAGTGTGACATTACTTTTCGTACTTTTTTTCGTTGTGGAGGAAAACAATGTAAAATTATCATCGAAAAAGAGTGTGCATTTGATAGTGTCTCCACATGCGATCGAAAAATTAAAACTTCTTGTTGAATTGCATCTGATACCTTAAACAGTTACACTATTCCTTGGCTATGTAATATTTCTTTTCATGTTACAGAAAGATGTTTAGTCCCCATCCAGATATCCCTATATTCTAATTTAGTATGGTGCGATGTTATACCCATGAATGTTGCACATTTTATTGGGTCAAGATTGGATTGAGTGCTTAAATGTGAATCATGAAGAAGGTGATATATACTCTTTTGAACATGAGCATTATACTATCAAATTAATTTCATTTAAGCCTGAAGAGGAAGTTCAACAAGATGCAGTGAAAGAGACAAATGACGAAATTTCGCAACTTAATGACTAGTCACATGAAGATAAAGTTGAAGTTGAGGATATAACGAGTGGGAAAGAGATTGAACAGAAAGTTGATGATGTATTCCCATAATAACTTGATACTCTATATGAAGAAATTAACGATCAAGTCATCGATTTTATTATCAACGATAGCTCCAACAAGATGCAATACAAGAGAGTTCACCCTTTACTGTTTTCTACTTATCAATTTGTCTACAAGGGGGACCAAAATTTCTTGCATGTTTGGAGTCTGATTTGTGGACTGTAGATTTGTCTAGACTTCAAAAATCGAGGATGAATTTTTTTCAAAGGAGAGGAGAATGATGTAAATGGAAGTAAGAGAAATTTAATATTATTTTATTATTATATATTATTATTTATGAATGATTTCAATGTAATCGGTTTATTTAGTAGATAATAATATGATATATTAACTTATATTATGATACCATTATGATGTAGGATAAGGATGGAGAAAAGTATAAAAGGGATTCAAAGGAGCTAAAAAAAAGGCTAAAAGCCACAAAACACAAGACTTAATTCAATAATATCAATCATTCAATAATTCATAATAATGATGGGTTGCAATTGTTTATATAGAAATAGGAAAAACCTTAATACTTGGAGGCTAAGTAAAATACTAAATAAACTAATTAAATTAGGAAATTAAATCTTAGTAATTATCTAGTACCTTAAATAATTAATATTCTAGAGTATTCTACTAATATAATTAAATATATATCCCAACCTTATATACTAAATAAACAAATTATGTTAAAATCATCAATAAATAATAATATATATATATATATATATATATATATATATATATATATATATATATATATATATATATATATATATATATATATATATATATATTAAATAAAGAAATAATTTTTTAGTAATTATCTAGTACCTTAAATAATTAATATTCTAGAGTATTATACTAATATAATTAAATATATATCCCAACCTTATCTACTAAATAGACTAATTACGTTAAAATCATCCATAAATAATAATATATAATAATAATTCAATAATATTAAATTTCTTTTTCTTCCATCTTCATCATTCTTATGCTTTTGAAAAAAACTCATTCTCAAGTTTTGAAGTATAAAAGAATCCACAGTCCATGAACTGGACTCCAAACATGCAAGAAATTTTGCTCATCCTTGTAGACATATTGATAAATAGAAAACAATAAGGTGTGAACTTCTTTGTATTGCATCTTGTTGGAGTTCTCATTGATAACGAAATTAATGACTTGATCGTTGGTTTCTTCATATAGATTATCAAGTTGCTTTGAGAATGCATTATCGACTTTCTGCTCGCTCCTTGTATCCTTAACTTCAACTTTATTTTCATGTGATTTGTCATCAAGTTGCGAATTTTTTTCATTCGGATCTGTCATTGCATCTTTTTGAACTTCCTCCTTTGGATTGAATGAAATTAATTTAATTGCTTGTTTAAAAGAGTATATATCACCTTCTTCATGATCATTTAAACATTCAATTCAATCTTGACCCAATAAAATGTGCAACATTCATGGGTATAATATCGTACCATACTAAATTAGAATATATGTGCATTTGGATCGGAACTAAACATCTTTATGTAATATAAAAAGAAGATTACCTAACCAAGTAATAGTATATGGCCTTGGATGCGGTTTAACAATAAGGTTTAATTTTTGTATTGCACGTGGATGCACAATATTGACTGCACATTATTCTTCAATGATAATTTTTCACCGTTTTCCTCCGCAATGAAGAAAAGTATGAAAAGTAGTGTCACACTTTGAAGAATTCTCTGTGCGAAGTTTCGGGATATCCAGTTCCATGCTAAATTGATAAAACTGAAATTTTGAGGGCTAATTTGAAATTTTCTTAAACTTCAGGGGCTACATTGAAAACTTCAAAATTTTTGGGAGCTGCCCTGAATCAAAAACTTTGGGGGCTGAATTGAAAAATTTAGAAACCTTGGTGGCTAAGTTGAAAGCTTAAAAAACATTGGGATACCAAATTGTATTTTTGTCATGGATGAACAGTAACACACTAGTACTGTAGGAGATAATCAGTGACTTTTGGCTATGATACTATGATGATGTAGGACAAGAATGGAGGAAAGAATAAAAGGGATTCGAAGGAGATTAAAGAGGCTAAAAGCCACAAACCCCGATGTTTAATTCAATAATATCATTCATTCAATAATTCATAATAAAGATGGGCTACAACTGTTTATATAGAAATATGAAAACCCTTAATACTTGGAAGTTAAGTAAAATATTAAATAACCTAATTGAATAAGAAAATAAAATCTTAGTAATTATCTACTATCTTAAATAATTAATATTCTTGAATATTCTACTAATATAATTAAATATACATCCCAACCTTATCTGCTAAATAAACTAATTACATTGAAATCATCCATAAATAATAATATATAATTATAACCCAATAATATTAAATTTGTTTTGCTTTCCTCCTCATCATTTATTTATGGATAGTTTCAATGTAATTAGTTTATTTAGTAGATAATAATAGGATATATTTAATTATAAGAACATTTTGTAGTATTAATTATTTAGTAGATAATTTTTAGGATTTTATTTCCTTATTTAATTAGGTTACTTAATATTTTACTTTATCTTCCAAGTATTAAGGATTTTTCCTATTCCTATATAAAAAGTTTTTAATCCATGATTATTATTATTATTGAATGATTGATATTATTGAATAAAGTCTTTGTGCTTTGTGAATTTTAGCCTGTGTCTCCTTTTAATCCCCTTTTTTCTTTCCTCCATCGTTGTACTACTTCAAAATTGTCATCACGTTATCATCCTCATATTCTATTTCTTTAACATGTGCATATTTCATCCAGTATGTAATTTTCTATATGGAAAAAGTAATCTATACCATTCCCTTATAAACAGATTTTCTAAAACTCTTAGGCTCTGTTTATGTTATTTTCCATTTTGATCTTTTTCCATTCCCTTTTCTTTTCATGGTCATCTGACTCACATACCTATTGTCCATAAACATGTACATATGAGGTGAACTGTCTGTTTTCTTAACATTAATTTGGTATCCAAGAGCAGTGTAAGGCTGCAAGTAACTAGGTAATTCAAAAGAAAGTAACTGGGTAGCTGGTGATGTAATTTTCTGAGGTGTTGTTCACTTGTACTGGAGGAAGCTTTTTTAGTTTCAGTTTAATTGTGATGTCATTATGCTGACGTGTTCATCTAACCTTTACCAGAACCTTAAGGTTACATTCTGAATTTAACTTGTTATGATTTTAATATCAGGCAAATGATGCACAACTCAGTACGATGGTTGCTGAACAGGTAACAAATTTATACCCCCCCCCCCTGCTGAACAGGTAACAAATTTTTAAACACCCCCCCCCCCCCCCCCCCCCCCCCCACCCAAGTTGTAGATGTATTCAAACACATTGTTTCTCAGATGTTCTGAGGCCGCACTTTGGTTTCTTTTTCCAATTCTATTCTTGATATTATGCTTCACTTAGTATATTTCTGGATTTATACTGTTATACTATTTTACTTCTTTTGGTTAAAATATTCTCCTGCCTTTAGGTTGAACAAGCACAAGGTGGTCTGGAATCACTTTCCTCATCTCAAAAGACAATAAACCAGCTCCGTGAGAGCTTTGTTTCTATCGACAAGTATGAATTCGCTGACATGTTTGGTCAATACTACACGACTTTTCTTAAGGATCAATATTTAAAGAATTACTATTACAATTTTGTTTCCTTAACTGACATATGGTGTATTTTTGTTTGACACTGATTGAAATGATTTCTGTTTTAATCAGTCTTTGTCAAGAATGCCAGACATTAATTGACAATCATGACCAGATAAAACTACTTAGCAATGTGAGGAATAACCTAAACACAACTTTGAAGGTGGGTTTGTTAACTATTTTCATTTATTTATTATTTCACATAAAAAGTGTTTACTTTGTAGGCATGTATGCTAATTGTGCTTATGGATTCCTTGTACACCCGGCAGTTGTAAACTATAATGCTGCCATGGTTGCAAATCATGTAGGGTCTTAGCTACTATTGGACATGTTGGATTCTTCTTCTTATTTTTAATTGTTTTCCTTAGATGTTGACATGCTTTTAGAAGATAAATAAACTTCCAACTTTCTTGCTTGCTTTGTTGTATGGTCCATCTAACATGTTGCCTCTTTTTAGGATGTGGAGGGAATGATGTCAATATCTGTTGAAGCTGCTGAGGCACGTGAGTCTTTGAGTGATGACAAGGAACTCATAAACACTTACGAGGTAGAGCTGTTGTGTTATTTTTGTTTACATGTAACTAAATCATAATGCTATACTATGTTCATGGTGTTCATTTAACATGCTGTACTTGTTGTTTCAGAGGTTAACAGCTCTTGATGGAAAGCGGAGGTTCGCTTTAGCAGCAGCATCATCTCACAAAGAAGAGGTTGGTAGGCTAAGGTCAGGATATGCTCCTTCAGTTCATTATAGTTCTCACATCTTATTAAGCTCACAATAGCTGCTACCCTACTAGTTCGTCTCAGTTATTGAGAAGCTCTCTTTGTATCCCGGTACCATACTACTATCTACTGCTCAACTGTTATGGATTATTAATATCAGGATCAGCCCATTAGTGATCTCAATTTTCCATTATTTTTTTTTGATTATTATTTTTTTACAGCTTACTTGTGAAATTTAATAGCTGGCAATACTACAGTATCTACATCAGTGTGATTTGATGTTGGATCTTGCCTACTTAATCTACCATTGACAGTTACACTTGCAGGCAGATGACGCTAAAAAGTGCTATAATTTGGTGCATGATACCATGGAAAAAGTTAACAGATAAGCTTCTGGGGTGCTTATTAGAGCACACAAACACTAACACTAGCACCAACACACCCATATATACCATGTCCTCCTTGCACACACCCACAAACAGAAAAATGTTACAAATCAAATGCAGGGTATAGTGTGGATTGTTACCTTAGTATGGAGTAACTTCCATATTTATAATTTTGATGTATTGATGATTTTTTTTGGGCATGAATCTTGTACTTGCAATGCTGTTTGACTCTTTTTGTTCTATTCTAAATGTGATTCATTCATTATCATTTAGGGAATATTTTGAAGATGTAGATCGTACTTGGGAGACATTTGACAAGACATTGTGGGGTCATATATCTAACTTCTTTAAACTTGCTAAAGAAAGGTATTCACATCTTACATCAGGAATATCAATATCTGCTTGATTGGTTTTCACTTCCATGATAATTTTTTGTTACAGTTTTAACAAGTTGTGAACTTGTGATTGCAGATGACTTCTTGCTTATTATAATGTGTATAATTTACTTGCCCTAATTTGAAGGGTATGGTGTACTATTATCGTTGTGAATCGTGGTACGAGAACTTAGATACCTTTCTCATTCTACCATAGGTAGCGTTCACGATACCTGATTTCGTTATGCGTACCGAATTGATTAGTGTTCCTGGTAGATCTCACCCTCTATGTACTCGCACTTAGGCATGCTAATAATTTACCGCACAAGTGTATGTATCCATTCTTGTTGCCAGGAAACAAAGGGAGGAGGGGAGGGGAGGGGGGATGGGGATAGTTTAGGGCAACACAATGTCTCACACAGAGATTCAAACTCTCAGATAAATCTGTATATTTCAATGTGTCCAATAAGAGGTGTTTACCCATATTTATAGTACTCCTATACAAATCTCCTAATCTAAGTTGAACTCTAAAAGATAAATACAAGATAACTACAAATTAATTAAAACTCCTAATTCAAATAAAACTCTAATTATACTTCCACAACCTTGCGTATTGTTCCACCCACATTTCGTGTCTTCGTCCTACATCAATTCTCCTCCGCTGTAAAAAACTCGATTACTAACAAATTCTTTGTGAGCTTCAATTTGGGCATATCAAGAGCACAAGTGAGAGTAAACTTTGTATTGCTTTTCATAATCGAGTAAGTATTGGCACGAGCATCGTGATGTGCATGACAATCCCATAGCCATGTACGCCCCAAGATGATATGACAAACTTTAAGTGGTAACACATCACACATAACTGTATCCTTAAGTTTGCCAACTGAGAACGTAACCAAACATCTCTGAGTAACTCTCAATTTTGTATTTGTCACCATGCCACATCATACTGGTCCGGATGAGGCTCAACCTTTAGCTTAAGTTTTTTGACCGCGTCCTCGGCAATGACATCTGCACAACTCCCTATATCAATCTCAAGATAACATATTTGACCCGCACACTTGACCCGTGTCTGAAATATCCGCCTACGATGGAGTTTAGGATCATTCTTTTGCTTTCCAGTAATTAATAGAGGTCGAAAAACACCTAAACATCCATCCAAATGTGCATCAACTTCCAAATCTTGTTCGGTAGGCTCATCCTCAATGTCTAACGACGGGCACACCTCTTCGTTCATATCAGTGTTCTCACAGTCCTTGTTAACAACAACTCCTCTAGAGGGAGGAGATGCAACATTCATCTTTGGATATGTACACTCGAAGGACATGTGACCAAAACCAAGGCAGTTAAAACACCGAGAGATAGGATCATTGCTAGCACTGGAAGAACCTGTGGTATGATTGGGCCCGCTAGCAGCTGAAGAATTTATAGGTGACCTCTCCACTGGCCTGCTTTTAAGAGGCTCCACAAAAGTTCTCTGACTCCGAGTCTGCACTAGTATTGGAGGCCTAACAAAATTCCTCCTCAAGGTATCTTCCACTTGGTTGGCAATTTGAACAGCAATCTCGTGATTCAATCCCCGATGGTACATGGAGATTAGAACATCTTCAATCCATGGGAATTCTGACCTTGTAACCAAACTGTAGAATGTAGATGTATATTCGGCTACATATTTACTTCCTTGCACCAATTCTGTCAACTGTAAACATGCTCTTTGCTTGTAATCTGGAGGCACAAACCGTCGTGTCATAGTAGCCTTCATATCCTCCTATCTTCGTGCAGCTGTGTATAAATTCCGTTGATGATAATCCAACCAAATCCGAGCTGCCCCTTTTAACTTCACATCAGCAAGGAAAAACTTCTTTTCATCAGTTAATTCATACCAATGGAGGAAACTCTCCAAACTGTGAACCCAATCGAAAAATGATTCTGATCCTTGATATCCATTGAAGTCACCAACGTCCAACTTAGCTCCTCTATCTACTGCATTTAATCTAGGATCTGACACATGATGGAAATTAGGTCCATTAGGTTATTGCTATTGTAGAACTCTCATATCATCCTCTTGTCCTTTACCTATGCGTTCCGTGAGGATATCAACTTTTGCTGCAATTGTTGTAACTGAAACCGTCAATGTGGCAACTGAATTTTCAATGCGTGCGTTTAAAGCACTCATCTTGTTGTAACATGTAAGCTTCAAGTCTAGTGTTCACTTCTCCAGCATTAACCATGATTCCTGCAAATAAAAATATATGTATACTTTTTTCTTTTTTCCCTTTTTTTTTATGAACAGGGACTAAACTGAAAGGTTTTGAAACTGCAGGGGTTGGAATGTAAAAGCTGCAAGTACAGGGACTAAAATGCAATTACAAAAACTTCAAGGGCTAAATTGTAAAAATATTAAAGTTTAGGGGTGAATAAGTAAAATTTTTAAAGTTCAGGGGATGTTTTAAAAAATTGATGAATCCTTGGGGTGTAAAATGTAATTTGCTAGATATTATATCCAAACAGATCTCTTTTCTTCTTTCTTCCCTTTTTTTCTTTTCTTCTTCGATTACGATAGCGACAAGGGGCGAGCGTGGTGACGACGGTGAGAGCGGGAGCCGACAACAACGATGGGAAGTTGTTGATAATCGACGACCAGGGGTGGAACATGATGTGGCAATAAGAGGTATAGCTTCGACAAGAGGCGGTGGCGGCGTCTGTGTCTGTGACGGGAGGTACAGATGGCAACAAGCTCCGATGAAGATGGTGGTCAAGTCTTGAAGCGGTGGCGGCGGCTTTTCACACAGGCAAGGCTGCATCTTCGCTATGCTTCTTCTTCTTTGTTCTTGGATTTTTTATTTTTTGCTTGGTTGCGATTTGGGGCTGCGACTTGGGCTGTGTTTGGCTAGGTTGGGGTTGATTCTGGTGAAATTTTGGAGTATGTATGGGTTTGACAGTAGGTTGTGGTGGAGATGACTGAGAATTTGGTTTTGATTATGCGGTAGGAAAAATTAGGGTTTGGTTTTAATTTGAGATTTTGGAGGTTCTGATTTTGTGTTTGTGGTCACGGGTGGGGGATTTTGGGGAATTTTGTGTGTTTGGGTGGCGGTCAATAGGATAGGATTAGCGTTTGGTTTGGGTGGCGGCAGAGGGTGGTTTAGGGTTAGGCTCTGATTCCAAAAATGATGGGGGATGGGGATAGTTTAGGGCAACACGATGTCTCACACAAAGATTCAAACTCTCAAATAAATCTGTATATTTCAATGTGTCCAATAAGAGGTGTTTATAACCATATTTACACTACTCCTACGCAAAACTCCTAATCGAAGTTGAACTCTAAAAGATAAATACAAGATAACTACAAATTAATTAAAACTCCTAATTCAAATAAAACTAATTAAAAAGATTGAGAGTTCCCATGTTCAATGATTTCCATTAAAGAAAGATAAATACAAGATAACTACAAATTAATTAAAACTCCTAATTCAAATAAAACTAATTAAAAAGATTGAGAGTTCCCATGTTCAATGATTTCCATTAAAGAGAATCCTGTGAAAGTACGGAGAATTACATTCACTACATGTATATACCTATATGGTTATGCGTGGACCTTCTTGTCACGAGTAAATGTGTGACGTATGGAGTCTATTCAGGTAGAATGATTTATATATATAGGTGGTGCACTGTTGTTTGGTAGTTTATTTGGTAAGAACAGTGTGCATTTTCTCTGCTCCTTAGCGGGCACCTTTCCATTTAAACTAAGAGGGAGTTCACTTTCAAGCCTTATATGTGCGAATTAGAGTGAAGTCCTCACCTTTTTGCCTATAGAAACTGTTCTCGACTCATCTATGCATGATTGCATTGACGTGCTAATAGATAAAAATCTCTGGATACTGGGTAGGTGTGTGCAAGATCAGCACTGCTGTTCCTTGCAATAATGATAAACCAGTTTTAGGTTGAATTTTTGATTTGTCATCATATGGAGGTGTTGTATCTTGTTCTCTGTAATTTCTTAACCGGAAGGTATATATTACTCCCGAATTGCTGTCATCTTAACACATGGATTTTTCTTAATTCTACTCTCTTTTTTCCTTCCCTGTTTTACAAACTACCAAATTGACGAATTCAGAAGTAATCATATGGGATTAGATTTTCTCAACTCACTGAAATATTTCTTGTAAGTTGTGTATTTATTTGATGTGTCTGTGATGTGTACTTTTGTACTTTGTGTCATATTCATGTCTCAATACATGTTCAAAAGTAGGTAGTGGTGATTAATTGGGAGCTACTGGTGATAGTATTGGGGGCTGTTGGTGTGATAGTGTAGTTTGCTTAGTTTTGATATTCTTTGATGATATAGGCAATAAATAGCTGTATAATTGCATCAATGGTTAGCTTATCAAATTAATATTTTCTAAGGTTCAAAAATGTGTGTGTGTGTGTGTGTGTGTGTATATATATATATATGTATGTACTGTAATATAAAATTATAAAATTTCTGCAAATTGGTTACTTTTAATAGTGGAGGAGAACTTTAGAGTTATATTTATCCTCTTGTTGGTGAAAGTAAATTGGAATTAATCTTATTTGGTCATAATGGTATTGAATCTGCCGATAATATGCCCATTAGTATGCTAGAGGACTTAAAAGCAGTGATTTTACCAAAGTAGTAACTACCAGTAATTTACTTATGTTTTTTTGATTGATGGTGATGAATGATAATAGTGGTGGCGGTAGTGCTAGTAGATTTTACCTCTTTATTAAATATAATATCTTTTATTTAATAGCGTCGTTGGAATAACACACCTTGTTAGATAATCTAACCAATGAACTTGTTTGATGAACCCCACTGTTTATTTTTGATATTATATGTATACATATATATGTATAATGTATGTTATATATGTACACATATATATGTATGTATGTGTATATGTGTATACATATATATGTCTATATATGTATATATATTTTGTTGGTGTTGATATTACCTCCTTATCAATGTGTTCTCTAACATGATACTTATTGCTCATTTGTCATTATGTATCTTTTTTGCAGTCCACAAACACTTGTTCGAGCTCTGAGGTATGTCTGGTTTTTTGTATAAACTTTTTAATAATGTAAAGAATAAACTGTTTAAAAAACCAACAAATGTGTATTGCATTTGACTACAAAGAGAATTATGCCTAGGTATTATGTAAGGCAGTTTTTATGTAGTGTCAAGCCTTGAAACGAATGACATGTTCAGGCAACCTTCAATGTAATATGAAATATATTGGAAAAATGGATTATGCACATCGAAATATCTTGCACATTAATAGGCTTCTTGTGTCATTGTTCCACGGTTCCATGTTTTGTGCAATATACAGCTTTATACTAGCACATTTCCATGTTTCCGCTCATTCAAGTGCTGACCTAACGGTCAAGATTTCCTTCCCTTCCCTTCCCTTCCCTTCCTTATTTCCCTTACAGGGTTGTTGAAATGCAAGAAATCCTTGACGAGCAACTTGCTGAGGAAGCAGCTGAGGCTGAAGGAGGTGGTGCAATGGCAGCAATTGCTAATCCTCAAAGAACTGCCAAGTATCTATCTTGATCAATTTTATATTTCAACTTTCTATCTGGTTGCTTGCCTGAAGCTATACTATCGTGTGTATTTGTCTTGTCTTTGAGTTACCTTGCACCTTTTGTTATGCAAAACTGTCTGCATCAATGTGTCAAATATTATTAATTGTCTGTCCTTCTGCGTGCAGAAAATCTACTACTTCAACAGCGTCTTTTAGAAATCTTACTCAGCAAAAACTGAAGGTCCAGGGAAAAGGCTACAAGGATAAATGTTATGAGCAAATAAGAAAGTCTGTCGAAGAGCGGTTTAACATACTGCTAACAGAGGTACTTCTTGACATCATCATTATCGGCATTTCTGTAACTTTGTTACCATTATTGTTTGCTATTACTGTTGCAATCATCATCTTATTACATTAACATTTTTTCAGATTGGGTTTGAAGACCTAAAAGCATCTATAGAGGAGGCTCGAGTGGTATGCAACTCTAATTTAGCACCTTCTAATTAAATGAGGTCTGATTGTTCTTAGTTATGATTTATCGAGAGCTAGAATCGTTTAGTTTGATACTTTTGTTGTCAAGTTCCTTATTTTCTCAAGGAAGAGATAAAAAAAAAATACTTGAAAAAGGAAAATATAAATTCTTATTCAATTTTTAATTTTTCTTTTTCTGGAAAGGAAGTTTATTCCAAACTGAAACCACTCTTGTAAGAATCGATAAATAAGCTGTACATTCCTGAGTAAAAATGTGTTGAGCTTTTAGAATAAATGGTAACTAACAAGCCCTAAGACAGTCACTTAATAAAATTAGTTAAAGACAGCCATCTAAGCTTAATAAATCATACTAAAGGCCTCCAGCCAATACTAAAAATAATATTACTAAAATAAATCTGTCCATGAACTTCTTTCTTAACACTGTGGCTTTCTTAAACCTGGGTGAATAGACTTTTAATTGCTGCTTAGGGCTGCATCAGAATGGATGCAGTGCCTATGGCCATCTTTATAGTGTCAATGGTGTATGTTGTATATAAACTCTACAGATTTTGTCATGGGCACGTCTTTCTGGAATTCATAATTATATTCAGCGTGGTTCACTTAATTTCAGATTGGGGAAGAGCTTGGAGATATATATGACTATGTGGCTCCATGTTTTCCTCCAAGGTTTACCTAGCATTCCATGAGCTTTTTTTTCTTTCTTTTCAATATTTTGTAGTATCCTGTAGCTAAAATATCCAATTTCTCATTGATTTTATGTCTGTCAGATTAGCTCATAACTTCATTTTATTTTATTTATGTGCATATTTGGTGCATAGCGACATGAAAATAAAGTAAAAAAAATAAAATTTGTCACCTTGAAGCATTGCATTTGTCAGGAAATGTCAGAATAACATATAAGCAATGTTTCCAAAGCCATCTTAGTATGGTTCGAGTGGTAATATAATATCTTAGATTAACTGCAAGGGCCTCAAACTGAAAATTTAGTAGATTATAACTACAAAATATGTTGTTGAGTTTTTTTCCCCCATATCAATATAAGCTTTGACCTACTAAGATAATAAAAACTAAAAATGTAAAAGGAAAAAAAGGAAGATCGTTCAAGTAATTTTAAATGACATTCCCTACAAGCTTTACATTATAGAGAATAAAAAGTGAAATGAGGAAACATAAGCTGCGACCAGAGGCCCTTTCCCTGTTCCAAATCAAGATATCTGGAGCACTAGTTGAATTTTCATAGCTTACATTTGTTACAGCTTATAGAATAATGGAGTTTAATTTATACTATACATTCTCATTTCCCGCTGTGGTTTTATTTAAGTTTGAAAGGATCTCATGTGTAAAGAGAGTGCCTAAAGATTTCTAAAGCAAACATTTCTCATTGCCATTCCTACTCTGTTGAGAGCTTGGTCTTTAACTGAGCCAACTAAGACAATAATGATGTGTACCTTGCTTATGGGAACTGGTTTGGATGAGATGACCTTTATGGGTTTTTACTTATTAGATGTCTAGATGATAACTGCCTCTTGGATTTCTAGCTTTCACCTTGTAGTATTTGTTATTTCAGAAATTCGTCATTAACATTATACTTGATCTCATAATGCACCTCTCTTGGTGTCCCTTTCCACAACTTTTCTACCTTTTTCTCCCACTATAATGAGCCCGTGACACGAATTGTATATCTGCTTGGGTCATTCAATCTCTTGGAAGTTCCATTTTCTTCCAAATTCTGATTGATAGAAAGGTAATTGATCTGTCTCCTGCCTCCTTATGCTTCCTTCTTCTATTCTGTGACTTGGCTCATCTCCTTGGATTCAGCCGGTTTGTTTTCTTGCAAATTCTTCTTCACTTCCATAGTCAGTACTCAATCTTCAACCTAGTTTCCTTTAGCAAAGTTCATTTGGAGGTTCCTTCGACATGAACACTTTTGTTTGGTTGTTGGTTTTGGGTAGATATTATATATATACACACACGCGCGCGCGTATCTGGAGCAACCTAAAACCAACAACCAAACAAAAGTGTATTGGTTTTAATATAATACTTAAAAGTTTAACTACGTTGTATAATTAAAATTCTAGAAATTAAAATTTAAATAAGAATTCTACAATTCATAATTATTTTAATAGTTAAAGTTCATATGAAAAAGCAACTATAAATATTTGAGTTTGAAAGGATGAAAAGCTAGAGTATATACTCCCTTTGTCCCACAAAGGACATCTTACGAAATATGTCTAAAGTGTACAATTAATATTGAAATGTTATATAAATACTATTTTACCATCAAGGTATTGAAGTAGGATTCACTCCTTTTAGAAAAAAGAAAGAATCATGTACTTATATGGGGTTTATTGTGAATAAAATTGGAACTTATTACTTCTCTCTTCTCTAATTTTATTGTTCTTAATTTGTGTGGAAGATGTACTTGATACATCTTTTATGGAATGGACAGTATCTGCAATTCACAATTAAAATCAACTAGAATTAATAACTCATATTAATGCAACCTACATAATTGAACTCAACTCAACTCATCAAAACATTTTTATCCCAAGCTAGTTGCGGTAGGCTGAAAAAATGAATCTCATATATAGTAAAGAATTTGTGCAAGATTATAAATGAAAAAAAACACATCAACCTGTATAAAAAAACTTAGCCACACATAATTTAGATAAAAAATTAAAAAGAATAAACAGAAGAAAAAGAGAGGGACAAAAGAGAAAGGAAAAGATAATAAAGAAATTAAAATTTAAAAGTTTAAAAATTAAAAAAACAAAAAATTAAAATTTAAAGCAATAATAATTATAATATATGAAATAATAATAATAAAAAGGATAAAAATAATTAAAAAACTAATAATAATAGCACTAAAAAATAAAATAAAAATACTTAACAATAGACTAAAATAATGCAGTAGTTTTAATTAAAAAATAATAATAACAATAACAATAATAATAACAATAGTAGTAGTTATAATAAATGTTAAAAAGTGTTCCAATTACTCGACCTCTGATGTGCAAATTACCCTCCCCATCCGCTCCATCGTAGGCCATTTTCTGAGTTATATTTCGATTCTGTATATCTCTTTGAACAACTTTTTCCCATGTACATCTTTATCCCAAATTCCCAAGCTATTTTTGTTTCCCCTTCCTCTTCGATCTTTCTCCTGATACATGCTTCCTCTTCTCACAGGTTTTTCTAAAGTTTAACACTGGACATGATCAACCTAGTTATATACTTTTGCAACTTTACTCTATTTAATTTGTTGAAATTTAAAAATATAAATTGTAAAGGCTATAATTTAGGTGATAATCTTGATACTTCATAAACAAAAGAAAGAAAAAGGGATAAATAAATTATAATAGGATCTTTTTAAACTTAACTTGTATGGAAACCCCATCTTTTAAACTCAAGTTATAATAGAATCATTTTAAACTCAACTTATCATAAAACCCTAACTTTATTGTTGTAGTAGTAGAGCTCAAATATATTTTAGCTTGATAAAAAACCTAGTCTATTACAAATCCCCAAGTATTAGTGTAAAAAGCCTAAATACATTAATTTCGACCCACTTGAACATTTTAAAGAATAAATTAAAACGGATTGTATTGCATTATTCACCATGTATTTCGAAAACATTTGTTCTTGAATTTTGAAATTTAGTTGAATGAGGAAACATGAGAATGCAAAAGTCTCCTCACCTTCAAACACGTTTGATTTGGTGGCTGTTCATGCACCTGTTCTCCAATCTCTTTCCACTGACTTTGTAGAGGAGCAAGTAAACACTGCCAATCCGCTCTGATATTTGACAACTGTGAAGATCTCTGCACTTTCAATCCAAATGGGAACACCCAACCGCCACAATTTGACTCCTTTGCACACCTTCGCTGCAAAGTTTCTCTGAAATTTCACCTTGAACCCACTGGAAGTTTGGCTCTTTCCCATATCGTAATCCACGTCCTAAAAGCCACCATACATAATCCCAATGTCCTTAATGTTTTCAAGTCCCAACACTGAGGTGGAAGTCCCCAAGTCCTAACCCTGACAACGGCCGTATACCGTCCCTATAGCATCCACCAGTAGAATACTTTTTAATCCAAAAATAGAGCTTAACCCCCAAAAACCCATGGGCCAGCACCCACCAGCCAAGATTTCTTCCACCGCCACACTAGGCAAAAAGAAAAAGAGAAAATAGGATCTGATGATGCTTGATTTCAAATAAAAAAGAATCCTGCTTCAATTGCTATGATTGATGTTTTGGGATAAGCTGAGTGATTAATTTTTCTCCGCATTTATTTGTGCATGTAAGTACATTTGTATGCTTGAGTGTCTTATTACCATGTGCCTGTGAATTACAATTGAACTTGAGTTCCTGTATACAACATATATTTACCATTTTCGTAAAACATCAATTTTTTATTTACTTTTTGGTTTGATCTCTCACGCGCACAGATATGAAATATTCCAGCTCATGGTAAATCTTTATACTGAGAGATTTATTCAATGGTTGAGACTGCTTAGTGACTGTGCTAATGATCTGAAAAACGTAGAGATTCTAAAGGTAATTAATCTTTATCTTCTTCACAGTTAGATTGTTGAAATCATTTCGTATAATAGGTTGGGTTTATAACATTTTTTGTGTGGCTAAAATGGAATTTTCCACCCCCATGTTATATCCATCACGCCTCCCCTATGTGGGAGGTTCAGGGCGTGGCCGCGTGGGGCCTATGTACTACTGAAATTAAATGAAAGACTATGTTTTTCTCTCTAAAAATGAACAATGCATGATTATACTAAATGGTTAGTTTATGCTTCTGATAATTCTTCAACTTGAACTCACATGCATATACATGGGCAATGGCTAATACATCATCCTGATTAAGCTTCGACTCGCACTCACAACTTTACTTTCATTGCATGTCTAGTGTATGATATGCTGGATGCAGAGAATATGCAGTACCCCTGTTACATTGCCCTGCTATTGAAAATTTTCTTGGCTGGAAATCTTTGTTAACATTTTACATGCATCAAATAGAATGACTTTATGCCCTAACTTTAAATTCCCGAATGGCGGTGTCACCATAGAGATGCAAGTACTTGGCTTTATGTTCTAACATTTTATTTTGAGGTGATCGATTATAACTTCCCATATACATATCATGATGCATTGTGTAACCTTTAATCAAAGGAAAACATTAAAAGTTGCTATCTCTAATTGTACATCGCAAATGCTAGTTTCTTATCACTAATCCGTATATCCAGTAAGTTGATATGATTCCGAATCAGATTTTGTGTTTGACTTGAATAAATTATGGATTTGCATTGGGGATAAATTTGAAGGATTGAATTGAGATTGAATCAGATTAAAATTTATTTTGGAGATTATTTGTTTCACAAAAAAGTCCCATTTGTCGATTTTTCATTACACCTTTATTTCACCTTGATTCTTCTGTTACGTCGTAATTTCTCCTTGATTTTTCGTTACATAACAATTTTTTTCTATTACAGTGAAATTTCACTTATACGCAACTTTACATTGATAACGCTTGAAATTATAATTCGAGACTCGTTATCGGATAGGTGACTAAGGAAATCAAATTGAGTCGCCAAGATTTCGGTAACTCAGTCGCTACTTTGAATTGTGCCAAGGGCTGAATCCCCAAATCTATCCCAAAGATACTGCACTACCGCATGTGCAGAGTACTACCTGTGTGTGGCTCACCCTTGCTTCAAAGGTCAAGATAGTTTAAAACTATTGATAATTACAAATAGTCAAAAGTGAACTCATTAATATTGATATTTAGATTTTTCTCCAAAAATGGTGAAAAATGGAAGATTTTTTGTTTTCTTTTTTGTTTTTGTTTTAGTTTTTAAATGGAGTGGTCTTAATCCGACTTGAATCAAGCTTAGTTATCAAATTATGAAACGTATCGTGTATCGAAAATTCTCATATCGTGTTTCATGTATTGTATTGTGAACTGTATCGTATGATGTGAAAACGAAATGAAAAATGTGGTAATATATATTTAAACATATAAAGCACAATTTATTACACAATCAAGCATATTAGCTTGACTATATATAAAAGTAGTCAAGTAAATATTACTATAGAATATAGATAATTTTAAAGTTAAATAGTACTGAAAATACCCTAAATTGATTTATTAGATATTATTTTACTAATCTCTATAGAGTAACAAGAGAGTGAAAATTCAGATTCACCTTTAATCTATAAAACGAAAGAGAATAACTCAAATTAAAAGTAGAGATTTATGTATCTGCTTATGAAAAGTGTCAGATTCACCTTTAATCTATAAAACAAAAGAGAATAATTCAAATTAAAAGTAGAGCTTTATGTATCTGCTTATGAAAAGTGACGTGAGAAAAATAAAGCAGCATTTTGAAGAAAATATCAAACTCTAAAAATTGATTAAAAACTCATCAAGCGATATAGAATATGTTTGTGCTAAAAATCTCTTCATTTGAAACAGTAAAGAGCTTAAAAGTTTTATTTTTACTCTATTGGATCTACCTAAAAACTTTTCCAAGTCGGTTCCTAACATTGAAAAGTATCGTACATTATATTGTTTTGTAAGAATTATATCGAATAGTAATTGAATCGTATGATATGGTGTCATTTTCGATTCAACCTACTATACGTATTGAATTGTATCCATATCTTATCGTACGATATGCTTGAGCTTGTTTTGGGTTGCTTAAGTCCGATTCGAGCTCAATCCTGGGTCCTTTATTAACCGGGCCGAGTTCATACACTAAACTTCAAGCTTGTTTAAAGCCCAACTCTACTCAATTGTTTAACTTCTAAATGAGCTCAAGGTCGATGGCCGACTTGATTCAGTTATAGTTATGCCTGAGTTAGACTGATAAACAATTTATTGGAATTTTTAATGGAGGTCTTAACCTGATATCCAAATTCCAACATGATGTGAAAATGCATAAGCCCCTGAATATATCTACTATGAATTCTTTTGCTTGCTTACAAGAAGAATGACTTGCAGATGAAGTGTTAAGACGAATGAATTCTATTGATATTAGTAATGTGTAATACCGTTCAGTTATATATATTAATTGTGTAATGACTTTCATCATTCTGGTCGAATGTCTCTGTTTTTTTTTTTTTTGGGATTCTGTTTCTTTGATGTGGTCTTCATTGCTACTGCTGCTAATACTGTTTCAAATCAGGTAACTGGTTGGATTGTTGAATACCAAGACAATCTAATTGGACTTGGTGTTGATGAGTCATTAGCTCAAGTTTGTTCTGAGAGTGGTGCAATGGATCCTCTCATGAATGCATATGTTGAAAGAATGCAAGCCACAACACAGGTACTGACATATTTTCTGATGGATTTCATTATTTGGTTGTTATCGTTGTATAAACTCAGGTCATATCTATTTCTTGTTAACTAATACAATTTGCTCTCTTTCTGTATTCAGAAATGGTACTTGAATATACTTGAGGCTGACAAGGTACAGCCACCGAAGAAAACTGATGATGGGAAGCTATATACACCAGCTGCTGTTGATTTATTTAGAATCCTTGGAGAGCAAGTACAAATTGTTCGAGAAAACAGCACTGATCTCATGTTATACAGAATTGCTTTGGCTATCATTCAGGCAAGTTCAGTTTAGAGTTTATTATTTAATTATTTATTTATTCCATTTTAGATGAAAGTCACCGCCCAAATTCGTTAAGAAGGTGCCTATTTCCTTTCTGCCAATTCATGTTATTTGTGTAATTTCCACAATTAATAGTATCTATCTGTGCTGTTCTCATACCATTTATGTCGCAATCAAAGATGATTTTTGTCCATTTCCCTGTCTCAATATATTGAGTGGCTAGGCATCCTTAAATAACATAAAAGGTGCTTTTTCAGGTATAGGTGGAAACCAAGGGTAATTGGTTGCTTTCTTAAAGGGACTGCATTTATATGTATTTCATTAATGCTAATATGGCTCTTGACTTTATCTCGTTGTACCAATGGGATTTGCTCAAAGATAAAATTTTGGCATTCTCCTTTTTATTCTGGATCACTCCTGTTTTTAATCTCGTGGCTTGATAATTTACTCATTCCAACTCTTTCGATGAGCCTAATTTAGAAATCCATTTTCAGTTGACTTGTCACATGTAACTATTGCTTTGTATCAACTTTTTACTGTGATATATACTAGAAGTGACTGCTGTGGGTAAACATGCTGTTAGCTCCTGTGCACATTTGTGGTACAACTCCCATTGAGATTATTTATACTGAATTAGTGGTATAGGAGCTCACATGACTCATTTTTCTGTGGTTCCTAAATATTTGTTTCTGAATTTTGTCTCATGTTTGTTGACCAGAATATGGAGGCATTAAAAGCAGTTATGTTCTTGCTTTTGTTGGATGCGTTGATGATATATGGTTATTTGTTTATCTGAGAATATAGAGTAAACATAAGTGATCCCATGATATACTTTTATTTTTATATCAGGTTTAGCCATGGTAACCCAATCTCTTATCCATTAACCAGAAAATCCAAATCCAAAGTCCATGTTTCCCTATGTCAATTTTATCAAAAAAAAAATAAAAAAAATAATAAAATTGGTTCCCTCTGTCAAGAAGTGACTATTTTCTACCCTAGTCATCCAATACATCCATCAATGTCTGAGGTACATATTAAAAGACCAAGAAGCACTATTGACCTTCATCCCTGTATAGACTATATTTCAGGGGTTAAATTTTTTCATGCAGCATGAATTCTAATTTCAAATCATGTAAAAATAAATAAATAAGTAAAAATGAACTACTATTTTAACGGTCTAGTACTATCCTCTTTGGCCTCTCATGCCCACAATTTGAAGCACAATTTGAATAATAATGATCTAGGGTAACCATAAACGTAAAATTCATTGTAAAAGTGGTAATTGAGGCTGCCTGTCAAAAAGTGAAAATCTAATTATCTACATTTTGAAGCCTTCATTGACATGAATGACTGGAAATGAAAGAATAGATTTTCATTCATTTATATTTTAGCGAGCTACATATCTTTTAATTTATTGAAGGGCATGATTATTTTTCTTACATCCCTTTGGGCTTCTACTATGTCTTTTTGTGGGTAGCTCCTGTGATTGGTCTGCTTATAGATAGGAGGAAGTGCTCCACTTGTTGTGGTTTCCACTAGTCTGGCTTGGTGGATTTTGTCATCTCCCCTTTTATTTTTCATATTCTCTACTCTATAATAAAGCTTCTTATTTATCATTTTTCCCGCTTTTGTATCTTACTATCTCCCCTGGTATTTTTTATGGATTTTGAATCAAATGGTATCTTCTGTTATAAATGCTTTTGTTCACTCTTTCTTACTGACTTCGTCCATTACACTAAGGTTATTTCAATTGGAAAGCTAAAGAATCCTTCAAGGTCAAAGATTCCTTTTTTATTTTATTTTTTTATTTTTTTAAATGGTTCTTGATGAGCCTTGCATTTATGATTTGTTGCAGCAGATTAATAGGGCTAAGAAGGGCTTGTCTCTAGCTCTATGTTATTTGTGTAAGCAGTCTTCTTCGATTTATTTTTAGCTGGCATGACACCTTAGCATGAATGGAGCTTTGTATTTCTCAGGTGATGATTGATTTTCAAGCAGCTCAAAAGAAGAGGTTGGAGGAACCTGCTTCTGACATTGGTTTAGAACCTCTGTGCGCTATGGTAAGTTTAATATATAGAGCACGGTTAATATCCTTTACTTCTGTACAAAGCTGAAGTACTGCCCAGACTTTGCTGACAAAATTTCATGAAGACAGATTAACAACAATCTTCGCAGCTATGATCTTGCAATGGAGCTAAGTACTAGCACAATTGAAGCCCTTCCACAGAATTACGCTGAGCAGGTTATGTTATGGTTATTTAGTGTTTATCCTTCACTTTTCTAGTCAAGACTGCAGTGACCATTTTGTTCTTTTTATCACTTCTTATTCACGCGTATCCTGTCACTGTTTACAGTGTCCGTATGTGGGCTAGTATATGATGTGAGTGAAGTTATGTGTGTCTTTGTGTGTCAATTAATCGATAACTTCTCTTTCTCATATCTGCCACTTTCACATATTTCCTTACTAGGATGATTGGAGTTCTGGTTTTATTGTATTCTGTTAAAACTTTCTTCTGTTGTGCTGGACATTTCTTTTGTAGTTTTCCTACTCAGATGAGTACATTTGTGTGGGCATGTTTAAATCAAGACAATTATAATCTGAAGGATATGTACTCCTTGCATATGATTATATGCAACATCAACTACTTTATTGAACTATCACTGCATCACTAGAGTTGGGAATAAGAATAATGAGTTAACCAGGTTCTCTAGCATTCTCACTGTAGACATAGTTGTTATATGAAGTTTTGTTTCTTTTTTCTCCTCATTTAAATATTTATTATTCACTTTTTCTATGTCACGGGGAGAGTATTTAGATGAAATAAGAAGAGTACAAAGAGGTTGCAATGTGTCAAGTCTCTATTCATTAACAAGAGGAGAGGAGGGAAAAAAGAGAACAGAGTCTTTTAGGCTATGTTTATTTGCGAAAATGATGGGCGAGATAGGCCTATTTGTACTAATTTATTACCACTGCTAACTATTTTATCCCATGATCCGTCCGTTATTTAATCACATGGACTATGTTTTTTTGTCATTTCTAAGGCCATTTGATGATGGATAATAGTCCCACCCTTTTGACGTATCAAATGACATTGAAAATGAAAGTAAATAGTCCATTTATTAAATAACGAAATAATCATGGGATAAAATAGTCCGTAGTGGTAAAACATTAGTAGAAATAGTCCATTCCCACCTATCTTTTTTGTAGACAAGCATAGCCTTAGAATCTATTTATCTTTTGATTTGTAGCAATATAGGTCCTGCTTTCTCCCTATTTTTAAATCTTGCACAAGGCTCCACGTTTGGTGTTGGATTTGTTAAGCCCTTGATGAACATGCATATATGACCTCTTTTTGATATCAAATTCTATATCTAGAAGTTTCATCAGCACTATTAACAAACGTGAAAGTCTTGAGCTAGTTTATACCACTCAGATCCAATCTGCTAGACAACGTTGATTGGTGTACTTATTCTGTTCTTTTGTAACAGTAATAATATTATTATTTTCTTAATTGTTTCCTTATCTCTTTCAGGTCAATTTTGAAGATACCTGCAAAGGTTTCCTAGAGGTTGCCAAGGTAGGCTTCAAATTTAAAAATCAGCTTACCCTAGATTATCTACAAAACGTACATTCTAATCTATTTATATTTTGTGTTAGATTAGTTACATGATGCCTTGCTGAAGCTTTAAATTTATTTTTATTTGTACTTGTTGAGAGGATAATGTTAAGATGAAAGCAATTCTACCTCATAAGATGGTATCATGGTAAAAGTAGCATCAATTGAAATTGAAAAGAAAAACAAATCCTAACTTAAATATTTTGAGGTTCTGAGCATATTTACTATGAAAACGAATAACTAATACATAAAATTGATGAGACATTATAACTGTTGCTATAATGTTATCAGGAAAAAAAGCAAATAAAAATTGAACTATTGCGATAATGTTAGGGAAGAGGGAGAACAAAGTAAAGTGGATTAAGGAAGTAAAGAAAGATATATAGCTTCTGGCTTAACTGTAGCCATGTATGTTGAAAAAAGAGATGAACAATATTCTTATACCACCAAACAGTTGGGATTAGACTTTGTTGGGTTGATCCTAATGTGCAGGAAGTTGCCTTATAATGTAGTAATGTTTTCTCTTTTTAGGAGTAAATCCATGTAACCACTTGAGATTTACACAAAAAGTAACCATCTTAAAACCTTTTGTTTTTGTTTTTTTATTAAGTAAAGATGATCACCTTGGCGCGCCTCACCTAGTCTTGAGCCTTGGGCTTGAGCCCGAAATGCCCCTGCGTTGTAAATTTGGCTATGCCTCATTGAATCGAATCAAAAAAGCACTGCCTCGCCTGCTTTGTTGAATTTTGTTTTTATTTCTATTTTTTGAGTTTTTTTTATTGTTATTTTGTTTTTGTTTTTATTAAGTGAAGATGATCACCTAGGCATGCCCCAAAAAGTCCCTGCATTGAATATCTGGCTGTGCCTCATTGAAGTGAATCCTTAAAGCAGTGCCTCGCCTCGCACCTATAACAACTGTTTCTGAGCCTGCAAATCAGAACTTCATTTTGCTTTTTATTTTTGATTGATAGTGCCTTACAATATACCTTGTTATATATAGGGAAGAGTTATTTCCACAAGTAAAAATTGATAGTTCCACAAGGTCCCTCTACCATGAATAGTAAATGGGTCCTAGACTCATGTAAGAGGGATTTTGTGAAAATATCAATTTTCAATTATATATATATATATATATATATATATATATATATATATATATATATATATATATATATATATATGAGGAACGATCCATAACAAGTACTTGCTATGGATCAAAAATGGGTAAACACCATCTATACTGTACAAAACAAGAAACAACGGTCAAGATCGAAAACTGAAAATGGAGGCCCGCTACTATTAGCAGCGGATGTTTAAATTTTTTTTAAACGTCCGTTACTAATAGTAGGTGATGTCCATTAGAAAGCCAAACCCTAAATTCTAGTTAATAAACCCTAAACCCTGGTATATAAACCCTAAACCCTAGTTAATAAATTCTAAATTATAGTTAATGAAGCCACCCTTATTTTGATTAGCATTTGCTACTATTAATAGCGGATGATATCTATTTTTTTTTACCGTCCGCTACTAATAGTAGCGGACGTCGATTTTCAATTTTTAATTTTGGCTATTTCTTCTTATTTTCAATAGTATAGAGATGGTGTATGCCCTATAAGGATCCATAGCAAATACATGCTATGGATCATTACCTTGTATATATATATATATACACACACACATTGACCTCAATTTTTACCCTTTTGTTTCTATAGCATTTGCAGTTCTATGTTTGTCATGATATTTTGGAAGTACTGTTAGGCTGCTAGCTGCTGTACATATCATTCACTGGAGATAAATTATTTTCTCAAAATAATGGCTCATATAAGGATCATCACTGTCATGACTAATTTCTCATGGGTCATAGGAAGCTGTGCATCAAACGGTTAGTGTTATTTTTGAAGATCCAGGAGTGCAGGAGTTGCTCGTGAAACTCTACCATAAAGGTTATATCATCTATTTTTAATATTATTTGTTATATGTATCTCTTCGGTGAGTATATTCTAACAACCATGTTTGAGGAACTTTTCTCATTTCTGTCTAAATGGAGAAACTTGGACATGTTCTGGAATTCCTTAACAAGTGATTATGAAGAAGAAAATCATGCTCATGACATTACTTTTTTATTATATATTTTTTTAGCATCTTATGGCAGCATTTGATCAGTTAGCACATTACAACGAGTGATCTGAAATAGCCTAATTAGACTAGGCTGCTGACCCACAGAAATTTTAGCGTAGGGTATCATACTCCTGGCATTGAAAGAGGAGGGTAATTGTGCAAAGAGTATATGTGATTTCAAGGCTTTGTTTCACTGGAATGGTTTGATTGAAATGACTGTTCTAGTATGCAGTTGTGTTTAAACATATAAGATGCTACTCGTATTTTATCTGATAAATTGTGTTCATAAAATGTGGTTGAGGGATTTTTTTCTATAAATACACGAGTTATACAAGTTAATTTTTCTTTATGCATACAGCAAGTGATTACTGAAGTCAACTGAACAAGGCTAAAAGTAAGTGATACATGTCAAAAAGAAGGAAATTAAATATTTGTCATAACGATGGCCCAACCTTGAGTAAGAGGGGGATGCTGTATTTGTTTGTCAAATTATTTGGTTGATTAAGTATTTTCTTGTTTTGATAGAGCCGATCCTAATCCATGAGATGGGAGAATTTGGAGAAACTTTTGATGAATAGCCTAAAGGTCATTGGTTCCAATCCCCTTGTGGATTTTACCAATCAAAAACAGGAAGGAAAAAAGAAAAAAGAAAAAAGAAAAAGAACATAAGATAGTTTTTGTGGGCGACTGGCATTGCCTTTCTCGACTCTTTCTAGTTTAGCAAGCTAACCTGGTCCATGTTTGACTCTCATTTCAATCCATAATTGACTTACAATAACCCCAAGGCTATGTTTTTATTTTTTGCAAAAATGATGAGTAGGACAAATTTATTATCAATATGGACTATTTTATCCCATAATTAGTCCGTTATTTAATGTACTATATTTTGTCATTTCTAATGCCATTTGATGATAGATTATAGTCCCAAGTAGAAAGGTTATATTATATAATCCCATTTTTGAGGTATCAAATGACTTTAAAAATGATAACAGATAGTCCATAAGATTAAATAACAGGCTAATTATGCAATAAAATTTAAAATAGTCCCTAATGATATAAATTTGGACAAATAATCCAATTCCACCCATTATTTCTGCAAACAAACGTAGTCCAGGGGATTAGCTCGAGTGGAATTGAGCATAGTGATAAGTACCTTCTAAGACATAGCTCATGGGTTCAATACGTTGCAAAGGCAATGATATCTCTGGGGCCAGCCACATAGTTTAGTTTAGTTTGGGATTCCTACTTGGTAGGGGTGTTATGTGCAACGTGTCGTTTATCCAATGCACATTATTATTTGCAGGTTCTAAATAATACTTGTAGAATACTAAGGGAAAACAATAATTTAGCTTCATCTTTGAACTATAAAACCCAAAGAGGATTGGCCCAAATTATGAAGTGTAGACAAAAAGTTGATTCTAAAGCTATGTATTTATGTTTCTTTCTGTGAAGAGATGCATAGGAATAACAAAGCAACATTTATAGAAGGTAATAAGAACCCTACACAGCGTTTGAAGGCTCATCAACTTGTATAGAATGTGTGAACACTAAAAACTGAAGAACCTCTTATACTGAAATAGTAAAGGCTTCAAAGCCTTGTTTTAACCCTTTTGGATCTTCAGAAAAAATTTCTCAAGTCAGTTGGTAACTTTGAAATCGTATTGTAAACTGTATTATCATTGTAACCGATACATGCGATATGATCTCATTTTCAATATTAGCTGCGATACCGTATTGAATTACCTCGTCTTGTATCGTACCGTTGTAAGATACATATCACTTATTTTATGATTTTGATAACTATGGCCTACAACACCCAAGCTTAGTTATTGACCATATCTAGATTCTAGTATGTCTTGCACATTTTTTTCTTAAATCCCAGTGTGAAGATGGAAAGAACATGCAATAATTAATATATTAATATTCAAGTTTAGATATAACAAAAGAGTCGAGTTTTTGCATAATCTCCAGATCATTTCATGTTATCTTAATCATTTCAGTTATTTGTTACAGAATGGTCTGAAGGGCAGGTTACTGAGTACCTAGTTGCAACATTTGGTGATTACTTCACAGATATAAAGATGTAAGTTTCCTCATTTTCTTTAATTGGGTATGATATCCAAAATTTCAGGCTTCTATACTAAGACACACTAGATATGCTTCCTCCATTCCAAATATAAGATCAACATTGTCTTTCTAAAACTCAATTTTGAGACATTTTCAAATTTAAAATTGACACGATTCATTTAAGCTTTAAAAACAATAAATTTCATAATTATTAGTATTTTTTAGATACTTTATACTATTCATATTTGTATTGACAAAAGTTAAATGGATTCATATCAATTTGAATTTGCAAATGTTTCGAATTGATTTTTAAGAAGTCAATATTGATATTATATTTTGAAATGGAGAAAGTATGTTGAGTTAATGCAGTAAATGTTTTTGTTACTTTATGTTCTGATTTATGAAGGTACATTGAAGAACGGTCATTTAGGAGATTTGTCGAGTCTTGCTTGGAGGAAACAGTGGTCATTTATGTTGACCATCTACTCACCCAGGTTTCCAGAAGAAATTAACTGTGCACTATTATGAATTCTTTGCCATGAATTTTTTTTTGCCACCACTTAAAAGTCAGAATGATGCATGTTTTGTAGAAAAATTACATCAAGGAAGAAACCATTGAACGGATGAGGCTAGATGAAGAGGTTATCATGGATTTCTTTAGGGAATACATCAGTGTTCTGGTAAGTTCTGCCTCATAATTCAATTTACTGAGAGCCCTGCATCATTGCAATTTTCTTTCACTTCATCTATATTCCTCTGTCATTAATTTCTGATGTTATTTATTTATTTATTACTTTGTCGCTGGTGCTTATTTTTCATGATTCTGAGACCGACTTGCAGAAAGTTGAAAACAGACTACAAATAATGAGTGACTTGAGGGAACTTGCTTCAGCAGAGAGCCCTGATTCTTTTACCCTCATTTATACAAATATTCTTGAACATCACCCTGACTGTCCTGTAAGTGTTACTTAGCCATGTATTATTGGTTGTTAATTCTGCCTTGGTTCAACCCCGAATAAATGCATCTGCTCTGTAATTCAATTTTACACAACAATTCCTCATTTGGTAAAATAAAATGAGCTTATATGGTTTTCCTTTATTCAAACAGCTAAGGAATTTTAATACAAATATAGGCATTAAATTCCTTGCTTAGAATATTTATGGTTTAGAATCTCATTTTTCTTGAGATTGCAGGCTGAAGTTGTTGAAAAAATTGTGGGAATGCGAGAAGGCATACCACGGAAGGATGCAAAAGAGGTACATTAATTCTTTTAGATCGGTCCATCTCCCTCTCTCTCTCTCTACACACACACACACACACACACACATATGTGTGTGAGAGAGAGAGAGAGAGAGGAGAGAACATAATTAATGTATGGTGGTTTTGATCTTGCGTGTGTGTTTGTTTTTTCCTTTTCCGTTTTCCATAGCTTTCTGTAACCAAGTAAATTGATATAATCCTTCTTTTAAGAACGCTTATTGGAGTCATAATAAGATACTATATTTATTCATTTTAGATTTATTAATGTTCAACTAAGTAAATTAATTAATTGCGGCCTAGTAGTATAATTTTTGTTATTGTCAACCCTGGTTAAAAATTTCGTTTTCTCGTTTGCACAACTCATTTATACCTGTATCCTTGTGTTTGTACCCCCTCACCTACACTCAACACTCTACACCTATGAAGCACGGACAGACTCAGGACAGGGATGTGACATGCCACCGACACAATACACTGCATTTTTCAAAAAAACAGGATACATTTATTTATTGTATAAACATATATATATATATATAGATATAGGGAGCTGATCTATAGTTTGCGCTAGCTAGGGATACTATTACAGCAAGATGATCTCTCACTGTTCATTATACAGGATCTAATGGCTAGGAGGGAGCCTAGCTGCAACTACTATGTGCAGCCAGGGAGTTTTTTTTTGGTCTGACTGCAACTCCTACATGCGGTCAAGCAGACTATGTCGCTTTTGGTTTTGGCCTGGCTGCATGTAGGAGTTGCGGCCAGAAAAAATGTCCTTGGTCGCACCTCCTATATGCGGCCAGTCCAAAACCAAAACGATTTTAATTTTTTTATGAGTTCAAATTTGAAGAAGATCGTGACAATTGTTTTGATAACCATGACTTGTGGATTTATCAATATTCTTCACATACATTTAAATTATATACATAATATTGTTTTAAATATTTTAAACTATATAATATAAATATTAAATTTTGTTTTTTTTTCTAAAATAACCAACTTCTATAAATCATTTATTTTTATATATTCCTTACCAAAATTCTAACAAAATAATTAATTTAATTATAAATTTTAAATGAATTAACAAAATTAAAGTTGATACGATAGTAAATGAATTAATTTTTTTGTTAGAATTTTGGTAAGGAATATATACAAATAAATGATTTATAGAAGTTGGTGAGTTTAAAAAAAATTAAAATTTAAAATTTATATTATATAGTTTTTAATTTTTATAAATATTTTAAAATTATATTATGTATTTATTTTAAATGTATTTGAAGGATATTAATAAATCCCTTTAAGTTATGGTTATCCAAATCTTCAACTGTCATGATCTTCTTCAAATTTGAACTCATACAAAAATCAAAATTATTTTGGTTTTGGCCTGGCTACATATAGGAGTGCGACCAGGGAAAACGACGTCATTTTCTTTGGTTGCAACTCCTACATGCGGTCAAGCCACAACCAAAAACGATTTAGTCTGCCTGGCCACATGTAAGAGTTGCGGACAAGCCAAAAATAAAATAAAAATCTCCCTAGCCGCATGTAGGAGTTGTGGCCATGCCCCCTTCTAGCCATTAAATCCTGCAATGAACAGTGAGAGATGAGTTTGCTGGAATAATGTTCCTGGCTAGCGCAAGCTATGGATCAGCTATACATATACATCGTGGCAAACGGTTGCCACGACACTGTTTCGACAACCAATGTAGAGGATACTTTTGGCTTTGGATTGATCATGCCGCTGCTCCTTACGGCATGCCATTTTGTACGTAAAATTGGCCCTACCGCTACCCTTTCTTGTGGCAGGCTAATTTTAGTTGCCACTAACAACCGTTTGCCATGGATGGAATCCTTATATATATATATATATATATATGTAATAACATAAATGTGTTTCTACAATAAATATGTTCAAATAGTGGTAGCCAGTCAAATATGCAACCACAAAATATATGCACACTCGCATATGTTCAAGCAAAATAAAAATAATAAACATACTTATAACTTACAAGTTACAAGCATTAGTACTTAGTAGTAATATTACTGTTTGCCTATTTTTAATTAGGATTTTACACGCAAATATATGTGATCGACGAGAATTATATTTAATAACTATCAATAATTAAAATCAAATTAAACTAATCTTATTTAAACTAATGAATTAAAATTGAAAATAAATAAAATTAACCAACTAAAATAACTAATCACTAATTATCAAGGGTTTAGATTCTGATTAAAAGACTAAAGACTACAACTTTCCTCAATGCTTCATTTAAATCTTTTCACTTCCCTTTAAGTTATGTTAATTATTTTTATATTGTTAACCAAAAATTCTTTATAGTATTTATATGCAACTCTCCATGATAACATAAGCGAATCTCTCTAAATCTACCAATTAAGGAATAGAATTAGACGGAACACCTTAGTTAAATAAAACACTATATCTCTATATGAATTATATTAACAAGGATATAAAGCATAGATTCTTTTCGGGTTACACATGGTAAATAAGCATATCTGTCACGCCCCAAAATTCCCATACTAGTTACGTCAAACTCTGTGCGTTGGCTTTCATACATTCTTCAAAATTTAACCAAAGATCTCATAATCATTTTGGTTGAATTAGTCTATTTTAGACTATACATTAAAAATTTCCTTAACTTAATCTTTGGATCTTAACTTGATCTCGATTTCATCTTTTATACAAGTATTAACTTGTAGTCATCCTTTCTACAAGTATTAACTTGTAGTCATCTATATACATGGATAACATCATATATAACGGTCAAATTTTAACCTTGAGATTTCAATATTCTATAACTTTACATATTCAAGATTCACGGTATTAATAATAGAATGGTCTTTGGAACAGAAGAATCTTGCGATAAATATTTGCATATTTATCCGTGACAAGATCCTTTTTCTTACAGAACGTCTCGTATCATTCAATACCCTCACTTAGATACATATCTTCATAGAAATATCTCTTCATATCGATATTCCCTATCTATTTGAAGTTTATAATATTATTAACACACTTGTACTTGGAACAAAGGAACCTTGCGATGAATTTGGTTTCTTCATCGGTGCCAAATCTCTGGTCTTACAGTACTCATAATGTTAATCAATATCCTCATTCAGATTCATAGTTCTTTATCAACATTGTTTTAATGTTTTACTATCTATCTGAAGTTCAGAGTATCAGCATAACATGATCAATTCATATTATCAATACCCTCACTCATATTAATATTAATAGATCTTTGACAATTTTAAGTTATACCAAAGTAAAGACATAACAACATTCTGATGATAATAAATAATATTATTTATATAAGATTCGGTTACATGGTTTGTTTGTTCGTAAACAACAGTCATTATGACTTTATATAAATACAAGTAAATAAAGCATGAAATCTAGTCTACGCTTATTCTTTACGCTCATGATCATCTTATCGTTCATATTTAATTTGCAAATAAGTTTTATTCGCAAGAATGAGCACAACGGCTCAGCAAGTCTAACTAATAACACATACACAGTTTATACTTTCATATAAACTTTAACATGCTTTTCAGTATCATATATCTCATTTCGTAATCAATTAACATATCTATTCAGATATCAATTACTTCACAAATTGCATATAAATACAATTGCACATAAAAATTTAAGTAATGGTTAGAACTTGTCTTTTTACGGCCTACGCGTTTTTCTTGTCTTTTCGTACGGCCTACAAGATATGTGAGTTTGGCATATATATCAGTCATAATAAAACTCATTTACAATAGTTCACTATAACTAGCCTTTAACCAAAAGCCTAACTTCGAATTTTTAACTTTTATGTTTACAGTTTCTAAAACTTGTTAAAATCATAACTAAATCAAAACGATCTCGGAATGGTCTCACTTTGGACCATTTATAATATGGCCTAACAACCCCCATATGTGGCATAATTGGCAAAATTCTCAAACTCAAAATCTCATTTTTAAGCCAAAAAATCTGAATATGGTAGATTGTCGGGCAGCCCGACCCTCTCTCATTCGAACAGACATAACTTCTTCGTTTCAAAATATTTTGGGGTGATTTTTGAATCTGAGTTCATTAGAATTTCATGATTTACAACTTTCTTTTAGGTTGCCAAGGCAGATTCCAAACTGAAAAATTCAGAAATCAGCAAATAAAGTCGGATTGTATACTAGACTTATCTTTCTTTGATCCGATTGGTAAATCATGATACCTCAAGTATTAATTTGCTAAGATAATATGTTCTAACACTCGATAACACTTCATAACATAAAAATAACAAAATTATAAGCATACTTATGTACGATTTATGATTTTTACTCGAGAACACGAAGAATGAATCGAAGAACAGGAAAAACTAAGTTTCATTGTTCTTGGTTTAGCTTGTTAACATATGATGCCACAAACATGAATTTGCTAGGCCATCATGTTTCACACATCTATAACACTAAATTACAAAATCATAAATCTACTTACGTAGAAAATTATGACTTTTGCTCACGAAGAACGAAAAATCGTATATGGTAGCAACTTATGTTCTTGAGCTTTTGGTTTTCATAATTGAAATAATTTGGGTATCATAATGGTTTACATATGTGATTATAACACTTAATAATTGTTGCTCAAAAACACATGAAGAACACGGAGAACGAAAAATCGTACATGATAATGACTTATGTTCTTAAGCTTGTCGACTATAAGATGAAAGAAAATTAAGCATAACAACGATTAGGGATTGTACCTTTTATAGTTGCAAGTTTTAACTAATTTGTGAACACTTAAATTATAATTATGTAGAATATATATATAGAGTAATTTTGCTCTTGATTTTACTTTGTAAAAATGGTAAGAAATAAATGAACTTAGCTTGCTATTTATAGGACTTTCAAACTTAGGGTATTTTGGTCATTTGTACATTACTTCTAGGCTAAGTTAAAACATATTCTTAGAATATTCTTTTAGGGATTGCATCATCACTGCATCATGCTTACATCATTTGTATTTTCTTCGTATTATTTTTCATATAATTTTCGTATTATACGGTCTAACTAAATCAGTTAGTCTTCTAGTTCATTTCTAACCAAGTTAGTTCATTCCTAACTAAGTCGGTTCATTTTCAACGAAATTAGTTCCTTTTTAAGTCTTCTGGTTTAATTGACAAACACGGATTTAAAAGTTTGACATTACTGAGTTTTGTTCCGTATAAACACTATTATGCGAAGTGAGAAGTCTAAAAGACTTGGCACGTTTTTCTCTAAATAGTGTTTTTGGCGACCATTTATCGGAAATTGGTTAGACGACAAAAAAGTCGAAAAAAGTATTTTTCGTGTTATCCCTATTTTGTTCTATTCCTGGACACGCTTTTTGAGAATTTTTTTTTATTACTCATTACACATCTGTGTTTCATACAAACACCATATTTTTCAACGAAACGTTTAAAAATGGAAAATATTTCTGTATGAACAACATTTTTCATTTTATTATTGGGAAAAATAACAGTGGCTCTCTGGTATCTATTCACCGTATAAATACTATCTCAGGAAATGTAAAATGTCAAAACGTTGAAAAGAATAGTCAAAAAGACGACAATCGTTTTCTTGTAAATCGTGCGTTTTCCTCTTTTCTTTGGATTTTTTTTATTGGTTCCTTGACATCTATATCTCAAATTAACACTATATCGTGAAATGCTAGAAGTCATATAAATGAAAGGAATAGTGAAACGAACGAAAATCATTTTTCTCGTGAATATGTTTTACACATTTTTCGAGAAAATTTTTTTATCGACTAAATAACATTTATAATTCATGTAAAAGCTATTTCGTGAAATGCAATATATCAAAACGACTTAAGACGGTTGGCGATTCAGCTAGGTTATAACCCTTAGGGTTAGGGTTTAGGTTTTAACATTTTTCCCAAATTAGGTTTTAGCCTTAAATTAACTTCTTGATTTTAATACGTGTCAAGGTTAACTATTAGAACCAACACACAAAATCCTATACATAGATAAATCACATAACACATTAGAAGCTCAATTCAAGCTTTATATTAACTATTAGAACTAGCACACAAAATTCTACACATAGATAAATCACATAACACATTAGAAGCTCAATTCAAGCTTTACTAATCACATAATACATAGTTTAGGTTAAAAGTTTTAACCTACAATCGTATATGATCACATTTTTGAGTCGTATTTATTTTTTAAGATAGTTCAAGGTATACTCGACCAATCGTTCTTAGGTTTTAAATTGTCAACCTTTATTAGATCTTGTCAGATCATATTTGAAATGTTTGGGATATTACAATATCTCTATCCTATCCACAAATAATGAATTCCATCAACGTAGAAAACACAAACATATGCTATTATACTAAGGTCTAAATCTATAATCCATCTCTCAATTTCATATAGATTACTACACTAATTACTGGCTAGGTAATTAATCAATAAAGCACACATATGATAGAAAATTCAAATATAAGCAACAATACCAATAAAGAAGCAAATTAACTTAAACTACGCATTGGGTTTCATTGTAATCTTAAAAAATAAATTAGTTTATAATTGAAATAATAATCATCATCCACAAATAATCTAACATCTTAAAATAACAAAATAAAAATAAGGAGAGAAAAAAAATTGTTTAGAAGCGATCCTTTATAATCCGTCTCTCAATTTCATGTAGATTACCACACTAATTACCGGTCAATTAATTAATCAATAAATCACAAATATGATAGACAATCCAAATATAAGCAACAATAACCAATAAAGAAGCAAATTAACTTAAATTATGCATTGAGTTCCATTGTAATCTTAAAGAAAATTAGTTCATAATTGAAATAATAATCATCATCCACAAATAATCCAACATTTTAAAATAACAAAATAAAAATAAGGAGAGAGAAAAAAAGCTGTTTAGAAGTGATCCTTCACTCTTTTCCTTCAACTCCTACTTTGATCTTCCTAAGCGTTAAATGATTGCTTCAAGTCTCTAGCCTCCAAAACCCTATTCCTTGATCTCGCAAAAAACTCTTTAATTGGAGTACAATAAGGATATTGATAGTCCTAATACATAACCCTAATCCTACTCTCAATAGAAATCCTATTCCAATTAAAAATTCTGCAGAAAATCGCTCCTTGCTGGTGCCTTCCCAACGCGGCGCTGCCACGCCGCCCAACAATTATATCCCAGCGCTGCCGCGTCGAATGTCCCGAGAGTTCCTCCTATTTTCTAGGGTACTGGCGCTGCCGCACCATCTTCTAGTACAATCTCAGCGCTGCTGTGCCGGGTCTTCAAAGTTCCAGATTTTTTCTTTAATCAGCTCCTTTACCTCCCAAAATCAATCTTTACACCCATCCAAGTATCTCCTCCTGCAAAATAACATAAAACACATAGAAAGTACCTAAGCCACTTAAGAATAAACAATAATTCAAGGCTAGAAATAATTGATTCGCATGTATAAAATCCACTCATCAATCACATCCAAAAGAAAAAAGATGAGAAGCCGTGAGCTGCTAGAGGTGATGCCGTGAATAAAATTAATTTTCTTGGAATGTTTTAGGTTTAAAAGGGGGAAATTGTGTATGGGTACTCTCATTTAACTTGTTTATTACAACTTAAGTACTGCACTTTTTTTTTTAATTTATAATTTTGACCCTGGCGTGTCCAATGGCGTGCCTTGACTTGTCCCCTGAGCGCCCTCATGTGTCCAGACATGTCCGGGCATTAATTTTTTTTTTTTAAAACAAAGAGGAGTCCATGGGTGCGTCGGGTGTGTGTCCGCGACATGTCCGAGCATATCCGTGTTTGAAACATGTACGACATGAATTCGTGGCCCTCTAGGGATTATTAGTGCTTCCTAGCTTTACACTCTAAATTCTCCCACGAATTCCCCTACTCATTTCATTTGTATCATGGTTAAAAGCCGCAGCAGCAGCCTAGGTTGTGGTAGTTTTTTTTAACTCAGTTATGATTTCAGTCGATGTGCACCATTATGCTAGAGTTTCAAATTATTATTATTATTATTATTATTATTATTATTATATTAGTTACTATGTAAATATGATATGCTATTTTGTTTTCAAACAGGTTGTACAAGAGTGCAAAGAAATATACGAGAACTCTCTTATTGACGGAAATCCCCCGAAGACGGGTTTTGTCTTCCCCAAGGTGAAGTGTTTATCAGCTTCCAAAGCTTTTCTATGGCGAAACTTTAAGGGATAGACACGTTTTGTTCGCCTGTGCTGGGATAAATGGAAGCATCAGTGTTCTTGATGTTCCTAAACTAGTTAAATGCCGCCACTTCTTTTATTTGTTACCTAATTTTTAATTTATATTGCATTTGTTGAACAATAAAACAATGTAGTAGCAAATCCACTCAGTTCCTGATTTTGAGTGTTAGATGATTTGGTTGAGATAAAACATTTATTGTTCTGCTCTTTTGTAGGAAGTGGTTCAAAGACATGTTTATGGCCAACTTAAGTATAAATGAAGATTTTTACAACCTTATAAATATTTTACTATTTCCTTATAATTTGATAAAAGGTGAAAAAATATTGGGTTCATTGTACAAGTGAAAATCCCACAAAATTCTAATTTTAGCCTTTTAGTATCAATTTTTTCAATTGTGTTCCTCCAAGTATTTAATTTTTACAATCCTGTCCAGAAATTTTCACTTGCAGCTCACGATTTACTCCTTACTCAAGTTCCCAGTGAAGAAGCATACAGTTATAATTGTATTTTTAAGTTACTGCTTCTATTTATTAATGTATTTAATAGTACAATAAGAATAAGTCCTTTATGCAAAGAAGGATGTAACGGAGAAAAGGCAAAACGCCGTTCATGGCAAGAAACTTGAAGTAAAAGTATAGTGTCAAGTTTATGCTTAAACCTTGTTCCTTTGCAAATTTATTGCTTGTTTGGCAGGAAGGTTCAATGAGCTGAAACATGGTTGTTGATCTATTGAACAAAGCATGGATGCCATATTACCATATTTTATAAGAAGTGAGATAAGTGATCAATTACTTTACTTTAAATAAAAGCAAGTAAGAGGCTATTTGATAAAATTGAATTAAAAAAAAAAAACTAGTGCATTTGAATAGCTATGAATTAAGTGAATGAAAATTTATGAATCGTTATTTGCATTTGAATAACTGAATTAAGGATAGCCTCTGAAACTGATGTAACTATAGATTTATCCAATGTATTTTTCAAATCAAACAAGTTAACGATGTCTTGGTCTCACGGTCATCACTTACACTTGCTAATCATTAGGTTGCAGGCTTAATATTTTGTTTATATATTCCATCCGTTTTAAATTATAAGGGTGTTATTAGCTTTTAAAAAATTAATTTCAAATATTTTTAATTTTAAAATTGTAATAAATTCATTTGGTTTTATGTCAATACAATTACAAATATTATAAACTACTGATAAAATACTATTAGTTATAAGATTTATTATTTTAAAATTTTAAATGAATCATATCAATTTTAAATTTAAAAATGTCTTATATTAATTTTTAATAAATTAATAATGATCTTACAATTTAAAATGAAAAAAAATATTTTTTAATTGTTATGAGACTTTTTTTTTTTTTTACTTTATTAATATTGAGAGATTAATTTATTTTTTATAGATTACTCTTAAATCCATTATGCTTGCCCACTCATATTCCTTCAAAGCGGAGGCGTTAAAAATTAAATAAAGTAAAAAATATTTCTCAAATTAAACCCGCCAACTGACAATTTTCACTTCAAAACAAAAACATAATTTGGCCGACTGGCGGGAAATCCTTACGGACCCCTCTGTATAATAATCAGTGCATCAAATCATTTACAACCATTCTCTTCTCGCTCCCTCAATCCTTTTTACTTCCTCTCAATTAGGAGTGCATACGATCGGTTTGATCAGTTTTTTAGGAAAAAAAATAACCAAATCATTTAAGTCAGTTATAAAAAATTAAAAATTAAAACCGTTTAAATTTTTACATCATAATCGGTTATCGGTTTATTCGGTTTCGGTTAAATCGGTCGGTTTATTCGGTTCCGTAATTGATAATTTGATATTTATTATATTGTCAATTTTTCATAATAATTAATAAATCACTAACTCAATAACTACTAATTATAATAGAGGTTCTCTAAATTCGAAAAACAAAAATCACCTAACTCACTCACTAGGATAAAAATTTTGTAAATTCGTCATAATAAAGACATATAATAAATATATAATTATATAAAATAAATATTTATTAAAAAAGTATATAAATTATATTATAACTTTAAATTGTTCGGTCGGTTTGGATTTTTTGAGAAGCCAAACCAAACCGACTAAACTAGTCTCGATTTTTTAGTTTTATAGTGTTCGATTTTTTCGATTTTATGTTTTTCGATTTGAAATAGTAACGGTTTGGTTCGGTCTTGTTGATTTTTCGATTTTGGTCGATTTTGTGTGCACCCCTACTCTCAACACTTCACTATTAACAATACACACTTCCCATTAGAGCACTTCATTCCCTCCAGCTCAACCCAACATGAACCTTTTATCAACTCCTCCCTTTACATTTCACTACTGACACTACACAATCACAACAATTAGAGCAGTACATTCTTCTCCAGAATCTCTTGCCGAAACTGAAAGCTTAATTCGACTCAGAATATTAGGCAGCGCCGAGATAGCCAACAAAAGTTCTCTAGCATAGTAAGCTGAAAGTAATATGCCTTCAAGCCAATTATATTTCATGTGATAGCATTTATTTTGTACTCTTATTCAATTTACTAATAAAATAATTGAATTAAATATATTTTTTTATTTATGATTAATTAGTTGAATTGAATTGATTTAATGAATAAACTCATAGTTTTGGAGAAATACTTTTATAATCATAATGTTGATTATACTACTGAGATTTAAATTTAAGATAGCTCAAAACTAAAGTGTTTCTAATCATAGGATCACTAAAATAAAGATTGGTGAATCCGGATAGATCAGTACATACTATACTTGCTTTTTTGAAGATGATAATTGATCTCATAATCATTTATGTGGAGACACTAAAATAAGTATGTAGATGTTTATTGGAGAATAAGTTCACTGAATGTTACTTGCTTAAAGAACACCTAATGAAGTTTTACTTGTTTGTTAATAGAAGATCCTAATGTGATTGTAGTACAAGTGATTATTGAATTTAAAATCATTATAGTATTTTTTGTATGATGAGTTATACTTTGACATATTCTTTAAGATTATTCGGTTATAACAAAGAATATATTCGGGTATAATAAGTTGTACACAGAGATATGTAAATGATCAACATATGATCTACCATTTTCAGTAAAATGAGAGAATGTTTTATGTGATTCGATAAATGATAACTCAAAAATTCTTGGCCAATGTAGAATGCAAATTAGAAAGGAGTTTATAATTTACATTACTATAAGATGAACATTTAAGAATTAAAATGAATATGATCAAATAAAATAAGGCCTAATAGAATTTTCATATTTGATATTTGATTGAGATATTATATGGTAGAATGATTGAATTGTACAATAACTATTTGCGGAATAGGTACTTTGTGATCAAATGTTGAAATTCATATTATCCGAAAAGTTGTGAATTGTTATAATCACATTTTAGAATTATTGTAATTTATTTATTCTACAACCGATTTAATATTGAATCTAAAGGGTCATATCGCAAAAGAAAAATATTTATTTTAGAAGTAAGTGGCTTAATAGTAATAATAAATTTAGTGTATTTAATTTATACCATGGTGATAGAATAAATTAAATAGTTTAATATTTATAATTAAATATTTTAAAAATACTAATTATAAATTAATAAGAGTCTTATTATTATTATTATTATTATTATTATTATTATTATTATTATTATTATTATTATTATTATTATTATTATTATTTAGTTTCTAAATGGTTTAAGAATTAATTAATTAGTAGTACTCTCATTATAAATAATTAAGTTCCTAACTGGTTTAGGAGTTATAATTATTATAATAATTAAATTAGGAATTAAATTAAAACCATACTCTTAAAGAGTTTAGGAGGGTTGAACAAGTCTATAAATAAGAGGGGTCTTATTATAGATGAGGTTGATACACAATTGCAAGTATTGGATAATGCTTCATAATTCTCTACATTTAAGCAGTTAGAGAGAGAGAGAGAGAGAGAGAGAGAGAGAGAGAGAATTAGGGTTAACCACCCAAGATCTAATATAATCTAAATTATTTCTTGAACAATATTACTCTTGGTGGATCACCTTTAGAGGCTGTACACTTAGGTAGCTAAAGTTTATCTGTGGATCTTGAAGAACGCGAAAGATTTTGGAGGTAAACTCATAGCTGATAAAAGTTCTGTGTCTACAAAGATATAATCTTTTATCATTCCTCAATTAATAAGTTAAATTTGGAGTGTCACATTCACCCCTCTTTAAAAAATTTCGTCCTCGAAATTTCTACGTACTAATATCTCATTCATTTGCAACTTACACATTTCCTTTGCTCTTTCTTTCCTTCCTTTCTCGTGGTCATTGTACATTGTAAATTTTCTAATTCATCATATTTCATAATTTCTTTGCTTCACAATTTTCACATTCATTATCGCTCACAATTAGAAAATACTACCACATCCTATCATCCAATCTTCATAAGAGTAGAGGAATTTAAAAATTTTTATTTTGGATTTTTTTTCTTCGTAATATGCTGAATGAACATTTATCCTGGTTTAACAGTACTTCGCTCCCCGAGTACTTCATACTGCAAACCCTGACAGTGGATCAATCTGTCATTAAAGTGATGTATATTTAATCAGTAATTTGGCACGCTAGTAGAACAATCTATAATGCTCGTGTCTTGCTATGCCAGGTGATCATTCGATCAACCTGCAATATTCTTAATCTTTTTGTTCATCTCAGCCTTAAAATTCATTCAAAAATAATTTGATTGGTTATAACTTCCAAAGAATACGAATTCAATAAACATATGTTAAAATTTGTCCAACTGAATCAATTAGCTTAGACTTGTATTTCTTCAACGCTTGTCTAGTCAGATCAATTAACATAGACTTTCTTTTAACAATTTATAACTCGCAGAAATTTTAAAACATTCATCATGTCAAAACTTTTCAAAACGTCTAGCCGAATCAAATGACATTAACTTATAGCTTTGACATACTTTCATAAATCAAAATCATTTATAACTTCATGTTACCGCATCATCTTGACAGTACGTTGAGAATTCCATCGTTAATAATTCCTACACCATACTTTATGGTGCTGAATCATCTTATGACGTCATAGTACTGCACCGTCTCAATAACACGTTGAGCATTTCGTCATTCATCACATCTACACTGGGCTAAAAGGTGCATTGATGATTATTTTGAAATACATTTTGATGTTCAAAATACTTTTGTCTAGCCGAAACAAGTAGCATAGGCACTTTTTAAATCGCTTAAAATTCATTTGTATTTTTAAAAGCACATTCGTGCGAAATTAGCTTGAGGCCAACAATTTTGAAATCTAGCAAAGCTAGAAGAGTGAGAATATCCTAAATTCCAAAACATCCGCCCCCTTCTGCTCTTCACCTAATTACTGTCTTTATTCCTAGGACTATTATTATTTATTATACTAGAATTTCTAACTACTTCAACTATTCTATACCCCCGTATAGTTCATCAAACTTACCACACATTATGAGTCCAGGAACTTACCACAAGAACATGAGTTTAGAAGCTTGTCCTAGCAATATGTAGTCTGAGAACAAATCAAAGACTATCCATATGCTGAGGGGCTCAAAACATACCATACAATTATGAGTCATGGACTTACCATATGCATGAGTTTTAAGAATTCGTGCCTAAATTTAATATTATTTATCTATCAGATATACCTACGAGATAAAAAAATCAATTCCTTAACAACTTTATACCGACAGCGCGATTCTAACATTTCAATTATTATCACATAGTAACTAAGTAAACACAAGTCCCTTGCCCATACAAAGGATTGTGCAACTCAGTCACCACATGAGTTCTCAATTAAAATTTCGTACCCAAGCTTCCTGCCCCCTTATCATAACATTTTTGTCATTCATGTCTCATCATTCTCTGAGTTCTCCTTGTACTATTTCATAGTACTATATCTCTTTATAACATCAAGTTATACCTTTTTGGATCATTAACAGATCTATCTGTTATTTTACAGTCTCATTGGATTCTATCATGATATTGTTTTATAATCTCTTCCTTATTCGTTTTTCTTATCCTGTGATCGTATCGTAGTACAATCCTCTTACTGCTGTAATGACCACGAATTTCATTAGTCATTGTAAATATACTTAATAAATATACTTAATAAATATTTAGCAATGAATTAAAATTTTTCTCATTAATTAATTGTGCATTAGATAATTAAATAAATGTACTTATGTGCTTGTATGTTTATTTAAAGGATTAAAGCAAAGTGTATAATTAATTTAAGCAAATCTAATTGGATTATATTTTAAATCCAAATAAGTTGATAAACTAGGTTAAAGATATTAACCTAGTAGCCCATGTAATTAATTTAATTACTAGCCCATGTAATTAATTAAACAAGCCCAATGCTTGATTTAATTAAATGTAACCTAGACTATTTAAAATAAACCCAATGTGTTATTTAAATTGAGCCCAAACAATTTAATTGAATGAGTCCAATAGAAGTTATTCCCAAGCCCAATGTGAAGTCCAATAAGGGTCAAACTTTGGTCAATATATATATATATGTATATATATATATATATATAGATGTATATATGCACATTTTTGCATTAAAAATAAAGGAAAAATGGCTTGAAAAAGCCATTTTTGCTGATTTTTGTGAGGGACCCACTTGATGTTGCTTGATTTGCTAGATGACTTCTCTTTTACACTAGATCAAAGTTGGCCAACAACCCTAGTCATTCCATGAGTCAATCACCAAGTCATTCAATCAAATAGTAAGCATACTTAGCATTTAATTTGACCAACATAGATGAATTAGAGAGTTAATGGTGTGTTAGTGGTTGGCTATAAAAGAAACACTCCACACTTGTTCTAGGTTGGTTAGTTCATTTCTAGAGAATTTCCTAGAGAGCAAAGTGTGAGTTTTTGAGAGAAAACACATAAGTGTTGAGAGAAAAAGCTAGAGCTTGAGCTTGGTGGATGTCCAACAATCTTATCACATATTTCGGAAGGAGGAGAAGGAGAGCACACAAAACCTCAAGGTTTAAAATTTCTCAAATCCTTTCTTATTTCGTTTTTATAGCCTATATGCGTTTTAATCGGTAAAAATCTATTTTTAACCGATTAAAACTCATTTTGATGGTCTAGATGTATGTAACTATGTAATATATGTATATTCATAGATCTATGTGTTTATAACATGATTTGGTAGGTTAGAAATGCATAGAAGTTAAAGAAATATGTGTAACACAATTTTACCGGTAAACCCTAACCATGCATGCTATGTTTGATGTTGTATTTTGAAATGTACAAATCCAAAATTGGATTTTTATGGCTAGAAAGCTAGATCTATGAGTTTTAAAGAAAACCCAACTTGAACCTTTCAAAAATATTAAAAAACAAAGAAGTTATGGCTTTTACCGCAAAGGATGTTGATTTTAAAACCCTAGGTTGTATTGTGAGCCATTTTGAGTCTAGTTACGTTTGGAATTTGGATTTGTGATATAAAGAGAAATTGTAGAGGGGGAAATTCTGAGGAGAATGGATTCAAGAATCACCCCAAAATATTTTAAAATGAAGAAGTTATGGCTGTCGGAGTGGCTGGAGGTCGGACAACCCATTTTAGGGTTTTTGATTTCTGCTTTGAAAGCCCCGGCGCCCAAAATAGCCTATGTTGAGCGCCGGGGCATTCAAAACAGTAGGTGAAATTTTTTTTGGTTGGTCCGGGTCGGTTCGGGTCGGGTTTTATTGGAAAATTTAAGTATAACTAAGTGTAAAATGAAGGTATTTGTGTATTGAACCAATATATGAAATTTATTTGTAATTAATGGGTAGCAAAATGTTTAAGATAAAGATTAATGTTAACACCATTAAAAATTTAACTATTGGTGTTGTTTAAAGATTTTTATTAAAATATTATTAAACAATTAATAATATTAGTATATGATTAAAAAATTATTAAATGATGAATAACATTAACAATTGGTTAAAATATTATTACATGGTTAATAATATTAGTAAGAGATTAAAATATTATTAAATGGGTAATAATATTAATAAGTCAATAAAATATTATTAAATAATTAATAATTAGTTAAAATATTATTAAATGAATAATAATATTAGAAAAGCAATAAAATATTATTAATAAGTAATAATATTATATAATGAATAAAATATTATTAAATGATTGATAATATTAATAAAGTAATAAAATATTATTAAATGATTAATAATATTAGATAATTAATAAAATATTATTAAATAATTAATAATATTAAAAGATGAATAAAATATTATTAAATGATTAATAATATTAGATAATTATTAAATAGTTAATAATATTAGATAATGATTAAAATATTATTAAAAGATTAATAATATTAGATAATTGATAAAATATTATTAAATAGTTAATAATATTAGAAGGTGAATAAAATATTATTAAAATAATATTATAAGGTTGTTAATATATTATTAAATGGTTAATAATATAAGAAGATTAATAATGTATTATTAGATGATTGATAATACTATAAGACTAATAAAATATTATTAAATTATTAATAATATTAGACACGTGTCTGGACTATATTAAATAATTAATATAGGTTCTTTGTGTTCGGAATATTATCAAGTAGTGATAATATTTCCTAAGTGATTGTATACCCGTAATTATATAATTATGTGGTTCGTAAGAGTTATAAAGGTCATTATACTAATGTGTATATGATACTAATTTAATATCAAACTAATTTAATTGTTAGGTCCGTTCAAGGATTATTAAATTAAGTTGGTTAGCCGTAGACGACGCACGAGGCAAGTCTTCTACCCCTTAAACTTGTATTTATTGTTGCAGATATTCTTCAACCGTATTTACATTTCAATTATTGTTGAGCAAGTATTCTACACTCGTAGTTACTTGACAGACCTTTGAGTGAATTAATTATCAACAATTACTTCACATCGTTATTGATTATTGTATTCGCACATAGTGCTTTTGCAAACTGTTTAAGAACGTCTAAGCTAATTGTTTCGGCTAGACAAATGCATGTTAAATTCATTTAATTGAAGATTATAAAAGCTTATCCAAACCATTGGCTGGTGCGGATTCTTACAGTAAGACTGAGATAGAACAACCCTAGTTAAAGGGGATTTTTATTTGTCGAAAACCCGACAGCGCGCAAGAAAACTAAATGTGATGCATATACATAGGACATGAGAGGACTGATCCCCTCAAGTGTCCCGTTATTTTAACAAGGAGTCAGACATTGTATGTCTGTTCTACCTTAGTAGCAGTTCATGGTCATTAAAGACCACTCAGCACTAAAGAGTCAATCCATTCTTTTATTGAACATTGATTCTTGATATCTTTCACAATTGTTATTGTTGAAAACCTTGAAGTTATTTCCCTTCATCATGATATATCGTATGATTGTTGTTTATAAACTTGCTGAGCCATTTAGTTGCTCATTCTTGCTATATCATGATTATATTTCAGCTAAGCCCGAATGCTCTAAGTCAGACAAAGGCAAGGGGAAAGCGAATGCGTAGTTTAGTAGATGCATGCTAGTTTAAATTACTGTTATGTAATTACTGTTGTAAATCTTTTGTATTTCCCTTAAGATATGTAATGATTTAGATTAAGGTTAATAGACCTTGGGAAGTGTAGCCTTTTGTTAAGGAACCTTTTGTATTATTCCGCGAAGTTTGAATACAATTTATGTATTTCATTGTTATTAAGTATTGTACAGTGAGAACCAAACCCGAGGTTAAAGAACCCGGATTTGGGGTCGTCACAACTGCTCCTGATCATGTTATTATGATTTCTTCCTATGCTTTTTGGATTACCTTGTCATTTTTATTGCTTGAATCAGGTGTCCCCTGATTTTCTTTGAGATTCATCTTTGAATTGTTTCAAATATTCTTTTAGATATATCCTTAATTGAATTTATGAATTTTCTCAATTTGTTACTTTTATTCACATCTTTCTTAACATCTCTACCTCTTCCTTATAATTTATATCTTTCATATTTTCTTAACCTTAGCCAATATCTGAGAACTATCTTTCTCAACTTATATTTCTCTATTCTAATCCCTCCATGTTCATCAAACTTGTCACGTATTTGGACTCAGAAACTTACCATAATCATATGGCTTGAGGAGCTTGTCCTAGTCAGGCCATAGTCGCCCATTCGTTGAGGGGCTCCACCATACAACCATGAGTCACAAGCTTCGTATACGCTTGGGTTTTTCAGAACACGCAACTAACTTTACCCTTTCTTACTAAGGTTATAGCCTAGGGTATCGTTTACCCGAAGTTTATAACCTCTAGCTCTGATACCAATTGTAACGACCTCGAAATTCGACAAACCTTATTACCTTACATTTCATATTTATTATACATTATTTACCTTACGTCCAAATTTCGGTTCGTTAATAAATCTTTGATCACCTTCTTTAATCCTTTAAATTGACTTTAAATTATCAATTACCAAATTTTTTTCGTTATCATTTTTTTTTTCAATCATTGTAATAAAATATTTGGACATTTAACTTCTCAATCCTAGTCCCTGGATCGCAACCTTTACATATTCTTTCCTGTTTGTTACAAATATCGTAAAGCTCAACATTTAAAATTTAATATTGTATTTAGCCATACAACATCCTTCGTTTCACAAGGCATAATTAGATATATAATACCCTTTATCGTAACAATTATCTTGAACAATCACATTTTACATTTTAATTCTACTCGTTCTATCTGGACCAAATTTGTATGTATACATATACAACGTATCAACATAAACTTGGCAAATTTATCCACAATGAATTATAATATTGAAAATATAATAACATTCACAACCTTCTATGGTAAATCGTCTCTACATAATCTGATATTCTTGAGCACAACGGCTCAACAAGTTCTACATTTTACACCTTTCATGCTTCACGTAGCATATAGCATAACATGTTCTGTGTGCGTCATACATAATGTGCCGTGCTTCTACTTGAGCAATATATCTCATATCATTGCACAAAGTACACATTGTTGTCATATTAGTCACGTATCACATAACATATAATTTCTATGTGCATTTAGAACAAGAATTAACATATCATAACAGACAATCATTTAGCATAAAAGTACTGAAGAACTTGCCTGGATTTTTGGAATTAATAACACCCATTCTATAATGCTTCTCGTACAACCTATGATCATAAAATAATCAAATAATAATTATTTATCTCCTTATGATATTAATTTAATTAATTAATATCATCTCCGGGGCAATTATTAAATAATATGGTTAATTATATTAACCTCGTTCCTTAATATATTAATTTAACTTAATATAAAACATATTCCATGCAGACAACCCGACTCATCGGACAAAATTTAGCATTTTTAATTGTCCGGATTTTATGTTAATCATTTTCTAACTTTTAAACTTAATAGATTAATATTTAAAATATTTAAATATTAATCCCCAATATTTAATATTTTTATAAAAAATATTAAATTTAATGTCCAAACATTATTTCTATATTTTTAGTATTTTTCTATTATTTTCTATAATTTTTAAACATTTATTTCAATTAAAAATAATTTATGAGGGCATTTTGGTAATTTTCGCCGCTTTAGGAACATAATCGGAATTTCTCGGCAAGCCCAGGGCTATTTTCTTAATTGCCGAGACCAAAGGACACGTTCGACATTAACGAAAAAGACTAGGGGCATGCTGGTCATTTGGCAAGGCTAGGGACACGTTCGATATTAACGGAAAAGACCAGGGGCACGCTGGTAATTTCCAGCGGTGCCGTCGGCCGCGCATGGCGCGCAACCCCCTCTCCGCCCACACCAAACGACCCCGTTTGGCCTTTTGTGGACGAAATCACAGCCGCGCATGGCGCGGCCCTGCCCCAGCGCTCCAAAACGGCGTCGTTTAACACCCGCGTCTGGAAAAAAAATGGCTGCCGCGCATTTTCTTCTTCCTGCCGAAACATTGTACCAACCCAAGCAAAATTTACACCCTTTTGCTCCAATTTATCCCAACAAAATTATTCCAAAAATCATATAATCCATAGATATACATCCAAAAATAATTTAGAATAATTATTCTAATTATTTTCTAATTTTTCACAACAATAATTTATCACTAAAAATACACAAATAACCAAATAATTTAATTATTATACCTTCCAAAACTTGAATTTCCTTCCTTGAAAGCACCAAATATTTTCTTCTTCTCCCTCTTGGTGGTAGCCATGGTGGTCGGGTGGTGGTGGTTGATAGCTTCAGGTGGAGGAACTAGAGATAGTTCGTTTTTTTTTTTTTTTTGTTTCTTTCCTTCTTTGTTTCTTTGTTTCTTTTTTTTACGTGCTTTTCTTTTCTTTTTTATAACTAAAAGCACTTGACTATTTTGGATAGCTATAATAAGTCCACCGACTTACCATTTCCGGATTAGCAAAAATTCCAAGCATAAAAATTATTTTAATACATTATATAATTATTTCGCGTAATAAATATTTTATATAATGTATATAAAATATTTATTTTAATTCACCAAAAAATATAACATGATTTATAAATAATATTTAGACCTCTTTCAGGTACTTTACATGACAAATTTTGTACACGCATAATGACATGCATGTAATTATACCTCAAAAATTCATAAAATAATTCATATAACATATAAAAATTATTTTCATGCCTTTTTCACTTCATTATTTGGACAACATGTTACATTAACATGTTTACGATTTTAAAATATTATCCTCCATAAAAATTATAAAAATTCCATTACACATAAACATAATTTTTAATAAGTTAAAACATTCTTTTTTCTCATTTATTTTTCATTTCCTTACTATTTGGCACAATTTAAATATACACCATATAATAACATATTGTACCATTTGTACAATTTTATTTCATTTCTTAATTAACATATTCTTCTTATATAATTATATAATTATTTTTATATAATTTATTTAATTATTATTTCCTTATTATTTATATTTCCTTCTTATATAAATTATATAATTTAATATTATATAATTTATATAATTACATTCTCCTTTTTAAAATTATTTCTAAAATTCATCTATAATTATCGATTAATTATATAATCAATAATTATACATTTATTAACTATCTCATTAATTTAATCCTCTTATATAAATTATATAATAATTCTTATATAATTTATATAATTATTATTCCATTAATATTTTACTTTAATTTCCTTATAAAAATTATATACTTTATTAGTATATAATTTATAAAATTACCTCATCCTCTTAAACAATTTCTAAACCTTCACCATAATTATTGATTAATTATATAATCAATATTTTTAATTTTACTACCTTCTTCATTCACTTTTTATTTAACTTTGGATTAATTTAATTATTAATCCCTTAATTTCCATAATTAATGGAATTTATAATTATAACAATTAAACATGTCCACACACACACACACACACACACACACACACACACACACACATATATATATATACATATCTAATTCATATATTTCACATTGCCGCATAACATCATTTAAATAATAATTTATGTACCTCCACAATAATTTTTATTGTACAATTTTATTGTACCATTATATATAATTTCTCTTATTCTTAATAAATTATTTTTAAACAATTTATTTACTTTTTAATTATTCTAAATCAACACAATTCATCACCACCTCTGTACAGATTTAATTTACCAATTAAATCCCTTCACATACTTTAAATCACTTACATCATAAATAATTTAAACAACTTTGATAATTTTGTTAATTAAATTCTTATTTAATTTTATTAAGGAAATCTCGAAAATTCGGGTCCTCACAACTACGTTGGGGTGGAAAATGGTCGAGAAGTCTGCGCCGGGGCGCATGCCAACAAATTCTATTTTTTTTTTTAATTTTTATTCAGCTTTTTCAATAATTAAAAATAAAGAGTTTATTTAAAATTTGAAATTGGATTTCATGCAACCTAAATTGTATATATATATATATATATATGAAATGGTTTTCATTCATGAGATGAATGATGTATATGATGATTTGTATGATATAAATAATGTATTGATACATATGACGATATGTATGATAATACAAATGATTGATTATGAACTATTGACCAATGTGTGATTGGATTTATTTTAGATGAATTCTTGAATGAATGAGTTTTAATAAATGGGATCTGTATACCTTGCTTATCTAATTTTTCTGTTATAAATTCTATCTCCCTTCTATGTACTTTCTCTTGACTGCTGATCAATGTTTCTGTTTTATGAAAATATATTGTAATATGATTAGTTAGAATTACTTGAAGAATTTGAGCTACAAAGCAAGCAGCATTGAAAACTCGTTTGTATTTGAGACCGGGTTTATGAATGTAATAGTTACATTTATATATTTGTTCTTACACCCAAAGTTTGACTTTTTGGTTCACTTGGTGACTTGAGTGAACCAAACTAGAATAAATGTCCATAATCAATCCAAGTATAATATAGTATTCTATATGTGTATGCTTATTATGTATATATTATATATTATAAAACATGTTTCACATGTTCGATATTCTTAATATATTTGAACGTTACAATTTAATATGTGTGTGTGTGTGTGCGCGCGCGCGCTCGTACATAAACAATATTAAATTGTAACATTCAAATATATTAAGAATATCGAACGTCGCCTTCTAGCATGATAAAATAATAGAGTATCAATACTTAATATGAGTTTGTAGTGCACACACAAGACTAGTATTAATTGTTTGAGATGTTTTATTACATAGTGGATGTTTATAAGGAATTGAACAATACTGTTTTGTTGTGCACATATAAGGACGGTATTTTTCTTTTCACTTATATGAAAATGTTAGGTCAAACTTAACTTGGATAATTTTGATACAGATGTGACACACTTGATCATAATAATTTAAGAGGCAAAATAATAAGGAGTTATATGTTGATATAACTGACAAGGAATTGTCTACCTAATTATTTATGTATAGTTTGTTATGCACACACAATGCCGTATATTTATGAAATAAAGTCCTTATCTCATTAGCAATCTTTAATTATATTTGTTGAACTATAAATAGAGGGTTGTATAGTTTGATGAAAATAGTGGGAGACACCATTTTAAATAAATACCTAATTAATTTGATGATTAATAAAATGAATGCATGTTAATATTGTTATTAAATATTCACTTAAAGAATTTTGCTATGCTTAATTCACTAACACTGCATAACATATTGGATGCTAACAAATTAATCGGACCGAATTACATGGATTGGTTAAAGAATTTGAGAATAGTTCTCAATGCTGAAAAGCTAACAAATGTCCTTAATTTGTTTGTCCCTGCAAATGTTGCATACAATGCCTCTGAGGAAGAGATTGTTACTTTTAAAAAGTGACAAGATGATCCATAGGTGGCTCATTGCATTATGCTCGCATCCATGAATACCGAGTTATAATGTCAATACGAGAAAATGGAGGCGCCTACTATATTGCTTCACCTTCATGAGTTGTATGGTGAGCAATGTGACAACCCCAAATCCGGGTTCCTTGAACCTCGAATCCAGTTCAACACGAGTACTACCTTTTCCTTATCATCCATGACTTACAACAATATTATAGTTGCTAAATAATCATTTATTTAAAACTTTACAACATCTCTTTCTATTCCAGAATCGCAATCTTTATACATTTCTAGTATGTCTCAATATCATATATGATACGACATTCTACTACAATCAATTTAAGTATCTAAGACTCATAATACATACCAACCAATTCTTATACTACATAATCATTTTACTTGTCCAATTCAGATTGATATCTACAATGGTCGTGTTAGACCTTCAGTGAATGTAATATGCATTCTTGTTTCTTGATCCTTATCAAGACTTCAAATACTTGTACTATCTGAAAATTGTGGTTTAAGCAAGAGTGAGCACGATGGCTCAGCAAGTCTAACAGATAGCACATAACACATGGTTCATGTTTATACATGCTTCTCATACTTCATGCATTACATTATATGAATGCATCATGCTTCTCATGTTTTGCATTTATTCATGCAACATATACTGATCATGCATTGGAATGAATACATGGCATACAGTTCAACTTATTCAATTAATTCAGCCTTTCTATCATATAGAATCAATACACATCATATAGTTTCACAAAAACATATTTAATTCAAATTCTCACATGCTTCAAGTGCACACACAATAGTTATACACATAGCAACAATATCTGAAAAACTTGTCTGGTTAGCTTCTACCATTTACGCTTATTTTGTGTCTTTCGTTCAACCTACAATTTATATAGGAAATTGAAATAATCATTAGATATAATGACTGTTACTTAGCCTTCATATAAGACTCTAACTTTAAATTATTAACTCTTAAGATCTCCGACAAACGAACCATTAAATTCTGGACAAAAACACTCTACGATCTTTGTACAACCCGCTTTTAATAAGTTGTCTAAAATTAGTCACAAATGACTATTTACATTGGTTTAATTCAATTAAACTTTCTTCTTAATGATTTGGACATTTAATAATGTATCAAATACCTCAAAATATTATCTACCTTTGATAATATATAACTACATTCAAATATTATTAACCATTTAATAATATTTTAATCCCTTATTAATATTATTAACCATTTAATAATATTTTAATCTCTTACTAATATTATTCACCATTTGATAATATTTTAATCCATTATTAATATTATTAACCATTTAATAATATTTTAATCACTCATTAATATTATTAACCATTTAATAATATTTTAATCACTCATTAATATTATTAACCATTTAATAATATTTTAATCACTTATTAATGTCATTAATTATTTAATAACATTTTCATCATATACTAATGTTAGTACTCATTTCATAACATTTTAGTTACTTACATATTTAATCCTTTAACAATATTTTAACAATCCTCAAATCCTTTAATGATTATTTAAATAATATTCTCATAATTAATTAACCCCATTTATTATTTAATATTAATTAAATAACAAATGATCATTTTATTCACTTTATCTCCCTTTAATTATTATTTAATATCCTTTAAATAATAATTAACTAATTATCCTTATTTATTAAAATAATAAATAATTACCTTATTAACTTCATCTTTCTTTAATTACCATTTAATATCCTTTAAATAATAATTAATTAGCTATTTAATATTAATTAACTATTTATTATTTAATATTAATTAAATAATAAATAATTTTTTTATTAACTACATATCCTTCTTTATTTATTATATAATAATAAATAATTAGTTATTGTATTTATTTGCTTTAATTATTATTTACTATCCATTAAATAATAATTAATTATAATAATAGCTTTTATTTACTTTATTTATTATTTATTATAAATAATAAATAATTATTAAACTTGGGTCCCAAATTAATTATATTAATTTTTAAGTATTTTTATCCATTTTGGACTTAAATGACCCGAATAGACTCGACCCGAATGGCCCGACCCGGAACGGAAAAGTGCACTGCCTATGAACAGTGACAAGGGCCCCGACCCTTGCTTGTAGTGTAAAACTAGGGCCCCGACCCTAGTGTTGCAGAATCTGCAGAAATGCCATTTTTAGATTTTTTAACTTTTGCTCCTTTGATTAAAACTTACATAACTTCTTCATTTTAAAATATTTTGGGGTGATTCTTGAGTCCATTCTCATCAGAATTTCCCCCTCTACAACTTCTCTTTATATCACAAATCCAAATTCCAAACGGATCTATGTTTAAAATCGCTCACAATGCAACCCAGGGTTATAAAATCAACATGCTTTGAGGAAAAATCCGTAACTTCTTTATTTTTCCACATTTTTGAAAGATTCAAGTTAGGTTTTCTTAAAAACTCATAGAGGTAACTTTTTAGCCATAGAAGTCTAATTTCCAACTTTTACATTTCAAACTACAACATAAAATAGCGCATAGCTACTTAGGTTTTTACCGGTAAAGCTTAATATAGACATTTCTTGCATTTTTATGCATACCGCTCATACCAAAACATGATTTAACTATATCAAACCATGATTCTACCAATATAACATAGCTTAAGACTTCTAGATCATCGAAATAACTTTTGATCGGTTAAAAATATATTTTAACAGTTCAAATCATATCTAAACTATAAAAATGAACTAAAGAGGGTTTAGAACACTTTTTAACCTCATATACATGGATGCTCTCCTTCCTCTTGACATGATCTTGACTTATGACTTCCTCTTATCCATTCTCTAGCAAATTTCCTTGGTGGAACATCCATCTCCCAAAGCTTGCTTACTTTTCTCTAGAACTCTCTCTCTTTTCTCTCTCGGAGTTCTTGAAAAAAATGACTAACCAACATAACAAGAGTGTGATGGATGCTATATATAGACCCTCCCTAATCACCATCAACCTTCACTGATCAACTAGTGTTAGTGAATTTAGGTACTAATTGTGCTTACTATAGCATGGAATGACCACATGAGTGACCTTTTGAATGACCGCTTGAAAGACTAGGGTTGGTGGGGAGTTGTTAAACAACTTTGCACTCCAAAATCACCAACAAGCAACATTTTTGACCATGTGAGCCCCAAAATTCGGGATTTACATTTATATTACACCAATTTGGCTTTATTTTTATATCCTATATCATTATATAAGTATCCATATATATATACACCAATGTATATATATTGACCACAACTTTGACTACCATTTGGGCTCTACATTGGACTCTAGAATTTAATATATTGGTTTGGGCTCAATTTAATTATTACATTGGGCTAACATTATATACCCCATGTTACATTTAATTAAAATAAACATTGGACTTGATTAATTATAACTTGAATCAAGGTTTAATTAATTACATGGACTACTAGGTTAATTTATTTAACTTAGTTTAATACATCAATTTGACTTATAATATAATCTAATTAGACTTGCCTTTAATTATTCTACTACATTGGGTTACATAATTAACTAACCCATAGTTAATTCTCATCACTACCTTTCTTCCTCTAGCAATTAACCAATGTTTGGTTAATTCTCTCTCTTGCCTACCAACTAGGGTTATTCAATTAACCCTACCTTAGTTAATTCACTACACTCAATCAATACTTGAAATTACTTTGACAATCATTTGACTTCTAGCAAATATATTAATTCACCAATACAATTTCCAATATGGGTTGCCATATTGCTTACTATATTCATGTGACTTGTCATATATATTAATTTGACTTGCCATATTCCAAATTCATACTTAAACTAATTAATTTATTAGTTTAGGTTGAGTATTAATTTACTCATCTTCTTATTTAACTAATAAGCACATTTTAGGTATATATATTAATATAACCACCTTCACTTCTCAATTGAATTTATTTCCTTAATAAATTCTCTACATGTATCAATACAATATTCTTACATTTAATTTCTAACAAATAAATTATGTTAAAAAAAATATTTACCCATTTTCTACGCATCTCACTTCTCAAATTCTAGGTTTTAAACCTTAACCTTTAATTAAATCATTTAAGATTTTATCTACAAATTATGTAAATATCTGGGGTATTACAAGCAAAGTAGGTCAACTAGATATAATATATCTAAAGAGCTCTTCCGTTTTAAAATGACAAATGGCACTACAGTCTTGACTCATGTTATAAAAATGATTAATTGAATTGATCAATTAGGACAACTAGGGTTCGTCATGGATGGAGAGTTGAGCCAATATTTGATTTTGCAGTCACTCCCGGACACCTTCTCACAATTTGTTGTGAATTTTTACATGAATAAGTTGGACGTCAATTTACCTGAGTTACTTAACATTTTGAAAACAGTCGAGAGTCACTTTCCTTCCAAGAAAGACCAAGTCTTACTAGTAGATGAATCTTCCTAGAAGTGGAAGAGGGCCAAAAGTTTTCCTGAGGAGTCAGAAAATAAGAAGGCAAAAGGAAAGGCACATGCTAAGGACAAAAGGATAAATGACCCTGAGAACAAATGGGTTTGTTTTCATTGCGATAAGCCAAGGCACTAGAAGAGGAACTGTAAGGAGTATCTTGCAGTGGCTAAGCAGAAGAAGCTTGGTGAAACTATTGTAGTTCTCACGTATGCAATTCTAAGCAAAGACTAAGTAGAAGTAGAAAGCTAAATAAATGATAAGTAATCCTGTGTGTGGGAATTGAACAAAAGTTCTTACATTAGCCATAGAAACTTATAGTTTAACATTGTCTAAGGGTAAGTCTATTAAGTTAGTAAGTTGTTACCATGTTTCAGTTCTTGTAAGAAATATTATTTCTATTCCATGTGTTGACAAGGATGGTTTTGGTATTATAATAAAGAACAATTGTTGTTCTATTTATAATGATAATATTTTGTTTGAAACTGGTTGATTACTTGATTGACTTTGCACATTTGACTTACGTGAAAAATATTTTTCAAATTGAATAAACTATAGGCAAAGACATGATGTGAATCATACATTCATAATGCAATATAGACTTGGTCATATTAATAAAACAAGACTAGACAAGTTGCATAAAGATAGACTTTTGGAGCCATCTAATTATGAATCATATATAACTTATGAAGCTTGTCTTATAGATAAAATGACTTAATCTCCATTTAGTTGACATGTAGAGGGAGTTACAAGGTTGTTAGAATTGGTACACACAATTGTGTGCGGACTTATGATAATACATGCAAGAGAAGAGTATTCATTCATTACTTTCACTGATGATTCTAGATTTTAATATATGTATTTGATAAAATATAAATCTAAATTATTTGAAAGGTTCAAAGAATTCAGAAGTGAATTAGGGAAAAAAACTGGCAAAAGTATTAAAGTTCTTCAATTAGATCAAGAAAGGAATACTTAAGTAGTGAGCTTGTAGATCAACTCAAAGAAATGATATTCTTTCACAATGGACATGGAGATAATCCATGATGAGCTTTACCAATCTTCTTGTATCCTTCTAGGGTTATGTCCTAGAAACGATAACATATCTACTAAACAAGGTATTTTCTATATTCGTACCTAAGACTATATACGTTATAGACAGGGAAAAAATTAAGTCCTAAACATGTTAAGATTTGGGGTTGTCCAGCTTATGTCAAAAGGTTTGAGAATGATAAACTTTCTCCAAGATCTAACAAGTGTAAATTTATGGGATATCCTATAGAACGTTTAGGGTATAACTTCTATAATACTACTGATTAAAAGGTGTTTGTCGAAACAAGCTGCCTTCTTAGAAAAATGAGTTTATCCTTGAAGGGGTTAGTGAGAGTAAGATAGATATTGAAGAAGTTCAAGAACCATAAAACACTATAGATCAAATGAAGGAATCTGTTCAAGTAGAATAACCTATTGTATCACAACCGAGTCGTAAATCTGAAAGAGTATCAAAGATACCTGAAAAGGTATGGATTTATCATAGATGATGATGAGGTACACATCATAGTAGATGATAATCCAATAACATACGATGATGTATGAGTAGTAGAGACTTAAGAGAAATGATTGATGACCATGAAATTTGAAATGGACTCCATAAATGAGAACCATGAAATGACCCCGAAATTCGACGCACTTTATTACCTTAAATTTCATATTTATTAAACATTATTTTTCTTACGTCCAAATTTTGGTCCGTTAATCAATCTTTAATCCACTTATTTAATCCATTAATTGATTTTAAAATCAACAATTACCAATTTTTTGATATAATTTTTTTTCTTAATTCAATCATTGTATTAAATATTTGAATATCTAAAATCATTACATTTCGATTCTAGTCCCTAGATTGCAACCTTTACTTTTTCTTTCCTTCATGTACCATAAAGCTCAACATTCAAATTTAATGTTGATTATATTTCCACAGTTATTCTTTATTTCATAATTCATAATTCAACCATTTAATAATCGCTATCGTAACAATTATCTTGAACAATCACGATTCATAATTGAACTTTTATCATCTCCAGATTCAACATATATATACATACAGCTCATCATAGTAAAATTAACAAATTTCTCAAATTGAATTATAATGTTGAAAATATACCAATTACGTTTATAACCTTCTAGGTAATTTATCCCTATCATAGTCCGATATGCTTGAAATTTATTTCTTTCCTGCAAAAATATTTATTAAGCAAGTAATGAGCACAACGGCCCAGCAAGTTCAACAGTTTATGCTTCACGTAGCACATACCTTATCATGCTTGGTGTGTGTCATACATCACGTGTTGTGCTTCTAATCAGGCATTATATCTCGACTATGTTCATATCATTTCACAAAGTACATATTGTTGTCACATTAATCACGTATCACATAACACATAATTTGTTTGCATTTAAAATAAGAATTACATATCATAACATTCAACATTCAACATTTAACATTTAAGGACTGAAGAACTTGCCTGGCTTGTTCAATTATTTAATTGATAGCTCAAAATCCTTTCTCGAACAACCTTCAAAGCTTGTAAATCTTCCTCTTGATGGCATCAAACTCCTTTCTCATGGTAGCTATGGAGGTTTTCCGGTTGGTGGCAAGGTGGTGGTGCTCGGTTGGTAGAAGAGGAGGAAGACATATATTTATTTGTTTGGCTTGGCCTTTTCTTTCTTATTTCTTTCTTTGGTTTTTTCCCTTTTTATAATCCCATAACTACTAACATGTTGGAATAAAAAAATGCCCACCGACTTACACGCCCAACCAACGTAAAACTTCCGGATTTTTCCAGATTTCACGTGCAAAATTTTTATTATTATTTTTTTAATACATTACGTAATTATATCGTGTAATAAATATTTTATAAAATGTATATAAAATATTTATTTTAATTCATTAAAAATTATAAGTTGATTTATAACGAATATTAATACCTCTTTTGGGTACTTTACTTAATCAATTTTGTATACGCATAATGTCATGCATGTAATTATTTGAGGAAGTTTTTACCTCCAAAAATCATAAAATAATTCATATAACATATAAAAATTATTTTTCATAATTTTTTACTTCGTTACTTAGACAACATGTTACACTAACATGTTCACGTTTTTAAAATATTATCCTTCATAAAAGTTATAAAAATTATGTTATACATAACCATAATTTTTATTAAATTAAAACATTCATTTTCTCATTTCTTTTCCATTTCTTTAATCTTCACATTAACTTTTCTTATATAAATTATATAATTTAATATTATATAATTTATATAATTACATTATTCCTTTTTAAAAATTTTCCATTTTACACAAATACAATTTATAAAATTTTCTTCCATCCTTAATGTCGACGCCAGGATTTTCGCCGTTTCGTATTTTAATATTAAAAGCCCTTTCCAATTTTAGCCTTTGAATTTGAGACGTGCTTTTGAAAAGGGTCGGTTTAGTGTCGACGGGGTTTGAAAGGTCGATTTTATGATGAGCCAATTGACCAGAGTTGCCAGTTGGTATATTTGAAATGGATGTACCAACTCATCCGAATTGTTTTCGTAATCGCTGGCTCATATGTGACTCCGAATTAATTGGTCCGCAAACCGAGATTCATAGAGTTCGGGGGCTTGCTTAAGCGAGGGGAAGGTGTTAGGCACCCCCCGACTTCCGTGAAACACGGTTACCGCAATCTCGATGTTTTCTTCTATCCTTTTAAATCCTAAAACATTTGTGTGTGTGTGTGTGTGCGTGTGTGTGCGTGTGTGTGCGTGTGTGTGCGTGTGCATGCGTGCCTAAATGAATGTCGTTGGAATGCTTTACTTTGAAAGTGCTTCAGAATCTCGTTAACCCTATGCACGAAGGATTTGACTTAATCGAAGAGTTCATTTTTATTGTTTTTTGTTTCGATAATAAAACCGATGATATTTTGTAAAACATATTTTTCAAATCCTTCGCCAAATAGGAATAGAACTCATCCGACACTTTCAATTTTATTTTAGCCTACGGATGATCTAATATCCTACTTTGATTGATTTTATGAAAATCTTTATCTTTTCATTCCAAAATTCGTTTTCTCATGTCGAAAGGGAAAACCAAGCATCAAAATAACGTTGGAGCTATTTGTGGGCATGTAAGCCGTCTAAATAGCCCCAAACGCCCACAATTACATATTTCATTATCACGGGGCCTTAAACCCGATTTTCGATTCGACATCGCTTTAAGGCCCATAAATTACATATATACAATACAAATGCATCGCCGGCTATTGGCGCAGTGGTTTAAGCTTAGCCCTGGGACGAGCCGTAAACCCGGACGTCCTGGGTTCGAGTCCCACTAGCAACAATAGTTATGCCTTAACAGGTAACGGGGCCACGGGTCGCACGTTTCAGGGCAAAGCCATGTCTTAGGCAGAGCCTGTGCGCAAAGCCTGGCCCGGGGTGGGGAGACTTAGTCCGACTGCGGTTGGGATACTCCACATTATCAAAAAAAAAAAAAAAAAAAAAAAAAAAATGCATCGCCATCGCTACATACGTAAAAATTATAAAATAAACTAAAGGGATATCATCGGGAGGTTAGGAGGATATTCCATCCGCCATAAATCCTCTCTAACCGTCCGTAATCCATAGATCTACAATATATTGACTACATTGGATCTAACTTCAAAATACACCGAATCAAACTACTTAAATAGCAATGCACCAAATATTTTCGGATCTAACAGTAGATCCACCCAACAAATGCACAAATATTTATCGATTACACTACTAAAGCAAGATGAAATATTAAATCTAATAGATCTACAAAATGCACCAACACTAAGAAAGATATCGAATTTTTTGCCTTGATATTGATAGAAATCACGCACTAGCACTCAAATCCAATGTAGAATACAAGGTATAACATGAAGATTGAACAAAAGGAGAAGAAATCTCACACTTTTTGACCAAACCCGAAGGTTTCTCTCTCTATTTCCGCCATTTTTCTCTCTCTAAAACCTTCAAAATTTCTTCTCTCTCCGCTCTCGGACGCGGAAATGGCAATGTATAGCTGATCGGAGGCAGCCGCAGATGCATCTGCGGCTGGCCGCAGATGCATCTGCGGCTGGGCCTGCTGTGGCCGTCTGAGCCGTCGCCTCGGCTGCCGTGTGCCGCCCTCGAGCCGTGCGAAACCCCGAAAGTCGTTGGCCGCAGATGCATCCGCGGCTATCTGGCTTCCTTTTCTCGATTTCTGTGCCACGCGGTCTTAAATCGTCATTTTTTGCTGTATTAATTTGGGAGGCTGTTACTTGATGTAGAAATTGCTATTTGTGCTTGGCTTCCAGGGGGGCGCTGCCCCCTACCACCCCCGCCAGCTCACCGGCGAGCTGGGCAGCCGCTCGTTCACCGGGGAGCGAGACCCCCGAACATCGTAAGCGTAGTGGCCATTAGTCGTCTTTTGTGATCAAATCAGGTTCTTCTGGATCGACTGTTTGCCTTGCCTGATGCTCGTTGTCTGCTGTGGCGGATTTAACCGTAAGTCGTTGGGGTGGTTTTGTGTTAGGGTCCACCTTCCTTTTCGCTCGTTGGGTCAAATGACGATTCTGCCCTCCTGTCAGGGTTAGTACAAAAGTGCAAAATTTGGGTGTCTACACTTAATTAATTTAATTCTCTTATATAAATTATATAATTATTCTTATATAATTTATATAATTATTATTTCCTTCATACAACATTTTAATTTCCTTATATAAATTATATAATTTATTATTATATAATTTATATAACTACATTTCTTCTCAATTAATTTCTAAACTTCCTCCACAATTCTTAATTAAATCTAAAATCAACAATTATAATTTCACTAACTTCCTCATTACCTTTTTATTCAAAATTGGATTAATTTAATTATTAATCCCTTAATTTCCATAATTAATGAAATTTATAATTATCAATTAAACATGCACACATATATATACAAATGTATATATATTCATATCTAATTCATACATCCCATATTACCACATAACACTATTTACATAATAATTTCTATATTCCCACAATAATTAAATTGTACAATTTATTGTACATTTACTTGAAATTTTTCTTATCCTTCATAAATTGTTTTTTAAACAATTTAGTTACATTTTAAATATTCTAATTCAACATACTTTATCATGATCTCTGTACAGATTTAATTTATAAATTAAATCTCATCACATACCTTAATTCACATAAAATAATAATTTCTTTAAACAACCTTTAAAATTGTGTCAATTAAATTCTTATTTAATCTTATTAAATAATTTCGTAAATTCGGATCCTCACAAACCAAGTATGGACTAGTTTCTTCACCATAAGGCATTGAGCCTAGAGGGTGAAAATGAGTCTTTAGATAAAGACAAAATCAAATAGCAAGGTGGAGACCTATAAGACCTTACTAGTGGCAAAAAAGTTTCAAACAAGGTCAAGGAGTTGACTATGATGAAACTTTTCACTGGTAGAAATAATTAAGTCCATTCGAATTTTACTTACAGTTGTAGCTTATTATACGAGATTTGGCAAATGGACATAGAGACGCCCTTCCTCAATAGAGAATGTACATATGATACAACCAGATGGATTTGTTTATAAAGTTAGAACAAATCAAGTATGTAAGCTACAACGATCCAATTATGGATTGAAGCAAACTTCTCAAAAATAGAACATCCGTTTTGATGAGACAATTAAAAGAGTTTGATTTTTATCAAAAATGAAGATGAATCAAATGCGTACAAGAAGGTCAGTGGGAGCACTGTGACATTTATAGTACTATATGTTGATATACTACTGATAATGACATATCGATGCTACAATAAGTATAGATGTGGTTTTCTAAACACTTCTCCATGAAGGACTGAGAGTAACATCCTACTATTGAGGTTAAAGGTCTATAGAGATAGATCGTAAAGGATGCTTCGTTTGACCCAAGAAACGTACATTAATTCGATGCAAAAAATATTTAGCATGGAAAACTCCAATAGGGGTCTCATGTTGATGAGTCATGGAGTAAATCTTTCTAAGAAATTGTCTCCAAAGACACCAAAAGGGAGAAATTGCACGAGTAAGATACCTTATGCTTCGACAATAGGATCTATCATGTATGGGATGATATATACTAGACCTGATATTGCTTATGTAAGATAAGCATATATCAGTTCAATCATGAATAAGAATATTAGAAAAGAGTTTATAATTATGGGTATGATTTAAAAGTAGAGGGCTTAGCAGACTAGATTTTTCACACTGACCAAGACAATAACAAATTTGTTCCAGGTTATATGATTACCATGAATGGTGGTGCAGAAAGTTGGAAAAGTTTTAAATAACAAATAGTTGCTGAATAAATGCATAGTATATAACTATAAGTGAAGCTACAAAGGAGATTGTTTGGATTAACAAGTTTATTACAGAACTTGGAAAGGTTCTTAACATTAAAGGAGTTTAATTTGCCAAGAAACCTAGGTCTCATCTAAAAGCGAAACATGTGTTGTAGCACTTTCATTTGATTAGAAGAATCAATGAAAGAGGAGATGACACCATAGAGATGATAGACTCTCAGAATAGTATTATAGATCTATTAACTAAAACATTTTCTCAACATTCGAACGATCGCCACTTAGAGAAGATGGGAATTGGATACCAAGGGCGATTGACTTTAGTGTAAGTGAGAGTTGAATGTAGTATGCCCTTAAGCCAATCACATTTGATGTGATAAAATTTACTTTGTAATCTTATTCAATTTACTAATAAAAGAATTGAATTAAAGGTATTTATTTATTCATCATTAGTTGGTTGAATTGATTAAATGGATAAATCCATAGTTTTGGAGTAATACTGTAATATTTTAAACTTTTGATATTCTTGTAATCCAACTTTTTGTAAATAAATAAAAGTTCAATTAAGGTTCATAATGTGTTATGTGATAATTCTATGTATATGATTCAGTATTTTGGTTCAAGTAGTAAATTTTAACGCTTACAAAAAAAAATTCGAATGACAATTTGAAGTCAAAATCTAAACCCTAAGAGTTATAACCTAAGGATTATAACCTAGAAGATTCGTCAACCGTCTTAAGTCATCTTAATATATCGTATTTCATGAAATAACGTTTATATGAAGTATAAATGTTATTTATCCAATAAAAGTTTTTTTCTTAAAAAACGTGTAAAGTCAATATTCACGAGGTGACGTTTTTCATCGATTTGATTATTTCTTTCATTTGTAGGACTTCTTACATTTCACAACATAGTGTTAATATGAGGTTTAGATGTCAGAGCACCAAAAAAAGTTTTGGGGAAAAAGACGAAAAGACATGATTTACAAGAAAACATTTGTTATTTTTTTAACGTTCTTTTTTATGTTTTGACTTTGTACATTTCACGAAATAGTATTTTTACGAGGTATAGATGCTAATGAGCCAATAAAAATATTTTGTCTCAAAATACGTGCAAACACTATTTATTCAGACACTTTTTCCGAATTTGAAAATTCACAGTTCTGAATAGCTTTTTTACTAACAACGAAGATATTTTCACAAATAAAATATTTACGAAAAAATGACTATGGCGTTATGAATTTTTTTAAAATAGAATAAATACGAAAATAAATACGTAAAATATGCTTTACGAGAAATATACGGAAGTGTATCCGATATTAAAATAAGGTATAAATTACAAGACTTACGCGAGACATCATATTTATACTATATGAAGTATTTTATGAATAAAATATGTATAACTGATTAAAACTGATATTACTAATGCGAAATATTTTTAATTAATCACGCGCGATTTATCCGGATATCGAAATTTCAACCAGTCAAAAGAAATAATGACAAAACCGCTCGGGAAGCTTCTAGAACACTAAGTGGGTGGTTTGGGCTTAAAAATATCTAGATATTATTTTATTTTTATTAATTAAATAATGTACAAAAAGACTAAAATGCCTTTAGCTTTTAAACTAAAGACCAAACTACCCTGACCTTTAGTTTTCTATAAATAGGGAGCTCTCTCTTCTTTAAATTCATTAGTTTCAATAGCAAAAATACTTCAAAGTTATATTTTGAGAGATATTGTGAGGAAAAAAATTACTTTCGAAGCGACGAAATTCTGTGCAATTTAACGTAAAGCACACACTTCAAGCAATATACCTGTTTTTCTTTTCTTTAGTTTTCTTCTATTAGTTAGTATAAATATTCATTTTGTAAGTCATTACAATGTTCAATTTAGTTTAAATAAATAGTATAAAAGTCCTATTTATAACCATTATAATAGCCAATTTTATTTCAAGTATAAAGAAGAAAACATACTTTTATAAGTCATTCTACTCAGATTTTTTAAAGTATTATTGTAAATATCTATTTTGTATGCAGTTATAATGCCCAAAATATTTCAAATATATATTTGAAAAGTCCTATTTGTAAGCCGTTATAATGGATGATTTATTTCAAACATAAAAAAGAAAATGTTCAGTTTATAAGCAGTTATTATGTTCAATTTTCTTCAAGTAATAATCAAAATATTCATTATATAAGCAGTTATAATGCTCAAATATTTTCATATATATTAGAAGAAATCTTATTTATAAGTGGTTATAATGTCCAAAACAAAACTTAAAAGTTGTATACAATATAATTTAAACCATGCATATAAACATGTGATTATGTAGGATTATCGACGAGCGTTTAATCTAATACTAGATATTTACAAGAAAAGTTTTATATCCTTAACCTTTGTTTACTTGTTTTTTATGTGATTTATACATCTTGTGCAAACAACGTGTTATAAATCTTTGATATGAAAGTTATTGATTCTTATTTCAGCATAACTTGAAAAATAAAATGCTCATTCGTAATATATTTTGAACCATGCTTTATTTTATCAAACCAAGTTGTCTTAGGGCGATCCTAACATGTGAAATAAACTGAGATGAACTAATATGTAGCACTGTTCATGATTAGTCCAGGGTAGTGTATGTTATGCATAACATAAGATGTCTTAGGTTGATTCCCTTTCTATATCCATTGTAAATGATTCTAAGTTGAAAGACAAAGAGCAGTTCAATACCTAACCACCCCTCAGTTTTACTATGTTAAAATATTTGTAATATCAATTATTATGTCATGAATTATTACAATATATATCGGTGTGATTTCACTTATATGCTACGTGTTTAAGACTTGTTGAGCATTTTAGCTCACCCTTACAAATAAACCTAATTTGCAAACAAACCCGAGAGCTCCGGCTCAAAGAAAAAAGGAAAGAAGAAATGTGTAGACTAGTTTACTGCTTTTCTTACTTGTTCTTAACTATAGCCATAATGACATTTTGTAATAAGAACAAGTTTCACATATGTAATCGAATATTATATTAATATTATCAAGTTTTATCACTTTCTTTTATTACGTCTTTACTTTGATTAAACTTAGAATTGTTAAAACTTAACATAGTATTGATAATTAGCTATTTATTTGAATGAGGATGGTAAATAACCTTGTGGCTACTATAAGCATCCGAGACATGATTAATCGATGTTAAATAGTCAAATTCATCTTTAGGTTCCTCAGACTCAAGTACAAACTTGTTATTACTATTATGAATGTCAGATAAGTAGAATTATTGATATGAAGAGATATCACTATAACCATATATGTTTCGAGTGAGGGTTTTAACTAGTTGGGTATGTTCTGTACTGAAAGAGAATTTTGCACCGGACAAAGATACAAACATCTATCACGAATAAAGATATAAACATTTATCATGAGATTCTGATACAAACATTCACCATGAGATTCTCTATTCCTAAGAATCGTCCTAATAATTTAATGCCATGAATCTTGAAATATGTAAAGTTATAGAATATCTAAATTTTAAGGTTAAATGTTATGAATGAGTATTAAGTCCCTTGCATCGATCACAAGGACTTGGTATGAAATAATAAAATATCTTTAAGAATTAAGATGAGAACTTTATTTATGAATAAAGGAAATCCTCTATAAACCTAATGATTTATCATTTATAGTGAGCACCGAATCATCTATAGAAAGTATAGTGATTTGGGGGCGTCACAAATGCTTTTAGAATCATAATGTTGACTATGCTAATGAGATCTAAATTCAAGATAGCTCAAAACTAAAATGTTCCTAATCGTGAGATCATAAGAATGGAGATTGGTGAATTCGGATAGATTAGTACATACTATGCTTGCTCTTTCGAATATGATGATTGATATCATAATCATTTGTGTACAGACACTAAAACAAGTATTTTGGTGCTTGTTGGAGAATAAGTTCACTAAACGTGACTTACTTAAGGAACACCTAATGGAGTTTTACTTGCTTGATAATAGAAGTTTCTAATGTGAATGTAATACAAGTGATCATTGGATTTGAGATCATCATAGTATCTTATGTATGATGAGTTATACTTTGACATATTCCTTAAGACTATTCAGGTATAACAAAGAATATGTTAGGGTATATTAAGTTGTACATGGAGATAGGTGAATGATCAACAAATGATCTACCACTTTCAGTAAAGTGAGAGAATGTCCTATGTGATTCGATAAATGACAAATTAGAAATCCTTGGCCAAGGTGGAATACAAATTAGAAATGAGTTTAAAATTTACATTAATATGAGATGAGCATTTGAGAATTAAAATGCATATAATCAAATAAAATAAACGGTAATGCCCTCGATCATTCAAGATTGGAAGAGCTTTTTAGGATTAAGGTGCAACAGTATAGTAGAAGTATCTATTTTCTTATGCTGACGTTGAAGCTCATTACTTATGAATGCGAACATGATGCATTGAGCCACAATTTTGTCATCTTACCACTTCTTAAAAGTAACAATCTCTTTCTCAGAGGTTGTTTCTACAATAGTTGCAAGGATAGGCAAATTTAGGACGTAATAAATCCTTTCAGCAGTGAGAACTATTCTTAGATTCCTTAACCAGTCCGCATAATTCAACTTGGTCAGTTTGTTAGCATCAAATATTCTACGCAGTGATACCCTTAATATATAATTCAACAAATCTAATTAAAGATTTGCTAGTAAGAATAAGGATCCCATTTTAAATGTATATAACCTTGTGTGACACAACAAACTATATATAAATAAATAGGTAGACAACTTTTGTCAATTACATCAACATGTAACTCATTGTATTCTGTCTCTTAGATTATTATGATTATGTGTGACTCATCCGAATCAAAATTATCCAAGTTAAGTTTGACCTAGCATTTTCATATAAGTAAAGGAAAAAATATCATCCTTGTGTGACACAACAAAATAGTATTGTTCAATTCCTTTATAAATATCTACTATGTAATAAAATTATATCTCAAATAATTAATATAAGCCTTGTGTGACACAACAAATATATATTGATTATTTGATGCTTTATTTTTTTTATTATGCTAGAAGGTAACGTTCGATTTTCCAAATATCTTTATGCATTACAACTTAACATATATTCATTTGAGAGATTTGTTATTAATTATCTCATCTTGTTTTGCGCGCATGTTTAACTTGCATGCATGCACAAACACACACACACACACACACACACATATGTATATATAGATAAAATATGCGTCTGAAGAAATATTATTTAACATGCAAAACATGTTTGATAATATATAAAATATACATAATTAACATGCACATATAGAATACTATATTCTACTTGAATTGATTATGGACTTTTATTCTAGTTTGATTCACTAAAGCCACCAAGTGAACCAAAAGGTCAAACATAAGGTGTAAGAATAAATACAAATGTAACTATTATATTTATAATCAGAGCTCCATTACAAACGGGTCTTCGAGTGCTCATTCCTCCTTGACTCCAATTCGTCAAATAATTCTAACTATCTTATTACAAACTATTTTCATAAAATAGAAATCTTGATTAGCAGTCAAGGGAAAGTATATAAGAGGGAGATATAATTTACATAAGAAAAATTAGAAGAGGCGAGGTACGCATACCCAATTTATAAAAAACCATTCATTCATGCATCCACATAAAATAATCCAATCTCATTGGTCAATAGTTCATAATCAATCCCTTATATTGTCATACATATCACTATATGCATTATTACAATAAATTCATCTCATGGATTAAAATCATTCTATATATATATATATATATATATATATATATATATATATATCGATATCATTTAATGGAAAATTTAGATTGCATGAAATTCAATTTCATGTTTAAAATAAACACTTTATTTTAATTATAAAATTATCTGACATAAACCTTTTATTTATAGCTTTGAAAAATACTCAAAAAAAATAAAAAATTTGATTCTGCAAGACTGCGCCCTGGTGCTGTTTTAAAGAACAAAAACAGCGTCCGGCGCTTTCTGGTCAATGAACAGAGTCAACGTCCTAGTGCCCCAGTGTAGTTTTCACACTATAGAACAATGCCCCAGTGCTGTTCGTCAGACCATACCAGCATATCACGATTCATGATTTCTGTCCAATTTTTTATATCCAAAACTCAAATTTTGCTTCTTATTTTCAAAACCAATGATTTTATATAACATATAATGCCTAATAAATTATTCTAAACACATACTCATACATATATAAAATCTAAATAATTAATAATTCACAAAAAGTTTAGCTCTTGATGCCACTGTTGATTTATAAAAATCCATGAACATACAATCATATTGCATAACAACAATGGAAGCATGGTAAAATCAGATTTTAAATTTTTTCTACAAACCATAATCTAGGATTGACCTTTATGCACAATTATTAATTAACAAAAAATGACTTAGATATTATACCTTTGAAGATTCAACGCTTGAAACCGCTACGAGTTCACCTCCTTCGTTCTTCACGTTCTCCTTCAAATCCACCTATTAAATTCCTTTGAACAATGTTAGCTACCCAAGTGGTGTAGCCTCTAGAGGTGATCCACCAAGAAAAATATGAATTCAAGAAGTGGGTTATGGCTAACCCTAATTTTCTCTCTTCTAACTCCTTAGATATAGAGAATATATGAGTAACCTTAAATCATAATAAGACTCCTCTTATTTATAGATTTATCTAACCATCCTAAACTCTTTAGGAATAGGATTTTAGTTTAACTCTTAATCTAATTAGGAACTAAATTAATTTAACACAATAATTACAATTTTTAGATTACATAGGAACTTAATTATTTATTATAAGAGTATACTTATTAATTAAGTCCTAAACAACTTAGGAACTAAATAATAATAATAATAATAATAATAATAATAATAATAATAACAACAACAACAACAACAACAACAATAATAATAATAACAACACCAACAACAACAACAACAACAACAATAACAACAATAAAATAATAATAATAATAATAATAATAATAATAATGATAATAATAACAATATTAATAATAACAACAATAACATTAATAATAATAATAATAATAATAATAATAATAACAACAACAACAACAACAACAACAATAATAATAATAATAATAATAATAATAATAATAATAATAATAATAATAATAATAATAATAATAATAATAATAATAATAATAATAATAATAATAATAATAATAATAATAATAATAATAATAATAATAATAATAATAATAATAATAATAATAATAATAATAATAATAATAATAATAATAATAATAATAATAATAATAATAATAATAATAATAATAATAATAATAATAATAATAATAATAACAATAATAATAATAACAATAATAACAATATTAATAATAACAACAACAACAACAATAATAATAATAATAATAATAATAATAATAATAATAATAATAATAATAATAATAACAATAACAACAACAACAACAACAATAATAATAATAATAATAATAATAATAATAATAATAATAATAATAATAATAATAATAATAATAATAATAATATAATAATAATAATAATAATAATAATAATAATAATAATAATAATAATAATAATAATAATAATAATAATAATAATAATAATAATAATAATAATATCAGAACAATAACAATAATAATAATAATAACAACAACAATAATAATAACAATAATAATAATAATAATAATAATAATAATAATAATAATAATAATAATAATAATAATAATAACAACAACAATAACAATAATAATAATAATAATAATAATAAGAATAAGAATAAGAATAAGAACAATAATAATAACAACAACAACAACAACAACAACAACAACAATAATAATAATAATAGTAAGAATAAGAACAATAATAATAACAACAACAACAACAACAACAACAACAACAACAACAATAATAATAATAATAAGAACAATAATAATAACAACAACAACAACAACAACAACAACAACAACAACAACAACAACAACAATAATAATAGTAAGACTCTTCTTATTAATTGTTAATTAGTACTTTCAAAATACTAAAATATAAATATTAAACTATTTAATTTATTCTATTATCATAGCATAAATTAAATGTACTCAACTGATTATTACGATTATGCCACTTAACTTCTTGAATATATGTATATATATTTATTTATTTATTTTACGGTGTGACCCTTTAGGTTTTTCATATTAAATCAGTTGTATAATAAATTAATTAGAATCATTCTAATATTAGTTAAATAAATAAATTAAACTATTTAATTTAATTAAATAAATAATCTTTATTCAACAATAAAGGTAAACCCCTTTAGCAATCAACAACTTTTCAGATAATATAAATTTTAATATTTGATCATAAAAGAACCTATTATGTGAATAGTTGTTGTACAATTCAATTATTCTACCATACAATGTCTCAATTAAATATAAGATATAGAATTATTGTTAAATCTTATTTTATTTGATCATATGCATTTCGATTCTCAAATGCAAAACTCTAAATAATACAAATTACAAAGTCATTTCTAATTTTATTCTGCCTTGGCCAATGACTACTGAGTTGTCATTTATCGAATCATGTAGAACATTCTCTCATTTTACTAAAAGTGATAAAAAATTTGTTGATCATTCACCTATCTCCATGTACAACTTATTATACTCAAGCATACCCTTTGATATATCCTAAAGGTCTTAAGGAATATGTCAAAGTATAACTCATCATACACAAGATACTATGACGATCTCAAGTCCAAGGATCACTTGTACTACTATCACATAAGGAACTCCTATTGACAGGTAAGTAAAACTCAATTAAGTGTCCCTTTAGTGAGTCACATTCAATGAACTTATTCTCTAATAAACATCTGCATACTTGCTTTAGTGTCTCAATACAAATGATTATGAGATCAATCATCCTCTTCATAAGAGCAAGCATAATATATACTGATCTATCTAGATTTACTAATCCATATTTTAGTGATCCCACGATTAAGAACGATTTTAGTTTTTGAGCTATCTAGAATTTAGATCTCATTAGCATAATCATCATAATGATTCTAAAAGTATTGCCTAAAAACTATGGATTTATCACAATTAATTCAACAATTAAAAACAGATAAAGAAAATGTCTTTGAATAAATGAATTCTTTTATTAATAAATGAATAAGATTACTAAGTAATATGATATAACACATCAAATGTGATTGACTTGTGAGCATACTACTTTTACAATATTGTAACAAATGTTTATAAATCCACATTTGTCTTAATTTTCTTTTTCTTTCTTTTCTTATTCAAATATAACTATACGAAAAGTATATCAATATCAACACATTAAGTCACATATTACTCTTATAGCACATATTTAGAATAACTATTACTACATTTTTTTTGTCATCATTAAATTCAAATAGGCATATACATAAATTTGCTAATAATCTCCCCCTATTTGATGATGGCAAAATAATCAAACACAAAATACTTGAATATAAACAATAGCAAATAATAATTTTATTCATTTACTTTTAACATTACAGAGATTTTTCATGTATTCAAAAATTTTCTAAGTTTCCTCCCCCTAACTTCTATATCTCCCCTTGTAATTCTTCTTCGACAATTTTGTTTAGATTAGAGAGAGACAGAGATGATGTTTTATTCTTGTTAATAAGACACCATTGTCATCCTTTTTGTCTTTCTCCCCATTTTGGTCAACATCATCGGGGGTGAAATGTAGTAATCCAAAAAATTATGAACTAATTTTTTTTTTATTCATGATAATATATAATGTATGAAGTATGTGTTTATGATGTATGATGAGATGTAGTAAGTTATTTAATTAAATTTATTTGAATTAACTAAAGAAGGAAAAAAAATGCAAGATAAACTTATGTGATGAAAACACAAAGCTTGAATGTGGGCCTTGAATGACAAATAAAAAGATATATAGTGAACAAGTGAATTACTTGTATGATTAATGAAAATATTGAAATAAATGACTTATTAAAGATATCTCAATGCGAGAATAATTGTATGTGTTTGGGTAACTATATTATAAAACCAAGTTGATGATAAGAGGAAGTTAATTAAATTTAATTAAGTCGAAATACTTGTATTAATGTGTATTAGAGTTTTGAAAAATTAGCACTACCGCCGCAGCGGTAGGTTTCACCGTCGCCGCGATGAAACTCCCTGAAATTTGAAAATCAAAACTACTGCCGCAGCAGTGGTCCTCACCGCCGCAGCGGTGGTACAGATTATTTGAAAATTTATGGTATCAAATTGAGGTATTAATATGTATGAGCGTTAGAATGTTAATAAAATAAACCCAAGATATATTAAGTGTTAATGTTTTGTAGACTAACTTAATTAAGTAGTCCAATGGACTTATAAATAACAAGTATAATTGGATTATGTAATTAAACTAATATGTTTATTTTATAAGCCCAAAGTAGTAAACTTATATAATTTAATTAGTGAACTATATATAAAATATACGGTGAGTCCAAATTAATTTAAACTATCAAATTCTTGTTTTATTTCAAATGACTTTGTTAGCCCAATTGATTTAATTGTTAGGAGCCCAAGTGTAGATGACTTAAATAGATAAATGTAGTAGCCAAATGAATTAAATTGTTGAGCCCAAATAATTGTAGTTTTAAAGTTCAAATAGAATTAATTTAAATGTCCAAAGTGGACTGAATATGGATACATATATTGGTCTATGTATATATTAGACCTGGTAAATAGGCCGATCCAAACGGGCTGGGCTTTCGGCGGACAGGGCCAAAACGAGTCAGGCCAAAAATGGCTCGCCCTTTTGCAGGTTGGAAATGTTGTGGCCCGTCCGGGCCGGGCAGGTCCGCGGGCCATTTGAGTAATTTTTTTTTTAAAATTTTTTTATGACTTATAATTTGAAATAAATACTACCACTAATTATTTACAATTATGACACATAATTTTTATATAATCATATAACATTATTAGTAAATAAAATAAAATAATCAATATTTTTATAAATATTTTGTGCTCTTATACATTAAAATGTAACTAATCTTGTGAATTGTGATTAATTAATTGATAAATGTATATAATATTAATTATTAAAGGTAAGAGAGTAAAAGAATAAAAGAAAGAAGACTAAAGGTGATATATATCTTATTCATAATACTTTTTTGTATTATTATTTAAGATCACATGTTAAAATTTATTTTTATATTCTACTTGATTCATTTTTTAAGTTAAATTTTTTTTTGTCAAGAATGTCAAGCTCAAGCAATAAAAAAAATAAAAAAATTGGTCTGCCTAAGCCGAAACGGACTGGGCCAAAATGGGTTGGGCCAAAAACGGCCCAGATTTTTTTGGGCGGCATTTTTAAGGCCCAAAACCCAGTTTTTTGCCACCAAGCTGGGCTGGCCCGCGGGCCCAGGCCAAAATTGCCAGGTCTAGTATATATGGATGTATATATAATGATATATGACATAAAGATAAAGCCAAATTGGTGTAAATATAATGCTATGGTCGAATTTATGGAGGGGGGCCCACTAGGATGGAGTAAAATGTTATTTTACTTCATTTACACAAAATCAAGGTTGCTCAACTACTACTATCAACTCCTTAACCACTCTAGTCATTCCAAGTTGTCATTCAAGCAATAGTAAATGAGTTTAAGCTCTTAATTCACCAATGCTAGCTAATTAAGGGACTAATGGTGTGTTCTTAGAGTTCTATAAGTGGGAATGATAAACACATGTGCAAATGTTGGTTCATTTGCTCAATTCACTAAATTTTTTAGAGAGAAAATTTTAGAGAGCATTTGTGAGAGCCTAGAGAAGAAAACACTTTGAGTGTTACTAAGTGTGGGTTATTTTTGGTTCATACAAGAGGAAGGAAGAGGAGGAGTCCTAGCAAGCTATAGCAAGAAGAAAGTCTTCTTTTAAAGCCTTAAAAGTTTCTTAACCTAGAGCTTTTTTATTTTATGTTGTTAAATATTTGAACTAGAGATGTTATATATGATGTATGATATGTATATGATGTATGTAGAATCATAAAACATAATGGTCTAGCAACTAATGCTTGTAGCATCATGTTTGAACCAATCGAATTAAGGATTTATGAAGTTAGTTTTCATTATGTCATTGTAAGTGATTTTAAGCCTACTTTCGTTTGGAATTTGAATTTGTAATATAAAGAGAAGTTATAGAGGGGAAATTTTTGATGAGAATGGACTCAAGAATACCCAAAATATTTTGAAATGATGAAGTTATGATAATTTTAGTAAAGGAGGGTCGGGCAGTCCTCCAATTAGGGTTTCTAAAATTTTGTACCACTACCGCAGCTGTGGAAACCACCGTCGCAATGGTCAAACACACTGCCAGAAACATGTTTTTGCTGTCCCAGGTGATAGAGTTAAATTATACGATATTTTTATTCCCTAATACTTAGTTTTTATATTTATTGTGTGCTTAAATGTTTAATTATTTAGCTTATTTTAATTTTAATAGGTTTTATAGGATTTTAGTTAATTTATGTTAATTTAGGTAATTTTATAGTATTTTTATATTTCTTTTTATTTATGTGTTTTTATTTATTTATAGTGTTTTAGGTGTTTTATTTATTATTATGCATTTTTATTATTTTATATTATTTTTATTTATTTTTAATTAATTTATATTTATTTTTGTAGGAAAATTAAAAGCTGAGGGCATTTCTGTAAAATCTGCAAAGACCGGGGGCAAATTTGTAATTCTGCAAGAAGCCGGTGGCAAATTCGTAATAAAACAGATTCTTGGGGGTCTTGATTGTAAATATCCAGGCGGTGGCAATTTCGTAATAACGGCGACAAACATCCGCGCAATGCGCAAAAATCAGCAGCAGGCGAAGACAAGAAACGACGCCGTTTTACGGTTTAAAGGAAAGCAGTCCGCGCAATGCGCGCGGTGATGCTGAACAGTGGCAAGAAAGGAACTAAACGACATCGTTTTGATACCAGTTCCGCGCAATGCGCGGGAGGCGGTGACCGGACACTGTAGCGAGTGGCGTGTTTGGCTTGCGCATTAATTCCAGAAACGAGATTATTCGCGAATTTTGCTCCTTTTTGATTCCAAATTGGATTTTAATTCCAACTAGGGTTAGGATAATAATTATTTTTCTTTTTCTTTTATTTTTATTTGTATTTAAAATCCTATTAGGGTTTTGAAAGAGTAATTCCAACTAGGTTTAGGAGGATTTTGGAGCCTATAAATAGAGGGCTTGACCCACATTGTAAAACACAACTCTTCTATTAGAATAAAAATTCTTTCTTCTATTCTTTGATGCTCTCTACAATTATGAGTAACTAAATTCTTTTTCTTGGTTTAAGTGATTGAAGCCATCAAGATTTATACACTGTGAGATCTAATTTATTTTAATTGTTCAATTTATATTTTGAGTATTGAATATTTTTCTGTGTTTAATTTTATGATTAATTCGTTTAATTGCTAAGATGCATACTAGTTTATTATTCGTTGAAATCTACTGCTAAATTAAATATCAAATCCGTAATTGTTTGGTCACTTTAATTTGCGAAGCAACTAAGATTAATAATTATTTTGCTTATCAAAATATTATTTTATCTTAGGAAGAATATTTATCTAAATTAAATGCAGACGCTTGGATTGTGTTGTTTAGTTCAACGATCTCTCTATTTCTTTATGCTGCTACTAGGTTAAATCTTTAGCGCTTGTCTGAGATTATTTAGTAGTAAGGGTTATTTAGATCGCTTGTTTCTGCTTAACTAAAATTAAGGAGAGATAGGAAAATTATTCGAATGGGAGTAATTATTCTACATTGAATATTTAAAATATGAATTGATTTATTCTTGCATCAGTGATCAGTTGTAAATTCTTGATGGTGGATGTTGACTTAAACCAAGGTTTTTTTTTCTTCTTATTTATTTCTTGCATATTTATTTTAGTTAATTTTATTTAAATTATTTCTTCAATTAAAACCCCCCAATTCTTGTTTGCAAAAACATAAAATTAAATAATCATTCTCTGTGGGATCGACTCTTACTTGCACTACTACATATTTATTTTTTCCAAAGTAAGATTTAATTTTTGGGTGCTTGCGACATCACATCACCAAGTCGGGTCAGGTCGGGTCGAGTTTTCTTTAGAAAATTAAGTTGAAATAAGTGTAAAACGAAGGTGTTTGTATAATAAACCAATATATTTAGAGTCTATGAGTGACCAATTGGTAGTTAAATGTTTAAAATAAAGATTAAGGTTAACACAATTAAAAAATTAACTATTTGTATGGTTTGAAGATTATTAAAATATTGTTAAAGGATTAATAATATTAGTAGGTAACTAAAAGGTTATTAAATGATTAATAACATTAGTAAATAATTAAAATATTATTAAATGAGTAATAATATTAGTACATGAGAAAAATATTATTAAATAATTAATGACATTAGTAAATGATTAAAATATTATTAAATGGTAATAATATTAATAAGTGATTAAAATATTATTAAATGGTTAATAATATTAATAAATGATTAAAATATTATTAAATAATTAATAATATTAGTAAGAGATTAAAATATTATTAAATAATTAATAATATTAATAAGTGATTAAAATATTTTTAAATGGTTAATAATATTAATAAGTGATTAAAATATTATTAAATAGTTAATAATATTAATAAGTGAATAGAATATTATTAAATAATTAATAATATTAACAAAGGATTAAAATATTATTAAGAGGGTAAAATATTATTAAATTATTAATAATATTTTTAAATGATTAAGATATTATGTGATAAATAATATTATTGGAAAGAGTATAAAACAATATTTAATTATTAATAATGTTAATAAGTGTTTGAAATAATGAAGAGATTAAGAGGATTATTAGATGATTAATAATATTGATGATTAAATGAAATATTATTGAAATAATATTCGTAAATGGTTAAAATATTATTAAACAATTAATAATATTTATTTGTGGGTATTATATTATCAAAGGTGATAATAGTATGATGTGATTAAGTAATAGTTATGTGATTAAAATATTATCAAAGATTGATAATATTATTAAGTGTTTTAAGGTTATGATTAAGTGTCAGATGATTTAAGACATATATGATAAGGTTATTAATGTAAAATAAACCTGTATATGATACGCTAATTGGAAGATCTATATTGTTGAATGTTAGGTCATCCAAAGAAAGTTATTTAAAGTTGAATAGCAGTAGTCAGCGGAACAAGCAAGTTCTCTGAACCTTAACTTGTATTTATTTGACAAGTTATTCTGAAACTCAAACTTATTTCATATACTTATTTTTATTATGATAAGTATCTAGAAGTTGAAATTAGTTTTGAAATGCATATTGAAATAATTATAAAGAATTATTTCACATCTATATTATTATTGATAAACGCACTTATGCGCATTTGCATGACTGGTCACGTTATGAATTATTTAAAGATAAATATCTATGCTATTTATTTCAGCTAGATATTGCATGAGTTATTCTGACTATTCTTATTATAAACTGTTTAAAGAGAAAGATTTATGCCAATTGTTCAGCTAAACCATGTATGTATTAAATTCATAAATCTGAATATTGTTGAAGCTGGTCCAAACCATATTGTTGTGGTGTGGAATCTGATGGGAAAAGCTGAAATGAACAAATCATTATGAGAGGATAAAATTATGGTCGAATGGAATAATCCCGATCAAAAAGAAAATGGATGGTTATAAAGTGCACAATATAAACGTACGATAGGCAGATCACCTAAAGTACTCATCTTTGGATATTGCACCTGAATTGGTTATTAATATTCAAAATGAAATGACTGTTTTATGTCTACAGGGTATTGTAAATACTCAAAATGTATGTTTATGGTCTTGTGACCTTTCAGTATGAAGAAACAGTGTGTTAGATACTTTGAAAGTTATTATTCAAAGTTATATGTCTTCACAATTATTGTTTATTATTGAAGTTTCAAGAGTTAATTCTTTTTCATTCGTGATATATCCTTTATTTTTTATTTAAACTTGCTGAGCAAAGTAGTTGTTCACTCTTGCTATATCATGTACTATTTTTCAGTTAAGTCGAGTGATCTAAGGAGTACAAAGACAAAGGAAAGGTGAATGAGTAGAAGTAATAAATTTTTATTTTCATGTTGTAAACCTTTTTGTATTATAAGGTAATGATGATGTATTAAGGTTAGTAAAACCTGTGATTGATGGTACGTTTTATAATGAATTTATGTATATTTTTCGCGTATTATTGAAGATTTAGTTTATGAATGTTTGTCAAGTGATGAATAGTGAGCACCGAACTCGAGGTTCGAGGGACCCGGATTTGGGGGTGTCACAATAAATCTTTGCCAGATTTGGTTTTTAATGACACTGAGCTAGTGAGGCATCATTGATGGGGGAAAGGCCATGCATTGTTTTGTTGGCAATGACCTTCCCCGAGCTTTATGTGCTTCTCCTCAGTAGCTAAACTATTTAGAGGATAGATAGTTTATTCTTCTCAGCAACCTAGAATATTTTACAACAATCAAGTTGTAGAGAAGGTTGGTGAGCTGTTCCTTGCACCTAATCTATGACGATGAAATGATATCTGAAGTTCACGATAGTGAAATCAGATCTGGTATATGATATGTTATATCGAAATCTTTCTTTCAGATTATGTCCTAATTTGCTTGAAGCAATGATCGTTTGAAATTTCTGATCCTTTTTCTTGATAATTGCTTTGGTCATAGATTAAAAGAACAAAACTAGATTTTTGAAAGCAAGGGAGAATATTGAGACTGAGGCTTAAGGGGTTTCTAAAGATTGTTGAGAAAGTGGACATCTTGAATAACTATTGCAAATGACTTCTCCTTTGATATGTTAAGTATTTATAAAGAAATTTGTAGAAGTTAAATGACTAATTTCCTTAACTTTGGTAGATGATACGGATGATTTGCAAACAGATTCTCCACTTTTTCCAAATGACTGAGTAAGACATGTATCAAGCTCTTAGTGATTAGTCAACCTATTATGTAGGTTTCAATAGTTATATGTAACAATAAACTTCAAAGTTTTAGCTTGGCATAACTGTAGCTCCTAACTATTCGACTTTTCTAACGTCAACCATTTACTATCTGAACTGGTCAATTTGACTATTCCTTTTTAGAGATTTGAAATTTGAATTAAGGTAGATTTGTTGATTATTACCTTTTGTAGGATAATTTTTTTTAGCCTATATCCACTCAACGATTGGTAATAGTTGAACTTCAAAAATCATTATACTCTAAGATTTGTAATTAAATATACACATTTAATCAATTTTACATTTCGTCAGACTAAAGATTGGGTAACTTATTAAGATTCATTTAGCAGAGTAAAGATCATGCCACCACTGCATTTGTTGAGATATTTTATAAAATAATATCATTATTTAGGCACATTATCTCAACATAGACAAATGCATAATGAAAATTTTGCTTAAGAATGCTAGACAGTATGATCGGTTGATAAATTTAAATCTTGATCATAGTAGCACATCTCATTCATATTTTTATTTGATCAACATTCTTTAATATTAGCATCTGGATATCAAGGAAATGACTCCATGTGTCATCCTACGATTCTCATGGGATTGATCTCTATATTTAGAGCATTTTATGTAGAATTACTAATTTCTAAGTTAGATATGTGAGAAGAGCCAGTTTTATCCTTGCATTGAATGTAGTCAATATATTTACCCTTTTTCATTCCTTGGCCCGACTTTTAATGCAATATTCTTAGTATATATACTTTCCGATATTAGTTTCTTTCTAAATCAATCTTCCTTCATAGATCATTAATGTACTTGGTTTGGTTGATGAATATTATTCACCAGGATCAATCAGGATATTCAATCCACTTATCATTCTCATTTTACTTTGTTCTGCATTTTCTCGTTGTACTTCTTCACATAGCTCTTTAATAGTAAAACCAGAAGTTACCCTTTATACATAAATTTGCATTACTAATTTTAAGCACATAATTTCCCAACATAAAACATTATGTTCCTTTTGCTCATGAAATTGGTCTAATAAGATTACCAGATTTTAGGATCAAGCACTTACCACTGTGTCAAATGTTATAGCTTGACTAATCTTTGTCTAAATAATGATTTGTCTAGTCTAATGCATAAGTTAGAGGTTTGAGTTGGCAAAGCCTGAGAATGATATAACATAGTCCTTCTAAGTGTAACAAATAGGAAAGCATTTCTTAACATTCATATGACCATTAATGAGTTCTGTAAGGATAGTGATAGCAAGAAACACTTGAATAACTTTTAATGAGTTTCTAGAGCAAGAAATCACGGTTAATTTCGTTATGCAACCAGTTTGGTCTAGTTTCTTGTTATTGCTCTTTCGTTAATTAGACCGTAATTGAAGATTTTCTTGATATTAGATGCTAGATCTTTTTATGCTAATCTGGGAACCGGCTCACAAATCTTTTGATTTATTTTAGGCGCTTATCCAATTAGCATTCCCAAGAGTCTCATTGATTTATCTCTTATTTCCTTTGAGTGTATTAAGAGGAAATGTTCATTGCCAGTTCCGAATCAAGTATTGACCCTTGGTTATAGGATCATTATAAGGTGCGTTGGATAAGTGATCATTTTCCCTTATGCTTTCTGTAAGAATGTCTATTTATGCTTTCTTCTTGGTAGTCCTCAAAATGAAGTTCTATCGTTGGCTTGCTAACTCTTAGAATATTTAGATTTGGGAAGTTAACTCTATGACTTTTAGCTTGGTTCTACGATCACAAAGTTCAGATTTACAGTGTTTGCTTACTTGTCGTTGCATCACTTCGCTCTACGATCAATAAGATGTCAACTGTATAGTTAGTCAATTCTTCCTTGAAATTAGAGAATTAAGGATTGTGATATCATCTTGTTCTACTTTATTATGCGCATTAGCTTTCTTTGTTCTAAGATTGTCAGCTTAAGTGATACACGATGCCAACTGTTAACAATCTTAAACCCAGTAAGTTTCATAATTAACTGATCATGCCTCGTTTTACCTTCAGCTGAAATAGTCAATTAATTCTTACTGTTTTTTGAATATTTAAACATGTATAATCAAATATATGCAGACATTTAAGACCTAATTTCCTTTCATTTCCAAATATCGTAGGATGCCATTGTTGAAAGTAGAGTGACTGAGAAGCCTCTTCTAAGTAGAGCAAATAGTGTTGATAGATTTAACTTTGATATCATTCTAACATCCCGGTGGTCAGAAGTGTCCTTCCTACTTTAAGAGATGTTTTGTTCTCAACTTTAGCAATTAGTTGGTAAATTTTTCTAGTGCAGAGAGATTGTTGATATGCTCATTTCAATACTCAGAACTTGATGTTCTCAGAAAAGTTGAACTCCTTCTCATAATCACTTTTATCATTTTTGGTTCTTTAGGAAAAATATATTTAAAGTGTCTTGTCACATAGGTGACTGATGAGCAGAAAATTGAACATTGATCCTTCAATAAGAGCTACCTTTAGGTGATGATATTATTTACATTTAATATTCCAAGCAAATCATCTTCATGGACAATGGCTAAACTCTCTTTTTCTCTGGAAGAGCTTAACACCAAACTGAAATGAAATTTTTATAATGTATTTTCCAATTTTCTAAAGATTAAATTTGCACAATTACAATATTTTGAATGATGCATATTTGTATGACTAGGAGGTTGTCTCTTTGAAGGACAGTTTTAGATCGCATACCCTTATTTTTGTCACACTAGACTCAGGTTTTAGAGTTCATAGTGTATAGTTCAATCTTACAATATTCATCAAGTTGATTCGTAGAGTTTATTTTTTACTAACTCTACAATCTTTCGAGATTTTGATCGTAGGATCCACTTACTTTGTATTTACCAAACCATAGGTTAGTGTTTGTCTGCATGATCAGTAAAAGTGATTAATATTATTTAGTCCCTTTTAGAGTGAAATTTCTCAGTGAACACTGTTTCAAAATTAATCTTAAAATGTTATTTTCATCCTCAAATTTGGATAAGGAGAAAGCAAACTCCTGAGATGCTCCCAACTCAATCAGTGCTTTTTTTATATTTTAATTTGAGGTTGATAATGGTTGACTAAGACATTCTAAATAATGTTGTGTGTATGCTAGTAACACATAGAACGGTTAAGATTTATGCATACATATATTAAGAGAGATGTTAAGCCATACCTCACTGACATCAATTTCGTGATTATCAGTGGTGATGTCCTTTTAGCCTTTTCTTCTTCCTTTATGTTAACTTTAAGCTGTACTCCAAATCCTTCCTTGCTTGAGCTCCTGATCCTTATTGCTCTCCTCCCTCATTTCTCCTTTTTCTCCTTGGGTTATGCATTCATTTCCTTTTGAGCATACGATTTGCCTAATTTTAAATAGGAATTTATACGCAAGTATACGCGGCCTACAAGTAATAAAGTGATAAAATCGAGTGTCGAACCCATAGGGAATTAAAAATAATTATTACCAAACATTAATTTAATATCAAATTAATTCTATTTAAACAATCGTAATTTAATTATAAAATAAATTAATTAAAATTACTAACTAAATTAAACTAATAAAAATAATTAAATTAAATTAAAAATACTTAAAATTATAAATTCTCTCAATGCTTCATTTAAATCTTTTCACTCTCTTTTTAATTAATTAATTAATTAAATAAAAATGTAAACTGAGATTTATTAACTTTTTTCAAGAATTAATAAAAAGATCTATTCCAATTAAGTTGCTATATTGCTATGCAAAATAATTTAAAATAAACTCATTAAGATCTAACTCTCAACAAAGTTACATGTGACATATATATATTTTCATCCTATACACTATTATGCTACTCTTCCTAGAAAGAATAAATAAATTCACATGTTATCATATCCGGATCTAATCCTAGAATTCTTTTTCGAATTCCTTCTGTAGACACCCAAAATTTGCACCTGTGTGCTAACCCTGACAGGAGGGTAAAATCGTCATTTGACCTGACATGCGAAAAGGAAGGTGGACCCCAACACGAAGCCACCCCAACGATTTACGGTCAAAGCCGCCACAACGAACGACGAACATCAGGTCACCTGAGGCAAGGCAAACAGTTGATCCAGAAGAACCTGACCTGATCACGACGGACGACTAATGCCCACTACGCTTACGATATTCGGGGGTCTCGCTCCCCGGTGGGCGAACGGCTGCCCAGCTCGCCGGTGAGCTGGCAGGGGTGGAAGGGGGCAGCGCACCCTGGAAGCCAAGCACAAAGAGCAATTTACACATCAGGTAACAGCCTTCCAAAATAATACCGCAGAAATTGGCGAATTAAGACCGCGTGGCACGAAAATTGAGAAAAGCGAGCCGGACAGTCGCGGATGCACCTGCGGCCACCAACAAACGGGACAGTGCGCGGCTCGAGGGCGGCACACGGCAGTGATAAGTGGTTTTTATACCTACGAATTGAATATATTTGAGCTTGATAAATTACTTATCTTTAAGTATTTATGTTAGTTTATATGTGTTTTTACGTGTTTGTTGTAATTTAGGTTTTATAGTAAGTTTACGTGTTTTCTGTTCATTTACGCGTCTTTTTACCACATTATTATAGGATGTGGCTTTATATTACTTTTTATGTGTTTTATGTTGTATTGTAGGTATTATAATAAGGGCTTGATAAATAACGGCTTGGATTGCCCGTTTCGCGTTTTCGGCGTGCCGTTTACATGGCGGCCAACTTTCAACCTTGATCCATTCCGATTCTCCAATTGTGCCAAACATGAAAGTTGTAGAACTTCTTCTCAGCTTTCCGAAACATCTTGAATCAACGCAATCGGAGGTTGGACGCAAAAGCTACACCAATAATACGAAGAAATACAGCAGCAGCCTATTGAGGCCAGATTTTGACATGGATCCTTTATGATTCTGCAATTTGGTCAAAGGTGAAACTTGTAGCTCTACGAATATCCTTTCCAGAACATCTTGAATTTCCTAAATCGGAGTTCGTATGAAGAAGTTACGCCTAAAACACGAAAGGACCCTGAAGCAGCCAACTGTCACTTTTTTGCCTAAGGCGCAGCTGCGCCCATTTTGCACTATGGTTCGGCGCAGCTGCGCCGTGCGCCAGTCCAGCCACGAGCAGAGTGCTATAAAAGCCACTTTTTGAGCCCTAAAACAAAACATATCCGGTTTCTTCCGAGAGGAGGCAACTTGGGCGACTTTGGGAGGCCATTTTGGTGATTCCATGGAGCTTCTACATCAATGGGATGCTATGATTTAGGGAGTTTGTCTATATTTCTCTTCCTTTTGCCTCTCTATTTCATGTATTCTATTGTTGTTTGATTTTTGGAACAAGAGTACTATTGTTAGTAGTTCTATTAGCTAGTTCTATTGATAGTAGTACTAGTAGGTGTAATTGGATGATTTGTAATCCATGGGTGTAATATCTATGTGTTTGTATTGAATCCATTGCATGCTTTATTCATATTGAATCTTGTTATACTCATTTGCTATGTATTTGTGGATGTTGGATTACTTGTTTGATATGAACTAAGCATTGAATCTAAGTATTGTGATGGAACCCAATAGGTTGTTCTAGTTGATTTCTCTCTCTTTGGTTGGCACCATATGGATTGGTTGTTGTATTTGTGCTTTGTGGTTAATTTCTAGGTCGTGCATTTACTTAGTAGCCTATACGGAACTGAGAGAGGGAGTATAGTGTTTGACCCAAGTATGTCACACATGTTCGTGATTCCACATGGCGTTGGGATTATGATTCGTGGAAAGGATAGACATATACCGATCCACCATGTGCAACCTTTGAGAACCTGACCTTCAACCCTTGTTATTCGTAGCTTGGGCGTTCCTTCCTGTTTCTGTTGCCTTGTGTCGGATTTGGGTAGGATGTCGCTACATGTGCTCGAGAGAGGCATGTTAGTACCATAGAGAGTTCTTGGTTGACCATTCATCGGCTACGGCTGTGTGGATAGGTTTTCATATTTTGCGCCTAACGCGTATTTGTCTGACCTAGTTATTAGTGTGGTAACTCGTGCGGAACTGAGAAAGGGAGTACCAGTTTAGACCTAGATACAATGACACGTGTTCGTGATTCCACATGGCGTTGGGATTATGATTCGTGAGTTAGGATAGAGATATACCAGCTCGCCTCGTGTAGCCAAGAGAGAATCTGTTCTTCAAATCCTTTTTAGTGTTGACTCTCATAGAGATATAGTGAGTTGCCTAGTTAGGGTGTTCCTTCCCGTTTCTGTTGCCCTTGGGTCGGATTTGGGTGGATTCGGGTATGGTGCAACGAGAGTTGGCCATATCTATTATAAAGAATTCTCGGTTGACAATTCGTCGTGACCTAATGACCAAAGAGAGAGTTAGGAGACTTGAATGAACTATTGGGGGAAAGTTACATACTTAGATTCACCTATATTTAATTGTTTTCATTAGCTAGTATTAGTTTAATTTTTATTAGTTTAATTTCAAAACAATTAATCTTTCGTTTAAATAGGATTGAATTGGTTATAAGCTTGTGGTTGGCAATTCTTGTTACATAATTCCTCGTGGGATCGATACTCTACTTACTCTTTATTACTTGTTGACCGCGTATACTTGCGCGTTTTGTTCATTCAAACGAACTCGTCGAGGTCGGAACTCATTAAATATAAAAACATAAAAACAGAACAAAAACAAGTTCCGACCGAGACTCCAACAAGCCGAGGATTCGGCGCGGACGGCTAGCGAGCCCAGCCGCAGATGCACCTGCGGCTGCCTGTGGAAGGCTATACATTGCCATTTCCACCCGAGAGTTAAAAAAAAAAGGAAGAAAGAAATAGATTTTAGAGAGAGAAAGAGCACGGGAGGAGAGAGAAGAGGTCGGTTCTTGGTGAGATTTGAGTGAAAAATTCATCTCCTCTTGCTAGTTAGTTGATTGTTCTTGTAGTGTTGTCCGATTCGTGAAATAAGAGGCTTTAATCGACATTTTGCAAGGTGAAAAGGGTGTGTTCTTGGGTTTTCCTTTTATTGTTTGTATTGTTAGCATAATGTTGTGATTGGGTTATTTGATGTAGTTGTTGTTATGATGATGATGATGATCCGTGGATTAGGTGTTGTTAGCGAGGGTTCCATCGGAACGTAACTCCTCCTAACGCCCCGATGATATCCGTATGGTGATATATCGTTCGTTATGGTAATGAGTAGTTCGTAGTGTTGAGTTTGTGATATTTGAGTTATGTAATGTGATAGCAATGTTTAATCTTGTTAGATTTGGTTTAGTATTGGCTGTGCAGTGATTTGGGTGACTGTGAGCCTAGAGATCCTCGTGATCCAATCCCGATGATGGACGTTTTGGTATATGTAATCCTTGTATAGGGTCCCTTGCTGTGTGTTTGTAATATCGGGCCTTAAAGCGATACCAAATCGTGATCGGGTTAAGGCCCCGTAATAATAATAAAGTATGTGATTGTGGGTGTTTGGGGTTATTTAGATGGCTCACATGCCCATGGATAGCCCCGACACATTTTGAGTGCTTGTTGTGATTTACGACACAAAAATGGTTTTCCAAAATAAGGCAAATAATGAAGATTTTATAAAAAGGATCAAATTAGGATATTAGATTCACGAGATTTAAAGTTAAGAGTTTTGGCGAACTTTGATTTCGGTTTGATGAAAAGGCTCCAATGGATTTTGAAAAGTTCAAAAAATGTTTTCGAAAAAAATAAAATAAACGTTTTTTATTAAACTTTGTGCATAGGGTTAAAGAGTTCTAGAAGTTGCCTTCATTTTATTTATATTTACTGTTAGAGGGTAATGTATAGTCTCGATTCCTATTTGACAAAAGTTTAAAAACTGTTGTTTTCTAAAATGACATCTAATAAAAAACCTCATCGTTTTCAAAATTAAAATCAATCTTTATTATAAAAAACGGAGCCTTGTCATTTGGGTCAAAAGACGTCTAAACGCTTTCCCGACAAAACACATTTGCCGTATAAAATCAAAGCAACATTTATGCAAAAGGACACCACAAATTTCCATTTAGGCACACACACACACACACACGCGCCCACACACATTTTCAGATTTAAAAGGATAGGAAAACATCAAGATTGCGGTAACCGTGTTTCACGGAAGTCGGGGGGTGCCTAACACCTTCCCCTCGCTTAAGCAAGCCCCCGAACTCTATGAATCTCGGTTTGCGGACCAATTAACTCGGAGTCACATATGAGCCAGCGATTACGAAAACAAAATTCGGATGAGTTGGTACATCCATTTCAAATATACCAACTGGCGGCTCTGGTCAACTGGCTCATCATAAAATCGACCTTTAGAAACCCCGTCGACACTAAGCCGACCCTTTTCAATAAATCACATCTTAAAACCAAAGGCTAAAATTGGAAAGGGCATTTAAATATTAAAAAACGAAACGAAGAAAATCCCAGCGTCGACAGCTGGCGACTCCGCTGGGGACAGTAGAGGGTTTAAGCCGCATTTAAAATCTTGATGTTTTCCTATCCTTTAAAGAATCTAAAAATGTGTAGTTGCGTTACTTGCGTTGATTTATCTTTTGGTGTATGTGAATGGTGTGATTGCGTTTTCTTTTCAAAGTCTTTAATTTATTAGCATCATATGCATACGGTGAGGAACGATGAATGAATGATGAATGCATGATTGAGCAGTTCCTCCTCCTGAGGCAAACCCGTCGGATGTGGATTACTGGACTCAAAGGGGTGCTCCCCGACGAGGCTCAGGAAAAGCATCCACTCAGATCCAATCCAATTGAAAGATCGGATTTATTCCCTTCTAGTATGTTGCGAAGATCTGGGAACTTTCATGCCAAAAAGCTCGCGAGAGTAACTTAGGGTAGGTCAGCCTCAGATAAACTCGACGCGTGGAAAGTCTCTTCATGCCTTTTTTCGTTTCACGCACCTAATGTCATACTTTAATCAAATCATTTTGTGCCTCCAATTTTGTCAAAATAAAAGTACTAACCTCTGTTTTACAGGGACAGCTGGGAGAGCATCATAATTGCATATTGACATACATTGGTTAAAATAAAAGAATACTAACAATGTTTTGTAGGAAAAGATTACCAAACGCAAAAAACACAAAAAATATTTGCTTTAGCATGCATCCACCAGTGTCATTTCCCGGAACTAAACTTGGTTTGTTTATTCGCAGGATTGCTCCCCAAACTCGTCTCCGATCTAAGAAAGCCAGAGAGTCAACAATCGAAATGGCTGAGAACCCCAATCTTAACCCAGCTCCCGTATCTCGGGAAGAATTTGACGCTGTGAGAAACCAAATGACAGAGCTGACCATGTTGTTGAAAGAGCATTTTAAGCTAAAATCAGGGCCACAACCCGAGGACTAGCCGGGGCCATCATCTCAAGGGAACGGGCTGACCCCAGAAACTCCAAAAGTGGAGCCGCCAAAGAAAGTTATTATCATCCCAGAGGATGAGGTTGCCAGCAGTGTTAGCAAGAAGATAAAGCAGATGGAAGAGACCATCAAAACTATGAAGGGGATCGGGTCATATGGCAGTGTTAACTACTCCGATTTGTGCATCTTTCCGGGAACCAGATATCCCGAGAAGTTCAAACTCCCCGAATTTGAAAAGTATAACGGGTCAGGGGATCCTTACACACATTTGAAAGTATACATCGGAGAGCTAGGGGGATATGCTGAGGACGAATCATTGAGAATGCAACTGTTCCAGAAAAGCCTGACAGGGGAGGCTAGGACATGGTATGCAAGATTGGATAATGCTAAGATTCACAATTGGGAGGAGTTGGCCCACACCTTCCTAACGCAATAAAGCTTTCAATCCCAGATGGCCCCGGACCGATACCAGATGACGAAAATCAGGAAGCAGACTAATGAATCCTTCAGAGACTACGCCCAACGGTGGAGGAGAATGGCGGCCCAAGTGAACCCACCCATGAGTGAGGCAGAGATGGTTATGACATTCATCGATATCCAAGAGGCTCCTTACTATGAAAGGGTGATAGCGGGGATAGGGAAGCCTTTTGCGGAGATGATCAAACATGGGGAGATGGCTGAGATGGGTTTAAAGTCTGGGAAAATCCAAGACTTCACAGCTCTCGAGGCTGTTGCTGAGCAAATCCAGAATGGAAACTATGACAGTTCTTCCCGGAAACCCCAGAAGAGGAAAGAAGAGGATGTGTCCCTGGTTTTGCAAGGGCTATCTGGGAAGGCAATGACCAGCCCTCCGATCCGTATGCAAAGAAATGAGGCCCCGCGTCCGTCAAATTTCAACAATCAAAGGTATGAGGGGCGCAGGAAATTCGAAAAGCCACAAGAGAGGGAGTTCACCCCATTGGGGGATTCATTGGAACAAATACTGGCCATGTTGGTCAGCCAGAAAAAGATTACAGAACTGGCACCTCCATCGGACCCGAAGGGCAAGAGATATGACCCTAGCAAGAGATGCGCCTATCACTCGGCATCCCCCGGACATGATACCCAGGAGTGCTGGTCGCTAAAACACAAGATCCAGAACATGATTGACAGCGGAGAAATCGTGGTGGAACAACCAGAACCCCCGAATGTGAAGGCCAACCCTCTTCCCGAGCATAATGGGGGAGGCGTAAACTTAGTGGAAACCAGTGGGGTGGAAGGCCCCTCGAAATTAAAATACATAAGGAAGATAGAAGAAGAGATTGCTATGACCAATGCCCAGGAGGGTGCGCAAAAGGAGCCTATCAAGTTGGTTGGGGTAATTCAAGGGACCAAAAAAGAGCCTATCCGGTTGACGGCCCCAAGACCCCTTGTTGTAACAACTAGGTCACAATTGCCAATCACCAATCTGAAAACTGTTCCGTGGAATTACGGGGGGAAGACCGAGGAGGAGGCCAGTTGTGCATCAGTCAGCTCTAAGGGAAATGCATTGTATTTACCAAGGCGGGTTTTTGAGAACACGAAAAAGGAAAACGGGAAAATATCGGAGGAAAAAGCATTGGAGTTTTGGGAGAAAATGAATCGCGGCAAGGCAAATGTGGTTAAGGCGCTGGAGGTGCAACCGCCCCTGACATCCATCTTGGACCTGGTATTGGCGTCCCATGATCATCATTAGATATTAAGCAAAGTCCTGGAAGAGGCTCATGTCCCCAAGTCAATTAATACAGAGAGATTTGGCCACTTGGTGGGCCACCTATTGGACAGCAACGTAATCTCGTTCACCGACGACGACATCCCTGAAGAAGGAAGGGGGCACCAGAGGCCGTTACACATTGCGGTCATCTCATCCGGGTATGTGATGAACGGAGTCTTGATTGATGGTGGGTCGGCCCTGAATATTTGCCCATATAGTACTCTGGAGAAGATGAAAATCAACCCTAAGCGCCTGCGGGCCAGCCAAGTGGTGGTGAGGGCGTTTGACAGATCTAGAAAGGATACAGTTGGAGAGATTGAGCTACCAGTGGAGATCGGGCCTTACACTTTTGATATTTCCTTCCAGGTGCTAGATATCACTGCCAGTTATAACATGCTACTAGGGAGGCCCTGGATTCATATGGCAGGGGCAGTTCCCTCCACCCTGCATCAACAAATAAAGTTCATCGTTGAGGGGCACTTGGTAACAATTGCAGCAGAACCTGATCACCCTGTTCCCTCTGTAAAAGGCATGCCTGTGATCCATGTAGACGAATCGGCCGAACCAATCAGCTATCAGGCGTTTGAAATTAGCACCCCTCAGTACAAGCAGTTGGGAGCTCCGAATTTAAAGCCTAAAATGTCTCCTGAGCTCACCTTAGTTGCCCGGGAAATGATGGCGATGAATTTCTAGCCGAGGCAAGGGCTAGGCAAGAACGGTCAAGGAATAACCGAACCCATCAAAATACCAGTGCAGTCGGGCAAGGCGGGGTTAGGATATCACAGAGGTGCAAGGTCGAAGAACTCATACCAGAAAATTCCCATTCGGATAACCGGAGTCCCGATCCCGAGAGCCAAAAATGAACACTCCCCGAAGACAGTCAAGCCTGCATATGAAGCAGAGGTTAAGGTGGAGGCTCCCCCAGCCAAGGGATTGGTCCAGCAGAGGGAATTCTTGCAGAAAATCCTGGAGCAGTTTGAGAAAAAGTGCCATCTCCCGGGGCAATCAGGCCCCAATGAAAAGGGAAAGGAGAAGATGACTGAGGGCAAGCAGATCATGCCATTTATCAATTGGGCCGGGTTAGAAGTGCCCAAGGAAAGTGTAAATGAAAGCCGAAGCCAAGTCGCCGCAATCATTGAAGAGGTGCCAGATACAGAGATCCCCTCCATCACTAGCTCTAAAACCGAAGTGATCCCTAAGAATTGGACCGTGCAGCCTATAATATCCAGAAAAAGGTAAATGCGGGAGTGTCTAGAAATCCCATCCAGTAGGGGGATCAAGGGGTTTTTAAGATTTCATATTTTGTCATGATTATTGAAAAGGAAGTCATATACTTAATGTTTATATATATGACAAATATTTTTGTTTCATGTCAGGTGTACCGATTTGAGTCATTCTAGCCTAACAAACGATTTTCCAAATTTGAAAGACGATTATGATTTTGATATAGAACTGGATTTCGATTTGATGGGAATTGAGCAGGACAAAGCAGGTGATGACAACGCTCCCGACGAGATCAAAGAGTGGGTCGAGGATAGACCCAAACCCAACCTAGACCAGACCATCACCATCAACATAGGAACCCCTGAAAATCCCAAAGAGCTGAAAATTGGGACAGACCTGACTCCCAACCAGAAAGCAGAGGTAGCTGAGTTATTAAGCCAATATGAGGATGTGTTTGCCTGGTCAGATGAGGACATGGTCGGGTTGTCCACGGATATTGTGGTACATCGATTGCCTATCAAGGAGGGTTTCAGGTCAGTTAAGCAGAAACTGAGAAAATTAAAACCGGAGTGGAGCTTAAAAGTGAAAGAAGAGATAGTCAAGCAAATTCAAGGCGGGGATCATCATGGTGTCCACTTACCCAGAATGGCTTTCCAATATAGTCCCAGTGGCGAAGCCCGGAGGAAAGGTGAGAGTATGCGTCGACTATAGGGATCTGAACAAAGCCAGTCTCAAGGATAACTTCCCAGTGCCTTTCATACACATCTTGGTGGATAATACGGCTCAGTATGAAATGTATTCATTTGTCGATTGTTTTGTGGGATATCACCAGATAATGGTGGCGAAAGAGGACCGAGAAAAGACTGCATTCATCACCCCCTGGGGCACGTTTTGTTATAAACGACTTGCTTTCGGCCTCACCAATGCAGGAGCCACTTATCAGAGGGCAATGATGGCCCTGTTCCACGACATGATACATAAGGAAATAGAGGTTTACGTGGATGATATCATAGTGAAGTCAAGGGCGGAATCTGACCATGTGACTCACCTCAAGAAGCTATTTGAGCGGCTCAGGAAGTATAATTTGAAGCTCAATCCTGCAAAGTGTGCCTTCGGAGTTCAGTCAAGTAAGCTCCTAGGATTCTTGGTGAGCAATCGAGGCATCGAACTGGATCCGGCTAAGATCAAAACCATTGTGGATATGCCAGCCCCTCGTACAGAGAAAGAGATAAGGGGATTCTTGGGGAGGATAAACTTCATCAGTCGGTTCATATCCCATCTGACAACCACCTGCGAACCAATCTTTAAACTTTTAAGGAAAGATGCCTCCCGAGAGTGGAACAGTCAATGCCAAAAGGCCTTTCAGATTATTAAGAAGCAATTAACAGAAGCGCCAGTGCTGGTACCTCCGAAGGACGGGGTTCCCCTTTTCTTGTATATATCCGTGAATGATATGGCGATGGGTTGTATGCTGGGGCAGAAAAGTGAATCCGGCAAGGAGCATGCCATTTATTACCTCAGCAAGAGATTCATTCGCTGTGAACAGAATTACACACCGATCGAGAGAACATGTTGCGCTTTGGCATGGGCTGCTATGAGGTTACAGCATTACCTTCATGGACACACCACCTATCTGATTTCACGAATCGATCCCTTGAAGTATATATTTGAAAGGCCGATGTTGAATTGTCGATTGTTAAGGTGGCAGTTAATCCTACAGCAATTCGATATCCTCTATGTCACCCAGAAAGCCGTAAAGGGGCAGGGGATTGCAGATCAATTATCAGAGATGCCGACAGGGGGAATGGAGCCTTTAGAAACTTCCCTACCGGGTGAAGACATACTGTGGGTCCAACAGACGAGGTGTGATGACGAAGGGCAGTTTTGGAAAATGTATTTCGACGGTGCCATGAATGCTGAAGGGGCTGGAGCTGGAGCGGTCTTGGTCTCCATTACGGGCGAACAATACCCGGTTCTCACCAAGTTACAGTTCAGTAACTCAAACAATACGGCTGAATATGAAGGATGTATATTGGGACTGAGATTCGCCCACAATATGGAAGTGAAAAGATTAGCCGTGTTCGGAGATTCGGAGTTGGTGATCAGACAGGCGACGGGGGTATATGGCACTAAGGAGCTTCGGTTACTCCCCTACCACCGATGTGTAATCTGATTGATGCAAGAATTTGAAGACATAGCCTTCCGACATATTCCCAGGGGGCAAAATGACTTTGCCGATGCATTGGCCACCCTGGCCTCGTTAATCCATGTACTCAAAAGCAAAGCCACTCCACAGATTGAAATAACAGTGCAAAATGCTCCCGCTTACGAAGAATATATATCGGAGTTATCATAAGATGTGGTTCAGCCAAATCAACCCTGGTATCATGACATTCAGAAATACTTGAGGGATAGATCTCTCCCCGACCAGGCGAACCGAACAGAAAGGCAGAGAATCCAGAAGATGGCGATGAAATTCTATTTAAGCGGAGATTCTCTGTATAAGAGGGATGTAGGCTTGGGATTATTGCGATGTGTAGATGAGGCTCAGGCACAGAAAATCATGGGCGAAGTGCACGGTGGAGTATGTGGGCCGCATATGAGTGGACCGATGTTGGCCAAGAAAATTATGAGAACGGGGCACTACTGGCTATCACTTAAGGCTGACTGTGACGATCATGTCAAGCGATGTTTCCAATGCCAGGCACACGGTAATGTGATGCATACGCCTCCTAATGAACTGCACTGTATGACTTCCCCTTGGGCTTTCTCCATGTGGGGTATGGATGTAATCGGACCCGTGGAGCCCAAAGCAAGCAACGGCCACCGGTTCATTTTCATCATGATTGATTATTTCACTAAATGGGTGGAGACAGCTTCTTTCCCCAAAGTAACGCAGGAAGTTATAGTCAGCTTCATCAGGAACAATGTCATCTGCCGGTACGAACAGCCTGAAATCTTGGTGTCCGACAACGCCAAGAATCTGAACAATGCCCTTATGAAGGAGTTATGCGCTCAATTCAAGATCAAGCATCTCAATTCTGTCATTTATAGGCCCAAAATGAATGGGGCCGTGGAAGCGGCAAATAAGAATATAAAGAGAATTATGGCGAGAATGTCTGCCAATCATCCGGGATGGCCAGATTTGCTACCCCTCACGCTGTTTGCATATCGGACGTCAGTTCGTACGTCTACAGGGGCAATCCCTTACGCCTTGGTATATGGGATGGAGGCCGTTTTGCCAGTTGAGATAGAGATGGCGTCCCTCCGAATTTTGCTCGATGCACGGATTGACGAGTAGGATTGGATACAAAATCGGTATGACCAGTTAGCCTTAATAGATAAAAGAAGGGTGACGACTATATTACACGGTCAGTTGTATCAGCAGCGCATCTCTCGATCGTACGACAAAAAGATACGGTCCCGAAAGTTCAAAGAAAATGATTTAATGCTAAAGAGGGTCATGCCTTGTCAAGACGAAGCCAAAGGGAAATTCGCTCCAAATTGGGAAGGGCCCTTTGTAATCAAGAAAGTCCTATCTGGAGGGGCCCTCATCCTACAAGAAATGGATGGCGAGGTATTTCCGCAGCCCCTGAATTCTGACTCAGTGAAACGGTTCTACGCTTAAAAAATAAATAAATAAAATAAAATAAAATCTTTCTATCTCCCTTGTAATTCGAACTACGTAGGACCTGATCTCCTGACCTTGTGGGAGTACGTAGGAAGCTATCATGGCGCGGTCCGTTCTATACAAAATAATAAACCTTATCCCTATACAGAACCCATTTCCAGAAAACCCCGAAACCCTACTCTGACAAATATACTCCAAAACTTACCCAAGCCTAGCTATATAATCAGCCCAAAAATCCAAAACTCACTCAGATGAAATCAGAAGGTCGTGCGGCAATATATGTGGAGTCTCTATCAAAACTTGAGAAAAGAAAGAAGGCAATATATCAAAATCATGATCGGCTGGATAAAATGAGGATCTAATGGAGGGCGACGATGCATCAAAAAGGGAAATGACTAAACCATAAATATTTCTCTATATATACAAAACATTTTGATTACAAGTCTATCTTCTAAATAAAAGTGATGAAACTGACATAGTCCGTGCAGGAAATACAATCATCTACAGGTCAGAGACCAGCTGGAGCAGGATAGGCAGAATAGTCGAGGCATCATAAACCTCTGGCTCACCCGCAATCTGCTGTCCCATCATGGCAATCCGAGTCAAAAGGGCAGCAGCCCTACTAACAGTCGCAGAATGGCCCTCCATGACAACTCTGACCTGCTCGATAATACTATCTCTGGCAGAGAGGACGGCATCACGAGCTAGTATAGCAGCATCCCGCTCGGCGTGGGCGGTATCCCTCTCAATCTCAGTAGCATGACCGGAGCCTGGTACCCTCAATCATTAATCTCTGGATCCGGTCCACTAAATCAGGGGAAGGGACATGTACCGAAGCAGAAACCTCCTCAACGTCAGACCTGGGCGCTAATCCTGAAACCTCCGGAGGAATGACCGCATCTGAACTGGTCTCATATGGAAAAAGTCCTCGAGAACCATCCAATACCCCAATCTGGTCAAAGTCGGTAATATCAGAATCTCCTCGCAACCATAACAGATAAGCGGGTGTCTGACCAGGATGACTATCCCCAAAATCGGCCGAAACCCGGTGTGACCAAAGATCATATACCCTCAGCATCTCCTTCTCCGTTTGAGTAGATATGAGAAATCGGTAGTTAACTGCTCTCGCAAAAAGGTGGAGATCCTGCATCTGGTCAAACTGCCCCATGACAGCTACGGGATGATAAGTCGTCACCCCCCTCAAGCCGAGAAGAGGGAGGAAATCAAAAGGGGGCACATGAGTCAAGAAGCTCAGGAAGGAGCAATAACCCGAGTAGATCAAAAGATGGAAAGGATCCTCAATGGCCGATGAGAACTCCTTCCAGGAAGCCATATCAGTGCATCGCCGGGGACGGAATGAGAACTGCATGGCCAATCTGTGGCTGAAACAAAACCCATGCCGACAAAATTGCCCGATAGGTCTGAGGTGGCTCATAAACCATACATATAACAAAGTAGAGCTTCCCCTGAATGTGCGGCCAGGGAAGGAATGACAATACGAGGCCGACAAGTAAGTCTCTGCAAGTATCATGGGAAGGATAGTATGATCCTCCTGAAGGGCCTGAACCGTTACAATAACCCGCATGTCCAGGAGGTCATCCCCTACAGGCATGTACAGAACTGATATGACACAGGCCATTAAAACATCCACTCTCAAAGCGCCCCAGCGCTCCTCAAACACTGAAAAATCACTGGAGAATCGAGAGAAGCTATCCACCGAGCCAAATCTGTCAACCAAGAAGGGTAGAGGGACAAGGTAGCTCGAAGAGATCACAGATAGCAGAGCTGTCCTCCGCAAGCCTGTGAAAGTCAGGAACTGACGGCGCATATGGCCGGAGGTAACCCGGGCGCAAGGACCATCCACCGACAGACCAGTAAAACGAGCATATTCCTCAAGGGTGGGGGTCAGATACTCCAGCCCAAACCTGAAAACATGTCTGTCCGGGATCCAGCAACTGAGAATGCCATCAACAAAGTCCGGCGGCACCTGGAATGACAAAAGAGACAAGGAGTGTCCCAAAAGACCCTCTGCAATGATCCGGTCGGAGGGTATCAAACTATCCAGCCACGAACGGAACCGACCAATGATCCCTGAGGGGGCACGGGGGCCCACGCGAACCACATCTATGGATGACATCTGTAAAAAGCAGTATCAAAAGACTATACAGGGGTCAATTTCTTTATCCACGTATATAATAAATCATGCATCATACAAGCTATAATGGAATAAGTGAATCATCAGAAAGAAGAGATTATGCATAAAATAAAGATAATTCTGTACATAATACATGGGATGAGAAATAATAATGACAAATAAAACAAACAGGTTCAAATACAGGGGTCCTAGCCTATCTAAATCTAGCAGGCGCACTATAGGCCCTCAATAAAGGTATCATCATCAAACTGGTTCGCATGACCCACGTCCCCAGGAATGGAGGCCTCAGCGCCAAAGTTCAGATCGGGACAAGAATAAGGCGGAGCAGGGGCATCCGATGAGCCAAGAGCTGCACCGAAGTCAGGTCCATACGGGTCTGCAGCATAAGCTTCCTCTGGATCCCGACCCAAGCTCCGAATGAAAGATGACAATTGATCCACCCACCAAGTCAAGGAAGCAATCTGGTCTGAGTGGGTGGGGGCCCGAACACACTCCATCCAGTCTATCATCATCACCGACCCGTGAACCAAATCCCCAAGGAAGAAGGTGGCCCGAGTCTGAGGCCCAATGGTACGAGGTCTCCACCAGACACTAAAACTCTCACTCGTCTGCGGGCCGTCAGACAGCATATATCCATCCTCCCCGGCCGTCACTGCCTCCGGGAGATGGGAATCCATGAACCAAAATCTCCGGGAAGGAGGAGCGAAAGGGATACAGACCTCCCCGGAAACACATCTGATGGCGCGCTCCCCCAAATACAGCTCACATCCACCATAAGTCAGGAAGGGAATACGACGAGTGGACAAGGCAAACTCCTGGTCCACGGCATAACCACCGGCAAGGCCAGTCGCCAAATGATCCGCAGTGTAAGGAACCTATGTCATGTCCGCCGAGGAGATCATCTCTAACTGCAGCCGGCAGTGGGAGAAGCTATCTGACACCGGGGTCTCCGCCAAAGTGCTGTGATGCCATCGACGACCCCTGGGATAAGTCTCTGGACCGAGGGTAGTGATCGGCCGCAGGCAGGGTAGCCGCTCATAAGCCCAGAACTGATAAACAAGGAAAAGGAGACGTAAGTACAAGGGACGGCAAATGAATGAAACAAATGAAAAGCGGCAAAATGAATAGGACTTACCAGCAGAAAGGGATAAAACCCCAGCCAGGCATCTGTCTACCCCTCTGAGCGAAGGCGAAGGCCGTGGAGGAAATAAGCGAAGGTGAAGGAACCCCAGTCATAGTCCCCGATCCGATCCACATCTCAAGTAGCGCCGACGATACTGAAATGGATGGTCGAGGAGTTGTTCCCCAGAAAACAGCCCCTCATGATAGTCAGGAATAGACGCCGGAGCAGGAAGTCACGAGCGGATCGGTCCTCGGGAAATGGCTCAGAAAGGACCCCTCCAATGGCATCTACAGCCAAAGCTCCGGATCGGATGTTGCGGGCCTTAAAGACCTTATCCTGAGGAGTGAACCCCAACAAGGATCGAATGGTTACGGGGGTGATGTCCGGCTCCAGAGGAACACGGGGTCCAGAGAACTCCACCCCGGTAATATAACGCCAGTCTAGAGGGGTCAACAACAGCTCGCAGTCCAGTAGATGAAGCGACTGGGTCTGATGGAACCAGCGCTCAGACAGGGCCCTCATATAGCCCCACGGACACAGGCGAGGGGCAATGGTAAAGAAATGTCTGAAACCCCAAGAGTCTACCATCCCCCTGTAGTCAGGATGCAGCGCGTGGTAGAGGGTGTAAATGCTGAACCAGTTGCCCCGAGGCTGGGTAAACTCAGGAACCTGTGACAACCGCCGAAACAGTCAATCCTGGTAATCTCACAAGGTTGAATGAATTTAAATAACGGATATACCTCGTTAGCCGCAAGGTAGGCTGAGGGGTGACGACCGAGATCAGGACCGAGCAGATCCGGTATCCTAGCACGGGCCCCGGGTAAGGTCCGACGCATGGGAGGAGGAGTTGCTGTGCCCGAGGGACCCACCTCTGCCTCAGCTAGGGCGTCCTCATCCACATCAGGCTGAACGGGGCGAATAACAGACTCAGCCAGTCTACGGGAATGACGGGTCAGGACTGGAGCTGGAGCTGAAGTGGTCGCTCTACGACGACGGACACCCGACACTCGGGGCACTGAGGAACCACTAGGATCATCAGGATCCATAACTGGAACGGTATCACAAAAATAAGGTACACCCTTAGCTCGTTATCTTTCAAAAGTCTTATTGCATATTGCTAGAAATAATAGGGTGGCATAGCATGATGTGAAAATTGAAAAGGCATAAATAAGTCCCTAGGGGTGCGCTAGATTTCCCGAAATTTCGGCAGAGTTTCGTTTGCAAAATGGACATCCCAATCACGATCAGGCATGTTTAATCAAGTCAGGCAACCAACAAACCCAGAATGCAAGTGAAAATAATGCCTCAAGAGCATGAAATGACTAAAACAATGGAATTTTCAAAATAATGAGGCATTTCTACGAAACCCGGTATTTATCTATGCTACGGGCAACACAAATATCACATATAAGCATGCATTGATAAAATTAAAATATTCAAACAAACAAATGAATAGTCAAATGAAAGCGAAAATCAAAGAAAAAGGAGTTAAAACGTTACCCAAAGTGCGTAGACTGATTTAATCGGAGCAGAATTTCCCAAAAGATGCCCAAAAGACGAAAAGGCCGGGTGGGAGACGAGGAAAATCGAGAACGAGAGAAAGGAAAAGTGAAAAGTGACCAGATAGTGAGGGGTCGCGATCTGAAATAGGACCGATCCTAGCCGCAGATGCACCTGCTGCTGGCCGCAGATGCACCTGCGGCTGGTCTCGGTGCCCTTTTGGCCTCCCTTTTCGTCACCCCGAGTCAACGTATAACTTGTCCCATGTTAGAATGCAAGATTTTAGGACCGGATGACCAATTCAAAAACGACCCGTCAGATACGATACCTGACCAATTCAAAAAACGACCCGTCAGATACGATACATAACCAATTCAAAACCGACCAGTCAGACACGATACCTGACCAATTCAAAAATGACCCGTCAGATACGATACCTGACCAATTCTAAACCGACCAGTCAGATACGATACCTGACCAATTCATAAAACGACCCGTCAGATACGATACCTGACCAATTCAAAAAACGACCTGTCAGATACGATACCTGACCAATTCAAAACCGACCAGTCAGATACGATACCTGACCAATTCAAAAAAAAACGACCCGCCAGATACGATACCTGACCAATTCAAAAAACGACCCGTCAGATACGATACCTGACCCATTCAAAATGACCCGTCAAATACGATACTTGACCAATCCAAAAAACAACCCGTCAGAGACGATACCTGACCATCCCAAAATTGATCCGTCAGAGACGATACCTGACCTTTCAAAAAAAAATGACCCGCCAGAGACGAGACCCGGGCGGTGTTCTTTCGTAACTTTGAAAATAACCTCAACATGGACATATTAAATGTGACATCGCATCATCGCTAAGTATATATTTGGCATTTTCATACATCGGGTGCCTACTTCTTTATCATGTCCATTTCATATTTCATTCCATAAACATGATAAAGAGGGGCAGCTGTAGACACCCAAAATTTGCACCTGTGTGCAAACCCTGACAGGAGAGCAAAATCGTCATTTGACCTGATATGCGAAAAGGAAGGTGGACCCCAACACAAAGTCACCCCAACGATTTACGGTCAAAGCCGCCACAACGAACGACGAGCATCAGGTCACTTGAGGCAAGGCAAACAGTTGATTCAGAAGAACCTGACCTGATCACGACGGACGACTAATGCCCACTACGCTTACGATGTTCGGGGGTCTCGCTCTGTAATGACCACGAATTTCATTAGTCATTGTAAATATACTTAATAAATATTTAGCAATGAATTTAAATTTTTCTCATTAATTAATTGTGCATTAGATAATTAAATAAATGTACTTATGTGCTTGTATATTTATTTAAAGGATTAAAGCAAAGTGTATAATTAATTAAACCAAACCTAATTGGATTATATTTTATATCCAAATGAGTTGATAAACTAGGTTAAAGATATTAACCTAGTAGCCCATGTAATTAATTTAATTACTAGCCCATGTAATTAATTAAACAAGCTCAATGCTTGATTTAATTAAATGTAACCTAGACTATTTAAAAGAAGCCCAATGTGGTATTTAAATTGAGCCCAAACAATTTAATTGAATGAGCCCAATAGAAGTTATTACCAAGCCCAATGTGAAGTCCAATAAGGGTCAAACTTTGGTCAATATATATATATATGTATATATATATATATAGATGTATATATGCACATTTTTGCATTAAAAATAAAGGAAAAATGGCTTGGATAATTCAATTTGCTGAATTTTTGAGGGCCCCACATGGATAACTTGATTTCCTAGATTGCTTGAAAATCCATCCATGTCATAAGTTGTTCAACCACCCTAGTCATTCCATATGTCTATCACTTGGTCATTCAATGGAATAGTAAGCTTGATTAGGCTTTAATTTCACCAACATGGGTGAATTAGCAAGTTAATGAAGGGTTAGTTGTTGGCTATAAATAAGACATCCTACAACCTTGGTGATGTTGGTTAGTTCATTTGCAAGAATTCTAGAGAGAAAAATAGAGAGCATTTGGGAGAAAAATAGAAAAAACACTTAAGTGTTGAGTGATATAGCTAGAGGTTGAGCTTGGTGGATGACACAAAGCTTCACCACATACTTTGGTAGGAGAAGAAGAAGAGCCTTCAAATCACAAAGGTTTAAAAGTGCTCTCAACTTCATCTTATTTCATTTTTGTAGTTTAGAAAGCTTTTGATCGGTTAAAATCTATTTTTAACCGATCAAAACTCGTTTTGATGATCTAGAAGTATCTAACTATGTAATATATGTATATTCATAGATCTATGTGTTTATAACATGTTTTGGTATGTTATAAATACATAAAAATGGTAGAAAAGTTCATAACACAATTTTACCGGTAAACCCTAACTATGCATGCTAGGTTTATGGTTGTATTTTGAAATGTACAAATCGGAAATTTGATTATATGGCTAGAAAGCTAGATCTATGAGTTTTAAAGAAAAACCCTTTTTGAACCTTTCACAAATATTGAATAACAAAGAAGTTATAGCTTTAACCACAAAAGATGTCATTTTTAAACCCTAAGTGGTTCGATCCGTAAATTTCGTGTAAAACGTTTTAAAAATGTGATTGAACCATGGAATATTGTAAAACAAGAAGTTACAAGGTTAACAAAACTGAGTTTGTGTCATTTGGACATATAGATCACATTTTATTCAAGTTTGAACCAATAAAACCAAGGATTTGTGAAGTTAGTTTTCACCTTATCCTTGTGAGCAGTTTTTAGTCTCGTTACGTTTGGAATTTGGATTTGTGTTCTAAAGAGAAATTGTAGAGGGGGAAATTCTGATGAGAATGGACTCAAGAATCACCTCAAAATGTTTTAAAATGAAGAAGTTATGGCTGTCGGAGCGTCGGAAGGTCGGGCAGTCCTCAAATTCGGGTTTCAGAAAATTTGTACCACCGCCGCAGCGGTGGAAACCACCGCCGCAGCGGTCAAACATTCTGTTAAAAATCTGTTTTAGTGGTCCGGGTCGGGTCGGGTCGGGTCGGTCCGGGTCGGGTCGGGTCGGTCCGGGTTGAGTTTTTAATGAAAATTTAAGTTGAAATACATGTAAAATGAGTGTATTTCAATACTAAACCATATATGTAAAGTTTATTAGTGACTTAGTGGTATCTAAATGTATAAAATAAAGACTTAAGTTAACACAATTAAAAGGTTAACTAGTGGTATTGTTTGAACAATATTAAAATATTATTAAATGATGAATAAATATATGATTAAAAAGATATTAAATGATGAATAACTTTGTAATTGTGTAAAATATTATCAAATGAGTAATAATATTAGATGATGATTAAAATATTATTAATAAGGGAATAAAATATTATTAAATGATTAATAATATTAGATACTTAATAAAATATTATTAAATGATTAATAATATTAGGTAATGAATAAAATATTATTAAATGATTAATAATATTCGTTACTTAATAAAATATTATTAAATGATTAATAATATTAGATAATTAATAAAATATTATTAAATGATTAATAATATTAGATACTTAATAAAATATTATTAAATGATTAATAATATTAGTTACTTAATAAAATATTATTAAATGATTAATAATATTAGATAATTAATAAAATATTATTAAATGATTAATAATATTAGATATTTATTTGAACTATATTAAATAATTAATATAAGTTCCTTGTGTTTGAAATATTATCAAGTAGTGATAATATTTCCTAAGTGTTTAGTTACCCGTAATTAATCAATTATGTGGTTCGTAAGGTTTATAAAGGTCATTATACTTACAAGTATATGATACTAATTTAAGATCAAACTGATTTAATTGTGAGGTCCGTTCAAGGATTGTTAAATTAAGTTGGTTAGCAGTAAACGACGCACGAGGCAAGTCTTCTACCCTTAACTTGTACTTATTGTTGCAATTATTATTCAACTTTAATTACTTTGAACAATTCAATTATTGTTGAGCAAGTATCTACACTCGTAGATATTTGACAGACCTTTGAGTGAATTAATTATCGAAAATTACTTCACATCGTTATTGATTATTGTATTCGCACATAGTGCTTTTGCAAACTGTTTAAGAACGTCTAAGCTAATTGTTTCGGCTAGACAAATGCATGTTAAATTCATTTAGTTGAATATTATAAAAGCTTATCCAAACCATTGGCTGGTGCGGATTCTTACAGTAAGACTGAGATAGAACAACCCTAGTTAAAGGGGATTTTTATTTGTCGGAGACCCGACAGCGCGCAAGAAAACTAAATGTGATGCATATACATAGGACATGAGAGGACTGATCCCCTCAAGTGTCCCGTTATTTTTAACAAGGAGTCAGACATTGTATGTCTGTTTTACCTTAGTAGCAGTTCATGGTCATTAAGGACCACTCAGCAGTAAAGAGTCAATTCCTTCTTTTATTGAACATTGATTCTTGTTATCTTTCACAATTGTTATTATTGAAACCTTGAAGTTATTTCCCTTCATCATGATATATCGTATGATTGTTGTTTATAAACTTGCTGAGCCATTTAGTTGCTCATTCTTGCTATATCATGACTTTATTTCAGCCAATCCCGAAAGCTCTAAATCGGATAAAGGTAAGGGGAAAGCGAATGTTTAATTTTAGTAGTTGCATGCTAGTTTAGTTTACTGTTATGTAATTACTGTTGTAAATCTTTTGTATTTCCCTTAAGATATGTAATGTTTAAGATTAAGGTAATAGACCTTGGGAAGTGTAGCCTTTTGATTAAGGAACCTTTTGTATTATTCCGCGAAGTTTGAATACAATTTATGTATTTCATTATTGTTTAGTATTGTACAGTGAGAACCAAACCCGAGGTTAAAGAACCCGGATTTGGGGTCGTCACAGGTTGGTATCAGAGTTGTAGGTTAGAAACGCTAGGATTGCGAAACCTAGGTTATAACCTTAGTACTAAACTCATATCGAGTGCGTTAGGAGATGAATCGGGGAGATTCATCATGCTGTGTATTTTTGGAGGTGGATTGAGAAAATCCATCGAGCCGAGATGTACATGATAAAATATCATTTCATTTCATCAATGAATATATTTTATTGCTGTACTAACATGTGTTATTTATGTTACTGTAGGATGACGGAGATAGGCCAGTCGAGCACTGCGGGAGAGGAGGTGATTTATACGGATATCCCTATGGATACCGCACAGCCACGGGTGGCTGCACCGATCGAGGAGCCAGAGTCAGATCCCAAGGAGGAAGATAGAGAGGACGCTGTCTGGGGCGGAGTTTTGGGGCAGTACAGCGAGGAGGAGGCTGATACTGATGATGATGAGGAGGATGAGGAGCCAGCTGAGTATATTGATGGCATGGGCACTGTCGCCAGTGACATCATTGATACTCTCACTACGGCTAACGAGGAGCTAGAGGAGAGGGTTCAGCACCTGGAGGAGCAGAACCAGATCCACCAGCAGACAGAGGAGCAGTACCGAGATACAGCTTATATGTTCTCTGGCGAGAACATAGAGCTGAAGGCGAGGATGGCCGAGATGGAGGTCAGGTTGATAGCCGCTGAGCTGAAGATTCAGCAGACAGAGGCAGAGAGGGAGGCCATGAGGGGCCAGATGCAGCAGGCAGTTGAGGATAGACTAGATATGGAGATTCAGCGTGATGCAGCTCACGGACAGATGATGGAGCTGGAGGATGAGGTTAGAGAGAAGAAGGTGAGGATAGATAGACTCAGTTACGTCTATCGCTCATCAGTTGGTAGGATCCAGAGTAGGGTGCACTATTACCCTGCCGAGGAGGGCCAGACCTTGCACACCATCAGTAGGGGTGTGGTCAGGGCTATTGGAGATGAGGAGTACGACGATGCGGTTCGTCGAGGGATGCGCCGTTAGTTGTATTTTTCTTTATTTATGATGTATGTACATAGATGCAGTAGAAACCCAACTTTTGTTTTGATAGAGGGTTAGTATGTTGTAAATCCCAACTCTATGAAGTTGTGGGATATGTTAGATCCCGTCTTTTGTTTTAACTATCGGGGTTAGCAGCGTTTATAGCAGTATGCTTATGATGTAAAAGTGCTACGCACTGTGATTTAGCATATGAATATAAATGCATTTTCGTTTATGTTTATATGTGTCAAGATGATTATTTGTGCTTTAGTTTAAAATACCTAAGCTACAAAACGAAAGTAAAAAGATTGAAACAACTTTAATTAATTAAATTTTCTTTATACAGAAAATGCCGCCACAGAGAAGGAATCAACGACTACCCCCACCACCACCCGAAGAGTCAGTAAATGCCGGAGGGGTACCACCCAACCCTGTCCAAGAGTTCGTGGAAATGCTAATGGGAGCATTCCGCGGACGCAACGCAGAGGCTACTGGAGCAACAAACCCTGCCGCTCCACTAGCAACCTTTAAGGATTTCAAATTAATAGGACCACCCGAGTTCAAAGGAACCACAGATCCTATAGAAGCACAGACCTGGATAGAGGAGATGGAAAAAGTCTTCGAGGTTGCATGAGTTAGGGAGGAGCAAATGACCTCATTTGCTACCTTCATGATGAAAGGAGAGGCCAGCCACTGGTGGAAGGCCAATAAGAGTAGAGCAGGGGAGGGAACGATCACGTGGGCGCGATTCAAAGAGGTATTCTTGGAAAACTACTTTCCAGAGAGTACAAAGGCTAGGATGGAAATTAAATTCCTAGAGCTGAAGCAAGGTAACATGTCGGTATCGAAATACGCCGCCAAATTCAATGAATTGGCGAGATTTGCCACACACCAGGTGGATACTGAGGCGAGGCGCGCCAGAAGATTTGAACAGGGGCTGAAACCGTGGGTTTACAGTCGGGTAGCTGTTCTCCAGATTACAAACTTTGCAACGTTACTGGAGAAAGCTATCATAGCTGAGGGTGGAAATGAAGCTTTGAATAAGCACAACCAGGAGCGGAACAAGAAGAAAGGTGATGGAGGAAACCGAGAGGGCAGCAGTGGGGGCAGCAACTCGAACAAACGCAAATGGAATAACAACAGCAGTTCGGGGACACCCCAGGGCAGTGAATCGAAGAAAGCTAATAAATGCAGTCAGTGCGGAAAGAACCACACCGGGGAGTGCATGAAAGGAAGAAATGTCTGCTATAACTGTGGGCAAGAGGGGCACATCGCTCCTAATTGTCCCACGCCAAAAAGGAAGGGAGGTTGTTTCGCCTGCGGGGCCATGGACCATCAATTTAAAGATTGTCCGAAGAAGAAGAACACCGGAGGGAGTTCGGGCTATAGGGGAAGCAACAACAACAACAACAACAACGCCAAACTGACCATTGGAGGGCCGATGCCACAGAACAAACCAACGGCACGAACTTTCAACATGACGGTGCAGGACGCCGTCGAATCAAAAGACGTGGTGTCAGGTATTATTCCGATCAATGAAATAAATGCTTACGTATTATTTGATTCGGGTGCTACCTGTTCATTTGTGTCTGATGAATTCGCTAGACGGTTAGAACTGCCTAGAGAAAAATTAGAGAACCCAATGAACATAGAAGTTGCTAATAAAGAGGTGATTCCTGTAGAGTATGTACATAGGAACTGTTGTGCTGAAATCAGGGGTCAGAAGTTGAGTGTAAATTTAATTCCGATACGATTGGGGGAGTTTGACGTTATACTTGGAATGGATTGGTTGTTTAACCATGGAGCTATAATTGATTGTCAAAAGAAGTGTATACACCTTAAGACACCGAACAGGTCTAAGGTCGTATTTTATGGCAGCAAGTCGTCTAGACAATCAACATGTCTGACGATGATGCAGGCCAAGAAACTGTTGAAGAAAGGTTGTGTAGGGTATTTAGCTCACATAGTGGACACACAAATGGTGAATCCCGAGATGGAGCAAATACCAGTAGTGAGGGAGTTCATGGACATGTTTCCAAACGAACTGCCAGGTTTACCGCCAGATAGGGAGATAGAATTTGTAATTGATTTGGTACCGGGGACAGCACCAATATCAAAGGCACCATATAGGATGGCTCCGGTAGAAATGAAGGAGTTAATGATCCAACTACAGGAGTTGTTGGATAATAATACATTCAGCCAAGTGTTTCTCCATGGGGAGCACCTGTGTTGTTTGTAAAGAAGAAGGATGGATCGATGAGGTTATGTATGGATTACAGAGAGCTGAATAAGGTGACAATTAAGAACAAGTACCCGTTGCCACGAATTGACGATCTTTTCGATCAATTGAAAGGGGCGAAGTACTTTTCAAAGATTGACTTGAGGACTGGTTATCATCAGTTGAAAGTCAGGAAGGAGGATGTACCCAAGACGGCATTCAGAACTCGATATGGGCATTATGAGTTTCTGGTGATGTCGTTTGGACTGACGAATGCGCCAGCCGCATTTATGGACATGATGAACAGAATATTCAAGCAGTACTTGGATAAATTTGTTGTTGTGTTCATTGACGATATTCTGGTGTATTCTAAAACGGAGGAGGAGCATGCTGAACACCTAAGATTGGTGTTGGAGATTTTACGGAAGGAGCAGTTGTATGCTAAATTTTCGAAGTGTGAATTCTGGTTGGAGAGAGTTCAATTTTTAGGTCATGTCATTGACAAGGAGGGAGTTTCAGTAGATCCAGCAAAGGTGGAAGCGGTGATGAATTGGGAACAACCAAGGACGCCGACGGAGGTAAGAAGTTTCTTGGGGTTAGCGGGTTACTATCGAAGATTTATTCAAGATTTTTCAAAGATAGCAACACCGCTGACCAATCTAACGAGGAAGACGGTGAAATACGTATGGACGGAGAAGTGTGAGGAGAGTTTTCAGGAGCTAAAGAAGAGACTTAGTGAAGCACCTGTATTGACTTTACCGGACGATACGGGAGGTTTTACGGTCTACAGTGATGCATCGCACAAGGGACTTGGCTGTGTGCTTATGCAAAACGGCAAGGTCGTTGCGTATGCGTCCAGACAGTTGAAGGATTACGAGAAGGGATACCCTACCCACGACTTGGAGCTGGTTGCGGTAGTGTTTGTCCTTAAAATCTGGAGACATTATTTATATGGAGAGAAATGTGAGATATTCACGGACCACAAGAGTCTGAAGTATATCTTCACACAGAAGGAGTTAAATATGAGGCAACGGAGATGGTTAGAATTGATCAAAGATTATGATTGTGAAATTCTATATCATCCCGGCAAGGCCAACGTAGTAGCAGATGCTCTAAGTAGAAAGAGCAGGGAGAAATTGTTCATGTTGACAGATCAGGAACAATTGGTTCAAGAGATGGCTCGAATGGAGTTGGAGATAAGAAATCCAAATGAGTCAATGGAAGTGGAAGCGAGCCCAACCCTGTTAGATCGGGTAAAAGAGGCTCAAGACAAAGACGAAGAATGTGTCAGAATAAGGGTGAGAATGACCGAAGGGGAAGAGGTCAAGTTCAAGGAAGATAGCATGGGATTGCTAAGGTTTGAAAATCGTGTTTGGGTGCCACTAGTGCCCGAATTACGAGAAGAGATTTTGCAAGAGGCCCACAGTACGAGATACTCGATACATCCGGGAAGTACGAAGATGTATCAAGATCTGCGTCAGCATTTTTGGTGGCCGAATTTAAAAAGGGAGGTCGCAGAATGTGTCAGCCGATGTCTAACTTGTCAAAGGGTAAAGGCTGAACATCAGAGACCAAGTGGATTACTACAGCCGTTAGAGATTCCTAAGTGGAAATGGGAGCATATCACAATGGATTTTGTGGTAGGACTTCCAGCAACACAGAAGGGATTTGACGCAATATGGGTGATTGTAGATCGACTAACAAAGTCAGCGCACTTTTTGCCGATCAAGATTAAGTTCAGTTTGGATCAGTTGGCTAAACTGTACATTAAGGAGATAGTTTCGAGACATGGGGTGCCGGTATCGATTGTGTCAGACAGGGATCCGCGCTTCACGTCAAAATTTTGGAGAAGTCTTCAGGAGAGATTGGGGTCTCAGTTGAGAATGAGTACAGCATATCATCCACAGACCGATGGGCAAAGTGAAAGAACAATACAGACATTGGAAGATATGCTCAGGGCCTGTGTGATGGATTTCAAGAGCAGTTGGGAGAACCATCTACCATTAGTTGAGTTTGCATACAACAATAGTTATCATGCAAGCATAGGCATGCCGCCTTACGAAGCATTGTACGGAAGGAAGTGCAGAACACCTCTATGTTGGGATGAGGTAGGAGAACGCCGATTGTTGGGGCCGGAATTGGTTCAACAAACGGTAGAGATTATCAAGGTAATAAGAGCTCGGCTAGTAGCAGCTCAGGACCGTCAGAAGAAATACGCCGATTTACATCGACAGAAGCGAGACTTCGAAGTAGGGAGTTTTGTGTTCATGAAGGTATCTCCCTGGAAAGGGAAGATCCGATTTGGAAAGAAAGGGAAGCTGAGTCCGAGGTTCATAGGACCGTTCGAGATATTGAAGAGAGTGGGTGAAGTGGCGTACGAGGTAGCTTTACCTCCTGAACTTGAGCATATTCACAATGTGTTTCATGTGTCAGTGCTGCGACCATACAAACCAGACCACAAACATGTCATATCCTATGAGCCAATACAAGTCGAGAAAGACTTATCGTATGAAGAAATTCCTGTCCAGATACTAGATAGGAAAGAGCAGAAATTACGGAATAAGATTATACATTCTGTCAAAGTCCTTTGGAGGAACCACAACGCTGAGGAAGCTACGTGGGAGCTTGAAGAAAAGATGAGGGCTAACTATCCGCATCTTTTTGATTAGTTAAATTTGTAATTCCGGGGACGGAATTCTTATAAGGGGGGGAGAATGTAATGACCACGAATTTCATTAGTCATTGTAAATATACTTAATAAATATTTAGCAATGAATTTAAATTTTTCTCATTAATTAATTGTGCATTAGATAATTAAATAAATGTACTTATGTGCTTGTATATTTATTTAAAGGATTAAAGCAAAGTGTATAATTAATTAAAGCAAACCTAATTGGATTATATTTTATATCCAAATGAGTTGATAAACTAGGTTAAAGATATTAACCTAGTAGCCCATGTAATTAATTTAATTACTAGCCCATGTAATTAATTAAACAAGCTCAATGCTTGATTTAATTAAATGTAACCTAGACTATTTAAAAGAAGCCCAATGTGGTATTTAAATTGAGCCCAAACAATTTAATTGAATGAGCCCAATAGAAGTTATTACCAAGCCCAATGTGAAGTCCAATAAGGGTCAAACTTTGGTCAATATATATATATATATGTATATATATATATATAGATGTATATATGCACATTTTTGCATTAAAAATAAAGGAAAAATGGCTTGGATAATTCAATTTGCTGAATTTTTGAGGGCCCCACATGGATAACTTGATTTCCTAGATTGCTTGAAAATCCATCCATGTCATAAGTTGTTCAACCACCCTAGTCATTCCATATGTCTATCACTTGGTCATTCAATGGAATAGTAAGCTTGATTAGGCTTTAATTTCACCAACATGGGTGAATTAGCAAGTTAATGAAGGGTTAGTTGTTGGCTATAAATAAGACATCCTACAACCTTGGTGATGTTGGTTAGTTCATTTGCAAGAATTCTAGAGAGAAAAATAGAGAGCATTTGGGAGAAAAATAGAAGAAACACTTAAGTGTTGAGTGATATAGCTAGAGGTTGAGCTTGGTGGATGACACAAAGCTTCACCACATACTTTGGTAGGAGAAGAAGAAGAGCCTTCAAATCACAAAGGTTTAAAAGTGCTCTCAACTTCATCTTATTTCATTTTTGTAGTTTAGAAAGCTTTTGATCGGTTAAAATCTATTTTTAACCGATCAAAACTCGTTTTGATGATCTAGAAGTATCTAACTATGTAATATATGTATATTCATAGATCTATGTGTTTATAACATGTTTTGGTATGTTATAAATACATAAAAATGGTAGAAAAGTTCATAACACAATTTTACCGGTAAACCCTAACTATGCATGCTAGGTTTATGGTTGTATTTTGAAATGTACAAATCGGAAATTTGATTATATGGCTAGAAAGCTAGATCTATGAGTTTTAAAGAAAAACCCTTTTTGAACCTTTCACAAATATTGAATAACAAAGAAGTTATAGCTTTAACCACAAAAGATGTCATTTTTAAACCCTAAGTGGTTCGATCCGTAAATTTCGTGTAAAACGTTTTAAAAATGTGATTGAACCATGGAATATTGTAAAACAAGAAGTTACAAGGTTAACAAAACTGAGTTTGTGTCATTTGGACATATAGATCACATTTTATTCAAGTTTGAACCAATAAAACCAAGGATTTGTGAAGTTAGTTTTCACCTTATCCTTGTGAGCAGTTTTTAGTCTAGTTACGTTTGGAATTTGGATTTGTGTTCTAAAGAGAAATTGTAGAGGGGGAAATTCTGATGAGAATGGACTCAATAATCACCTCAAAATGTTTTAAAATGAAGAAGTTATGGCTGTCGGAGCGTCGGAGGGTCGGGCAGTCCTCAAATTCGGGTTTCAGAAAATTTGTACCACCGCCGCAGCGGTGGAAACCACCGCCGCAGCGGTCAAACATTCTGTTAAAAACCTGTTTTAGTGGTCCGGGTTGGGTCGGGTCGGTCCAGGTTGAGTTTTTAATGAAAATTTAAGTTGAAATACATGTAAAATGAGTGTATTTCAATACTAAACCATATATGTAAAGTTTATTAGTGACTTAATGGTATCTAAATGTATAAAATAAAGACTTAAGTTAACACAATTAAAAGGTTAACTAGTGGTATTGTTTGAACAATATTAAAATATTATTAAATGATGAATAAATATATGATTAAAAAGATATTAAATGATGAATAACTTTGTAATTGTGTAAAATATTATCAAATGAGTAATAATATTAGATGATGATTAAAATATTATTAATAAGGGAATAAAATATTATTAAATGATTAATAATATTAGATACTTAATAAAATATTATTAAATGATTAATAATATTAGGTAATGAATAAAATATTATTAAATGATTAATAATATTCGTTACTTAATAAAATATTATTAAATGATTAATAATATTAGATAATTAATAAAATATTATTAAATAATTAATAATATTAGATACTTAATAAAATATTATTAAATAATTAATAATATTAGTTACTTAATAAAATATTATTAAATGATTAATAATATTAGATATTTATTTGAACTATATTAAATAATTAATATAAGTTCCTTGTGTTTGAAATATTATCAAGTAGTGATAATATTTCCTAAGTGTTTAGTTACCCGTAATTAATCAATTATGTGGTTCGTAAGGTTTATAAAGGTCATTATACTTACAAGTATATGATACTAATTTAAGATCAAACTGATTTAATTGTTAGGTCCGTTCAAGGATTGTTAAATTAAGTTGGTTAGCAGTAAACGACGCACGAGGCAAGTCTTCTACCCTTAACTTGTACTTATTGTTGCAATTATTATTCAACTTTAATTACTTTGAACAATTCAATTATTGTTGAGCAAGTATCTACACTCGTAGATATTTGACAGACCTTTGAGTGAATTAATTATCGAAAATTACTTCACATCGTTATTGATTATTGTATTCGCACATAGTGCTTTTGCAAACTGTTTAAGAACGTCTAAGCTAATTGTTTCGGCTAGACAAATGCATGTTAAATTCATTTAGTTGAATATTATAAAAGCTTATCCAAACCATTGGCTGGTGCGGATTCTTACAGTAAGACTGAGATAGAACAACCCTAGTTAAAGGGGATTTTTATTTGTCGGAGACCCGACAGCGCGCAAGAAAACTAAATGTGATGCATATACATAGGACATGAGAGGACTGATCCCCTCAAGTGTCCCGTTATTTTTAACAAGGAGTCAGACATTGTATGTCTGTTTTACCTTAGTAGCAGTTCATGGTCATTAAGGACCACTAAGCAGTAAAGAGTCAATTCCTTCTTTTATTGAACATTGATTCTTGTTATCTTTCACAATTGTTATTGTTGAAACCTTGAAGTTATTTCCCTTCATCATGATATATCGTATGATTGTTGTTTATAAACTTGCTGAGCCATTTAGTTGCTCATTCTTGCTATATCATGACTTTATTTCAGCCAATCCCGAAAGCTCTAAATCGGATAAAGGCAAGGGGAAAGCGAATGTTTAATTTTAGTAGTTGCATGCTAGTTTAGTTTACTGTTATGTAATTACTGTTGTAAATCTTTTGTATTTCCCTTAAGATATGTAATGTTTAAGATTAAGGTAATAGACCTTGGGAAGTGTAGCCTTTTGATTAAGGAACCTTTTGTATTATTCCGCGAAGTTTGAATACAATTTATGTATTTCATTATTGTTTAGTATTGTACAGTGAGAACCAAACCCGAGGTTAAAGAACCCGGATTTGGGGTCGTCACACGCTCCCCGGTGGGCGAACGACTGCCCAGCTCGCTGGTGAGCTGGCAGGGGTGGAAGGGGGCAGCGCCCCCTGGAAGCCAAGCACAAAGAGCAATTTATACATCAGGTAACAGCCTTCCAAAATAATATCGCAAAAATTGGCGAATTAAGACCGCGTGGCATGGAAATCGAGAAAAGCGAGCCGGACAGGCACGGATGCACCTGCGGCCACCGACAAACGAGACAGTGCGCGGCTCGAGGGCGGCACACGGCAGCCGAGGATTCGGCGCGGACGGCTAGCGAGCCCAGCCGCAGATGCACCTGCGGCCAGCCGCAGTTGCACCTGCGGCTGCCTGCGGAAGGCTATACATTGCCATTTCCACCCGAGAGTTAAAAAAAAAAGGAAGAAATAAATAGATTTTAGAGAGAGAAAGAGCGCGGGAGGAGAGAGAAGAGGTCGGTTCTTGGTGAGATTTGAGTGAGAAATTCATCTCCTCTTGCTAGTTAGTTGATTGTTCTTGTAGTGTTGTCCGATTCGTGAAATAAGAGGCTTTAATCGGCATTTTGCAAGGTGAAAAGGGTGTGTTCTTGGGTTTTCCTTTTATTGTTTGTATTGTTAGCATAATGTTGTGATTGGGTTATTTGATGTAGTTGTTGTTATGATGATGATGATGATCCGTGGATTAGGTGTTGTTAGCGAGGGTTCCATCGGAACGTAACTCCTCCTAACGCCCCGATGATATCCGTACGGTGACATATCGTTCGTTATGGTAATGAGTAGTTCGTAGTGTTGAGTTTGTGATATTTGAGTTATGTAATGTGATAGCAATGTTTAATCTTGTTAGATTTGGTTTAGTATTGGATGTGCAGTGATTTGGGTAACTGTGAGCCTAGGGAGGAGATCCTCGTGATCGAATCCCGATGATGGACGTTTTGGTATATGTAATCCTTGTATAGGGTCCCTTGCTGTGTGTTTGTAATATCGGGCCTTAAAGCGATACCAAATCGTGATCGGGTTAAGGCCCCGTAATAATAATAAAGTATGTGATTGTGGGTGCTTGGGGTTATTTAGATGGCTCACATGCCCATGGATAGCCCCGACACATTTTGAGTACTTGTTGTGATTTACGACACAAAAATGGTTTTCCAAAATAAGGCAAATAATGAAGATTTTATAAAAAGGATCAAATTAGGATATTAGATTCACGAGATTTAAAGTTAAGAGTTTTGGCGAACTTTGATTTCGGTTTGATGAAAAGGCTCCAATGGATTTTGAAAAGTTCAAAAAATGTTTTCGAAAAAAATAAAATAAACGTTTTTTATTAAACTTTGTGCATAGGGTTAAAGAGTTCTAGAAGTTGCCTTCATTTTATTTATATTTACTGTTAGAGGGTAATGTATAGTCTCGATTCCTATTTGACAAAAGTTTAAAAACTATTGTTTTCTAAAATGACATCTAATAAAAAACCTCATCGTTTTCGAAATTAAAATCAATCTTTATTATAAAAAACGGAGCCTTGTCATTTGGGTCAAAAGACGTCTAAACGCTTTTCCGACAAAACACATTTGTCATATAAAATCAAAACAACGTTTATGCAAAAGGACACCACAAACATCCATTTAGGCACACACACACACACACGCGCGCCCACACACATTTTCAGATTTAAAAGGATAGGAAAATATCAAGATTGCGGTAACCGTGTTTCACGGAAGTCGGGGGGTGCCTAACACCTTCCCCTCGCTTAAGCAAGCCCCCGAACTCTATGAATCTCGGTTTGCGGACCAATTAACTCGGAGTCACATATGAGCCAGCGATTACGAAAACAAAATTCGGATGAGTTGGTACATCCATTTCAAATATACCAACTGGCGACTCTGGTCAACTGGCTCATCATAAAATCGACCTTTAGAAACCCCGTCGACACTAAGCCGACCCTTTTCAATAAATCACATCTTAAAACCAAAGGCTAAAATTGGAAAGGGCATTTAAATATTAAAAAACGAAACGACGAAAATCCCGGCGTCGACACCTTCTAAGATACGACAATTAATTACTACGCAAATAATTATACATGAATGCACTAAATATGATAAACAGCTCATATATAATCATCAATAATTAAAAAATAATAATTTAAACTATACATTGGGTTCAATTGCAATCTCAAATAAATATTAGCTCATAACTAAATAATTAATTAACCACAAATAATTCAACATATCAAAATTACAAAAATAAAAGTAAAAGAAAAGAACTCAAATCTGTGTTTTTATATCCGTCTATCACTCGGATTACAGTCTCCAATTCTCAAGTTCCTCCTTTAATTATTGAATCATTCGCGTTGACTATTTACTTCTAAATCTATTGCTAAACTACTTTAATATAATATTCTGCTCTAAAACTATGTTAATCTCCTAAAAATAAGAGCTACATAGTGTATTTATAGAAGTACATTAATAATCCTACGTAATTATGAAATTAAAATCCAATTTGGAATCAAATTAAAGCTAAAATCTGAAATAACCCTGTTTTTTAGCATTAATGTGCCAAACAATCAAGGCCCCATAACGCGTTTTGACCAAGGTCAATGCGCTAACAGCTAGCGGCTTATTTCCTTCTAGCGTATGGTGTGCCTGTTCCTTTCCAACCACTGAACAAATTTCCAAACATTGTCGTTTTGATGCCCATTTTAAGTACTCCGTGCATTGAGCATATGCTGAACTTTCACTACCTTTAGAAACGACGACGTCTTTCCCGAGTCTGCCTTATCCCTTCCACATGCATAACAGGAACCTCTATTGATGCCTCCAACGATAAAATGGCATCGTCTCTTGCTTAAGCTGCTACTTCTTGCACGAGCCAGGACATGTTGCATTTATTATGAAACTGCCATCTAAGTTGATTATTTACTAATTTGCCATTAGTTTGTACTCATAATTACATAATTGTCATTCCTAATGTTTTCCCTACAATATAAAATATAAAATAGATAAAAATACTAAAAAATAATAATAATGTATAATAATAAATAAAACACCTAAATTAAATTAAAATACTTAAAAACTAACAAATAATTAAGCCTAAAAATACTTAATAATGAGGAATAAATTCCAATGATCACATACCATTTCTCTCACTCTTAGGTAATATCAAGTATTGACTAGTCTGATGAACTCCACCAATTCCAACAATAATGGTCTAGCTTTAGGGATTGCTAGAGTTCATCAAATATCTTCCCATATGGAGGAGCTTGTTACAATCAACAGTTATTGAGATCTGACTAGACAAAGTATAGATCTTTAGATTTGAATGCTCAGATTGCTGTTGTAGATGGAGATTAGATGAATTAGTTCTTACCTCCTTCTCATTTTCTGTTAAGTTCATGGCAAGAAAAATACTATCTTTATCTTATGGGAGAATCTTAAGTGACCCTTCTGTAATATTTTTGCACTAGCTCAAGAGTGAGCTATTCTTAACCAGTTGTTGTAGAATTACGTTGGGCAAACCTTTAGAGGATTGAGGTCTTAGAAGTCCATATGCTGGATGGAGTTCATATGACATCCTAAATTTTTGACAATATTTTTAAATAAGGATCCTGGTTAATTAAATAAAGGTTAGAAGTTTAAAATCTAATTTTGAAGAACAGAAAGTGTAAAGGAAGGGATTAAGTTGTTATGTAATCTATGTGTTAAGAATGGCCAATGTGGTTAAATCTGTATAGAGAAACTCTTGATGTAACAAGGGCTCTATAGAGGTTATGCTGATTAGTCACTAATTTAATGTACATTAGTGGCTTGATCTATGAGGAAATTATAATAAATATAATTTACTATGGTTAAATGAAAATAGAATGACATAAGATGCAAATGACAAAAATGAGTAACTACAATTATTCAGAAAGAAAATTCTTATAAGACACTGTGTTGTGTCAGAATTTGATAGGTTAAATGTATTTATGTATATATTTAATATGAAGAATGAAAGAAAAAATGAGACTTAGAGAATAAAGAAAATGATGAAAATATGTGTAAATTGAGCTAAATTATGATAATTAATAACTAGCTTGATGAATAGGCCTTGAGTTGCTAGGTTAATAGAATGGTAAGGTAATGTATGACATAATGTGCAGAAATGATAGAACAGTTTAACCTAATTTGTATATTAGGAACTATCTGAATATAAGAACTATGAAAATTAAATATCTGAAAGTGATTAATGAATCAATATTAATTAATTGAAATTAATTCTGTATTTATATGACATATAAATACAGAATGTAGTACTCTCAAAAACGAGTAGAAGGAATGTAAAATACATGTATGATGCAAATTGTCATATATGTATTAAGTAAATGAATGTAATGACTTAAAAGTCGTAAAATGATAATATGAGCGTAAACAGGATAAAAGAGAATGGATTTTGGTAATTTGATCATGGTTCGCCTTTCGAGAAAGCGATTTTATGGAAAAGGTGAGCATTTCTACTATTTAAAATGACGTGAATTGAAATTGATTAAATGCGGAATTGAGAAGGTTCGTAAGAAACTAGAAACGCAATTCTAGTTAAGAAAAAATTATTTAGTCGATTTGCGATTAAATGACTAATTAAGTAGTTAAATGAAATTACATCAAGGTAGCACAATGGAAAATGAATGACCTAGTCGGTCGATTGAAAGAAAAATCAATTTAAATGACCATGAAATGAATTAATGAGAAGAAAGTATAAAATTTTGTTAAATGAAAATGAGAAGAATTCCTAAAAGGGAAACTTGTCTTAATAAGAAACTTGTTAATTTGTTAATGACCTTTGTGTCCTAAGGGGTGAAATGACCAAAATGCCCTTGACAAATTAAATAATGATCGTTGTGCCCCAATAGTTGAAATGACAAAAATGTCATTAATTAAATGTGTGAAATGACCAAAATATCCTTGGTTGGGATTAACTATAGTTAAAATGACTTAACCCAACTTAGGTTAAGTCTTAAGCTAGCAAGCTAAGTGAGCTCTTCACTTTTGCTGGGAAAAAGAAGAAGAGAAAAGCCCTATGATAGAGAAGAAAGGAAGCCATGAAAATAGAAATGAAGAGCTTGAAATTTTGTGAACTTAGATGCTTGAATGAACATGGAGCAAGAAGTAAAGTTTATGGCCTCATCATGGTGAAGCTTTTCATGTGTAGAAGTTGATCATCCATAAAGGTTTAAAAGTTTTTCAAACTTAAAACTTTGTAATATGTATATTTATGCATGTATGTATAGCTAGATGTATGAATTATGGAAAACTACGTGTCTAGAGTTGGAAGTTCATGGTTAAGCCTTAAGATATAAGGTTGAACATGAAAAAGATAAGGGTATTTGCATGTTATATAGCATGTTAAATACTCTAATGTATAGAAAGTATGAATTGGAAGGCTAAAACTAGCTATAGTAGTTATATGTTCAAATAAACATATTTTAAAAGTTAAAGAATTTTGAAAGATTCATATATGTGTATTATAAATCTACATAGGTAAAAAAAAATGAACTCTTTAATGAATATATGGAAAGTAGAGTCTAAGAATTGGAAAATGAGTTTTATGAAAAGTTATGTAAAGTTGATGAAAATCTAACTTAAAAGTGATTTTTGGTAATTTTGAAAGTTTAATGATGACATGAGGTCGAAATACTTAGTTTTATGTTATTATACGTGTCTATGTTGATTTGGTAGTCAACGGATGAAAGTTAAAACGAAAATGCATTTCGAGCGATGGAAATCGATCATTTCGACCCAAAACGGGTTTTTAAGGACAATTACTACCGTGTGCAAAGTTAAGTTGTTTGAAAGGTCTAAACAAGTGTTATATGATGTTTGTAAGCTAAATCAAGAATTGGAATAAACATTAGAAGTTAATGGCCAAAAATCACTAGTTGACAAAAAATATCGAAAATAAGTCTAAGTGTAAAAATGTGTTTAAACGTCCTTTTACGGGCTAATGCTTTGATAATTTTAAGAAGCCAAATGAGCTAAGTTTTTTTTTTTTTTTTTAAATACTATGTAGTAAGGTCTAGCTATGGTTCAAATTTGAGCTTAATTGGATATAAGATGAAGGAGTTAAAAATCAATAAAGTGGCTATAAAAATTTATTTTTCTAGTTTCTGAACACTGCGCCTAGGCACAGTGTTTTGCACTAAACACTGCGCTAAGATGCATTCAACTGAGAGGATCTTGCCCCCAATGAGTTCAATCGTCGTCGGGGCGCAGTGCCCTGAACCCGGTATATTTTTTTTTTTTATCCGAAAAGCTATATTTTGATGTGACATAATAGAGATATGTTATGTAAACCCTAAATAGATAAAAATGATCAATGTAAAGGGTATTAAGGTGTTATGTAACAGTGAATGGTATAATATAGCATATGAAACGCCCCGAGATCCCACCTTCCTTAATTAAGTCCAATTATATCTGGATTACATAGTGATTAACTTAAAACCTTGTTAACCGAGATCCCGTGCGTTAAACTTTATACCTTTGACCTTTAAACCCATTGAGTTGACCTTAAATTTGGTCCATATTTTTTTTTTTTAAAACTTATTTAACTTACATTCCTTACTAGTCTCAGGATCGCAACGTTCACGTTATCTTTTATTAAACTTAGGTCCGCATTTTATCAATTGTGACCTATGATATACAATTTCCATAATCAAATATATTTTTATGATTTAACATAATCTTTAAATAAAATTTTGCCATGAACTTTCTGTATATATGGCCTTGTCTATATGTATTCATGTTCCTGTTTGCTTATACCTGTTTACATTCATTCATTTATATCACACATATCATATCTACGTATTCCTGTAATACCCATACAAGTTTATCACATGTATCACCTTTTCACTATCCTTGGATAATATATACGTGCACTAGTCATTCTCTGATAATACAAATTAGCAAATCATACATTCCCTTCTACTATCTAGGTTTAACATTTAAACTTGATTATTACATAGCCTGCATTTATACAAATTTACATATATTTGCTTCACATGAATATCTCACAGACACAATTTACAAATCTCTTCAAGCATCTCCATGCATTCACATTCTTTACCTTAGCGTCACCGGAACCTCCGGCCTTCTTATATTTACCTGAAATGTTAGTTCATAGCAAGGGTGAGCACATAGGCTCAGCAAGTAATTCAGATAACACATTTCATGCTCACAGTTTATTTATGCGTTATGCCTCTACTTAATCATGTTATACATGAATGCCACGTATTACACTTAACAATTAAATCATATAGTTGCACGTAAGGCACATTTCAAATGTTTTACTAACACACAGTTCGCCTAGAACATAGCACCTTATAGTCTGAACACTTGCCTGTACCGCATTTATTTAGCTTAACCTTTTACCACCTTGTTTGGCCGTTCTATCCTTCTTCACATCGGTTCGCTACATCGAGCGTTATCTGTAAACATACAATCTATATTTATCAATATAGGATCATTAACTTATATATACTAACAGACTTAATCCATAATACATGACTATCATCTCCATCATTTCACGTTTGATGTATTACACCTTATGTAGGTTTATAATACACCCTAACTTGCTTCCGACCTTTCCCATAACCTATAACATGTTTTGGCTTAGCTTTAGGCATGTTATATTATGTCATTTGTCATTTCATTATAACTTAACACCCTTTAATTTAACCATAATTATTACTTTTAGGGTTTATATAACTCATTTCTATCATTCCATATCAAAATATAGCTTTTTGGAATCTTAAAAAAATTTCAAATGAACAGTAACTCCGCCCCGGCGCCGTCAGAGCTCGCTGGCCGCGAAATCTTCTCGGCCGATGAACAGTAACTTGGCGTCGGGGCGCCATTTTTAGTACAAAACATGGCGCGGGGGCGCCATGTTCAAAATCTGGAAATCTGATTTTTGCACTACCTTTGCCGATTTTTAATTTCTTCATCTTAACTCCAATTGAGCTGAAATTTGGACCACATCTAGACCTCACTACCTAGTATTTTACAAAAATACTAATTACCACATTTGGCTTCTTAAAAGTAGAGATACACTAGCCCCTAGGAGGGCTGTTCAGAACTTTTCCAGACTTAGAAAAATTTTCAACTTCAAAACCAACTTTTTACTAACTTTGTGATTTTTGGCCATAAGCTTTAAAACTCAATTCTAATACTTGACATAGTTCACATAGGTCATAAATGACATGTCCCAACTTTCAAAACCATAAAATTTCGCACGAGGCGACTTTTGTCTGTTAAACTCCATTTCGATTCGAAACGATCGATTTCGATCGTTCGAATCGCCATTTCACTCAATTTTCATTCCGTTAACTTCCAAAATAACCTAGACACGTGTATTAACATAAACATGACTCATTTGATTTCATTTCACTTTTAAATCCTCAAAATTGCCAAAAATCACCTATAGCTTGGATTTTCATCAAAAATTGTAGGACTACGTCGGGGCGAGGTCTTTTGTTCTGAAGACTGTGTCGAGGAAAAGTTGGGCTGTAAGGATCTTGCTAGAGGCGAGATCAGTCGTTGTCGGGGCGCGATGTGGTAGAGCACTTCTCGCGCCCAGCGAGGTTCAGAGAAGGAAACACTGCGCCGGGGCGCAGTGTTCTAATTTTTAAAAATGATTTATTTTAATTCCAAAATGAAATATTTTAACATAAATGATAGAGATATGTAATGTAAGCCATAAATTGATAAAAATAATCAATGTGGTAGGTATTAAGATATGCCTGAACAATGTGTTATGTGTTTAAGATTATGTAAAGGTAAATGGTAGCTTGTATAGCAAGTTATTGCATGTATATGTATATAACTAATTCATGAACCAATATTATGGTTATGTAGGACATAGACGGGATAATATTTTACCAGTTGAGGTAAACAAGGATAAAGGCAATTATTCTATTTGAACTTCCACTTATAGTTCGTTGAATAGGAATTCATGTTATGCATTTATTAAGCATTCTAAAGTTGATCCATCATTGAACTGTTATCAAGAAAGGTCGATGCCAATTTTGATCCGGCTAGACATATATAATGATTTATGTGAATTTAGATATTTATTGTTATGTCCTACAATCCACATTGTTGTGGTGTGGATTCTATAAAATGCTGTAACAGAACAACCCTAATATAAAGGGGAATAAAGTTTAATGATAAAGTGGCGTGGTTGCATCGTTGAATGTTTATGTTGTGCACAATATAAAGGTAGGATAGGCTGATCACCTAGAGTATACATCTAAAATTGAATGGCAGTCCTATGACTGAACTAGGTAGTATCAATCTTTATGATTGGTATTATTCTAAACGAGTTATTGGTCTTGTGACCGTGCAGCAAGTTAAGTATTCATGTTTTCAGAAATAGTATTGCGAAGTTCCATGTTATATTTCTCATGTTCATTCATTAAACTGTTATTGGATCAGCCTTATTGTAATTAATTATCATGTATTTTTCAGAAATATCATGGCATCACTTGTTTATGTACTTGCTGAGCTATTTTATGTTCACTCTTGCTTTAACATGATATTTCAGCTAAACCTGAACAGGTTGAGGGGTCGGGAACTGATAGAGGAAAAGGGAAGGCTAGCATGTAATGAATATGTAGTTACAGGATTACTATACATGTAATATTTTTGTAATAGATAGATTGTAATGTTTTGTAATTAAAGGTATTTAGAACATGGGGTAGTTATGTATTAATGTAAATTAAGTTTTATTATTCAAAATGAATGGATGGAATTGAATGGTAAAGTAGTAACGTGAGTACTGAATCTGTGGTTCAAGGGACCCGAATTTGGGGCGTCACAGATTGGTATCAGAGCTGATAGGTTATAAACCTTAGGTGAGGAAACCTAAGGAATATGACCTAAAGGATTATAGTGAAAACTCATTTAGAGTTCTAAGAGGTGAATGGTGGAAATTATTAAAGCTAAAATTTTCATAATATGTGTTATGTGCTATGTGTTATGTGTAATAAAGATAAGGAAAATTGCATTGAACTAAATAATTATTCTTGTGATTTTATAGTATGTCAGAGATTGGAGAATCCAGTCGGACAGTAGAGGAAGAATACCAAGATATTCAGATAAATGTGATGACTACTGTACCAGCTATGAAAATAGTATTAGCTAAGGACAGTGGGCAAAAAGAAGATCCAGATGAACTGGAAGGAGACTCTAATGGGGAATTACCGGATAATACGTCATCGGAGCATAGGGAAGCATACCAAGAATGGGTGAATGGCCTGATATAGTAGAACAGTGAATTTGTAGATAGAATCTTGGAGTTAGAAACTCAAGCAGCTGAATGACAAACAGTTGTTGAGCAAAATGAGACGGCAGTACAAGTGTTAGTCAATAGAAATATAGAGCTGGGGAATAAATTAAGACCAAAAGAATAGAAATTCCAAGAACTGAAGAATGATAAGAAAGCCTTGGAGGCTAAGCTGAGAAAGGCAATTGCTGAGATAGTCAAGCACGAACATGCCGGGACTAAAGCAGTAAGAAGAGTGAACCTAGTAGAGGAAGAAGTGCGGGCCAAGAAAGCCATGATTGACAGTATGAGTGTAAAGTTGGAAGACATGAGCTATGCCTTTCGTATAGCTTTTGGAAGGGCGCAGGCTAGGGTATACTATTACCCTGTGGAATATGATCAGACGTGTAATACCTTGAGTAGGTGGAAGATGATAGCCATCATGGACGAAGAATACGAAGACGCAGTTTGGCGTGGATAGCTTCCGTAGGATATATGTAATAGGTGTATATGGTTGTGTATATGTTTACGTGTATATGTAATGTAAATCCCTAGTTTTTATTATAGAAGGGGTAGAAAATGTCATGTAACCTCTTTTATTCTAAGGAGGGAAGTTCTAAGTTTGTTGTATAGCACTATGAAATGCGAGTCCCAACTTTTGTAGTCTAAAGGGATAGAAAAGGTCTATAGCAATGTGTTAAATGTCATGTATGGTGCTAGGCACTAGTCCACTTACATATAAATATAAATACAGTTATTACATGTGTTTCGATATGGCTATGTGTTTAATGTTCATGAGAATGTAATATGTGAATGATAAAATAATGATCATTACATAAACTGTTAAACAAAAATGTCGTCTAGAAGAAAATCAAACGTTCAACCTCCACCAGAGGAGTCTGTAAATGCTCCAGGGGAGCTGGTTAATCCCATGCAGTAATTTGTTGACTTGTTGATGAGAGCTTTGTAGAACAAGAATGTTAATCCAACGAATGATCAACCGGTAACGGCTTGTATTGCTACATTCAAAGATTTCAAAGTTGTAGAACTCCCAGAGTTCAAGGGGACTATGAATCCAATGGAGGCATAGAATTAGGTGATTAAAATGGAAAAAGTATTTGACGTAGCTAACATTGCAGAAGAATAGAAGAATGCCTTTGCTACGTTCATGTTAAAAGGAGAAGCTAATAATTGGTGAGTTTCCCATAAAGAAAGATTGGGAATAAGAGTTGCACCTTGGGAAAGATTCAAAGAGATGTTTTTCGAAGCTTACTTTCCTCCGGTAACTCAGGATATGATGGAAGTACAATTCTTGGAATTGAAGCAAGAAAATATGACGGTGGTCGAATATGCAGCTAAGTTTAACGAATTAGCAAGATTTGCTCTACACCAGGTGGACACAGAACAAAGAAAAGAAAGACACTTTGAACGCGGGTTAAAGCCATGAATTTATAGCAAGGTGTCAATGTTTTAGATTGGTTCTTTTGCGGGGGTAATGGAGAAAGCTATTTTAGCTAAAGGAGGCAGCGATGCCTTAACGAAATATAAGCAGGAACAGCATGGAAAGAGAAGCGATGGGCCTAATAGAGAAGGTAGCAGTGGAGGAAGCAACCTCAATAAATGAAAATGGAAAAATAACCCCAACACTTCGGGAAGTAAGCAAGAGAAGTCAAAGAAGAAAATGGAACCATGTCCCACTTGTGGCAAGGGACATTCAGGAGTGTGTTTGAAGGGGAAGAATGTATGTTTTAGGTGCGGTCAAGAAGGACATATTGCAAAAAAATGTCCAATATCGAAAGCAAACAAAGGGTGTTTCAATTGCGGAGAAATATGGCATCAGATTAAGGACTGTCCTAAGAAGAAAGCAGATGTGGGAAGTGGAAGCAAGGGTACTGGCAGTGGCAAACTGGCAATTAGTAGACCTACACAACCAGGGAGACCGTCAGCACGTACCTTTAATATGACTGTACAGGATGCGATGACATCAATAGACGTGGTGTCAGGTATCATTCCTATCAATAATATAAACGTCTATGTATTAGTTGATTCAGGTGCTACCTGCTCCTTTATTTCTGATGAGTTTGCAAAGAGATTAAATTTACCCTAAGTAAAGTTAGAGAATGTGTTAAATATAGAAGTAGCAAACAAGGAAGTAATTCAGGTGGAAAATATTCATCGGGATTGCTGTCTAACAATAAGAGGGCATAAGTTAACAATTGATTTAATTCCTATTCGATTAGGAGAGTTTGATGTAATACTGGGAATGGATTGGTTGTATAGCCATGGGGCGGTGATTAACTGCCAAAAGAAATGTGTAAACTTTCAGACTCCTGCCAAGTCTAAGGTAGTATTTTATGGTAGCAAATCACCACGATAATCTTGTTGTCTGACGATGATGCAGGCCAAAAAGTTATTAAGGAAGGGGTGTGTTAGATATTTAGCGCACGTGGTTGATACTCAGAGAGTGGGATCAGAAAAGGGTCAGATACCCGTAGTAAAGGATTATACGGATGTATTTCTAGATGAGTTACCGGGTCTTCCACCAGATAGAGAAATTAAATTTGTTATAGATCTTATACCAGGAACAACCCCAGTTTCAAAGGCACCATACAGAATGACTCTAGCATAATTGAAAGAATTGATAGTTCAGTTACAAGAGTTGTTGGACAAGAAGTATATCTAACCAAGTGAGTCTCCTTGGAGAGCACCAGTGTTATTTGTAAAGAAGAAAGATGGGTCGCTAAGGCTTTGTATCGATTACAGGGAGTTGAACAAAGTGACAATTAAGAACAAACACCCGTTACCAAGGATCGATGATTTGTTTGATCAGCTACGAGTAGCCAAATATTTTTCAAAGATAGATTTGAGAAGTGGTTATCACTAGCTGAAGTTAAGACCTGAGGGTGTACCTAAGACAACATTTAGGACTCGTTATGGTCATTACGAGTTCCTGGTGATGTCTTTTGGTTTGACAAATGCATCAGTTGCCTTTATGGATTTAATGAATAGAGTATTCAAATAATATTTAGACAAGTTCGTGGTGGTGTTCATCGACGACATCTTTATTTATTCAAAAACCCATGAGGATTATGCAGAACATTTGAGAATAGTACTGGAAAAGCTAAGGGAAGCAAAATTGTATGCCAAGTTCTCAAAATGTGAATTCTGGTTGAAAATGGTACAATTTCTGGGGCATGTGATTGACCAACAAGGAATATCAGTGGATCTAGCTAAAGTAGAAGCAATAATTAATCAAGAACAGTCAAAGACACCAACTGAGGTATGGAGTTTTCTTGGATTACTGGGTATTATAAAAAAATTATTAAAGATTTCTTAAAATTATCAGGACCTCTAACTAATTTGACGAGGAAAGCCGTGAAGTTTGTTTGATCAGAGAAATGTGAAGAGAGTTTTCTAAAACTCAAGAAAAAGTTAAGTGAAGCACATGTGTTATCATTGTCTGATGATACGGGAGGATTTGTAGTGTATAGTGACGCATTGTATAAAGGACTTGGTTGTGTGTTGATGCAGCACGGCAAGGTCATATCGTATGCGTCAAGGCAGCTGAAGGATTATGAGAAAAGGTATCCTACCCATGACTTAGAATTAGCAGCGGTGGTCTTTGCCTTGAAGATGTGGAGACATTATCTATATAGAGGAAAGTGTGAAATATACACAGACCACAAAAGTCTGAAGTATATTTTCATTTAGAAGAACTTGAATATGAGGCAGAGGAGATAGTTAGAATTAATCAAAGATTATAATTGCAAAATTTTATACCATCTGAGTAAAGCTAATGTGGTGGCCGACGCCTTAAGTGGGAAGGGTCGGGAAAGATTGGAGATGATAACTGCTCAAGAAGAGTTAATCAAAGAGATGGAAAGAATAGAGCTAGAAGTGAAGTATCCGATGGAGTCGGAAGAAAGGTTGTATGTTATAGAAGCTCATTCAACATTATTAGATAAGGTGAAGGAAACTCAAATTTAGGATAAAAAAATGTGACCAAATCAAAAAACGCATAACTGATGGGCAAGAGACAAGATTTAAAGTAGATGATAGTGAATTAATAAAAATTAAAGGAAGAATAGGGGTGCCGATGGTATCCGAATTAAAAGAAGAGATTCTGCAAGAAGTGCACAGTTCGTGATTTTCGATTCATCCAGGAAGTACGAAGATATATCAAGATCTTCGTCAGCACTTTTGGTGGCCCAACATGAAGAAAGATGTGACAGAATACGTAAGTAAATGCCTAACTTGTCAAAGAGTTAAGGCAGAACATCAGAGGCCTAGTGGACTGTTACAACCTTTAGAAATTTCAGAATGAAAGTGGGAGCACGTCACAATGGAGTTTGTGGTGGGACTTCCAACTGCATAGAAGGGTTATGATGCAATATGAGTAATAGTGGATCGACTGACAAAGTCTGCACACTTCTTGCCGATCAAGGTCAAATTTAACCTAGATCAATTAGCAAAGCTTTATGTGAAGGAGATTGTGTCTAGATATGGAGTTAAGGTATCAATTATTTCAGATCGAGATTCGCGATTCACATCTAATTTTTGAAAAAGTTTCCAAGAGCGTATGGGCACACAGTTGAGGTTGAGCACAACGTATCATCCTCAGACATATGGTCAAAGTGAAAGAACGATTCAGACGTTAGAAGATATGCTAAGGGCATGCTTGATGGATTTTAAAGGTAAATGGGACGACCATTTACCGTTGGTTGAGTTTACTTATAACAACAGTTATCATACAAGTATTGGTATGCCGCCTTATGAGGCATTGTATGGAAGTAAGTGCAGAATACCTTTCTGTTGGGACGAGGTAAGAGAATGTAAGCTTTTGGGACTAGAAATAGTGCAACGGACTGCAGAAATTGTTAAAGTAATAAGATCAAGGCTTATAGCAGCACAAGACAGACAGAAGAAATATGCAGACTTGCATCGGCAGAAATGAGAATTTGAAGTAGGGTCCTATGTGTTCTTAAATGTATCTCCCTAGAAGGGAAAAATCATATTTGGAAAGAAAGAAAAGTTGAGTCCAAGATTCATTGGACCTTTTGAAGTGTTGAAAAGAATAAAAGAGGTAGCGTATGCTGTAACATTACCTACAAAGTTAGAGCATATACATATTATTTTTCATGTGTCGGTACTAAGACTGTATAAGCCAAACTATAAACATGTGATCGAATATGAACCGATTCAGATTGAGAAGGACTTAACGTATGAAGAAACTCATGTTCAAATCATTGACAGGAAGGAACAAATTTTGAGGAACAAAGAGATACCTTATGTAAAGGTAGTATGAAAAAACCACAATGCTGAGGAAGCAACGTGGGAGTTAGGAGAGAAAATAAAAAATGAATATCTGAATCTATTCATATAACCTTATAATAGTGATTCTGATGATGGAATCCATATAAGGAGGGAAGAATGTAATGATATGCAACTTTGGCAAATTATAAATATGATAATTAATTAATAAAATTAATATTTTGAAGTGTGACAAGTGTTTTAGGACAAGTCAATTGTGGACTAATTGATGCTAGAATAAAATTCAAGTCTAATGAAACAAATTTGGATTAAAAAAAAACTTGAATTAGATTGGAAATAAGCAACTATGATTTAAATGGAAAACTTTTAAATGTCTGGAAGACCCATGCAAGTTATATTTATGTTATATGTGATCTATCATGTGTTAGAGTCAAGAAATTCAATTTAGGGTCAAAAATAGCATGAATATTGGAAAGAAAAAAAAAATCAAAAATTGCAGGACTGCGTCGGGGTGAGGTCTTTTGTACTGAAGACTGTGCCAAGGCGCAGTTGGACTATAAGGATCACTACTAAGTTAAAAGGGCCCGTTTGATTTAACTCCTGAATCAGTCACTATATAGATCTCGCTAGGGGCGAGATCAGTCATTGTCGAGGTGCGGTGTGGTCGACCACTTCTCACGGCTAGCTAGGTTCAAAGAAGGAAACACTGCGCCGAGGTGCAGTGTTCTAATTTATAAAAATGATTTATTTTAATTTCAAAATGAAATGTTTTAACATAAATGATAAAGATATGTAATGTAAGCAATAAATTGATAAAAATGATCAATGTGATGGGTATTAAGATATGCCTGAACAATGTGTTATGTGTTTAAGATTATATAAAGGTAAAGGGTAGCTTGTATAACAAGTTATTGCATGTATATGTATATAACTAATGCATGAACCAATATTATGGTTATATAGGACATAGATGGGATAAGATTTTATCAGTTGAGGTAAACGAGGATAAAGGCAAGTATTTTTATCTGAACTTCCACTTATAGTTCGTTGAACAGGAATTCATGTTATGCATTTATTAAGCATTCTAAAGTTCATCCATCATTGAACTGTTATCAAGAAAGGTCGATGCCAATTTTGATCCGGCTAGACATATATAATAATTCATGTGAATTTAGATATTTATTGTTATGTCCTATAATCCACATTGTTGTGGTGCGGACTCTATGAAATACTGTAATAGAACAACCCTAATATAAAGGGGAATAAAGTTTAATGATAAAGTGGCATGATTGCGTCATTGGATATTTATGTTATGCACAATATAAAGGTCGATAGGCTGATCACCTAGAGTACATATCTAAAATTGAATGGCAGTCTTATGTCTGAACTGGGCAGTATCAATCTTTATGATTGGTATTGTTCTAAACGAGTTCTTGGTCTTCTAACCGTGCAGCAAGTTAAGTATTCATGTTTTCTCAGAAATAGTATTGCTAAGTTCCATGTTATATTTCTCATGTTCATTCATTGAACTGTTATTAGATTAGCCTTATTGTAATTGATTATCATGCATTTTTTAGAAATATCATGGCATCACTTGTTTATGTACTTGCTTAGCTATTTTATGCTAACTTTTGCTTTAACATGATATTTCAGCTAAACCTGAACAGACCGAGGGGTCGGGAACTGATAGAGGAAAGGGAAAGGCTAGCATGTAATGAATGTGTAGTTGCAGGATTACTATACATGTAATATTTTTGTAATAGATAGATTGTAATGTTTTGTAATTAAAGGTATTTAGAACATGGGGTAGTTATGTATTAATGTAAATTAAGTTTTATTATTCAGAATGAATGTATGGAATTGAATGGTAAAGTAGTAACGTGAGCACAGAATCTATGGTTCAAGGGACCCGAATTTAAGAGCATCACAACAAGTCAGTTAGATAAATGTAAACCTATAACGGTATAAGTTAATTAACGTCTTAGTTGTTAATTTTAAACTTTGTCATTAATAGTGGTATGTATGCTTTGTAAATCCATTGAGATAGCTATGTATGTAAGTTTTATTCAGAGAAAGGTTATAAAGAGATAAGATTAATGTATTATTGTAAGTTGAATCTTATGTGTAATAAACTCCTGTGTATGGACTGGATATAAGTAAATAGTGTTATGTATGGATAGTTATTAATGGTGATTGTATTCACAGGTCAAGTAAAATCATAATCTATATGATTTTGAACTGTAATAGACTAAGTCATAATTTTTGTATGTATGACCTGAGTTCTAATGTATAGAATGTAAATGTTATGATCTTGAGACAAGTTATGAATGTAAGTTAAATAAACAAGTTTATGAACTGTATTATGAATGTTTGATGTTGTTTTAAAGGTAAAGGTCATGTTTTAACGTACGAGATCGCCTGCAATAAATGTGGGGGTTCAAAGATGTTATAGTTCACATGAATTTGATGTAGACATTTTTCTTCGAGCCTACCTAGTTAAAGGCTTTTCGAAGGTTTTAGAAAAATATCTTTTAGGGTGTAGTTTCTTGATGCATTCAGATGAGACTCACCAGCTTTCCTTAGTGATTTAGCATTTAAGGGTGTTCTAAGTAGTTATCTTCTAGGGCTATGAATAAGATACTATTTGTAAATCTAGAGTGACAATCTGTTTCTCTGTGTTCGACCATTTTGAACTTGATTTAACAACCCTCACTTATGAATCTTCAATAAACTGGGCCGTCTTTGAATAACCTCATATAGTCTTGCTCAAACTTGCTTCTTAAAATATTTCAATGTTGATGTTTGTACTTGAGTTTTCCAAATAGCAATAAAAACATTGAACCTCATAGGTAAATTTCTTCACCTATTACAGAACTGGTTTTAGTACCATGGAATCTACTCATTGTGGTTAAATAAGTTTTGTGCGAAACTGCTCTTATACTAATTGTTTTTACCCAGAGGTACGTGAATATGATCTAGAAGGGGGGTTGAATAAATCATTACACAATTATGTATAACTTTTGCTTTTATAAATATCTTTACCAAATAATCAAGTAATTGTATGCACAACAAAATTAGGTTATTTGGTAAAGCCCATTTTTCATCATTACAACAGGAATACACAGTTCTGTACATAAATTTACTAATGGAAAGCTATCTTCATAATAATCACAACATACATAACATAAACATGAAAGATAAAGAAGGGGGTAAAGAGACATTGAGAACACAATAATTTTTAAGAGGTTTGGAGCCTGAACTACTCCTACTCATCACTTCTATTCCGTTAAGTAGGGATATTCCACTAAGAATAAATTGGACACTAAGTCTTTATAATTTGGACAATAAGTCCTGGACAGTAAGTCATCCCACTAAAGGTCTGATTCATTAAGAATCACATGGGTCACTAAGTCCCGTCTTATCTCCTCATATGACACTAAGTCCTCTTCTCTTAACAGGTTCTGATTCACTAAAAATCGGATAGGCCTCACCCAATTTCCTCCACAGGACACTTAGTCATCTTCCCATCTTGGGGCAAATTCCTCTGAATCTAGCGGATCACTAAGTCCCGACTTTGTTGTTAGTGTTGAGTTGTTGGGGGTGTTGTTAAACAAACGTTAAGCTCAATGATGAAAAGCTTGGCAGTACAGGAATAACTTTTAGAGCTTTTTGATATTCTAATCGGCTCCTGCTAATCATTCTTGATCTATCCTCCAAAGGGTTCTGTAGTTTTGGGTTGATAATATTCATGTAAATGATCAATCCCCCTTCGGTCCCTTGTAGATTGGTCTTTTTCTCTTTATACTCCTTTAGTATGTAGACAAATCTTCTTCATTCAGCTTTGACCAATTTAACTTTACATTTTCTTTTGATTGGTGGATTCTCTCTTCTATTTTCAGCTTCTTCTTTGCACCACCAATCTTTCTTTTAGACCTGATGTCAGCATTGGTCGAGTTTTCTCTCATATAACTCTGTTTCTTCTCCGTCTCTGTAATGACCACGAATATTACGCAACATTATAAATCTAATTAAGAAATATTTATCGATGTAGTGAATTAAATTTTTATTTTTGCTGTGCATAATCATATCTATGTGTGTATGAGGTTTTAATTAAAGGGAAGTTCACTCGGTAGATTTATTTAAACCAAATGGACTAACCTAGAAATATTAATATCGATAACCGATAAGCTAGAAACCCTAATCAATTATCCAATTGAATGGGGTAGGGTTTATAGTTAAACCAATCATTTGGTAGACTAAATTAATTTATTAAAAGCAAGTCTAATTGAATTGTGTTTTGTTAAATGTTGCATTTAATTAAGCTTCAATGTGTTTTTAATTGGTAGCTTGACAAATAAAACATAAGAGTCCAAAAAGGAATTATTAAATTAGTAGTCCATGAATTAATAAATGATAACCCTAATGTGGTAGAATTAATTCATGTTGTTATTTAACATCATGTGATTTAATTGGTAGCCCAACCAATTAAATACTAACCCAAGTACTGGTAGTAGTAATCAATGTTGTTAGTAGCCCAAGTTGGAATTAAATGTAGGCCCAATCATTTAATTAATTGAGGCATAATGTGATTGTTAGTTAAAGACCAATGAATTGATTTAATTGTAGCCCAAAACCCTAACCAAGTGTGTAATGTGTTGGTGGATATATATATACACACACACACACACACGTATCATTATAGCATTAAAAAGGAAAGGAAAATTTCAAGATTTTGGGGCTTATGGCCCCAAAATTTGGCTGAGATAGGGAGAGAGTGGGGGAGTGTTTTAGCTTCCCTTGGAAGCTTTGTGTGCATGGATAAAAGCAAGGAAAAGATGGGCAAGCTAGTAGGCCTATTGAGAGGTGTAGTTGATGTGTATACTTACACATTGTGTAAGTATACATTTGAACTAGATATTGTTTATTACACTTTCCTTCATCCTCATTTCATTAGCTCATTCCATGTTCTAAGTGTTAGAGAGAATAGCTTAAGAGAAAAGAAAAAGGAAGAGAGAAAGTTTGAAAGCTAAAAGAGAGAAATAAAGAGAAACCCTAGATCATCAAAGAGAAAGATCATCTAGACATCAAGATGGATCATCCGACCCTAGTTTCATTTCTAGCCAAGAGGAAGAAAGCTATCAAAAGGTTTAAAAGTATTTCAAACCCTAACTTTCTTTTGATTTATATGTTTATATATGTTTGAAGTATTTTTGATGGTCAAAAATGAATTTCTATGGTAGCAAACCATTTTCAAAACTCTCTAATCTTAAATCCATGCCAGATTTGTAGATTTATGGTTTAATAGATTTTACATGAGTATTTATAGGCATTTATGTTGGAAAACTTGTTCAAAAATATGAAATCAATGTTTACCAGAAAAACCTAAACTGGACAGTCCAATTCCCGGAATTACTGTTCATGTTTCATAGCTCATATTCAAGATCCGTCAACTTCGGGTGGTAGAACTATAAGACACAAAGTTTTTCCAAGTGGAATGACTGAAAAATATTTAAAGGACTATTTTTGGTGATTTTTCTAAGCAAAATAGTTCACTATTGAAAAAATCAACAAAACCTACTGTCCATATTTTTAAAAGGGCAATTTTGGCCACTTATCTTACTTCAAAAATTCCGTCCTATTTATACATGATATTATATGGTATAAAGCATCCACTGTACAAAAATGAGCTCGATCCGACCTCAGATGAATGATTTATGACCCGACAATTTTTAAAGTTTTAAAAGATCATGACTGCTATTACTTGAAATGTGTAACTCAAGCAATTATAAAATTTTAACTGCGGGGGGGGGGGGGGGGGGGGGGGGGGGGGGGGATATATGATAACAAGAAGCTACCATATAAATTTCAGAATTGTCAGGTAAAAACTCGATTTTTAATGATTATTTTAAATTCCGAATAGAAATAACCTATTGAAAAATAGTAAATGAGATTATAAAATTAAATAAAATTTATTGTGTGTATAAAATTAAATATATCCAAGAGATATAAAAATAATAAGTCAAGAATGTATTTTTGATAATTACACTTGAACTAAGAAAAATAAAGATAATAGCATAAAATAATTATGTGTTATTTAATTTTAATTAAATAATACAGAAAGGTAATTATTTATTATTCGACTAATATTAAATAATAAATTAATTAATTAAAAAGAATTAAATTAATTATTTATTAATTAAATGCAAAGTAATAAATAAAGTAAATGAATAAAGAAGTAAATAAAATGATTAAACAATTTATTTTTAATTGTGTAAGTTTTTAAATATTACTAAATGATAAAAATATTATTAAATAATAATATTAGTTAAATTATTATTAAATAATTAATAATAATAGTAAACGATTAAATTATTATTAAATGATTAATAATAATAGTAAGTGATTAAATTATTATTAGATGATTAATAATAATAGTAGGTGGTTAAATTATTATTAAATAATAATAATAGTAGATGGTTAAATATTATTAAAGGATTAATAATATTAGTAATCAATTAAGAAGTTGTTAAATAATTAATAATATTAGTAAGTAAATTAGATATTATTAAGTGTTGTATAATATTGTTTGATAATTAAAATGTAATTCAAGTGTGATAATATTGTTTTGTAAGTTATGTGATATTAAATAGGGAATTATGTGCTTAAGTGTCATTTTATTTGAGAATGATATATGAATCCCTATGTGTGTTACTAATTGAAAGATAAATCTACTTAATATTAGGTCTTTCAAATGAAGTAATTTAACTTGTGTAAGTTGTAGTCAACAATCAAGGCAAGTTCCTAAACCCTAAACTCATTTCATTATGCAAGTTTCTTAACTCAAACTCGAGTTATTATTCTTCAATCATATTAATGGTTTAATGTTTGTCAATTACTCCACATTAATGATAGTTATTGATTTTTGCACTTGGTGCACTAGAATTTCTGTTCTATTATTGAACCGTAAAATATTTAAAGTTCTTCATTTCATGAGCTATTTCAAGAATTAGTCTACGCCATTTGTTTCGGCTAGACATACATATGTTAATATTTTTAAAAGCTATCCAAACCAGTAGTTGATACAGAATCTTGGACTGAGAGAGAAATCCTGATAAGGGAATGTTAGTTCCCAGAGGCACACAAATGATCTAGAAATGGGGGGTTGAATAGATCACTTAGAAACTTTTTGCTTTAAGAGTTCATTACCAAATAATTTATTGGATCAAGATTTATTTGCACAGCGGAATATTAGTTTGAAAAAAACACCCCTTAGAGTTTTGTAAAACTTCTCCGTTGAGTTTAAGATTAAGTTGAAGAAAGTCACTTGTTAAGTAAACTAATTCACAGTCAAATGTATATAAATATATAAGACAAAATGTAAATGACTGAAAGTAAATGACACCAGAGAGTTTAAAGTGGTTCGGAGACTGAATAACTCCTACTCCACTCTTCTACTACAACGAGTAGGAAATCCACTAAGAATGGTTCATACGGAACCCTTCAAGCTCATTAGCCTGGAAACTCTGGTTCACTAAGAACCCTTCAAACCCAGCAGGTTTGGTTAGTTTAGTCACAAAGACAAGGACATTACTGCCCTCTTCAATTCCAACAGACTTGGCTCATTTAGTCACTATGACAAGGACAACTGCCCTCTTCAAGTCCAACAGACTTGGCTCCTTGATTGTTTGAAAGAGGTTGAAGTTGTGCTGCTAAGTAGAACATTTGCTCTTCTTCATCTTTAGGTGCTTAGCAGCAGCTTGTGATCAATCTTTGAATGCTGCTGATATTTTCTGTTGATGTTCTTCTTCCTTCTGTATTCAGTAACTACTCATGATCACCCATTGTGATGCTAGGCTTTTGCACTTTAGCTCCTTTGATACTTGATAACTTCTCGAGATGAACTCCTGAGATGACTGTGATGCTTCTTCCTTTTGGTACTCAGTTGCTACAATGTATGTATCAAGTTGGCGTTTAAGCTTCTCTCTTCCATGTGCCTAGCAGCTCTTAACACTTCTCTTGTAATAGAGTTATTTATCTCTATGTCTCTCTCAATTCAGTGTTAGTGTTCTGATGGATCGTAGAGTCCTTCAGCATATTCATATTTTGTTCCACTCTACGATCGGTTGTTGTCTACTATCATCTCTCTCGTATTTTTTCCAACAACTACTTTTCTGTTTGTTATGTAAGCCTTTATATCTCAGAGCAAATTTTACCGTTGAAAGAAATCCCGTTGGTTTCCTTTGGCTTTGTGCAGATCTTTAATATCTTCAATGTTGACTTTCTTGCCGCTTGTGTCAGTGCTTTACCCTTTTCTGACATGCTCTGATATATTGACCTGTAGCTCAGCTTTCTCTGAATTTATAGCCGTTGCACACCCAGATTGGTTCAGCAAGGATTTTTATTTCCTTTGTTAATTAATCTTCTGATTCATCAATAAATATCTTCCTTGACTTTTAGAACCAATTGTTCTGATGTATTCAGAGATGTCCCATTTTTGACTTTATTCACCATCTTCCTGAGCAGTGGGTCCTGACTTATAGTCGTTTAGGCACAAAGTCTTCTGTGACTCTGACATGCATCTTATTTCTCAAGAGCACTTACTCTTTCTTGAATATGGGTGAGGAGTATTCTCTTTTCTCTCATACTAAATTGCAGTTATGATTCTTTGCTGTTTATGGTTATTGTAGAGTGACTGTCTGCTCATCTGGACTCTACGAATTCATCTCCACTCGTTATCTGAAGTATGTTGTGGTGTAAATGGTGGAGATGGAGCGTACTTCTCTTTTACTCTGCGATCTTGCTTTTGTGAACAGATCGTAGAGTTTGTCTGCAGTGCTTTGCTTTATGATTTCGTTCTACGATCTTGTCCTTTTGTTCAAATCGTAGAGTTTGTGAACTGCCGTGCTTCTTAGTGAAATCGTTGAGTTGTAGTCTTTGTTGCTTCATCCTTTAATTCTACTCAACGATTATTCCATGTGTAAAGCAATCTTCTGTATTGCCTTGTCATTCTGTTCCACTCTACGACTTCTTCTATCTGTGTAAATTCCAGTCCTTGTTAGCTTGCTCATCAAGTTTACTCTACGATTTTGCTAGAGAGTGTGTATCGTAGAGTACATTTCTTCTCTGGTTCAGCGTTATCTGCAGGCTAGCTTGGCTGTCTGTTCGACGATCGTAGAGTTCAGCTCTACGATTTGTACTTGAACAGTTCTTTAATTTTACTTGAATATCCTGTAGACTTCTTGCACTTCTGACTCTCTTTGATGATCGTAGAGTTATCTTGGTAAGGAGTCGTAGAGTTGACTCTACGATCTATACAGACGTTGAGTATTCTTTGAAAGAAATCGTAGTGTCCGTTCTACGATCGTATAGACTGATCAACCTAATGGACTTGATCTTTTCTAACTAAGTCCTTTCTTACAATATTACATCATTACATATTGAAAGGACTTTTACAAACTCTGACATACACAAATACAGCAAAGATTCATTCTTATGCTACTCTGCTTATATCATACCTCTTTTATGCAGAGTGACTTCTATTGAAAGATCAACCTAACATTTCTGATCTTTAAAATCTAAGTCCTTTGTATACATATATCTAAAAAAGGACTTTACAACACTTTAATCAGATAACTTTCATTCTCTTTAATAAGCAGCAGATGGTTTACAATAAGATCATATTTGTTTAAACAAGTGTGCAAATCACAGTATTAGAAATGAGTAATATACATCAAGCACACATGACAATGTAAACCCACAATTAGATTAACATATAATCACTTTGTCAAATAACCACATAAGCACTTCCAGAGTATCTAAGCACATAAGCACATTAATCACATATGCACTTTCAGAGTATAATCAATTAAGCACATAAGCACATTAATCACATATGCACTTTCAGAGTATCTAAGCATATAATCAATTAAGCACATAAGCACATTAACACATATGCACTTTGTCAGATACATATTGACAATCAACCAAGTAAGCACATTATAAAATCACTTTGTCAAATAACCACATAAGCACATTTAGCTCAGTCCTTTTTGCACAACAGTCATCATCATCAAATCAAACAACATTCAACAGGGAACTATAAGTGTCGGTTATCCTATATGGTCAAAGTTTAATATTATGCATACACATGGTGTACAAGAGGCTAATCCCCTCAAGTACAAACTGACAGTTTAAATATATAAAAGGGTCATTCGAATAATTGATTCCTTGTCAATGTTCATGGTCTATTGGACCACTTAGCAGTAAATAATCAATACTCGTTCTTCCATTTGAACTTTGAGTATCTTGTTAGTTATTTCATCAACTATTTTAAAAGTTGAGTTATTCTATTGTTATTCTTATTCATTCATGATATACCTTTGTTATTTATTTTAAATTAGTTAAGCAAAGTAGTTGTTCATTCTTGCTATATCATGAACTAATTGCAGTTAAGCCAGAGAGTTCCAAGAAGGACAAAGGCAAATGAATGTTTAAGGAATAATTATATGTGCTACTATTCTATCTTGTAATCATGAAACCTTTTTGTATTAATTCATGACGTATTTTGTTTAAGGTAATAGACCTTGGGACCAGAGTGAACTTTTTGTAATGAAAAACTTATGTTTATTTATTCTGCATTAATAATATATGTTGTTTAGAGGTGTTTGTATGTATTGGATCGTGAGCACCAAGTTTGAGGTAGTAGTACCTGAATTTGGGGGCGTCACAATCTCTTTATCTCTCCCCTCCAGAATTAGATGATGCTTTTTATATAGAGAGATCTATGCCATTTCGCCCGTATGAAATTTGCTTGTTGAGTGTTTGTTCGTTAAAGCTTTGTCCGTTGGAAGATAGTCATTGCTTCTTTTAATACTCTAATATTGAAGATCTCTGATGTTGATATTTAAGAAATGTCAGTTTATTTTTTGCTATTGCTTCTTGCTATGTCAGTTTTCTTTCTGCTCTGGCATGTCAGCTTGCTTTCTGCTCTGATATGTCACATTAGTCTTCAATAACAGCATTCACGTAGATGACGTCACTATATTAAGTAGTCGTTGGACATTTCTTCTGTGATGTTCAAATTAAGTTTTAGATGTATAACAGTATCCTTAAGATCTTCCAAGTATCAATCTTTGGTTGTATCTAATTGATTCGTCTTTATCTCCTTATTGTACCGTTTGACATATTATTCGACCAACTCTTCATTCAGTTCTATGATCTTCTTTGTGATCTTTCAGCTTTTATGTTTGCAGACTTTACAATTTTCTTGCTCTGCAATCTACACTACGAACTTGGAGCTTTATGATATGAACTTTACAATTTGTAAACTTTACGATCAACTTGTCCTTTGACTCTACAAGCCTTACGATTCTCTTGTATTCTTTTATTTTTTAGTGTCTGCAATTGTACTTCAGTCTTCGCCTTCTTATTTTAGTATCTGCTAGATAGTCTTGGTTCACTTCTTGAGAACTAAGACTTGGTCTTCAATTCTTCTCCAGTTCATTTCATTTCTGTTTGATCATCTCCCCCTTTCTTGAGCACTTGCTAGTTCCAAGATTGTGATTCCAACTCAATCTTTGTTCAGTGCCCTCTTACTGTAATGGGTATTAAATGTCTTTTTCTTCTAATAATAATTTAGCTAATTCATGATCCTGCTATATTTCTTGTCTCCTTCAGCTAAATTACCTCAGACTACTTCTTTACTAAAGAGCTCTTTGATAAGATTATTCAAATCTTGTGCCGTAGTGAATATGTCTCTCAGTGCCTTTGACATTATATTCTCTGATAAGTATGGTACTAAGTCAGTTCATCAATGTTGTAACTCTGCGTTCTGAAGTGACTCAATGATCTGATGATATTCAACTTAGCTTCATTCTAAGATCTTAAGTAATTTGACTTATTTAACATATGTGAGCTTCCATATATGATTCTTCTGCTAAAGTCTTTTGTCTTTGCTGTGTTGTGATAAGTTTGCTTGGACAGAATTCTACAAACTTTTCCTTTGTGTTGATCTTATGGAATAACTTGCTCTTTCTAATTATTTCTCCTTGTGAAGTATGTCTGATTTATCCAATTTTGTGCTTACGTTTTCTCCATTTAGCACAAGACCTCTTGCAATCTCTTTTTGGTTGTTCAGCTTTTATCCTTAATGGCTTTGTCTTCTTTATTGATTATTTTTCTTGGTTTTAATCAACGATCTTAAAGTCTTTTACGAACACGTCCTTACTTGACGATCATGAACTGTGGACTTGATTGATTCTTCCAATTTTCTTGGCGATTCTGTTCATTACTCAATGATTTGAGAGTTTGTAAGTCATAAAGTTAAGCTTCAGATTCCTCCCTTGATTATTCTGGCTTCCTCTACTAGTTTCCTGATTCAACGAACAGATACTCTTCAGAGTGCTCTCTATGATCCTTAAGTAAACTTTGCGACCTCCTTTTGAATTTACGATTGAGATGCGAATTCTTCAATTTGCTCTACGAGTGTGCTGACTTTACGATCTTTGACTGTATTTTACGATTATCCTTCAATTGTAGAGTTCATCCTTCAACTTTTCTTACTCAATGGCCCTGATCGCTCTGCTCTTCTTCTTCTGAACTTTACGTATCATAAGGTGAGCTCGCTTTATGATTTCTGCAGTTTTGTTATTTGGTTCTGCGATCTATAAGTTGTCCTAATCTATTACACTTTGATAATAATATTATGTATTCGGATTCAGCCTAACAAATTTAATCCCCAATGTCCTTTTACAATAATATTCTTTTGAGGACAATATAGAATTTATCTTTTGAATCAACCAAATAAATTTGATCTCTAACCTAGTCTATCTTTTTAATTTCAAATCAACCTAACGTTCTTGATCTCTAAGTCTATTTACAATAATTATTTTTTTAATGATTGTACAAGGCTGTAACATATGTTTATAAATTTACATTTGTCTGAATTTTCTTTTTCTTTCTTTTCTGGTTCAAATATAACTCTATGAAAACTATATCATCACATTAAGTCACATATTACTTACATAACACATATTTAGAATAACTATTACGTCATTATTTTGTCATCATTAAATTCAAATAGGCATATATATAATTTTGCTAACAAAAAGAATCTTAATTCGTTTTTGTCCCTAGATATTTAAATAAAGTAACTTTTCTTAGTCAATTTATGTATTTCCTCCGATTTTAAATTTAAAATTATTTTTCATTTATAATTAATTTGAAAAATTAAAATTAATATAATATAATTTATTTAAATTTTAAAAATCATTTCCTATATAATTATTAATATATTTTAGATAATTTATAATATTTATAATTGTATTGAATTAAAAGAGAAAAATAGAACTCAATCACAAATTAATAAAATAAATAAAAGAACGTGGAAAGTCTGCCTACATCTCGTCACTACCTCCAAAATTATTTCAAGTTCTATTCTTTTCGTTTCTCTCTCATCTCAACGAATATTATTAACTGCGTAAATAGGATAGATGCGGTTCTCCTATTCAGTTTTCTCTACTTGAAATTAAAGAAATCTATAATAGTATTAAATTTTAAATTATCTTTAAAAAATCAAACTTATTTATATTTCAGAACAAAATGATTTTATGATTTTATTCATATTTTAATTTTAAATTTTGTAAGATCTTTTTTAAACTATATTTAATTCAATATTCAGTGTTCACAAACAACGTCGTTTCTTCGACTTCTTTTCTTATAGCATATTCCCTCTATCCAATTTTTTCAATATATATTCAATTACGCAAATATTATTTTTAACGATGATAAAAATGACTCATCCATATACGACAAATTTTTTTGTGTCATTAATAAATTTACAACGAATTTTGTGTCGCTAAATATAATATATCATTGAATGTATAATAACATAAATACGAAAATAAATATAATGATGAAAATTCTAATCCATTACTTTTACTACTTCCAACAACAATATCACCACTATCATCGTCCATCACCAAACCCAACATCCCGCGCACTACCATCACCAATATTTCACACCATCAACATCAAACGCAAATCACACCACCACCACAATTACCATAATCAACGAAATTAAAGCACAAAATGTGGCCAATGGCCATGGAATACGAAGACGTTGAAACATTTTTTTGTACAAATTCTCACAATTATCAAATCACTTTTATGAAAATCAAAATCACTTGTGGTTAGTAATGGAGATGGTTGTTCGCAACAGTGGATCTGAATTGAGGTGGGTGGTGGTTGATCTTAAGAGTTAAGACCATGTCCTCGCTCTCTCTCTCTCTCTCTCTCTCTCTCTCTCTCTCTCTCTCTCTATATATATATATATATATATATATATATATATTATTGTTCATATAAAACCATAAATACGATATTCACGATATAGGTGTAAATTTTTTACAAACCTTTGGACTTATTTTTCCTTCAGATAAATCCTTCAGAACTGCTATTTGAAATTATCACATAAAAAATAAATATAAAACTAAATGAACATATAATATCTTGATGTAAATAGGCCAGTTACTCTGCATATTTGGCTTGATTATACTGTACATTTCAATTTAAACCCAAAGGTCCATAACAGCATAATAGAGAGACAAACTGAACGCATTATAGACAGGGAATTGATATTTCCACGAGAGAATTTAATATTTTCACAAGAAAATCATTGCTATAGACATACAGAGACAATTAAAAATGTTGATATAGATCTATAACGACGATTTTCTTGTGAAAATATCAATTCTCATACATTAGATGTTACTAATCCAGTACACTGCACATGAAAGCTTCCAATATTTATTAGAAATTGATATTTCCACATGAGATTTTGATATTTCCACATAAATCCCACCAAAAGTGTTGTCATAGATATATAACGACAGTTAAACCGTCGCTATAGACTCTACATGTATTACAACAAAGATCCATAAACTGAATAATCGATTTCCAACACAACCGCAGCAATATAGCCCTACGCATTTCACAAGATTTTGTTCAAGAATTATACGACGTCATAGAATTGAAATTAACGGACTACCCCAACTGTTATGAATCCATTATCGATAGATTTTTTAACTGCATCCAACACCAGTTGAGATTTCCTACTTAGGGTCGGCCACTTCTTCTCCTGTTTCAAACCATTTGTTTTGATACTTGCAACCAACCTAGAAAACTCCCTGACCATGCATGATTCCTGAGGAAGATCGGTCACAATTGTGTGCTCGCTTGGCTTTTGCACCCATCCTGTCACAAGTTCATTGAACCCAGATTCCGTAGCCGTAGTATATGAAGCCTTGTTCTCTTCTAAAGGAATAACAAAATCATGAAAATGCAGAGTTCCCTTTGAACCAACAGCAGTAACATCCATGGTCAAGTTTTCCAGGAAAGAGCAGTGGAAGGTAGCTATTTTTCCGTCTTCCCAATATAAAGAAGCGCCACACGACATAATCACGCCTGCTTTGTTGAAAATAGGTCCACGCATAGCAATTACAGACTTGGGTAGTTCAAAATCAGCAGCCCACAGGATTGACCTGATGCAGTACCACCCAACATCGCCAAGAGCACCAAGAGCATCAAGATCTGGCTTCATGCGAATGTCATTTTCAAGAAAATTGGGATCAGCACGAAAAGTGAAGCAGCTGCTTATCTGTGAGACTTAGAAGAGCTAATTTCAGAAACAGTAGAGAAGATCCAACAAGGGAGAATAATTCCCCATTATCTAACCAGAAATATATAATGGAGCACAGTTGTCAAATCAAGAATCGTATCGTGAATCAAAAATCCTTGTATTGCATTTCATGTATCATAAGATACAGAAAATACTAAATAAAATAATAATTATTATATTTATTTATATTGAGATACATTTTATAACTTAAATGTTTTAAGTTGTCAAAAGACTACAACATAAAAAATTAACAACTAAAATTTATCAAATGTGATTATCATCAATCATCATTAATATTAATGTCAATAAATTCATCATTCCCGTGAAATCCACCATCTTCATCAACCAACTCCACAATGCTTACATTTTACGTGCATCCTATTTTTATCTGAAACCTTTTTACAATGTTCCCAAGTTGGATCAAACTCTTTTCTTTGGTGCCATTTGATTGATAAAACTGAAATTACAAAAAATGAAACATATTAATTCAAAACACATTAAGTATTAATTATTTAAGTGTATAAATTAATTAATTATTATTTAAGTATATAAATTACCAATAGCAAGAAAGTTAATATGTTTGCGTCCATGTTACTGACTTATAAAGTCCCCCCACTCACCAAAATCTATATAATATTATAATATACATTATCTAAATTATAAAAGGTATGTACTATGTATATAAATGGTGGATGGAACTAGAACTTACCATATAAAGTTCAAGTCCCGACCAAACAGAAAAACAATCGGCTCAATTTGATGGATAGATAGGAGATAAAAGTCGCTTCCGACAATTATGGCGAGCAAACCAAACTCGAAGCAATCAATAATCCAAGATGGGCTGGTGGTCTCTCAAATAGCAAAGACTTCAATGGCTATTTTGGGGTTTAATTTTTTTTGTTTAATTGGAGTTTGATCAATTGAAATTGGGTTTATTACCCTTTTAAAGTCGTGCTTGTGGACTGCATGCAGAAATCGAAGCAATTGGCAATGAGTAATTTTCTGATTGGCCTTTTTTTCCCTGCATCGTTATGTCTTCATCCTGAATCGTTGGAGAATCGATGTATTGCACAATACATGAGATTCTACTATGATTTCCCTTCGATACGTACGATTCTTCTACAATTTTTGATACCCGTAGAATTATGTATAGATTGCTACCTGTATCATGTCAAATCGTACGATACGAATCGCGTATTGTACGATTTTGAAAACTATGTAATGGAGTGAAAAAGTGTTAGCACATATGCTAAAAATATTAATCATGAGCTAACCTCTTCAAATTTATTCCGAAGAAAACTGTAACTTTGATCACTTAAATTGTAAATAGCGTTTTAGACTTATGACAACATAGGAAACTCATAGATAGGGAACATTATCATATACCAACTAGCATTTGGGTACTTTTAACTTTTATCATAGGTCAAAAAGATGAAACAGAGATGCTTACAACTGAAATATGCAAAGGAATTCGAGCAGGCCACTAATTCAAGGTTATCAAGGCAATATTTTGTCATAAGGATGAAACAGAGAACTCAACTCCACCAAGACTGATTCCTAAACTAGTTGGGGTTGGCTGCGTAAATCCTTTGCCACCATACCGCCTTATCTAGGGTCCATCCAGTGTGACCCCTCTTGCACACATGCTTTTCAACTACTTATACCCAAGTAAGTTTTGGTCTCCTCTCCCCCTAGTTGTGGAAAATTACTCTTTTTCACCAGTGCATTTATAAAGGTCTGCACTGAATGTGTCCAAGCTCCAAACCATCTCATCTCAAACTATTCTTCCTAATCTTTTCTTCGATCAGTGTCACCTTCTTACAAATATCTTTCATTGAATATACTATTATTTCTTGTGTCGCCGCACATCCATCTTAGCATGTACTTTTCCGCTACACTCATTTTTCGGACATGTTCTTACAACCCAAAACTCCAAACCATTGAGCATAGCTGGCCTCATCATGGTTCTAAAAAATTTCAACTTCAATTTAGTGAGTCTTTTCTCGATTTATTAATATCTAGTATAACAAACAATTCGAGACTAACCACCATGAAAGTTTTGGTTCATAGTTCAAGGCATAAAGAAACGTAGAATGGAACTTCTAGCTCCTAAATTGTTTTTGCATATATTTCCAACGGCTACCAGTATAGCCAACTGTTATAAGAGTCTTATTTTGGTAGAATCCCAACAAAGGCACAAGGATCCTTATGCATGCAGCAGCCAGATGGATTCTTCTTGTATTATATAAAGCAACTACAGTCTTATTAAGCTCCCCCCACCCCCACTTTTTCCAAAAATAATATTTCTATTCCAAATTATAAAATCATAATTGACTTTTGAAGGTCTTTGAAACATTTTCAAACTCAAAATTGAGATAGTTCATTAAAAAATATGACACAATAAATCTTATAATGAGTAATAGTTTTAGCTAGTTTATAATATTCATCATTATATGAACTAAAATTAAAGAAATTCATGTAAATTTTGAGCTTTAAAATAGCTTAGGTTGACTTCAAAAAATCACTAATAATCTTATATTTTGGAACAGAAATAGTAATGAAGAAAAAATGTGGGAGGAAAAATGAGGAGAAAAAGGAAATATCTTAATAAACTAACCGGATGGCTAATTAACTAAGCCAGGATTCGGGTGCGGCAGGGATACAACAAATATTTAATTATAATTATAATTATATATATATATATAGTAATAAGTAATTTGTTTTGACTCAATAAAAAAGTATTTAAGATATTGTTTCTACCAAGATAGTTTCATTTATATTTATTGGGCCCAAATTGAAATGGGCCAATTTATTTAATCCCCACTCTTCCATACCTATTAAAATAACTAAATAAAATATGGAAGGTATTTTTAAAATCTTTGAGATACTTACCAACATGCAAGCTGGCAACCACTTTCAAATTAGTGGTTGATATTTGGTACTTGATAGTCTCTCCCTTTTGACCTATATATCAGCCACTTATTCTAAAGTAGAGAACAAGAAGCCTCTTCAAATCTAATTCAAAAAACAAGGAGCCGACGGAAGAGAAAAAGGAGAGAGAAAGAAAAAGAAAGAAAAAGGCAAGAGACTAACTCAAGAGATCTCACCCCTGCTTGAGGAGCCATAATGGACATTTTTGAAGCCTTACATATTATTTTTGAGTACCGCCACCCATGTTTTCGAGCTAATACAAAATAGTTTTTGGGATTGCCCGGTATCTTTCCATTAAACCGACAAATTAGCATAGGACACCAACGATTGGACCTTTATGTTCTCGTTGAGCTCATCTTAAGACACATGCGTTATTTTTTAACATATGTGCCGGGCTTGGCTAACGACACATGTCTTTAGGGGCTTGAAGATGATCAGATACCTTCCTAATCTCAATCATAAACAATACCGACCAAGGATCGGTGGGGCACAAGGTGAATAAGGGGAGATTGGACGAGCAAATTCCATCAATGTAGGCATCACAAACCTGTTATAGCCTCAAACTTCCGTGGCCTACAAGGCCAGTCCCACTAAGAAGCTGGTCGTGGCGGTATACCTCCACATAGCTATTTAGCAGGCCTCCTAGGTGTGCACTGATCGTCTCATCCCTTCTACCAGCCAATGTTCTAAAAGGCATTAGGCACGCAGCCCAGGAGAGGGGGGGGGGGGCTTCCGCCTTCGGGCTTAGGCGAAATTTTTTATTTTAAGCCAATTTTAATATTTTATCATGCATTTATCTAAATAAAACAATAATATAAAGCAAAACAATCTATAATAAAGATAATAAAGGCATTTGCTTAAAGTTCAAACACATCCATATTGTCAATGTCAAATTTAAACAAAAACATGCAATTGTTCAAAGTTCCAACACAAACATGCAATTGTTCAAAGTTCTAACACAAACAAATAATAAAAAATACAAAATAATAGTTCTCATCTCCATATACCTCTATATCTCTAACTCTTCTTCTCTATATCCCTCTAAAATAATGTCCCCATATTCCTCATCTCCTATGTCATTATCAGACAAAAAATATTCTTCATGGAGTTCTTCGACTCCAACATTTCTACTACTTCTCCCAAGTTTTAGCACACTATATGCTACGGATGTTTCATCAACCGGCTCCCAAATAAGACCCGAACAGCCCTCAACTTCATCACTCACTCCCACGACGTCGTTTTATAGCTTAGTTATTAAAAAAAAAACATTTGCAACCCTAATTTCTCCGCTTAGGCCCACTTAATTTCTCCGACGTGAACACTGATGTCGGCGATGCACTCACGCCCTTAACTGGCCAGGAAGTGCCTCTGATGCGCCGTCCAGGCACTACTTTACTTGTGTTGTCGAGGCAAGACTTTATTTGCAACCAATTGAGGGTCAATTGGGTGAAAAAACATTTTTAGGATCAAGCCAACACGACGATAGACACCGCCAACTTTTGGATGAGTGAATTCCATCAACGTAGGTATGTATACACCACAGGTAATTGAATTGGTCTGAAGACCCCGCTGACGTCTCCGGACTGCTTAACGTTGCTGTCAACCGCCACATCCAGTTTCAGGAATTTTAACCTGATTCCCTGATGTGCCAAGAAATTTGTATATTCTAGCCTACTAATTTATACTTAGGAGAGTATATATTATTACAATTGCTTTGTTTTTTGTACTTCTCAAGTGCTTGGAATTTAATGGAGAAATTTGACTATTGAAAGAAGTAATTCAGAGTCAGAACAGTGGAATTGTGGCTCTTGTTTTGGATTGTTAATTACTGTTACCGTAATTGGGGCCAAGTTCATTTGCTTAGTTTGTAATTAGATTACACGTTCCATATAATTCCATGTGCCTTTTATATGGGTCCTACAACAAAAGTAAGACCATAGCCTTTGTTGTTCATTTTGTTCATGGATCAGTCGAGAGAAGGTATTGGGCCCCGCCAATAATAACAACAATAAGACTGAACTTGGTAAACCAATGGAGAATCACCAGGCTTTAGAGTTGCAGCTCAATTAATTCACAAGTCAAAGCCCATAGTTTGGCAGTTATGGTCCATTAATTAAGTCCAGTATGCAGTAATAGCAGCAAGCATTCCTAGGAGACTTCTATCTCTTGGCAGAATTAGTCCAAATCAGAATTGGAAACTGATAACGCAGCAATTGAGAGTCCATATTTCGGCAAAATTAAGAGGTTTCAAATACTAAAGCAGATCAGAAAATTTTGGGGATTCAGCAGAAAGAGGAACAAAGCAGTTTTTTTTTCTTTCTTTTCTTCCCGTGAATGGTACACAGTAGCTAATTGGTATATTCTTTTCTTTTCTAGCGATTCTTGATCAGTTCTTCTATTCAGTTTATTCTTTGATTGTGAACATTAAGAATAGCAATTTTTTTATCATTCGGAGCATAATACTTTTGAACATTGAAATTCAGAATTTATTTTATTTTCTTCTTCAATCAATTGGTACATTTTAATAAGTATTCTGTTTGGTTAATTATGCATTATTTAATTATGTTTTGTGTCCCAAATTCAAGCATGCTAGGCTAGGTTATTTTTTAGGGTTGAGGATGAGTACATTTGATTGATTCCATTGCACGTGTTCATGCTAATTAACTCTACAGATTTAGTGCTTTTGTGTAAAAAATAATTCTTTCTATTGAATGCCTATTTTTGTTACAGGCGCGTGACTTACACGCGCCAGCGGGAAAAGAAAGAAGCCAGCTGTCAGCGCGTTTTAACGAGGGTTGACCGGGTCAAGGCGTGGAAGGCGTGTTTGGCAAGCACATTAATGCTGAAAACGGGATTATTTCGGATTTTTGCTACTTTTTGATTCCAAATTGGATTTTAATTCCAACTAGGGTTAGGATAATAATTATTTTTCTTTTTCTCTTATTTTTAATTGTAAATCCTATTAGGGTTTGGACAAATTAGAGGCCTATAAATAGAGAGTCAATCTCTCATTATTGATTGTAAGTTTTTAGGAGTTCTTTCTTCTAGTTTCTTGGAGAGAGTTTTTCAACTAGTGGAGATTATTTTGAAGCATGTCACGCTAAATTTTTATTTTCAGTTCTAAAGGGATGTTGAACATTATTTTTAATTGATGTTTTAATTGAGTTTTATAATTTATTCCTTCATGCATGAGATTTATTCTTGATAATCTGTTTTAATTGTTTTATGATATTTGCTTGATTAATTTGATAATGGCCTGTTAAGTTAATCAATAATTTATCATATGCTAGATTAAGATTTAATATTAAGCAAACGATATTTTATCTGATCATAAGTAGCAAGTAATAATATTTGATTGTAATCAAACTTTTGAATATTATTATGGTTATCAAGATGGCAAGTTAAATGGTCCGCGATGTTGAGATTGTTGTTTGGAATAATCTAATTCTCTAATTTTTAATGCAACTGTTATATTAAATCTAGACTGATAGTTCTAGGTTGTATGATAGTTAAGGTCTTTTGTGAGCGATTGCTGCATTAGATTTATAATTTAAGGAGGATTTCGGGTAGCTTGGCGATTGTCGGTTATCTAGGATTATTAATTTCAATTGAAGGAAAAGATAATAATAACTTGATTAATTTGTTGATTAAAAGAAGGGGATACTGAACTAAGGAACTGAAGTTTGTTTTAATTGTTTTTTCTCATATTTATTTATTATTCAGTTTTATTTGTTTGTTTGAATTTTAATTAGTTAATAATTAATTCCAAACCCCCCATTTAATTAGTTATTTTTGAAAACATTAGAATTTATTAAAATAATTCGCTCTCTGTGGGTTCGACTCTTACTTTCACTACTACATTAATATTTTTCAAAGTAAGATTTTATTTTTGGTTGCTTGCGACAACATCCCACATAAAATAGTTCGTAGTGTTAATTAATTAGCACAAATATTCTTATCACACTCGTCATTTTAGCAAACAAACGTAACCCTAGTTTGTTATTGAAGAAATACATGTCTTTTTTCTTTTTCTTTTTTTTATGCACCAAAATAAAATGATTAATAAGTAACACATCCAGCACACTTAAACTGAAAAATTCCACCACAGCCCAGAAAAAACAAAACTAACCTTATTGTGTTTTGATTTTTACTAATTCAAATCAGAAACTCAATCAAATTAGTGAAGAAGCAGCAAAAAGAAAACAAGAAATTTTACCCAACAGAAACATATTTACCAGTGCAAACAAAAAGGCACAAACCGTACCCAACTGATTTCGTCATAATTTTCCATGTTCAGACACAACATTCAAATAATAAGTTCGAATAACAAATCCCAAAATTAATGATCAACAACAGCCAAAAATAACATACCGTTTTGAGTTGACCAAACCGCTCCAAATCCGAAAGAAACTCCCTCATCTTAGCCGTCCTCGGATGGTGCATCCACATGGTAGCATCCATGAACTGCACCCCATTCGATTCGCAAGCCTCCAGAATCGTGTCCAGCTCGGACACGTTCAGAGCAACCGGCTTCTCGAGCAGCAAGTGCTTCTTCTTCTGGGCAGCCAGTACGGCCCAGCGCAGGTGCAGGCTTGTGGGCAGAGGAACGTAAACGGCGTCGACCTCTGGGTCGTCCAAAACAGCGTCGTAGCTGCCGTAGACCTTGGCCGTGGAAGGGAATCCGTTGGCGGCAGCAAATCTGGAGGCCTTTTCGACGGAACGGCTACCAACGGCGTAGAGAGAAGAGTTGGGTGCAAGGATTATGGCGCGAGAGATCTTCCGGGCTATGTCGGCGCAGCCTAAGATTCCGAATTGGATTGGGGTTACGGATTCGGCCATTTTTGCTGGAGCTTTTGAGAAAAAGGTGTAGTGTTGGTATTTTTGGTGTTCGGAGTGGAGTCTGGACTGATGAAATAAAAAGGGGAAGATGAGACGATGAAACAAAAGATGATCGGATACAGATTTTGTCCGGCCAATTTTTTGTTTTCAATGTTGGACCCGTCATCCAAACCCAAAAAGCTATTGGGCTGAAGTTATTAGGTTGAGATTTGAGAATCCCATGCACAGTATAATAATGTTTTTATTATATTATTAAATAAATAAATATTAATAATATTTTGAAAAAATAATTATAGTTATTAAATTATTAAATATTTATTTAAATAATAAATTATATATTAAATTATTAACTATTAAATATTTGAATGAAATGTATATTATAATAACCAAGAAAAATGTACTATTATTATTAATGAGAAATAAGAATATTTTAAAATTTACTTGTGTGCTCATACATTTATGTGTTATGTTATAAGCATTACTAATTCAATTTAAATTGCATTAAATATGTGATAAATAATAAATTAAGTGATAATGATGGTAAACTTAAATTAAAATTAATTTAAGTTTATGTCATATGCCTTGTGTGACGTAATATGTAAGAAAGATTAATTAATTAATTAAATTACTTGTGAGGTGACTATATAATGTCATGAATTAATGAGGGTAATTAAATTAAACCCAATGTGAATATTAGGAGGTCACATGAATTAATGTGACATAGCCCAACATGTTAGTAATTAAAGTTCATGTATGTATAGATGGCTAAAATTAATTAATTTGCCCAATAGAAATACTTGGTCATGGCCCAATGAAACTTTAATTAGTGACTCAATGGAACCTAATCCAATTTGATGTTAGGTAATATGTATGTGTATATATATATAAGTGTGTGTGTGTGTGTGTGTGTGTGTGTGTGATATATATATATATATATATATATATATATATAAAGGTGCGTGGTACAATATACATATATAGTTGTGGGATCATGAAGGATTTGAAGGTGCAAGGATGACTTTGTGAAGAAAAGTAGCCATTAAAAACAAGAAGCAAGAAAAACAAGCCTTAAAACCTTAATCTTCTTTTTTTCAAGTTTATGGAAAAAAAATATTATGTTGAAGTTCTAAATGGCTAGATTCTTGCTAAACATGTTTATATAGGTTAACATGTATTTAACTTGTGTATTAGGATGTGTTTATGTCAAAAAAAATTGAAAGAAAGCTCAAAAAAAATTTTATCGAAAAAACTAAAATTGAACGGTCCGCTTCCGGAGTTACTGTTCACGTTCCGTAGGTCGGATTCATGATCTGTCAACTCCGGCTGATAGAGCTATTCAATACAAAGATTCTCCAAGTAGAATGACTAAAAAGCGATTTAAATGAGTGAGTTATGATTTTTCTAGAAAACGACCCCTCTATCGAAAAATACTCACTAGTAGTCGGCTGTTTGGTCACTTCAGTAGCCAAAACTTATCCAAATAAACGATCCGATGATCAAAAATTGTAATTTAAGAAGAAAATAAGAGAACAAGACCGATTAGAGGTCAATCGGAGTTGTAAAACTCAAGTTATACAAATTTTCGCTCGGGACCCCTAATAATAGTGGATAATTAATTTCAAGCAAAATATATCAATATGGGAACAAATATATCAATATGATGAAATAACGATATATTGATATGTTCTAATATATTGTCAAGCCAAATATATAAATATTGAAATAATATATCAATATGAAAACAAATATATCAATATGATGAAATAACGATATATTGATATGTTCTGATATACTGTCAAGTCAAATATATCAATATTGGAACAAATATATCAAAATGATGCAATAACGATATATGATATATTCTGATATATTGTCAAGCCAAATATATCAATATTATATCAAATGTATCAATATAATACAACAAGGATAATTAATTAATATTTAATTAACATTAAATAATAATTATAGAAGATTAAAATTAATAAACTAATTATTTATTATTTAATTAAAGATTAAATAATAAGTAAGGATAATTAATTAATATTTAATTAAGATTAAATAATAAATAAACATATTTATTTATTTATTTAATTTACATTAAATAATAATTAAGGAGGATAAAGTTAATAAACTAATTAATTATCACATCATTAATGAGTAATGATAAATAAGAATGATTAATAGCACATGAATAATTAATTATTGAGCAAAGATAGATAAGGATAGTTATCATTTATAATGATTAATGATAAATGAGGTAATAAAACAATTATAATAAATTGTTTAAAGGTTTAAATAATCTTATAGATGATGTTTTAAGTTTATTAAATCAATATTACTTAAAGAGAAGTAATATTTAACTGATAAATCATTTACCTAAATACAATTAATGGTATTAACAAGATTAAATGATATAAAAAATTATTCGCAAGGTGTTATGTGATAGTCATAGTTGATTTAATGTTATGTAATTAATAAACTTAAATGTTTAAAGTGAATGATTATATGCTATTCTGATTGATAGGGCAACGTTATCAATATTAGGTTTTCAAGAGAATTTTAAATTAAGCGATTAGCCATAAGTCGACAGACAGACAAGTTTCTAACCTTACTCAAATTTATATTAAGCAAGTTCCCTTTACCAAGACTTTACTTTTCGCAAGTACTTTAACTTGTACTTTTATTTCTCGTATAAGTAGAATTAATCGATGAAATAATTTATGTTTTATCTATATTCATAAATGTTGAATTATTAATTTGATTTAAATAATGGTTATATTCTTGAATAGTTATTCAAACCCCATTAGTGGACATTGAACGTATCAATTGTTCCTAGTTATGTTGAAAAATATGTTTATGCCATTTGTATCGGCTAGACCAATAATAAGATCGATTTTTAATCAATCATATTTTCTTGAGAAAGGTATCCAAAAAAATTGTTGCTTTGGTGAGGACTCTTATAATATACTTAGATAAACAACTACTTTACGTCGGGGAACCGACACGCGCGCGAACAACATGTCTGAATGTTATACATAACATGAAGTACTTTAGACTGATCACCTATTATACTTGTTTATTATTATGAATTTTTAGTAAAATACTGATAATTCAAGCACGTGTTCTCAGTTCATAGTGACCACTTAGTACAATTTATTTATTTATCTGAAAATATCGTAGTTTCTTGATTTCATATATATCCTTCAGTCCATAGTGACTCTTCAATAATAGAAATGATCAGAATTGAAACTTTTGACATTTACTTTGTTCACAATTCATTTACTTAATTCCTAAGCTTTTAATTATTGTTACACATCTTGATATATGAATCACTACACATAAACACCTACTTTTATTATTTTTATACTTGCTGAGCAAACTCGTTGCTCACCCTTGTTTCCCTTAAACATTACAGTTAAGGCTGAACAAGGCACCGACTCAGGAAAAGAAAAAGGCAAAGGCAAAATTGCTGAGTAGCCTTATTGAGATGTAGTAGTTAATTTCATTCAGTATTGTATTAAGACTTATGTAGTACTTGTTATTTTAAGTGATGTCATGTATTAGTAACGGTTGTGAGACTTGGGAATCAAATATTTATGTTAACTCAGTGTAAATATTTTTATTATTCCGCATTTAGTTGTTATTGTATGTTGTATGAGTTGAATCGTGAATCACCAAATTCAAGGTACATGTATCTGAATTTAGGAGCTTTACATATATTTATTTAGTTATGATTATGAAAAAATAATTATTTAAATTTTATTTAAATTTGTAATGAAATTTTATGTAAGTGTTTATATCAACAATATAAACACTTACATAAAATAAACCTATACTCCCTTTTGATTTAATATAGATTATCTCATTAATTATTGCGCTAACAATTATACATGAACGCACTAAATATGATATAAAAAAATCTATATATAATCATTAATAACTAAAATTAAATTAAATTAAATTAAACTATACATTGAGTTCAATTGAAATCTTAATAAATTAATTTGTCCATAACTAAATAATAAATTATCCACAAATAATTCAACATCTTAAAATTACAAAAAAAAAAAGAGAAAAAAAAAGGAATCAAATATGTGTTTTGATATCCATCTGTCACTCGGATTACAGTTTCCAATTCCCAAACTCTGCCTTTAATTTTCAAATCATTCGCATTGAATATCCACTCATCAATATGTTAATTATATTCTAATATATTCTAAACTTTGTTAATGTACTGAAAATAAGAGTATCATAGTGTATTCATAAAAGTACAATAATAATCCTAAGCAAAAGTATAAAAGAAATTAAATTTGGAATCAAATTAATGCTAAAAATTGTGAATAATCTGTTTCCGAAATTATTGCGCACGCCAAACACATCCTTCGCTCACTTGACCGGTCAACGCTCGTGCATGGCGTGGTCCTCCTTTACATCACTGAAACGGCGTCGCCTGATGAACCAATCTGCTGCTTATTAATCCTCTCTGTGCATTGTGCAGCCTATTAATGTGAAATACTCCTGAACGACATCGTTTGCTTCCCGGTTATTGATCTATTAAGTCCTTAGAGCGCATGGCGTGTGACTCAGCTTTTTCGGATAATTATGATTCTTCCCCTAACAGTTGCTTTGTTATAATTTTGGCCTTCAACACTTGCAGAAATTATGAATTTGCCACCAAGGATTATTTTACTTACAAAATTAAATTAAAATAATTAAAAATAAATAAAAATAATATAAAAATAATAAAAACACATAAAATTAAATAAATTACCTAAAATTAATTAAAATACTTAAAAACTAACAAATAATAAGCCTAAAAATATCTAAGAAATAGGTATAATAACTTATTATCAAATACCCCCAAAGTTAAATCTTTACTTGCCCTCAACCAAAACAAAAACTAAACTAAAATTAAGACTAAGACTCTACTATATAAACCAACTATTTTTCTTGAGCAATAAATTAATATAAATAAAATTATTAACCTCAAAGATTTCACAAATGATAACTCAATTTTTTTTTTCAAAATCATGCAATGTCATAAATTCCAATATATTTATTAATCGTATTTTACTCAAGACCTTTCGTGTGTGTGTGAAAATCCAAATGCATCAAACTAATTTAAATTCAAATAAATTTATGTAATTAAATGCCTTATAAAAGATATTACATAATAAAAAAATTACAAAATAAAACTCTATAACTCACTTTTCATACCACTCTTCGCTAATAAAGGCAAATATAAATTAAAGGATCAAATTTTTTTTTTTCTTTTCTTTACATTACGTACATTATGATCAAATTTTTTTTAAGTTCACCACATTTTTTTTAAATATATTATTATATATTTTTTTCATTTATCATAGGTGAGTGTATTTTATGTTTCATCTCACTTTTTTTTATGTCCACGAGTGCGTTTTATGCTCCATCTCATTTTCTTCACATGTTTATGAGTGATTGCGTTTTATGCTCTATCTCAACTCACCATATGACTATTAATTCAACTAAAAAAGGATAAATTCTTCAAACAATCCTATAACAATTTACCTAAATCATATCCCCCAAATTATATTATACCTTATATTTCACTTCAAGTTATGATCAAATAAGTTATAGAATTCATAAATATCTATCATAAGCAATTAACCATATAAACTTTATCTAAGTTAAAACTAACTCAACATAAATGAATATGAGCATAAAAATAAAGGATCTCAAATAAAGTAATAACCAATAATATGCCAAAATTCAGATTAATAAAAATTTATCAATTTTCCAAAAGTTATTAAATAAAAACTAATTTTTTACCATGAACTAAAAATTTAATCCAATTAATTCATTGCCCAAGAGACTCAACTTAAAAACTAAGTTACCTTATTTTCGTAGGAAACACAATTGCACTTAGCATTTGCAATAAGCTTTTAAACCTCAAGGCTACCCAAGTGGACGAGTTGTGTCTCGTGAGAGTTTGCAGTGAATATACCCACAAAATTTTAAAATTTAAACTAAAATAAAACATAATAAATTTTCAAAATCTACCCACACACCCAAAATTAAAGCAGACATTGTCCTCAATATATAAAATAAAAGAAATTAAAAATAAATGACTCCTTTTGAATATGTAGCAATTTTCTCCTTCTCATCTACTAAGTTTGGATTGCATTGAATAAACCTGAAATGAAATATAAAAAAATATCAAAACAAATAATAAAAACTAAAAGTTACTACTAAAAATAAAAACTACAACTAAAACTTGGGTTGCCTCCCAATAAGTGCTTGTTTTAAAGTCTCAGCCTAACTACTTTATTTTTCTTCAATCAGGCTCAATCGCAAAAATTGTCCTTTCATGCCTCCTTTTAATTTTTTCTTTGATCTCCATGACATCCTTATAAAATTGTGAACCACCCTCGAACTTGTATTCATCTGAGCTATATTCTTTAATAAAGTCAACCCGATAGTACTCCTCCAAATTTTGAATTTGTTACACGGAAGGCACAGTCGAATTTTTCTTCATACCAATCAAACTTATAGTTTTATCATCCCCATTATTCTCTTCCTCTTCCCAAACCTTGCTCCTCTTATTTTTAACCTCATCATCATCATCATCCTCATCCGAACGAAGTTCCTCCAAGTTTGATTTTTTCTCTTGCTGCGATGGAGGTTGATACGAGTTTTCATACAATTGATGCTGATATGAAAATTTTGACAGCTATGATAGTTCTGGAGCAAAAATTTCTTGATTATTTATTCTCATCTTAGTTTTCTCTAAAAACCTATCAAAATTTTTCTTCAAATTAGATTTCTGCTCTTGTTGTTGTGGAGGTGTGTAATGAAAATTTGGATGATATGATATTTCTGAAGCATATAATTGGTCTTGATTGTTATTATTCGATGAATGATTCGGATAATCCTACCACCCCGAATAATAACAATTTGGGGTGTAACTATATTGCTGCTGATTGTAGGCATTCTGAATAGATTGATTTTCAAAAACGTTATTTTTTCTTTCAAGCTCCGCAAATTGTGCATTCAATTGGTCAGCTATTTCTACCACACTTGGTTGAATCATCATCTCAAAAGACCATTTATAATTAAATGCAGCCATTGTACTTGAAAAGAAAAATAAAATAAAATAAAAATAAAATAAAATAAATAAAAATGTACAAGTTTAAATTAAAACTAATTTTACCAAAATTAATATTGGCAAAATTATTAAATTAATTCCCCGACAACGGCGCCAAAAATTTATTTGCCTAATTTTAAGTTGGAATTTACACGCAAGTATACGCGGCCCATAAGTAATATAATGATAAAGAGAGTATTGAACCCACAAGGAATTAAAAATAATTAATACCAAACATTAATTTTATATCAAATTAATTTTATTTAAACAAACACAATTTAATTATAAAATAAAATCTAATTAAAATTACCAACTAAATTAAACTAATGAAAATGATTAAATTAGATTAAAAATATTTAAGATTATAATTTTCTCCAATGCTTTATTTAAATCTCTTTACTTCCTTTTTAATTAATTAATTATATATAATTGTTAACTGATAATGTTTAACTATTTATTAACTTTTATCAAAAATTAATAAAAAGACATATTTCAGTTAATTCTTTTATGTTCATTCAAACCACTTAAAATAGACTCATTAAGAACAAACTTTCAATATGTTACATGCGACATATAGATATATCCATCTTATACATTATCATGCAATTCTTCTTAAAAAGAATAAACAAATTCACATGTTATCATATCCGAATCTAAACCTATACTTCACTTTTGAATTCATATTGATTATCACATTAATTATTGCGCTAATAATTATACATGAATGCACTAAATATGATAAACAATCTATATATAATCATTAATAATTAAAAATAAAATAAATTAAATTAAACTACACATTTGGTTCAATTACAATCTTAATAAATTAATTAACCAATAACTAAATAATAAATTATCCGCAAATAATTCAACATCTCAAAATTACAAAACTAAAAGAGAAAGAAAAGAATCAAATCTGTCTTTTAATATCCGTTTGTCACTCGAATCACAATCTCTAATTTTCAAGCTCTGCCTTTAATTCTCGAATCCTTCACATTGAATATTCCTTCCTAACTACGCTATTTCTATTCTAATATATTCTAAACTATGTTAATATACTGAAAATAAGAGTACCATAGTGTATTTATAGGAGTACAATAATAATTCTAAGCAAAAGTGAAAAAAAATCCAATTCAAAATCAAATTAATGCTAAAAATTGTGAATAATCTGTTTCTAAAATTAATGCGCACGCCAAACACATCCTTCACTCACTTGACCAGTCAACGTTTGTGCATGGTGTGGTCTTCCTTTACATCACTGAAATGGCGTCGCTTGATGAACCAATCTGTTGCTTATTAATCCTCTCTGCACATTGCACGACCTACTAATGGGAAATACTCCGAAACGACATCGTTTGCTTCCCGGTTTTTGATCTATCAAATCCTTAGCGTGCATGGCGTGCGACTCAGCTTTTCTGGATAATTACGATTCTTCCCCTAACAACTGCTTTATTACAATTTTGGCCCTCAACACTTGTAGAAATTATGAATTTGCTACCAAAGATTATTTTACCAATAAAATTAAATTAAAATAATTAAAAATAAATAAAAATAATAAAAACACATAAACTTAAATAAATTACATCAAATCAATTAAAATGTTTAAAAACTAACAAATAATTAAGCCTAAAAATATCTAATAAATAAGTATAACAAACCATTATCACTGCTCATTTCTTAATACTCCAATACCAATCCTAGATGTTCGGTACGTTCCTCTTCAGTTTTGGAATAAACTAGAATATTATCAATGAACATAACTACAAACTTATCCAAGTATTGCTTGAACACTTTGTTCATCATATCCATAAATGCGGCTGGTGCATTCATTAGTCCAAACGACATCACTAGAAACTCATATTGGTCATAATGAGTTCTGAATGTTGTCTTTGGTACATCCTCATTCCTTACCTTTAACTGATGATAACTAGTCCTTAAATCAATCTTTGAAAAGTACTTTACCCTTTTTAGTTGATCAAATAGATCATTAATTCTAGGTAACGGGTACATGTTCTTAATTGTTACTTTGTTCAACCCTCTATAGTCCATACAAAGTCTCATCGACCCATTCTTCTTCTTTACAAACAACACAGGTGCTTCCCATGGAGAAACACTTAGCTGAATGTACTTCTTATCCAATAATTCTTATAACTGTACCATTAACTCCCTCATTTCTACCAGTGACATCCTGTATGGTGCTTTTGATATTGGCGTTGTCCCCAATACTAAATCAATCACAAACTCTAGCTCCCTATTTGGCGAAAGACTTGGTAATTCCTCTGGAAACACATCACTCCTTAACTATTGGTATTTTTCTCATTTCAGGATTCACCATCTGCGTATCCCTTACATGAGCTAAATACACCACACATCATTTCTTCAACAGTTTCTTAACTTGCATCATTGTCAAACATCAAGACTTTAGATTTGTTTGGTGTCTGAAGTTGTATACTTTTCTTTTGATAATTAATTATAGCTCCATGGTTAAATAACCAATCAATTCCAAGTATAACATCGAACTCTCCTAAGGGTATCGGAATTAAATCCACACACAACTTCTGACCCTGTATCTCTGCACAATAATTTCTATTTATATACTCGACAGGGATCAGTTCTTTATTTGTAACTTTTATATTCACAGGGCTCTCTAACTTTTCCTTAGGCAATTCTAATCGTTTAGCAAAATCATAAGACATAAATGAATATATAGCACCCGAATCAAATAATATGTAAATATTTATATTATTGATTGGAATAATACCTGACACTACGTCCTTAGATTCCACGGTATCTTGCACTGTCATGTTGAAAGTCCGTGTTGTCACCTTGTTCTTTTGGACTGGTCCTCTAATGGTAAGTCTGTTGTTATTGCCCTAATTTCCATTGCCTCTGTCATTCTTCTTCTTAGGACAATCCTTGATCTGATGGTCCACAACGCCACACGAGAAACAACCTCCCTTTTTTGGTTTGGGACAATTAGGAGCGATGTGCCCTTCTTGCCCACAATTATAGTAGACATTCCTACCCTTCATGCACTCACCAAAATGATTCTTTCCACACTTACTACACTTGTTCCCCTTCTGTTCGCTTCCTTGTGGTGTCTCCGAACTGTTGTCATTCCATTTGCATTTGTTTAAGTTACTGCCCCCGCTACTTCCTTCCTTGCTTCCTCCATCACTTTTCTTCTTGTTTTGTTCTTGATTGTACTTAGTTAGGATTTCACTTCCACCCTCCGCTATGATGGCTTTCTCTAACAGTGTCAAGAAAGTGTTGATTTACAGAACAACAACTCTGCTAAACACTCAGGGCTTCAATCCCTGCTCGAAACTTTTTACCTTACGTGCTTCAGTGTCCACATGACGTAGAGCAAATCTTGCCAATTCATTAAACTTGGCTGCATATTCTGCTATTGACATGTTCCCTTTATTGAGTTCCAAGAATTTCACTTCCTTCCTTGCTTGCATGCTATTCAAAAAATAGTTTTTGAAGAACAGTTCTTTGAAACGAGTCCAAGTGATAGTTCCTTCCCCTTCCCAGTTCCTATTAGTCTTCTACCAGTAGTTGGCCTCTCCCTTCATCATGAAGGTGACGAAGGATGTCTTCTGTTCTTCAGCGACCCATGCAATCTCGAATACCTTCTCCATTTCTTTGATCTAAGTCTGAGCTTCTAATGGATTCATTGTTCCTCGGAACTTCGGTGGTCCTACCATTTTAAAGTCGTTAAAATTAGCCAATGGAGCGGCAGGATTTGGTGCTCCCGTGGTTTTAACATTATGGCTGTGGAATGCTCTCAAAAGCAATTTCACAAATTCCTGTACTGGGTTTAGTTGTCCCCCCTCCGCATTAACTGACTCCTCAGGTGGTGGTGGTGGTGGTGGTTGATTCATTCTTCATGGTGGCATTTTTTGTTTAAAAGAAAATTTAAGTTATTATTTTTTTGTCTTTTTTTTATATTTTGTTTTATCATTCAAGCTTTTAAAATTAAGGCACAATTAATCCCATTAACGCACATAAACATAAACATAAACATAAACATAACTGTATTTATATTCATATGCCAAATCATAGTACATAGCACTTTACATCACAAGCATAATGTTATAAATGCATCTATCTTTGAAAGGCTACAAAAGATGGGATCTAACATAAACACATCTCACAAATTTCTAGAGTTGGGATTTACATCATACTAACCATCTGTCAAAATAAAAGTTGGGTTCTACTGTATTTATGTACATACATCATCAGAAAATAACTACTAACTAATAACGATGCATCCCTCAACGAGCCGCATCCTCAGACTCCTCATCCCAAATCTCCATTACCTGATTGCAGCTGATAGTGCATCGAGTCTGGTAATCCTTAACTGGGTAGCAGTACACCCTACTCTGTAGTCTACCAAATGAAGAGCGATAGGCATATGTTGCCCTATCTAACTTCACTTTCTTCTCACAGACCTCGTCCTCAAGCTCACGCATATGCTCATGAGCTGCATCTTGCTGAGCCTCCATCTCGTTTCTCGCCTCTATCTTATCCTACTAGTAGGTCTCGATAGCCTACTTCTCCGACTACATTTACTGAATCTTCAGCTCCGTCTCTACTAGTTTCTGCTCTGACTCGACTAACGTAGCCTATAGCTCAGTATCCTGATCAACCAACTCATGGGTCAATGCTTTAATATGCTCCACAGAGTCCTTATACTCTTGCACTTTTTCTTCTAACTTAGCAACATTATCTTCCAACTCTGTTATCTTCTTTCCATCCTCTTACTGCTTCTCAATAAGATCAACCTTCTCTCCAACTAACTGATTCGCCAACTCCTTGTACTGATCCTCCATATTTTGGTGGACCTAATTCCTCCAAATGAAGAACTCTATCCTCGAGCTCCAGATTCCTATAAGCTATTTAGTCTATCAGGTGATCCTCCGCAGGTACCTCATCAGGTGATTTATAGTACTGCACATCCTCTTCAGCCTTAGCCTCATCCTCGGGATCTATCTTAGTCGCAACCTCCACTAGCTGCACTGTATCAACCTGAATATCTATGAACTCCTCCTCTACAGTCCTGCTAGACTCACCAATCTCAAGCATCCTACATAGCCACAAACAAGCAAAAATAAATAAATATTAGTATCATAATAAAATAACTTCATTGATAGAATGAAAGTATATTCTATTGTGACACAACTCGAATAGATGAATTCCCAAAAATCCATCTCCTAAAACTCAATATGAGTTGACTCTTATAAGGTTATATCCTAAAGATTTTTGCATCTTAAAGTTTTATAACCTACAACTTTGATACCAACATGTGACGCCCCCAAATGCGGGTTTCATATTCTCGAGTTTAGTGCTCACAATCCAATACATACATGTAATCTAATACACAAATATTATTTAAATTAGCGGAATAATACATAATTGCTCCTTATAAAAGGTAATACAATCCCAATGTTTTCAAACCTTAACATAATCAATACATATTTTAAGGGTTCACTAAAGATTTACAACATCAAAATAAATAGTAAACAATAAACTTCTAGCATGCAATTCTATTCTTTGATTTTTTCCTTGTCCTTGCCTTTCTTGGAGTACTCGAGCTTAGCTGAAAAATAGTTCATGATATAGCAAGGGTGAGCAACTAGCTTGCTTAGCAAATTTAAGAGCAATAATTATAAGAATGATATATCATGATTGAATAGAAATAATTTCTAAAGTTTTAACAATATATAATAATTTTGAAAGAATGAGAATCAAATTTCAATTAAAAGAAATGATTGAGTCTTTACTGCTGAGTGGCCACTAAGGACCATGAACTAATACTAAAGTAAATTATACATGTATTTGACCTTTTTATTATTTTGATATTCGAGTGGATTAGCCTCTTGTACCTTATGTATATGAAAGTAGTATGTCCTCAAGCCAATCACATTTGATGTGATAAGCATATACTTTGTAATCTTATTCGTTTATTAATAAAAGAATCAAGGTATTTCTTTATTCATGATTAATTACTTAAATTAATCAAATGGATAAACCTATAGTTTTCTAGAAATGCTTTTAGAACCATGATGAGGATCATGCTAATGAGATCTAAATTCAAAATAGCTCAAAACTAAAATTGTTCCTAATCGTTGGATTACTAAAATGGGGATTAGTGTAACACCCCCTTCCCGACCAGTGGAAAGGGAGGCTACGCACGAACGAATTCTAAACAGAATGTCAAAACAAAAAGGAAACTCTCCTCACATTTGCCCTTGAATCCCCTTGCAAACCTGCCGGAAGAAAAACACAACATGAGCCAAACGCCCAGTACGGATAAATAGTGCAGAAATAAGAACTGAAATTGAATAACAAAATCAAATGAACCAAACTGAGATTAACAAAATCAACTGAACTGAATAACAAAATCTACTGAACTGAACTGATCTACTGAACTGAACTGATCCACTGAACAACATAAACGGCTGAATTGAATGGTTGTGTTTATTTCATACCAAGCTCAGGACAAAACAGAAATATAACTTGTCACAAAGACAAGTCAAAATACTGCCACACAGGCAGGCACACATTAGACTGCAGATCCAAATGCATGCAAAATTGGAAGGTGTGTTCGGCACAAACAACACCAAACCGCAGAACAGAACAGAACAAATAGCTAGGGTCGACCCATACGCCTCCCACAACAAAACACCAATTGGCCAACTCCCATCGGAGCACACAAAATGGAGACGCCGTGGACTAACCACACTGCCACGGAAGTGTCATGCCTCGGTGCCAAAATGACATGCCTGTGGTACCCCCACAGGTGGTTATAGCTCAGGTATACCTTACGGTACTTTTTAACAAAAATATCATGTCACAACGAATGCGACACAATATCACAAAAGGGGTTCTAATACGCACATGCTAAACCGAAACAAATCGACACAAAGTCTCCCAATTATACTTGCATGTACGTTTCTACAGAATCAAAATAAATACTAGACATGCTTAAGAGTACAAGATAAGTTGTGAATATTTAAAATCAAACAAAACTATCATATGCATTTGACTATGAACAATATATCGAAAAATATCCAAATTCTAATGAAGAACAAAACAAACAAATTAAAATCAAAGGAATATTGCTGAAGGAGTACGGAATCCGTACCTGGAATAAGCAATGAAATATCCGAAATTATATTGCAAAACTGACTCGTTAAATTCCCTCCATCGGAACTAATTAAACAAAATAAATGAATTGATAAATAAATAGTTAATCAATTGATTAAGTTTTATACATTTTCTCTCTCTTAGGAAAATCTGAAATCCTTCCATTCTAAACAAAATTATACCTAAAGTTATACATACATAAATATTCTAATTATGATAACGTATTAATAAATAATAGTATTCTTGTTGCTTCCGAAATACATATAAGTATATTCTCAAAAATATTCTTTCAATTTTTTTTTAATTCTATTACAAACAAATATTATTATTATTATTATTATTATTATTATTATTATTATTATTATTATTATTATTATTATTATTATTATGTCAAAACTCTAATGTTACAAAAATACTAATTTAATATTCTAAAATGCTAATTACTAACAAAGATATACTAAAATATATTAACTAACAAACTAACTAGCATACAAAAATTAAAACTATAAAATTAAAAACTAATACAGAAAATTAAATAATTACACAAAGAAAGAAAAAGAGACATACCCGAAATTAAGAAGAGATCCACCGTCTCCAAAGAAAACCAAAAGAAATTTAGGCTTATATCAATACCCAAAATCCAAAGAAGAAAAATAAAATATTTATAGTTAAATGAGAGAGAATGTTTTAAGGAAGTGGGTGATGTGGGACTCCAAAAGAAAAAGGAGCCGGGTATTACAATTAGTGAATCCGGATAAATTAGTACATACTATGTTTGCTCTTATGAAGAGGATGATTGATCTCATAATCATTTGTGTAGAGACACTAAAGCAAGTATGTAGGTACTTATTAGAGAATAAGTTCACTGAACGTGACTCGCTCAAGGAACACCTAATGGAGTCTTACTTGCCTGTCAATAGGAGTTTTTTTTGTGATAGTAGTACAAGTGATCCTTGGACTTGAGATCATCATAGTATCTTGTGTATTATGAATTATATTTTGACTTATTCCTTAAAACCTTTAGGGTGTATCAAAGGGTATGATCAGATATAATAAGTAATATATGGAGATAGGTGAATGATCAACAAAGAATCTACCACTTCTAGTAAAAGAAGGGAATGAACTATGCGATTCGATAAATGATAACTCAATAGTCATTGGCCAAGGCAGAATGAAAATTAGAAAATGGTTTCTAATTTACATTAATTAGAGTTATTCATTTGAGGATTGAAATGCATATAATCAAATAAAATAAGACTTGACAGTAATACCATGTCTTATATTTGATTGAGAAGTTGTGAGGTAGAATGATTGAATTGTATGATAACTATTCGCTGAATAGGTTCTTTTATGATTAAATGTTGAAATCTATATTATCTGGAAAGTTGTTGATCGCTAAAGGGGCTTACCCTTATTATGGAATAAATATTATTTATTTAAATAAATTAAATAGTTTAATTTATTTATATAAATAAGATTAGAATAATTCTAATTAATTTATTCTATAACCGGTTTAATATGGAGAACCTAAAGGGTCACACCGCAAAAGGAAAATTATTATTTAAGAAGTAAATGACATAGTTGTAATAATTAATTAAGCATTTTTAATTTATACTACGGGAATAGAATAAATTAAATAGCTTAATATTTATTATTTAGTATTTTAGAAATACTAATTATAAATTAATAAGAGAAGTCTTATTATTATTATTACTATTCTCATTATTATTTAGTTCCTAAATGATTTAGGAATTAATTAATAAGAGTACTCTCATAATTAATAATTAAGTTCCTAAATAGTTTAGGAATTATACTTATTATATTAAATTAATTAAGTTCCTAATTAGATTAGGAGTTAAATTAAAAACCCTATTCCTAAAGATGTTAGGAGGGTTTACTAAATCTATAAGTAAGATAAGTCTTATTATGGATTAAGGTTACACACATACACTTCCATAAGTTTTGGGAGAGTACTCACATATTCTTTAGAGAGAGAAAACTAGAGTTTGCCATCATCCACTTCTTGAATTATTATTATTCCTTGGTGGATCACCTCTAGAGGCCAAACACTTGGGTGGCTAACGTTGATCATTAGAATCCAATCGGTGAAATTCAAAGAGAACGTGAAAGACTTGGAGGTGAACTTGTACCCGTTAAAGCTTTGAATTCTACAAGGGTATAATTCCCTAACTTCTTCTTTATTAATTAATAATTGCGCATAAAGGTCGATCCTGGATTATGATTTGTAAATTTTTAAATTTGATTTTACCATACTTTCGCTATTTTATGCAATTAGATTGTGTGTCTGTAAGACCCCAAATTTTATGAAATGCAAAATTTAATTTCTCTTTATATATATATATATATATATATATATATATATATATATATATATATATAATTTTTTTCCCTGAAATAGTAAGTGGTTAAATTGATAAAATTGAAAGTTAAAGATGTTAAGTGCAAATTTTATTTTGTCGGACAATATTCGCTTTGTCGGGGAATATTCGTTTGGTCGGGAAATATTCGTGCCGTACGATGGCGCCGAAATAACAAATTATTGGTGGACCCCACAACGGAATATTTGTCGGATATAGAAAACGACAGAAATAACCTTTTTAAATAAAAATAATCAACGGAACTGTTAAAATACCGGTGATAAAAGAATAGTACCATACGGTAGTTTATGGTATTTTCTGTAGCACACGGTACTCTACAGTAGCACACGGTATTGCATAGTGTCTCGTATTATTGGTCTGATAATTGACACCGTAACTGTTGCGCATCATTTCATCAATAATTGTCACTGCATAATATTTTATGTTATCAATTTAATAATTGTTGCTACACAGTATTTTGCATCATTGATTCAATAATTGTCATTACACTGTATTTCATATCATTGAGTCAATAATTGTTGGTGCGCTGTATTTTAAAATTATTGAACCAAATAATTGTCACAGTAGCAAATACACTGTAATTTATATTATTAAATTAATAATAATCTGTAACGTGTTTCTTACATTATTGTTGAATTATTGTTGTAGCATTATTTTATTTTATATGTTGGACTCACAAGAAGAATAAATAAAAAAAAAAAAAAAAAAATAATTTTACTATTTGAAAAATAGTAACGTGAATAGTACGTGGACCCACTGTGAGGCCCACATGAAATTTGTTAAATGTGCTGAATTGGTTGCAGGAGTTGGTGAGATGGTAGGCTGCAGAGAAAATTCAGCACTGGCGTGCAGCATGCCAGTGCCACCTACCGCGCATAGTAACATTTTTTCTCCTATAAATAGCTTGTTTAACTGAATAGAAAAATCACACCTAAAACATAAAAATTTTCTATAAAAATTTTATGAGTTTTCTCTGAGAATAGTAAGGTTATTTTGAGAGTTTGAAAGCCAAAAGGAATGCAGAAAATTTTAAAGTAAGTCTTTTATTAAAGAGTAGTAATTTTATAAATTCCTATTTTTCACGGTATTCACAAATCTTCCTTTAGAAGATTCTTCTTTGAGAAGATTCATTTTTAAAAGCTTTATTTGGAAGATTTATTTTGAAATATTACTTTAAAAACTATTTTAAAGTTGTTATATTATACTACAAAAATTATGTTAAATATATATAATTTTGATAGTTCATAATATATGAATTATCATACACCTTGAAATTTATATGTGGTAATTACTAATTTTATTATAAATATATAGGTTGATCAACCTCATTTAAATCAATATTCAGTCACGTGTTAAGGTAAGGAATATCATCTTCTTTCATATTCTAACTTACTACGATAATGGTATAATTCTTTTCATCATCATAAATGGATATTATGTTCTTTCTTATTGGAAGGGATTATCATTCTCGAAAATAATATTGTTTCTTTCTTGTGCCATTTATTTCCATGTATTAAATTATGGGAATAACCTTACTACGCGGATTACCGCCTGTTGGTGAATAACCTATCGTATTAATTCCTTATTAATCTCTGAGAATAACCTTACGGCGCGGATTACCGTCTGTTTGGTGAATAACTATTCGTATTCAAATTTTATTAAATTGTAGGAATAACCTTACTGCGCGGACTACCGCCTGTTGGTGAATAACCCTTTTTATTTGTCTCGTGTGAAATAATTTGTCTACACGAATTATCACATGACACTTTTATTCCATATTCATTTGTAATATCATTTTCTTTCATATTCGTAAATGTTATCATTTTCCTTTATACTCATTAGGGATACCATCTTTTTCATCTTCCATTATTCAAACTTACTATGGTAAGGGATATTAATTTCCTTCACCTTTTGTTAATCAAACCTGCTACGGTAAGGGATATTATTTTCTTTCATACTCCTAAATCGAAACTTATTATGGAACTATTGCTTCTATAATTCCTGAAAATATTATATGTTCCATAATAGTTGAACTTCATTATTTCAATTGAACCTTCCTATTTTCTGAACCTTTCTATTGAACTGTAACCGTTATTCTGAAATGTGGATCTTGAATATCATTTTTAAATTTCACTCCACATCATGTTGACAATTTGGACATTAATTGAATCTGCACAAAGTAAACTTCCGATACTTATTGTTTATCCTGTTTCTTCTGTTCATCATTCGTATTACTATTATTTATATTAATCTTCAAGAATCAAGTTGTTGTGAATATCTGTGGCTGGGGGCACAGATGCGATATAATCGTTGAACATATGTTAGGTTAAAAGCGATATAATAGGTTAAAGGCGATACATCTGTTCGGTGTCTTTTATGGCACGTGGTGAAAGTTCTCTTTGGCCCGTAGTGCATAGATGAACTGTTGTTTGGTGTGATTATGACCAAAGGCTGAATCTAGTATAATCATGACCGCTGGTACTATATTGAATATCTTTGGCCCGTAGTGCAAAGATGAACTGTTGATTTGCATGATTATGACCAGGAACTGTGAATTTTTATGACTAATGGTATTTCAGATGATAAAAGTTGATAATGTTTTTACTTAAAAGAGAAGAGAGTAGACATTATAGTCTGCATTATTCTTCTAATAGATTGCTCATTCCGCTGCTATTATTGATCTGAACATTGTTCAAGAATTTAACTGCAGTTTTTGATATAAACCTTGTAGTCTATTGTATTCTATCAAGAACTCAACTGTTGAAGGCTAATGATAATTTATTCGTCATTATCTTAGTCATGATATTTTTTACTGGGCTATTTGAGCTCACCCTTTCTTTTGTTCTATTGTTTTTCAACAGGAGATGAGAATGTAGCTGGGTCTAGCCGGGGAATGAAGTGAGAGTCCGAGGGATATCTATTATAGTCTTCACGTGTTGTAAAATAGTGTGACAATAATAGTGAAGGCTTAGTTGTGTATTATTATACACTGTATTGTTGAACGTTGTACCACTTTGTAATAATTTTGTTGTAGTCTTTTGACAACTCAAGTTTGGGCTGTGTGGGCCCAGATTTGGGGGTGTCACAGTTGGCATCTGAGCTTAGGGATATGGTCTTTAATGGAGAACTAGGGTTAGAACTTGGAGGGAGAGACGAATAGAATCAATCACTAGTGTGTCTTACCTAAATTAGATTTTTTTTATCTAATGAATCGATTTGAATGTAGGAACATGAAGAGATGAGTTAGTTTGTTTGAACTAACAATTATTTTATGACAACAGTTTAGTATGGCATCTGGAAATCAAGAGGTTAACTATGGAATGCCTGAAGCGAATGTAGCCGAGAATCAAGAGGCCCCAAACAATCCTCCTGCCAACTCAGGAAATAATGTTCCTGATAACATGATGAACGATGAATTCTTTAGGAATTTCATGCAGTTCATACAGAATCAAACAAGAGGAAATCCAGTCAATAATAACGGTAGAAACGCTGGTAATTTGAGGATGGTCACTGTCAAGCAATTTAAAGAATTGGGACCACCTGAATTCCACGGGAAGCCTGACCCACTCAAAGCGGAGGCATGGCTGAAGCAGACGACAAAAATACTTGATGTCTTACAATGCGCTGATGATCAGAAGGTGTCATTTGCCACTTTTATGTTACGAGGTGAGGCGGACCATTGGTGGGAAGCGGTAAAACGTATCCAACCTTCAGCACTCGAAATGTCTTGGACAGAATTCGAAGAACTGTTTAACGAGAAGTATTTCCCAGAAAGCATCCGCCATATGAAAGAGGTGGAATTCATTAAGCTGGAGCAGGGAAACATGACAGTCTCCCAATATGAAGCTAAGTTTGCCGAGTTATCTCGTTTTGCCACCCATCTAGTGGATGACGAAGCACGAATGAGTCGGATGTTCCTAAGAGGCTTGAGATTCAAAATTCGTCAACAACTTAGCTCTCATAAATTTAGTTTGTATTCAGATGTTGTGGATAGGGCTCAAAGGGTGGAGCAAACAGATGAAACATGTGACGCCCCCAAATCTGGGTCCCTTGAACCACGGGTTTGGTGATCACGTAATCTATTCTACCCTGTCATCTCATTCAACCATTCTAAATAAAATAATAATTATAAACTTCATTTACATTCATACATCACTATTCCCAGGTTCTACGTACCTTTATACATCAAACTGTCATATCTGACATAATACAAAATATAATAATAAATACAACATTAGCAAGCTTCTAGTGCTGGCCGACCTTTCCTTTCCCTTTATCTACTCCCGACCCTTCGGCCTTCTCTGGCTTAACTGAAATGTCATGAATGAAAGCAAGAGTGAGCCTAAATAGCTCAACAAGTATAACAATAAATGATATCATGAATAATTCCAAATGAATAGAGGAGAGTCATAGACAATTTTATCTGAATTATGCATAATAACTGAATGAATATCAATAATCGAATCATCAAGATGAAATGACCAATATTAATTCAATAAGTGAATCAAGAACTGAAATTTAGCTTTTATGAATAATGGTATAATGAAATTCTTCTGCTGTACGGTCACGAGACCAAGAACACGTTTAGAACAATACCAATCGTATAGAATGATATTGCCCAAGTTAGTCAAAGGACTGCTATTTCAAATAGATGCGTACTCTGGGTGATCAGCCCATTGTACTTTTATATTGTGCACAACATAAACATCTAGCGACGCAACCACGTCATAAAAATATAATTATATCCCCTTTTTAGGGTTGTTCTATTACAGCATAACATAGAAGCCGCACCACAACTAATGTGGATTGGAGCATATAACAATGAACATTCGATCTCAACATAAATCATTTCATATGTGTCTAGCCAGATTCAAGATTGGCATCGACCTTTTCAATTTAATTCAATAATGAATAAAATTTTGCATAGCAATATAAATGAATAACATGAATATCTGTTCAAAGAACTGCAATAGAAGTTCAGTAAGGAAACTTGCCTTCGTCCTCGTCTATCACAATCGGTATATTATTATCCCGTCTATAACCTACATGACCACAATATTGGTTCATGCATTAGTTACATACACATGCATGCCATAACTTGCTAAACAAGCTACCCATTAACTATACATAACCCTAATCACATAACACATTGCTCATATATATCTTAACGTCTACCATATTGATTATTTTTATCAAATTATGGTTTACATATGTGTTTCTATCATTTAATATTAAAACATTTCATTTTAGAATTAAAATAAATTATTTTTCAAAAATTGGTCAACTGCGCCCCGACGGAAACACTGCGCTGGCCGCGAGATTGCCTCGGCTGACGGCGCCCCGGCGAGCTCTGGTCTCGCCCCCAGCGGAAACCTTGCAGCCAACCTGCGCCCCGGCGCAGTCTCCAACACAAAAACTCGCGCCCCGGCGCCATGCTGCAGAATCAGAAAAATTTTTCTTTCCAAAAATGATGCTATCTTTGGCCCTAATGTGAATTTTCCAATTCCAACATTTCACATAGCATATATAACATATAATTGACTTGCGTAGGCCTTCGAAACATTTAAAAATCATCGTTTGGTCATAGTTTCCCAAATAGTTCATTTAAGTCGTCAGTTTACGTTTTAAAACGTTCGGATTAGTCATTTATCGCCTTATGCACCATTTAGCTCCCAAATCGATTCTAACACGTATATTTACTTATAACTTACATGTTTGGCCTCATTTAACACGAAATCAACCAAAATGGCCAATTATCATAACTTAGTTGCATTTCTACCAATTTTCATAATTTTCCTTATAAACTAACTTTGATTCTTTACACACCATGCACATATATGTTAACACATATCCATTTAGCCACTTAGTATGCACGTATATCTTCCACATGCACCTTCTAAAACACTTTACAGATTATAATTCCATTTAGGCAAAAAGTATAGCCTAGTATTCAATCAACCTTTCCAAAACACAACTTTTATACCATTTAGCTTCTTTGATGTTCTTTAACACACGATCATGCATATGTTACATATCTTCATCTTCTCAAACTAGGTTTCTATCATGTTTAGCAACATATAGCACACAATCATGCTTTGAATCATAACTTTTAGCTTGAATAATCATATGAATAGTACACCACCTTTTGTATCAACACATATAGTCTAGGGTTGCATGATCAACTAGTCAAAAACACTTAGACTCATAAAACTTCACATAATCATCACATAAAACTAAGAGTACATGCATGATTTCCTTCTTTTCTTACATGTATGCTCATAAATCACAAGTTTCATAACTTGAACACAAGATATACCTTCTTTTTGCTATCCTTCTTCTAGCTAGGAACCTTATAAGTGATGGATGATCCACTTTTGGTATCTCTTTCACCTTCCTTGTACAATTTTCCTTGAGTTCTTGAGCTTTCTTTGAAAACCCTAGGCTTTCTCTTCTCTTTTCTCTCCCTTGAACTTTCTCACGTATGAACTTGATAATGCTAAGTGTAAATGCTGATAATTCATTTAAGTATGCTTAACTAAAGCTTCTAGCAACTAACCATGATATGGTTAACTCAACTCAAGCTTGGTTAGGGCTAATAAGTCATTTATCACCATTAATCAAGGGTATTATAGTCATTATGCCACCTTAGGATACATATGTCATATTTTAATTTAATGAGGATAGCATGGTCATTAACCCTCATCGCTAGGAAATTTGTTTCCTTAGACTTGAAATTTGTTCCATCATCTAATATAACACACATGGCTTGTCCCAAAATGATTGTCACACTTTCAAAATACTTAATTTCCATTAATAACTTATAATTTACAATATCGCAAAAATGCAAATCCTTACAAAACATTGCAGCCAAGAGTTAATGATCAGCATAGAGAAAGGAATGACAACAACCACAGGAACGAGAACCATCGAGGAGGTAACCAACACTTCGGTGGTAATTCCGCATCAAATAACAGAAGAGGAGAATCCAGTGGGAACAATTTCAAAAAAAAAGAGATTCCATAATAATTATGAAAGGGCACCAGTACCAGTACCAGCACCAACCCCAGTTTCAAGGGGAGAAGATCGACCACCAGTGAGATGCTATAGGTGTGGTCAGGAAGGTCACATCAGCCCAAACTGTACACAGCAGTCCAAAAAGTGCTACAGTTGTGGGAAAAAGGGTCATCTTGTGCGGTTTTGTCCTGCCACAAAATCAAGTTCAGCTGCAATGATGATACCAAAAGCTAGTGCGGATAAGGGAAAATTTGTAGTTCAAGGGAGAGCTTTTGTTGTGACATCCCAAATGGCACGAAACTCGAACGAGGTGATAACCGGTAAACTATTCATAAATTCTCGTGAAGTCTATGCTTTGTTAGATACTGGCTCTACCCATTCTTTTATCTCACTTGCATGTGCTCAGCGTTTAAACTTAACTCCTGAAAATTTGGACTTTGACTTATCAGTTGAAACCCCATTAGGAGAAATGACCATTACATCTACTGTCTATAAATCTTGCCTAGTTCAAATCAATAACCTCACATTACCTGTTGACCTTATTTCTTTGGAGATGCATGAATTTGATGTGATTTTAGGAATAGATTGGTTGACTACCCATCATGCTAAAATTGATTGTTTTCATAAGATTATTAGTTTTCATATTCCTAATCAACCTGTCATGCAAATTCAAGCAACTAAATCATTGAAATCTATAACTGTTATTTCTAGCCATAAAGCCATTCATTTATTGAAAAACGGATGTCAAGCCTTTTTAGCTCATGTCACTGATTTGAACAAAAATACGTCAAACTTGAATGATATTCCCATTGTTAATGAGTTTCCTGATGTTTTTCCTGAAGAACTTCCTGGCTTACCCCCAAACCGTGAAATTGAATTTTGTATTGATCTTGAACCCGGTACCAAGCCCATTTCCAAAACTCCATACCGAATGGCTCCCATTGAACTTCAAGAGTTAAAAGTCCAACTACAGGAATTGTTGGATACCGGTTTTATTCGTCCAAGTGCATCACCTTGGGGTGCTCCTGTTCTATTTGTGAAGAAGAAAGACGGGAGTATGAGATTGTGCATTGACTACCGAGAATTGAACCATGTCACCATCAAAAACAGGTACCCGTTACCTCGGATTGATGACATGTTTGATCAATTGCAATGTGCTCAACATTTCTCAAAGTTTGATTTCCGTTCTGGATATCATCAGTTAAAGGTTAAAGTTGAGGACATTCCAAAGACTGCTTTCAGAACTCGTTATGGGCATTATGAGTTCTTAGTCATGCCTTTTGGACTAACTAATGCTCCTGCAACTTTCATGGACATGATGAACCGAATATTCAAAGAATATTTAGATCATTTTGTGGTTGTATTTATTGATGACATCCTCATATACTCCAAGAGTCGTGGAGATCATGAACAACACCTGAGATTGATACTCCAAAAGCTCCGTGAGAACAAATTATATGCCAAGTTGAAGAAATGTGAGTTCTGGCTTGAGGAAGTCACGTTTCTTGGGCATGTAATTTCAAAACAGGGAATATCGGTTAACCCTGCGAAGATTGAAGCAATACTAAATTGGGAACAACCCAAGACAGTAACCGAAGTCCGAAGCTTTCTGGGTCTAGCTGGTTATTATCGGAGATTCGTAGAAGGATTTTCTCGAATCGTCACTCCATTAACTCAACTTACTCGGAAAAGCACTAATTTCGTATGGAGCGAGGAATGTGAGAAAAGTTTTCAAGAACTCAAGATGAGACTTATTTCAGCTCCTGTTCTGACCATTCCATCAAGATCAGGAGAATTCGTTATATATAACGATGCTTCAGGCAAAGGTCTAGGCTGTGTCCTTATGCAACATGGAAAGGTTATAGCCTATGCCTCTCGCCAACTCAAAGATTATGAGAAAAATTATCCTACTCATGATCTAGAGTTGACAGCAGTCATTTTAGCGTTGAAGATCTGGAGACACTATTTGTACGGAGAAAAAGTGGATATCTATACGGATCATAAAAGTCTCAAGTATTTCTTCACCCAGAAGGAACTTAACATGCGACAACGACGTTGGCTTGAGCTGTTGAAGGATTACGACCACACAATCCAGTATCACCCGGGAAAGGCTAACGTTGTAGCTGACGCTTTGAGCAGAAGATCTTATGCGAGTACAAGTGCACTGCTGACAACACAAAAGCGTATTCTGTACAACTTGCAAAAGATGGAGATAGAGCTAAAGACATTAGGGACCCACTCGAAGATTGCTCACGTGCGAGTAGAACCGGCTTTAATCGATAAAATTAAAGCTGCTCAAGCTACCGATCCAGAACTGATGAACATGATGAAGAAAGTACAAGAAGGTGCCATTCCCGAAGCAAGAATTGACGAGAAAGGAATACTTCTAGTCAACTCTCGACTCTGTGTTCTTAACGATCCTGAATTGAAGCATAAAATCATGATGGAGGCACACAACACGCCGTTTGCAATTCACCCAGGAGGTACCAAGATGTATCAAGATCTTCGACATACATTTTGGTGGAACAATATGAAAAGGAAGATTGCAGAGTTTATCTCAAGGTGCCTAACTTGTCAACGTGTCAAGGCAGAACATCAAGTACCTAAAGGTCCACTACAACCACTTGAAGTTCCCGAATGGAAGTGGGAACACATCAATATGGACTTCGTAACGGGTCTTCCCAAAGTTTCTCAAGGCTTAGATGCAATTTGGGTGATCGTAGATAGATTGACCAAATCCGCTCATTTCTTACCTATACGAGAAAACTTTTCACTTAAACGTCTTGCCGGTATGTACATAAATGAGATCATGAGATTGCATGGCATGCCAGTTTCCATAGTTTCTGATCGAGATCCTAGATTTACTTCACGCTTTTGGATCAGTCTACAAAAAGCTATGGGCACTGAACTACGTTTTAATTCTGCATACCATCCTCAAACGGACGGACAATCGGAAAGGACGATCCAGACCCTCGAAGATCTTTTGAGACTTTGTGTATTAGACTTCAAAGGAAGTTGGGATAAGTACTTGCCATTGGTGGAATTTTCTTACAACAACAGTTACCAAACAAGCATAGGCATGGCTCCATTCGAGGCTTTGTATGGAAGGAAGTGCCGCTCTCCAATATGTTGGAATGAGGTAGGAGAAGCAAAATTGTTGGGACCCGAGTTGGTACGCTTGACAACAGAAAAGATCCAAATGATCCGACAACGAATACAGACCGCACAAGAACGACAAAAGAGTTATGCTGATCTTCATCGGAGAGACGAAAGTTTCAACGTCGGAGATCATGTATTCTTACGTGTTTCTCCATGGAAAGGGGTTACGAGTTTCGGAAAGAGAGGAAAGCTCAACCCTCGATTTATTGGCCCATTTGAAATCCTCGATCGAATAGGAACCGTAGCCTACAGACTAGCCCTACCACCAAGTATGTCTCGCATCCATAACGTTTTTCACATATCTATGTTACGTAAATATGTGAAGGACCCAAACCACGTCATTGAGTTAGAACCAGACGTTATAGCAAAAGATTTAACATACGAGGAGGTACCTGTTAAGATCCTAGATAAGAAGGAGCAAATCCTACGCTCAAAGGTTATACCTCAAGTTAAGGTTTTATGGAGGAACCAAGATACTGGGAAAATGACCTGGGAGCTAGAATCTGAGATGAAATCTAAGTATCCTTACCTCTTCGAAATGTCAGGTACGTCAATTTCGGGGCCGAAATTTCATAAGGAGGGGAGGTTGTAAGACCCCGAATTTTATGAAATGCAAAATTTAATTTCTCTTTATATATATATATATATATATATATATATATATATATATATATATATTTTCCTGAAACAGTAAGTGGTTAAATTGATAAAATTGAAAGTTAAGGATGTTAAGTGCAAATTTTATTTTGTCGGACAATATTCGCTTTGTCGGGGAATATTCGTTTGGTCGGGGAATATTCGTGCCATACGACGGCGCCGAAATAACAAATTATTGGTGGACCCCAAAACGGAATATTTGTCGGATATAGAAAACGACATAAATAACCTTTTTAAATAAAAATAGTCAACGAAACTGTTAAAATACCGGTGATAAAAGAATAGCAGCATACGGTAGTTTATGGTATTTTCTGTAGCACACGGTACTCTATAGTAACACACGGTATTGCATAGTATCTCATATTATTGGTCTGATAATTGACACCGTAACTGTTGCGCATCATTTCATCAATAATTGTCACTGCATAATATTTTATGTTATCAATTCAATAATTGTTGCTACACAGTATTTTGCATTATTGATTAAATAATTGTCGTTACACTGTATTTCATATCATTGAGTCAATAATTGTTGGTGCACTGTATTTTAAAATTATTGAACCAAATAATAGTCACAATAGCAAATACACTATAATTTATATTATTACATTAATAATAATCTGTAACGTGTTTCTTACATTATTGTTGAATTATTGTTGTAGCATTATTTTATTTTATATGTTGGACTCACAGGAAGAATAAATAAATAAAAAAAAAAAAAATAATTTTACTATTTGAAATAGTAACGTGAATAGTAACATGAATAGTACGTGGACCCACTGTGAGGCCCACATGAAATTTGTTAAATGTGCTGAATTGGTTGCTGGAGTTGGTGAGATGGTAGGCTGCAGAGAAAATTCAGCACTGTCGTGCAGCACGCCAGTGCTACCTACCGCGCATAGTAACATTTTTTTTCCTATAAATAGCTTGCTCAACTGAATAGAAAAATCACACCTAAAACATAAAATTTTTCTATAAGAATTTTATGAGTTTTCTCTGAGAATAGTAAGGTTAATTTGAGAGTTTGAAAGCCAAAAGGAATGCAGAAAATTTTCAAGTAAGTCTTTTATTAAAGAGTAGTAATTTTATAAATTCCTATTTTTCACGGTATTCACAAATCTTCCTTTAGAAGACTCTTCTTTGAGAAGATTCATTTTTAAAAGCTTTATTTGGAAGATTTATTTTGAAATATTATTTTAAAAACTATTTTAAAGTTGTTATATTATACTACAAAAATTATGTTAAATATATATAATTTTGATAGTTCATAATATATGAATTATCATACACCTTGAAATTTATATGTGGTAATTACTAATTTTATTATAAATATATAGGTTGATCAACCTCATTTAAATCAATATTCAGTCACGTGTTAAGGTAGGGAATATCATCTTCTTTCATATTCTAACTTACTACGATAAGGGGTATCATTCTTTTCATCATCATAAATGGATATTATGTTCTTTCTTACTGGAAGGGATTGTCATTCTCGAAAATAATATTGTTTCTTTCTTATGCCATTTATTTCCATGTATTAAATTATGGGAATAACCTTACTGCGCGGATTACCGCCTGTTGGTGAATAACCTATCGTATTAATTCCTTATTAATCTCTGAGAATAACCTTACGGCGCGGATTACCGTCTGTTTGGTGAATAACTATTCGTATTCAAATTTTATTAAATTGTGGGAATAACCTTACTGTGCGGACTACCGCCTGTTGGTGAATAACCCTTTTTATTTGTCTCGTGTGAAAATAATTTGTCTACACGAATTATCACACGACACTTTTATTCCATATTCATTTGTATCATTTTCTTTTATATTCGTAAATGCTATCATTTTCCTTTATACTCATAAGGGATACCATCTTTTTCATCTTCCATTATTCAAACTTACTATGGTAAGGGATATTAATTTTCTTCACCTTTTGTTAATCAAACCTTCTACGGTAAGGGATATTATTTTCTTTCATACTCCTAAATCGAAACTTATTATGGAACTATTGCTTCTATAATTCCTGAAAATATTATATGTTCCATAATAGTTGAACTTCATTATTTCAATTGAACCTTCCTATTTTCTGAACCTTTCTATTGAACTGTAACCGTTATTCTGAACTGTGGATCTTGAATATCATTTTTAAATTTCACTCCACATCATGTTGATAATTTGGACATTAATTGAATCAGCACAAAGTAAACTTCCGATACTTATTGTTTATCCTGTTTCTTCTGTTCATCATTCGTATTACTATTATTTATATTAATCTTCAAGAATCAAGTTGTTGTGAATATCTGTGGCCGGGGGCACAGATGCGATATAATCGTTGAACATATGTTAGGTTAAAGGCGATATAATAGGTTAAAGGTGATACATCTATTCGGTGTCTTTTATGGCACGTGGTGAAAGTTCTCTTTGGCCCGTAGTGCATAGATGAACTGTTGTTTGGTGTGATTATGACCAAAGGCTGAATCTAGTATAATCATGACCGCTGGTACTATATTGAATATCTTTGGCCCGTAGTGCAAAGATGAACTGTTGATTTGCATGATTATGACCAGGAACTGTGAATTTTTATGACTAATGGTATTTCAGATGATAAAAGTTGATAATGATTTTACTTAAAAGAGAAGCGAGTAGACATTATAGTCTGCATTATTCTTCTAATAGATTGCTCATTCCGCTGCTATTATTGATCTGAACATTGTTCAAGAATTTAACTGCAGTTTTTGATATAAACCTTGTAATCTATTGTATTCTATCAAGAACTCAACTGTTGAAGGCTAATGATAATTTATTCGTCATTATCTTAGTCATGATATTTTTTACTGGGCTATTTGAGCTCACCCTTTCTTTTGTTCTATTGTTTTTCAACAGGAGATGAGAATGTAGCTGGGTCTAGCCGGGGAATGGAGTGAGAGTCCGAGGGATATCTATTATAGTCTTCACGTGTTGTAAAATAGTGTGACAATAATAGTGAAGACTTAGTTGTGTATTATTATACACTGTATTGTTGAACGTTGTACCACTTTGTAATAATTTTGTTGTAGTCTTTTGACAACTCAAGTTTGGGCTGTGTGGGCCCAGATTTGGGGATGTCACAGTGTTTATGAATTTTTACAAACCAACAGTGGGATCAAGAGCCAAACTTTATGCGAATTCTTAATTGTTTTGATTCCATATATGTCTTGGTTACTGAAATTTGTTACCGAAATAAGTCACACACCGCCGCATGGGATTAGCGTTTAAATAAAAAAAAAAAAAAGGGCAGCCGCATTGTTTCGGTTAACAAAAGGCAGCCACGGTTTTTCAGTAATAGCAGCAGCCACACATTCGGTTATATATAATATATATGATATATTGAATACATCCTTGTCCCGAAAAGTGTGTCACTACCGATTTTGAAAAGGCTGCTACTATTTCGGTTTTATTTGATTGTTTCAAAAAGCAACTTGGTTTTGGGTAAATAGAATTTTGAAACAGCAACAAAGCACTTTCGGTTTTGGCATGGGTATTTATGATATACTTTGTCCCAAATTTAGTGTCATGCTAAAAGTGAATGATAAAGCAATTTTGCATGATTCGGTTATGGTGTAGACTATATATATACTAACCGATAATTTTTATATTATTAATATATATGATATATTTATAATATATATATTAATTAGCCAAATAGTTTAGTAATTTTATATAGATTTTAAAATTTCAAAATAAAAGAGTTTATTTTGGGTAATTTTAAAATAATAAAAATAAATAGTTTATTTTTAAATAATTTTATAATTAAAATAAAAGGTTTATTTTAAATATGAAATTAGATCTCATGCAACTTTAATTGACCATTAAATGATACCAATACATATATGGAATGATTTATTTAATTCATGCGATGAATATTATTTATTGATATATATGATAATAAATAGGATTGATTATGGACTATTTGACCAATGTGATTGGATTTAATTTTAAATGGATGCATAAATGAATGAGTTTTATAAATGGGGTCTTCGTATCTCATCTTTCTAATTTTTCTTATGTATAATTCTATCTCTCTCCTATGTACTTCCCCTTGACTGTTGATCAAGGTTTCTATTTATTGTAAATAGTTTTGTAATAGGATTAGTTAGAATTATTTTGAAGAATTTGAGCAAAAGAGCAAAGAGTGCATGAAAACCCATTTGTAATGGAGCCCGAATTTAAATGTAATAGTTATATTTAATTTAATTTATTCTTGCACCCTAGGTTTGACCTTTTGGTTCACTTGGTGGCTCTAGTGAATCAAACTAAAATAAAAGTCCATAATCAATCCAAGTAGAATATAGTATTCTATATGTGCATGTTAATTATATATATTATATATTATCCAAACATGCTTTGCATGTTAAATAATATAATGCGTATTTTATATATATATGTGCATACGCGCTAAATAAGATGAGACAATTAATATTAACAAACCCCTCATAATGTAGAATAAATATTATTTATAAAATGAATTAAAATGTTTAATTCATGAATTAAAAGGAGTTTAATTCAATTAAATAAAATTAGAATGGTTCTAATTTATTTATTCTACTACTAAAATATTAAGTTGTAACGTTCAAAGATATTTGGAATATCAAATGTTGCCTTCTAGCATGATAAAATGATAGAGTATCAAATACTCGATATAGTTTGTTGTGTACACACAAGGCTTATATCGATTATTTGAGATGTTGTTTTATCACATTAAATGCTTATAATGGAATTGAACATTACTGTTTTGTTGTGCACATACAAGGACGGTATTTTTCTCTTCACTTATATGAAAGTGCTAGGTTTGACTTAACGTAGATAATTTTGATTTGAATGTGCACACACATGATCATAATAATCTAAGAGGCAAAATACAAGGAGTTACATGTTGATGTAATTGACAAGAAGTTGTCTACCTATTGAATAAACTATAATTTGTTGTGCATACACAAGGTTATACTTATGTTGACATGATCCTTATCTCACTAGCAAATCTTTAATTAGATTTGTCGAACTATATATAGAGGGTAATATAGTTTGTTGAAAATAGTGAGAGACACCATTTTAAATAAAGACCTAATTTATTTTGGTAATTAATAAAATGAATGCATGTTAATGTTGTTATTAATTCACTTAAAGAATATTGCTATATTTAATTCACTAACACTGCATAACATATTAGATGCTAATAATTTAATCAAACCAAATTGTTCTGATTGATTAAACAAATTTGAGAATAGTTCTCTATACTGAAAAACTAGCAAAATGTCCTAAATTTGTCTATCCCTGCAAACGTTACAGACTAAGTCTATGAGGAAGATATTGTTATTTTAAGAAATAGCAAGATGATGCAAAGGTGGCTTAATTTATTATGCTCACATCCATAAGTATCAAGTTACAGCGTCAACATGAGAAAATGAATGCACCTACTATATTGTTGCACATTCAATAGTTGTTTGGTGAGCAAAGTAGGTCAACTAGATATAAGATATCTAATGAGCTCTTTCGATCTATAATAACCAATGACATTACAGTAAAAAAACAAGTCCTAAAGATGATTAATCCGATTGATCAATTAGGACACCTAGGTTTTGTTAAGGATGGAGAGTTGAGTTAAGATTCGATCTTGCAGTCACTCCCTAACTCTTTTTTATAAATTGTTGTGAACTTTAACATTAATAAGCTTGAAATCAGTTTACCTGATTAGCTTAAATATGTTGAATACAGTTGAGAGTCACTTTCCTTCCAAGGAAAACCAAGTTTTACTAGTAGATGAATCTGCTAAGTTGAAGAAGATGGCCAAAGGTGTTTCTGAGGAGTTAAAAAAGATAGAAGGTAATAAAAAGTTAAACAAATGACATAAATAAAAGTGATCTCGAGGGAAAATGAGTTTGCTTTCATTGCGATAAGCTGGGGCACTGGAAGAGGAACTGCAAAGAGTATCTTGTAGTAGTTAAGCAAAAGAAGCTTAGTGAAGCTTCAACTGCAGATATAAATTTGTTCATAATGAAATAGAACTTTCTATAAGTTAAGTTCTACTTGGGTATTAGATACCGGCTGGTGGTCTCAAATATGCAAGCCGTTGCAGAGACTAAGCAGAAGTAGAAGGCTGAACTAAAGATAAGTAATCTTGTGCATGGGGAATGGAGCAAAAGGTTGTTGCATTAATCATAGGAACTTACAGTTTAGCATAGCCTATGGGCAAGTCTATTTAGTTAGTAAGATGTTACTATATTGATTACTTGATGGACTTTGTAAACTTGACATACATGAAAGTATTTTAAAATTGAACAAACTAAAGGCAAAGAGATGATACGAATCATACCTTCAAGCAACACTGTTAACTCGGTCATGTTAATTGAAGAAGACTAAACAAGTTGTATAAAGATAGATTTTTAGAGCCTTTTGATTATGAATCAAATACAACTTGTGAATCTTGTATCATGGACAATATGACTAAATCTCTATTAGTGGACATGGAGAAAGAGTTACAGAGTTGTTAGAGATGGTACACATAGTCGTGTATGGGACTTATGACAATAAATGCAAGAGGAGGGTATTCATTTATTATTTTCATTGATGATTCTAGATTTTGATGAAATATAAATCCAAATCGTTTGAAACGTTCAAAGAATTCAAAAGTGAAGTATAGAAATTAAAGGCCAAAAGTATTAAAGTTCTCCGATTAGATCGAGAAGAGAATACTTAAGCAATAAGTTTATAGATCATCTCAAGCGAAATGGTATTCTCACACAATGGACATAGTGATGATCCATGATGAGTTCTACCAATCTTCTAGTATCCTTCTAGGGTTATACCTTAGAAACAGCCGCATATCTACTAAACAAGGTACCTTCAAATTCCGTCCTTAAGACTTCATATGCGATATAGATAGGGAGGAAACCAAGTCTTAAATATGTTAAGATTTGGATTGTCCAGCTTATGTCAAAAAGTTTGACGGTGATAAGCTTAAGACAAGATCTGATAAGTGTAAACTTGTGGGATATTTTAAAGAAAGTTTAGGATATCACTTCTATAATCCGACTAATTAAAATGTGTTTATTGAAACACGCTGCCTTATAGGAAAATAAGTTTTTCCTTAAAGGGTTAGTGGGAGTAAAATAAATCTTGAAGAAGTTCAAGAACCATAAAACACTACAGATCAAGTGAAGAAATCTATACAAGTAGATAAACCTATTGTACCACAACCAAGTCGTAAATCTGGTTTAGTACTGAAAATACCTGAATGGTATGGATTCATCATAGATGATGATGATGAGGTACGCATCATAGTGGATAATGATCCAGTTACATACGATGAGGTATGAGTATTAGATACTCAAGAGAAATGATTGATAATCATAAAATTCGAAATGGGTCTTTGGAGAAAGACTAAAGCATATGGCAAGGTGGAGACCTATAAGACCTGACTAGTGGTAAAAACATTTCAAATAAGGTTAATGAGTTGACTATAATGAAACTTTTCACTAGTAAAAATGCATATATCCATTCGGATTTTACTTGCAGTCGCAGCTTACTATACAAAAATGATGTATGTATGATACAACCAAGATGATTTATCTCCATATAGATGGAGTAAATCAAGTATGTAAGTTACAACGATCCAATCACGGATTGAAGCAAGCTTCTAAAAAAAGGAACATCCGTTTTGATGAGACAATCAAAGGAGTTTGATTTTATCAAAGACGATGATGAAACAAGTGTGTACAAAGGTTAGTGGGAGCACTGTGATATTCCTAGTATTATAGTGTGATATAATACTGATAAAGAATGACATACCGATGCTACAATCAGTTAAGATATGGTTGTCTAAACACTTCTTCATAAAGGACTTGGGAGAAACATCTTATATTTTGCGGATAAAGATATATAGTGATAAATCTAAAAGGATGCTTGGCTTGTCCCAAGGAATGTACATTAATTCTATGCTAAAGAAATTTAGCATAAAAGATTCCAAGAAATGGCTCATGCCGATGGGTCTTGGAATATATCTCTTGAAGAAGCAGTCTCCAAAGACACCTGAAGAGAGAGACCGTATGAGTAAGACTCCTTATGCCTCAACAATAAGATCTATCATGTACGGGATGATATGTACTTGACCTGATATTGCTTATGCATGATAAGCAAATATCAGTTCAATTATGGAGAAGAACATTAGAAAAGAGTTTCTAATGATTGGTTTGATATAAAACTAGAGGGCTTAACAAATTCAAGTTTGTTCAAACTAACCAAGATAACAGCATATCCGTTTTAGGTAATATGATTACCTTGAACGGTGCTGCAGTGAGTTGAAAAAGTTCCAAACAGCAAGGAGTTGCTGATTTAGTGACAAAGACATAGTAAATAACTATAAGTGAAGCTGCAAAGGTGATTGTTTGGTTCAACAAGTTCATTACAGAACTTATAATGGTTCCCAACATTAAAGGAGTTTAATTTGCCAAAGAACCTAGGTCTCATCTGAAATCCAAACATATGTTGCAGCATTTTCATATGATTAGATGAATCATTGAAAAGGAGACGACACCATAAAGATGGTAGACTCTCATAACAACATTATAAATCTACTAACTAAAGCACTTACTAAGCAATTTGTACACCGTTTAAAGAAGAATGGTATGGGGATACCAAAGGGCGATTGACTTTAGTGCAAGTGGGAGATTGAAAGTAGTATGCCCTCAAGCCAATCACATTTGATGTGATAAACACATACTTTGTAATCTTATTCGTTTATTAATAAAAGAATCAAGGTATTTCTTTATTCATGATTAATTACTTGAATTAATCAAATGGATAAACCCATAGTTTTCAAGTAATGCTTTTAGAACCATGATGAGGATCATGCTAATGAGATCTAAATTCAAAATAGCTCAAAACTAAAATTGTTACTAATCGTTGGATTACTAAAATGGGGATTAGTGAATCCGGATAAATTAGTACATACTATGTTTGCTCTTATGAAGAGGATGATTGATCTCATAATCATTTGTGTAGATACACTAAAGCAAGTATGTAGGTGCTTATTAGAGAATAAGTTTACTGAACGTGACTCGCTCAAGGAACACCTAATGGAGTCTTACTTTCTTGTCAATAGGAGTTCCTTTTGTAATAGTAGTACAAGTGATCCTTGGACTTGAGATCATCATAGTATCTTGTGTATGATGAATTATATTTTGACATATTCCTTAAAACCTTTAGGGTATATCAAAGGGTATGATCATATATAATAAGTAATATATGGAGATAGGTAAGTGATCAACATGGAATCTACCACTTCTAGTAAAAGAAGGGAATGTCCTATGCGATTCGATAAATGACAACTCAGTAGTCCTTGGCTAAGGCAGAATGAAAATTAGAAAGTGGTTTCTAATTTACATTAATTAGAGTTATTCATTTGAGGATTGAAATGCATATAATTAAATAAAATAAGACTTGACAGTAATACCATGTCTTATATTTGATTGGGATGCTGTGAGGTAGAAGGATTGAATTGTACGGTAACTATTCGCTGAATAAGTTCTTTTATGATTAAATGTTGAAATCTATATTATCTGGAAAGTCGTTGATCGCTAAGGGGCTTACCCTTATTATGGAATAAATATTATTTATTTAAATAAATTAAATAGTTTAATTTATTTATATAAATAAGATTAGAATAGTTCTAATTAATTTATTCTATATCCGGTTTAATATGGAGAACCTAAAGGGTCACACCGCAAAAAAAAAAAATAATTATTTAAGAAGTAAATGACATAGTTGTAATAATAAATTAAGTATATTTAATTTATACGATGGGGATAGAATAAATTAAATAGCTTAATATTTATTATTTAGTATTTTAGAAATACTAATTATAAATTAATAAGATGAGTTATTATTATTATTACTATTGTCATTATTATTTAGTTCCTAAATGGTTTAGGAATTAATTAATAAGAGTACTCTCATAATTAATAATTAAGTTCCTAAATAGTTTAGGAATTATAATTATTATATTAAATTAATTAAGTTCCTAATTAGATTAGGAGTTTAATTAAAAACCCTATTCCTAAAGGTGTTAGGAGGGTTTACTAAATCTATAAATAAGAGAAGTCTTATTATGGATTAAGGTTACACACATACACTTCCATAAGTTTTGGGAGAGTACTCACATATTCTCTAGAACGAGAAAACTAGGGTTTGCCATCACCCACTTTCTGAATTATTATTATTCCTTAGTGGATCACCTCTAGAGACCAAACACTTGGGTGACTAACGTTGATCATTAGAATCCAATCGGTGAAATTCAAGGAGAACGCGAAGGACTTGAGGTGAACTTGTACCCGTTAAAGCTTTGAGTTCCACAAGGGTATAATTCCATAACTTCTTCTTTATTAATTAATAATTGCGCATAAAGGTCGATCCTGGATTATGATTTGTAAATTTTTAAATTTGATTTTACCATGCTTCCGCTATTTTATGCAATTAGATTGCGTGTCTATGAATTTTTACAATCTAACTGCATAACATTTAGACATCTTGTGCATATTCGATTTTCCAATAATAATTCCCTTATTAAGGGTTGTTCTTTCTTGTTTAGAATTGCTCGAAGAAGAGAAACAATGGAGGAAATGGTGTTGGTTTATAGAAATCATACATACATACAATCTAATTGTATAAAATAACGAAACAATGTAATAAATCAAATTTAATTTTTTTACAAACCAATACCAAAATCTTTCTTATGCGATTCTTATTAATTGAGGAATGATAAAAGATTATACTTATAGATGAAACAACTCTTGAATAGTTACAAGTTCATCTCCCTTGATCCTTCGCATTCTCCTTCGATTCCTTCAATTAAACGCTAGCTACAAAGTATATATAACGCTCTAAAGATAATCCGTGAAGAGATTATGAATAGAAGAAGTAAATTTAGGTTTTTTAAGAGCTTGGGTGGCAAATCCTAATTCTCTCTCTCTGTGTGCTTATATATGGAGAATTATGTATTATTCTCTCTAAATACGTCTAACAATCAATTCTATAATAAGACTCATCTTATTTATAGAGTTGCCCAACTTTCTTAAACTCTTTAGGAATATAGTTTCAATTAAACTGTCAATCTAATTGGGAACTAAATTAATAACAATTCCTAAACTATTTAGGAACTTAATAATTAATTATAATAATAATTCCTAAACCATTTAGGAACTATATATATTATATTTAATAATAATAAGACTCCTCTTATTAATATATAATTAGTATTTTTAAAATACATAATTATAAATATTAAGCTATTTAATTTATTTTATCACCATAACATAAATTAAATACACTTAATTTATTATTACTATTATGCAGTCTACTTCTAAAATAAATATTTTTTTTATGGTGTGACCCTTTATGTTCAATATTATATCGGTTGTGAATAAATAAATTAGAACTATTCTAATATTATTTATTTATGAATTAAACTCATTTAATTCAAAATAAATATATTTATTCTACAATAAGAGTGAAGCGTCTTAGCATATTAAATATGACTTTTCGGATAATATGAAATCAACATTTAATTACAAAGAACCTATTCAGTAAATAGTTACTGTACAATTTAGTCATTTTACCATACAATGTCCCAATCAAATATAAGACATGAAATTGCTCTTAAGTCTTATTTTATTTGATCATATGTATTCTAATTTTTAAATGCACAACTCTAGTTAATGCAAATTAGAAACTCTGTTCTAATTTCATTTAATCATAGACAATGATTTCTGAGTTGTCATTTATCGAATTACATAGGACATTTGTCTCTTTACTAGAAGTGGTAGATCCTTTGTTGATCATTCACCTTCCTCCATGTGCACTTTATTATACCCAAACATACATTTTGATATACTTACAAGCCTTAAAAAAATATGACAAAATATAACTCAGAACACACAAGATACTATGATGATCTCAAGTACGAGAATCACATGTACTACTATCATTTAAGGAACTCATATTGACAGACAAGTAAAACTCCATTAACTGTTTTCTTGAGTGAGTCACGTTCAATGAACTTATTCTCTAATAAGCACCTACATATTTGTTTTAGTGTCTCCACCCAATTGATTATGAGATCAATTATCATCTTCTTCAGAACAAACATAGTATGTACTAATCTATTTGGATCAACTAACCCCACATTATTGATCCAATGATTAGGAACATTTAAGTTTTAAGCTATCTTAAATTTAGATCTCATTAGCATGATTAATTTCATGATTCTAAAAGCATTACTAAAAAACTATGAGTTTATGACATTAATTAATTCAACTAATTAAACATGGATAAATGAATGCCTTTAAATAAATAAAACTTTTATTAATTAAATGAATAAGATTACAAAGTATATGCTATTACATCAAATGTGATTGGCTTGAGGGCATATTAGTTTCTTTCTCCCACTTGCATTAAAGTTAATCACTTTGGTATCTAATACCCATTTTCTCTAAGTTGCAATCAAACTGCTTCTGGGTTAATGCTTTAGTAAATGGATCTGCAATGTTGTTCTGAGAGTCCACTCACTCTATGGTGATGTCTCATCTTTCAATGTTTTCTCCGATCAAATGAAAGTGCCGCAATACATGTTTAGACTTTTGGTGAGACCTAGGTTCCTTTGCTTGTGCAACAGCCTCAGTGTTGTCACAATACAAAGGCACTAGTCCTTGTATGCTTGTTGAGTATTTTCTATATGAATAATATTTACATGCAAGTATACACGGTAAACAAGTAATATAATGTAATTAGAGTATCGATCCCATGAGAAAACTAATGCTAATATTTGTCAATTACTAACTTTATATCAAATCAATCTTATTTAAACAAACGATTCAAGATGTTGAAATTGTGAAATCTATTCAAATTAACAACTAAACTAATAAACATAGATTAATAACAAAATGAGAATGGCTAAGATTAAAATTTTCCTCAATGTTTCATTTAAATTTCATAACTCTCCATTTGATTAATCGATCATAATGAATTGTCAACTGAGAATTCTAGGTATTCATAAGTCTCTTTCGATGATCAAACAAAAATCACCCTCTACGACATATATGTATATTCCTATCCTACATGCTAGCATGCCATTCAATTCTAAGAACAAATAGTAAGACACATATCACGAAAATCTTGTTAGTCACTCCTCAAATAAATGAACTTTCGCATAGGGTGTCATTAAGTTTAGATTCTCATCAAGGTCACACATGAAATATATGTATATTCTTATCATATACAAAAATTATGGTATTCAATCCTAAGAAAATAAGCATAATCATGTGTCAACATATTGAGTCACTATGCTTCATATGGCACACTGGTTTGTCATTAACCTATACACAAATTATGTGTATCATCCAAGTAGAATAAACATAAACACATGTTATCATATTTGAGTCTAAACTTATAATCTATTTTCTAATTTCATATAGATTACTATGGTAATTGTTGATCAAATAATTAAACACTAAGCACAAAATATGATAAACTAATTCATATAGTGTCAACCAAATGGAAAGAAATTCAATTTAAACTAACATTGGGTTCAATTACAACCTTATACTAAGAATTAGTTCATAGCAAGTATACAAAACATCATCCAAATATAATTCAACATCATTGGAATACAAAAGTTAAAAGAGAAAATTAGAGAAGAAAAACTCTTTTCAAGTAATCTTTTATCTTCAAGCATTAACCTTTAATCCTTAGCATCCATCTTTGTTGCTCTAGCTTTGTATTTGATCTTTAAAGGGTGAAGTTCTAACCACCACTCTTTTCTTCTTAGTAGCTCACTTTCTCACTCTATATCTATGTCTACTCCTAAGTTACAATGAATGAATTAAGAATATTAGAGATTTAGCATCTAGAATTCAAGGGTTGGAGGCATCCTGTAATATCCCAGATATTTATAAGAATTGTCAATAAGATTTAAAATAATCAATTAAAGGTTATGGTTTAAAACCTAGAATTTGAGAAGTGAGATGTATAGAATTTGGGTGAACATTTTTTTTAACATAATTTATTTGTTAGAAATTAAATGTGGAAATATTGTAATAATGCATATAGAGAATTTATTAAGGAAATAAATTCAATTGAGAAGTGAAGGTGGATATATATATATATATGTATATACCTAAAGTGTGCTTGTTAGCCAAATAAGAGGATGAGTAAGTTAATACTCAATTAAGCTAATAAATTAATTAGTTTAACTATGATGTAAGAAGGAAAGTCATGAAATATAATTAACTATGTTAATTATATTAGTTAAGAGTTAAAGTTATAGAAAAATTAGAATGATTGTCTAGAATGACAATATTATGAAGTTAATTAATTAAGTAACTAACTTAATTATTAAGTTGTTATATAGAGTCCATTAATGGATTTAAAACAAGCCCAATATGAGAATATTTGCTTGAAAGTGGGTAATTAAATAATAAGCCCAAATGTTATGTTGATTATAGTCCAAGAGGTAATTAATATAAGTCTAATTAAATTATGTTGGCAAGCATTGTATATAAGGTGGCGGTAGTCCAATTAAATTAATTATCTAGCCCAAGTCATAAAGATGTGTGAGTTGTGTTGGGTAGCCCAAATATTGAGTCCAAATTTAAAAGTCAAATGTTGGTCAATATGTTGGGAGAATAAATTCAAGTATTGTTAAGTGTAGAGAATTAACTAATGTATGGTTAATTGAATAACCCTAGTTGGTAGATAAGAGAGAGTATTAACCAAACATTGGTTAATTGCTAGGTGAATGAATGTGATGATGAGAATTAACTATGGATGAATTAATTGAGTAACCCTAGGTAGTAAATAAATTAAAGATTTAACTATGCATAGGTTAGTTGTAGGAAGAATATTATAGATACAATTATGTATGTATATAATTCACCAAGGTAGAATTGGTAGGTAACCATGGGTTGCATGTTGTAGAGAATTAACCATACATTGGTTAATTGTTAGTAGAAATTGCAAGTATTATATATATAATAAAAATAAAGGAAAAAAGGTGGAGTGTTGACCAAACATGGGGTCCCACTTGGAGATTGAGTAAAAATGTATGTTGCTTGTATTCAATTTAAATTGGTCAATTCAAGTTATGATATAATTTAAATAAAAGGTTATTGGTGAATATGTAGAGATATATATGTAGTAAGTATATGAATTGGTAGAGAGTTAACCAATGTTGGTTAAATGAATTAACCAATGGGTGGTTCACCAACCCTAGTCAATAAAGATGATCAATTTTTATAAATTTATGTTTTAGAGAACTAACCATTGTTGGGTTACTTATTAACTCTAAGTGGTAATAAAAATAAAATCTTAACCAATATTAGATATGTATGTATACTTGATTGTAGAGCATTAACCCTACTTGGGTTATTTGGTGGAAGATGTGTGTATGTTTAATTGATGAGTTTAGACCATGGTTGGGTGAGTGAACCAACCTAGGTCATTTTAATGTAGAGAATTAACCACATTGTGGTTAGTTGTTGTGAGATATATAAATAAGATGAGCCCTAACTAAGGTTGAGTTTTAAGTGACCAATGTTAAGTGTAGTACTTTAACCATAGGTCTTATGAGAGTTAACCTCATGTGGGTTAAGTGTTGGGAGAATTGCTCACTAACTAACCAACCACTCTAGTCAATCAAAATTGTCATTCATGGTGGTCAATCACTTGGTCAATCACCAAGTCCATCAAGTAGTCATTCACTAAAATAGTAAGCATGGATTAACCCTTTAATTCACCTATGTCAGTTGATTAGTGGATGATAAGTGAGGTTAGTTGAGTCCTATAAATAGAACTCATTACCAAGGCTTGGAAAAGTTTGGTCATTTGTTCATTTCACCAAGTTATAGAGAGAGAAGTATTTTAGAGAGAAGTGAGAACTCATTTGAGAGAGTTAAAAAGATCCACCAAGGAAAAGTGCTAGAGAATAGTCAAGGAGGAGTCCTTACCAAGTTCACATCAAGAAGGATAGCTATTTCGAGTAGATCAAGAAGAAGAACATTCAAATCCAAGAGGTTGAAAAGTGTTCTAACTCTTTCTTAGTGCATTTTTATAATTTATATAAGTTTTAAACAGTCAAAATATATTTTTAACCGATCAAAAGTTATTTTGATGATCTAGAAGTCTAAAACTATAATATATATGTATATTCATGGTTTGATATAGTTAATACATGTATTTGTATAGGTTGTATGCAAAGAATTAGAAGAAAGGTGCATATAGAGATTTACCGGTAAAAACCTTAGTTAAATAACTAGGTTGATGATTATGACTTGAGATGTGTGGGTTATATTTATGATCTAAGAGTCTTGAAAGATAGGTTTATGTATTGTGATGATAACCTAACTTTAACGATTGAAAATTTTGAAGAAATAAGCAAGTTATGGCTTTTACCGCAAAATAGGGCGTTTTGAAACCCTAAGCGGTTCGATCTTAAATTTCTTGTCAAAACGTTTTAAAAAATGTGATTGAATAATAAACTATTGTAAAACAAGAACTTATGAAGATAACAACACTAAGTTGGTGTCATTTGGAGGTGTGGAGTTTATTTTATTCAAGTTTGAATATTTAAAACCAAGGATTTGTGATTTTAGTTTTCACTCTGTCCTTGTGAGCCATTTTTAGTCCAGTTCCGTTAGGAATTTGGATTTGTGATATAAATAGAAATTGTATATCATGAAATGCTAATGAATTTAGACTCAAAAATTACTTCAAAATGTTTCCGTATGACAAAGTTATGGCCAAACTACTGAGAGAGGTTCCGACAGCCAATCCCCGGCGTCTAGATGCCCAGAGTACGCCCATGGGCGTAGATACGCCCTAGAAAGGCCTTGGGCCGGTGTAGATACACCCGTGCTTATTAAAAAAATTAAAAATTTAATCCAGACTTGTTCGAAACTGAAAGTTTCGCTTGTCGGGCATTGTAAAACTTAACAAAAGATAAGTTCATTATTAAAATAAAGATAAGCTATTATAAGAGAGTCTATTAGTGACTAAATGATAACTAAATGTTTAAGTTAAAGATAAAGGTTAACACAATTAAAAGGTTAATTATTGGTATTGATTGGAGATTATTAAAATATTATTAAATGATCAATAATATTAGTATATGATTAAAAAGTTATTAAATGATGAATAACATTAGTAAATGATTAAAATATTATTAAATGAGTAATAATATTAATATGTGATTAAAATATTATTAAATGATAAATAATATTAATAAGTAAATAAAATATTATTAAATGGTTAATAATATTAATAAGAGATTAAAATATTATTAAATGGTTAATAATATTAATAAGTGATTAAAATATTATTAAAATGTTAATAATATTAATAAGTGAGTAAAATATTATTAAACGATTAATGATATTTGAATGTAGTTGTATATTATCAAAAGTAGAAAATATCTTGGGGTATTTGGTACATTATTAAATGTCCAAATCATTAAGTTATATAAAAGAAGAATGTTTAACCAATGTAAATAGTCAATTTGTGACTAAATTTTAGACAACTTATTAAAAGTAAGTCGTACGAAGAACGTGTGTGAAGGTATAAGTTAGATGAGCATACCCGACATGTCTAACCGGGGTTGGGCTAGGGTTTTGTCCGAAACTTAAGGGTTCGTTTGTCGGACATCTTAAGAGTTAATAATTTAAAGTTAGAGTCTTATATAAAGGCTAAGTAATAGTCATTGCATCTAATGATTATGTCAATTTCCTATATAAATTGTAGGTTGAACGAAAGACGCAAATAAGCATAACTGGTAAAAGCGAACCAGGCAAGTTTTTCAGATATTGTTGCTATGTGTATAACTGTTGTGTGTGCACTTGAAGTATGTGAGAATTTGAATTAAATATGTTTTTTTTTTGTGAAACCATATGAGATTTGTTGATTCTATACGATAGAAAACCTGAATTAATTGAATAAGTTGAACTGTATGTCATGTATTCATTTCAATGCATGATCAGTATGTTGCATGAATAAATGCAAAGCATGAGAAGCATGATGCATTCATATAATGTAATGCATGAAGCATGAGAAGCATGTATAAACATGAACTATGTGTTATGTGCTATCTGTTAGACTTGCTGAGCCGTTGTAATATCCCAGATATTTTCAAGATTTTAAATAATATCTTAATTGATTTTATTAAAGGTTAAGGTTTAAAACCTAGAACTTGAGAAGTAAAATGTGTAGAAAATGGGTGAACATTTTTTTTAACATAATTTATTTGTTAAAAATTAAATGTGGGAATATTTTAATGATGCATGTTGAGAATTTATTAAGGAAATAAATTCAATTGAGAAGTGAAGGTAATTATATTAATATGTATATACCTACAGTGTGATGGTTAGCCAAATAAGAGGATGAGTAAGTTAATACTCAATTAAGCTAATAAATTAATTAGTTTAAATATGAAGTAAGAAGGAAAGTCATGTAATATAATTAATTGAGTTAATTATAGGAGTCATGAATTAAAGTTGTAATTAATAAGTAGAGAAGTTAGAATATTGCCTAGAATGATAATATGAAGAAGTTAATTAATTAAGTAATTAACTTAATTATTAAGTTGTTGTATAGAGTCCATTAATGGATATAAAACAAGCCCAATATGAGAATATTTGCTTGAAGGTGTGTAATTAAATAATAAACCAAAGTGTTATATTAATTAATAGCCCAAGAGGTAATTAATAGAAGTCCAATTAATTAATGTTGGCAAGTATTGTATATAATGGTGTGGTAATCCAATTAAATTAATTACATAACACAAGTTATGAAAGAGGTGTGAATTGTATTGGGTAACCCAAGTAATTAAATAGAAAGCTCAATGCAAAGTAATCTATGTAGCCCAAACATCTTAAAAGTCAAATGTTGGTCAATATGTTGGGAGAATAATTTCAAGAATTGTTAAGTGTAGAGAATTAACTAATATAGTGTTAGTTGAATAACCCTAGTTGGTAGACAAGAGAGAGCATTAACCAAACATTGGTTAATTGCTAGGTGAATGAATGTGATGATGAGAATTAACTATGGTTGAGTTAATTGAGTAACCCAAGGTGGTAAAAATAATTTAAAACAAGTCTAATTGGATTATATTTTAAATCCAAATGAGATATTAATCTAGGTCAAATTAATTGACCTAGTAGTTCATGTAATTTAATTTAAACATTGATTCAAGTTATAATTAATCAAGCCCAATGCTTGTTTTAATTAAATGTAACATAGGGTACTTAATGTTAGCCCAATGCAATAAATAAATTGAGCCCAAACTAATTAAATTTATGAATCCAATATATTAAATCTTAGAGTCCAATGTGCAGCCCAAATGGTAGTCAAAATTGGTCAACAATTGATCATATGTATATATATATATATATATATATATATATATATATATATATATATATATATATAGATGTATATATGTATATTAAATGAAGAAAAAAATAAAGTAAAAATGGAGAATAAAAAGGCTATTTTTGCTGAGATTTATGGAGGCCCACATGGGGGTGGCTTGTTGATCCATGTTGCTTAAATCACACACTTGGTGTTGGTGGTTCAACCACCCTAGTCATTCACTATGTCAATCAACCAATCAATCCATCAAATAGTAATCCCAATTAACCTCTAATTTGACCAATGCTAATTGATTAGTGGATGTTGATGATAATTAAGGGAGTGCTATATATAGAGTGTTGCACCAATGGTTTGTGTTGGTTAGTTCATTTGTAAGCATTTCTAGAGAGAAAAAAGTGAGAGCATTCCAAGAGAAAAATAGAGAGAACACTTGTGAGTTGAAGGAAAGTGCTAGAAAAGGAGCTTGGTGGATGTCACATAGCTTCATAACATACTTGGGAAGGAGAAGAAGAAGAGCACACAAGTCCATAAGGTTAAAAAGTACTATAAACCTTCCTAAGTTCATTTTTGTAATCTATATAAGTTTTAAACGGTTAAAATGTATTTTTAACCGATCAAAAGTTATTTTGATGCTCTAGAAGTCTAAATCTATTATATATAGGTAGATTCATGGTTTAATATGTTTAGTACAAGTATTGGTATGTGTGGTAAGCAAATAAATGGAAGAAAATTCCATATTGTGTTACCGGTAAAACCCTAAGTGGTTCGATCTTAAAATTTCTTGTCAAACGTTTTCAAAAATGTGATCGAACCATGAAATATTGTAAGACAAGAGGTTAGGAAGATAACAACACTAAGTTGGTGTCATTTGGATGAATATATTTCATTTTATTCAAGTTTGAACCTTTAAAACCAAGGATTTGTGATTTTAGTTTTCACTTTGTCCTTGTGAGCAGTTTTTAGTCCAGTTCCGTCCCGAATTTGGATTTGTGATCTAAAGAGATATTGTAGATCATGAAATTCTAATGAATTTAGAGTTAAAAATCACCTTAAAATATTTCCGTATGACAAAGTTATGGCCAAACTAGTAAGAGAGATTCCGACAGCCAAATTCCGGCGTCTAGACGCCCAAGTGTACGCCTGGTCTTCTGCCTATGGGCGTAAATACGCCCAAAAACAGCCTTGGTCCGGCGTCTAGACGCCCATGCTTGGAAAAAAATAAAAATAAATTATTTTAACCAATAAATGTATTTTTAATTATAAATAATGGATTTAATAATTAAAAGAGGATAAATATTATTAAAGGTTTAATAATATAATTAAATTAATGAAATATTATTATTAATATAATAATATTAGAAAATTAATAAAATATTATTAAATGAGTAATAATATTAGCAAGTGATTAAAATATTATTAAATGGTTAATAATATTAATAAGTGATTAAAATATTATTAAATGATTAATAATATTAATGAGAGATTAAAATATTATTAAATGGTTAATAATATTAATAAATGATTAAAATATTATTAAATGGTTAATAATATTAATAAGTGATTAAAATATTATTAAATGGTTAATAATATTAATGGGAGATTAAAATATTATTAAATGGTTAATAATATTAATGAGAGATTAAAATATTATTAAATGGTTAATAATATTAATGAGTAATTAAAATATTATTAAATGGTTAATAATATTAATAAGGGATTAAAATATTATTAAATGGTTAATAATATTAATATGTGATTAAAATATTATTAAATGATTAATAATATTAATAAGTGATTAAAATATTATTAAATGGTTAATAATATTTGAATGTAGTTGTATACTTGTATATTATCAAAGGTAGATGATATATTGAGGTATTTGGTACATTATTAAATGTCCGAATCATTAAGTTATGTAAAAGAAGAATGTTTAATTAAATTAAACTGATGTAAATAGTCAATTTGTGACTAAATTTTAGACAACTTATTAAAAGTAAGTCGTACAAAAACGTGTAGTGAAGGTATAAGTTAGATGAGCATACCCGACATGTCCAACTGGGATTGGGCTAGGGTTTTGTCCGAAACTTAAGGGTTCGTTTGTCGGACATCTTAAGAGTTAATAATTTAAAGTTAGAGTCTTATATAAAGGCTAAGTAATAGTCATTGCATCTAATGATTATGTCAATTTCCTATATAAATTGTAGGTTGAACGAAAGACGCAAATAAGCATAACTGGTAAAAGCGAACCAGGCAAGTTTTTCAGATATTGTTGCTATGTGTATAACTGTTGTGTGTGCACTTGAAGTATGTGAGAATTTGAATTAAATATGTTTTTTGTGAAACCATATGAGATTTGTTGATTCTATACGATAGAAAGCCTAAATTAATTGAATAAGTTGAATTGTATGTCATGTATTCATTTCAATGCATGATCAGTATGTTGCATGAATAAATGCAAAACATGAGAAGCATGATACATTCATATAATGTAATGCATGAAGTATGAGAAACATGTATAAACATGAACTATGTGTTATGTGCTATCTGTTAGACTTGCTGAGCCGTCGTGCTCACTCTTGCCTAAACCAACATTTTCAGATAGTGCAAATCATTTGAAGTTCTCGATAAAGATCAAGGAACAGGAAAGCATATTACTTTAACTGAAGATCTAAATATTTGTTGTAGATATTAGTCCGAATTGGACAGGTAAATGATTGTGTAGTATAAGACTTTAGTTGGTATGTTATATGAGTGTTAAATACACAAGTTGATTGTAATAGAATGTCGTATCATGTATGATATTAAGACATACTAGGAATGTATAAAGATTTCGATTCTGGAATAGAAAGAGATGTTGTAAAATTGTAAATAAGTGGTTATTTACCAATTATAATATTGTTGTAATTCATGAACAATAAGGAAAATGTTGTACTCGTGTTGAACCGGATCTGAGGTTAAAGGAACCCGGATTTGAGTTCGTCACAGTCGTCGTGCTCACTCTTGCCTAAACCAATATTTTCAGATAGTACAAGTTATTTGAAGTTCTCGATAAAGAACAAGGAACAGGAAATCATATTACTTTCATTGAAGATCTAAATATCTATTGTAGATATCAATCCGAATTAGACAGGTAAATGATTGTGTAGTATAAGACTTTAGTTGGTATGTTATATGAGTGTTAAATACACAAGTTGATTGTAATAGAATGTCGTATCATGTATGATATTAAGACATACTAGGAATGTATAAAGATTTCGATTCTGGAATAGAAAGAGATGTTGTAAAATTGTAAATAAATGGTTATTTATCAATTATAATATTGTTGTAATTCATGAACAATAAGGAAAAGATTGTACTCGTGTTGAACCGGATCCGAGGTTCAAGGAACCCGGATTTGGGGTCGTCACACATCCCATTATGAAAAATTGTCTTCCTTTTTCTTCTATCTTCCCTCCCCTTTATTTCAGCCACCACATTAAATATTTATAGTAATACTACTACTACTACTACTACTACTACTACTACTACTACTACTAATAATAATAATAATAATAATAAGTCTCCTCTTATTAATTTATAATTAGTATTTATAAGATACTAAATTATAAATATTAAGCTATTTAATTATTCTATCACCATAGTATAAATTAAATATACTTAATTTATTATTACGATTATGCCATCCACTTCTAAAATAAATATTACTTTTTTGCGGTATGACCCTTTAGGTTCTCCATATTAAACCGGTTGTATAATAAGTAAATTAGAATAATTCTACTTCATTTATTATTAATTAACTCTTTAATTCAGAATAAATATTTATTCCACAATAAGGGTAAGCCTCCTTAGCGATTAATCGACATTTCAGATAATATAGATTTCAACATTTAATCGTAAAAGAACCTTTCAGCGAATAGTTCTCGTATAATTCAATCATTCTATCACACAATGTCCCAATCAAATATAAGACATGCAATTTCTGTCAAGTCTTATTTTATTTGATCATATGCATTTCAATTCTCAAATGTACAACTCTAATGTAAATTAGAAACTTCATTATAATTTTCATTTTACTTTGGCCAATGATTTCTGAGTTGTCATTTATCGAATTACATAGGACATTCTCTCCCTTTACTGAAAGTGGTAAATCATTTGTTGACTATTCACCTACATCCATGTACAACTTAATATTCCCAATCAAGCCTTTTGATATACCCTAAAGGTTTTGAGGAATATGTAAAAGTATAACTCATCATACACAAGGTACTATGATGATCTCAAGTCCAAGAAGCACTTGTACTACTATCATAAAAGGAACTCCTATTGACAGGCAAGTAAAACTCCATTAGGTATTCGTTGAGCGAGTCACGTTAAGTGAACTTATTCTCTAATAAACACCTATATACTGCTTTAGTGTCTCTACAAAAATGATTAGGAGATCAATCACCCTCTTCATAAGAGCAAACATATTATGTAATAATTTATCCGGATTCACTAATCCTCATTTTAGTGATCCCATGATTAAGAATATTTTAATTTTGAGCTTTCTTGAATTTAGATCTTATTAGCATGATCTTCATCATGGTTCTAAAAGTATTGCTAAAAAACTATGGGTTTATCCATTTAATTAATTCAGTCAATTAATCATGAATAAAGAAATGCCTTGAATATTTTATTAATTAATTGAATAAGATTACAAAGTATATGCATATTATATCAAATGTTATTAGTTTGAGGGCATACTATTTTCAATCTCCTACTTGGACTAAAGTCAATCACCCTTTGGTATCCTCATACTGTTCTTCTCTTAAGTAGGTATGCAACCGTTTCTAGTGTATTACCTTAGAAGGAAACTGGAAGATTAGTAAAACTCATCATGGATCATTATCATGTCCATTGTGAGATAATACTATTTCTCTTTGAAATGATCTAGAAACTTACTACTTAAGTATTCTTTTCTCGATCTAATCAAAGAACTTTAATACTTTTGGCTGTTTGTTTTCCTACTTTACTTCTTATTCTTTAAACATTTCAAACGATTTGGATTTGTATTTCATCAAATACATATATCAAAATCTAGAATCATCAGCAAAAGTAATGAATGAATATCCTCTTATTGCATTTGTTATTATAGGTCCCACACATAACTGTATGTACCAACTCTAACAACTCTGCAACTCTCTCTCCATGTCTTCTAAATGAAGATGTAGTCATATTACCCTTGAGACAAGATTTATAAGTTGTATTTGATTCATAATCAAAAGGCTCTAAAAGCCCATCTTTATATAACTTGTTTACTCTTGTTTCATTAATATGATTGAGTCTACAATTCTGCACAATGGTATGATTCATATCATCTCTTTGCTTTTAGTTTGTTCAATTTGAAATTTTTTCTTGTAAGTCAAATATGCAAAGTCCATCAAATAATCAACATAGTAACAACTTACTAACTCAATAGACTTGTCCGCAGGCAATGCTAAACTGTAAGTTCATATGGTTAATGCAACAACCTTCTGCTTCTGTCTAGTCTCTGGAACGACTTGCATATATGAGACCACCAACTGGTATCTAATACTCAATTAGAGCTTAACTTATAGAAAATTCTATTTCATTATGAACAAATCTATATCTGCAGTAGAAACTTCTCCAAGCTTCTTCTACTTAGGTACTGTAACTCTCTTGCAGTTGTTCTTCTAGTATCCCAGCTTATCGCAATGAAAGAAAATTCATTTGCCCTCGGGATCATCTTTATTTATGTCCTTTAATTAGTGCATTTCGTTTGCCTTCTATTCTTTCTGACTCCTCAAAAGCACCTTTGGTCATTTTCTTCCACTTAAAAGATTCATTTATGCGTAAGACTTGATTTTTCTTGAAAAGAAAGTGACTCTTAATAGTTTTCAACATATTAAGCAAATTATTTAAACTGACGTCTAGCTTATTAATGTTGAAGTTCACAATAAATTGTGAAAGAGAGTTAATAAGTGACTGCAAGATCGATTATTGACTCATCTTTCCATCATTGACAAGACCCATTTGTTTCAATTGATCAATCCAATTGATCATCTTTAAGATATGTGTCTATACTGTAATGCCATTGGCTATTATAGATTGTAAGAGCTCCTTAGATATCTTAATCTAATGAACATACTTTGCTCACGATTCAACTTATGAAGGTGTAGCAATATAGTAGGCGTATCCATTTTTCTCGTGTTGACGCTGTAACTCGATACTTATGGATGCGAGCTTGATACATTGAGCCAACTTTGCATCATTTTGTTACTTCATAAATAGCAATATTTTCCTCAGAGGCATTGACTGCGAGGACCCGAATTTTTGGGATTTTCTTAATAAAAATTAAATAAGAATTTAATTAACAAAATTAACAAAATTGTTTAAGTTATTTATTATTTCATGTGATTTAATGTATGTGATGAGATTTAATTAAATCTGTACAGAGATGATGACAAATTGTGATTGAATTAAAGTAATTGAAGAGGAAATAAATTGTTTAAAAATAATTTATTAAGAATAAAAGAAATTTCATGTAATGGTACAATAAATTGTACAATAAATGATTATAGAGGTGTAGAAATTATTATAGTAGTGTGACGTGGTATTGTGAAATATAGAAATTAGATATGTATATATAGACATTTGTATATATATATAAATGTGTATGCTTAGTTGATAATTATAAATTTCATTAATTATGAAAATTAAGGGATTAATAATTAAACTAATACAAAGTTAAATAAAAAATGATTAAAGAAGTTAGTAAAAATTAAACATATTGATTATATAATTAATCAATAATTATGGTGAAGGGTTAGAAATTATTTAAGAGGAGGAAGTAATTTTATAAATTATATACTAATAAAGTATATAATTTATATAAGAACATTTAAGTAAAAGATTAATGAAAAAATAATTATATAAATTATATAAGAATGATTATATAATTTATATAAGAGGATTAAATTAATAAGAGAATTAATAAATGTATAATTATTGATTATATAATTAATCGATAATTATGGAGAAATTTTAGAAATTATTTAAAAAGGAGAATGTAATTATATAAATTATATAATATTAAATTATATAATTTATATAAGAAAGAAATGTAAATAGTAAGGAAATGGAAAATAAATGAGGAAAAAGGAAGATTTTAATTTATTAAAAATTATATTTATGTATAATGGAATTATTATGATTTTTCTGAGGAATAATATTTCAGAAATGTGAACATGTTAGTGTAATATGTTGTACAAGTGACGAAGTGAAAAAGTATGAAAAATAATTTTTATATGTTATATGAATTATTTTATGAATTTTGGAAGTATAAATTACCTCATATAATTACATGCATGTCATTATGCGTGTACTAAATTTGTCAAATAAAGTACCTGAAAAAGGTATAAATATTATTTATAAATCAATTTATGATTTTTAGTGAATTAAAATAAATATTTTATATATATTATATAAAATATTTATTACACGAAATAACTACGTAATGTATTAAAATAATTTTTATGCATGGAATTTTTGCTAATTCGGAAATGGTAAGTCGGTGGAATTGATTTGCTTTTTAAAACTTGTTAAGTTGCTTGTTGGTTATAAAAAGGAAATAAAAAGGCAAACAAAAGAAGAAAAAGAAATACAAAACAAAAAAGCAACAAAAATATATCATCTCTTCATCTTGTTGCTTCTTTCACCGCCACCGTAGCCACCGAGCACCATCATGAGAGAAGAATTTGGTGCCATCAAGAGGAAAATTTACAAGCCAAGGAAGATATAAAATCATTTTTATGTGAATTATTTTAGTATTATGAGGATAAAATATTTTTGTGGAAAATTAGTAAATAAATAGAATAATTATTCTATAAAATTTTTGCAGGTATATACATGGATTATATAATTTTTGATGTGATTATGTGGTTGGAAAAATGATCAAAAATGGATAATTGATGGAAATGTGGCTATTGTTACGCTGAAGAAGAAGAAAAGAAAATGGCCGCCCGCGCATAGCTGATGAGTGGGTGTTATACCTACGATTTAGGTATTTTTAGGCGTAATTACTTGTTTTCCTTAAGTACTTTTAGTTCTATTTTATTGGTTTTTATGTGTAATTTGCAGAAAACGGCTTCGAGAGGTCAAAACGGGAAAAACAAGCTGACAGTGGCAATTCGGTAATTTGGAACAGTGCTTGGCGCCGGGGCACAGTGTCAAGGCATGAAGATGGCGCCGGGGCGCAGGTCGGTAATTCCAGTTGTCCAATACCGCGTGAAGCAATTCGAATCTGAGTTGGAAGCCAGTTTTTGCAGTTGACTTAGAGATGGATTCTAGGACTTCAAGTCAGCCACGAAGGAAGATATAAAAAAAGAATAGCAAGGATGAGGAGGAGACACGTTTTGGGAGCTATCAGATTGGAGGAGTTCTGAAGGAAAACGCAGCAGTGAAGGAGAAGAAGCGAGAGAGACTTCAATAGAGTTTTCTCTAATTCCTTTTCTTTTATCTTCTGAATTTTGATGAATTTTAATATTAATTTGATTTTGGTTTTCATGACGATGTGTAACTAAATTCTTCTTTAGGATTGCAATGGAACCGTTGGTTGAACTTTAATTAAATTATCTTAGTTTCAATTATTTGATCAATTTGTGGATCGGTTGTTATATCTTGCAATAATTTATAATTGTCTGATCAACAGTTATTTGATTTCTTAGATGGAATTGATGAAGGAAATCTAGGAATAGATCTGGGTATAATAACATGTGACTTTGTTATTTTTCTTAGGAAGAGTATCATGATAGTATATAGGATGCGAATACCTATAGACCACACGTAACATATTGAGAGTTTGATCTTAATGAGTCTGCTCTAATGAATTTTGCATAGAATTATAGCATTATAAGTTGGAGTGGATCTTTTTATTAGTTATCGACGGAGATTAGTGAATAGATAAGTGATCTCAGTTAACAATCCATATGATTAAGTAATTGGAATTAAGATAATGACATTATTGTGATCCAACGGGGAAATTGTAATCTTAAAGCTCTTTTATTATCTGATTAATCATTCTCATTAGTTAGTTATTTAGTTTAAATCAAATTTCAATTTTAAGTAGTTCATAATTCAAGTTTGCTAAAGTTTAATTAGAATTGAATTAATATAAAATTAATAGTTAGCATAATTGTTAGTAATTGTTCCTCGTGGGTTCGACAACCTTATTTTTACTATATTACTTGATTGACCGCGCATACTTGCGTGTGAATTCCATATATCTAAATCGGACAACAATAGCGCGGCGGCCAATTTTTTTTCCGGACGCGCGCATATAAACGGCGTCGTTTTGGGTAAGAATTTGGGGCCGCCCAATGCACGGCGGAAATTTCTGGAAACAGGGGCAGAACAACGCCGTTTAGCGTCGGCAGTGGGGGGGGGGGGGGCGCCATGCGCTGCCGACAGCACGTTATGAAATTACGAACGTGCCCTTAGCCTTTTTAGAAAATACCGAGCGTGTCCTTGGCTCGGCAAAATTACGGCTATGCCCCTGCGCTTTTCCAAAAATCCCGAATGTGTCCCTAGAGGGCGAAAATTATCGAAATACCCCCAGAAAATAGTTTTTAATTAAACAAATGTTAAAAAAATTGTTTAAAAATTATAGAAAAATACTAAAAATATAGAAATGATATTTGGGCATTAAATTTAATATTTTTGCATAAATATTAAATATTGGGGATTAATATTTAAATACTTTAAATATTAATCTAGTAAGGTTACAATTTAGAAAAATGATTAAATGAAAATCCGGACAACCAAATACGCTAAATATTATCCGATGAGCCGGGTTGTCCGTATTGAATATGTTTGATATTAAGTTAAATTAATATATTAAAGAATGAGGTTAATTGATAATTGGCCAGGTACCCTAAAATAAACCATTGGGAAGGGTTAATTACATTATAAATGATATTAATTAAGTAAATTAATATCATGAGAGGATAAATAATTATTAATTAATTAATTTATGGTCATAGGTTGTTCGAGAAAGGGTTTTGAGCTATCCATTAAATAATTGGACATCCAGGCAAGTTCTTCAGTACTTTTATGTTAAATGTTTGTCTGTTATGATATGTAATTCTTGTTTCAAATGCATATAAATTATGTGTTATGTGATCTGTGTATAATATGACAACGATGTGTACTTTGTGCTATAAAATGTGAGATATAATGCTTAAGTAGAAGCACAACACGTGATGTATGACACACACAGAGCATGCTATGCTATGTGCTACGTGAAGCATGAAAGGTGTAAACTGTTGAACTTGCTGAGCCGTTGTGCTCATTATTTGCATAATATATATTTTTGCAGGTAAAGAAATAAATTTCAAGAATATCGGATTAAGTTAGAGATGAATTTCCTAGAAGGTTGGAAACGTAATTGTTATATTTTCAACATCATAATTCAATGTGGATACAGTTGCTAAGTTTATATTGATATTTTGTATGTACATATATGTTGGATCCGGATAGGACGAAGAGAGTTAAATTATGAACTGTAATTGTTCAAAGTAATTGTTACGATAGAAATTATTATATGTTTAATTATGAATTATGGAATAAAGGATAATTGTGTAAAAATAAATAATAGTAAATTTTGAATGTTGAGCCTTATGACACTAGTACTGAAAGAAAAAGTGAAGGTTACAATCCAGGGACTAGGATCAAGATGATAAGTTTTAAATATTCACATATTTTGATACAATGATTGAGAAAAAAAAAATTTATACCGAAAAATTTGGTAATTGATGATTTATAAAATCAATTAAGAGTTCAAATAAGGTGATTAAAGATTATTAACGGACCGAAATTTGGACGTAAGAGAAAATAATGAATAATAAACATGAAAATCAAAGTAATAAGGTATGCCGAATTTCGGGGTCGTAACATTGACTACATCATTTGTAGGGATAGACAAATTAAGGACATTTGCTAGCTTTTTCAGCATTGAGAACTATTTTTAAATTTGTTTAATCAATCTGAACAATTCAATTCGATTAAATTATTAGCATCCAATATACTATGCAATGTTAGTGAATTAAACATAACAATATTCTTAAAGTGAAGTAATAACAACATTAACATGCATTCATTTAATTAATCACCAAGTTAATTAGGTGTAATATTTCGAACTTCCGAGAGAGTTTTAATCCGACTTTATATGATTAAATAAAGATTGAATTACATCTTATTTATGTTATGTAATCTTCGTTATTGTTTATTTATGTGTTTCGGTTCAAGTATCCAACCTTAGCACATAAAAGGAGCATAAAAGTTTTGTTTCAAAAATCTAAAAAGAAGATAAAACCTAAACCCTAAACCCTAGGGTCTAAACCCTAAGAAATCTAACCTAGGCCCCCGAGTGAAACGTAGACATCGAAATGACATTCTGTTTCAGGATTTATCTTTCCCGCACTTTGAAAACACGATATAGCCGATAAAAGTTTTTCTCGAAAAATGCGTCGGGTATAGGACGAAATAGGGAAAAGACAAAAAATATTTTTTTCGCCTTTTTGATCGTCTAAGCATATTCTGAGAAAATGTCGTCAAAACACTATTCACCGAAAAATGTGCCAAGTCTTTTGGACTTTCCACTTCACAAAATAGTGTTTATTCGGAACAAAGCTCAGTAATATCAAAATTTTAAATCTGTAGAAGTTAACCATTTAGTATGAATCAGACTGTTATATAATTAACTGCTAATTCATCCGTATTGTTTTTATCAAACGGAACACGAGATAGGTTAACATAAAATTAAAATAATCAAATTAGAGAAATTAATACCTAATTATATTATTCAATCATAATTTGTGTCTAGAATGAAAGAAATTTATCAATCACGTCGCTCGGTAGGTGTATTTGGAAAAATTACACGGAAGAATATCCGAGATTAATTCACGAAAAACTTTAAGGGTCAGACGAGATATCATATTAATACTGTATGATGTATTTTATGAATAAAATACATATAACTAATTAAAATTGATATTATTAATGCGAAATATTTTAAAATAATTGGACGTGATTTATCCGAAAAGTAAAAAACGGAAGAAGGAGTGAGTAAGAGTGTGGCTGACACACACTGACACACACTCTAGACATTATTTTAGTTTTATTAATTAAATAATGTGTGAAAAGACTAAAATGCCCTTGGTCTCTTTAACTAATGACCAAATTACCTCGACCTTTGATTTTCCTATAAATAGGAACTAAACTCATTCATTTCTTTATCTTTTTCCAAAGCAAAAGCAAGAACAAAATTACTCTCTATATCTATTACTCCTAGTTATAATTCAAGTATTGGAAATTGCAAAGAAATAGTTAAAGCTTGCAATAACAAAAGGTACGATTCTTAGTTATTGTAATGCTTAAATTTTTTATTTTATTGACGAGGCTCAAGAACATAAGTCGTAGCCATGTACGATTGTCATTCTCCGTGTTCCTTATGACTTGAGCAAGTCGGTGTTATGTCTATTTCATTTTATAGTTAGAAATAAAAGCTCAAGAACGCATGTCGTAGCCATGTACGATTGTCGTTCTCCGTGTTCTTCACGTGTTCTTTAGCCTTTCTTCAATTTACAGTAGTTATAATGTCGAATTTCAATTCGTAGTTTAAAGCTCAATGAACATACGTAGTGCTCATGTACGGTTTATCCATTCTCCGCGTTTGCGTATGTTCTTGAGCATTTTTATAAATTATTTTAATCAATTATGCAAGCCGTTATAATGACCAAATTTTGTCAATTATAAAGTGTTATAATCACTTATGTAAGCAGTTATAATGCTCAAATTATTTCAAGTACGAAAACCAAAAGCTCAAGAACATAGTCGTTACCATGTACGGTTTATCCGTTCTTCGTGTTCTTCGTGTGTTCTTGAGCAAAAGTCATGAATCTTTCTATGAGAAAGTTTGTGATTTGTTATTTTTATATAAAGTGATATTGAGTCTTACAACATGATTTCTTAAATAGTTAAAGCAAGCGGTACCATGTTTCACATGGTTAACCCTAAAAATATTGGTCAAAGCATGCTTACTGTCTGTTTTTGCCATTTTTCGAAATCTTAAAATCTGAATCTGCCTTAACAATACCAATAAAAGTTGTAGATCATGAAATTCTAAGAAATTTAGACTCAAGAATCACTTTAAAATGTTTTCGTATGAAAAAATCATGGCAGTTACCGTAAAGGATGCCAAAGCTGAAAATTTAAAAGGGGCATTCAGGTGGAAACCCTAAAAGGCACTAAATTTTATGATTTTGAGCTAGCCAATTTTTCTAAAAATTCCACCAATGAAAATAGTCTAGTTTAGTGATAAAAACACGTATAGAACGAAAAATTCGATGAACTAACATTCGGTACGCGAACCCTTTGTATATACGCTTTAAACGATTATCGAGAAACCCTAATTTGTGCTAAAGGCAAGTTTTCTATCCTTAAATTTGTTTACTTGATTTCTATGTGATTTATACATTTTGTGTATGCAACGTGTTACAAATCTTTGATACGAGAGTTATTGCTTCTTGTTTCGGCATAACTTGCAAAATGAAATGCTTATTCGTGATAAATTCGAATCATGCTTTATTATATCAAACCAAGTCGTCTTGGGGAGATCCTGACATATGAAGTAAACTGAGATGAATAAATATGTATTACTGTTCTTGATCAGTCCAGTGTATGATATGTTATGCATAACATAGGATGTAGTTAGGTTTATCCCCTTTCTATATCCATTGTAAAAGATTCTAAGTCAAAAGACAAAGAATAGTTCAAGGTCTAACCACCACTCAGTCTTACTATGTTAAAACATTTGTAAATATCAATTGTTGTGCCATGAATTCTTACCATCTATATCGGTGTGAGTTTTCCCTTATATGCTATGTGTTTAAGACTTGTTGAGCATCTTAGCTCACCCTTGCATATAAACCTAAATTGCAGACAAACCAGATAGCTTTGACTCAAAGAAGAAAGGAAAGAAGAAATGCGTAGACTAGTTTACTGCTTTCCTTAACTGTTCTTAACTGTAGTCATAATGGCATTTTGTAATAAGAACAAGTTCAACACATGTAACCGAATATTATATAAATATTATCAAGTTTTATCACATTCTCTTGTTACGTCTTTACTTTGATTAAACTTAGAATTGTTAAAACTTAACATAGTCTTAATAATGATCTATTTATTTGGATGAGGATCGGTAAATAACTTGTGAGTACTGTACATCTGAGACAGGACTATGCGATGTTGACTGGTCAAATCCATCGTTAAGGTTCCTCGGACCTAAGTATAACTCATTATTACTAATCTGAATGTCGGATAAGTAGGATTATTAATATGAAGAGATATCACTATAACCAAATATGTTTCGAATGAGGGTTTTAACTAATTGGGTAATGTTCTGTACGGAAAGAGAATTTTGCACCGGACAAAGATACAACCATTTGTCACGGATAAAGATGCAAACATTTATCACGGGTGAAGATGCAAACATTCACCGCAAGACTCTCTGTTCCTAAGAGTCATCCTAATGTGTTGGAGATCAATGAGGCTTCAAGTGGATGTCTTCTTGCTTCACAAACTACTTTGGAAGAATAAGGAAGTGTGCATCTAGATCTCAAAGGTTTAAAAGTTTTCTCATCCTTAAACCCTAGTTATTTTTGTTGTATAATGCTTTATTAAATATTTGCCATGGTTGGTTGTGGGAGTTTTGTTGTGTGTGGAACCATAGAGGGTTCAAAGGTATAAGGAAGGAAGATTTAATGGAGATGTATGTGTATATTTGTAGATCTATATATATAAATAATTTTTCATGGTTAAAAATATATTTTTAAGTGTAAAATGTGTTTTGATGGTTTTAAAATTTATTTTGAAACTTTATAATGTTAGATCTATGTTCTAAGTATAGATCTATGGGTTAATATGTTTAATATGTATGTTAACATGCTTGGTATATGAATATGTTTAATATGTATGTTAACATGCTTGGTATATGAATATGTTTAATATGTATGTTAACATGCTTGGTATACGAATATATGAAAGAAAATTTTATGAAAACATGTTTATCGGTAAAACCCTAGCTTAAAGTCTAGATCGGTTGTTTGTGGTTTGAATCATGTAAGATGTTTATGTGGTCTTTGTGTCTTAAATGATAGATCTATGTTATGAAAGAAGCTTTATGGTTAGGTATATTCAATATGTGTGTTGGTGTTCTAAGAATACAAAGAGAATCAAGAATTTTTTTTATAAAATCAAGTTTCAAAAACCCTAAAATTTTAGTCCACTTTAGATGGTTATTGGTCACGTTCCATAAATCGTTTTCAAGATCTGTCAACTCCAGTTGGTAGATCTATAAGTTATAAAGCTTTTTCAATTGGAACGATTGAAAAATATTTAAATAGTGATTTTTTTTGTAAAACAGTTCACTGTTAAGAAAACCTGAAAAAACCTCCTGCTCAGACATTTTTAAGGCATGTTTTGGCGAGTTAACTTGCTTTAAAAAACATTCACTTTTAGAATCTGAAAATATATGGTACGATGAAGCTGCTGTCCAAAAATGAGCACATTTCGACTTTGGATGAGTGAATAACAGCCCGGTAAAGATTTTAATTTAAAAAAAAAACTGTAATAATTCGAAATGTATAACTCAAAAATTTATGAAATTTTTATGAGAATTAGTTTACAATGAAAATAAGCTACTGTGTAAGTTATAGAATTTATGGATAAAAGATCAATTTTTAATAAATGATTCAAAGTTGGACAGAAATAGCCTATTTAAAAATAGGAAATGAAGTTGAAAAATTAAAGAAAAATTATTTTGTGTGTAAAATAAAATATACTAAGGATATCCAGAAGATATAAAAATAATAAATCAAGTAAGTATTTTTAATAAATACGTTTGAGTTAAGAAAAATCAAAGAAATTAATTTAAACTAATTCAGAAAATTATATAACATAATTTTATCGACCAATAAGCTTTAAATGGCTTAATAAGACTAAATAAAGGCAATTTGGTCATTTTTATTATAATAATAGCATGATGTAGTTGTTAAATAAAATACATAAAGTTAATAAAATAATTATTTATTATTTAATTAATATTAAATATTAAATAATGTTAATTAATTTAATTAATTATTATTTAAATAATATTAAATAATAATTAAAGAGGAATGCGGTTAATAAATTATTTATTTTTTATTTGGTTAATAATAAATAAAGAAATTTAAAATGATTATTGATTATTAAATAATACGCAAGCAATTAACTTAACAAAAATTGAAATGTTTTGATAAGTTATAAGATATATCACTTAGTTAAAGCTACATAAGTGATATTAAACAATGAAGTTATTTTGTGATGTTTTATTTGATAATCAAATGTGATTAAATTATTAAGTGAATAGTGGATGTAAATGTTAAGTGAACAATTATATATGATACTAATTATTTGACCAACCCTATTAATGTTAGGTCTTTACAAAGAAGTAATTTAAATTGTGTAAGTCGTAATCTACGAACAAGACAAGTTTTTCTAACTCAAACTTGAGTTATATTTTTTTTTCCAAGTATATGGTAAGTGGTTTAATTATTGCAAATTATTTCGCATCGTCATTATTACTAACATTTGCACGTAATGCATTTGAATTCATGTTCCATTATTAAACTGTGAATTATTGAAGGTTCTTCATTCATGAACTGTTGAAGAAGTAGTCTATGACAACAATTTTGGCTAGGCGATTGTATGTTAGATATTTTAAAAGGCATCCAAACCGGTTGTTGGTACGGATTCTTAAATTGAGATAACAACCCGTAATGGGGAAATTATATATCGGTTATTCGATTACAAACGTAAGTGAATGTTATGCATATACATAGTGTACGAGAGACTGATCCCCTCAAGTACAAACTTAGTGGATTACAACCTAAAATGGTTAGTTGAATGATTGATTTCTTAGCATTTGTTCATGGTCTTTTGGACCACTCAGTAGTAAATAATCAATATTCATTTGAGCATTTATTATATTGTTTAGTTATTCATCATAATCTTATATGGTTAAATCATTCGATTGTTATTCTTATTCATTCATGATATATCTCTTATTGTTTATGTTAAACTTGCTGAGTAAAGTAGTTGTTCACCCTTGTTATATCATGAAATTATTTACAGTTAAACCAGAAAGTTCGAACAAAGATAAAAGTAAAGGAAAAATGAAGTCTTAATAACTAATTGCCTGTTAGATATTTTGGTTATAGATTATATTATGTAATACGAACCCTTTTGTATGCTTTTGAGATTCGCGATGTACTTTGTTTAAGGTTATATATTTTGGGCCTTAGTAAATCTTTTGTAATGAACAACATATGTTTATTTATTACGCTTTAGTTATTACGATGACCCGAAAATCCATAAAGTGGATAAAGATAATCTTAAATGATTAATATGATTGTAAAATGCAACAATTATTAGATAAGGAAGTAGGAGATAGTTGTTTTTAGTAAGAAATGAGGCTAGAAATGAAATTGAATGTGACTAAAGTTTAGAATATAAAACCTAGCACTAGTAAATCAATAGGCGATTAATGAAAGAAGTAAGAGTTCTACTGTGGAACAAAAATAAAGCTTGTTAGTTCCTAGAGGCACGCAAGTGATCTAGAAGGGGGGGGGGGGGAGTTGAATAGATCTCTTAAAAAAAATTCCCTTAAAAGTATATGATATTACTGAATAGTTTATTTAATCAAGATTAGTTTGCACAGCGGAACATTAGTTTGAAAAATTCCCTTAAAGATTTCTAAAACTTCTTGGTTGAGTTTAGACTGTATTGAAGATAGTCATCTATCAAGTAAACTAATCATAGTATATATATATCTATATATGACAGAATGTAAATGACTGAATGTAAATGACACCAGAGAGTTTAAGTGGTTCGGAGATTGAATAACTCCTACTCCACTCTTCTACTTCAACGAGTAGGAAATCTACTAACGATGGTTCACACAGAACTCTTTAAGCCCAACAGGCTTGAAATCTCTGGCTCACAAAGAACCCTTCAAACCCAACAGGTTTGGCTAGTTCAATCACTAAGACAAGGACACAAATGCCATTTTCAAGTCCGGTAGACTTGGCTCCTTTAGTCACTAAGACAAGGACATAAATGCCCTTTTCAAGTTCAACAGACTTGGCTCCTTGTTTGTTGATAGATGTGGGAGTTGCTACTGATTTGTACTTTCAGTTCCATTGTCTTTAAATACTCAATAGCAGGATGTGATCATACTTGAAATGATATTGAGTTAGGCAATGATGTTTTGCTTCTTTGTGTACTCAATATCTTCTTGTAATCACCCATTGTGCTGCTAAGCTTTGGCAATTCAGCTCCTTTGGTACTTGATAACTTCTCGAGACGAACTTCTGAGATGACTGTGAAGCTCCTTCCTTTTGGTACTCAGTTGTTCCTTCTTATCATTGACAGCTCATAGCTTCTCGAGATGAGCTTTTGAGATGACTGTGAAGTTCCTTCCTTTTGGTACTCAGTCGCTCACATGTTTGTAACAAGTTGGCATTTAAGGCTTCTCTCTATCACGTGCTTAGCAGCTTTGAACACTTTTCTTGTAATAGAGTCATATCTCTCTATGTCTCTCTCAATTCAGTTTTAGTGTTCTGGTAGATCGTAGATTGTTCTTCAGCATATTCATTTTTTTGTTTCACTCTACGATTCTGTAGTTGTCCTTCATCCTCTCTTTTCTTTTCAACAACGCTCTTTATCCCTGTGGACATCTATGCTTTTATATGCTTGTGCATATTTTACTGTTGGAAAAGCTCTGTTGGATTCCTTTGGCATTGTGCAAATCCTTGATATCTTTGAAGTTGGCTTTATGTTGCTTGTGTTAGTGCTTTTCCTTTTTCTAACATATGTTCTGTCACATCAAACTGTAGCTTTACTTTCTGCATTTTTAGTCGTTGCACTTCCAGAGTTGTTTATCAAAGATTATTATATTCTTTGACATATTTAATTTTCTGATCCATCATTAAATATCTTCTTTGACTTCGATAACCAGCTGCTCTATTGCTTTCAGAGATGTCCCATTAGTCAGACTATTTTCACCATCCTTCTGAGCAGTAGGTCTTGACTTATAGTCGTTTAGACACAAAGTCTTCTGTGACTCTGACATGTATCTGATCTTTAACATCACTTAATCTTTCTTTAATTTGGTAAAGGAATATTCTCTTTTCTCTCACACCATATTGTAGTTCTGTTAATTTACTGATTCTGATCTTCACAGTGAATTCGTAGAGTGGCTGTTTGATCATTCTGACTCTACGAATTCAGCTCCACGATTGTTACTTGAAGTAAGTCAAGTAAAACGTTGAGTTAGAGCGATCTTCTCTCTCACTCTATGGTAGCTGTCGTTATCACTCCAAAATTATTCCTTACTTTCACTCTATCAATATAAAATTGGTATAATGGCAAGCAAGAGTCGAACCCACGGGAAGTGTATTTTATAATTTTTCCGAATGCTTCTAACAGTAAATAACAAGTAATAATAAAAAGGGGATTTTTGTAACTATGATTCTACTAGAAAACAAGAGGTATAAATTAAGATTATCCAATGATTTGCAAACTTCAGTTCTTCAGTTCAGTATCATCTTTTCATAAATATGATATAACTAAGTTAATTAATATCTTTCCTTCAATGCAATTAACAACCCTAGGTAACCACGGTCCGCGTTACCCGAAACTCCCCTTAGGTTTTAAATCTAATGTGACGATCGCCCCCACTAGACCCTAATTATCATACAACCTAGAACTATCAGTCTAGATTTAATATGACAATAGCATTAAGAATTAGGGAATTAGGTTATTCCAAGCAATAATCGTACAATCGCAGACTATTTAACCTGTCTTCTTGACATCATAGCAATATTCAAAAGCTTGACCACAATCAAATATCACTATTCGCTACTTATGATCAGATATAACATCGTTTGCTTAATATTATACCTTAGTCTAGCATATGATAATAATCAAATCAATTCAATGGGCCCTTATCAAATTAATCGAACCAATTATCATTGAGCAATTCTAATAGATCATCAAGAATAAATTCCACAAACGAAGGAAGAAATACTAATAACTCAATTAATTCATAAATAATAAATAAGATTCAACATCCCTTAGAACTGAAAATAAAGAACTTAGCCTGACATAGTTGAAAACACAAATTAAATCTTCAATCCTTGCACCAATGAATCTTCAAGCAAAAGTTTTTTTATAATAATGAAATTTTATCTATTTATATCCCTCTCAACTATCCTAGAAACCTTCTCACGTTGCACCTTTAAAATCCTTCTCCAAATCAATTTTCGAAAATCTGATAAAAAGTCGTTCCGCGCCATTCTGCCAACAAGGGCCCCGGCCCTTGTTTTACACTGAGAAGTAGGGCCCCGGCCCTACTTTGCCTGAAATTACGAAAATGCCATTTTCGCTCATTTTTCCAATTTTGTCCATCCGATGCCGTTTTCTGCAATGTAAACATAAAAACAAGTAAAATGCTCACAAAAATAACAAAACTTAAGTCCGAAAACATATAATTCATAAGTATAAAACCCACTCATCACTCTACGATCTTGCTATTCTGTTCAGATCGTAGAGTTAATGACTGCAGTGCTTTGCTTTACGATTTCATTCTACGATCTTGTCTTTCTGTGCAAATCGTAGAGTTGCTGACTGCAGTGCTTTGCCTTATGATTTTGTTCTACGATTTTGTCATTTTGTGCAAATTGTAGAGTTACTGATTGCAATGTTTCTCCTTGCTATTTCTGGGCTTCTCAGTGGAATCGTTGAGTTGTTGTTTTCTTTGGCACACCCTTTATTTTAACTCAACGATTATACCATGTGTAGAACAATTGTCTGCATTGTCTTGTCTTCTGGTTTCATTCTATGATTTTGTCTATCTGTGCAAATCGTAGAGTTCTCGTATGTGTTTGCTCTTCGAATCCACTCTACGATCTTGTCAGTTTGTGCATATCGTAGAGTACATTTCTTCTCTGGTTCTACATTTCCTGAAGGCTTGCTTAGCTGTCTGTTCGACGATCGTAGAGTTCTGCTCTACATTTTCTTCTTGATCAATTCTTCAATTCAGCTTGTATATTCTGTAGAACTCTTGCACAGCTGTTTTTCCTTAATGATCGTAGAGTTATCCTGGTATGGAGTCGTATAGTCCACTCTACGAACAGACTGAATCGTTGAGTCTTCTTTGCTTGGAGTCGTAGAGTCCATTCTACGATCATATTGACTGAACAGATATAACATAAGATTAACCTAACAGATTTGATCTTTTCTAACTAAGTCTTTTTGTACATTATTACATCATTACATATTGAAGGGACTTTACAAACTCTGCTATACACATATACAACAATGATTTATTCTTATATTACTCTGCCTATATCATTTATCTTTTATGCAGAGTGACTTGTACAGAAAGATCAATCTAACATTTCTGATCTTTAATTTCTAAGTCATTTGTACATATATTTCTTTTCAAAAAGGACTTTACAACATTTGAACCAAACAACTTTTACTCTTATTATAAGCAGCAGATAGTTTTTAACAAGATCATATTTGTGCTATATAAGTGTGCAATTCACAATATTTGAACCAGGTAATATATTTCATACACATATGATCATGTAGACACATATTCAGATTAATATGTAAACACTTAGTCAATTAACCACATAAGCACTTTAAAACATATACGCACATAGTCAAGAAAACACATAAACACATAGGCACATTATCACATAAACACTTAGTCAGATACATATGGACAATTAACCATATAAGCACTTTCACCACAATCATTTTTGCACATCAGTCATCATCATCAAATCAAACAACCTTCAACAAAGCTGATTAATACCGGTGTATAAACAGGTAACATTGAGCCAATGTAAGTCAATTGAGACTTAGACTAAGAAAGAGCCCTGCCACTAGTGGGATAAAACATAGTAATTGAAACGATAGGTATTGTAATACCCATGATAAGACAAATCGATAAGATTACTTGAATAGAAAGAAGTTGTAAGGGTTTGAAAATAAATCAAACTTTAACAATACGATTGTAGTAATAATTCCGAGCATGGAATCCTTTTAAGGGTTGAAGTCTAAAACCTAATTTAAGAAAGACGAATGCGTAGAGATGACTAAGCGTTTAACCTAGCTTAGATGTTAGGTTTAAATGGAAAACATGTGTTAGAAAGTTAAAACCTAGAATTAGTGGAAGGACTATACGTTAAGGTATACAATAAGTCAGGTAATTATACGACGTATAATTATAGAAAACCCTATTCACAAGCACGAGTGGAATACAGAAAGAATATTAGAATAATATGAACTATTCACATATATGAATATAATATGAAATAAGGAAATGATCTAATATTCAGGAATACCTGCAATGTGAACATAAGAGATCAATAACAATTGATATATGTGATCTAATCACTGTGTATGATATGAGCAGATACCTTAGGAACGAATTTTCTTGAGTATACTTTAAAGACCTAAAACGACTCATAAGAGCGAGTATAAATGATTAGATGTTAAAACTATAACCTAAACTAAGTGTTATGTGATTAACAATATGTGTTAATACTTAATTTAAGAAAAAGATTTGCTCGAAAAATAAGGGCAAAAAAATACTATTCACGCAAAAAACGTCTTTTTATTTTTTGAAATTTATCATTCACAGATAGTGTTTATTTGAGGTGGCAAGGCGTATTTTCAAATAAAATATTTCTCAAAAAATTTAGCAAAAATTACTATAAAAAATTTAGCAATAATACTATGTTTTTGGAAGTTTCTAATTATACAGGTGAAAATAGTAGAACGAACGGTTGAGTAAAGAACAATCGTAGAATGATTCTAAGATCAGAAGCAAGTCATAGAACTAAAAAAAATCGTAGAACGATATTTTACCCTACGAAGAACCTAAAGCGGTTACTTTATGGAAAATGTAGTTCACTCTAGTTAAAATTAAGAGAAGGCCAAAAGTTATTGTATAGCAGTTGTTAATTACAGCTTTAAAGGGACGTGTAAGTTAATAAACTATCTACACGTGTCCCACTCAGCCAAATTTATGGGGAAGTGATAGGAATAAAATTAAAAAATTTCATCTAACTCTTACTCTTCTTTGATCGAGAAAATAATTTGTCTCAAAATCTTTCTGAAACTTTAGAGCTTTCATAACACTAGCTTTCTCAAAGAAAATCACAAATTCAAACAAATTTCTTTTCAGCATAAATCTATTGTAAAGTCTCAAGTTGTCTGCTTCGACAAGTTTGATGATTTTGAGAAGAAGTTCAAAGACCTTCTGAAGCTGATTCAAGATGCTAAATTTACTAAATGTTTAAAATCCAGCACTTAAATCTATCCCAACCTGGTGAAAGAATTCTATGAGAATGTTATTCAGAGAGATGACATCATTGTCACTAAAGTTAAAGGAACAATTTTGTGATTGGGACCCTCTGAAATCAATTCTTTTTTAGGATCTCCTAATCAAGGCGTTACGCCATTTGATGAGATCAACATGGAAGTGGGAATCCAGATAATAGGTTATTAGAAAAAGTCTCAACTCAAAGGGATTAAGAAGAAGGATTTCCCTCAGGAGTACGAGTTTCTTACTGAAATCATCGACAAATGTACTCTCTACAAGGATACTGGTTACGATACAGTCAGTGAACTACAAATGAAGTTCATGACTACTATTGTCCAGACAAAAATAAAATTTGGAGCCATATTCATTGATTGGCTAGCCAAATGGGTTGAAGATGCTGAACTAAAGAATGCTGCATGCAAGCCAATTCCTAAGATGCTCTATGGAAGATTTGTGAACATTATTCTGAAGAAATGGCTGAAAGTCAAGATAGGAGATGAAGAGGGAAGGTCTCTAAATGTCAACAAGAGAATTAATCTCAGACTGTTTGAAGATTGGAAAAGAACCTATGAAGTAGCAAGAGGTTAAGAAAATTAGAAAGTGAAAGTACATCTAAAACTAAGGGAAAGAGAAAGATTGAAGAAGAAGAAGTGAAAATATCTCAAGATAGAAGAACTATGGATTCTACAGATGGACAATCATTGAAGAACAAGAAGGCCTCTCAGGATTCTCCGAAGAAATCCTCTAATTCTGAGCAAAGCAAAGGAGAAAAAGTCTCCATATTCTTTCCAAAAAGACAAAGTGAAAGAATTCGTCAACAGAAGAAAACTTGTGCAAAATTAGACAATTCTCAAGTCATTAAACTTGATATTAATGATGAAGAAGTTGCGAAGGTGGATGAGTCTAAGTCACTGTCAGTTGAAGAGTCTCAAACTGAGATGGCTGATGATTTAGAGGATCAAGGATGGACAGAAGATAAACCAGTCAAAGTCTCAAGTTCCAAGTTTACGAAGGCAAGAGAACGAAAAGGAAAGGAGAAAGCTACTGAAGGGGAGAAATTTAGTAAATGTCAAGTATCTTCTCCCTCATACTCATTCATTGAAGTAGGAATCCAGAGATATATTATACTGGAAATGATAGCTTCGACGAATCCAAATGAATTAAAGATGGACAGATGTACCACACTTTACGATGCTCATAGTGAACAAGTGTTGTACTTTTTGCCTATATTGCCACTACTGGAGACAATAAGTGTGAAAGACCAGAGCTTCATCAGTGGGGCCTACTCCAAATTCCCAAATCTCAGCTTAATAGCTTAGAATTTTCCAAGAGTTCTATCATATCCAACTCTGTTGATATGCAATGAGCCCTTCTACCCAGAGTATCGAGCATGTCAAGTAATCTACATCTCATATATATATTACTCTTCATTTGATCCTTCATTTTTTTATTTTGATGAAGATGTCATAGAGTCAATATTTATGAATGTTGAGCAACCTGAAACTCTCATTTTCTTTGATGAAGATTATCTCCTTGGAACGGATTCTGTTGAACTCCATGAAGCTTTGAATGAGATATTATCGGATAATGAGTTATCTGCATAAATAAGATCCATCATTCAACGAATGAGTCATTGTGACGCCCCCAAATCATTATACTTACTATAGCTGACTTGGTGCTCACTATAAATGTTAAATGATTAGGTTTATGGATGATTTCCTTTGTTCATAAACAAAGTTGTCATCTTAATTCCCAAAGATCTTTCATTAATATATATTAAGTCCTTGCAATCGATACAAGAGACTTAATACTCAATCGTAATATTTTATCCTTAATATTTAGATATTCTATAACTTTACATGTTCCAACATCCACGGCATTAAATCATTAGGACGGCTCTTGGGAACAGAGAATCTTGCGGTGAATGTTTGCATCTTCACCTGTGATAAATGTTTGCATCTTTATCCGTGACAAATGGTTGTATCTTTGTCTGGTGCAAAATTATCTTTCCGTACAGAATATTACCCAACTAGTTAAAACCCTCATTCAAAACATATTTGTTTATGGTGATATCTCTTCATATTAATAATCCTACTTATCCGACATTCAGAATAGTAATAACGAGTTATACCTAGGTCCAAGGATCCTTAACGATGGATTTAACCAGTCAACATTGCTTAGTCCTGTCTCAGTTGTACAACACTCACAAGTTATTTACCGATCCAGATTCAGATAAATAGATCATTATTAATAATATGTTAAGTTTTAAACAATTCTAAGTTTAATCAAAGTAAAGACATAACAATGGAATGTGATAAAATCTAATAATATTTATATAATATTCGGTTACATGTGTAAAACTTGTTCTTATTACAAAATGTCATTATGACTACAGTTAAGAACAGTTATGGAAAGCAGTAAACTAGTCTACGCATTTCTTTTTTCATTTTTTCTTTGAGTCGGAGCTCTCGGGTTTGTCTACAAATTAGGTTTATATGCAAGGGTGAGCTAAAATGCTCAACAAGTCTTAAACACATAGCATATAAGTGAACTCACACCGATAAGGATTGTAAGGATTCATGGCACAACAATTGATATTTACAAATGTTTTAACATAGCAAGACTGAGTGGTGGTTAGACCTTGAACTGTTCTTTTTCTTTCGACTTAGAACTTTTTACAGTGGATATAGAAAGGGGATCAACCTAACGACATCCTATGTTATGCATAACATACCATACACTGGACAGATCAAGAACAGTAATACATATTTGTTCATCTTAGTTTACTTCACATGTCAGGATCGCCCTAAGACGTCTTGGTTTGATATAATAAAGTATGATTCTAATTTATCACGAATAAGCATTTCATTTTGCAAGTTATGCCGAAACAAGAATCAATAACTTTCGTATCAAAGATTTATAACACGTTGCATACACAAAATGTATAAATCATATAGAAAGCAAGTAAACAAAGAAGGATAGAGAACTTGCCTTTAGCATAGATTAGGGTTTCCCGGTAATCGTGTAAAGCGCCTATGCAAAGGGTTTCGCGTACCAAATGTTAGTTCATCGAATTTTTTTTGTTCCATACGTGTTTTTATCACTAAACTAGATTATTTTCATTGGTGGAATTTTTAGAAAAATTGGCTAGCTCAAAATCATAAAATTTGGTGCCTTTTAGGGTTTCCACCCGAGAGTCCTTCTTAAATTTTCAGCTTTGGCGTCCTTTACGGTAACTGCCATAATTTTTTCATACGAAAACATTTTTAAGTGATTCTTAAGTCTAAATTGCTTATAATTTCATGATCTACAACTTTAATTTACATTTCTAAGACAGATTCGGATTTTAAGGTTTCAAAAAATACCAAAAATAGACAGTAAGCATGTTTTAGCCAATATTTTTAGAGTTAACCATGTTAAACATGGTACCGCTTGCTTTAACTCTTTAAGAAATAATGTTGTAAGACTCAATATCACTTTATAGCATAAAAATAATAAATCAAAAACCTTCGCATAGAAAGATTCATGACTTTTGCTCAACAACACATGAAGAACACAAAGAATGGAAAAACCGTACATGGTAACGACTATGTACTTGAGCTTTTGGTTTTTATACTTGAAATAATTTGAGCATTATAACTGCGTACATAAGTGATTATGACACTTTATAATTAACAAAATTTGGTCATTATAACGACTTGCATAATTGATTAAAACAATTTATAAAAATGCTCAAGAACATACGAAAACGCAGAGAACGGATAAACCGTAAATGACCATTACGTATGTTCATTGAGCTTTAAACTACGAATTGAAATTTGAAATTATAACTACTAAAAAATGTAGAAAAGCTCAAGAACACGTGAAGAACACAGAGAACGACAATCGTACATGGCTACGACTTGCGTTCTTGAGCTTTGAAAAATTAAAGACGAAAGAAAAAACGAACATAATAACTACTAAAGATTGTACCTTTGGTGTTTGCAAGCTTTAACTATTTCTTTGCAATTTCCAAGATAGTAACTCTCTCTCAATATATGCATAGCTTTGATACTAGATTTTAAGCTTTGAAAATGAATGGTGAATCAAGTGAACTAAGCTTGTTATTTATAGGAAAAGTCAAGTTTCTTTAATTGCACTTTAAGTCTATGTACTTGAGCTTTTGGTTTTTGTACTTGAAATAATTTGAGCATTATAACTGCGTACATAAGTGATTATGACACTTTATAATTGACAAAATTTGGTCATTATAACGACTTGCATAATTGATTAAAACAATTTATAAAAATGCTCAAGAACATACGAAAACGCGGAGAACGGATAAACCGTACATGACCACTACGTATGTTCATTGAGCTTTAAACTACGAATTGAAATTCGACATTATAACTACTACAAAATGTAGAAAGGCTCAAGAACACGTGAAGAACATGGAGAACGACAATCGTACATGGCTACGACTCGCGTTCTTGAGCTTTTGAAAAATTAAAGACGAAAGAAAAAACGAACATAATAACTACTAAAGATTGTACCTTTGGTGTTTGCAAGCTTTAACTATTTCTTTGCAATTTTCAAGATAGTAACTCTCTCTCAATATATGTATAGTTTTGATACTAGATTTTAAGCTTTGAAAATGAAAGGTAAATCAAGTGAACTAAGCTTGCTATTTATAGGAAAAGTCAAGTTTCTTTAATTGCACTTTTAGTCCTTGAAGTTATTATTAGTTTACATAGGGACTTGGACACATATTTAAGAACTTAGGACACCTCATTAAAAGCACAAAATGGCTAAACATTTTGATCCAATGGCCTAGATTCCATCTTGCTTTACTTTGTTCTCATTGGTCGAAAATTAATCACATGGATAGATAGCTTGGATTTTGATTGGTTAACTCAATTTTACATGGATTTAGTTGATAATTAGTTAGTGTAACTAGTGTTTATTTATCTAGTTTAGTTAACCTAACTTGTTTTTCTTTTCTTAACAATGATTGGTCAAGGTTAGTTTAGTCATTAATTAAGCTAACATGTGATTGGTTGATTAGTAAATCATTTTAACTAATCAAACTTACTTAGTTTAGCCTTAATCTTGATTAGTATACTAATTAGTATAGTTGACTTTTACTATTCACATTTGACTTTTTCGTATTTATACCGTATAATTTTCGTATTTTATCCGTATAATTTTCGTATTTATACGCTTATTTGTGAATAGTACTTTTTAGAATTTAGGGGTTGAACCTTAGGGTTTCCAAATTTAGGGTTTAGGTTTTTTTTTTCTTTCAATTTTTGAAAAAAAAATCTTTTATACACATTTTTCGTGCTAAAGTCGGATACTTGAATCGAAACACGTAAACAAACAATAACAAATATTCCATAGCACATATTAGATGTAATTCAATCTTTATTTATTCATAAAAAGTTGGATTACAACTCTCTCAAAAGTTTGGAATATTACATTCACCCCTCCTTAAAAGAATTTTGTCCCCGAAATTAACTTATACTATTTAAGAAAACAAATATGGATATTCTATCTTTATTTTATCTTCTAATTCCCACGTTGCTTCTTCCATTGATTGATTTCTCCATATGACATTGACTGAAGGTATGACCTTTTTTCGTAAGACTTATTCCTTCCTATCAACAATTTGAACAGGAATCTCCTCGTAATTTAGGTCTTTCTCGATTTGGATGGGTTAGTAGCTGATGAGGTGTTTGTAATTGGGTTTATAGGGATGCAATATTGAAACATGAAATACATTATGTATATGTTCCAGCTCTGGAGGCAAGGCTACTTCATAAGCTACCTCACCTATTCTTCGTAATATTTCGAATGGTCCTATAAACCTTGGACTCAGTTTTCTTTTCTTTCCAAAACGAATCTTTCCTTTCCAGGGAGGTACTTTTAGAAAAACATGACTACCGACTTCAAAGTCTCTCTTTTGTCGATGTAGATCGGCATATCTCTTATGTCTTTCGTGAGCAGCTCGTAACCGTAGTTGAATTGTTCGAACTACCTCTGCTGTTTATTAAACCAATTCTGACCCAAACATCTTCCGTTCACCAACTTCGTCCCAACACATCGGTGTTCTACACTTCCTTCCATACAAAGTTTCATATGGTGGCATTCCTATACTAGCGTGATAACTATTATTGTAAGAGAATTCTACCAGAAGTAAGTGATCTTCCCAACTTCCCTCAAAATTCATCATACAAGCTCTCAGCATATCCTCCAAAGTTTGGATAGTCCTTTCACTTTGACCATCTGTTTGTGGGTGATAGGCAGTACTCATTCTCAATTGTGTACCTAGATGTTGTTGAAGACTTTTTCAAAAGTTCGATGTGAACCTTGGGTTTCGATCCGACACAATTAAAACGGGTACGCCATGTCTAGAGATAACCTCCTTAATGTATAACTTTGCTAAGTGATCCAAAGTAAACTTAACTTTGATTGGTAAAAAGTGGGTTGTCTTGGTTAGTCTATCCACTATTACCCAAATGGCATCATGACCCTTCTGTGTGGTTGGTAGGCCTACTACAAAATCCATTGTAATATGCTCCCATTTCCACTCTGGAATCTCTAACGGTTGTAACAATCTGCTTGGTCTTTGATGCTCAGCTTTAACTTGCTAACATGTCAAACACCTACTAACGAATTCAGCCACCTCTCTTTTCATGTTTGGCCACCAGAAATGTTGACTTATGTCTTTGTACATTTTGGTACTGCCTGGGTGTACTGAAAACTTAGTACTATGTGCTCCTGACATGATCTCTTCTTTGAGTTCTTGAACTGAAGGAATCCAAATTCTAGAGTCAAATCTAATGATTCCCTCCTTGTCCATCTTGTATTTGCCGTCTGCAATCTCTGTTGACTTCTTCAACTTCCTATAGTTTCCATCCTCCTATTGGATTTTCTTAATGTTACCCAACAAGGTTGAGTGATCCTCCATTACGAATAATTTCCTTGTCGAGATTGAAGGAACTCTTACCTCTATGTCGAGTCTAGCAAACTCTTTAATCAACTTATCCTGAGTTGTTAACACATTTAACTTGTCTTGGAGATCTTACTCAAAGCATCTACAACTACGTTGGCTTTTCCTGGATGATATAGGATCTCACAATCATAATCATTAATCAATTCCAACCATCATCTTTGCCTCATATTCAACTCTTGTTGTGTAAAAATATACTTTAGACTCTTGTGATCTGTATAAATTTTACACTTCTCCCCATACAAGTAATGCCTCCATATCTTCAAAGCAAATACTAGTGCCGCTAATTCTAGATCGTGAGTAGGATACCTTAACTCATAATCCTTCAGCTGTCGCGAAGCATAAGCTATTACTTTGCCATGTTGCATTAAAACACATCATAATCCTTCATGTGAGGCATCACTGTAGACTAAAAGACCTCCACTATTATCAGGTAGTAATAATACTGGTGCCTCACTTAGCCTCTTCTTTAGTTCTTGAAAGCTTTCTTCACATTTGTCTCTCCAAGCATACTTCATGGTCTTCCTGGTTAAGTTGGTTAACGGGGTTGCTATCTTTGAAAAATCCTTAATGAAACGCCTATAGTACCCTGTTAAACCCAAGAAACTTCTCACTTTGGTTGGGGTCTTTGGTTGTTCCTAGTTCATAACTGCTTCTATCTTTGATGGATCCACTGAAACTCTACTCTTGTCAATCACATGACCTAAGAACTGAACTTTCTCTAGCCAGAACTCACATTTTGAAAATTTGGCATAGAGTTGTTCTTTTCGTAAGGTTTCTAGTACACTTATCAAGTGCATAACATGTTTTTCTAGTGTTTTCGAGTATATAAGAATATCGTCGATGAACACTACACCATACTTGTCTAAGCAAGACCTAAAAACCCTATTCATCAAGTCCACGAATGCTGCTAGCGCATTCGTTAATCCAAATGACATCACTAGAAACTCGTAATGTCTATAACGCATTCTAAATGTTATCTTCAGCACATCTTCCTTTGTAATCTTCAGTTGATGGTAACCTGATCGTAGATCAATCTTAGAGAAATACTCTGCCCCTTTGAGTTGATCAAATAAGTCATCAATCATATGTATTGGATACTTATTCTTTATGATCAATTTATTGAGTTCATGATAATCAACACATAATCTTAAAGTTCCATCATTTTTCTTGACAAACGACACTGGGGCTCCCCATGGGAAAACACTTGGTTGAATGTATTTCTTATCCAACAGCTCTTGTAACTGTACCATCAATTCTTTCAACTCCATAAGCGCCATTCTATATAGGGCCTTTGAAATAGGTGCAGTCCCAGGAGCTAAATCAATAACGAACTCAATCTCCCTATCTGGTGGAAGACCAGATAAATTATCGGGAAAGACATCCTGAAACTCCCTAACCACTGGTATTAGGTTTATATCTAACCCTTTATGTTGGGTGTCTACGATATATGCTAAATAACCTTGGCATCCCTTCTGAAGTAATCCATTTACTTGATTTGCAGTTAGGCATCGGGATTTTCTCGGTGACTGACTTCCGTTGAAGACTACCGTTGACTTGAACGTTGTAAGAAGTTTAACGCACTTATGTTGGCAATCGATCATCGCTTGGTGATTGGTCAACCAATGCATGCCTAGAATTACATCAAATTCTCCTAATTGGATTGGAATAAGATCGACTCTCAACTCATGACCCTTGATCTCTATGCAACAACCTTTTATTATCTTATTAACAAGAATTAGTTCTTTATTAGCAATCTCTATCATTAAAGGACTTTCTAACAATTCACTAGGCACGTTTAGTTTTTTAGCAAATTCACTGGAAACAAAAGAGCAAGTAGCACCTGAATCAAATAGCACGTAAGCACTTATGGAGTTGATCGGAATGATACCTGACACTACATCCTACGGTGCTATAGCATCTCCCACGGTCATGTTGAATGTCCTTGCTGTTGGACGACCTGGGTTAGTTGTTGGGGTAGATTTGTTGCTATTGTCCCCTCCGACATTTCCTCCTTTCTTGGGGCACATCTTAGCTTGATGCCCCGTGGCTCCACAATGAAAACAAATGTCTTTCCTAGGGTTAGGGCATGCAGGTGCTATGTGTCCCTCTTGTTTGCAATTGTAGCAAATATTCTTCCCTTTTAGACACACTCCTGCGTGTTGTTTCCCGCAGATTTTGCACGATTCTATTGTTTTCTTTTTATTCTCCCCTTGTTGTTAGGAGTTTCTGCCATTAAACCTTCTTTTACTATTGTTATTATTTCCTCCCCCATTTCCTCCCTTATTATTAATTCCCCCTTCATTCCCTCCTTTATTATTATTCATTTCCTTATTAAATTTTGTGACGGCTTCACTGCCGCCTTCAGCAATGATCGCCTTTTCTAGAAGATGGGCGTAACTATCTATCTGTAAGACAGCTACCTTACCATGAATCCAGGGTTTTAAACCCTCCTCAAACCTTCTTGCCTTACGTTCCTCCGTATCTACTTGATTTGGAGCGAAACGAGCAAGTTCATTGAATTTGGAGGCATACTGAGGAACAGTCATGTCCCCTTGTTACAAATTTAGAAATTGTACCTCCATTCTATTCTTCATGCTTCGCGGGAAGTAGTTTTCAAAGAATAACTCTTTGAAAGCTTCCCACGCAACCACACCTTCCTCGGCACGAGCTTGGGTGGCTTCCCACCAGAAGTTTGCCTCTCCCTTCATTAGGTAAGTGGCGAACTTAGTCTTTTTGTCCTCAGCAATCTCTGCTAAGTCAAAGGCTTTTTATATTTCTTTTATCCAACACTGAGCCTCTATAGGTTCAGCGGTTCCCTTGAAATCAGGAGGACCTACATTTTTAAAGTCTTTGAATGATACTTTCTGTGGTTGAGGTTCTGGCTGAGGTGGTGGCAATGATATTTGTGGTTGTGGTTGTGGTTGTAGTTGTGGAGGTGGTGGTGGCACATTATTTGTTGTATGACTATCTAAGACTCCTATTAACCTATCAAGGAATTGTTGCATAGGATCGGGAGTCTGAACATTACTCTCACTACTATCACTTGTTGTTATTGCTGCCCTTCTTCGAGGTCTTGGTGGTGCCATTTCTAAAAAAAAAAATATACGTGTAAATATAAAAGCATTAAAAAGTGCAAGGCATAACTTAAACAAACTTCTTATATAATTAAAATTACATTACATTATCCGAATGAGTTAAATCACTTAACAACTATTAGCATCCCTTATAAAAATGGGAAATGCTAAACAAAATATTTACAACATACTAATATATTACACGTTATTCGACTAGATCTTTCTAGCCTTCTTCTTAATCTTGTGGATCATATTCAATACCACAGACCTATTGATTTCCAACCCCAAATCTTAGGCGGGTGAAGGAAATTCAATTATTTTTTTCTCTAGCTTGGCGTAAGTAGCACCATAAGCTCGTTTAATGTGAGCACGATTTGCTTGTAAGAGGTATACTTCCTCTTAGGAAGCTTCTAACTGCATCTGTAGTTGGTAGCTTCTTTCAGCTTCATCTAACCACCGTCTTTTGAGTACCTCCATTATACCATTGGCCTTATTCATGTTAGCCTAATTTTTAGTTTGGAGTTGTTCAACAAGCTTTTCTTGAGTTTCTCCATAGGCCAACATTTCAGCAGCATCCTCTTCCAACTCGGCGATTATCTCATCGTAAGTTGGTAGGTCTATTACATCTGCATCTTCTATTTAGGGAACTTGATTAACCTCTCCAGCATCATGTAGTTCCATATTCTGATTAGGCTCTTCTGTTTCGGATTCACCACTAAAATGCTCGCTCGGATCACTTTCGTAGTCCAAGGCTTGAGCATTGTTTTCGTGTATATCAGTCATTTCTACAAAACAAGATTGACTTTAATTAATATAGTTATTTCATATAATGTCTTTTAAGTAATTAAGATTTAAACTTTATTATCATCTTTTAATTATCTATTAGACTCTTCACAAGTCTATTTAACTTAAACGATCAGATTATATCCTAAAGTACTTGCTACTTTAGAGATATAATCTACAACTTTGATACCAACCTATGACGCCCCCAAATCACTTTACTTACTATAGCTGACTTGGTGCTCACTATAAATGCTAAATCATTAGGTTTATTGATGATTTCCTTTGTTCATAAACAAAGTTCTCATCTTAATTCTCAAAGATCTTTCATTAATATATATTAAGTCCTTGCAATCGATACAAGAGACTTAATACTCAATCGTAACATTTTATCCTTAATATTTAGATATTCTATAACTTTACATGTTCCAACATCCACGACATTAAATCATTAGGACGACTCTTGAGAATAGAGAATCTCGCGGTGAATGTTTGCATCTTCACCCGTGATAAATGTTTGCGTCTTTATCCGTGATAAATGATTGTATCTTTGTCCGGTGTAAAATTCTCTTTCCGTACAGAATGTTATCCAACTAGTTAAAACCCTCATTCTAAACATATTTGTTTATAGTGATATCTCTTCATATTAATAATCCTACTTATCCGGCATTCAGAATAGTAATAATGAGTTATACCTGGGTCCGAGGAACCTTAACGATGGATTTGACCAGTCAACATCGCTTAGTCCTGTCTCTGATGTACAATACTCACAAGTTATTTACCGATCCTCGTTCAGATAAATAGATCATTATTACTACTATGTTAAGTTTTAAACAATTCTAAGTTTAATCAAAGTAAAGACATAACAATGGAATGTGATAAAATCTGATAATATTTATATAATATTCGGTTACATGTGTAAAACTTGTTCTTATTACAAAATGTCATTATGACTACAGTTAAGGAAAACAGTAAACTAGTCTACGCATTTCTTCTTTCCTTTATTCTTTGAGTCGGAGCTCTCGGGTTTGTCTGCAAATTAGGTTTATATGCAAGGGTGAGCTAAAATGCTCAGCAAGTCTTAAACACATAGCATATAAGTGAACTCACACCGATAAGGATCGTAAGGATTCATGGCACAACAATTGATATTTACAAATGTTTTAACATAACAAGACTGAGTGGTGGTTAGACCTTGAACTATTCTTTTTCTTTCGACTTAGAACCTTTTACAGTGGATAAAGAAAGGAGATCAACCTAACGACATCATATGTTATGCATAACATACCATACACTGGACAAATCAAGAACAGTAATACATATTTGTTCATCTCAGTTTACTTCACATGTCAGGATCGCCCCAAGACGACTTGGTTTGATATAATAAAGCATGATTCGAATTTATCACGAATAAGCATTTCATTTTGCAAGTTATGCCGAAACAAGAAGCAATAACTTTCGTATCAAAGATTTATAACACGTTGCATATACAAAATGTATAAATCACATAGAAAGCAAGTAAACAAAGGTTAAGGATAGAAAACTTGCCTTTAGCATAAATTAGGGTTTCCCGGTAATCGTTTAAAGTGCCTATACAAAGGGTTTTGCGTACCAAATGTTAGTTCATCGAATTTTTTTCATTCTGTACGTGTTTTTATCACTAAACTAGATTATTTTCATTGGTGGAATTTTTAGAAAAATTGGCTAGCTCAAAATCATAAATTTTGGTGCCTTTTAGGGTTTCCACCCGAGAGCCCTTCTTAAATTTTCAGCTTTAGCGTCATTTACGGTAACTGCCATAACTTTTTCATAAGAAAAGATTTTCAAGTGATTATTGAGTCTAAATTACTTAGAATATCATGATCTACAACTTTCATTCATATTTCTAAGGCAGATTCGGATTTTAAGGTTTCAAAAAATACCAAAAGCAGACAGTAAGCATGTTTTGGCCAATATTTTTAGGGTTAACCATGTGAAACATGGTACCGCTTGCTTTAACTCTTTAAGAAATCATGTTTTAAGACTCAATATCACTTTATAACATAAACATAACAAATCACAAACCTTCTCATAGAAAGATTCATGACTTTTGCTCAATAACACACGAAGAAGACGAGAAGAACACGAAGAACGGAAAAACCGTACATGGTAACGACTATGTTCTTGAGCTTTTGATTTTTGTACTTGAAATAATTTGAGCATTATAACTACGTACATAAGTGATTATGACACTTTATAATTGACAAAATTTGGTCATTATAACGGCTTGCATAATTGTTTAAAACAATTTATAAAAATGCTCAAGAACATACGAAAACGTGGAGAACGGATAAACCGTACATGACCACTACGTATGTTCATTGAGCTTTAAACTACGAATTGAAATTCGACATTATAACTACTGCAAAATATAGAAAGGCTCAAGAACACGGAAAACAACAATCGTACATGGATATGACTTGCGTTCTTGAGCTTTTGAAAAATTAAAGACGAAAGAAAAAACGAACATAATAACTATTAGAGATTGTACCTTTGGTGTTTGCAAACAGTAACTATTTTTTTTCAATTTCCAAGATAGTAACTCTCTCTCAATATATGTATAGTTTTGATACTATATTTTAAGCTTTGAAAATGAAAGGTAAATCAAGTGAACTAAGCTTGCTATTTATAGGAAAAGTCAAGTTTCTTTAATTACATTTTTGTCCTTGAAGTTATTATTATTTTACATAGGGACTTGGACACATATTTAAGAACTTAGGACACCTCATTAAAAGCACAAAATGGCTGGACATTTTGATCCAATGGCCTAGATTCCATCTTGCTTTACTTTGTTCTCATTGGTCGAAAATTAATCACATGGATAGCTAGCTTGAATTTTGATTGGTTAACTCAATTTTACATGGATTTAGTTGATAATTAGTTAGTGTAACTAGTGTTTCTTTATCTAGTTTAGTTAACCTAACTTGTTTTTCTTTTCTTAACCATGATTGGTCAAGGTTAGTTTAGTCATTAATTAAGCTAACATGTGATTGGTTGATTAGTAAATCATTTTAACTAATCAAACTTACTTAGTTTAGCCTTAATCTTGATTATTATACTAATTAGTATAGTTGTCTTTTACTATTCACATTTGACTTTTCCGTATTTATACCGTATAATTTTCGTATTATTTTCGTATTTTATCCGTATAATTTTCGTATTTATACGCTTATTTGTGAATAGTACTTTTTAGAATTTAGGGGTTGAACCTTAGGGTTTCCAAATTTAGGGTTTAGGTATTATCTTTTTTTTCAATTTTTGAAAAAAAATCTGTTATACTCCTTTTTTGTGCTAAAGTCGGATACTTGAATTGAAACACGTAAACAAACAATAACAAAGATTCCATAGCACATATTAGATGTAATTCAATCTTTATTTATTCGTATAAAGTCGGATTACAACTCTCTCAAAAGTTCGGAATATTACACTCATCGTCTACACAATGATGACAAAAAGGGAGAGAAAAAGAATAAGTAGGGGAAAAGAAGGATAAGTAAGGGAGAAAAGCTTTTATGGAGGAGAAAGAGCCAAAGCAAGCAAGCAGGGGGAGAGTAAGGAGAATAAGGAGAAGTCAAAGCAAGCATATTATCTTACGTTTTTTTTATATGTTAGTATGAACTATATTTAATCATTATTGCTATAAATAAAATGATCATTTTGCATTAGCATACAATGACTTACTATATTTTAAGTTATATTTTAAATTCGAGCAAATGTATTGTTGAATTGGTTATACTATTAATTTTTTCATCATCAAACAGGGAAGATTATTAGGATCTATATGTATAATTTGATGATACAAAAGTAATTAATGTATATTTGTTCAGTAGTTTCTGTAAAGTCCTTATCTAAGATTTATTGTACAAGGAATTATAATAGATTGATCAAACTTGTTAGATTGATCTTTGAGCTGATGTTATGTATAGATTGATAAGGTCAGATCATTTGTAAAATTACTCTACCTATTTGTGAAGTCTTTACTAAATTATAGAATATCTTGAGCTCGTAAGACAGAAGTCAGGATCGTTAAGCAAATGAGTAAGCTATCTGAGTAATCGTATAACAAGTCTTGAAGCTGCCGAAACAAACTTGAAGTATCGTAAAGTACCAACTGAATTGTAATATTAAACCTGTTAGCAAAGCATTCTAGTAGTTCATAAATCAGCAAAAACATCTAAAGTATTAAAGTCAGAAATACTCTACTATTAGCAACGTAGAGCTGTATTCATAATCATAAAGCTGCTATTAGAGTCGTCACCAAAACTGGAAACGCTATTAAAAAAAGAAGTTCGCAGAGTCTGTTGTAGCATAGTAAGGTACAATTAGTAAAGCAGATCTTAGAACATCTCACTGACTCGGAGAAAGGCATTCGTAAAGTTAAGTACGTTGAGTATTCTATATCAGACTCTACGTTATTTATTACACTCAGAACAAGTTAACATTAAAGACATGGTCAAAACGGTTATAAATCTGACAAGTACCAAATATTGGAGGTCATAAGAGTGTCGATTTCAAGAATGTTTCTCACCATCTTTAAATTCAGAAAAGAAGATCAGAAAACTTCATTGTAGAAAGCTTGTCACCTCAATTCAGAGGTGGGTGAGAACTACTGACTGATGGGATATACTAGGACCAGAAGAAAGACTATTTTCTACCCCAAAGTCAGGAGAGCATTAAAAGCACTATCAGAACATTAAATGCTCCAAGGAAACTCTTCAACGAAACTATTTATAAAGAGATATAAAAACATATGATGATTCAAATCCAAATACGAATCACCCAAGTACAAAGATGAACCTATGTAAAAAACTAAACGAAGAAATCTACTCTAAGAAAATGAGAATAAGAAATAGTACTTGATAAAAGCTGCTAAGTACTTGATAAAAGCTGCTAAGTACCAGAAGAAGCCAATCATCATTGCAACGCTTAGCAGCACCTCAAACTCAATCAACAATCAGTTGTGATTCACTTGATCTGTGAGATCATTATACCAAGTTAGAGTGACTTGAAGAGGTATAAAGTGTCCAAGACTAGGTGTCAGAATATTTTGAGACTAAGTGACTCAAAGGAATCTAAATGATTCAAATGTAATATGGTCTGAATGACCTTATCCTTAGTGGATATCCTACTTGTTGAAGTAGAAGAGTGGACTAAGAGTGTTGATACTCCGAACCACTTAAAACATCTTGTGTTATTTACTTTCAACGTTATCATTCTGTTATTAACTGTTATATTTGTCAATGACAAATTCTCTCAAATAGAATCAAGTTTTCAATAAAACTTTAAGGGTGATTGATTTTACACTAATATTCTGTTATGCTAAATTAATCGAACAAATTAATTATCTTGAAATTGATCTATTAAATAAAAATATTTTTAAAGATCTATTTAAACCCCCTTCTAGATCTCTATTGTGCATTTGGAAATCAACATAACGCATTAGTAGCATTCATGGGCATGGTGAACGGGATGTTAAAAAAAATATTAGGATAAGTCGTAGTGGTGTTCATAGATGATATTATGGTCTACTTTAAGACATGAAAAGATCATGCTGAACATTTTAGATAAGTATTGCAAATACTAAGGAAAGAGAAGTAGTACCCGAATTTTTTGCAATACGAAGTTGGTTAGAAAGAGTCCAATTTTTGGGACACATGATTGGCATGAGCGTTAACATAATTATCGAGGAAAGCAGTGTTATATGGATCAGAGTCACAGGTTGGTATGTGATTAGATCTTTAAGGAGCTGAAGAAAAGATGTAGTGATCTATCTATGTTGTCCTTACCAGATGACACAAGATATATGCGGGGTATAGTGATGCGTCATATAAGGGTCTTGGATATGTGTTAATGTAGCACGAAAAAATCATAGCGTACATGTCACGACAGCTGAAGGATTTCAAGAAATGGCATCCTACCCATGATTGGGAGTCAGCAGCGAGAGTAGTTATCCTGAAGATGTGAAGACATTATTTGTTTGGCAAGAAATGTGAGATATGTACGGATCACAAAAGTCTAAAGTGTATCTTCACATAGAAAGAGTTGAATAAGAGGTAGAAGAGGTGGTTAGAATTAATTAAAGATTTGATTGTGAGATTCTGTATCACCCATGGAAGCCAATGTGTTTGTCGATGACTTCAGTAGGAAGGATCAGGACAATTTGGAAATGCTAGCAGCTCCGAAAAAGCTAATAAAGGAAACGAAGAGAATGGAAAATTAAGTTCAAGTATTCGATGGAATCAAAAGAGATATTGTTGTAATGGAAACTCGTCCAACTTTATTGGACAGAGTAGATGAAGTACCAAGTGCAGATGAGGACTATGAGAAGATAAAGAAGTGAATTTTCGAAGTGAATAAGTTAATTCAAAATAGAAAAGTATGGAATCCTTAGAGGTGAAGGAAGAGTGTGGGTACCAGTGTCGATTGTATCAGATCGAAATTTATGTTGCACATCAAATTTTAGGGGAAATTTTCAAGAGCGTATAGTAACGCAACTGAGGTTAAGCACTGTGTATCACCCTCAGAAAGACGAACAAAGTGAAGAACAAAAGATATCTCTATTCAAATAATTGACAGAAAATTACAAATTTAGAGAAATAAAGACTTAAACCTTATGTGAAGGTAGTATAAAGGAACCACAATGTAGAAAAAGAAACGTAGGGACTTGAGGAAAAGATGAAGGAAAATGATCATAAATCTTTTAGTTAAACTTGTAGTAGTGATTTCGGGAACATAATCCTTATAAGGGGGGAAAATATAATGACCGAGAATTTTCATAATAAATTTTTTCTTAATAAAATGATATTAATTAAAAAATTTATACAATGATATAAGTGAATATATATATATATATATATATATATATATATATATATATATATATATATATATATATATATGTGTGTGTGTGTGTGTGTGTGTGTGTGTGTGTGTGTGTGTGTGTGTGGTCGGATCTAAGCATACCTCTTATAGCTCTCTTAAATAGTGTACATTTATTAAAATTAAGTCAGTTTTGAGATTCTTTTAAAAAATAATTGGGGCTGCGGGTGACAATAAAAAAAAGCAATTGGGACCACTCTCTTTTAATATATATTTTTTTTAAATAATCTTCAAAACGATATAATTTTAAAAGAGGTATATTATTTAAGATATATACTTTAGATCCATTATATATATAATGCTCGAATGTTGAAAACATATATTATGTATATATGTATATGCATGCGGATTATCTGAGAGAGTTAATAGGATGCTAAAAATAAGTTGGTGGATGAGTGACTATGCTAAATCAGTGTAGTGGACTGCAAGGTGTAGTAAGGAATGGGGTGACACCTAGCATTTGTCAATGAGTAGGTTGCCTAGTTAAGTTTAGTGGAAAACTACAACAGCATTAAGCTTAATCAGTTCATTTACACTCCAACAATTGAGTAAATTTCTCAAGTCTAGTCTCCTAAAGCTATGGAACCAAAACTCTTCACAAATATATCAAGTTCCACCGAGATTAAAAGAAGTAAGTACAAAAACTATTGTTCCAATTTGATTTCTTATAAGGTGTTAAATTGTGATATCCCGAATATAAGTAAAAATTTCTTTTAAAGGAAATATTAACTGTTTAAATAAAGGTTATAGATTTAATCTAGTTTTTAAAGGAGAAGTGTTGAGAGGAATACCTTCTTTTTTTTTTTTGTTAAAGCAAGGGTTAATATGAAATTGTAAATAAAAAGACTTTTAAGATAAAAGACTAACTCAGAATAATATGGTACATTATGAATACAATAATTATTTTATTTATAATGGGGAGAAATTAATATGTGGAATTAAATTACGTCGAAGATAAATAATTGTGTATTATACAAGTATAGAATAAGGTGTATGTGTTAATAACCTAACACATAAACGGGCTAAGAAAAGGAATAATTAATAGAATATATATATATATATTAGCCAAACAAAAAATGAAATAAGATATATATGACTAAGATACGTATTATGAAAGAAGGAAATTGCTACTTAATTAGTCTAATTAATTGATTTAATTACGTAACATAATGGAAAGACATGCAATTGAATGAATTTAAATCATTACGTAGGGAAAGAAAATTTTATTATTTAATTAACTGGTTTAGTTTTGGCCTTGAAAGGTTAAACTAGAGGGAATAATTAATTACAGTGTGTAACTTAATTAATATGTGATGAAAAGTTATTCAATAATTATTTTTAGAAACCAAATTATTAATTAACAAATTGGGTTATACTATGTATGGGACAATTAAACTAAGGGTTCTTTACATAAGTATACAATAATTAGTAAAAAATTACAAGAATAGTGCACTAACAAAATAATTATAAAAAGAGTGCAAAATAGTAACCACTTCGTATCATTCAAATGCTGAAATCATGGGGGAGTAACTGCCATTATCGACAGTTACCAATTCTTTTCAAATATATCCTATGAACTAAAGATAAGAATAATGATTTTGCATAGCTCTGTTGCTCATTCATTCTTTGTGCTTCTTTCTCTCTCGCACTCACTGCACGCCTAATTCTCTCTCTCTCTCTTTCTCTTAGGGGAGTGTATTTAATTAGGATTTGTAAGGACTTATAAAGACTTTAAAAATTTAGTTGTATTCAATCAAGACATTTAAAGAGTTTATAAAAGTTTAGTGGTATTTAATTACAACTTTTCTAATATCTTTAAAAGTTATGTGATATTGAATTAAGACTTTTACAAAGTCTATAAAAGTATTTCAGTATTCAAAAAGTCATAGATTTTAAAGATTTCTATCAAATGGTGGAGTTTGATAGACTTTAAAACAAGATTTATTCATATTCAAAGTCTTCCAAAGTCTGGCCACTTTCAAATATTTGCCAAAAATTTTCAAATATTTGAGAAAGGGAGAAGATGAAAATAATATAAAATAAATACAAATAAAATTAATAAAAACACATAATAATAAATAATTTTCCTAAAATAATAAAAATACTTAAAAACTAACAAATAAAAATAGTATAAAATAACATAAAATAATATAAATTAATTGAAAACTCACAAAATATATCAAAACCAAATTAAAATAAATATTAATACATTTAAGAACAAAATAATTACAAAAACTTAGCATTTAGGGAATAAAAATATAGCATAATTCATCATCATCAGTTGTGTAAGCTTACATGTTAGTGTTGATTTAATATATTTTGGGTGTCATTTATACTGGTGATTTGAAAATGCCTCCTATAAAACTTTTGATAAATAATGATATACTAAGTAAACTGTCTAATAGAATTGTTCGCATTTTAGCAACTGTTTCTATAGAGAATTTTCATGAATAACCCCTCCTTTCATTTGGTTGTAAATGCCATTTTATGTTCTTGAGTTAAAATTGTAATTACAATATTTAGGTACTAGCAGTAAAAAAAACAATAGAAAATGTTAAAGTTTTATGTGGTTTATAAACTTTTTCCATTATAGGGCAGTGTGTAATTTTCTCTAAATCAGTTATCGCCTTAATTTTTTATCCATTTGTGATCATTGGGTTATGTGATACTCTATTATGTCAAATGTGTAAAGATGGGGATGCTTTCAGACCAAAGCAATCTATCCAGTTCATCATTTCTATAGTTTTCTTCAAAGCATATTGTCCGACCTCTTCAACAAAATGCTTAATGATGTAAGCTACAAGATATATTAAAAGTATATAAAATTCTATCAAAGTCTTTAGTAAAAAGTCTATAAAAGTATGTCACTTATTTCATGGAGTCTTTAAAAGTCATTTTAAAAGTCTTTAAAGTCATTAAAAGTCAATAAACTCTATAAAAATCTGTCACTTAAAAAGAGTCTTTAAAATTTTTTAAAAGTCTTAATTAAATACACCCCATTTAATTCTGAAAGGGTAGATTACATCTCTGCCTGCAACCAAACATAACCATCTCTCTTTCTCTCTCTATATCTATGTATATATGTATGTATATATCTTTTCCTTTTTCATTCCATTTCCTTTTTCTTTTCTGTCCAGTCAAAACTCAGAAACACACAGTTAAGTGGAGGTTGTGATGATAAGATTTGATTCTTGAGTGAATCGGGGCAGTGTTGATGTGCCCGTATCTTGTCGGGGCGAATCAGATGGCATGACGATACGAGGGATTTGATTTGATGGATTCATTTGGGTTTAAGGTTTTGATCTCTCTCTCTATCCCTCTCACATCTAATGCAATTGTGTTTTGCATCCATGGTGGTGCCACTCTTTGCCCTGATTACATACAGATCTGAGCCCAACCTTTTCCCTCTACTGCCTTTATTGATTTATCTAGACCATAAATGCGTTTCATTGATCTGCCTTTATTAATTAATTAGTAAAAGAAATCTATAATAGATTTTTTATAATTAATTAGTAACCCAATAAAACTGAATTAGTTACCTTTGTATTAAGGTTTGGCTACCAACTGCACTATAAAAAAATAATTCTATAATAGATTTTTTATAATTAATTGACAACCCAATAAAACTGAATTGGTTACATTTGTGTTAATGTTTGGCTACTAACTGCACTATGAAAAAAAAAAATTCTATAATAGATTTTTTATAATTCATTGATAACCCAATAAAATTGAATTGGTTACTTTTGTATGAAGGTTTGGCTACCAACTGCACTGTGAAAAAAAAAATCAATAATAAATTTTTTTATAATTAATTAGTAACTCAATAAAACTGAATTGCTTACCTGAATTGGTTACGTTCGTATTAAGGTTTGGCTACCAACTGCACTATGAAAAAAAATAAAATTCTATAATAGATTTTTTATAATTAATTGGTAACCCAATAAAACTAAATTGGTTATCATTGTATGAAGGTTTGGCTACCAATTACACTATGAAAAAAAAATTATAATAAATTTTTAAAAATTAATTGGTGATAATCTTGGCAATGTTCCTCCTTTCACCATCTGTTCTGCTATCAATGACGAGGGAAATGATAAAATAGCATCCATTATTCCTAATTAACATAATACCAGCTCTCTCTCTTTCTCTCCCCCAGCACATTCTAGAGAGAGAGAAAAATGCTTCAGTTGCATAGCTCGCGCCCATGAATTTTGGCACGAATTCCTATACTCAATCAAATGCACTCAACAAGAAGAAATGCGGAGGAATAACTACTAATTATGTAAATAAGATATTAAAAATGTACTCTTTTTGTAAATATTTTGTAGTTGCAGTTTTGTTGACATTTTTTCTAAAAATGTATTAGGAAATGTAATTGTCCCTTAAACTAAATGAGCTATGTTTGGGTATATATTTTGTTTTAAATGAAGCCCACGTGTTATTGAACCAAGTCCAATGTTTAAACCAAATGATGCAAGCCCAAGTTAAATACGACCCACAGTTGGGAATAAAAACAATCACAAATCTTGTACACATCCTAAGCCCAACTCATATGACCAAATGAATTACCTCAGTCATGTTTTCCTTTAACCATTTAGTCAGTAGCCCAAATGATTTGTTTACAAAACAAGCATCATGCTAGATTGTTAACCCACATCGAGCAGCCTGATTAATTTATTTTCAAGCCTAACCCAATTTAAGTGGCCCAAACATGGGATTTGAGTTGCACGAATTGTTTCTTCAGATTACTCTAAATTGGGACAGCAACATTGGAGGAGCGTGGGTCAAGGATTGAAAGAAGTGACTGATTAAAACTCTAATGACAGCCACAGTGGCAGAGGAAATGTAGCTCGACGGACTCTTTTAGGGGCAGCTGAGAGAGGAGTCAGAAGACTTGTAGTAGGTGCATTGTAGAGGTCATGTATAGGGGACGCACTAGGCTATTTAGGGGCTGTGTAGGGGATGAGTTAGGGGCCAGCAATAGCTGTGAAAACAGCTGAGGGAAGGAGGGAAAATAATGCTACTAATACCCAGCCTTATTCAACCAAAATGTTACATTAGTTGTTAAATGTAAGAAGATAAAGAAGGAGAGCATCCGGCAGATTGAGGGAACGAAGTGGAACACAGCAGCCACAACACCCCTTTTAATTCAAAGTCGAGCTTAATTGAGCTAGCAAAGCTATAAAATTTTCTTAAAACTTAAAGTTCCTAACTAGTTTATGTATATATTATCATATTGTGTTTTGGTTGGTTCTGGGTGTTGGTTGTGATTTGGGGATCCATGGAGAGATAAGGATGATTTGTATGTATTAAAGCTTAAAGATAATTAATCCATGCGCACCACCTGTTTGATAAAAGGCCCAAGAGAAACTAGTTTAGGATGATTTTTGGTTGTTTTCTGTGTATAGAGTAATGTAATAGCCATGAATTGATTCGATAATATATGTATAACATATTCATCTTGAAAAACAGGGATTTTAAAGATTAAGAATTTCAAGGCTTTAGTTGTAAAGATAAGTGTTTCCCAACCAACATATATGGGCGTGTGTTTTTAAACGAAGAATAAAAAAGAATGAGTTTTAATTTTAAACTCCGATGGATTAAGGAGTTAAGGTGGTGACAAAAGTGAATGGTTAACTGTTATATGTCTATATTTGACTTTTATGTGAGAGCTTTGAAAAGGAATGTTAAGCCATCTTGGCAATAAAAGTCAAGAGCGTGATTATAGGCTTAAAGCCTAACCTAAAATGGTTCCAAACTTCTTTCTTCAGTTGTTAATTTCAACTGGCATGAATGAAACAAGATGGTATTGAAATTATAGTGCACATTTTAATAGGATGAAATACTGTTTTAGAAATAAAAGCTTAAGAATTCAAAACAACACTAGCTTGCATCATGTCACTCTTAAAACAAAAGTCTGTTATGTGGTTTTTGTCTTTGATTTATGTAATATGAAATCAACTTGAGCCAAATAAGGTGAAAAGTGTGACAGCCCCAAAATCCGTCTTCAATAACCCCGGATCTGGTATGTCAAAAGTAACATCAATCTTGAGTTTAAGTCGTTACACGAACAACCTTCTCCTTATTATACACAACATTACATAAAAGATAAAATGTAATGCTGTTGAAACTCAATATATTAATTGATAAACTTAATTAACTTTCAAAACTTCTTTCATTCCCAAAATCGTAATCTTTACATTACTCTTTTACAACTGTAGATCATATACATCATAATTTAATATATAATTTTTACCTCTATAAGTTATTCTTTATAATCCAGTAAGCTAAATATACGATTCATCAAACTAGATTATTAAAACATCCAGTTGTAAGATACGCTAATATTGTTTGTGAAGTCACTCAACGATCGTCTGGCTTAGCGGTCTACACTCGCAGAAAAACTCGGCCAGTGAAATTTCACTCTACGATCTCACAGTGAAGTTACTCAACGATTTGTACTTTACGACCAAGCACTCTACGATCGGTTGAGGCTCACTCTACGATTTCTGAGGCTCACTCTACGATTAGTTGAGACTCACTCTACGATCTGCTGAGGCTCACTCTACGATTGCTGAGGCTCACTCTACGATCATGACCACAGATCAATAAAGCCAATGCAACAACTGTTTCCCATTACTGCAACCTGAGTTTCCTATTCAACATACCATATATCCAAAGCCTTCAAGAATTTCTTCATTCACATCGCTGAAAATGTTAATTTAAAGCAAGAATGAGCACGACGGCTCAGCAAGTCTAACAACTAACACATAACACGTATGTTACATTTAATTTATGTTTTATGCTCCATGCTTGGCATTTACATAGGCATCATGCGTTGCATTTATAAAATTTACCCATGTTTACCATGCATGTCAATGTTACCATGTTATATAACTAATATAACACATTCGATTCATAGCATTAATTATATATATAACAGCTATTAACAACATATGATTGTACACAGACATTTATAATCAGTTAGCACATAACATGAGTGCACATTTACTAGTTTATGCATATGACACATAACACTGAAAAACTTGCAGGGATAACACAGATCACTGAAAGACTTGCCTGGATTGCAACACCAGTTTACGCTAACCTTTCGTGTTCCTTGCACCACCTATACAACATGAGAGGTCAACGGTGCAATATATTAGTCAAAGTTTGACTCAATATTTAATCATATTCTTAGGAGGTCTACTTCCTTTTATCGTCCCATTTATTCACTAGGGTTGATTCATTAGTTTAGTCCATTGTGGATTCATCACGATGTTTCACATAAACACCGTAAACCTTCTATACGTAACTTTGTATATCCGACATTCCTTAATGCTATAACATTATCACTTGGTCCTCATAATTATTTAGGTCAATCTACCAATTAGTCACTACTGGACTTTACTAGGTTTAATTCTACAATTACCTCATCAAGTTGTCGTAATATTACCCGCCTCAGACAATATTTAAAACTCTTACTAATCCTATTAGTATTACTTCAATTAATCTCTAAGGTTATTAAATTGCTAAATAACACTTTACACAGCGTTTCGACGTTTATACGTCACACGTCTATCCCGCCTCATATGCACACGTTTAGTATGCTCATACACTTATTTAATTAATCGTTGATTAATGATAGACATCATTATAAATCATAATATTCATGCTTTATACAAAGAACAGTATAACTTAGTGTCGAAAACATTGCACGTTGCACACGTGCATGCCCGACGCCCTCCGATTGCCTCCAATTACACATCATACCTCAAGATGGTCAATTTAGACTCTATTACAGACCTCAAATCGAAAAAGTTAAAGAATAAAAGTTATAGTTCTATCTCTTAGATTTCCAAAACATCTTGAATCATATTAATCCGAATCCATATACAAAAGTTATACTCATTTTACTATAAGAGGTCAAAACAGTCCCAAAAATTGTCAATTTCGACCTTGCTACAGACATCAAATCGAAATTCATAAAGAATGAAAGTTGTAGGTCTATCTCTTATCTTTCCAAAACATCTTGAATCACCTCAATCCGAGTTCGTATGAGAAATTTATGCTCATATTACTAACTGACGCTGAAGCTGTCCAAACTCTATGATTTTCACTTTCACTCTACGTTTTGCACTTTTCACTCTACGATTTTCACTCTACGTTTTGCACTTTTCACTCTACGTTTTTCACTTTTCACTCTATGATTTTCACTCTACGTTTTGCACTTTTCACTCTACGTTTTGCACTTTATTACCAGCACTTTACCACCAGAGCACTCTACTACCAGTGCACTCTACTACCAGAGCACTCTACTACCAGTGCACGCTACTATCAGTGCAGCAGCACTCTACTACCAGTGCACTCTACTACCATTCTCCAACTAAGGAAAATTCCCAGATTTACAATAACTTCATACAACATACCAGAACTCATTTTAACCTTTCTGGTTTACCCTTTAGATTAACACGACGTCTAACACATTACTTAAAGAGGTTCTGATTTTGAAAATAGATCATTGGACAGAAGGTTTAACCACCTTGGTTTTTCTTAGACTTTTAGTCAAACACTCGGTGAGCATATGAGAATATCTTCATAAACTGATTATTTACAGTAAACAAATACTCTTCCACCCCTACTCTAATCTTGTATCGCCTGAACCCTTCATGGTCCTTAACACAGATTTCTCCCAATAGAGAACAACATCTAAACCAAATAATAAGCCAATACACCAGTCCATTCTAAAGTTTTATGAACATGAACATTGAGTACATACCAACTGTGGTTCAGACTCACAATGTTGACTGTGTAAAATAACCGAAACCACTATTCTAGTTCTAATTCAATCATTAACTAGTTTCAACAACATTTGACTACCGAGTTCACATTACTCTCATTTAAACACCTTATATGCAACTCTAACATATTTTGTTTCCTTAATCCAACATAAGATAAAACTAGCTAAATAAATAAGGATAATATCAAAATAACCGGATAATACCTTCAATCTTTGACAGATGATTTACATTCAGATTATGCCTTCTCCGAACAGCATGAACTCCTCTGAAGTTTGCATTTACTTCTCAAGCTCAATATCTCTATTAGCCTAAATGCATGGGAAGGGAAAATGAGGGAATGACTGAGGTTATACAATACTCTCTCAGCCTTAGACAACTTTATAGCCTCCCCTATAGCTTCCCCTATGCCTGAGTCCTTGAGCTTTGCACAAGCTGCGCGTGCTCTGCTTTTTCTGAGGTTTTGTCCCTAAAGGAGTGGCACTCTTACTTTTCCCATTGGGTTATGTTATTACTCTTGGGCTGAGCTGCTATTTGCTTTGTTAATTAAACAATTGGTGGCTCAATTGTTACTTATATTGCAACTAAGCTTTGGGTTGCCCAAATTAAATTCCTAGTGGAAATATAAAATATTAATACCCCACTATCACTAACTTTCCCAATGGAAATAAATATAACATTATTAATGTTTACGAAATCTCATTAATTAATAACCATATTAATTAATTTACACATCCAGCTTAACTTGATAGCTATTAATTAAATATCACATAGCTCATTTACCCTATCAAACTTTGATACTATACAACCTAGGTTGGTCCATTAATTTAATTAACCCATTAATTGAACCTTCCTTAAATTCCTTTAATTATTTCAACACATAATTAAATAAACCAAGCCATCATATTATGATTTAATTTAATCCTCTAGAAATTTACAATTACAGCCAATAATTTCATTTCTCTATATTAAAATATTTCGGGTCGCTACAAAAAGAGCTATGAATCATGTGGCAAAGATCTTTGATAAGTAAAACCTACTGTTTTTGAAATATGAACATGTGAAATGAATAACGTTGGGTTGCTAGAGATTTAAAGTTTTGGATTATGATTTGTTAAACTTATTAAAACTTAAAGGATTGTTTTTTTTTAAATTAAAATGATCATAATAGTGGCAAGGGTCTTCCTAGGAAAGTGTCATGACATGGAGAATGGATTGTGATATGATTGAAGCTTGTATGAAAAGATGGTTAAGTGAAAAACTTCAACATTTTGCTATGTTTTCAAGAACCTGTAATGGGAAATTATAAACTAAATGAGATGAAATAAAGCCATAGATCCTGGTTATAACGAGTTTGTACATAAGTTGCTAGAGATTTAAAGTTTTGGATTATGATTTGTTAAACTTATTAAAACTTAAAGGATTGTTTTTTTTAAAATTAAAATGATCATAATAGTGGCAAGGGTCTTCCTAGGAAAGTGTCATGACATGGAGAATGGATTGTGATATGATTGAAGCTTGTATGAAAAGATGGTTAAGTGAAAAACTTCAACAGTTTGCTATGTTTTCAAGAACCTGTAATGGGAAATTATAAACTAAATGAGATGAAATAAAGCCATAGATCCTGGTTATAACGAGTTTGTACATAAATTAAGATAAGTTGGAAAATTTAGTTAGAACATTTTCGGGTAGGATGGCACAGGGCGCGCCTTCCTTTTGATATTCCTGGCTCAGGGCGTGCTAGGTTAATTTTTAGGATTCTGCAGGATTGACGCGGGGCGCGCCAGTTCCTTGTGTTATATGGTGCGGGACGCGCAACCTTGACATTTTTGAAAAATAATTTATTTTGTTAATGTTTTCTTTGAGGATCTCAAGTATGATGTATTTGATGAAATCTTAAAAGATTAAGATCAAGGGGTTATGAAGTTATTACGTGGGATTTCAATGTTAGTTCGTGGACAATTTTAAATGTCGAATAAACGAAGCTAAGTATAAAAAGATGTTGAAATTGAACTAAATCAATATCTACGGTATGTTAAGGTATAAATGTACGAAATGGAACCAACAAGTATGTGTTAAATTTGTAATATCATCAACTTGAATGATTAAAATGATAAAGATATAATTGAATTGAGGTTATGTGAATATTCTAAGTTGTGCGAGAATAGTCATGAATTAAAATAAGAATGTTAATGTGCCTAGTATATTAAAATGGTACATGAAAGGATTTAAATGGAAACAAAAAATAAGAATCATTACTGCACTAGTAGGGATCAATTGCTACGCATTGTGATTAAATAGCCATGTTTAAGAATTATAGAGTAATTCATGGGTAGTCGATAATTGTCAAACATAACCAAGATACAGCGCGTGATAAGTAAAATTTGAGTCTTATTATAAAACTAAGTTAGAATCATGCTTTGATTGTTAATGTGCATTATTGATCCTACATACTTTATATGTAAAGTAAAGGTCGCCGAAGGTTAGCATATTGATAAAACGCCGATAAAAGCAAGTTTTTCAAAACTTGCTCTTATGTGTGAAATGCTTTTATGTGCTAATGTGCTATTATTCTATTTAATGTTATAAACTGTTGTGGTTAACTGTTATATTCAGTGAAATGTTCTTCTTGAACTTTATACCATGGAATGAAAAGCATGATAAAGTGATTCATGTTTGTTATGTGAAACATGTATTGCATATGAAATTATATGATGCATGTTTTAAATATCTGTTATGCATATAGTTGTGATACATGGATATAAAGTAAGGTATGTATGAAAAACTTGAATTATGTGTTATATGTTTAACTGTTTAATTTGTTGAGCTGTCGTGCTCACTTTTGCTTAAAATTAACTATTTTAGCTTAAGTGCGATGTATGTAAGGAATTCAGTAAAGATAAAGGAAGCGATGACAAATGGATGGATGCATACAGTGATTAATATGGGTAATAAAACTCGATGTATAGAAATGGCCAAATATTTTGATGTATCCTACTTAAGGCAATTTCTGTTTTGTAAGATTTAAGGCATATCAACTTGTAATAATTGTAGCATTACTAATCGAGTATTTTTTATAACGAACTTGAATAATTGTATGAAGTCAAGGTATGTGTAGAATAACTTATTGTTGAAGTGTGAGTTTATGCGCACTCACAACTATTGTAATAGATTAGGTCATGATATCAAAATATGATTTGGATTGTTCAAAGGTTATGTAAAGATTGCGATTCTGAGACAAATGATCAAAAGAATATTTGTAAAAGTTTAAATTTATTGTTTTTTTAGCAATATATTATTATATAACGTTGTGATTATTAAGAAAATATTGTACATTAACGCACAAGGTCGCCTGTAGCAAGTACCTAGACTTTTGGAGCGTTACATAAACAAATTACTTCAAGGAGGAAGTTCAGTTCAATTTTCAACCAAGAATTTGAATAAGTTTATTAATCAATCTTCAAGCAAAGGGTATAACCTTCTTTCTTTGATAGTTTGTATAAATTAGTTGATAATTAGTTGATTATAATAATTAGTTGATGTGAATTGTTGTTGTGGGAGAATATTTGTATGAGAATCAAGAAGGATTATGAAGAAATAAGGTTGGGATTAAGATGGAGATTATGTGTTATGTATTTAAGTTCATGAAATATGAATTTCTAATGTATGCATGCTTAGTGTTTGTAAAATTGCGTCAATGAAGCTATTTTTGTCAAAACTTGAAACTAGTGGGTCATTGTTGGGAGTTTATGTTCGCATATAATTTATAAGCTAACTTGAGATTTATGAAGGTTTTAAAACAAGTCCAAGGTGCTTTTAATAGTTTTCAACTAAACTAGTTTCAAAACAAAATATGCATTGAACGCGTACTTTTGAGCTTTTAGAGTTATGTCGTAAAGACGCCATTTTCACCAACTAATAATTTTCTAAAATACTATGTAGTAATATCTTATTGGTATACAAATTTAGAAGTAATTGGATATGTATATTAAGAGTTATAATTTTCCAAAGTGTTTAGGAAATTAGAAAATCTACAAAATTTGGCTCAGGGGAGAAGCGTTGGGGCATTGATTGGAAGTGTTGTTTTCTGTCCTACAGTGCTGGGGTGCAGTTTTGAAGAGGAAAAAAAATTGTCAGAGCGTTATGCTGCAAAAGTTATTATTTTTATTTTATTTTATTTATTAAGCATCCAAATGATTTAATATAATAATAATTTTTATTTTAAATGTAATCCAACAAAGAATATGTTTATGATATATATTAATTTATGATGATATTGAATCCAATTGGGATTAATAATTAAAGATTTGAATGTTAGTATTAAAACGTACGAAGTTTTAAATACGAATTATAAACATGATTATGTGCGTAGCTATGTGTATTGACTTGATTTATATTACCTAGTATTCTAAAAATTCTCGCCTAAGTCCAATTAATCCCTGCCTAGGCGCTAGGCATCTCATGGTGCCCCGTGTAACGACCCCGAAATTCGACAAACTTTATTACCTTAAATTTTATATTTATAATACATTATTTCCTTTAACGTCCAAATTTCGGTCCGTTAATAAATCTTTAATCACCATAATTAATCCATTTATTGACATTATAGTCATTAATTACCAAATTTTCGATATGAATTTTTTTCATTTTTTTTTATTCTTGTATTAAAATATTTGACATATAAAATCCTTATATCTCGATCCTAGTCCCTGGATCGCAACCTTTACTTTTTATTTCTATCATTATCGTAAAGCTCAATAAAGCTCAATATTCATAATTTAATATTGTTTATATCCATACAATATTCTTTGTTTCATGATTCATAATTAAACATATCATAGTTTCTATCGTAATCATTATATTACAATTCATACATTAATGTTATTCATTCTATCCGGATCCAACAAATATGTACATACAAAACATCAATATAAACTTTGCAATTAACCACATTAAATATAGCAATTACATTTACAACCTTCTAAGTTGATCCACTTCTAACATAATCTGATATTCTTGAAATTAATTTCTTTACCTGTAAAAACGTATATTATGCAAGTAATGAGCACGACTCAGCAAGTTCAACAGTTTACACATTTCATGCTTCATGTAGCACATAGCATAGCATGCTCTGTGTGTGTCATACATCATGTGTTGTGCTTCTACTACAGCCATATATCTCACATCATTGCATAAAATACACATAGTTGTCCTATTTTCCCACAGATCACATAACACATCATTTATATGCATTTAACAAGTATTAACATATCATAACAGACAACATTTAATATTAAAGGACTGAAGAACTTGTCTGGTTTGTGGAATAAAATAATAAATACCCTTTCTATAATGTTTCTCGTACAACCTATGATCATAAAATAATCAATTAATAAGTATTTATCTCCTCATGATATTAATTTAATAACTTAATATCATCTCTGGGCCAATCATTAATTTATATGGTTAATTATATTAATCTCGTCCCTTAATATATTAATTTAACTTAATATAAAATATCTTCAATGCGGACAACCTGGCTTATCGGATAAAATTTAGCATATCTGGTTGTCACAAAAATTTTATTTCACCATTTTCTAAATTTGTAACCTTATTAGATTAATATTTAAACATTTAAATATTAATCCCCAATATTTAATATTTTTACAAAAATATTAAATTTAATGCCCAAACATCATTTCTATGTTTTTAGTATTTTACTATAATTTTTAAATAATTTTTAAACATTTATTTCAATTTAAAATAATTTCTAGGGGCATTTTGGTAATTTTCGTAACTCTAGGGGCATAATCGGAATTTTCCAAAAAGTTCAGTGGCATAACCGTAATTTTTGCGCATCTAGGACACGCTGAGTATTTCTAGAAAAGGCCAGGGGTAGAACCGTAAATTTCGCCTAGAATTCACGGTCGCGCATGGCGCGTGCCCCGCTGTTCACTGTCAAACGACGTCATTTGGCCCCTTCGCCGAAAAACTGGCGGGCGCGCATGGCGCGACTCATTTTTCCGTACGTCCCAAAACGGCGTCGTTTCAGCCCTGTGACCGAAAAAAATTTATGCCGCCGAGCAATGCGCGGGCAGCCATTTTTTATTTTTTTTCAACTTTCTACCAGAACAGTAACCAGCCATATAATAATTTTTCCATTTTTGCTCCAATTTTTCCCAACAAAATTGTTCCAAAAATCATATAATCCATAGATATACACCTAAAAATTATTTAGAATAGTTATTCTAATTATTTACTAATTTTTCACAAATTTATTTTATCACTAAAAATACATAATAAAATCATATAAATTAGTATTTATACCTTCAAAAGCTTAAATTTCTTCCTTTGAAACTTATTCTCCCCACTTGAATGACACCAATAATCCTCCCTTGGTGGTGGTGGTGCTCGGTGGCTACGGTGGTGGTGATAGAAGAAGAAGGAGTGGAGAAGAAATATTTGTATGGTGTGTATGCAAATATGTTGCTCTTTTTTTATTTCTTTTCTTTATATAACTAAACATTTAACCATTTTGAAAATAAAACTAAAGTCCATCGCCTCTCTCTTTCTCCATCCAGATTATCACAAAAACATGCATAATTAATATTTTAATACATTACGTATTTATTTCGTGTAATAAATATTTTATATAATGTATATAAAATATTTATTTTAATTCACTAAAAATCATAAATTGATTTATAAATAATATTAACACCATTTTCGGGTATTTTACTTGACAAATTTTGTACACGCATAACGACATGCATGTAATTATATGAGATAAATAATACCTCCAAAATTCATAAAATAATTCCTATAACTTATAAAAATTATTTTTCATATTTTTTCACATCATTACATGAAAAAAAATGGAAAAAAATCATGGGAAATGGAATTAAATTCCTATAACTTATAACTTATAATAATTTTTATGAAAAAAAAATTGAATTAAATCATGAAAAATTAAATTTTCATGTTATAAATTGATATTAAGTGATTGGTAATTTCTTTGGATTTTTATTGAGGAGTTAAAGCTTACTTGAAGGCATAATTTTTATTCAAGTGGGTATTTTCCGGAACACTATAAACATTCTGCTTAGAAAAAAAAAAACGTATTGACCGCGCATTGCACGCCAGCTTATTGGTCGGCGAACGCTAAGCCAAACGACGTTGTTTGACGTAAGGAAAAAGTTACTCCGCGCGTTACGCGCGGAAGCCAGCAGCAGGTTATCCAAAACGGCACCGTTTTGGGCCTGTTTTCTGTTTAATACGCGCAATGTGCGAGAACCAGATTTCGGCAAAAATTACAAGTTTGCCCCTCCGGTCGATTTTTCAGAATAATTACAAGTTTCCCATTCTGAATAATTTTAATTAATTTAAATGTTTAAAAATTAATTTAAAATTATATCAAAAATAATAATAATACGAAAATAATATTTGGGATGATATTTTTCATTAAGTTTAATATTTAAATATTAATCTAATTAGCTAAATTTATGGTTAAGTTAAATAAATAAAAATTTCATTAATTATTTATTATTTAAGATGTTAATAATAAATAAAGGTGATAAATTAGAAATTATTATTTAATTTCTATTAAATAATAATTAAAGAGAGATAAAAAATTATAAATTAATTATTTATTATTTAAATATTATTAAATAATAAATAAGGATAATTAAGTAATTAATTATTATATAATTAGCATTAAATAATGATTAATGGAAATTAAGTTATTAGATTAATAATTTATTATTTAATTTAAATAATAAATAAGGATGAATAAATTTATTATTATTTAACCTTAAATAATAATTATAATTAAATAAATAATTAATTATTATTTAATTGATGTAGACACTTAAATTTTGCACTTTTATACTAACCCTAACAGGAAGGCAAAATCATCACTTTACCCGACATACAAAAAAGAAGGTGGACCCCAACACGAAGCCACCACAACAACTTACGGTCAAAGCCGCCACAACGAACAACGAGCATCAGCTTACTTCAGACAAGGCAAACAGCTGATCCAGAAAAACCTGATTGGATCACCAAAGACGACGAATGACCACTACGCTTACGGTAGTTAGGGGTCTCGCTCCCCAGTGAGCGAGCGGTTGCCCAGCACAAAGAGCAAATTCTATATCAAGTAACATCCTTCCGAAATAATACAGCAAAAATGATGTTTTAAGACTGCGTGACATGAAAATCGAAAAAAGAAAGCTGGGCAGCCGCAAATGCATCTGTGACCAACGACAAGTGAGCATTTTTTGTGACTCGAGGAAACACACGGCAGCCAAGACGGTGGCTTAGACGATGACCGCAGGCAGCCACAGATGGATCTGCGGCCAGCCGCAGATGCACCTGCGGCTACTCCCAGTCAGCTATACAATGCCATTTTGATCGGCCGAGAGAAAGAATGAGAGATTTTTTAGGAAATATAGAGCGAGAAAAGGCGAGTTTTAGAGAGAGAAAGGCTTGTGTTGGCCAAAAATAGAAGGAAAATAATTTTTCATTGCTCAAATACTTAGCCAATCTTGTGTTATCTAATTGATAGTGAAATATAAGACGTTTCTTGGCGTTTTGCAAGGTGAAAAAAATGGTGTTTTCCTTGAAGTTTTAACTTGTTTTATTATCATAATCTTTTGTTATTGAGTTGTTTGAATGTAGTATTTTGTTATATTATTGAGGATCCGTGGATTAAGGATTATTAGTGAGGGTTCTGTTGGAACGAAATTTCCTCCTAATGTCCCGATGATATCTGTATGGTAATATGTAGTTCATTGTGTTAATGGGTAATCCATAGTGTTGGGCTTGCAAATTTTGGTTCTTGCAGTATAGTAACAAGTCTAGTGTTTTTAAGCTTTCCTTTGTATGGTTGTGTGGTGATTTTGGGAATTGTGAGCCTAGGGATGAGATCCTCGTGATCAAATTCTGAAGATGAACAAATTTTGGTGTATGTAGTCACGGCAATAGGCCATTTTTGTACATATGTAAATATCTGGCCTTAAAATGATATTGATACCGAAAATCGGGTTTAAGGCCCCGTAATAGTGAAATATGTGATTGCGGGCGTTTGGGGCTATTTAGACGGCTTACATGCCCATAAATAGCTCAAACGTCATTTTAATGCTTGATTTTCCTTTTTGACGCAAAAAATGATTTTGGAATGAAATGATGAAGCTTTTCATAAAATCAAGCAAATTAGGATATTAGATCATCCGTAGGCTAAAATAAAACTGGAAGTATCGGACGAGCTCTATTCCTATTTGACGAAGGATTCGAATACCTTATTTCACAAATGTCATCATTAAAGATTTTGTTAGCAAAAAAAAAAACGAAAGCTTAAAAAATGAACTTTTTAAAACGAATCGAATCCTTCGTGCATAGGGTCAACGAGATTTCAGAAGTAATTTCGAAAATAAAGCATTCCAAAGATTTTCATAGGCACATACACATACACACGCGCACAAACACATATTTTAGGATTTAAAGGAAAGGAAAGCATTAAGATAGCAGTAATCGTGTTTCACGGAAGTCGGGGGTACCTAACACATTCCCCTCGTTTAAGCAAGCCCCCGAACTCTATGAATCTCGATTCGCAGACCAATTTATTAAGAGTCACATATGAGCCATTACGATTACGAAAACTAAAAATCGGATGAGTTGGTATATCTATTTCAAATATACCAATTGGCGACTCTGGTCAATTGGCTCATCATAAAATCAACATTTCAAACCCCGTCAACACTCAAGTCGACCCTTTTTAAAATCACATCTTAAATCCAAAGGCTAAAATTGAAAAGGATTATTATTAAAATAGAGACGATAAACCCGGCGTCGACAATTGACATTAAATAATAATTAAAGAGGATTAAAATTAGTAAACTATTATTTAATTTCCTTAAATTAAATAATAAGTAAGGTTAATTACTTAGTTAATTATTAGTTGATTAATATTAAATTAAAGAAGGTTAAAATTAAATCAATAATTATTTATTATTTAATTATTATTAAATAATAAGTATGTACAATTAGTTATTATTTATTTTAAGTAATAACTAAAGATAATTAATTAATTTCTATTTAATCAAGGTTAAATAGTAATTAAATAGAGATTGAGTTAATAAAATAATTTGAATCTAATTATGTTTTAATTAAATAATTGTAATAAGTTGTTTAAGGGTTTAATAAGTGTCCAACACTTAAGAAAAATATTTTCTAACTTATTAAATTATTAACCTAATTTGATTGAGGGTCTATAAGGTTAATAATATTGTTTTGACTGATGTAAATTATGTGTTAGTGCTTATACGTGGTAGATAAGTTCCTTAGTGAGCGTATAGTTGTACAAATACACCGTACTAATTATTAGACCAACTTTATCAATGTTAGGTCTTTCAAAGCCAGTTAGTTAAAGCTAGATATTAATTGTAGCTGAGCAAACAGGCAAATTCCTTATCTCTAAACTCATTTCATTGAGCAAATTATTTATTTAAGCTTGAACTGTAATTCCAAGCATGCTTTGAGTGGTTTAATTACTTTACAATTATTCCACATCGATATTGTTGTTATTCGCACTTGGTGCACTTGATCTTGTACAGTCTTTGACTTGTACCATATTTAATGTTCTACTGTTTAAAGAAATTGTTCAAAGTAGGTCTAAGTCATTGTTCGGCTAGACATTTATGTTAAAGATTTTAAAAGCTATCCAAATAATTGAATATGCGGATTCTTAGACTATTATGAACACCCCTTTATTATAGGGGAGTACCCTGTATCTAATATCAGGTACAAAACACAAAAATTAAATATTATGTATACACATATTGTACTAAGGCTGATCCCTTCGGGTATATATTTCTGGTAGTAACCATTGGGTCAACCTGCTATTGACTCCAATGGATATTTATAGTTCATAGTCTATTTGACTATCTTGATTCTAAAAGTAAATCATTATTTCTGCTTATGTTATTCATATTATTGAATTGTTCAACTATTCTCTTTCATTCATGATATATTGTTTCTTGTTATTACTTAAACTTATTGAGCAAACTAGTTGTTCACCCTTGCTATATCATGAAACCTTATTGCAGTGCAACCCGAGACTTCTAGGAAGAACAAGGGTAAGGGAAAGATGAAGTGATAGACTTCAGGATGCAGCATTTTAGTTAACTAAATTACTTATTATGTAATATAAACCCTAAGTACTTTATTAAGGGTATTTGTGTACTTTTGTGTAAGGTTATCGTATCTTGGGACTAATAACACATTTTTAATGAACAACATATGTTTATTATTCCGCATTTAGTTATTGTATGTTGTTTAGAGGTGGATGTTTGTATTAGATCGTGATGACCGGATCCGGGTATTTGAGAACCCGAATTTGGGGGCGTCACAAGTTGGTTAGAAATGTTAAGATTGGTAGGTTAGAAACGTTAAGATTGTGAAACCTAAGTTATAACCTTAGCAGTAAACTCATATTGAGTGTTAAGAGATAAATCGGGGAGATTTATCATATGTGGTTTTGATGAATTGGGGAATTCATCGAGTTGAGGCGTACCCAATGAAATATAATTTCATTTCTTCAATGAATATATTTTATTGTTGTACTGATGTTAGTTTTTTTGTTGTGTTGTAGGATGGGCTATAGGCGAGACGAGCGGAGCTCGAGAGGATGTGGTATTCATTGATATACCAGTGGATACGCAGCAGTTGGTAGGGTATGCACCCGTTGCACCTGTGTCCCCGGTAGGAGAGTTCGATCCGGATGAAGATAATAGTAGGGATGCCGCGGAGCCCGTCAGGGGTGGAGTGGTGAGGCCTTATAGTGAGGATGAGGCCGAATATAAGGATAAGGCCGGATCTGAGGACAAGGAACAGGAAGAGCCAGCAGAGTACGCTGATGGCATGAGCACTACTACTAGTGACATCATCGACGAGCTGACTACAGCGAACGACAAGTTAGAGAATAGGGTTCAGCACTTGGAGGAGCAAAACCAGATTCATCAGCAGACCGAGTGTAATGACCCCGAAATTCTACCATCTTTATTACCTTAATTTTCATGTTTATTAATCATTATCTTCCTTGCGTCCAAATTTCGGTCCGTTAATAAATCATTAATCACCTTAATTGATCCATTAGTTGATTCCAAAATCATCAATTACCAAATTTTCGGTATAAATTTTTCTTTTTCTCAGTTGTTGTATTAAAATATTTGAATATGTAAAATCCTTATATCTCGATCCTAGTCCCTGGATCGCAACCTTCAATTTTTCTTTCCTTCCTGTTACCAATATCTTAAATCTCATCATTCAAAATTTAATATCCTTTCATATTTGTATAACTATTCATTGATTTAAAATTTACAGTCATTTATTTTCATACAAATATTTCTTGTTTCATCGTTCATAATCAAACGTATAATAATTTCTAACGTAACAATTAATTTGAAGATTCACGGTTCACAATTTAACACTACTCGTCATATTCGGATCCAAAATATATGTACATACAAAATATTCATGTAAACTTTGCAATTTATCACATTGAATATAACAGTTTCATATACAACCTTCTAAGTTGATCAATCTTTACATAATCCGATATTCTTGAAATTCATTTCTTTCCTGCAAAAATGTATATTAAGCAAGTAATTAGCACAACGGCTCAGCAAGTTCAACAGTTTATGCGTCACATAGCACATACCTTAACATGCTTAGTGTATGTCATACATCATGTGCTTGTGCATCTACCATAACAATATATCTTATATATATTCATATCGTTGCACAAAGTACGCATTGTGGTCATATTAATCACGTATCACATAGCACATAATTTTTATGCATTTAAAACAAGAATTACTTATCATAACAGTCCAACACTTAACATAAAAGGGACTGAAGAACTTGCCTGACGTCCAGTTATTTAAATTGTTAGCTCAAACCCTTAACTCGATCAACCTATGATCATAAAATAATCAGATAATAATTATTTATCTCTTTATGATATTAATTTACTTAATTAATATCATTTATGGGCTAATTATTTAATAATATGGTTAATTATATTAATCTCGTTCCTTAATAAATTAATTTAACTTAATATCATACTCCTTCAATACTGACAACCCGGCTCATTGGACAAATTTTAACATTTCTGGTTGTTCGAAAATTTTATTTAACCATTTTCTAAATTGTAATCTTATTAGATTAATATTTAAATAATTAAATATTAATCTCCAATATTTAATATTTAATCAAAAATATTAAATTTAATGCCCAAACATCATTTCTATATTTTTAGTATTTTTCTATAATTTTATATGAAATTTAAACAATTTTTTAAACATTTATTTCATTAAAAACTAATTCTGGGGGCATTTTAGTAAATTCCGCGCCCTTAGGGACCCATCCGGCATTAACAGAAAAGATCCGAGGCATTCTCGTAATTTTCGCGACCTTGGGGACATAACCGGAATTTCTCGAAAAGTCCAGGGGCATTTTCGTAATTTTCGTGGTCAAGGGACACGGTCGGTATTTTCTAAAAAGGCCAGGGGCATAACGGTAACTTCCGGCGTTGCTGTCGGTCGCGCATGGCGCGTGGCCCCCCCTGCCAAAGCCAAACGACGTCGTTTAGCTTCTATTTCTGGAAAATTCTTTCGCGCATGGCGCGGCCCGTCCCTCCCGGCTCCATAACGACGTCGTTTTGGTCCAGTTCCAGAAAATTTCATCCGCGCAATGCGCGAATTTCCTTTTCTTTTCTCTTTCTAGTTTTTCTTCCGGCAGCCAACAATTAGCACAAATTACACCATTTTGAACAAAATGTTCACCACAAAATTGCTCCAAACATTACATAATTCATCGCTATGCATCCATAAATTATTTAAAATAATTATTCTAATTATTTTCTAATTTTTCACAATAATAATTTATCACCAATAAATACAAAATAATTCAAATAATTTAATTTATACCTTCATAAAAGCATGAAAAACCTTCCTTGAAACTTGTTAATTCCTCTCCTTGGTGGCTATGGAGATTTCCGGTGGTGGCATGGTGGTCTCAGTAGGAGGTGAAGAAATAAGGAGAATTGTTTGTTTGTTTTTCTTTTTCCTTCTTGGCTTTCTTTTTCCCTCTTTTTATTTCCTTTTATAAACCTTGCATGTATGCTTGGTTTTAATTAACCCAAACGCCCACTGACTTAGCCAACCACTTGAAACTTCCGAAATTTTCCAACCGTAGCATGCAAATTTTAATTATTCTAATACATTACGTATTTATTTCATATAATAAATATTTTATATAATATATATAAAATATTTATTTTAATTCACCAAAAATCATAACATGATTTATAAATAATTTTAATACCTCTTTTGGGTACTTTACTCGACAAATTTTGTACACGCATAACGCCATGCATGTAACTATATAAGGTAATTTATACCTCCAAAATTTATAAAATAATTCATAGTACATATAAAAATTATTTTTTCATAATTTTTCACTCCGTTACTTGGACAACATGTTACATTAACATGTTCATGTTTCCGAAATATTATGTTTCATAAAAGTCATAATAATTCCATTATACATAATTATAATTTTTAATAACTTAAAACATTCATTTTTCTTCATTTAATTTCGTTTCTTTACATTTCACACTAACTTTCTTTATATAAATTATATAATTTATTATTATATAATTTATATAATTACTTTATCCTTAATTAATTTTCATTTTACACAAAACACCATTTATAAAAATTTCTTCCATCCTTATTCAATTTAATCCTCTTATATAAATTATATAATTATTTTTATATAATTATTATTTTCTTCATACATTAGTTTAATTTTCTTATATAAATTATGTAATTTATTATTATATAATTATATTTCTTCTCAACTAATTTTTACACTTCCTTCATAATTCTTAATTAAATCTAAAATCAACAATTATAATTTTACTAACTTCCTCATTACCTTTTTATTCAAAATTGGATTAATTTAATTATTAATCCCTTAATTTTCATAATTAATGAAATTTATAATTATTAATTAAACATGCACATTTATATATATATATACATATCTAAATCATATATTTCACATTACCACATAACACCATTTAAATATAATTTTCGTATTTCCATAATAATTTTTATTGCCTTTACAAGAAATTTCTCTTACTCTTCATAAATTGTTTTTAAACAATTTATTTACTTTTCAATTATTTTAAATCAACACAAATCATCACCATCTCTGAACATATTTAATTTACCAATTAAATCCTTCACACACTTTAAATCACTTACATCATAAATAATTTAAACAAATTTGATAATTTTATCAATTAAATTCTCATTTAATATTCTTAAAGAAATCCTGGGAATTTATATCCTCACACCGAGGACCAGTATAGGGACGCAACTTATATGTTCTCTGGTGAGAACATGGAGCTAAAGGAGAGGATAACCGATTTGCAGGCCAAAATTCAGCAGTTGGAGAGCGCTGCACCTTCATTGGGTCCTACTGTGCAGCAGCTTATGATCCAGAATAGTCAGCTGAGGCAAATGGTGGAGAGATTAGACGCTAGGGAGATGGCGAGTCAGACAGTTCTCCAGACCATCAGGGCTGAGCTTGATAGGGAGAGAGCCGCTAGGATCGACACCTTAGAGTATGCCATTGGCACTTCGTTTGATCGACTGAAGCATTGGGTTTTGAGGCACCCTAGGGAGGCGGGTAACAGCAGACGCTGGATTCGTCGCCGTACAGTGGAGGAGCTGGCCCAATAGGCTTTACGCAGGGCTATTCGTAGGACTGTTCGCCGCAGCAGGCGGTGATTTATTGTTGTTATCTTATTTGTACCTAGTAGTAGTGAATCCCACCTTTTGTTCTATTAGGGACGTTTCAGCTTTTGTAAGCCCTTATGTTTTTATGTATGCATAGTATGTTAGTTAGACCCCAACTTTTGTTCTGTTAGAGGGGTAGATGGTAGTGAATCCTCACTTTTTGTTCATTGGAGGATAGTCGTTGTTAGGCAACTTGTGCCTTAAGCGTTTATAGAAGTATGCCACTTGTTGAGTCTGTACGAAAACATTGGTATATGAATATAGTTACAGTTATTTTCTTGTTTAAATCAAATATGCTTGATATATAGTTTTGAATTTAAATGTTAATTTGGCTAACATCATGCATAGAACTATAAGCGTAAGTCTAAGATTTGCTCTTTAGCAGATCATGCTGAGAGGTAGACCACGCAATCAACGTATCCCAGAGTCAGAGAGTGAGGTTGGGGATCAACCCAATCCTATGAGGATGTTTGCGGAGATGCTAGCGGAAGTCATGCAAGCTAAACCCCCACCAGTAGTAGTATAACCAGCACCGCAGCCAGTGCCGCACTTGACAAATTTCAAGGACTTCAAACTGGTTAGACCACCAGAGTTTCAGGGAACTCTAAATCCGATCGAGGCATAGTCTTGGATCGAAGAAATGGAGAAGGTATTTGAGGTCGCTAAGGTGGCCAAAGAACAGAAGACTAGTTTCGCTACCTTCATGATGAAGGGGGAGATGAACTACTGGTGGAAGGCCAACAATGGCCGTGCGGGAGGGGGTGTCATTACCTAGGAACGCTTTAAAGAAATGTTTCTAGAAAACTACTTTCCAGAAAGCATGCAGCAAGAAATGGAGGTAAAATTTCTCGAGTTAAAATAGGGAAGCATGTCTATGGCCGAGTATGCGGCCAAGTTTAATGAGTTGGCAAGGTTCGCAACTCATCAAGTCGATACTGAGGCTAGGAAGGCTTGGAAGTTTAAGCTGGGACTGATGTTGTGGCTGTACCGTTCTGTGGCGGTATTGAAGATTAAGAGTTTTTTAGAACTGTTGGAAAGGGCAATCATTGCAGAGGGTGGCAGTGAGGCCCTGGCTAAATTCAATCATGAAAGGAAGAAAAGTCATGAAGGGCAGAAGGCGGGAAGCAGCGGAGGCAGCAACCCCGATAAACGAAAGTGGAATGAGAGCCAATCGTCCGGAGGCAACAAATTCGGAGGAGAAGCTAAGAAAATTGGCAAATGCAACAATTGTGGTAAGAACCACACGGGGGAATGCCTAAAGGGAAAAAGTGTTTGCTTTAGCTGCGAACAGCAGGGGCACATGGCTCCACAATGCCCGAAAAAGATGAAAGGAGTATGTTTTTCTTGTGGAGCAACCGATCATCATGCCAAGGACTGCCTGAAGAGGAAGGGAGACGCTGGGAGTGGCAACAGAGGCAACAACAACAACAACACCAGCAGGCTGAACATTGGAGGGCCAGCCAACCAGGCTAACCGACCCACAACGCGCACCTTCAACATGACTGTGAAAGATGCAGTCGACTCCAAGGACGTGGTGTCAGGTATCATCCCGATCAATGATATTAATGCATATGTATTGTTTGATTCGGGTGCTACCTGCTCATTTGTTTATGAAGATTTTGCTAAAAGATTAGATTTACCTCAAGAAAAAGCTAGAACACCCTATGAACGTAGAAGTAGCAAACAAAGAAATTATTACCGTAGACTACATTCATAAGAACTGTTGTGTTGAACTGCGAGGGTTTAGACTTAATATGGATTTGATACCGATTTGTCTGGGGGAGTTTGACATAATCCTAGGGATGGATTGGCTATCGAGTCACGGAGCGATTATTGACTGTAAAAAGAAGTGTGTGCACCTAAAAACTTTGAATAGGTCAAAAGTTATATTTTACGGTAGTAAATCGCCGAGATAATCAAGTTGTCTGACAATGATGCAAGCACGAAAGTTGCTTAGAAAAGGGTGTGTAGGTTATTTGGCTCATGTGGTCGATACTCGACGAGTCAAGAATGAACTAAGTCAGATACTTGTTGTACGGAAATTCGCTGATGTTTTCCTAGATGAGATTTCGGGGTTATCGCCGGACAGAGAAGTAGAGTTTGTTATTGATTTGGTACTAGGGATTGCACCGATATCGAAGGCACCGTATCGTATGGCACCAGTAGAAATGAAAGAATTGATGGTTCAGTTGCAGAAACTACTAGATAAAGGTTACATCAGACCAAGCATGTCACCGTGGGGAGCGCCGGTTCTGTTTGTAAAGAAGAAGGATGGTTCGATGAGGCTTTGTATTGATTACCGGGAGTTGAACAAGGTCACCATTAAGAACAGGTATCCGCTGCCCAGAATTGATGATCTGTTTGATCAACTTAAGGGAGCGAAATACTTTTCGAAGATAGATTTAAGGACGGGATATCATCAACTGAAGGTGAGGGAGGAAGATATCCCGAAAACGGCATTCAGAACTCGTTATGGTTATTTCAAGTTTCTAGTGATGTCATTTGGACTGACGAATGCACCAGCGGCATTCATGGATATGATGAACAGAGTGTTCAAGCAGTACTTGGACAAGTTCGTGGTCGTATTCATTGATGACATATTGGTGTATTCGAAGACGGAGGAAGAACATGTAGAACATTTACGGATCGCATTAGAAGCTTGGAGAAGGGAGAAGTTATACGCCAAGTTCTTGAAGTGTAAATTTTGGTTGCAGAGGGTGCAATTTCTAGTTCATGTTATCGACAAGGATGGTATTTCGGTGGATCCAGCGAAGGTGGAAGCAGTTATCAATTGGGAACAGCTGAAGATGATGACTGAGATCAGGAGTTTCTTAGGGTTAGCGGGATATTATCGGAGATTCATTTAGAATTTTTCAAAGATAGCATCACCGTTGACCAATCTTACCCGAAACACTGTGAAGTTTGTTTGGTCGGAAAAATGCGAGGAAAGTTTTATGGAGCTGAAGAAGAGGTTGAGTCAGGCACCAGTGTTGGCTTTACCGGACAACACAGGAGGTTTCGTAGTTTACAGTGATGCGTCACACAAGAGTCTTGGTTGTGTGCTAATGCAACACGACAAGGTCATTGCGTATGCGTCACATCAACTAAAGGATTATGAGAAGGGTTACCCGACTCGTGACCTGGAGTTAGCAGTAGTAGTTTTCGCCCTGAAGATTTGGAGGCACTACCTGTATGGAGAGAAGTGTGAGATATATACAGATCACAAAAGTCTGAAATATATCTTCACTAAGAAGGAGCTGAATATGAGGCAACGCCGATGGTTAGAATTGATCAAAGACTACGACTGTGAGATTCTGTACCATCTGGGCAAGGCCAATGTAGTAGCAGATGCCTTGAGCAGAAAAGGCAGGGAGAAGTTGCTGAAGCTAACAAATCAGAAGAGTTGGTGAGAGATTTCAAACGTTTGGAGTTGGAGATCAAATATCCGATGGAAATGGAAGAGAAGTTATTTACAGTAACAACAAGCCCGACCTTATTAGACAAGATCAAAGAGGCTCAGAAAAAGGATGAAGATTATGATAGTATTAAGAAGCGAATTGCTGAAGGCGAGGAGCTTAAATACAAGATTGATAGCACAGGGTTACTAAGGCTCGAAGGGAGAGTATGGGTACCGTTGGATCTAGAACTGCGGGAAGAGATTCTTCAGGAAGCTCGCAATACAAGGTACTCAGTATATCCCGGAAGCACGAAGATGTATCAGGATTTACGGCAATACTTTTGGTGGCCAAATATGAAGAGAGAAGTGGCAGAATGCGTTAGTCGATGTCTGACATGCCAGTGGGTTAAAGTAGAGCATCAACGGCCGAGCGGATGCTTCAACCACTAGAGATTCCGAAGTGAAAATGGGAGCACATCACAATGAACTTTGTGGTGGGTTTGCCACCGATAAATAAAGGTTTAGACGCCATCTGGGTAATAGTGGATCGTCTGACCAAGTCAGCCCATTTTCTACCTATTAGAATACGGTACAATCTGGAGCACTTAGCGAAGCTCTATGTGAAGGAGATAGTGTCATGACATGGAGTGTCGGTATCGATTGTGTCCGACAGAGATCCGCGCTTCAGGTCAAATTTTTGGAGAAGTCTGCAAGCAAGAATGGGAACACAGTTGAGGTTAAGCACAGCGTACCATCCTCAAACTGACGGCCAGAGTGAGCGAACGATTCAAACTCTGGAGGATATGCTCCGAGCGGTCGTGATGGATTTAAAGGGCAGCTGGGATGACTATTTGTCACTGGTAGAGTTCGCTTACAACAACAGCTATCACGCTAGTATTGGCATGCCACCGTACGAAACACTTTATGGAAGAAAGTGTCGAACACCGTTATGTTGGGACGAGGTTGGTAAGCGAAGACTGCTTAGACCTGAAATGGTGCAGCAAACTGCAGACACAGTACAACTTATCAGAAATTGACTGGTAGCAGCTCAAGATCGTCAAAAGAAGTACGCGAATTTGCATCGTCAAAAGCGAGACTTCAACGGTGGGTAGTTTCGTATTTCTGAAGGTATCTCCCTGGAAGGGAAAGATCCGTTTTGGCAAGATGGGAAAGCTGAGCCCTAGGTTCATAGGACCGTTTGAAATCTTGAGGCGAGTCGGTGAAGTGACGTACGAGATGGCATTACCTCCTGAACTTGAGCACATTCACAATGTGTTTCATGTGTCAGTATTGCAGCCGTATAAACCAGACTACAAGCATGTTATATCCTATGAACCAATTCAAGTCGAGAAGGACTTATCATATGAAGAAGTTCCTGTCCAGATACTCGATAAGAAAGAACAGAAGTTAAGGAATAAGATAAATCATTATGTCAAAGTACTTTGGAGGAATCACGCTATTGAAGAAGCTACGTGGGAACTAGAGGAGGAAATGAGGGCGAATTTCCCGTTTTTATTTGAGTAATCTTATTTACTATTCCGAGGACGGGATTTTTATAGGGGGGAGGGGAATGTATATCCTAGAATTTTCACGTCATTATCAATTAAAATATTAATTTAATTTCTAACGAATTAGTTTTACGAGATTATTTAAACCTTTTTATATGATTAATTACTAGAATTAATTAAAGGGGGTCACTAATATGTTAATTAAATTAGTGAACAAACCCTAAAGTTTTAATATCAAAATAATTGTTAAGTTTCCTATTAATTAAATATTCAATTAAATTGAATATAATGAGTTAATTAAATTGATAAATTAATTAATATGATTATTAATTAATGTGAACAATGCGAAATATTAATAAAAATATTTATTATTCCATTTAGTATTTTAACAATAATGTGTTAGAGTATTTAATTAATTAATCAATTCAATTATTATTTAAATATGGATTGGATAATTAATGTGTAACAAAATTAATAACCAATCTTTTGGGTTATATTAATTAGTCTGATGTTAAATTAAATGGACTTGACAAAATAATAGTCCAAGTCATTTAATAGAAGCCCAATTGGTATTTTAAATAAAACCCAAAGCTTGAGTCCACTTGGAATTTATTTTGTAACTATTATTATTTAAAAAGGTGAGCACGTGACAACCTTTTTGGGACAAGGAAATGGTCATCAGCCGTGTGCTAGGAGAGAAAGAAGGTGAATTGATATTTTTCTTATTTTATTTTTCATTTATTTAAATATTAGGTTGTTTGTTTGGTTTTGTAGTACATGGACACCATCTCTCTTTTCACCTAATATGTTTAGCTTGTGTAAGTATCCAATAGCTAGCATATGATGGTCTAGATTATTAGATATATTATGTGTATCTATTATTTTTTATGTATACTTGCATTAGTAAGACATTGCATTTCATTTTGTTTTTCTAAGTCCAAAAGAGAGAGTGGAGAGAAAAATTTTAGTGAGAGCAAAATATTTGAGAGAGCAAGGATAAAGAAGGAGGAGGAGTTCATTTTGTTCATGCCTTCAAACCTCACCACATATTTTGGAAGAAAAAGAAAAATAGTCATTAAATCAAGGTAATGGTTATTTTAAATGTAGTTTTGTTTTAAATTAAATAAATCATCATGTTAGTATAAACATGTTAGTATAGTTAGTAATGTGTATTATTATTATTTAAGTCATGCTTGAGTTTAATATGCTTGGTTTGTATTTTGGTATATTTTGTATGCTAAAAACATGTATTGGTAGTGTGTAAACAAGTCTTAAAATAATGACCAAAAATATTTTTTATAATATTTAGATTTAATGTTCTAATATTAGACAACATTAAATAATGAGAAAAATAAAGTTTGAATCACTCAAAATGTAGTTATACACAAAAAGTTTTGATTTGTAGTAGTTTATTTGGTATAATAATTTTTATGAAAAAAATAAAATTAAATCATGGGAAATTAAATTTTCATGTTATAAATTGATATTAAGTGATTAGTAATTTTTTTGAATTTTTATTGAAGAGTTAAAGCTTACTTGAAGGTATAATTATTATTAAAGTGGGTATTTTCCGGAACACTATAGACATTTTGCTTAGAAAAAAAAAAGTATTGGCCGCGCATTACGCGGCAGCTTATTGGCTGGGGGACGCTGAGTCAAATGACGTTGTTTGGCGTAGAGAAAAAGTTACTCCGCGCATTACGCGCGGAAGCCAGTAGCGGGTTACCCAAAACGGCACCGTTTTGGGCCTGTTTTCTGTTTAACACGCGCAATGCGCGAGAACCAGATTTCGGCAAAAATTACAGGTTTGCCCCTCCGGTCGATTTTTCAGAATAATTACAAGTTTGCCATTCTGGATAATTTTAATTAATTTAAATGTTTAAAAATTAATTTAAAATTATAACAAAAATAATAATAATATAAAAATGATATTTGGGATGATATTTTTCATTAAGTTTAATATTTAAATATTTTAAATATTAATCTAGTTAGCTAAATTTATGGTTAAGTTAAATAAATAAAAATTTCATTAATTATTTATTATTTAAGATGTCAATAATAAATAAATGTGATAAATTAGAAATTATTATTTAATTCCTAAAAAATAATAATTAAAGAGGGATAAAAAATTATAAATTAATTATTTATTATTTAAATATTATTAAATAATAAATAAGGATAATTAAGTAATTAATTATTATTTAATTAGCATTAAATAATGATTAATGGAAATTAAGTTATTAGATTAATAATTTATTATTTAATTTAAATAATAAAGAAGGATGAATAATTTTATTATTATTTAACATTAAATAATAATTATAATTATTTATTATTTAATTGACATTAAATAATAATTTAAGAGGATTAAAATTAGTAAACTATTATGTAATTTCCTTAAATTAAATAATAAGTAAGGTTAATTACTTAGTTAATTATTAGTTGATTAATATTAAATTAAAGAAGGTTAAAATTACATCAATAATTATTTATTATTTAATTATTATTAAATAATAAGTATGTACAATTAGTTATTATTTATTTTAAGTAATAACTAAAGATAATTAATTAATTTCTATTTAATCAAGGTTAAATAGTAATTAAATAGAGATTGAGTTAATAAAATAATTTGAATCTAATTATGCTTTAATTAAACAATTATAATAAGTTGTTTAAGGGTTTAATAAGTGTCCAACATTTAAGAAAAATATTTTCTAACTTATTAAATTATTAACCTAATTTGATTGAGGATCTATAAGGTTAATAATATTGTTTTAACTGATGTAAAGTATGTGTTAGTGCTTATGCGTGGTAGATAAGTTCCTTAGTGAGCGTATAGTTGTACAAATACACCGTACTAATTATTAGACCAACTTTATCAATGTTAGGTCTTTCAAAGCCAGTTAGTTAAAGTTAGATATTAGTTGTAGCTGAGCAACTAGGCAAGTTCCTTATCTCTAAACTCATTTCATTGAGCAAATTATTTATTTAAGCTTGAACTGTAATTTCAAGCATGCTTTGAGTGGTTTAATTACTTTACAATTATTCCACATCGATATTGTTGTTATTCGCACTTGGTGCACTTGATCTTGTACAGTCTTTGACTTGTACCATATTTAATGTTCTACTGTTTAAAGAAATTGTTCAAAGTAGGTCTAAGCCATTGTTCGGCTAGACATTTATGTTAAAGATTTTAAAAGCTATCCAAATTATTAAAGATGCGGATTCTTAGACTATTATGAACACCCCTTTATTATAGGGGAGTACCCTGTATCTAATATCAGGTACAAAACACGGAAATTAAATGTTATGCATACACATATTGTACTAAGGCTGATCCCTTCGGATACATATTTCTGGTAGTAACCATTGGGTCAACCTGCTATTGACTCCAGTGGATATTTATAGTTCATAGTCTATTTGACTATCTTGATTCTAAAAGAAAATCATTATTTCTGCTTATGTTATTCATATTATTGAATTGTTCAACTATTTCCTTTCATTCATGATATATTGTTTCTTGTTGTTACTTAAACTTGTTGAGCAAACTAGTTGTTCACCCTTGCTATATCATGAAACCTTATTGCAGTGCAACCCGAGACTTCTGGGAAGAACAAGGGTAAGGGAAAGATGAAGTGATAGACTTTAGGATGCAACATTTTAGTTAACTAAATTACTTATTATGTAATATAAACCCTAAATACTTTATTAAGGGTATTTGTGTACTTTTGTGTAAGGTTATCGTATCTTGGGACTAGTAACATCTTTTGAATGAACAACATATATTTATTATTCCGCATTTAGTTATTGTATGTTGTTTAGAGGTGGATGTTTGTATTGGATCGTGATGACAGGATCTGGGTATTTGAGAACCCAAATTTGGGGGCGTCACAATTCATGGTCGACAGATTCAGCTTTTAAGTCCAATTTTTAGCCCTAATTAATATATCTTTCATTCCTTTTTCATTTGGGGCGAGAGAGAGAGAGAAAGACTAAGGCTTGAAAGAAGATGAGGGAATGTGGTTTTTCACAATGGGAAACCACTATACCTTTAATTCTTGATCCAAATATCTTAATTTTTGGAATAAATGGATGAAGAAGATGAAGAGCAACCAGGGAATCCATTGATGGAACCATGAATGGATAGAGCTTGGAGGTTGAGCTTGGATGGCAACAAGTGTATCTTGTAACTCTTTATTTGTCTTTATATTTCGTTGTATGGTGATTCTTATGGATTATGTAATGAATATTAGTTATTTTTCTTACATTGAAATCTAAGTTTGCTTTTGAATACAAATAGTTTTGAATTGATTCTCTCTCTCTCTTAATTGGCACCATGGATTAGATTAACATGTTTAGTTTTTCATGTATTGATTGATTGGCTTAATAATTAGTTTGGTCGCCTATATGAAATTGACAAATGAATTGTAACGTGTTGACCCAAATGTGATAATATGTGATTGTGGTATTCTACATGGTGGGAGTGCATAATTTGCATATAGGATCGGAATATACCTGTATGCCATGTGTAACCAGTTAAAAACCTGAGGTTCATAACCCTTGTTTATTGTAATTCTCATAAGAATATAATGGAATATTTAGAATTGGGTATGCTTGTATTGCTATCGACATAGGTGTATAAGTACTATAATTTTCTTGGTTGACAATTCGTTGGTTAAGACTATATGAGCGGTTTAATTGTTTGGCTTTGTAATCACTTTGGTAACTTGTATGAAATCGGAAGATGGAGTATTAGTTTTGGACTGAATATGTTAACACGTGTTATGTTATTTGGTCTTAAGATTGAATACATAATTTGTACGTAGGATAGACATATACTTGCAGGCTGCGTGTAGCCAATGTGAGAATCTATACTTAGAAACCCTGCTTGTGTTAGTTCTCATAGTAATATAGTAAACTATCTTGTTTGGGTTGTTCTTTTTTGAATTCTATCGAATGGGATAGGTTTCGATGGGATATGCTTATTTGGCTATCGAAAGATGCCTATAAGTACTATTGTATTCTCGTTTGACAATTCATCGTGACCGCATAATTGAGAGAGAGTTAAGGGATAAAAATGGCATGTTGGGGGAAATTGCATTCTTAGATTCACCTATCTTAAATTGTTTTCTAGTTTAAATGTTAATTTACATTATTTTCATTTTCCTTTGTTCCATTAAATCAATTGATTGAATTAAGATCGACTTGATGCAATCGGTATTTGGAACTCATTAGAACTAATTCCTCCTGGGATCGACTTTTACTTTCACTTTATTACTTGTTGACTGTGTATGCTTGCACGCTATTCATTCAAATGAATTCAAGAGCAGAATTTAACTAATAAATAAATAGTTCCAATTTCGACCAACAAGTTTTGGCGCCGTTACCAGGGAATTAGTTTCTGATTATTTTCTAATATTGATTTCAATTGAGTTGAACTTTGTTTAAACTTACTTTTCTGCTTTTACTTTTCGCTTGGACTTTTGATTATGTTCGCGACATTTTCAAGGTTCAGAATAAGAAATAATGGAGTCAGGCTAAAGACTATAAACAAGCGCTAACTGGGAGGCAACCCATGTTTCGCTAATGTTTTTGTTAGTTTTTTTTTTTCGTGTTCAAGTCATTTCTTAGCAAATTGCAAGAGCTGGTTGCGGAAGGCGACAGTTGATAAACTAACCCAATTTTTCAAGGAAGTCCCTTGTTTTTAATTCTTTCATTACATATAAAGAGGACTTTGTCAATTTCAAGTTTGGGGGTCTTCTACGGTTTGTTTTGATATGATTGGTGTTGTTTTAATTTTTTTTTTTTTTAAGGTATTGTATTTAGTTTCATTGTTTTTTCTTTTAGTTTTATTTTAAGTTTTGAATTTTGTAGGTATATTCTCTGCAAACTCTCACGAGACAAAACTCGTCCTCTTGGGCAACCTTGGGGTTTAATGGCTTATTGCACATGCTAAGTGCAATCGTGTTTTCTGTAAAAATAGATTTGTTATTGTTGTTTATGTTTTGTTTTCGAGTGTTTTGTTTTAGAGTTGTTGTAGTATAGGTTTAAGTTTCTTGAGCATTGTTTTGATGGGATTAAAACTTTAATCGAGGATCGGGCTATTAATTGTTCTTATTATAACTCCTAGAAAATGGATTAATGTTGTGTAGTTTGTGTGCTTGATTATTGTTGGTTTTTACATTTCTTGTGATCCCTTTCACTTTTGAGCACTTATCCATTTGTTCAAGCCTATTAAATGCTTAATGATGGTTTATAGGACTACATGCTTATGAAGGTGAGCTTTTACTTTAGAACTTGTCTATGCATCATTCAAAGTTATTTTCCCATTTTTGATATGTGTATTATGTGGTAGCGTGAGATGGAGCGTAAAACACACTCACATATGTATATATATAAATAATAAATAATAAATAAATAAAAGAAAGAAAGAAAAAAAAAAGGAAAAAAAAATATATACATATATATATATATATATATATATATATATATATAATATAATATAATAAGTTGCTTAACTAGTCAAATTTTGTGGCCTTTGTTGGTTGAATTAATAAGCTCTTAGGGGTGTCTTTACACCTAGTGCCCTAAAGCCAATTGGTTTGGAAGTCATTAGCCAAATGCTCGTTACATGGGTAATTATGTATAGCCTAATAGAAGGAGACATTGCACAAGTCAAGATTAAAATTTGAATTGTCTACTAGGACTAGTGTAGAGTGATGTATTATGCATGCTTTTGAAGTTTTTGATTTTTTTCATAACTTAATTTGTTTACATAAGCTAATCTGAGCTTTAATTAATTTGTTACAAATGGTGCACACAAACACATGTGGATCATGAATAATGTATGATTAACATATAAGTTGAAATTCTAGGCAATGTTTTGAAGTTTTCTTGTAGTTAGCATTTGAATAATTTGTGTGGCCATTTTATTTTCCAGTGATTCATTGCTCAAGTTCATGTTATTTATTTTTGTTTGTATAGTTTGTCTTTGTTTTACTTGAGGACAAACAGAGATTTAAGTTTGGGGGTATTTGATGACTGGTTTTTATACCTATTTATTTAATACATTTAAACTTAATGATATTGTGAATTCTTTAGCATTTTAGTTAGTTTTATATGTTTTTCTATTATTATTATAAAATATGATGTAATATTAGTTTTATGTGTGTTATTTGTATTTTAGGTAATTTATATTATTTCTATATATTTTATTTATTGTAATTTGATTTTTGTAGGAAAATATTGCTGGAATGGCATTTTGATAAATCTGCACAGTGGCCACCGCTGTAGCGGTGCCTTACTACTGCCGCAGCAGTAGTATAAAGCAAAATTTAATAGCAGGTTTCACCACCGCGGCGCCAAAAGCTTCTGCAAAGAAAAATTATAACTACCGCCGTGGCAGTGATATTGTTCATAGTCGACAGATTCAGCTTTTAAGTCCAGTTTTTAGCCCTAATTAATATATCTTTCATTTCTTTTTCATTTGGGGCGAGAGAGAGAGAGAGAGACTAGGGCTTGAGTAAAGATGAGGGAATGTGGTTTTCTACCATGGGAAACGACCATACCTTTAATTATTGATCCAAATCGCTCAATTTTTGGAATAAATAGATGAAGAAGATGAAGAGCAACCAAGGAATCCATTGATGAAGCCATGGATGGATAGAGCTTAGAGGTTGAGCTTGGATGACAACAAGTGTATCTTCTAACTCTTTATTTGTCTTTGTATTTTGTTGTATGGTGATTCTTATGGATTATGTAATGAATATTGGCTATTCTTCTTACATTGGAATCTAAGTATGCTTTTGAATACAAATAGTTGTTAGAATTGATTCTATGCTTTTGAGTACAAATAGTTGTTAGAATTGATTCTCTCTCTCTCTCTCTCTCTCTTAATTGGCACTATGGATTGGATTAACATGTTTAGTTTTTCATGTATTGATTGCTTGGCTTAATAATTAGTTTGGTTGCCTATATGAAATTGACAAATGGATTGTAATGTGTTGACCCAAATGTGATAACATGTGATTGTGCTTTTCTACATGGTAGGAGTGCATAATTTGCATATAGGATAAGAAAATACATGTATGCCATGTGTAACCAGTTAAGAACCTGAGCTTTATAGCCCTTGTTTATTGTAATTCTCATAAAAATATAGTGGATTATTTAGACTTGGGTATGCTTGTATTGCTATCGACAGAAGTGTATAAGTACTATAGTGTTCTTGGTTGACAATTCGTTGGTTAAGGCCATATGAGTGGGTTATCATGTTTTGTAGTGATTGTTAATTGTTTGGCTTTATAATCACTTTGGTAACTTATATAAAATCGAAAAAGGGAGTATTAGTTTTGGCTTGAATATGTTAACACGTGTTATGTTATTTGGTCTTCGGATTGAATGCATAATTTTTACGTAGGATAGACATGTATCTGCAGGCCGCGTGTAGCCAATGTGAGAATCTGTGCTTTAGATAATAATATAGTGAATTATCTTATTTGAGTTGTTCTTATCTGAATTCTGTCGAATGAGATAGATTTGGATGGGATACGCTTATTTGACTATCGAAAGATGCCTATAAGTACTATTGTATTCTCGGTTGACAATTCGTCGTAACCGTATAATTGAGAGAGAGTTAAGAGATAAAAATAACATGTTGGGAGAAATTGATTTCTAGTTTAAATGTTAATTTGCATTATTTCCATTTTCCTTTCTTCCAATAAATCAATTGTTTGAATTAAGATCGACTTGATGCAATCGATATTTAGAACTCGTTAGAACTAATTTCTTGTGGGATCGACTTTTACTCTCACTTTATAACTTGTTGATCGTGTATGCTTGCACACTATTCATTCAAATGAATTCAAGAGCGGAATTTAACTAATAAATAAATAGTTCTGATTTCGACCAACAGTTTTTGGGCCTTACTTGGGAGGCAGTTGGTGAAGCATCTGGAGCAGATAGCGTGTTAAAGCCTAGGAGAAGTAGCAGAGATGTTGGAGTAAGAGAACTCCATTAAGAATATTTTTTGTTTGATGATGATACGGAGGAAGAGGGAGATGCGGATTATGAGTGTGAGTCCGATGGGGACATTATCTTAGAGGAATATAGAGAAGAAGAGTTAAACATATATACGGATATAGAGATGAGGACTATTATTTTGTATTTTGTATTATTTATTTTTGTATTTTAACTTTGAACAATTACATGTTTGTATTTGAACTTTGACATTGACAATATAGACATGTGTTAGAATGTTAATCAAATGCCTTTATTATTTTTATTATAAATTATTTTTCTTTATATTATTGTTTTGTTTGGATAAATGTAAGATAAAATATTAAAATTAAATTAAAATAAAAAAATTCGCCTAGGTCCCCTCCGGTCACCCGCCTAGTGCCTTTTAGAATATTGATATTGCCTAGGTCATACGACGAGTGATAGAATTACGAGGTAGCTTAAACAATTATAATTTATAGTGTTACAAGCAAAAGGAAAGTATTCTAACAAATTTTCGTTTAATGTTGATAAACTATAATGTGTTGGTATTATACAAATTCCATATTAAGATATAACTTGGAAATTATTCATATGTAAATTATTGTTGAAAGTATATGCTTTTTGTTTTAGCTAGACAATTTACATTGCATGGTATGAAATCTTTATTTCTTTTAAAAGCTAAGCCAAACCAAATTGATTTGGTGCGGATTCATATGATGAAAACTGATAAGAACAACCCTGTAAAGGGGAGAAGCTTATTGGATGTTTTAATTCTGGTCAACGTATTGGCGTTTAATATGTTTGTGCACATTACAGAAGTACAAAAGGTTGTTCCCCATGCGTATAATATAAAGAATTATATAGTCTATTTAATATCGGGTTGTAGTAGAAATACTTGTTAACCTGTTGTAGGTTCATGGACTTGTGACCTTTAGTAATGTTGATTTCAAAATCAAAGAAAAATTTTGAGAATTATTTATTCAAGTTGTTTCACAGTTATTATTCAATTGTTGAAAGATTTTAGTAAAGTTTATTCATATATGAATTATCTATCTAAAAACTGTTATATTTGCTGGCCATTTTGGTTGCTCATTCTTGCTTAACTTAACCTTTTTAGCGAAAAACGAAAAGTTTGGAGGGACAGTTTCTGACAAAGGAAAAGAGAAGGTGCATGAGTAGTAGTAAAATAGCTAACTCTTTTGTTTTGGCTTGTATTAAGATAGTCATGTATATATTTGTTTGTTTTCAAGTGATGTAATATTTAAGGTTAGATAACTTGGGAGATTTTATGTATGTTTTGTAATGATACAGGTTAAGTTTATGTTATTTAGTTTGTTGAGTAAAATAGATGTATGAATGTGATGGATAGTGATCTCTAAACCCGGGATTCAAGGGACCGAATTTAGGAGCGTCATAAGTTGTTATCAGAGTTGTAGGTTATAAACCCTAGGTGGGGAAACCTTATGATATAGCCTTGTAAGAATCGCTAATATAGAAGTTGATAAAGCTCTTATTAAGTTATAAGGAATGAATTAAGGAAAATTCATTATAAAAAACAATAAAAGGACTTATGTGTTTATTTGAAAATTAATAGACTTATGTTACTACGAGTACTAATTAAAAATTAAAAATTTATGCGGACAAGATGGCAGGGACATGAGAGTCAAGTCAAATTAGGGAAGGAGAATTTTAAGACAAACATATAATTCGTGAAGAGCCTATAGCAGTGGTGTCGAGCCCACTAGTTACAGTGGAGTACAGAGAGTTCAAGCCTATTCTGGATTCCGAGAAGGATCCCCAGGAGGTAAACAAGCTAGAAGGAGATTCAGATGGATTACTTTCTCCCTCACCTGATGATGAGTTGCTAAAAGAGTTGCACGATCGTAATGTAAAGTTATAGGATTGAAAGCATGGTTTAGAGGCCCAAGAGGTAGAACATCAGACAAAAATAGAACAGAATGAGTCTGTAATTCAGTTTTTAGTCACTCGGAACACAAATCTTGAAACTAAGCTCTGTCAGGCTTAACATAAGGCAGTAGAGTTAAAGAATCAACTAAAAGAAGAGACTGTTGAACGAGTGAGGATGGAAAATGCATGAGTTAGAGCTGCCAGACGAGTAGAGTTTGTAGAGCGAGAGGTTATACTTAAGAAGGCTAGGATTGGCACCATGAGTTATGCGTGTTAGATGATATTTGGTAGAGCATATGATAGGGTGTTACGCTATCCGGTACAGTATGGTCAGTCTCGCCATACTATGATCCGAGGGTTGGCAGCAGACATTCTGGAAGGAAAGTATCCGAATTCGGTTCAACGAGGACTACTCTATAACGCCCCCAAAAATTCCCGCACTTTAGCTGCGGTGGATCTTGTGCGTTAAACTCTATACATCTACCGACTTAACCAATGATCTCATAATCATTTCAATTAGTATATTTTAGACTATACATAAAAAAAAATTCCTTAACTTAGTCCCTGGATCTTAACTTGATCTCGGTCTCATTATTTATACAAGTATCAACTTATAGTTCATTCGTATAAATGGTTAAAATCATATATAACGGTCCAATTTTAACCTTAAGATTTAAATATTCTATAACTTTACATGTTCCAATATCCACGGCATTAAATCATTAGGACGGATCTTGGGAACAGATAATCTCGCGGTGAATGTTTTTATCTTCACCTATGATAAATGTTTGCATCTTTATCTGTGACAAATGATTGTATCTTTATCCGGTGCAAAATTCTCTTTCCGTACAGAACATTACCCAACTAATTAAAACCCTCACTCAAAACATAATTAGTTATGGTGATATCTCTTCATATCAATAATCCTACTTATCTGACATTCAGAATAGTAATAACGAGTTATACCTGGGACCGATGAACCTAACGATGGATTTGACCAGTCAACATCGATTAGTCTTACCTCAGATGTACATCACTCACAAGTTATTTATCGATCCTCATCTAGATAATTAGATCATTATTAACATTGTTTTAATATTTAACAATTCTAAATAATATCAAATTTAAAGACATAACAACATTTTGATGATAATATTTTATATCATTAATTTAATATTCGGTTACATATTTGTTTGTTCATATTATAATAGTCATTATGAATTATACAAACAAAAGTAATAAACATGAAAACCTAATCTACATTTTATCTTTCTGTTCATGATCTTCTTAACGTTCATTTTTAATCTGCAAATAAGGTTTTATTCGCAAGAATGAACACGACAGCTCAGTAAGTCTAACAGATAGCACATACGCAGTTTATGCTTTCATATAAACTTTAATATGCATTGACTGAACATAATTTTCTATTTAATATCACATATAACTCACATTCTAATAATTTATACCACATTGACACACAAAGTGTATAAATCATGTTCATAACTCGTAAACATAACACATAACAATTAGAAGGCTTGCAAACATTAGTTAAAGACTTCACATAACATATATCACATAAGAACATGACATTACACATCTCATTTATCATTTTAACAATACTACACAAGTAGCACATAGAAAGAGTTAGAAAACTTGCTCAAATAACACATAAAGGTTTAGAACTTGCCTTAAAACTGTTTTAGGGTTTTTCGAAAAATCCTTAAACGCCTACAAAAAGGAGTTACGTGACCCCGAATGTTAGTTTCTCAAAAAAAAAATTGAGTAAGTCTTTGAATAACTTAACTAGACTATTTCAATTTGTGGAATTAATTGGAAAGTTGGCTAACTCAAAAACTCATTTTTAAGTCCAAAAATCCGAATGGTCCATAAAAATTTTCAACTTTGACCTCTTTTACTGTGACAGCCATAACTTTATCATACAAAAATATTTTGAGGTAATTCTTGAGTCTAAATTGCTTAGAATTTCATGATCTACAACTTTACTTTAGGTTGCTAGGGCAGGTTCAGAATTTATATTTTTGAAAATTTGCAAAAACAGTCTGCATGATCCGATTGGTAAAACATGATACCTCAAGCATTAATTTTCTAAGATAATATGTTCTAACACTTCATAACATAAAAATAACAAAATCATAAACCTACATATGTACGATTTATGATTTTTTTTCTCAAGAACACGAATAACACGAATAACTAAGTTTTATCGTTCTTGGTTTAGCTTGCTAAATCATGGTGCCACAAGCATGAATTCGCTAGGCCATCATGCTTTAGAACTTTATAACACTAAATTACAAAATCATAAAACTACTTATATAGAAAATTATAACTTTTTCTCAAGAATACATGAAGAACACGAAGAACGAAAAATCGTACATGGTAATGATTTACGTTCTTGAGCTTTTTGATTTTATGCTTGAAATAATTTGAGCATTATAACTGCTTACGTATGTGATTATAACACTTTATAATTGACAAAATTTGGTCATTATAACGACTTGTTTACTTGATTATAACAATTTATAATTATTGCTCAAGAACATATGAAGAACACGGAGAACGACAATCGTACATGACTACGACATACGTTCTTGAGCTTTAAACTATGAAATAAAATTCGACATTATAACACTACAAAATGAAGAAAAACTCAAGAACACATGAAGAACACGGAGAACGACAATCTTACATGACTACGACATGCGTTCTTGAGCTTTTCTTTCTAACTATAAAATGAAATTGAAATAAAAACAACTTGCTCAAGTCATAAGGAACATGGAGAACGAAAAATCGTACATGGCTACGACTAATGTTCTTGAGCCTCGTCGATAACATAAAAATTTAAGCATAATAACGATTATGAATCGTACATTTTTATTATTGCAAGCTTTAACTATTTTTTTACAATATCTTGATTATAGGAATTTTGCTTTGAAAATTATTGAGAATAATGAAGAGGTTAGCTTCCTATTTATAGAAAAACCAAGGGTCGGGGTAGTTTGGTCATTAGTTTAGAAGATCAAGGGCATTTTAGTCTTTTCGTACCTAGAGTGTGCCAGCGTATGCCAACCACACTCTTACCCACTCTTTCTTCCATTTTAGGTATATCAAATAAATCGCGTACGATTATTTTAAAATATTTCGTATTAGTAATATCATTTTTAATTAGTTATACATATTTTATTCATAAAATACATCATACAGTATTAATATGATGTTTTTCCTGACCCTCAAAGTTTTTCTTGAATTAATCTCAGATAATCTTCTGTGTAGTTTTCCCAAATACAACTACCAAGCGATGCGATTGATAAATTTCTTTCATTCTAGATACAAATTACGATTGAATAATATAATTAGGTATTAATCTCATAAATTTGATTATTCAAATTTTATGTTAACCTATCTCATGTTGCATTTGAAGAAAACAACACGGATGAATTAGTAGTTTAATTATATAATAGTCTGATTCTAACTAAATGGTTAACTTCTACTGATTTAAAATTTTGATATTACTGAGTTTTGTTCCATATAAACACTATTCTATGAAGTGAAAAGTTCAAACGACTTGGCACGTTTTTTGGTGAATAATGTTTTTAGCGACCATTTTTCAAAAAATGGTTAGACGACCAAAAAGTTGAAAAAATATTTTTCGTCTTTTCTCTATTTTGTCTTATTCTTGACACGTTTTTTTAGAAAATATTTTATTGATTATTACGCATCGGTGTTGCATACAAACACTATATCCTTCAGCGAAACGTTCAAAAATAGAAAAAGTTTTCGTTTGAATAGCGTTTTACGTTTTTTTTTTTTGAAAAAATATCAGTGGCTCCCTGATATCTATTCTCCATATAAATACTATATCGGATAAATATTTTCTCGTAAATTGTGACGTTTTCGTCTTTTTCCCCAAAAAAAATTATTGATTCTTTGACATCTAAACCTCATATTAACATTATGTTGTGAAATACGAAAAGACCTATAGATGAAAGAAACAGTCAAACGAAGGAAAAATATTTTCTTATGAATAGTGATTTAACACTTTTTTCAAGAAAAACTTTTATTGACTGTTACATGTTTTCAAAGCGTAGGAAGGTTGAATCTTGAAACGGAATGTCAATTTGACCTTCACGTTTTGCTCAAGGGCCTAAGTTATTTCCTAGGGTTTAGACCTTAGGGTTAGGGTTTAGGGTTTTTTTTTCAATTTAGGTTTAGCCCTAATTTAACTTCTAATTTTTAATAAGTGTTAAGGTTAACTGCTCAAACCAAAACACGAAATTCTACACATAGATAATTCATATAACACATTTAAAAGCTCAAATCAAGCTTTAATATTTACATAACACATAGTTTAGGTTAAAAATTTTAACCTACAGTCGTATACGATTGTATTTTTGAGTCGTATATATTCTTTAAGATAGCTCAAGGTATGCTCGAGCAATCGTTCTTAGGTTTTGAATTGACAACCTTAATTTGATCTTGTTAGATCATATTTGAAATGTTTAGGATATTACGTTCATCTCAAATTACAAGAATTTCGTCATCGAAATTAACTTTACAATTAACTTTAGTCATTTAATATCATATTTATAAGGTCTATAAATATTCAGGATATTACATTCTCTTCTCCTTATAAGAATTTCGTCCTCAAAATTATTTTCAACTTACTCTTCAATATGAATTTTCTAAATTCACCTTTTACCTATAATACCTTGATTAGGTCAACAACGTTCACTTATCTCTACACATTTCCTTTCATAACTCTAGGTTTTAAACCTCTTATCAAACTCGACATTCAGTTTAATTCTTCCTTTATTTAGGATTCTTCTAACTTATACAGCGGTCAATCAAGGCATTGACCTTCTTCAAAGACTATGGATGTTATATAACTCATTGTTTAACCGTCACCAGAACTGAAAAACACTTATTCTTGTGTAGCAATCAATTAAGATTGAGAACACTATGCTTTGTGTAACAATCAATTTAGATTGAGAAAACCCTTTCATTGTACTTCAGGTGATCAATCTGTTGTACCATATTATCTTTAAAGACGTGGTGCGTCTATCGGAATCATACTTTCGTTTCTTTATCATAACCAAAGGTGTCTAGTCGAAACAATTGGCATTGACTCATATTTAAACCATTCAAACTTTTGAAAAGCAATTTTATGACTTTATCATAGACGCGTCATGATTGTTTAATGATTCCATCATCTATCATACCATACCAAGTTAAATGAGGTGTTGATGAATAAATTATTATTTTATTTTTTTATTCTTCACATTAAATCCGTCTAGCCAAAATAATTAGCATAGACATAAGAATAACATATCTAAAAATTTTATTTTGAAAATCAATTTTATGACTTTATCATACCCATATCCTATAACGGTGCGTTGATGACCTCTGACATAACCACCACATTTGACTATGTGTTCATGATAAAATTCATTAAATTTAACTTTATCTAGCTTGAAAAAATTAGCATCAATATAGCTAATAAAAATTTTCAATTCAATTAGTGAACAATTCTTTTCAAAGGCACTCCAGTGCGAATATAACTATGAAGATCTAGCATAGCTAAAAGATTTTAGAATACCCTTAATCCTCTATCTTTTTCATTATTCTCTAATCATAACATAAGTTTTGCAAATATATAGTAATATAGTAAACTGCTTGGTTGTATTAAACCAAATACAAACAAATAAATTAGTTCCCCTTCTCATCAACACGGGATTGAAATGTCTCAGTGCACATTGATTCATCAACATCGCACTGAATAGACAAATAGTAGTCGTATCTCACAAGTCGGTTCAACTAATATATCATAGTCCAAGCCCATAACAAGGGTTCATTTTCTCAGTAACTAACATACAATTATTTTTTAAACTATTCGTTTTGACGTAATAACTAATAACTAATCAATATACATATAAGAAAAGAGTCACCTTCTCAAAATATATTCAAATAATTAGTTCACACAAGATTTCGATTTACTTATCCATATAGCAAACTGAGTGTTTCCTCTACCCAAGAACTAATAAATCAGTTCCCCGTCTCATCAGCACTATACTCAAATGATTTCATTCAATGTGTAACCTGCTTTGAGAACATTGACCATGAATCATTCATACCAACAGTATAGTTAGATCGGTTCTCTAAAGCATATTAAACTCTTTCCCATTGAAGAGAGACGTCCTACTCAGTTTTGCTAATATGAGTTTTCAATTTAATTCCAAACTTACTCTGACTTAAACTATCTCTAGTCATTTTTTTTTTCAATTTTCATCGTTTACAACTCATTATAAGCTTAATTCTTATAATCTCCAAATAAATTTCTACTATCTCCAAATGAATTTTGGTTATCTCCAAATGAATTTTGATCATCTCCAAATAAGTATCTCCAAATGAATTTACCATTAACATCTCTCTATGAGTATACTCATTTCCTTCTTAGGTATAATTACACATAATATCAAACACACCATTTCATTTTTATGAAACAGTTTCACACAAAATAAATAAGATTTATTTTATTTTATTGCTTGCTTTGAGAACTCTTTATGAGTCCATTTATCTTCAGATATTCTCGTACAGAGTTTATCTTTATTCGTTATATTCATTTCATATAATATTTTATGTATTAAGTTTAATAAGATTTATGCATATATTTTAATTATCCACAGACTCTTCTCAAGTCCATTTCTTCTTAATCCATCAGATTATATCCTAAGGTACTTGTTACCTTAGAGCTATAATCCACTACTTTGATACCAACTGTAACGCCCCTAAAAATTCCCGCACTTTAGCTGCGACAGACCTTGTGCGTTAAACTCCATACATCTACCGACTTAACTAATGATCTCATAATCATATTGGTTGAATTAGTCTATTTTAGACTATACATTAAAAAAAATTCCTTAACTTAGTCCCTGGATCTTAACTTGATCTCGGTCTCATTATTTATACAAGTATCAACTTGTAGCTCATCCGTATAAATGGTTAACACTATATATAACGGTCCAATTTTAACTTTAAGATTTAAATATTCTATAACTTTATATATTCCAATATCCATGGCATTAAATCATTTGGACAACTCTTGGGAATAGAGACTCTCACAGTGAATGTTTTTATCTTCACCCATGATAAATGTTTGCATCTTTATCTTTGACAAATGGTTGTATCTTTGTCCAATGCAAAATTATCTTTCCGTACAGAATATTACTCAACTAGGTAAAACCCTTACTCGAAACATATTTGGTTATAGTGATATCTCTTCATATCAATAATCCTACTTATCTGCCATTCAGAATAGTAATAATAAGTTATACTTGGGTCCGAGGAACCTAACGATGGATTTGAACAGTCAACATCGATTAGTCTTATCTCAGATATACATCACTCATAAGTTATTAACCGATCCTCATCTAGATAATTAGATCATTATCAACATTGTTTTAATGTTTAACAATTCTACATTATATCAAATTTAAAGACATAAAAACATTCTAATGATAATAATTTATATCATTAATTTTATATTCGGTTACATATTTGTTTGTTCGTATTACAACAGTCATTATGAATTATACAAACAGAAGTAATAAACATGAAAACCTAATCTACGCTTCATCTTTACGTTCATGATCTTCTTAACGTTCATCTTTAATCTGCAAATAAGGTTTTATTCACAAGAATGAGCACGACAGCTTAGCAAGTCTAACAGATAGCACATACACAGTTTATGCTTTCATATAAACTTTAACATGCATTGACTAAACATAATTTTCTATTTAATATCACATATAACTCATATTCTAACAATTTATATCACATTGACACACAAAGTGTATAAATCATGTTCAGAACTTGTAAACATAACACATAACAGTTAGAAGGCTTGCAAACATCAGTTAAATACTTCACATAACATCTATCACATAAGAACATGACATTACACATCTCATTTATCATTTTAACAATACTACACAAGTAGCACATAGCAAAAGTTAGAAAACTTGCTCAAATAACACATAAAGGTTTAGAACTTGCCTTAAAACTATTTTAGGGTTTTCCAAGAAATCATTAAACGCCTACAAAATGGGTTACGTGACCCCGAATGTTAGTTTATCAAAATTTTCTTTTGAATAAATCTTAGAATAACTTAACTAGACTATTTCCATAGGTGGAATTAATTGGAAAGTTAACTAACTCAAAAACTCATTTTTAAGTCCAAAAATCCGAATGGTTCATAAAAAATTTCAGCTTCGACCTCTTTTACTGTGACAGTCATAACTTTTTCATACAAAATCATTTTGAGATGATTCTTGAGTCTAAATTACTTAGAATTTCATGATCTACAAATTTTATCTAGGTTGCTAGGGCAGATTCAGAATTTATATTTTTGAAAATTTGCAAAAACAGTCTGCGAGTATATTAGACTTATCTTTCTTTGATCCGATTGGTAAAACATGAAACCTCAAGCATTAATTTGTTAAGATAACATGTTCTACCACTTCATTAACACTTCATAACATAAAAATAACAAAATCATAAACCTACTTATGTACGATTTATGAATTTTTCTCAAGAACATGAAGAACACGAAGAACTAAGTTTCATCGTTCTTGGTTTAGCTTGCTAAATCATGGTGCCACAATCATGAATTTGCTAAGCCATCATGTTTTAAAATTTTATAACACTAAATTACAAAATCATAAATCTACTTATGTAGAAAATTATTACTTTTGCTCAAGAATACATAAAAAAAACACGAAGAACGAAAAATCATACATGGTAACGACTTATGTTCTTGAGCTTTTGGATTTTATACTTAAAATAATTTGAGCATTATAACTGTTTATATATGTGATTATAACACTTTATAATTGACAAAATTTGGTTATTATAACAACTTGTTTACTTGATTATAACAATTTATAATTATTGCTTAAGAACACACAAAGAACACGGAGAACAACAATCTCTTGATTATAAAAATTGACATAACAACGACTTGCTCATGTCATAAGGAACACGGAAAACGAAAAATCGTACATGGCTACAACTTATGTTCTTGAGCCTCATCGATAAAATAAAATTTTAAGCATAATAACGATTAAGAATCGTACATTTTATTATTGTAAGCTTTAACTATTTCTTTGCAATCTCTTGATTATAAAAATTTTGCTTTGAAAATTATGGAGAATAATGAAGAGGTTAGCTTCCTATTTATAGAAAAATCAAGGGTCGGGGTAGTTTGGTCAGTAGTTTAGAAGATCAAGGGAATTTTAGTCTTTTCGTACCTAGAGTATGCCAGCGTGTGCCAGTGTATGTCAGTCACACTTTTACCCACTCCTTCTTCTGTTTTCGGTATATCGGATAAATCGCGTGCAATTATTTTAAAATATTTCGTATTAGTAATATCTGTTTTAATTAGTTACACATATCTTATTCATAAAATACATCATACAATATTAATATGATGTCTCGTTTGACCCTTAAAATTTTTCTTAAATTAATCTCGAATAATATTCTGTGTAGTTTTCCCAAATACACCTACCATGCAATGCGATTGATAAATTTCTTTCATTCTAGATACAAATTATGATTGAATAATATAATTAGGTATTAATCTCATAAATTTGATTATTCAAATTTTATGTTAACCTATCTCATGTTGCATTTGAGGAAAACAACACGGATGAATTAACAGTTTAATTATATAACAGTTTGATTTCAACTAAATGGTTAACTTCTACTGATTCAAAATTTAATATTACTGAGTTTTATTCTGTATAAACACTATTTTGTAAAGTGGAAAGTCCAAAAAACTTAGCACATTTTTTGTTAAATAGTGTTTTTGGCGATCATTTCTTAGAAAATACTTAAACGACCAAAAAGTTAAAAAAATATTTTTCATCTTTTTTTTATTTCATCTTATGCTCGACACGTTTTTCAAGAAAATATTTTTTTGATTATTACACATCGGTGTTGCATACAAACACTATATCCTTCAGCGGAACGTTCAAAAATGGAAAAAGTTTCCGTTTGAAGAGCGTTTTATGTTTTATTTTTGGAAAAATATCAGTGGCTCCCTAGTATCTATTCCTCATATAAATACTATATCATGAAATGTAAAAAGTCAAAACAAAAAGAACGTTCAAAAAGATGACAAACGTTTTTCAGTAAATCATGATGTTTTCATCTTTTTCTTAGAAAATTTTATTGATTCCCTGACATCTAAACCTCATATTAACACTATGTTGTGAAATACAAAAAGTCCTATAGATGAAAGAAACAGTCAAACGAATGAAAAACGTTTCTTCATGAATAGTGATTTTCTGAGAAAAACTTTTATTGATTGTTACATGTTTTCAAAGTGTGGAAAGGTTGAATCTTGAAACGAAATATCAATTTGACCTTCACATTTTGCTCAAGGGCCTAGGTTGTTTCCTAGAGTTTAGACCCTAGGGTTAGGGTTTAAGGTTTAATTATTTTTTTTCAATTTAGATTTTTTCCCTAAATTAACTTTTAAGTTTTAATAAGTGTTAAGGTTAACTACTCAAACCAAAACACAAAATTCTACACATAGATAATTCACATAACATATTTAAAAGCTCAAATCAAGCTTTACTATTCACATAACACATAGTTTAGGTTAAAAGTTTTAACCTACAGTCGTATACGATCGTATTTTTGAGTCGTATATATTCTTTAAGATAGCTCAAGGTATACTCGAGCAATCATTCTTAGGTTTTGACAACCTTAATTTGATCTTGTCAGATCATATTTGAAATATTTAGGATATTACATACTCCCATGTCTATTAGTTGGTTATGGTTGTATATATATATATATATATATATATATATATATATATATATATGTATGTATGTATGTATGTATGTATGTATGTATGTATGTATGTATAAATATTATGTAAATTCTAATTTTTGATGTATATAGTAGGATGTGTGTTGTAAATCCCGAGCTTTTATTTTTACTAAGCGGGATGGATATTTAAATAACAATATGCTATATGTTTTGGGATTTATGATGCACTGGACGTGGCATATGTATATATAACTATGTTTATGAAAATGTGTCTTGTGTGGATTAAGTGTTTAAATTAAAATTTTAAGTGCTTTACTTAAATAATGACGTAATAGCACGAGTTTTATTAAACAGAAAAATGCCACCTCGAAAGAGTACCTCCAGTCCGACAAACGCAAAAGGAGTCGGTTAATGACGATAGAGATCTGGTTGATCCAATGCAGAAGTTTTGGATCTCCTAGTAGGAGCTATGAAAAATAGGAATTCGAGAACTGATAATCCAAACCCTCCACCAACTCACCTAACTAACTTTAAGTTGATAGGACCCCTGAAGTTCAATGGGACGACAAACCCGATAGAGGCCCAAACTTGGGTAATGAAAATCAAAAACGTGTTTGAAGTTGCTCAAGTGGAGGAGGAGCAAAAGACCACTTTTGCTACCTTTATGACTGGATCTACAGTCGAGTCTCTATGTTTCAATCAGTTCATTTATCGCATGCTAGAGAAAGCCATAATCCCTGAGGGCAGAAGTGAAGTAATGAACAAATATAATCAAGATCAGAAGAAGAGTAAAGGTGAAAATAAAAGAGGAAGTAGCAGTGTCAAAAATTTTAACAAGAGAAAGTGAAACAACAACAACAACAACAATAACAACAACAACAACAACAACAACAACAACAACAACAACAACAACAACCACAGTAACTTCAATAACAAACAAGGGGAAGTGAAGAGGAAATTTGAACCATGAAAAACTTGTGGAAAGAATCATTCAGGAATATGCATGTGAGGAAAGAAAAGGTGTTGTAATTGTGGATAAGAGGGATACATGGCTCTTAATTGTCCCCTCCCGAGGAAGAATGGATGCTTTTATGCGTGGAGTGAAGGATCATTTAACCCGATATTGCCCAAAGAAGATGTTGGATGGAGGAAGCGGGAATCGAGGAAGTAATAACAACAGTGGTAGGTTGACCATCATGACAGCAGTTCGGTCAAGTCGACCTATAGCCCGAACATTCAACATGACGGAACAAGATGCGATGCAATCAAAGGACGTAGTGTCAAGTATCATTCTGATCAATGATATAAATGCTTACATATTATTTGATTCGGGTTCTACTTATTCATTTGTGTCTAATGATTTTGCTAAAAGATTAAACTTACCCCGAGAAAAGCTAGAAAACCCTTTGAACATAGAGGTTGCGAATAAGGAAGTAATTCCTGTTTCACACATACATAGGAATTGTATTGTTGTTATAAGGAGACATCAAATGTCTGTGGATTTAATTCCAATTTGACTAGGAGAGTTCAATGTGATTTTAGGAATGGATTAGTTACATAACCATGGAGCAATGATTGATTGCCAGAAGAAAAGTATGGTATTTTATGGTAGCAAGTCGCCTAGACTGTCATGTTGTTTGACGTTGATGCAGGCTAAGAAATTATTGAGAAAAAGGTGTGTAGGATATTTGGCTCACATATTAGATACATAGAAGGTGAAAGTTGAGATGAATCAAATACCAGTAGTTAAGGAATTCACGAATGTATTTCCAAATGATTTACCAGGTTTTCCTCCAAATAAGGAGATTGAGTTTGTGATTGACTTAGTACCCGAGACCAACTTCATATCAAAAGCCCCTTATAGAATGGCTTTAGTAGAAATAAAAGTTAATCATTAAAATGTAGGAGTTACTAGATAAGAAGTATATCCAACCTAGTGTGTCTCCATGTGGAGCACCAATATTATTTGTCAAAAAGAAAGATAGATCATTAAGACTTTGTATCAATTATCGGGAATTGAACAAAGTGACGATCAATAATAGGAACCCATTACCGAGGATTGACAATCTGTTTGATCAATGAAAAGAACTGAAGTATTTTTTGAAGATAGATTTGAGGACGGGTTATCATTAGTTGAAAGTCAAGAAGGAAGACGTACAGAAAATGACATTTAGAACCCGATACGAACATTATGAATTTTTGGTGATGTCATTTTGTTTGACGAATGCACTAGCAATATTTATGGATATGATGAACATGGTGTTCAAATCGTATCTAAATAAATTTGTCGTGGTATTTATTAATGATATTTTGATGTATTCCAAAACACAAAAGGAGCATGCGACACACTTGAGATTAATATTAGAAATTTTGAGAAATGAGAAGTTATATGCAAAGTTTTCAAAGTGTGAATTATGGTTGAAAAGAATTCAATTTTTAGGACATGTAATTGATAACGAGAGAATTTTTATAGATCCTGCGAAGGTGAAGGCAGTAATAAATTGGGAACAACCAAAGACACTCACGGATGTAATAAGTTTTCTAGGGTTAATAGGTTACTATTGGCGATTTATCCAAGACTTTTCAAAGATGGCGACTCCATTGACCAATTTAACAAGGAATGCCATAAAGTTTGAATGGTCAGAGAAGTATGAGGAAAGTTTTCATGAGTTGAAGAAAAGATTGAGCGAGGCACCTGTATTATCACTGCTAGATGATACGGGAAATTTTGTGGTGTATAGTGATGTGTCGCACAAGGGACTAGGTTGTGTGCTTATGCAGAACAATAAGATCATTGCGTATGCATCGTGATAACTGAAAGACTATGAGAAGGGACATTCGACCCATGATTTATAATTGGCGACGATGGTTTTTACTTTGAAAATTTGGAGATATTATCTTTTTGGAGAGAAAAGTGGGATATACATAGACCATACAAGTTTAAAGTATATATTCACACAAAAGGAATTGAACATGCGACAAAAGAGATAGTTGAAAATAATTAAAAATTACGACTGTGAGATTCTATATCATCCCGGGAAGGCCAATGTGGTGGCATATGTGCAAAGTAGAAAAGGAAGGGAAAAAATATCATTACTAACAACACGATGAATTATTAAGGGAAATAGTAAGAATGGAGCTGGAAGTGAAATGTTCAAGTGAATCAAAAGAGATGTGTGCGATAGAAGAAGTTCGCCCAACTCTGTTGGGTAAAGTGATAAAAGCTTAGGAGGAAGATGAAAAATGTCGTCGTATAAAATTCGTTTAGCAAAAAATGATGAGGTAAAATTCAAAATGGATAGGGATAGAATCTTGAGGTTTAAAAAGCGAGTATGAGTATCGTCAGTATCAAAATTGTAAAAGGAAATATTACAAAAAGGGCCATAATTTAATATATTCAATTCATCTCATAAGTACAAAAATATATTAAGATCTTCAACAGTATTTTTATTAGCCAAATAAGAAAAAAAAAAAGTTACGTACTGTGTTACTAAATGCCTAACTTGTCAAGAGTTGAGACTGAACATCAAAAGACCTAATGGATTTCCACCACCTTCATATTTACGTAGAGAATAGAATACCCTCTTGTCGTTAATTCTATATTGAACTAGTCATTCTTTATATACTTTAATAACATACGAATCCATTGTTGAAATAATTGCCATCAAGGTCCCCATTTTACAGATAATAAAAAATAAAAAAAACCTTACTCCTATGCAAATGATAGTTATATACCTTCTTTGTACATTTCTTGATTTAAAAAAAAACGTACTAGATTCTTATATAAAATATAAAAATGCTAGCTCGCAATACAATCAACAAAGAAAAACAACAAACATTGCATTTCTAACTCTTTCATTTGTCAAGAAGTACTGAACTCAATACAACTCTGTCATCTGGTAACTAGAATCCCATTGTATTTCTAACTCTTTCTTTTGTCAAGAAGAACTGAAATCACCACAACTGTCATCTGGTAACTAGAATTCCAAAGACACGACTCAGAGGGCGAAGAAGAGGGAACTACTGTGCTCACCACAACTATTACATCATCTAGTAACATTATAGCTCCAAGGAACTAAGAGATTCAGTATCTAGGAAACTTTAAACCACGAAACTGAATCTCACTTGATGCCTATTGCTGAAGGTATAGCAAATTAGTAAAAGTCTCTTAAAAGGTAAAAATGTAGGTTCACGGGTTAGGATCCCTCGAAGCATTTAAAGAAATTATTGCACTTGTTAACTATTTTGTTTAACATAAAGAAATAATTTACAGTTAATCTATAGATAATGCAGCTGTTTTTTTTTCAAAGAGAGGGTAAAGACTAAAGAGTAGAAGGATAACTAATACACAATCAGGAATCTTTATTTGCAAAATGTGGTAACCCTTGCGTATGATCGAGCAAGGTACACAAAAACATATGCAATCTTCCCATATACTTACATATATTCATGAAGAAATGTATCTTCCCAATAACTTCATAGAAGATCCGATCAACACCCACAAAATAGCACAAAGTATACCAAGAATAGAAAAGCAAAAAATTCCCACTCTAGAACTTCCCAACTTTCTAGAAGCAACAGTGGGGTTACCTGCAGCACCATTAGTTTTTCCAGAATTCATATTCAACCTACCAAAGCTAGACATCCGCTCAAAGGCCGTACTTACCAAAGCAGTTTCTGAAGCTGAAGCAGGAGTAGTAGGTATAGACTCCACAAAGGCCCAAAGAGCAGAGGAGAACCAAGAGTCTGTACTATCATCCACTTCACCACTTTGACATTGAGTTGCTTCAGAAGGAATATTTGCGGGATTACCATTACATATCACACCTAAACATGGTCAAAACTTGCTAATATTAGGAAATAGTATATAGCAGTAAATTGGCAGAAGAGCTCTTGAAGCTGGCTCAAACCCCTCTTTCCCCACTAGGGCACTAGAGTTCTTGCCATGTGGAAGATGACATGGTCTGCAGAAACCATCCATCTGACCAAGAGCTCTATAATGTTAGCGAATAGAGCATAATACAAGAATCCAATGCAAGTAAAATCATAGCCTTAAGGATAATCAAGTACACTACCACTGAAATTCGAATTAAATACTATACCAGAAATTGGTTGACAAGCTGCAGCCTGATTTGCATCCGCTGGAGTTAAGGCTTGGTATCTTTGATCTTGTGCCCACAGCTGCGAACTCATCTGATCTGCATCATTTAAATAGGGTTGCACCTGATAATTTACCATTTCATTCTCGTTGTTATTTGAATATGAATGTGAAGCCATGTTAAACATTCCACTCTCCAGATTATTATTCATATATGGCTGTAAAATCTTTCCCGCTTCATCTGTCCCTATATCCTGAAGAAACATAGTTGCACCATTGTACAAGTCAAGTTCTGTTAACCCATCAATCTCACCAAATGTGAATGCTTCTGGTGGTTTCTCAACGTTCTGAACATTAAGTTCTGGACCAATGAGATCATCCATTTCAAGAAAATCTTCTAGGAAATTTTCACCCAGCTCCTGTTCACAAATGTTTGGACCAGATGTAACGTCAGATGCTTCATGAAGTTGTAACTGAGACGTGGCTGACTGAGTGTAGTCAAAGCTGGCCTGCACATAACATTGCTGGCTGTGGTGGTCAAGCACCAAGCTCTGGTCAGGTAAACTGACTTCCCTCGAGCAATGATTTACCAAGGTACTTTCGTTTTCTTCCTTACCAATGAGCTGATCTAATGCATATGTATGATCGACATCAAGAGGTGGAACAACCACAGGCTCGTCTGTAATCTGGTTCTTGAATTCCTTGACAAGATCATTTAGCGGGAACTGTGCTTGACCATTAGTTTTGCTATTATCAACACATGAAACATCAGGCTCCCTCATGGAATTCCCCTGGTCTACTATGCCACTAAAATTCACACACTCATCATCAGCCCAGTCCTCTTCTTTAAAAGGTGCACCATATTGCTCACCATTCTTGGGACCTGGTCCACTTTTCTTGAAAACCTTATATAGTGCATAATAATCCTGCGCAGAGGGGCATCTTTTGAGCTCCTCTTCATCTAGGGTATACTCATGCATCACCCAGTCTGTGCGTTCGCCAGATGGAGCACGCCCTATATAATAAACCAGGGTCTTCTTGATACCAACTGATCTCGAATTACATGAAATAGTTCGATCCTTACCAGTTGCTTTCCAGTACCCATGCATGGTGGCCCTATTTGATCTTGCTCCGTTTGGATACTTCCTATCTCTCGGGCTAAAAAAGAACCATTGTCTGTCCCCGGTCTTCAATATGGATAGTTCTACATAAGTGAAAAAATACCAATTAATATAGGTAATAAACACTCGATCACAGCAAAGAATTCTGATTCAACAGCTATCAAAACTGTATATCAAATTATATACAATTTCAAAAGTAGTGTACACAAATTTTGCCAAAAAATAGTGTACAAAACCAATAGTAATCAAAAACCACCAAATCATGACCTATCTTGTTCCTAAACAATAAGTGTGACATACTTCTGCATCTCAACAATGAAAACCTTCAGTCATCTCTACAATAATACAAATTGATTAACCAATACCCTGATACTCAAAGCCCTAAATTTAAAATTAATTATGTGATATTTAAATTTTTTTTAAAGGAACAGAATAATAAAAGACAATGCAAGCCTGGCCTCACTCTCCATTTGCCATCACGCAGGCAGTGACTATTGACGAAAGTTCTACATGTCTCCATACAAGTCAAACAAAAATTTCTAATCAATCCAAAACTACTTCTCAACAAAATTGAAACAACTGAACCTTTAATTTCAAACACATAGCAAACCTGCAACAAACAGCCTTCTAACGTCACTTAACATAACGTAAATAAAAAAAAAAGGAGCACCACTGAACACATAAACATTCAAACAGAACAACTCAATTAGGTGCCACATAAGCTCCACTCACACACATACAGATTATTCTTGAAACTAAAGGAAGAACAATTATCTAACTAAAAAAAACCCAATTACTGATATGTGACCAAGAAAAATATCCCAAACAACAAAATACTCCCTCCGTAAAAAAAATAAAGGATCAATTTTGACTTTTCGAAGCCAATTTGAGATATTTTCAGATATAAAGTTGATATGCACTTTTTAGTTTTACATAATACAATTATGAAAATAGGAAACTATCAAAAGACAAATGATTCTCTCAAATGGACAGTAAAAGTTCATACTTAATGAACCAAGAAGTATAATCAAGTCAACCAACAACACACTAATTACTATTCCCAGAAACCCCATACCCCGTTCAATAATTTGTGTGCTGCAGATGGAAGATATAAATGAAATCAACAAATCAATCATTTAAGCTAATAAGCTAACAAATCAGACCCATATCATACAAAATCAAAAACATGCAATAATCATACTAACATTCTTAAATTAACCAATCAACACTGAATCGACCAATAATTAGAGCATATAAATCAAACCCAAATGGAAAAAAAAAATACCAAAACAGCTTAATTTCTACATAATACAGTAAAAAAGTATTTGTATTAGAAATAATACCAGGTAAATCTTCAGGGTCCCATTTGTAAACATCGGTCTCTCCAATCATGTCAAGTTTTAGCCGTCTCCTACAGATCTTCCTCTTCAGGTAATACAGAATAAGCTCTTCGTCAGTTGGATGGAATCGAAATCCGGGCGGAAAGAATTTCGCGTCACCGAAACACGAAGACGCATCCTGTACCGTCATCGGTCAATTCAATAAAACACAATCACTATAAACGAGTAGTAACTGAAGAATCAGAATCGGAATCGGAATCGATAAACCCTAACCGATGAAATACAATCACTGTCACCGAGTAGTGATTGCAGAATCGGAATCGAAAAAAACCCTATTTCAATGCGAGAGAATTGAGATAAGGTCGAAAGGCGAGTGGACTTGAAAAGGAGTAAACGAGGAGAAGTTATAGAAAAGAGTAGGCGAAGATTCCTGGAAATTGGATTTATCTTGTTTGGTAAGATTGGGTTTTTCTTTTTATTTTCTTTTAGATGAAAATGAGTGAAGATTATTTTAGAGAAGTTTATTTTGACTATATGGAGGTGGAGTTTGTTACTAAGGAAACAAACGAGTCGAATCGATTGGGATTTTAAATTATTTGAATTTAATTCATAAAATTAAATTCGTAGTCAAATTCGACTCAAATTTAAACTATATTTGAAAAATTTTACTGAGATTCGACTCGACTCGAATTTTTGTTACTCGAATTCGATTCGACTCGAATTGAATTATGTTCAAACTACTCGCGAACTTCAAATTCAAACTCGAATTCGAGTCTCTACATAGTAACTAGTTTTATAATACATATAATTATTAATTGAACTTATTATTTTATGTAAAAATAAAAAAAATATAATTATAATTGCACTTTAAATATATAAAATTATAAATAAAAATAATAATAATAATTAATTATTTAAATTTTATTTAATTGTGTGTATATTATAAGAAAATCTATCGAGTATCTATTCGAATATGTATCAATCGATTATGTAATGGATCATGATTAAAAATTCGAGTAGTTTAAATTCTAAACGAGTCGAATACAACCTTATTCAGATTCTACTCGTATTTTTATTCGAACTATTTTTTGTGCTCAGATTTGGATCATATTATTAACGAATTCGAGTCTTACTCATATTTTTTTGAGTCGGGCCTGAATCGAACCCGAACTGTTTGGTTCGATTTGCAGCGTTACTTGTTAGTTTAAGACTTTAAGTACTCTTTTATCTCAAAATATAGGATTTAAAAAAAAAATAGTTTAAAATATTTTTAGTATAAAATTAATGTAATTTATTTAATTTTTAAAAATAATAAATAAATAAAAAGATACATAAATTGAAAGACACCTCACATTTCTACATAAACTATCCCCTCAAAATAAAATTATTTTAAAAACTAAAAAATATCTTTTTCTATACAACATGGGAAGGAAAGTATTTTACACATATTTAATTACACAAAACAACATTATTTTTGTGCAATAATTGATCCAATCTATACTATAATATAAAGTCACAAGAGGAGATACCAAACAAATCTATACTAATATACTCATTTTCCTCCTCATTTTCTTTCTCCATTTGATATAAGACTCTAAATAGAAAAAATATATATATATATCGAGCAAATGAGTTTTAATAGGGGCATACAATATCGAAAATAACAAAAAAAATCGATCAGACTAAACAGAAGCGTTAATAAACCAAACCGAAAATAATAAAATCGAAAATTCTAAAAAAAAAATCGAAGTTCGGATTTCACAAAAATTGAAATTAACCGAACCGACCGAACTACTTAAAATTATAATATAATTATATAATTTATATACTTTTCTAAAAATATAATTTATATATTTTTCTAATAATTTATATAATTATCAAAAAAATTAAAGTTAAGTCCTAATATGATATAAGGCATAAGTCATCCCAACATTGTACAACTATAACATAAAGGCTTTGGCGTGGTTGACTAGATTGTAGTCGATGCAAACTAACAGATATTATGGTATAGATGAGGAGAATCAACATCTATGTTAAAAGCAAACTCCTGAACATAAAGTGTTGCTAAAAATCTCATCATAATTGATTTGTCTGTCATTTCTAGATACCAGCTTATTAAGTGAACCAAAAGCATTAAGTATCAAGATAACAACTTCCATACTTGAGACCAAGATCAGAAAATTATGTAGTAGTAATTCACAATATAACTTTTGATTTGCATTTGTAAAGAAATAACATTCACCTATATATTTAGCAGTGGATACACACAGTTTTAATGCCACAACATACTTAACAATAAGCTCTAGCTATATATATAATTTCGATTTGGAGACCAAAGTGACATTACCATTCGCAGTTATACCACACTCGAGAACTCATCACACAATAACTGATAAAACCATTTAAACTGACTGATTTAATCAATAACTAAATAGGCCGATAACCGATTACGGAGTAAAAGTTTGAGCGGTTTTGGTTTTTAATTTTTTATAACCGACTTAAATAGTTTATTTTTTTTTTATATACAAAATTTATCAAACTGATCGTTATGCACCCCTAGAGTTTAATATACTCTTTTTCCTTCTCATTTTCTTTCTCCATTAGATACGGGACTCTAAATAAGAGATACTAGCCAAAACTATACTAATATACTCCTTTTCCTCCTCATTTCATTTTTTCATTCGATGTAGGACTTTGAATACAGAAAAAAGGAGATACCAACCAAATGAGTTTAATACTCATTTTCCTCTTTATTCCATTCAATGTGGGATTCTAAATAAAGAAAAAAAATCAACAAGTAGGAGAACCAAGTAGCTAGTGCACAAAATCTCTCAAGTCCCACATAGCCTACTTCTAAAAACTTTTCCTTCGTACATTATGTAATAAACTGAGTTTTGCATTTTACATTACATACTTAGTACACAAGTCTCACATCGTTCATATGATAGAAGTTCAATAAAACAAGAGGAGATACCAACCAAATGAATTTGATATACTTAGTTTCCTCCTCATTTCTTTTCTTCATTCGATACAGGACTCTGAATAGAGAAAAAAAACAATAAGAAAGATAATCAAGTAGCTGGCGCACAAAATCCCTCAAGTCCCACATAGCCTACTTCTGAAATCTCTTCCTTCTTACATTATATAATAAGTTGAGTTTTGAATTTTACATTACATACTTAATTCCTAAATCCCATATCGTTCAGATGATAGGAGTTCAAGGAAGTTTTCCCTTTAAAACAAATGGCTCTCAAACTTTCGACATACAATATTGTAAATGACTGTAATATAAAGTCACAAGAGGAGATACCAACCAAATTAACTCATTAATTAAAATGAGTAAACTCATTTCAATCGATTAGTCTAATTTTTAATCACATAATATTAAAAGTAATTAAATTCCTTTAAATTGTAGTAGAATATGCTAAACCAAATTATTAACATTATATATGTATTATATCAATGAGAAATAATAAATATTAAACGCGGTATAATTTATTATACTGTTTTGATCGATGAAAACAAAATATAAGGATTAAAAGACTTTAGAAAAACTAGGATAGAATCCTTTCTATATGATTGTATTTTATATGATATAATATTCTAATCATTTATATTGACTTAAAATCTGAATTCATTTGATTCCCCGAAGCAGTTCCTAAAAGCATTCTCGACCATAGGTCTTCCTGACCATAGGTCTTCTTGACCATAAGTCTTCTCGACTATGGGTCTTCTATTCCCGACCCGACCTACTGAAGTAACTCCTAGAATCAGTATTTTAAATCTTAACTCTACGATTTTGGAATCAAGCTAAGTTCAACATATTCGATGAGGTTTAAACAGTTAAATATGTTTGAGTTGAACAAAAAGAATATAAGCATTTTCTCACTCTCTCTCTCTGTTTCCACTTGGATAAAACAAAAGTACTTTCTCTCTCTTTCCACTTGGATAAAATAAAAGTAGTTTCTCTCTCCTTCCACTTCACCTAAAACTATGCAAAGTACATTTTTCAATATCATTTAAAATCTTTCTTCTACGTGGTAAGTAAAATATCATTTATTATTTTGAAGACAACATCAACAAGAAAAAGAAAAGAAAAACTCAGAGAACTATGAACCATTGGATCAAATATTTTGAATTAAATTGATCATAAAATTCTCATTGCCTAAAAATATTGATATACCTCATTCATTCATTCCAAACTTACCAGTTCTCTTTCAGTCTTAAATTCTAAAAGCTAGATTCCAAGTGAGGTAAAAAGTGATAATAAAAAAAAAACAAGAAATATATAAACTGTTATACATTTATATATATATTAAACACATGAAACACAGAATATTAATAGTTTTATTCATATCATTATGTTTTATTTAAGTTGTTTATCATTAATTATATCTATTAACACTTGAATTAATAGCTTGTATATTATTAATTCAAACTTTATACATAGTCATTTTGAAAAGTGAAAAACAAGTTATCAGACATTCAGTAACTTTCCTTTAATAGGACCGGTATCACTTGAAAGTCGTGAACTGTAGTCCTTTCTAGTTAAGTGATACAAGAAAATATTTTCTCAAGATTGGATAATTATATCCTTATAATTCTTGGTCGAAAATTATTATCCTGTGTGTATAAAAAGAAGATTCGTATGTAGTCCTCTCTTTGAGAGTGATAAGCAAAATATATAAAACACTTGAACTATAAATCGAAGTAGATTGACCTTCATTGAAAGAGTTAATCTCATCTTATAAAAGTATTCTATATAAACCAAATTGTTCTATATACATAAATTGTTATATTATTTATGATCATTGGTTTACTAGTCATTTTGCAGGAATTTATCTTAAACTGACACTATCCGCCATCCTGAAATATTTGACATATTTGTACTTAATGTGTTATCAATCTGCTTAATGAAAGAAGCATTTTATTAAAGACAACAAATCATTGTAAAGAAAATGATAGAGCTGAGTGTTCTTCTAGTGTATGAGGAATTGAATGATTCTTGTTCCTAGACCAAGATATTAGAAAAGTCATAGATTTGGATTTCTAAGTGAGTGAGGAAGAGAAATTGTAACGACCCCGAAATTCGACAAACCTTATTACTTTAAATTTCATATTTATTACACATTATCTTCTTAACGTCCAAATTTCGGTTCGTTAATAAACCTTTAATCACCTTATTTAATCCATTAATTAACTTTACATCATCAATTACCAAATTTTTCGGTATAATTTTTTTTTTCCAATCATTATATCAAAATATTTTGGCATTTAAAATCTTTACATCTCGATCATAATCGCCGGATCGCAACCTTTACTTTTTCTTTTCTTTCATGATAATTATTATTGAATAATCAAAATACATAACTAAACCTTATTTATCCGATCATAGTCCGACATATGTATAACTCATGAATTACAACAACTCACTCTACTAATTTAACCACATCCAATTTATATATATATATATATATATATATATATATATATATATATATATATATATATATATATATATATATATAGCAGTTATATTTGCAACTTTTACTGATGTCGCATATAATCTTTAGTCATGATTTAATACTCCTGAAGTTTCATTTTTACCTGCAAAATTTATATTATACAAGAATGAGCACTACGACTCAGCAAGTTCAATAGTGTGCACATAACACGCTTCACGTAGTACATAACATAACATGCTCTGCGTGTGTCATACATCTCGTTTTGTGCTTCTACTAAAACAATGTATTTCACGTGCATCATATTTAACTCAGATTAACAATTATCTAAAGAAAACATTGAACAACTTCACATATAATCACATAATTGCATTGAATGCACATCGCGGTCATATCAACAATGGATCACATAACACATAATTTTATATGCATTTGATCAAAAGATAATATACACTAACAGATAAACAATTACCATCAAGTACTGAAGAACTTGTCTCGAGTATCACAATGTCTCGGCTTAACTAATAATTACTGAGTTAAGTCACTCTAGCTTGTTCAGATTTAAGACCTTAATTCAAAATTCATAATTCACATTTCAGTGATATCTAAACACTAATTACCAATATCATACTATAAAAGTATAAACAAATTTTCTTGATCAATTCTCGACCCTAGCGTAAAAACTGTTATGCTTATTTATTAGCTAGTCAACATGCGACCTATAATATTCTGACATCTTATGAGTCTACTAAACCATCTAAAGTCTCTAGAATATTATTCTAGATTTTTCAACCAATTTTTCAAAATTTCTAGATTATCCGACAATTTTCTGTAATTATTTATATATATAAAAACTATTATTTAATAGCTTTAAAAATAAAAATAATTACTTAGCATACTTTTGTGTCCCCCAAACGCCATCAATATTTATCTTATATTATTATAAACTTTTTCCACCAAATTTCGTAATTTTTCAACATTCTTAAAAAAAATTCATGAATTTTCACTTATTTTTACATTAACTTTAAATAGTCATAAACTACAATAATTACCCATGCTCCTCAATAATTCACCAAAAATTTTAGAAAAATTAGAAATAATATTAAAATATTTCCTTCAAGAAATAATTTCAGCACAAAATATTTTAATAATTAAATTTTAATTTTTAATGTGTTGAAACTTCCAAAATTCTTAGAAATTAGCCCATTTATCATAAAATTACGAATCTTAAGTCAATTTCACACGAAATTTAATTCTATACAACTTTGTAGAATAAAAAAATTTCAGATTCTATACCGAAATGGACAGAATCTAGACAGATTCGGTGTTACTCTAGTGAATCTTCCAAAAATCACAGTAATTAGCACGTTTATCCGAAAATTATGAATTTTAATTCCATTCCACACGAAATTTAATTCTCTACAACTTTGTAGAAGGAAATATTTTCAAATTCTGCACCAAAATAGACAGAATCTCCTCTGTTCGAACTGTTCACTTTAAATTCTTTAATTTAATATTTTTGATCAGATTTTTTCATAATAATTACTCTTACATCATATAATCCAAGTATATACCTCTAAGAATAATTAACATTAATTATTATAATTATTAACTAATTTTTCATAAAATAATAAATTAATTTCATAATGCATAAAATGAACAATAAAATGAATTTTATACCTTTATATTACTTGAAAACATCATTTTCTTGCACTTGATATCCTCCTTGGTGGCATAAAATAGAGTATATGATTTTTTTCCTTCTCATTGGTAGCTTTCGAATGGTGGTGATGGTGGAGATAGAAATAGAGAGGGAGAGTGTTTGTATGCTTTTTATTGTGTATGTGAGTATATGTTTCCTTTATTTCTTTTTATAACTAAAGCAACTTAACTATTTTGGAAACAAAAACGATTTCACCGACTCAACCATCCGGATTAGCACAAAACCAAGCATAAATAAATATTTTAATGCATTACATAGTTATTTCGTGTAATAAATAATTTATGTAATATACTTAAAATATTTATTTTAATTAATTAAAATACATAACATAATTTATAAACATTGTTTACACTTTTTAATGTACCATATTTGAATAATTTTGTACATGCATAATTACGTGCATGTATATGCAACATTTTATACTTTCAAAATTACTTAAATAACACATACATCTTATAAAAATTAATTTTCGTACTTTTTCACTTCGTTACATGGGTATTTCATACACACACCATGTAACTATCATATTATGAATTAAAATTACTTAACCAACCCATTTAATTTTTCTAAACCATTATTTCCCATAAAATTGAAAATAATTCCATTTTACGTAATTAACAACTTAATAATTTAAAATATTCATTTCTCTCATTTATTTTTTATTTTATTCATTACTCATTACACTTTATATAAACTATAAAATAAAATATTGCACAATTTATATAATTATCCTTCCATCCTCAATTAATTTAATCCTCTTATATAAATTATATAGTTATTCTTATATAATTTACATAATTATTCTCTCATTAATATTTTACTTAAATTTTCTTATATAAATTATATAATTTATATAATTATTTTTTTCTCTTAAATAATTTCTAAACTTTCACCACAATTATTTATTAATTATATAATCAATATTTACAAATGTTCTAACTCCCTCATTAACTTTTCATTTAAATTTGGATTAATTTAATTATTAACCCCTTTATCTCCATAATCAATAAACTTTATAAATATAACAATTGAACATGCACACACACACACACACATATATATATATATATATATATATATATATATATATATACACACACACACACACATATCTAATTCATATACCTCACATTACCACGTAACACCATTTAAATAATAATTTATGCACCTTCACAACTATTTTAAATAACAACAATTTAATTATACAATTTATTGTATCATTACATATAATTATCTTATTTCTCATAAATTATTCTTGAACAATTTATTTACTTTTCAATTATATTTACTTAACACAATTTATCACTATCTCTTTACAGATTTAATTTACCAATTAAATTTCATCACACACTTTAAATCACATAAAATATATCAATCATAAATAATTTAAACAACCTCGATAATTTTGTTTTTTAAATTCTTATTTAATATTATTACAGTAATCCCAAAAATTCAGGTCCTCACATTCTTCCCCCCTTAACAGGATTTCGTCCCCGGAATCATAATTACCGTAATAGCCTTACGTATTTCATTTATAGCACTTTGCTATACTTTTATTTTGATAATTAACAACTAAACCCAATAATAATCATATCTTACCTCTTTAATAGTTGTAAGTCACATATCTAATGGATAACACCGTAATGATCGTATTAGTCAAAGTATTAAATTCTTAACTCAATTCACAATTTCTTTGTAATATTACATTTTACAATTTTCTAAAAAGTTTTATTAATAAAACTTTAACTTGTTTCTTGATGTACTTATATAGATAATTTCTCATTCCCTGAAATTTTTTCTTTCTTTAATCGTACTTACCCTTACTCAATCAACTTATTTCATATTATCTATTGCACATTATTTATATAAATATTACTCTACATGTTCAACCTTCTTTTCTTAATTCATTTTCATAAATCTTCTTCACATTCCAAATCTTTTTTGTAACATATCTAACATATCCTTCTTCCCTTCCTATCTCATGATCACTACACAAATTGATTTATTAATTCATCACATTTCATAGTTTCTTTGCTCCAGAAATTCTACTTTCATTATCGCTCACATCTAGAAAATGCTACCCCATCCTATCATCCAACCTTCATAAGAGTAGAGGAATAAAAATTTATTTTGAAAAAAAAAAACTTTTCACAATTTACTGAATGAACACGTATCCCGGTTTAACAGTTCTTCGCTCCCCGAGTACTTCATACTGCAAACCATTGACAGAGAATTTATCTGTCATTAAAGTGATGGATATCTCATCCATACGTTGGCACGCCAGGTGATCAGTCTGCAATGCCCATGTCTCGGTATGCCAGGTGACCATTCGATCAACCTGCAATGACTGTAATCTCTTTATGTCCCCTTTTTATAGGGGTTGTTCATCTTAGCATTAGAATTCATACAAGAGTAATTTGATTGGGCATAGCTTTCAAAGATTATGAATTCAATAAATATATTTCAAAACTTGTCTAGCTGAGTCAAATAGTTTAGACTTATATTTCTTCAACGCTTGTCTAGCCAAATCAATTAGCATAGACTTATTTTTAACAATTTATAACCTGTAGAAATTTTAAAACATCCATCATGCCAAAACTTTTCAAAATGTCTAGCTGAGTCCAATGGCATTGACTTGTAGCTTTTACATACTTTCATAAAACCAAAATTATTTATTTATGACTTTATGTTACCGTATCATCTTGACAGTACGTTGAGAATTCCGTCGTTAATAATTCCTACACCATACTTTATGGTGCCGAATCACCTTATGACGTCATAGTACCGCACCGTCTTAATAACACGTTGAGCATTCCATCATTCATCACATCTACACCGGGCTAAAAGGTGCATTGATGATTCTTTTGAAATACATTTTGATGTTCAAAATATTTTTGTCTAGCCGAAACAAGTAGCATAGACACTTTTTAAATCACTTAAAACATGGAAAATCATTTTAGTTTTTATCATACCGCGACAGGCAACGATGCGTAAATCCACACACCCTTGTTACCGTGTATGCATGATAACAAAATTCATTTGCATTTTTTTTAAAAGCACATTAGTGCGAAGTTAGTTTGAGGCCAAAATTTTCGAAGTCTAGCAAAGCTAGAAGAATAAAAATACCCTAAATTCCAAAACATTCTCCTTCTGCTTCTTCACCTAATTACTGTATTTATTGATATGACTATTATTACTTATCATACTAAAATTTCTAGCTACTCCAACTTTTCTATACCCTGTATAGTTTATCAAACTTACCACACATTATGAGTCCAGGAACTTACCACAAGAATATGAGTTTAGGAGATTGTCCTAGCAATATGTAGTCTGAGAACACATCAAAGACTGTCCATATGCTGAGGGGCTCAATGTTAGAGTTTATGCCCTAGAGGCTAATTATTTGATGTAATTGCTTAACATTTTTGATATTATATTTGATTGAATAAATGGATTATTTTATTATGATTTCATTTACTGCGTTAAATAAATGTTAACATAATAAAAGCCCTTAGAATAATGATACGAATTATATAGCTTTAAGTATGTGACTTGAACATGAGATTATATAATTATAATTAGTATCATTACTCTTAAATGTCCCTAGTTGAGTATCATTGTTAATGGGACAACAATGATGCATTGAGACTAGTATGTGGATTGACTGATGGCCAAATCTCATTGGTCATAAATATATGAGATATTTGAGTCAATGCATAGGTACATGTTAGAGAACAATGTACTGGACTGACCCACCATGAGAATTCTACATGGAGCATTATGCAAAGTGTCATAAGAAATTCTTATAGTGACAATGATGTAATGATCCTCCGACCTGAAGTCACTATATTATTACACGAGAATTTATGTACTTTGATATCATCAAATGTCACCTTTAATAGGGTGGACAATAAAGGTGATCATTGGGTACATCATGAATCGTGTAAGGAATATGAGTGATCTAGATGGAATTTAACCCTCCTATATATTAGGAGTGATATCCATAGGCCTCTTGATTGAGTAGGACTATGAAATGCATGGCCATGCTCAAATATTGATTTGTTTCATATAGTCTACTCATTGATCAAGAAAACTCAGATTAAATTATGAAGAGTATGACACATTCCATGCCTCGAGTTTAATCTAGGATATAAGGTTAAAAGGATTAAATTACATTGAAACATTGGTCACGAAAAGGTTGTATCGAATCACCGATCTTATTATTATTTGGGTAGCAGTGATGCATTGCTAGATGCCGCTCACTGTTTATAATTTTATAATATGATTTTAAAATTATTGCCAACATAATAATAACCTATAGGGTCACACACTTAGAACGTAATTAAAAGGGAATTAATTTAAATTGTAAGTATTTTAAATATGTCAATATGATTGATAGTATTTAGAAATTACGAATTTAAATTAATAGGATAATTTGTATATATGTATATTAATTAAGTAAGACTTAATTAAAATATAATATATATAAATTCGGATTTTATTTTTCTATTTATTTTAGGTTTTAGTTAATTCCTATTAACTACTATATATATGATATATCAGTAGTCTAAAAGTCACGTAAGGAAAAACTAAAACCCTAGCCGCTTTCAGAAAGAGGCTAGAGAGAAAAATAGGTTAGAAATCCTGATCTTGGTGGCTAGTACCGCAGATCCCTTTCGCTGCAGATCGTGTGACGGTTCGCGGATCGTTCGTGTGGATACCGTAGAGACGTAGTCGCTGGATTGCGTTGAAGATTCGAAGCCGTTCCAGAATTCCATCGTCTTCTCAACATCTCAGATAATCGGTAAAATAATCTAAACCTCTGATTAATCTGTTTTCGCATGGATCCTGTCTTAGGGTTTCAAAAAATTTTAAATTCCGCTGCTTTCACTGTGTCGAAACCCTAACACTCAAAACATACCATACGATTATGAGTCATGAACTTACCATATGCATGAGTTTTAAGAACTCGTGCCTAAACTTAATATTATCTATCTATCGAATATACATAAGAGTGAAGAATCACCTCCTCAACATATGTATACCAATAGCCCGATTCTAACATTTCAATGATTATCACATAGTAACTAAGTGAATACAAGTCCTCTGCCCATATAAAGGCTTGTGCAACTAAGTCACCACATGAGTTCTTAATTGAAATTTTGTACCCAAGTTTTCTGTCCCCTGAACATAACATTTTTGTAATTTATGTCTCATCATTCTCTGAGTTCGTCTCATATTATTTCAAAGTACCATCTCTCTCTATAACATCAAGCTATACCTTTTGGATCATTAACAGGTCTCTCTGTTTTTCACAGTCTCATTGGATCACATCGTGATTTTACTTTACAATATATTCTTTATTCGATTTCCTTATCTCGTGATCGTATTGTAGTACGATCCTCTTACTGTTCCTGATTATGTTATTATGATTTTTTTCTATGCTTTTTAGATTACTTTGTCATCTTTATTGCTTGAATCAGGTGTCCCCTGATTTTCTTTGAGATTCATCTTTAAATCATTTCAAATATTCTTTCAGATATATTCTTCATTGAACTTATGAATTTTCTCAATTCGTCACCTTCATTCAAATCTTTCAATCCACTGTCTACGTCTTTGTTACTAAGGTTATAGCCTAAGGTATTGTTTACCCAAAGTTTATAACCTCCAGCTCTGATATCATCTGTAACGACTCCGAAATTCGACAAATCTTATTACCTTAAATTTCATATTTATTATACATTATCTTCCTAACGTCCAAATTTTGGTTCGTTAATAAACCTTTAATCACCTTATTTAATCCATTAATTAACTTTAAATCATCAATTACCAAATTTTTTGGTATAATTTTTTTTCCAATCATTATATCAAAATATTTTAGGATTTAAAATCTTTACATCTCGATCTTAGTCCCTGGATCATAACCTTTACTTTTTCTTTTCTTTCATGATAAGTATTATTGAATAATCAAAATACATAACTAAACCTTATTTATCCGATCAGAGTCCGACATATGTATAACTCATGAATTATAACCACTCACTCTACTAATTTAACCATATCCAGTTTATATATATATATATGTAGACACCCAAATTTTGCACTTCTCTACTAACCCTGGCAGGAGGGCAAAGTCGTCACTTGAGCCGGAATGCGAAAAGGAAGGTGGACCCCAAAACGAAGTCACCCCAACGATTTACGGTCAAAGCCACCACAACGAACAACGAACAACGAGCATCAGGTTACTTGAGGCAAGACAAACAGTTGATCCAGAAGAACCTGATTTGAGCACAAAAGACGACAAATGGCCACTACGCTTACGATGTTCGGGGGTCTCGCTCCCCGGTGAGCGAGCGGCTGCCCAGCTCGCCGGTGAGTTGGCGGGGGTGGTAGGGGGCAGCGCCCCCTGGAAGCCAAGCACAAAGAGCAATGTATACATTAGGTAACAGCCTTCCAAAATAATACCGCAGAAATTGGCAAGTTAAGACCGCGTGGCACGAGAATCGAGAAAAGCCAGCCGGACAGCCGCGGATGCACCTGCGGCCACCGACAAACGGGACAGTGCGCGGCTCGAGGAGACGGCACACGACAGCCGAGAAAACGGCGCGGACGGCTAGCGAGCCCGGTCGCAGATGCACCTGCGGCCAGCCGCAGATGCACCTGCGGCTGCCTGCGGAAGGCTATACATCGCCATTTCCACCCGAGAGTTAAAAAAGAGGAAGAGAAAAATAGATTTTAGAGAGAGAGAGAGCGCGGGAGGAGAGAGGAGTGCTCGGTTCTTGGCTAGATTAGTGTCAAATCTTCATCTCCCTTTGATAATCACTTGAGTGTTCTTGTATTGTGGTTCGATTAGTGAAATACGAAGCTTCAATCGTCTTTTTGCAAGGTGAAAAGGGTGTGTTCTTGGGTTTTCTTTTTGTTGTTTGTATTGTTAGCATATTGTTGTGATTGGGTTATTTGATGTAGTTATTGTTGTGATAATGACGACGATCCGTGGATTAGGTGTTGTTAGTGAGGGTTCCATCGGAACGTAATTCCTCCTAACACCCCGATGATATCCGTACGGTGATATTTTTTTGTTCGTTATGATAATGAGAGTTTCGTAATGTTGAGTTTGTGATATTTGGGTTATGTAATGATGTTCAATCTTGTAGATTTGGCTTAGAAATTGTTTGTGCAACGGTTGGGTGTTTGTGAGCCTAGGGAGGAGATCCTCGTGGTCAAATCCCGATGATGGACCTTGTTGGGTGTATGTAATCGTTAAAAATGGTGCACGATTGTAGATATGTAATTTTGGGCCTTAAAGCGATACCGAATCGGGATCGAGTTAAGGCCCCGTAATAATAAAGTATGTGATTGTGGGTGTTTGGGGTTGTCTGGATGGCTCACATGCCCGTGGATAGCCCCGACACGGTTTGAATGTTTATTTTGATTTTTGACACAAAAAATGGTTTTCAAGTAAGGCAAATGATAAAGATTTTCTAAAAAGAATCAAATTAGGATATTAGATACACGAGGTTTAAAAAAGGGTAAAGAGTTTTTGGCGAAATTTGATCATTGTTTGACAAAAAGGCTATATTTGGTTTTAAAATGTCATAAAAGATGTTTTCGAAAAATAAATAACGCTTTCATTAAACTTAGTGCATAGGGTTAAAGAGTTCTAGAAGTTGCCTTCATTTTATTTATATTAATTGTTAGAAGGCAATGTATAGTCTCGATTCCTATTTGACAAAAGTTTAAAATTGTTTGTTTTCTAAAAATGACATCTAAAAAACCCTCAACGTTTTCGAAATTAAAATCAATCTTTCTTATAAAAAGCGAAGCCTCGTCATTCGGATCAGAAGATGTCTAAACACTTTCCTGACAAAACACGTTTGCTATATTAAATAAAAAACAAACTTTTTATGCGAAACTCACCATAAACCTTCATTTAGGCACACACACACACACACACACACACGCAACTCACACATTTTGGGAATTTAAAAGGATAGGAAAACATCGAGATTGCGGTAACCGTGTTTCACGGAAGTCGGGGGGTGCCTAACACCTTCCCCTCGCTTAAGCAAGCCCCCGAACTCTATGAATCCCGGTTTGCGGACCAATTAACTCGGAGTCACATATGAGCCAGCGATTACGAAAACAAAATTCGGATGGGTTGGCACATCCATTTCAAATATACCAACTGGCGACTCTGGTCAATTGGCTCATAAAAAATCGATCGTTCAAAACCCCGTCGACACTAAGCCGACCCTTTTCAAAATCACGTTTTAAACCTAAAGGCTAAAATTGGAAAGGGCATTTTTAATTATAAAAAACGAGACGACGAAAATCCCGGCGTCGACAGCTGGCGACTCCGCTGGGGACAGTAGAGGGCTTAAGCCGCGTTTAAAATCTCGATGTTTTCCTACCTTCAAAAATCTAAAAAATGTGTGGTTGCGTTATTTGATTTAAAATTACCTTTTTGTGCGTGTATGTGAATGGTGTGATTGCGATTTCTTTTCAAAGCTTTACTTTATTAGCATCATATGCACACGGTGAGGAACGATGAATGAATGTTGAATGTATGTTGAGCAGTCCCTCCTCCTGAGGCAAACCCGTCGGATGTGGATTACTGGACTCAAAGGGGTGCTCCCCGACGAGGCTCAGGAAAAGCATCCACTCAGATCCAATCCAATTGAAAGATCGGATTTATTCCCTTCTAGTATGTTGCGAAGATCTGGGAACCTTCATGCCGAAAAGCCCGCGAGAGTAACTTAGGGTAGGTCAGCCTCAGATAAACCCGACGCATGGAAAGTCTCTTCATACCCTTTTACACTTTACATCATTCTTAGTCAAACATTTTGTGCCTCCCACCTTGTCAAAATAAAAATACTAACCTCTGTTTTACAGGGACAGCTTGGAGAGCATCATAATTGCACACTGTCATACCTTGGTTAAAATAAAGGGATACTAACCCTGTTTTGCAGGAAAAGATTACAAAACTCAAAAACACGAAACTATTTGCTTTAGCATGCATCCATTTGTATCACTCCCCAAAACTAAACTTGGGTCATTTCATTTGTAGGATTGCTCCCCAAACCCGTCTCCGATCCAAGAAAGCCGGAGAATCAACAGTCGAAATGGCTGAGAACCCCAATCCTAATCCGGCTCCCGTATCTAGGGAAGAATTTGATGCTGTGAGAAATCAAATGACAGAACTGACCATGCTGCTCAAAGAACATTGTAAGCTAAAATCAGGGCAACAACCCGAGGACCCGCCGGGGCCATCATCTCAAGGGAACGGGCCAACCCCAGAAACTCCGAAGGTTGAACCGCCGAAACAAATTATTGTCATTCCAGAAGATGAAGTTGCCAATAGTATCAGCAAGAAGATAAACCAGATGGAAGAAGTCATAAAAACTATGAAAGGGATCGGGTCATATGGCAGCGTTAACTACTCCGACTTATGCATCTTTCCGGGAACCAGATATCCCGAGAAGTTCAAACTCCCCGAATTTGAAAAGTATAACGGTTCGGGTGATCCTTACACGCATCTGAAAGTCTACATCGGAGAACTAGGAGCATATGCTGAGGACAACGAGTCGCTGAGAATGCAGTTATTCCAAAAAAGCCTGACAGGGGAGGCTAGGACCTGGTATGCGAGGCTGGATAATGCTAAGATCCACAATTGGGAGGAGCTGGCCCACACCTTTCTGACGCAATACAGCTTTCAATCCCAGATGGCCCCGGACCGATACCAGATGACCAAAATCAAAAAACAGACCAAGGAATCCTTCATAGACTACGCTCAACGGTGGAGGAGGATGGCGGCCCAAGTAAACCCACCCATGAACGAAACGGAGATGGTAATGACCTTCATCGATATCCAAGAGGCCCCTTATTATGAAATGATGATAGCTGGGATAGGGAAGCCTTTTGCAGAGATGATCAAACACGGGGAGATGGCAGAAATGGGGTTAAAGTCAGGAAAGATCCGAGACTTCACCGCTCTTGAGGCTGTTGCTGAGCAAATCCAGAGTGGAAACTATGGCAGTTCTTCCCGGAGACCACAGGAGAGAAAAGAGGAAGATGTGTCCCTGGTCTTGCAAGGGCTATCTGGGGAAGCAATGAGTAACCGTCCTGTCCGCATGCCGAGAAGCGAGCCCCCGCGTCAACCAACTTTTAACAATCAAAGATTTGAGGGGCGGAGGAGATTTGAAAATGCCCGAGATAGGGAATTCACCCCGTTGGGAGATCCATTAGAGCAAATTTTGGCCGTGTTAATCACCCAAAAGAAGATTACGGAGTTGGCACCACCGACTGACCCAAAGGGGAGGAAGTACGACCCAAGCAAGAAATGTGCCTATCATTCCGGGTCCCCGGGGCATGACACTCAGGAATGCTGGGCGTTGAAACATAAGATACAGAACTTGATCGATAGGGGGGACATTGTAATTAAACGACCAGATGTCAATGCCAGCCAACGGCCACAATGCGAAACAGATGAGGTAAGCATGATTGGGTCAGGAAATATCGGGGTGGACCCCAATCGCAAGTACATACGAAAGGTCGAAGAATACCCCCTAATGAGCGAAACAAATATCCTTGAATGGGAATGTCTGGAGGAGGTTAAGGTCATTAGGCAAGAATTGAAGTTGGTCAGGCATCAAATGAAGCAATTAGCAGACCTGGTGGTACACCAACATAATCTTACGAGGCAACTCTTCACCCACTTACTGAGAGACCAAAAGGAAGAAGAGGACAAACAGATTTCAAACCAGGATCCTTCCCAGGAAAACCAGCTGACTCAAAAAGATCAAAGCAGACTGAAAGGGCATGGAAATCAAAATAAATATGCTAGACGATCCCCACAGTGGAGCGTTGATAACCGCTTGGACGAGTGTGAACCCTCAAAAAGGAAAGATCGAGCAACATCCTCAAGAGATCGAAGGTTCACCCCTTTGAGCAAATCAAAGGCAGAAATATTGCATCTTTTGATCAGCCGGGGAAAGATTACAGAGTTGCTGCCAGCAACAGACCCCAAGTCTAAAAGATACAATCATACACAAATATGCCTCTATCATTCCAACTCACCAGGGCATGATACTGAAGAGTGTTGGGCGTTGCGGCACCAAATTCAAAATCTGATCGAAAGAGGAGAACTAAAAATGACAAACGATATTGAGATCACTGCAATGGGAAGCCTGGCCACCGACGAACGGATTGTCGAGCCTCAACGAACCATGAAATGGTAAATTCCAAGGATACGATTGCGAGTCCCAAAAAAAGGGTGGGGACGATCTTGGTTGCTTGGTATTATGACTTGTTTTATTTTTCTATGCATTATTATGTTATGTTTTCTTGTAAAAAAAAAAAAAAAAAAAAAAAAAAAAAAACAATCTTGTGTGCTATTGAGGGCCTGAACTACGAAAGACCTGATCTCCTCTTCCTATAGGAGTACGTAGGCAGCCACTTTGGCGCGGTCTAATCCTTGTGAAAATCTATACAACCCTTCGATGGTTTTACAGTTAACGATCAATGACTCAGACAACCTGTTCTCCTGTCAACCCATCGGAGTACACTATCAAAGGCAAAGGATTCTTGGGTTCCCAGCATCTCATCAGCCCACCTGTCAAAGACACCACGAATCAATGACCTTGACAACAATCAGGACTGGGGCAATTTTGAAATCGATGACGATTCGACACTGGGGCATTCATCAATCATCCATGGAAAGGTAGTGCACAATTCAACATCTATGGTACGATCTCGTCAGCATACGACAACGTCATCCGAGATGTACCATCAATTGGTCCTTTCCAGTCAGAGCTCTTTCAGAATACGAGGGCCCACAGGTAAGATACAACTCATCTCAGTTATTTATTTCTTTCCTGTCTTCATGTACATATATTAAGACTGTACATAGTTTAACTCTAACATTACTTTTGGAAAGAGAAAAGTTTTATTTGACTTGTTAGGAATCGAATTAATTCTGACAAGCATCCGTGGAGCAGACTCATGAGTATGAATAGATGATTAAAACTGTTCAACAAAGACCTGATTTCGAAGTGTCGTTCGAAGCAGAATCCACCTCATAGGCAAGTCTGCACTTTGCGTTTGCGCCAACTTTCAGATGTGGGGTATAAAGCTATGACGATAATGATGACAGTTGATGCAGAGTCGGAGGGTAAATAAAAGTGAATCAAATGCCTCGAATCGTGGCCTGAGTTATTCTAGTAATTAAGCCTGAGGGGTGTCTTCACACCTGGCGCCCTAAAGTCGTCTGATTTGGGAGTCGCCGGCCCAACGCTCGTTACATGGATAACTCAGAGCCTAAGAAAACGATCATTACAGCTGCCGAGACCTAAGCAGATTCGAATCGTGGCATGGGTTATTCGAGTAATTAAGCCTGAAGGGTGTCTCTACACCTGGTGCCCTAAAGTCGTCCGATTTGGGAGTCACCGGCCCAACGCTCGCTACATGGGTGACTCAAGCCTAAGAAAACGAAACTTGCACAAGGTTAGACGAGGAATAAATGCAATAAGCCATCTAACTTGTATCGAAGCGTGACCTTTGTTACTCGAGCAAGTAAACCCGAAGGGGTGTCTTTACACCTAATGCCCTAAAGCCGTCTGGTTTGGGAATCATTGGTCCAAAGCTCGTTAAATGGGTAACTCTGAATAGCCTAAGAAAACGAGACAAGTTAAGTGGACACAAGAAGGGAAATGCGGAGTCGAAAAGAAGAAAGAAAAAATGTTCGACCAGAGGAGGAAAAGCTCATCTAAAGCCACGGAGAAGAAGCCCCTAATTGAAGGGTGCATCGCACAGTGCACTTGCCATATGACGTTAATTCTGTGAATAACGACAGCGAGAATGAAGACGGAATACCTTTGATAAAGGAAGGTAGTTTTTGAATTTAATCATACTCACGTATATTGACCATGAATGTTTAAATGTTTTATTACGATTTCATAACTCGTCAGATAAAAAAAAAAAAAAAAAAAAAAAAAAAAGAAAAAAAGAAAAGAAAAGTGAAATCGGGAGTGACTTAATACATTCACAATTCATTCAAAGTCAAATTAATCCACTCACGATTTACGAAAAAAAGAGATCCATCTCGATGCCAAGTTTTTTTACAATAAGACAAAAACATCACAGACACGAGCCAAATTGCATAATCATGAGCATTCCATTCTATCTGCTCTACTGTTGAGATGTTTAGTAATATCGAAGTTAACCCCGCCGACCCGAACCGTCGAGCATTTAGCGTTTGTTACTTGTGCAGGATATGAATTGGTGTGAATAATTCGATATGACCAACGAAACGACTTCCCATACGAATCCTCGACAAGAACATGAGTAAAGGCTGGGGCATCTTAAAGATCATGGAAATGAAAGGAGCACAGGTCTATATCAGACTCCTCATCAACGAACCTTCCCCCACGACCATCAATGGATTTTGACAAACTCAGCATGATGCACGCTAACATTACCTCGATACTCGAGCGAGCATATGCAAGAGCGATGTAATTCATGAAGTCAGAGTTGATCGATTAAAAGGCGAGGAAGGGCAACATGGTCATCGGTCATCGCAAAAAGCCAAATGAACCGCCTCAATCAAATGAAAGTCCAGAGCTATCAAAGCATACGACCAACGGACCAGGGGATCACCTATATATCAACCCAGAATCTAGGCATAATCCTCTAACATAAGAGGAAGTCCCTGCACCCCAAATTCAAAGACATGACGATCTGTGAGCAGGATGAGGAGCCCTGGATGAGTCGATTGGGCATTCAAAACGACATATACAATTCCCCAACAGAGAAACGATCAGGGGCATGCGATTCAACGAACAAACCTTGAAGTCCAGAAACTGTCCTCCCAAATAAGGCATGACACAACTGAGTAGTCAAAGAGAACGACACGTGAAAAATTGTATCATTTGACTAAACAGGGGTCATTTCCTTCAAAGCATATCTATGGATCCATGCATAACATCTACGCATCCATGTATATATCAAAATAAACTATACATGAAAGAAAAATCACAGGTACGAGACTGTCGGCGTCACGAATACCAGTGTCATTTATCGGAAGAACATGGTAGCGGGAAACTTCAGCGACCCGATGCGCCCAGAATCTATGGAACATCAAGGGATTACAAAATGACTGTCTGAAGCACCTTCAGCTAATCGACAAGGATGACAGCTCAAAAGCAATGGCTGTCAAGAGCGCTCTACGAGGACGAACCCCAAGAAGGACAAGTCAAACCAAAAGAAGTGGCTAGCAAAAGCGATTTACGAGGACGAATCCCAGGGAGGCCCCACAAACTAATCAGGTACGCTTTCCTTTTAAATTTCCTCTAGAATTATTGCATTTTTATGATGTACAATACGATGCGAGTCCATTTAGGATAGTACACAGCGATTCCGGAGACGAGACCTGGCAATTACAAAAATGACCCGACAATGAAAACCTGACCAAACCAAAAACGACCAGTCAGATACGATACCTGACCAAACCAAAAAATGACCAGTCAGATACGATACCTGACCAACTCAAAAAATGACCCGTCAGTCAAAGGAACTGACCGTCCAAACATGACCCGTCAGTCAAAAGAAACTGACCGTCCAACATGACCCGTCAGTCAAAGGAAACTGACCGTCCAAACATGACCCGTCAGTCAAAGGAACTGACCGTCCAAACATGACCCGTCAGTCAAAAGAAACTGACCGTCCAAACATGACCAGTCAGTCAAAAGAAACTGACCGTCCAAACATGACCCGTCAGTTAAAGGAAACTGACCGTCCAAACATGACCCGTCAGTCAAAGGAACTGACCGTCCAAACATGACCCGTCAGTCAAAAGGAACTGACCGTCCAAACACGACCCGTCAGTAAAAGGAAACTGACCGTCCAAACAGGACCCGTCAGTCAAAAGAAACTGACCGTCCAAACATGACCCGTCAGTCAAAGGAACTGACCGTCCAAACATGACCCGTCAGTCAAAAGAAACTGACCGTCCAACATGACCCGTCAGTCAAAGGAACTGACCGTCCAAACATGACCCGTCAGTCAAAAGAAACTGACCGTCCAACATGACCCGTCAGTCAAAGGAAACTGACCGTCCAACATGACCCGTCAGTCAAAGGAACTGACCGTCCAAACATGACCCGTCAGTCAAAGGAAACTGACCGTCCAAACATGACCCGTCAGTCAAAGGAAACTGACCGTCCAAACATGACCCGTCAGTCAAAGGAAACTGACCGTCCAAACATGACCCGTCAGTCAAAAGAAACTGACCGTCCAACATGACCCGTCAGTCAAAGGAAACTGACCGTCCAAACATGACCCGTCAGTCAAAGGAAACTGACCGTCCAAACATGACCCGTCAGTCAAAAGAAACTGACCGTCCAACATGACCCGTCAGTCAAAGGAAACTGACCGTCCAAACATGACCCGTCAGTCAAAGGAAACTGACCGTCCAAACATGACCCGTCAGTCAAAAGAAACTGACCGTCCAACATGACCCGACAGTCAAACGAACTGACCGTCCAACATGACCCGTCAGTCAAAAGAACTGACCGTCCAAACATGACCCGTCAGTCAAGAGAACTGACCGTCCAAAATGACCAGTCAGTGAAACCCCCTGACCGTCCAAACATGACCCGTCAGTAAAAACCCTGACCGTCCGACATGACCCGTCAGTGAAAATCCCTGACCGTCCAAAATGACCCGTCAGTGAAAATTCCTGACCGTCCAAAAATGACCGTTGGAAAAAGATCCGACGATGACCAAAACAGTGCGATGCGATGTGCGATGCGATGCGATATGCGATACATCATATGAGAAGCAGTGTGATATGCGATTTCATATGCGATGTAATGTGACTTTGGTTTAATATGATATACGAATTGATGTTTAACATGCGACTTGATATGCGATATGCGATATGCGATAAGCAAGAGAAAAATAGTTTCCTTGATGAATAGGCGATGCGAGTCCAGATGATATTAATGTTGCATCATTAATATGTATATGTTGCATCATTGATATGTATGTTGCATCATTGATATGTATGTTGCATCATTAAAAAATGTACTGTCATTTTCATGCATTGGGTGCCTACTTCTTTATCATGTTCATTTCATACTGCATTCCATAAACATGATAAAGAGGGGCAGCTGTAGACACCCAAATTTTGCACTTCTCTACTAACCCTGGCAGGAGGGCAAAGTCGTCACTTGAGCCGGAATGCGAAAAGGAAGGTGGACCCCAAAACGAAGTCACCCCAACGATTTACGGTCAAAGCCACCACAACGAACAACGAGCATCAGGTTACTTGAGGCAAGACAAACAGTTGATCCAGAAGAACCTGATTTGAGCACAAAAGACGACAAATGGCCACTACGCTTACGATGTTCGGGGGTCTCGCTCCCCGGTGAGCGAGCGGCTGCCCAGCTCGCCGGTGAGTTGGCGGGGGTGGTAGGGGGCAGCGCCCCCTGGAAGCCAAGCACAAAGAGCAATGTATACATTAGGTAACAGCCTTCCAAAATAATACCGCAGAAATTGGCAAGTTAAGACCGCGTGGCACGAGAATCGAGAAAAGCCAGCCGGACAGCCGCGGATGCACCTGCGGCCACCGACAAACGGGACAGTGCGCGGCTCGAGGAGACGGCACACGACAGCCGAGGAAACGGCGCGGACGGCTAGCGAGCCCGGCCGCAGATGCACCTGCGGCCAGCCGCAGATGCACCTGCGGCTGCCTGCGGAAGGCTATACATCGCCATTTCCACCCGAGAGTTAAAAAAGAGGAAGAGAAAAATAGATTTTAGAGAGAGAGAGAGCGCGGGAGGAGAGAGGAGTGCTCGGTTCTTGGCTAGATTAGTGTCAAATCTTCATCTCCCTTTGATAATCACTTGAGTGTTCTTGTATTGTGGTTCGATTAGTGAAATACGAAGCTTCAATCGTCTTTTTGCAAGGTGAAAAGGGTGTGTTCTTGGGTTTTCTTTTTGTTGTTTGTATTGTTAGCATATTGTTGTGATTGGGTTATTTGATGTAGTTATTGTTGTGATAATGACGACGATCCCTGGATTAGGTGTTGTTAGTGAGGGTTCCATCGGAACGTAATTCCTCCTAACACCCCGATGATATCCGTACGGTGATATTTTTTTGTTCGTTATGATAATGAGAGTTTCGTAATGTTGAGTTTGTGATATTTGGGTTATGTAATGATGTTCAATCTTGTAGATTTGGCTTAGAAATTGTTTGTGCAACGGTTGGGTGTTTGTGAGCCTAGGGAGGAGATCCTCGTGGTCAAATCCCGATGATGGACCTTGTTGGGTGTATGTAATCGTTAAAAATGGTGCACGATTGTAGATATGTAATTTTGGGCCTTAAAGCGATACCGAATCGGGATCGAGTTAAGGCCCCGTAATAATAAAGTATGTGATTGTGGGTGTTTGGGGTTGTCTGGATGGCTCACATGCCCGTGGATAGCCCCGACACGGTTTGAATGTTTATTTTGATTTTTGACACAAAAAATGGTTTTCAAGTAAGGCAAATGATAAAGATTTTCTAAAAAGAATCAAATTAGGATATTAGATACACGAGGTTTAAAAAAGGGTAAAGAGTTTTTGGCGAAATTTGATCATTGTTTGACAAAAAGGCTATATTTGGTTTTAAAATGTCATAAAAGATGTTTTCGAAAAATAAATAACGCTTTCATTAAACTTAGTGCATAGGGTTAAAGAGTTCTAGAAGTTGCCTTCATTTTATTTATATTAATTGTTAGAAGGCAATGTATAGTCTCGATTCCTATTTGACAAAAGTTTAAAATTGTTTGTTTTCTAAAAATGACATCTAAAAAACCCTCAACGTTTTCGAAATTAAAATCAATCTTTCTTATAAAAAGCGAAGCCTCGTCATTCGGATCAGAAGATGTCTAAACACTTTCCTGACAAAACACGTTTGCTATATTAAATAAAAAACAAACTTTTTATGCGAAACTCACCATAAACCTTCATTTAGGCACACACACACACACACACACACACACGCAACTCACACATTTTGGGAATTTAAAAGGATAGGAAAACATCGACATTGCGGTAACCGTGTTTCACGGAAGTCGGGGGGTGCCTAACACCTTCCCCTCGCTTAAGCAAGCCCCCGAACTCTATGAATCCCGGTTTGCGGACCAATTAACTCGGAGTCACATATGAGCCAGCGATTACGAAAACAAAATTCGGATGGGTTGGTACATCCATTTCAAATATACCAACTGGCGACTCTGGTCAATTGGCTCATAAAAAATCGATCGTTCAAAACCCCGTCGACACTAAGCCGACCCTTTTCAAAATCACGTTTTAAACCTAAAGGCTAAAATTGGAAAGGGCATTTTTAATTATAAAAACCGAGACGACGAAAATCCCGGCGTCGACAATATATATATACACATCAATTATATTTACAACTTTTACTGATGTCGCACATAATCTCTAGTCATGATTTAATACTCCTGAAGTTTCATTTTTACCTGCACAATTTATATTATGCAAGAATGAGCATTACGGCTCAGCAAGTTCAACAGTGTGCACATAACACGCTTCACGTAGTACATATCATAACATGCTCTGTATGTGTCATATATCTCGTTTTGTGCTTCTACTAAAGTAATATATTTCACGTGCATCATATCTAACTCAGATTAACAATTACCTAAAAAAAACATTGAACAATTTCACATATAATCATATAATTGCACCGAATGTACATCGCTGTCATATCAACAATGGATCACATAACACATAATTTTATATGCATTTGATCAAAAGATAATATACACTAACAGATAAACAATTAACATCAAGTACTGAAGAACTTGTCTCGAGTATCATAATGTCTCGGCTTAACTTGTAATTATTGAGTTAAGTCATTCCAGCTTGTTCGGATCTAAGACCTTAATTCAAAATTCATAATTCACATTTCAGTGATATCTAAACACTAATTACCAATATCATACTATAAAAGTATAAACAAATTTTCTCGGTCAATTCTCGACCCACGCATAAAAACTGTTATGCTTATTTATTAGCTAGTCAACATGCGACCTATAATATTCCGACATCTCATGAGTCTACTAAACCTTCTAAAGTCTCTAGAATATTATTATTGATTTTTCAACCAATTTTTCAAATTTTTTGGATTATCCAACAATTTCCTGAAATTATTTTTATATATAAAAACTATTATTTAATAGCTTTAAAAATATAAATAATTACTCAGCATACTTTTGTATCCCCCAAACACCATCAATATTTATCTTATATTATTATAAATTTTTTCCACCGAATTTCATAATTTTTCAACATTCATAGAATTTTTTCATGAATTTTCACTTATTTTTACATTAACTTTAAATAGTCATAAACTACAATAATTACCCATGCTACTCAATAATTCACCTAAATTTTTAGAAAAATCAGAAAAAAATATTAAAATATTTCTGTCAAGAAATAATTTCAGCACAAAATATTTTTAATAATTAAATTTTAATTTTTAATGTGCTGAAACTTCCAAAATTCATAGAAATTAGTTCATTTATCATAAAATTACGGATCTTAAGTCCATTCCACACGAAATTTAATTCTCTACAATTTTTTAGAAGGAAAATATTTCAGATTCTATACCAAAATGGACAAAATCTGGACAGATTCGGTGTTACTCCACTAAATCCTTCGAAATTCACTGTAATTAGCATGTTTATCCGAAAATTATGAATTTTAAGTCTATTCCACACGAAATTTAATTATCTACAACTTTGTAAAAGGAAATATTTTCAAATTTTGCACCAAAATAGACAGAATCTCCCCTGTTCGGACTGTTCACTTTAAATTCTATAATTCAATATTTTTGATCAGTTTTTTTTCCACAATAATTACTCTAAACATCATATAATCCAAGTATATATCTCTAAAAATCATTAACATTAATTATTCTAATTATTAACTAATTTTTCATAAAATAATAAATTAATTTCATAATGCATAAAATGAACAATAAAATGAATTTTATACCTTTATATTACTTGAAAACATTATTTTCTTGCACTTGATATCCTCCTTGGTGGCATAAAATAGAGTATATGATTTTTTCCCCCTCATTGGTAGCTTTCGGATGGTGGTGATGGTGGAGATAGAAATAGAGAGGGAGAGTGTTTGTATGCTTTTTATTGTGTATGTGAGTATATGCTTCCTTTATTTCTTTTTATAACTAAAGCAACTTAACCATTTTGGAAACAAAAACAATTCCTCCGACTCAACCATCCGGATTAGCACAAAATCAAGCATAAATAAATATTTTAATACATTACATAGTTATTTCGTGTAATAAATAATTTACGTAATATACTTAAAATATTTATTTTAATTAATTAAAATACATAACATAATTTATAAACATTGTTTACACTTTTTAATGTACCATATTTGAATAATTTTGTACATGCATAATTACGTGCATGTAGTTATATGAAACATTTTATACTTCCAAAATTACTTAAATAACACATACATCTTATAAAAATTAATTTCTGTACTTTTTCACTTCGTTACATGGGTATTTCATACACACAGCATATAAATATCATATTATGAATTAAAATTACTTAACCAACCCATTTAATTTTTCTAAACCATTATTTTCCATAAAATTGAAAATAATTCCATTTTACATAATTAAAAACTTAATAATTTAAAATAATCATTTCTCTCATTTATTTTCTATTTTCTTCATTACTCATTACACTTTATACAAACTATAAAATAAAATATTGCACAATTTATAATTATCCTTCCATCCTCAATTAATTTAATCCTCTTATATAAATTATATAGTTATTCTTATATAATTTATATAATTATTCTCTCATTAATATTTTACTTAAATTTTCTTATATAAATTATGTAATTTATATAATTATTTTTTTTCTCTTAAATAATTTCTAAACTTTCACCATAATTAATGATTAATTATATAATCAATATTTACAACTGTACTAACTCCCTCATTAACTTTTCATTTAAATTTGGATTAATTTAATTATTAATCCCTTTATCTCTATAATCAATAAAATTTATAAATATAACAATTGAACATGCACATATATATACAATTATATATATATATATATATATATATATATATATATATATATATATATATATATATATACATATCTAATTCATATACCTCACATTACCACGTAACACCATTTAAATAATAATTTATGCACCTTCACAACTATTTTAAATAACAACAATTTAATTATACAATTTTATTGTATCATTACATATAATTCTCTTATTCCTCATAAATTATTCTTGAACAATTTATTTACTTTTCAATTATATTTACTTAACACAATTTATCACTATCTCTGTACATATTTAATTTACCAATTAAATCCCATCACACACTTTAAATCATATAAAATATATCAATCATAAATAATTTAAGTAACTTCGATAATTTTGTTATTTAAATTCTTATTTAATATTATTACAGTAATCCCAAAAATTCGGGTCCTCACAGAAATGATATCAAGTTCTAAGACCAGCCGAAGAAGGAATACAAAATGCTCTAAAAAAGGAATCTGCATTCTGAAAGAAGACCTAATAGTTGTTCTAAGACAGAATCAGATTTGTAAAGTTTTTTCTACTTAAATGAAGGAGTTTGCTATTTTTATAGTGGAAAAATCACAAATCCTGAAAAGGAATTTGGTGACTGGATTAGATATATATATATCGGGGAGATATATATAGTGAACCAGGATACATTCATGTGTTCTTTGTTTGGTATCTTTCTATCCCTATCTATTTACTTTGATGCACTAAAATATTTAAATAAATATTTTTAACCAAAATCATTTAGGAAAATAGAGTTAAATTTTAAAAGGGCCAAAATTTTTCAGAAAGCAAATTAAGCTATTCAACCCCCTTCCCTTCTAGATTAATTATTTCATAAATGGACCTTAACAAGTAGTATCAGAGCGATGCTTTTTAACGTGTTTGTTAAGTGATTATAGATACAACCAAAAAGTAAATCCTTCAAATGGCCTATTTAAATGCTACTGGTTGTGGAGAAAGACTTTCTATGTCCAGACCACTTCTATTTGATGGCACCAACTTTGCCACTTGAAAAAATCGATTTAGAATCTATACTAAATCATAAGGTGTCAAAGTTTGGGTGGTAATTGAAAAAGGAGTCATTGTTCTTATAAAAATAGTCAATGAAAAGATAGTCGGAAAAGAAGTACATGAATTCACAATCATTAAAGAAGAACTCAAGAACATTACTGCTAAAGCAGAAATGGTTCTTACCAGTGCTTTTGCAGAAAAAAATACAAGCGAGTCAGCAACTGTAAAAATGTCAAAGAGATATGGGAAATACTTATTATCACATATTAAGGTACTAGCCATATCAAAGAAACTAGAAAAGATACTCTCATCAAAGAGTATGAAAACTTCAAACTTTTTGACAGAGAAAACATCATCGATATGGAAGCCAGATTCACTCGAATCGTTGATGAATTGGAACAACTCGAAAAAGTCTATACAACTAATGAAAAGAATAGATGAATTTTCAAAGCTCTTCCTTCCAACTGGAAAATCAAAGTCACTACAATTAAGGAAATTCACGATCTCAACATTTATCCTGTAGACAGCCTCATCGGGAATCTACGTGCATATGAAAGAGACATGGTTGCTAAAAGGATCGAAAACGATGTTGATCTAAAAAAGAAAGGAATAGCAATCAAAGCTATTCTAGTCGATTAGGAAAGTGATGATAAAGATCTCAAAGAAAAACTTTAAAGTCTGGATGATCATGAAGTAACACTTCTATCTACACAAATCAGAAGAGTAATTCAGAGCAAAGCTTAGAGGCACAGAAAAAGGTTCTTAAAATCAAACAATATCAATAGAGTTTTTAATAACTTAAACAACAAAAAGTTTTATAAACCAAATTACAACAAAATGAACCCTCCTAAAAAATACAGGATGTGATCTTAGTGAGGATGAGGAAACATTTGAACCACAAGAAGAAGTGGTCAATCTTTGTTTCATGATGGATAGTGGAACATCTTCTTCAAGAACCAAGGTATATCTTAAACTAAACTCTGAATTAAATATAGAAAATGATGAATATACTCTAGAAGAATTACAAGAAGGGTATAATGACTTATATGAAAAATCATGAAAAATTAAAAGAATAGTTAGAAGAATTAAAAGAAATTAACAAAAATCTGGAGATAGAAAACTGTAATTTAAGTTTAACTGATGAAGATAGTATTTTTGAAAAATAAAAATAAATGAAGAAAATGTTAATTTACATGTCAAAATTCTTAATTTAAAAATAAAAATTGATAATTTAAATAAACATCATAACATTGAAAAAACTGTAATGAGATTAAAAATTGAAAGTCTTGAAAAAGATAAAATTTACTTCACTAAAAGAAATGAACAACTATATACTAAAACAGAGAAACTTCAAAAAGAGATAGTTAAAATAAAATCAAATGAACAAGAAATTGATTTATCTATAAAAGAAGATTTAACAATATTAACTAAGGAAATAGATGATTTGAAAGCAATAGTAATTAAGTTCAGAAAAGAAAATAAAAATTTAGATGTTATGCTCAATCAACAAAGATGTGGATTTAATCGTGAAGGATTGTGATATGAAAATGAAAATAAAGAATATACTAAAAAGGGTATTTATCATGTGAAAAGCAAAGAAACTATCACTCATGTTTCTCCATTTACCAAATACTCTTATTGCAATAGAAGTGGACATTCAGTTCAATTTTGCAAAGCTAAAAATAGTGATTACAAGGGAAAAATGATATGGGTTCCAAAAGGAATTGTGAATCACATTGTTAACTCAAGTAAATAGCATCATAATTTAAGGATAATGGAAAGAAAACCTCAAAAGTTTTATTCAGCTCCTAAATATTTACAGAAAGAGAAATCAAATTTTACCATGCATACAAAGGAATATTTATGTTTAAAAATCAGTATGATTATCTTGTTCCTAAGTTTGTCAATGCAGGAATAAACACTTTGTACAAGAAGTGAAATAGTACTAACCCCAATGACCCAATATACAATAAGGTACCAAAAGGTTAATTTGATGTGAATTGCAGGTTCGTTTCTCCAATCAAAACAAGAAGAATAAATGGTATCTTGATAGCGGATGTTCGAGACACATGGCATGTGACAGATCCATTCTAAGGAATTTCAAGGAAGGATAACTTGAAAATGTCACATTTGGATATAGCAGTAAATGTAAAATCACTGGTATTGAAAGTGTCGAGAATAAGCACATCACAATATCGAAAGTGCAATTAGTTACCAGACTCAGGTATAATCTCTTATCTATTAGTCAATTATGTGATAATGGTCTTAAGGTAACATTTAGTCATACACATTGTTCCATCTTTGATCAATTTAGTAAGTTAGTCCTCTTTTGTCATAGAGAAAATAATGTGTATACATGCAAATTGGACATTTGTGTATGTTAAAATGATGTATGTCTAGTGTCTATGCATGATGATCCTTGGTTATGGTATTACAGACTTGGTCACATTAACATGAGATTATTAAACATATCATCCAAAGAACATGTTAGAGGGCTTCCAAAATTACGATTTATAAGAGATCATACATGTGAAGCATGTGAAATAGGAAAAAAAATTCATGCATATCATAAAGTTAAATTTATGGTGTCCACATTAAGACCAATTGAACTATTGCATACGAATTTGGTGGAACCAATTCCGAAACATAGCATGGGCGAAAGTTTTTATGTTTTCATGATTGTTGATGATCA